>JAVUPR010000366.1:0-2400000 GCA_036785695.1 Gentiana straminea
GCGCGCGCGCGCGCGCGCGCGCGCGCGCGCGCGCGCGCGCGCGCGCGCGCGCGCGCGCGCGCGCGCGCGCGCGCGCGCGCGCGCGCGCGCGCGCGCGCGCGCGCGCGCGCGCGCGCGCGTGCGCGCGCGCGCGCGCGCGCGCGCGTGTTTTTTGTTTTAGAAGGAAACAGGGTTTTTTCGAAGAAACCGCGCGCGCGCGCGCGCGCGCTCGCTACCGCCGATCACCCAAGGCACCAGGCAGGAAGGTGAAGGTTAGAGGAAAAAAATGCAAGTGTGTGTTGTTTCAGAGTGTAGAAAGATGTACGCGCGAGATCCGGCGGCGGGGTGCCGCCCCCCCCCCCCCCCACCCGGGCACCGGCGCGCGCGGGCGCCATATATATATATATATGCTGTGTGTGTGTGTGATTTATGTGTGTGATTGACTTTATTTTGTTACAACAAATGGATCATAAAAAAAAAAAAAAAAGGGAAAAACAATTCCGGGAGATCTCCTGAAAAGTGAGAAACCATTGAGAGTGGGGATTTAAGAATTCATGAAATGTGCGCTCGCCAAATTTTGCAATATGTATCACGGAGAGAGAATTTTCAAGCTTCGATGGCCCCAATCATTTTTTTAATTGAAGTTAGTGACGTTGAGATTTTATTCCACCTCGAGGACATACGGCCACATTCACCACAAAAACCGATCACATACCGGACGAGACGAGAAACTCCTGAAAGACATCAAGTTCCGTAGTTTTAGTCTACCTTATTCACGTATATTTATTTTCTGAGACCTTATTTGGTCGAGAATTGGAAGGAATAAATGACTTCCATCGTACCAACGTGATCGAATCATTAAGGAATACCGCAACGAGGAAGATACAAGGAACATGACCTTACATACGAGACGAATCGATGCATCCTCTTCCTCGGATGATGAGATGGAGTTGCAAGACCACCCGACGGGGTGAAGGCAAGAAATACTTTCAATTATATCCGTACATTTAGTTCTATAAATATACATTGTTTGCGAGCGATAATAAAGGTTTGATAGAACAGAAGGGGCATCCCGATGCGAGATGAAGATCCCCGCAAGCAAACAATACCGTTGTTCTCCAGACGTCCATCACTACATCGCGCCTACGCTCGCTATAATAGCCACTATCACCATTAACCCTACATTACATATAACAATTCTTTATTCATTATAGATCATGCCTGTTAATAATTCATAAATTTAGACAAATAATAGATAGTTTTATTGAGAAATGCTGAAGAGACAGGAGAGACAACGGGATGCACATACATTTGGCGTTGTCCCAAATGCGTAACGACGAAACCGGCAAGTAAATTCGAGAGGTTAATACAATGTGCAGAAACGAGTACAAATGGCGATACACTTCTTGAACTTAAGCGGTTGATGCAAACGCTATCTTCCCGTAGACTGTCGCAATGAGCTTTATTTCATTGTCAATTTCTTTGAATGCGATAAATTTAGTTGTATGGGTTATTATGATAATAACCGGGTATCAGTGTTACATCTTTTTCGCCCATTCCCCTCGATCGGCTCAGAATCTCTCCACCTCCTCCACCCATTCACCTCCTCCACATGATACCGACTGGGCACATCTTCTCGCTTCGACGGGTTCACACTGTGGTCATCGGACTGATCGTAGACGCATACCGACCTTCCCACTCGGTCAAGCATACCTACCGCTGCCTCCATCTCCGGGTCGCATACGCACCTGCATACTTAATTGAGCATCTCCTACCCCGTCCGCCGACCAACCCGATGATGATTGTATCGGTTTGATAAGCATTTGGTGCGTACTTCCCAACCCGAAGAAGCAGCTGATGATGTGCAATGGAGGAGTTCAGAATGAGGCGAGGATTTCGAGAAGATTCTCATCGACGCATGATTATTCGTGGCGATCCTTACTGGGGTTGCTATTATGTTACATGTATATCTAATTATTGCTTTAAGAGGGTTATTTATATTGAAATTTGTATTATGTAAAATAGATATTGTTTGTTATCATGAATTGGATGAGAGTGCCTATTTTTGATGCGTACATCGTCGATGTGCTACTACCGAGGCTACAAATTCTCCCCTCCCGAGACTACGACCCCTACCGTGGGCTACCGAATTCTCCCGAGGCACATACGACCTTTGTACCGTGGCATGAACGATCACCTTCACCCCTTCCAGAGAGAAGACTACGCTTCACCTCCCCTCCCAGAGAAATGTATACGACCCGCACACAGCATCGGTCGTTAGCCCGAGATGGATTATAGTAAGTTGTTTGATTTTTTAATTTCGAAACTATAAATTATATTGTGAAAAACTATCTAACTTCGTGAATGTATTGGAAATTTGTTTACCGGTGGCCCAAGTGTTGTACAATTGGGTAAACGAAAGGCGGTTGATGCGACGATACGTAAAATTGACAACCCGTCGACTACTACCGACCACGGTATTTAACTCGATGGGAACTCAACATAGTCAATATGCCTAAGTGATAACGTTGCGAGATGGCTACGTTGCGGGAAAAGTTTCCGGACGAGCCGGAAAACAAGTTCACAACGTGGTACCAACAAGAAGATCCGCCCCCAATTGAGATTCCGACGGGGTACGCACTGTTTCCGCCTTACGTAAAATATGGTACGTGGAGTGGTTCACACGTCTCCATGGCTCCCTCTTTCGCATTTGTACCGAGAAGTATATTCTTGTGACCGTACTTTTCATATTTCGAAATTTTCTCTATATTTCCTCGATTTCATTATCTTCTAACTTATTTTTGCATGCGTATGCAAAGATGTCGATGCGTATCCGGGGACCCGACAACAACGGCAAACGCTAAGCACATCCGCAGGATAAAGCTTTCAACCGCATACGGCCATTGCGAAGTACTCCGAATTAGTACGCTCTTTACGGGCAAGGGGTCATGTAGATCGGTGGAAAGCCAACTGCATTGTAACGGTCATTCCGCACTCTTGTGGATCGGTACGCTCAAGCAACGGGATGAAAACACCGTGATCCTACATTCCCCGGTCTTCATTACTGATTATGAAAAGACCGAAAGCCCGTCGAAGCGTGTATTCAAGGCGGCGAACGGGAAAGCATTAGTGTGACCAAGATTAATGGACACCGTCGGGCAAGCAAGCAAGGACGAATGGTGAAGAAAAACATCAAAGCCGGGGGTGTTTCGTTTGCCAGAGAGTGTTGGAGACTCGATGCTCGTCTACGTCAACTCCGTCAACATTCACTGATCCAACAATGCCTCTTTTTGATGTCGCAATAGTAAAACTCCGAATTCATTACCACAAATGCCAATTTCGTAAGTGTTATAAACTTCAAACTATTTATTATGATTATACAAGCTTATACTATTCTTACACTTATTCATATTATACAGTGGTGACTGTGTAGGTATACACGGTCAAGTTCATTGAGCATTACTGAGTGCACAAGGAAAATTTTCTCCGATCCATCATGACAATACGTCAAGTTGCTAAGAAAGAAACCTTCTTTGTGTACAAATTTCTATTTGTTAATGAAATAAGTAGATATATAGGTATTTTTGTGTATGAAAGTTTTGACAACCGTGATAGGAATTTTTGGTGTATGCAACTTTATATATTTTGGTATTTTGTTGTATGTTGGTAGCCATTTATATTTTTAGTGTATGTTGTTTATGATGAGTATTCAATTTGTTTAAAAAAGCAACTCAACTTAAAATGCAACATTCACCTTTGAATTTCTCTACGTGCCAAACGTAGAGAATGTACGTCCAAACGTAGGGTGAATGCTACATTCTCTAGCTCGGAACGCAGAGAACCTAGTCCAAATGTATGGCCGCAACATTCTCTCGCGTTTGAACATAGATAACTCTACGTCCAAACGGGGTATAGGAATGCAACATTCTCTACGTCCTACAAACGTAGGAATGCAAGTACTAGGCGTGGTACATGGAAATGCGATTGTTGTTGTACAAGTACGAGCTTATATTTCCTCTCATTTCTTCAAACTCTTTTGTATAAGGTGTAAGCAGTTCTTCTGTCACCTTTCAATTTATAATCTACACCGAAGCAAATTGATATCAATGATCAAGCTCTTTGCAAAGTTCTTAGATGGCGGTTCATCGTTTACAAGTTTGGTATGTCATTATTAATTAACTTACTTTTATATCACTTGTATTATGATCAGCACAAACGTGAAATATTTCTTTTTTTCATGCGATCATCTACCTCCAAAAAAAAAGATACGTTAATAGGTTGAGACGACATCGCCGCGGAACCTGAGGATTGCTGCCGTTCTCAAAAGCTCATTCAGAATGGACATGGGAAGTAGATGCCCTCGGGTCTACGTACAATGCAGAATTCTTCTTTGTTTCTTTGGGGAAGGTCACGGAGGCGCTGGCGGCTCATTGACTCTGCTGATAATGTAGTGAGGTGAGCTTATGTTGTTTGAACACAAGGGGATTTCACTTTCGACACTCTTGCATTATGACTTGCTCACACTTCTTGTATAAGACTTTTTCTCGAGTCCGAGCGGCCAGTGCAGTTAAGACGATGCGTACGACGATGCAAAGTATTTTGACCAAAATCCCCATTTTCGTACTGACATTGTTCAACAGGGGTATTTTCACACATGGTTGTTATTAGCGTGGTGAGATATTTAATATATTTTTAGTTGTTTTCTCGTTTGATATTTTTTTCCCCCATTTTGAAACAAGTATTTAAATTTGTTTGTGGATTTGTAGTAATATTCAAAGGCATTTGCTAGAACATTAAATGACATGTTGCGAAACAAGACCGTGAACCGCGAATTGCCACAGTGGAATCATGGCCTCGCTAGAATTGTCTATTTGTAAATCAAAAAGTTCGTTTAAGCCGGGTTGAATGATTTCATTACGGACAATGACCTAAATGCCGCAGATGACATGCATTTGAAGTCATTGATCAACCTATAGAAAATCACGTCGTGTTTAATGTGGTGATTACTAAATATTGAAGATCATTTATTTAGGGCGTCATCCTATCCTATTTATTGATCACCCTTAGTTTATTTAAGTCATTATCTTTATTGTTATCTCAATGTATCATTACTCTTTGTTATTATGTTTGTAAGCCATGTATCATTACTCTTTTTCTTGAAAGCCCCGTAATACCCATCGTTAGTTCAAATTGTGAGGTAGTGTAATACATGATAAACTTGATTCCGATTAATAACCGAATACAATCATTACTACAATCCATTAATAAATATACTACATTCATATTAATACGTTACACAATAACGATCCATTTTGAATACCACCATAACAAAAATCAATGACTTCGCTACCGGTATTGCGTGCAACTAGCCTCCGTTTCATGATAAACGGATGTTCATATGCAGCTGAGATACATAGACATTCCGATGGCAAACGTAGCGTTCCCATTTGGGCGGATTCTTGTGTTATTAATCTCATAGAACAGATCACCTTCTTCGAGCTCCACTGCAAATCGCATATGTATCGATAAATGGAACGTAATTTGGGTGTATTCGATCTAAGCGTTTCGGTATATTCGGTCCGAAAAGCTCAATTCGTGATCCGGGTTCTAATTTTCGAACCTCAAACTCAAGCCTCCTTTAAAAAATCGTATATTCGGTTCTACGAGCCGAACCGTAACCCAGAACGAAAGTTCGGCTCCGTTTAAAATATTAAATTATTATTATATTATATTTATTAATTATTTTTATAATAATAAATTAATTAAATTTTTTTTATTTATTAGTTTTATATTTAATATTAATAATTATTGGACAATCGGGAGTACTGGACTATTTGGATTTATCATTATTTTTGTAATATTGGACAATTGTGATAATTTGGATTTTATTAATGTTTTGTAATGTATCTAATAGTATTCCCATCTTTAATGTTTTTGTTATATTGTTTACCCATCTTAAATGTTTTTGTAATATTGGACAATTTCGCCGTAATGTAACTTCCGCATTCGTTTTTTTTTTTTTTTTCGGATTCGAACCTCGTTTCGGGATCAAGCTCGGCTCGTTCTCGGACCGAACCGAGCGAATATTTTTTAGTTTTTTAAGCTTCGAACCCTGAGCCGAACCCTCGAAAATCAGGTTCGCCCGAGCCGAGCCGAGCCGAGCCTCGAGGTATAAAATTTTCGGAAGTCGACGAACCCCGCCTGTGGTTCGGTATTATTCGGCTCAAGCATGTACCTCTAGGCACATATCTCATATTAGGCACTCCGACTTTCATGTTTCTTACCGTCTCCGGAACATCCCAATCCTCCCCAAGCTAGAACCGGATATACGCCACTGTATGTAAATCTCCTTGAAACATTCAAATATATTTAAGAAATACCGTGGCAGAGTACCTCAAGAATGACCACTCGCGTGTTAAGTGGCCGCAGTAGCATGCGTACATGGTATTTCCATTTTCTCAAAATAACCACAATAACACTTCCTCTCTCGAGTATTTATCGTCCCAATGAAGCAAGTTATTTCTAATGAACCTCAAACTCATCACAGGTTAATAGATTAACCCCGAACTTCCTTCTAGCAAGTAATATTCGAAGCCATCGTATTTTATCGATCCTCCGGTGCTAAGAACATGGCCACCAATCAAGCGCTCCCCGTCGTCTATCATTATACCATCTCTCGCAGCGTAGTTGCTTTGAATGAATTCCAAGAGGCTAGTTAACATGAAGCCACCCACGAGGGCCTCGATCCGCAGACAAGAAATCTTCTGCATCAACCGTAGTTGCTTGTCATTAAGGTCGTATCTTTTCCTGTGAAATGTATGGCACGCGCCCACCGTTCGAATCACCTGGCTTCTTTCTAGTTTTTGATATGCGCCAAGACATTGTGCCTTGATTGTGGCGTACTTTGGAGAAATTCGGCCTCTGGGAGAATGCATAAAGCTATTTGATAGAACGTGTCTTCACAAAACCGTAATCCTTCCATTTTTTGTTAGATTGCCCTTTAAACGACGATAGCAAACACCGTGATATGCATTGGGAAATACCTTACCAACCGCATTTCTAATAGCCAGGTGTCTGCTGAGATAAAGCTCTAAATTTTCAACATGGATACCTTCAATGGTCACCCTCAATTGATCAGTTCTGCAGCGAAATAAATTTCTTATTTAATCGTTGCATTCTTTTTCAAAGAATACCCGAATGCTGCTGTGCAGTAGGTGGTCATCGGCATCTGGCAAGCAATCAGCCGAACAAAATAGTTGTGTCCCGAGAAATAGGGTTTTGGGATCAGTAGCGTCCATATCACAAAATAGGCAACGACAATATTGAAACTACGATGACTCGTCTGTGTCACAATCATAGCGGTAAACAACTAATTTAACCTTCCTAGATTATCAAGTCGAAAGTCAAGATAGGTCCCTTCATTGGCCTCACGCACCATCCACAGCATTTGCGTTATCCCATTGTAATGACTCCGTCGGTGAATCCCTCTAAACCAAAGCATTCTCATCATCTCGTTAGCTCTCGGTATGCTTGGTCATAAGTCAACCTGCATTAATCGTAAGTTGTGAAAGATGTCCTCCATAAATATGTCCTGGGTTTATACTCATTGCCGGGCTCTTTCCGCCTTTTCTCCGCACTCAGCGTTAATTTCGCAGAATAATGTTTTAGGTGTCGCTTATCGATTGTCATTATCCGCATTCCCTGAGTAGCGGCACATGTATGCACATCATTCAACGTCGCAGATCTCAACATGTATGTGTTGTATTTGTCTTCACTCCTTTTCGCCCTTACATGCCATTTGCATGTATCAGTTGTATTACATGTGTAATACAAGCAACGAAATGTCCGACTCCACCTAATCTCTATTCGAAAATGATTGGCAAACGATAATGACGATTTTATTTTCAAATTGAAATCTTCTTTCGAATCATATTGCTTCCCAATGAATACCTCGTTCAACGTCCATTCATATGAAACGTGACCGCAGATATGTATCGCGGTAAATCATCATCTTCAAACGTGGAATCCTCACATGAATAATCTTCTCGCACACTAAAGCATATAGCATCGGGGCACCCTCATTATTGTTGCCATCCCCGCCCGTTTGATCGATTTGAATACGAGGTGCAAACAAAGAAAAACCAAAACTAAGTGACTAATCCACCAAACAAATTATAAGGCCGTTGGATAGTGTTGGAGCACCTAATACTTCAAGGTTAAGGTTGTGAGGATCAAACTAGACTACGTGATTGGCTATTTATAACATTATAACCCCATAATCGAGGACCGAATTCAAACGGGAGCAAAGTATTCACCCAACCATTTCAACACGGAACATGACTACTTGAATGGGCTGATTTGAAAGATTATGACTTGGTCCGATCGTTCATACCGAAACCGTCGGTCCGAAGCTTCACCAAGCCTTTGTGTATGAACATGGTTTTCAAACCCACTACATCCATATTGTCACAGCTCGAATGGATTAAAATTTGGATTCATGAGGCAAGTTCTGTACCGGGAGAAGCGGAAATTACCAAGACTATAATCCGAATTATTGTTATCATCCAGGGGCATTGCAATCTTGATTTAAATCAATGCCATCATCCTCAAATATCGGTTCATTGTTTGCCTCCACTCGGTGTGTAGCATTCACGCAAAAAATCACATTTTTACCGTCGTGAGGGCCGCTTCGATGCAAATCCATTTAGTGTCTCGTCGTCTAAGATATCATCAGGTGGTATATTCCCCACACTAGCATAAGTAAACAAGCTTTTACGCCAAGCTTTGAAACAGCACCGGTCAATACCAAGCCTCACATGCAATTTATCCAACAACGCATTCAATCTTGAGTGTTCTTTCGGACAAATAATGAGAACATCGATCCATTTACATGATTCCACCGGTTAGGTAAAAAGAGGGATCGTACGTAAATTCTCCGTTGAACGACAACAATCATAGAGTTGCGACATTGCTTTTTTTTTTTTTAAAAACAATTCAAGTCATTATAGACATTCAATATAATAATTCAAACCCTACCTAAGCAAATTTATCACAAATAGAAAACAAAATATACTTACACGAAAACCCTAATAATTAAACCCAACAAGGAAACAAAGACTATTTTCCCTTTTAAGATGTTTCAAACAAGGAAACTAAGACTTTTAACACTTAAAACTCTTTCACTCTAAGTTTAAGTGTGATCAATATTTCCAATAACAATAGTCTCGAAACAGAAGACATTTTCAAGCATTCATGTTTTGGGTGAACAAAGACCCTTATGCAAAAGATCAAACCATCAATACGGACAATTCCATTACTACCAACAAAAATTTCCCAACTTCAAACCTACAATACCAAATCAACAATACCAAAGTTTACTACAATCGAACAATACCAAAGACTTAAACACACTACTTGGATGTATAAACATTACATAAACAACCTACTTGTAATAATACACATTTCGGTTAAATACATATCATTACTACAATATAAATAACATAATCACTACTTAAAAACACACATTTCGATAAATACATATCATATTACTACAATATAAATAACATAATTACTACTTAAACACACATTCTCGGTTGAATACATATCATTACTTACACTAAACCCTATTAATTAAACCCTAAACAATAACACTAATTAAGAAAAGACTTAAAAACACACTACTTAAATGTATAAACATTACATAAACAACCTACTAAAAAACACACATTTAGTTTAAGTACATTTCATTACTAGCATAAATACCATAATCACATTTGAAAGCACTTGAATTAAGACAAATTAAATAGCAAAAACTAACCCATTCGAGCACTTGAATAACGATGAAGAAATGGACTTGAAAGATGAAGAAATGGACTTGAAAGATGAAGAAGTGGTTAAATAATGTATATTAATATGCAAGCATCATGAATGAGAAAAAATAGCCCGTAATGCGTGGTGTATATTGAACAAGTACCTTACAACAACATTAATTGCTATCTACCACTTCCAAACGTAGATAATTGCTTTGTAAACGTAGAAAACCTACGTTTAAACGTAGATAAATGCGTTCTAACCTACGTTAAAACGTAGAAATATACATTTATTGCAACTTTCCTAATTTATGGAAATAACCTACGTTTAAACGTAGGTTCTCTACGTTTAAACGTAAGCGATCCTACGTTTAAACGTAGGTTATTTCAATAAATTAGGATTGCAATTATTCAAATTTATCTACGTTTAAACGCAGTGTTCCTTACGTTTAAACGCAGAACCTTACGTTTACCCGATTTTCAATGCTAGAAAAGGCGTCAACCCGATTGCCGTGTGCTCAACAGCGTCCGACACAACCCGATTTTCCAATTTATGCCTTTAATTAAGAGTTTGATACCATTTGACTTTGGGAAATGGGAAGATAGTAATTATACTTTGAGATTTCTCGATTTGTGCGTGTCATCCTCGCGTTATGACATCCGATAAAATTGGAATAATACTTTGGTACTTCGATTGGTTGCAGAAGTCAACAATCGATAATATTGGCAGAACCATTTATTTTATATTCCGATTTAAGATTTAATTATATGTGTTTTCTTATTTTATTTTAAAGAGTCGCAACATCATATTTAATGCTTAGTTTATTACATCTTGCATAAAGTGATAATATATGCGCGTATATATCTTAAATCCTCACGCAATGAAACAATATACTGCAGGGTAGGACCTAGCATGTAAAGTGCGCAATGACCGCCCCCACTCAACTTTTCACGGAAGCTTATTAAAATACCCCTTTAATAATATTAAAGACGTTGTGATAGATATTATTTCCGTACAAATTCTAATGCCGTATCATTATTTGGGCTCAACTAGCTAAGTTTAACCTCAATACACGAGGTCACTTGTTCAAGCACCTCGCTTCGCATTTTTTTAAACATTTTTTTTTCGAATTCGCCCCACTCGAAAAAAAATTCAGCGGGTCCGTCACGGATATACCGTGCATCCGTCCCAAAATAAGTTCGTCCATATTTTCCCCACCCGAAAAATTCCCGTCCGTCACGGATATATCGCATCCGTCCCAAAAATAAGTCCGTCCATATTTTAAAACAATTGTCCTATAAAAAGTTGTCACTTTATATTACCAATATATCATTTAATGTTTATTTTCCAAAGATAACCTTAGTCCAACATTTATTTATATTGGTAAAATTGTGATAAGCGACATAATCCTAATATTATTAAGAATGCGACAAACTTACATATTTTTTATAAGTGAGTAATGACAACCGCATAATTTTTATAATGGTATGACAAACAAATAATCCCGAAAATCAAAGTTGAATCTCCCCATAATCCCGAAATCAAACGTGAATTTCGATAGTAATTTCGATAAGGAATCCCTAAAATTAGTGAATTTCGACAATGAATTTTGAAAATTAATAATTTCGACAGCTGAATTTCGGCAACGAATTTAAACAGGAATTTTGAACACAAGCTGAATTTCGACAAATTAATAAATAGCTATTCTTTACGCAAAATTTTCAAAAGACTGCCCTTCTACTCAATCGATTTAAATATTTACGTCCTTCTCCCTCATTCCCCCTAATTATATTTCTTTAATATTGCGCTACAAAACTAAAAATATGACACTTATTTTGGGACGGATGTAGTAGTTTACTAACAAACTAATTATGCAACAGCTTGCATCTGCAAAAAAAAAAAAAAAAAAAAAAAAAAACGTTGACCATTAAAAACGAATCATATATCACAAATACAACCTATTCTTTTGATACAATAAGCAAAATCTTGTCAAATTCAGAATGAAATTTTGCTGAATACATATCTTTCTTCTTCTTCTTATTCAAACTTGGGTAATTTCTCAGTAATGTTGAGCAAGTATTTGCTACAGCTTCTTCTGGCTCTTGTGGTCGTAATTTTCCTCGGCAGACTTGTCACTGCAGGACCCGTTCTGGCTACTGATGAAGGTTTGAAAAGTCAACTCTTGAGTTTCAGGTTCTGTCGTGTATTTAAATCGTTTGAAAACTTGAAATGTGTTGTGTGTATGTATGTATATGTAGTTGCAACTTTGAAGATAATTGCCCAGAGACTGGGGAAATTGGATTGGGATTTCAGTGTTGATCCATGCAGCGGGCAGAAGAATTGGATCGTTCAATACCCAGTTCTAGGAAATGAAAACGGGGTTAAGTGTGATTGTTCGTTTGTTAATAACACAGTTTGCCATGTTATTAGCATGTAAGTTTTCTTCCTCCACCTTAATTTGCTCATCCCAATGGGAAAAATTAAACCAATTAATGGCACGATTTTGTTAAAGTGAGTTAGTATATGTTATACACGTAACATTCAACACGATTCCAAAAGAAAGAAAGGAAAATACCTCTTGTCTAACCAAAACAAAACAACAACAACAAAAAAATCGATTTTACGAGTCGAGTCGAGCAATTCTTGAAAAATGAATGAGTCAAGTACAAATTGTTGGGGGTGTGGTTAATTTTTTAAAGTTGAAGCGCCGCATATTCAAACTCGCTCGTTCACCTGAATTTTTCTATAAGTTTTGGATGATTTCAACTCAAACCTTGTATATATGATAGGATATCCTATAAATACTCGAGCTTATAAGTCGAGTCGACTTATTTCGAATAATGGACGAGTCAAGTTTGAATTTGTCTTTTATAACTCAATCGAGTTTGAGCCGAGTTTTGTGTGTTTATCATCAAGTCAAGTCAAACTCTTCCAACCCGATCGAAGCTCACCCCTTATATGCAACAATAACCATGCTCATTCGACCGAAGTAAAGATTGACCGATCAATTTGAAATAGTTGTGAAATCAATCGATCTAGCACCAAGTCTTCAAAACTTAAACTTGCAAGGTTTTTTTTATTTTTTTTGTTTTGTTTGAATGTATTAAACTTGCAAGTTAGAAAGAAAAAAAAAAAAGGTGAGAGAATAAGAACAACTGCTATGAAACCTTACCCCTCCGGTTTAGCCAAAAGGACAGGATCGTTGGCATGTAAGAGCGGCCCTAATGGTTGGAAATCGTGGCCGACAAATCACGCCATGTGGACATCTAGGATTGGAGAAAAGTTTAGATAGAGTTTGTAAATGTATTTATATGATGAGATGTTCTAGTGGTTAATTATTTTTTCCACTACTATGTCATTCAACTATGGTGCTTAAATAAAGCATCCCACCACCTCATCTCCACCACCACCCGTAAAAAGTCATCTATCTTGTTCAACTCTTGAAAACCTTACAGTAAAAAAAAAAGCTCCATATTTAGGGTTTTTGTTTTTGTTTTAACAAAGTATCAAAGAACTACCCGCAATTTTTATTTTTATTTAGAGAAAGGAAGAACCATTTTCGATAAACCCACCGTCATCAATCTAACCTCCGACTATACCCGAAATTTTAATACCGGATAGATCTATCGGTGCTAGCACCGATGACTAGACCGGGATGGTGGAGGTTGCCGGTCGTCTCCTCCCCGGCAATGGATGCCAAAAAATTCAAATAAAATACCGTCGCGGAATCTATGAATTTCGAATTCTCTCTTGTTTTTGGATGCTTTGGGGTCAGTTTGCTATGAGTCAATGAATCGAGAAATTGGGGAGGTTGAAAGGCAATGAGGATGAAGACGATGAAAAAGTAGAGAATTTCAAAGAGAGAGAAAATAGAAATTCTCTATCGTCTTCTCTATCCGCGTATAACGGGAGATATTGTCTATTAAAATCACTCTAGATTGTTGTTGTTATTTCGCTTTTAGTAAATAGAAGTCTTCCGATCCGACAAAAAGGCAAATGAAGTTCTCTAGAATTGACTCATTGTGGTTGCTCTAAGCATGGCGGCGCCACCTTCAACAAATCGGGTCACTTGACCCAATTGAAAACACAAAAAAAAAAAAAAAAAATCAGCAGTTGTATTTTTTTACTCTATTTAAAAAATTTATGTAATAATATCTACCGACCGACCCGCTAAAATTTTAAAATATCGATTCTCGACTCATAATTATACATTTTTTTTATATAAAAAATAAACTCGTAACGCGACGCGTCGTTATCGATCCATAACCCGTGTCCTACAATTCCCGCATTCGCTCAAGGATAATAAAACAATGGAAACTTGAAAAAAAATGCTCTAAAAGGCAATCATATGAAAAATATGCTTTAGTAGATAAAATTTGAGGTATACGTCCCAAAACCATTTCGTGACACATTTATTATGAATTCGTCACGGCTATGTGGAATCGTCACAAAATGTTATCTTTTGAGGCATATTTTTTTAATTCTCGCTTTTTAAGGCATATTTCTTTCAAGTTTCAAAAAAATAAAAATAAACAAATACTATATAGGATACGAAAAATTTCAGAGTAACCCCTGTAATTTTCCTTGTATTGATGTATGTATTGTTTGTGTTGCAGAGTACTAAAAACACAGAATCTTCAAGGAATACTTCCCAAAGAGTTTGCCAATCTCCCTTTTCTCCAAGAAATGTAAGTGCTCGATCACCCTCCTGATCATGAGTGATGACTCCCCAATTAATTCAAAATACTTACACCCAGACTCTCTAATGCACTGTTATCGTTGGATTGCATTGTTTTCGGTGATTATTTAATCCGATTTGTTTTCCTGTAGTGATCTCACCCGCAACTATCTTAACGGCACCATTCCTCCAGAATGGGGTTCTCTGCCTCTCGTCAACATGTAAATGTTCTTTCCTTATAGAGATTAATCAGCTTGAATTTTTCTTTTAATGTAGAAAAATTGGGAATTGAATTTTTGGTAAATTTTGATGCGTTTGATGCAGTTCATTCCTTGCAAATCGTGTATCGGGACCCATACCAAAAGAATTTGGAAATATCAGCACTCTTGCAAATTTGTGAGGCCTTTTGGTTCTTCTTCTTATAGTTTCGTACCATTCTTGTGCTTTTTGTAAATGTTTTTGCTACTAAAAATTGTTCCTTTTTCTGGGTAATACATTAATAGGACTTTAGAGTTCAATCAAATGTCGGGACCTATTCCTCCAGAGCTCGGGAATTGTATATACTTGGAAAAAATGTGAGATTCTTCATTTTGCTTGAATACTATATATAGCTTTAGCTGTCATTTTTTTTTTCCTTCTGTTGGATATTCGGATTTTTATTTTATTTTAGGCTTTCTGTATACATGCACTTCTTTTTACTTGTGTCTATCTTCATCGATGCTGGAATCAACTGACTTCTTGACATGTTATTGCAGATTTTTAACCTCAAACAATTTCACAGGGGAGTTGCCTGGAACACTAGCTAATTTGAGCTTGTTGAGGGACTTGTGAGTCCCTTATTTAGTTTGTTTATGATTGTTCATGGCACCACACACATTCAACCTTTTCAAAATCGAGTCTAGACCATAAAATCGACTTTCAAAAGGTCCAATGTGATGATCGACATTGTAAAAGTTGAAGGTGTGGTGGTACCATTAAAGGGTCCCTTTTTGTGTCTACTAAAGAACTTTTACTGTCTTGATAGAGTTTAAGTAGTTTATATATCAAAGTGGATGATTAGCCTTGTTCTAAAGAATTACATTTTGATGCAGCCGTATTGGTGATAACAAATTCGTTGGGAGTATTCCTAACTTTATCCAAAACTTGACCAATCTTCAGAAACTGTGAGGATCAAAACTCTAAACCTCTGTTTGTTCTCAATTTTTTGATTTAAACTTACCCTTTTCCCCAATGTTTAATTTATGAAGAGCAATTTGAAATAATTATTGCAGGGTGATTCAAGGGAGCGGTCTAAGTGGGCCAATCCCTCCGGACATTTTTAAGATGACAAAATTACTTGACTTGTGAGTAAATGCTTTTACAATAGTTGGTTAAGCATTTTAGAGTGATTATGATAGTAACTAAATTAAAACTGGTTAATAGATTCTTCATTTTTTTTGTTGAATGTGATGATAAACAGGAGAATAAGTGATTTGAATGGAAATTATTCTTCAGACTTTCCTGATCTAAGTCGTACCGCTATTAGCTTGCAAAGAGTGTAAGTCTAATCTTGTTCTCTTATGTTCTTAAACAAGCATGCATCTTATTCTCTTCTGACTTCTTGTTCGATTCGTTAAAGAATATTGAGAAGTTGCAACATTGTTGGGGTTTTGCCTGATTATCTCGGCTCAATGATAAATCTGAAAGTGTTGTAAGTACTTTTTTTCTATATACATTATGTTGAATCAGTTTCAATTAGGAGTTTTTTCTCTGCTTTCTCTTGGGTGATGTTGTATTTTGTTTTGCAGGGATCTCAGTTTTAACAAATTAAGAGGACAAATTCCCCAAAGCTTTCAGGTCTTGCAAAAGCTAGTTACATGTGAGAATTTAGCTTTTTTCATATGTATGCGTGTGTATCGAATTGTATATGTAACTTCTATGCATGGAATGAATACGAAAGTCTAGTTATTTGTAAGTTTTTCCTGAGTTGCAGGTCTAGAGAGCCTTACTTCGTGGAATCTCTAACTCGTATTTTGTAGTTATCTGACTGGGAACTTTCTTACTGGACAAGTGCCTGATTGGATGCTAAATAAAGGATACCAATTGTGAGTAAATCTAACCTTGTTCTAAACTGTGTCTTTTTTTCCCTCTTTTTTGAATTTCATGGTCTCATTCTTTTTCCTCTCTTTTTCTCCAGAGACTTGTCCTACAACAATTTTACAGTTGGAAGTTCAAATACCACGACTTGTTATGGACGTAACTTGTGAGATACAATCTATATAGATGATTACAAGTGATAACTTAACTTCCATTCTTACTTTTTTCTGCATGTTAAGCTGATCTTTGAATTTAATAATATCCCCAGGAACTTGTTTTCCACCTCTACATGGGATAACACTTCGTAAGTTTCGGGGTTTTTTTATTATTTATATCTTAAAAATCTATGCTTTCAAGTTTTATATTTCTACTTGGTTTCACTTGAATAGTTCTCCTGCTTTCAGAGGCATTGCTTCATGTTTAAAGAGCTTTCTATGCCCGAAGAAGGGTGAGCTAGATCTTTATTTCATTTTTGTTTTATTTCTTCCTGAAGATCAAGAAATGTTACTTTGACATTTCTTCTTTTCTGAATGCCGAATATGTTGCAGATTTTTACACCCTCAATATAAATTGTGGTGGAGAATCAGTAAAAACTGATGATAACATAAGTTATGAAGATGACAGAGATGCAGGAGGGCCTTCGAAGTTTTTCCAAAGTCCAACCAATTGGATTTCTAGCAGCACAGGCCATTTTTTGGATAATGAATCTCCTGTAGATGCATATATTGTCACAAACAGTTCTCCAATCTCTACCAACAACAATTCCAAATTGTTCACAACTGCAAGAGTGTCCCCCCTTTCACTGACTTATTACGGGTTCTGTCTGGGAAACGGAATCTACACAGTAAATCTTCATTTTGCAGAAATCAGATTTAGTAATGGCCCTAATTATCTTAGTCTTGGGAAGCGTATATTCGATATATACATCCAGGTATGTCCATAAAGTATAGTTCGGTGCAAGTACAGTGTAGCCACACGTGCTATTTATATGCTTAGTTTGAGAAGCTTAATATGTGTTTAGGGGAAGCTAGTTCGGAAAGATTTCAACATTGAAGCTGAAGCAGGTGGAGCCAATATGCCTGTTGTTAGGCCTTTTATTGCACAAGTAATTGACAATACTTTGGAGATCCGATTCTATTGGGCAGGAAAAGGGACGATTTCTATTCCCAGCAAGGGGGTGTATGGTCCTCTCATTTCTGCAATCTCAGTTAATCCAAGTAAAGATTAAAACTTTAAAAAAAAACTGATTTTTTTTTTATAACTATGTATACTCATATGTCTATAATTTCGTTATTCAGATTTTCCTGTGCCATCTACACATAGCTTGTCCGTAATTGCTATTGTTGGGATTGTGATTGGAGTTGTATTCGCCATCTTTCTGCTTTTAGTTGTTCTTTGGTGGGAAGGTTGCATCTTCAACAAAGATGCCATTGATAATGGTAAGTAATGCCCTTCTTTCTAGTTTCTACTACTAATCTATCTATTATATTGACTTATCCCACTCAAATATATATATATGTACAATTTTTTACATGGCGTAACCGAAGGGCCTTGACCTTCGACCGGTTCATTCACACCGAGAGAAATTAAAGCCGCAACAAACAATTTTGATAAAGCTAACAAAATTGGAGAAGGTGGTTTTGGCCCTGTCTACATGGTAAACTTTTGTCAAGAAATGGACTTTTGAAAATTGAATTTAATTCGGAAATTGATTCGATTTTTTTCTCGACATTTGTAATTTGAATTGAAGGGTAATATGCCGTATGGTAGAATAATTGCAAGAAAGCAACTCTCTTCAAAATCAAAGCAAGGAAACCGTGAGTTCATAAACGAAATAGGCATGATTTTCGCTTTACAAAGATCCAAATCTTGTAAAGCTCTATGGTTGCCGTATTGAGGGAAACCAAGCCTAATGCTTATTTACGAGTATATGGAAAATAACTCCCTTGCTCGTGCATTGTTTGGTACGTCAAAAGCTATTTTTTCTAAGCCAAAAGACTTTTAGCATATTAACTGTTGATTAATACTTAAACCTTCATTACCCGCTAACCCACAGCCCGTATGAGCAACAAGCTTGAACTTGGATTGGAAAACCGTACACAAAATTTGCATCGGTATAGCAAGAGGATTGGCGTATCTTCACGAAGAATCAAGGTTAAAGATTGTCCATAGGACATCAAAGCCACCAATGTGCTACTTGATACTAATCAACCCCAAGATATCTCGATTTCGGTTTAGCCAAGCTTGATGAAGAAGAAAACACTCATATTAGTACACGTATTGCTGGAACCTTGTGAGTAATAAATAACATGACATATCTCATAAACTAAAGGGTACATAGGTTAGCTATATATCATGTGTTTTTGATTCCATAATAATGATTTTTTTGCTTTGTTTTCAGTGGATACATGGCACCCGAGTATGCAATGAGGGTCACTTGACCGACAAAGCGTATGTATATAGCTTCGGCATTGTGCTTCTCGAGATTGTGAGTGGGAAGAGTAATACTAATATTAGACCAAAGTTAAGCATTCTTTCTACCTACTTGACTCGGGTATGTCCAACTAACTCGGCCTTTGCCTTTTATTTTTCTTTAACCATTGCTTGTACCCTATGATGCACGACACGGATACCTCTTTTTGGTGGTGAGTCTCGTATCCGACATGGATACACACCGAACATTTATATATGTGTAATTTTCATAAACCCCGCCCCTACCAAATCATCTTCTATCATGTGCAAATTTATTGAAAGAAGAAGGAGATTTGATGGAGTTAGTAGATGAAAGGCTAGATCAAACTTCAACAAAAAAGAGGTTTTATCAACGATCAAAATAGCCCTCCTATGCACCGATGTATCCCCTATCGGTAGACCCATTATGTCTACCGTGCTCAAGATGCTTGAACACGGGACAAGCTTGATAAGAAATTCCGTTCTGTATCAACTTCCTCAAATGACAAGATGTCATCACATCAGAAAACTAAAGGATTAGAGAATATAACGAACGAGAAAATGCAGAGTATTTCAATTGATGTGCCATGGACAATGACTTCGAATCAGCTTGGTGATCTTTACCCTATCGCTTGATACGAATCCCGGACGCTAGCCCGTAGTCAAATTTCAAATGCCTTAAAAATATATAACATTCTTTCTTCTATTGTTTTCGTATAACAATGACCGTATTTTTTTATTTTATTTTTCTTCTTGTTTTGTGGAGAGTGTAATTGTAAATGAACATGTATGTATACAAGCAGTAGCCGCTTTGTGTGCATTGATGTGTCTCTCTCGTGTGTGTATGTAATGGTGAGTTCGACACCTCGGCATATGGATAGAACTCGCTCCTCACTTATCAAATAACGGTCCGGATTTCGGCATTATTCATTTCCGCAAAGATGGCGCATCGCTACCGCAATTGGCCGACGTGATGCAGTCGCTACCGGTCTCATATATTCGACATGACGCAAGTCGTCGTTGTCCTTTATAACGATGTCACGGGGGTCATCTTCGATCTCTTATATCCGACATGGTGCATGTCGCTCGTCATCGACAACCGTTACACTCCATTGACGGGCATTACAGACATTACACCATAATCCTTGACTTTATTGTAAACGTACGGACACTTTCACCCCACGACTTGAATACCCAAAAAAACTCATCATCCTCATGATGGCATGCTATAAAAAGGAGTCTTCCTCATCTTTTACCAGATAATGCAACTTTATGCTTAAAACTCTACCTCACCGACTTAATAGAAATTTCGTGTAAAAATCACCTCGCTTCAACTCAAATTCAAACTATGTGGTCTAGAATCATCCACGTGTGTCTATGGTGTAAATAGAGGGATATGTAAGAATTACCCGTGACACAAGCTATGGCGTTTGTTTTATCGTCCGACCACACAAAAACTTCCCACATTAAATAAAATGGATATTTGGGGCCTTATAGATTGGTGGTTGTGCATGGTCATAGATATTTTCTCACCGTAATAGATGACTTTAAGAGATATTGTTGGATTTTCATGTTGAAAGCCAAAAGTGAAGTTAGAACTTTGATTCCTCGCTTTGTAACTTGATCAAAACTCGCTTAATGCCAATATTAAAGTTCTCGTGTCCGATAATGGTTTAGAGTTTTCTATGACCGAATTTTGCGCTACTAGGGGACATGTTACATCAAACTTCGTTGTTAAACACCACAAGCAGTAATGGAGTGGTGGAAAGAAAACACCAACACATTCCGAATGTGGCAAGAAGTACGAGGTTTCAATCTCGGTTTACCTCTTATTTATTGGTCCTATTTTGTTATACATGCAAGAAACTTGATTAACATCACTCCAACTCCTTCTAATGGACAACAAAACACCTTCTGAATTGATGTTTCATGTTAAACATAACTATGATAATGTAAAGGTGTTTGGTTGTTTAACTTTTGCTTATAATTTGCATCATGACAACAATAAGTTTGCTTCTAGAGGCATCAAATCTATTTACTTACGGAGTGTACCAAATGTGAAAGGGTACTACCTATTAAATCTCAATACCAAGTAGATTTTCACAACTAGGGATGTGGTGTTCCATGAGTTGTGTTTTCCTTACAAAGACACATCTCTTCAATCGTGTGATACTCTCTCATTTGTCTTTACATGTTCCCGTTGATCGTAACACATCCCGGTTTGATACCGATCTTGCACAACCAAGTGCACATCCAACACCCACGGAAAGTGCACTCTGAATCACTTGCACCAACTCAATTTGATTCCTCACAAGAATCTATACACAATGTTTTTGAGAATGCTCAACATAGTGATCCCGAGAATGATCCGATCCAACCGGATCTTCTTGGAAATATAGATTATGTAGAGCAAGTGCAAGTGATGATTTACAAGAACTAAAAAATCCATAAGGACAAGAGGAGCACCTTCTTACCTTAAGGATTATCATTGTAATATTGCACACAAGAGCACTTCTCCACACACAATAGATAAAGTGGATTCCTTACAACATTTATCTGCTACTTATCAGTCTTATGTTTCGAATACACAAGTTTTGACAGAACCAAAATCATACAATGAAGCAGTAAAAGATGAGGAATGGAGAAAGGCAATGCAAAATGAGATCAATACCTTTCAACAAACACGTACATGAGAAGTTGTTCCTTTGCACAAGGAAAACAACCAATAGGCCGCAAATGGGTATACAGGATTAAAAGAAACTCGTATGGAACAGCTTGATAGGTTTTAGGCCGCATTACTAGCCAAGGGTTACACTCAACAACTTGGCCTAGACTATTTGGACACCTTTTCACCCGCTTGCCAAATTGACAAATGTCGTAACATTACCGACCATATCGCCTTCTAAAGGATGGAATTTACATCAATTAGATGTAAACAATGCATTTCTCCATGGAGACCTCACGGAAGAGGTATACATGCAAGTACCACATGGCTTTGACACCGCACCGCAGATGGTATGCAAATTAAAAAAGTCATTATATGGATTGAAACAAGCTAGAAGGCAACGGATTATCAAGCTATCCCAAGCCCCGCTGAGAGGGGGTTTAGATATCTAAGCAAGATTACATGCCTTGTTTGTTAAAGGATCTAGTGATCAATTTGTAGCATTCCCGGTGTATGTAGATGATGTTCTTATTACCAAATATGATATGCAAGAAATTAAAGATTTGAAAACCTACTTAAACATCAAGTTTGGCATCAAGGATTTAGAGGACCTGAAGTACTTCCTAGGTCTTTAAGTAGCCAGATCAACAAAAGGGTTTGTGCTATCTCAAAGGAGATACTGTTTATAACTTCTTGAAGAATATGGTTATTCTGAATATAAACCAAGCAATACACCTATGGATGTCTCAGTCAAATTACATTCCAAGGATTCTCTTCTATTAGAGTCAAATAGCTATTACAGAAGTTTGGTTGGAAAGCTGTTGTATCTGGGATTAACAAGACCTGATATAACTTTTGCAACACAACAATTGAGTCAGTTTTTTGCAAATCCTACTGAACTACAACTGAATGCAGCTCATAGACTTCTCAGATACCTAAATAAAGCACTAGGACAATGCATACTCTTTGCTGCCAAAAACAATCTTGAATTAAAATGTTAAGTAGATGCTGACTGGAGTGGTTGTGAAGACACCAGAAGATCAGCCACAAGATTTTCGCCTTTTCTAGGAGATTCACTTATCGCTGGAGGTCTAAGAAGCAAACACAAGCCTCAAGAAGCTCATCAGATCGTAGTATAAAGCCATGGCAATGGCTTCTTGTGAACGGCAATGGCTCACCTACTTATTGCGTAATTCAATATCAAACAAGACAAAGCAATTCCATTATTTTGGGACAACAAAAGTGCTTTGTATATAGTAGAGAATCCAGTATTCCATGAAAGAACAAAGCATATAGAAATAGACTGCCATGTAGTTAGAGATAGATTCCAGCAAGGCATTCTAAAACCCTTGCCTATATCTTCTTAGTTACAACTAGCAGATCTATTCACTAAACCTATGGTTCGCCTAGATTACGTACACTACTCACCTCTTATCATTTGGTTAACATATATTAGCCTTAGCCTTCGCCTTGAAGCGGGGTGTTGAAGTTCTTCAAAGATAAGCAACCGAATGGAAAAGCACAAGAAGAGCAAAGAAGAAGATGAGATCCAACTCTCTCGGAGCAATAGGTCGAACACCTAGCTCCGTAATCGCTTGGAACTTGTAACTAACAATTGAAGCAAGCTTACAACCAACTTCAACCGAGTCCTACACTACCAAACATCTATATATACTCCTAATTATGCATTGTAACACTTAATTTTAAGTTCCATTTAATTATGAAAGAGTTTTGATTCTAATGAAACTATGAAGCAATTTTTCCCGCTTTCTTCTTTTTGAATGTTCTAGTTTCTTCTTCTTTAGTTTTCCTTGAATCATCAAGGAATTCATCATATAATATTAGATTTATTTAATGTTATACATGCCGAACGTTCTTTTCCGGATAAGCACACGGTGTTTGGGAACGTAGCGTCACGTAGACTAAGTTAGCCAACACCAATAATCTCCCATTATCAAGTATTTCATATCAGGTCAAAATATTGTTCTCTTCATTTACTTCAAGCTCAACCTTCCCTGATTCATTGATAATACGAATTGAGAGGAAAAAATCGATGGATGAAATTTGCAAAATGATTTGTACACAAAATAGTGCACAAACAAAATGATCTACACCTCTCCCCTTTTTTTTCAAGCACACGCACACTTTCGTCTCCACTGACACTCGAACCCTCAACCTTCGGGATATAAACCTCAATGATTACCACCGTGCCGGTGATTACCTCAGTGATGTACACATCTCCTGTTAAGGTATAATTAAAAATAAGAGAAAATAAAGATTTTGTGGTTCTATCACTCTTGATGAAATTTAATAAAGCTTGTGACCAATGAATTGTGTTTTTTTTTTTTATTTTTTATTTTTTTATGAGGGAATCGAAAATATATATCTTTGGGTAAAAATAGTTTTTTTTTTGTATACCCTTATTTTTAATTCTTACGATCATAACCCATCAAAATACTCGGTAGGACGGGTAATTTTTCATTCGGTCCATGATATATTGTCATGAGGCCGGGCTATTATTCATTGAGGCCGGACTAAAATAACACGTCTTGAACAAATTTTGTCACTCGGCGCGCTAAAAACTCTCGTCTTGCATATCAAATTTCATTTTTTTTTATAACAAATCAACAATTAATTTTCATTATATCAAAAATAAAAAAATATCCCTCGTCATCTCTCGCTCCATTTCTAAAAACAAAAGTTCGTCATCCGAAAAAAACTCCCCTTCGACCAATTTATCTTCCTCCACCCCATACCACCGGCCTCATCTTCTTCCTCCATTTATTTTCTTCCTCCCTTTGTCAAATCTACAAACCATTCCACAATAATCACGAATTTCAAACTACCATAATCGATTCGGGTTCGAGTCCGTTAAGAAATAATTGTTTTTAGTATTATAGTATTTCGTAGAGTGACATGTGTCACCGTGAAACCGAGCCATGTGGAATAGTTTGTTAGTATCTATTCTAAGATCTATATGTACAAACATGATGTCGTCGCTCGTCATTGAATATAGAAAATATTCTCCTCTATGTTTTTATCCGCCTAGGTTCTCGTCAATGGCATCGACCGGAGCTTCAACCGGAGAACATGGCAGCCTCCGGAGCCGAGGTCACAACAACAACAACAAGTGGCTCGTTACAACATGCAACCTCTTCTATTCCACTTATACAATCCTCGCTCCTACTTACACCCAAATTACAAGATTGAGCACCGGTTCCTCAACTCCGGTGCCACCAAATTCCATCTTCCCCGATGGTGTTGTTACAGGCATCCCAGTTCTGAGCTCAGCTCCTATCTACACAACACAGATCGGGACATCTTTCAACAGATCTGAATCTCCGTATGGTAATCTTCGAAGCTCGCTCTTACTCCTCCGTTTCTCGGGTTCTAGCGAGTCCTAATCCTGCCTCATCTTTGTTGAGTTCCCCTTTTTCCAGTAATTTGAATCAAACTTGCACCGTTAAATTGGATCGTAGTAACTACCTGTTGTGGCATTACACTGTGTTTCCCATCATTAGAGGTTACAAGCTGGAAGATCACTTGCTTAATCCTCGCTCCCGCACCGAATAATTCCTTTCATCAATCAATTGTGCCAAATTCCTCTCTTCATCCTCTAAATGATGACCGGATTACTAAGGATAATTTGTTAACGGGTCGGTTGCTTGGTTCTACGACCGAACAAGAACTATCCGAAGTTGTTGGTTGTACCTCTCGCTCATGAAATCCGGACAACATTGGAAACCCCGTTTAATAAAGGTGTCCGAGGCAAGAATGCTTGAGTATAAGGATGCCTTGGAAAACGCATCAAAGGGATTTAAATCCATGGCCGACTATTTAGCACTTATGAAATCTTACTCGACAATCTTATTGCAACTCGGATATCCTATTACCAAATCGTAGCTAATTCTTGCAACCTTAGGAGGTTTGGACCGTGATTACGAAGCCGTTGTTGTGAACATAACCTCCGTGGTTGGATCCTTGAGTCGGCAAGATGTTCACCACAATTGATGACTCATGAAAGGCTCATTGCTGATATTCGGGCATGTACCTCCAACAAAGAACTTTGCTCAAGGCCCTCAACTTAGAGGAAATTCTTCTTTTGGAAACAAAGGGAAGGCCCTCCAATCGAACTCCACCAATGGTAGGGTAGAAATAGCAATGGCAGATGAGGAAGAGGCAGAGGTAGAGGAGGCAAGGGGAGGCTATGTGGGTCATAATGGCAACAAGATGGTGTGTCACCATGTGGTAAGTCCGGACACATAGTGACTTCATGTTGGCATAGATTTGAAGAAGATTTTGTTCCCCCAAGCAAAGGCAAACAAGAATGATCCTAAACAAGTGTCGCCTTACGTTGCCTCACCACAACTGCAGGGATGCAAGATGGTACATGGACAAGTGGAGCCTCCAATCACCTCACCTCCGATCTAAACAATCTTCATCTAAGTGCATGTGTTATTCAGTGTTCGAATCTCTAAGTAGTTGGGAATGGTGAGAAATTAGCCATCAAACACATTGGTCAAACACATTTGTCCACGCACCGTCCACACATTACACTCGTTTTTAAAAGATGTCTTACATGTACCTCTTATCACCAAGAACCTTGTTAGTTTGTCTAAACTTCTAGATGACAACCCCGTTGTTGTTGAATTTACTCCTTTTTCTTGTTTTGTGAAGGACAAGATAACATGGACACTCGCTTCGCAAGGAATTCTCAAGGGTGGATCGTATCGTATAATGGTTCCAAATGAGATATCTCTTCACTCCAAATTCAAGTCCTCTTCCGCCGCCTTGCATCGTAGTCTCCCGGTGCTCTTTTGAGCATAGTTAGTTTGAATAAAGATCCTAATATTTGGCATCAAAGATTAAGACATCCCTCTAGACAAGTTTTGAGTCGATTTTGAACTCTTGTAATGTTGAAGTCAATGATAAGTTAAATTTCGTGATGCTTGTCAATTTGGTAAGTGGTCATGCCCTACCTTATGGCGAGTCCGAATCCCATTCTACTTCGTTCTTGACTTAATACATTCGATGTTTGGGGACCTCGCTCCCATCAAATCCACCGCCGGTTTTTCTTATTATGTTCATTTTATTGATGATTGGTCTAGATTCACCCGGATTTTTCCATTAAAGTTCAAGTCTGAAGTGTACTCTGCTTTTATTCAGTTTCAAAAACTAGTTGAAAACCAATTCTCCACTAAAATCAAATGTGTACAATCTGACTGGGGGGGAGAGTTTAGAAGTCTTGAAACCTACTTTAAGGATCAAGGTATCCTTTTTAGACACCCTTGCCCTCATGCTCACCAACAAAATGGGAGAGCTGAAAGGAAACATAGACACATTGTGGAATTAGGTCCGACACAAATGGCTCGTGCTTCTCTCCCTCTCAAATTTTGGTGGGACAAGCTTTGTTGAAGCCGTGTCCGTCATTAACATCCTTCCTACCCCTTTCTCGAAGCATAAGTCACCTTTTGAAGTCCTATATAATAAGCAACCAGATTATAAACTTCATAAAGTGTTTGGATGTGCTTGTTTTCCACACTTGAGACCTTTCTTTCCTACAAAATTTAGATATCATACTAGTAAATGCACCTATTTGGGAATCAGCCCCTTACACAAAGGCTACAAATGTCTTGATGTATCAGGTAGGGTATTCATCACAAAAAATGTTGTGTTTAATGAAAGTGAGTTTCCCTTTAAGGAAGTTTCAATCAAGGACCCCATAGAGAAGTCCATACTGATCCAACACTTGTTGTCACCTCTCTCCCTATGTCTGTTGGAGATACTTCTTCACAACAACATCTATCTGATATTGGTGCACCTGAACAGGATTCTCCAAGAGACAGTGTTGCTGATCAACCAGAGGTACCTTCTCCCTCTCCTACCTTTTCTTTTCCTACTATGAATACACCTAACACAAAGAATAGCAGTCTATGAGTAGTTCTTCCGACACCACTCAAAGTTCTATGACCTCACCACGTACTCAACACTCCCAAAGTCATGAAAATCCAAAGCCCCGCAATCCAAAGGTCAACACCGAACCCGTTCAAACCTCACAACCTAGCTTAGGACATCACATGCAAACACGTTCCAAAAGTGGCATTTTCAAGCCCAAAACCTATTCCACTCAAATTCAATCCACACGTTCTTCCTAACCACCTTACCGAACCAACTAGAGTTTCGTGCTTTGACTTGTACCGAGTGGAGAAAGGCTATGATTGCCGAGTTTGAGGCTTTGCAAAGGATCGGAACTTGGACACTTGTTCCACCCTCTAAATCGAATCCGGTAGGAAACATGTGGGTATTTAAGTTAAAATTGAAGCCTCGATGGTGCCATCCTTAAACACAAGGCGAGACTTGTGGCCAAGGGGTTTAATCAAACCTATGGAGTGGACTTTACAAACATTTAGTCCCGTGGCCAAAGCATCAACCATCGTAGTTGTACTTGCGCTTGCCGTGAATCTAAACCGGCATATACATCGTATAGATATAGATAATGCCTTCTTGAATGGACCCTTGTCGAGGATGTTTACATGCAAAGAAATTTAAGGCTTTGTTGATCCAAACTAAACCTAACTATGTTTGTAAATTGAAAAAGGCCATGTATGGCCTTAAATGTGCTCCTAGAGCCCGGTTTGTCGCTCTTAGAACACGTATGATCCATTGGGGTTTTCATCGCTCCGTCGTCGATACTTCTCTTTTTATACTTAAAGCTGGAAAACATTTGATGTATGTTCTTGTCTATGTTGATGACATCCTTGTGACAGGTGATTCACAAGTTTTGATTCAGAAATTCATACAGATGCTGCACTCAAAATTTGCTCTTAAGGATCTTGGATTAGTCTCTCACTTCCTTGGTATGGAAGCACACAGAAATCCTGCTGGTCTGTTTCTAACTCAAGGACATTATGCTTCTCAGTTGCTCAAACGTTTATAGCTTGATCATCTCAAACCTTGTGATACTCCCATGATCCCTGGACAACACATGTCACCCGACCAAGGAGAACCTACGAAGAATCCTATCGTTTATAGGAGTTGCCGCGTGTGGTTACGTATCTAACCTACACCTGCACCGTACATTGCCTATTCCGTCAACTACTTGAGTCAATATATGCAAGCAGCCCTACCCCGGATCATTGGCATGCCTTAAAAAGGCTACTTAGGTATGTAAAAGGCACCCTTCACTATGGTATTTTATTCAAGGCAAATGGTACCCTACACTTGAATGGTTTTAGTGATGCCGATTGGGCTTGTTACCCACCGTACGTAAAATCTTTTGCTGGTTATTGTGTTTATATAGGAGATTCTTTGGTCTCCTGGAGTTCCAAGAAACAAAATGTTGTCTCTAGGTCAAGTGCAGAGTCGGAGTATAGATCACTGTCTAATCTCTCCTCTGAGATGTTTTGGATCAAACAACTGCTGTTTGAAATGGGATTGGACCTGCCTGCTACTCCAGTTGCATGGTGTGATAACTTGAGTGCAACTTTTCTGGCTCAGAATCCAATTTATCACGCTAGAACTAAACATATAGAAGTTGACATCCACTATATCAGAAATCAAGTCCCGAATAAACAACTCGTCCGTTCAATATGTGCCTTCCTCAATACAAGTTGCCGATTCTCTCGACAAAAGCCTTACCAAGACCACAACTTCATGGTTTCGAAGCAAACTAAATGTGGTAGTAGTTCCTACGTTTAGTTTGAGGGGGGATGTTAAGAAATAATTGTTTTTAGTATTATAGTATTTCTGTAGAGTGACATGTGTCACTGTGAAACTGAGCCATGTGGAATAGTTTGTTAGTATCTATTCTAAGATCTATATGTATAAACATGATGTCGTCGTCGTCATTGAATATAGAAAATATTCTCCTCTATGTTTTTATCTCGTTTTCTATCTAAGTCTTTAATTTGGCATAGATTGAGTGAGGAAGAGGGAGGGGGTAGAGAGGGGGAGCAGTAGCGCCGGGTGGTGAGGTAGCTTCCGGTGGTGGTTTGGTGTGTCCGTTGACGGCTTATAGGGTGGAAGAAGAATTCGTCCGCCACGAGGAACGGAAACGTTTTTTTCGTATGTTAAACGGAAATGGGTTTTGTAATTTGTTATATCTATATCTATATCTATACTCATAATAAGTGCGATGAGGTATTTCCTCCAAAAATTGTTTCCTATCATCGGTGTTTCCTCTAAAAAGTTTTTCCTACCCTACCCTCGATGTTTCCCCTCTTTTTTAATTTATTATATATTATATATTATATTATTAATTTATTATATTTATTCTTATCATTAAATTTATTGTCCCCGTACAAATCAAAGTATCATTATCCTTTAATTAGATGATCATGTCCTTATCCCTAATTTTCCATAAATTTATTTTTTTTTTTTTTTAGATTCCTTTTTGAAATTTAATTAGATTAGTTAACTAATATTGAATTTGTTCAACAAAAAAAAAACACCTAATATTGATTGATTTCCGTAGAAGAAGAAAAAAATGATATTGATTGATTCCCAATAAATACATATGCCTCATTATTTCAATAAAATTATTATTATTACCAATTCCAATTCATATCAATACATCATGAATATCCGCGTACTATCAATATTTCTCATATCATCAATCTTCATCAATCAACTTTAATTATAATAATTATCGCCATTAGCATTACCGGAGAGATTAAACAATAACTATGCAAAGTTTAGAGTTGAAAGCAAGTATTGAAGCTGAACCCGAAATAATCTACGAAAATGGAATCCTTTATTATTTTGTTTATGAAAAACAAACTAGCGATCATGATATGAAAAGTACATACATACAATGTAACATGTTTCAAAAGTCGATTGAATTATTCTATATTTCTTCAACAAAAAAAAAAGAATTACTCTATGCAAATTGAACCCGAAAATAACCGACGAAAACTTTTATTATTTTGGTTTTGAAAAAAACTAAATGTTGATCATGATATCAAAGGTACATGTTTAAAAGCAAACTATTTCAATTGCTCTATGCTAATCCTTGAAAAATATGCCCATGAAGTTACCTTTGATGTGCCCCATTTCACATATAGATGAATTTAAGTGTACATTGAAAATCAACTATAGAATTGATCTATACCGAATCGGAATATATAATATAATATAATTGATCAATCATGCGAACATTACATATATTAAAGTTAGAAAAAAAAAATTATAATGAGAGCGGATAACAATTCATTGATATCAATATATATACAAGACAATAATTTACTAAATTTAATCATACAACAACCCGAAAAGTCACCATAATTCATCAAGCATATGAACATTAACGTTGAGTAAAATTTGAAAAAATAAAATATAATGAGAACGGGTAACAATTCATCGATATCTATATATACAAGATAATGATTTAGTAAATATAATCATACAACAACATAAAGAGTCACCGTTTTTTTAAGTCATACTTCCATCGCTTAAAATGGGTCAAATGACTTCGATGCACTTAATAAATTAATGATTGTCCGAACCGGTTATTAAACACGTTCGAATGTTACTACCACTTAATTTATTCAAATTAAGTGATAAGTAATGTAAATAATTTGAGACTAATACAAAAATACATATAGCTTTTTTTTAGATTGGGAAAATTGGGTAACTACGCCCGTGGGCGGCGGCAATGGAAGCATTTGGGTCACTTGACCCAAATCTCGAAATTAAAAAAAAATCCAAAGCAGTATTTTTTACATTATTTAAAAAATTTATGTACTAATATCTACTAACCGACCCGCTAAAATTTTTAAATTTTAACTCTTGACCCATAATTATACATATATTTTTCATATAATGCATTAGAAACTTGTAATACGATGTGTCGTTATCGATTCCTAACCCGTGTCACACAATTTCGCAAGCCGCCCCCGACTACGCCACATAGGTCCGTAGCTAACTTCAAATTAGCTAGAAATGATAAATTTGAGGTGGAAGTTAAGGTTCCTAATGCCTATTTTCCTTGTTTCATGGATAACCACCTAAGTAACGTGTACGGCGTACGTAAGGAAAGATACTTCTAGATGCATGATGTTTCGGATGAACAAGAGAGTAGGCTTACCGTAAATGCAATTTTGAGGAAAAGCATATTTGTTGTTTGGCAATATGAAATTGAGTTTTCCAACAATTATTTCGGCATTACTAAAAGAAGAATTTATGAAACCAATTGTGAGGTAGGCCATTAGAACTAACAAGAGATTAATTCCATCAACCTGCATAAAAGACCACAAGAGAGGAATATCTATCGGAGTTTGGGGAATTTAGAAGCTTGGTGCGCTTACATTATCATATGTTGATAGAGACTTACTCCATCAAATGTCATATACGAGGCCTTAACACCGAAATTAAATCTATGGTGATATTGATGAAGCCTCGGGAACATGTTTGTTGTCATTGATATTGCCATATGCCGTAGTCTATTGCAATGTCATTAAATGACATACATGTGCGTAAAAATTACTCTAACCCTAGCCGCCCAGGTTCTCTCCATTCACCACTAATGTGATCGAAAAAATACCCGACACCGAGAATAAACCAATGATACATAAGGCAATTACTACTAAAGAGTTGCAGTGAGAAGTTAAGGCCATTGGGTTATATGTTGGGTACGATGAAATATACACATGTGGCCAAGTGTGAAAGCAGAAACACAAACACTTTCGGGTATCAGAGGATGATGGAGTTTGGGGAGAGATTGAAGTGGACAATGGGGATAAAGTGGATGTGGTATATGATGCTGGACCATTTGAGCCTACTGAGTTATTCATGCACCTTATATGGTCATGTCACCTCTTACACCATCAAAATTGAAGGCCTCTTGAAAAAAAAAAAAAGCCAATTACCATTCTCATACACAAGGTGCATCTCACACTTTCCTAGACCATCGGGTTTCCAACGAAGTGCAATGTGTGATGTAACCAAATCACCCTATGTTAATCACAAGTAGTAGATGGAAACAAAATGGTGAGGGAATTTAAGTGTCTTAACAAGATGTGAGATTGATCAAGTTCATAGGTTGTGATATTGTATTGGGGTGGATTGGATGAAAATGTACAATCTTATGGTTTTTTACTTCAACAAAACATAGGTGGTTTTCAATAACGATGATGAACAAATTAAGCTCGAAGTTACACAAAAGAATCTCAACTAAGGCGATCATTGTTGTTGGTCCCTTAGAAAGGCTTGGGGTCAAGTTTAGTGGGGGGGGGGGTGAGTAAACTTGACACTTAAAACTTTTTATAGAGTTTTATAACTCGCTTGAATAACAACATCGACTACACCACTTAGTTGTGTTAAATGCAATGGATTAGATTAAAGCCTTTTTAAATGTTGTTCTTTTTAAAATTGAATGAGCTAAGTGTTGAACTCAATTGTGGAGTGATCCCCGTTGTATTGGTAAGCAAGCAATATAGTAAGCTAAGTGCTAAAAGTAAAGTGCAAGAAAGTAAATGCTAAAAGGAAATGGACAGAGTTTATAGTGGTAAACAAAATTATTTCTAACATTTGCAAAATATTAACTCGCTTGATACATGAACATGCTCGAATCATATGCCCAAAGTGAACCGACTCATGTCCTAGAAGTGTGTCATGAATTGTTTGCAAATTCCCAAAGATTGCCACCAATGAGGGGCTGCGAGCATACCATAACTTTAAACGGATGTGTTGAACCCGTGAAACTAAACCTTTTAAGTATGCTCACTATCAAAAGGATGAAATAGAGTAGTCGGTGGATCAAATGCTACAACGTGGATTACACAACACGGTAATAGTCCATTTTCATCACCCTTGCCCCTCGTGAAAAAGAAAGATGGAACATGGAGATGTTGTATGGATTACATAAGGTTGAATGACTTGATTGTCAAGGATATCTACCAAATTCCCTAATTGATGAATTGTTGGGTGATTTAGTGGATACTAGGGTATTCGTAAAATAGACTTAAGGTCTAGATTCCATCATATTTTGATGAATGAGGATGATGTCCATAAGACAGCTTGTTGTAACTCATCATGACCAATTTGAATTCAAAGTTATGCCATGGAAGTATGAGTGAGATGTTGAGGCCTTACTTGATGAAGTTTGTGCTGGTATTTTTTGATGACATCGTAATTTTCAGCCGTAACATTGATTCCCACATACAACATCTTAAAGTGGTTCTAAGTTTTGAAGAAAACGTAATACTATGATAAATTGTCCAAAAGCTCTTTTAGACAAACCAAGATGGAAAGCCATGTCGATTGGCCCAACATCATAACGTGATTGAAGCGAGAGGGTTTTCGGACGTGACATGTTTTTACAAGAGATTTATGCCTAATTACGGGATTGTTGCTAAACACTTGAATGACCTACTCAAGAAAGATGGTTTTGTCGGTCGCTGAGTGCCTCGTAAACATTCTAGAAACTCAAGGAGGCCATGTGCAAATCATTAGTACATGTCTTACCCGGTTTTGAAATTCCATTTTGCATTGAAACATATACACGTGGCAAAGGCTTAAGAGCTATTTTACAAAGAAACAAGAAACATGTGCTTATCTAAGGTGGTCTTCAACTCTAAGAAGATTGGATTGTTCATCAACGAGAAGGAACTCCTAGCAGTCCTCATGGAAATAACCAAATGGAAGCTATATATTCAAGGTAGGCCTATTGTCATCGAAACTAATCAATGGAGTATGAAGTTCATTCTGGATACGAGGGCCACTACTACACTACAACAAAAATGACCAAGGGTGACCAAGTTACTTCGTGTCGAGGGAGTTGGACAATATCTCCTTATTGGATGCATGATTTAACTTTCACCTGCAATGGTGACCTATATGTTGAGGAATTAAGGCACCGATGATTAGTACATGTACCCCCATATCCACACTACATTGTGCACCAAAGGATTCTTAAGTACAAAGGGAGGATATATGTAAGAACACATGGATGTCCGAGATCAAAATTGATAAAATGATTGCACTCAAATTCAATAGGGGGCATTCATGGTCAAGGCATGTTATAACATGCTTAAGATATCGTTTTACCGGCCGCAACTTAAGAAGATTGTTCATCCATTACCAATCCTCACAGTGCATGGTCCCAACCGAAAATGGATTTTACATACGGATTGCCTAAATCCGAAAGGGAAGGAAGTCATCATGGTAGTAGGGACATGTCGACCAAATTCAACCACTTTATTCCACTTGAAAAGAAGAGGCAAATAACATCAAAAAAACGTGGAATAAAACTTGAGTAATACTTTTTTTTACATAGCATGAATAATACTTAAAGTATCAAAATAAATATCCTTCAAATTGATTTGTACTCCCTCCGATTTTTTATATGTCGCGGATAAGATTCACACGATTAACAAAGTAATTAATATGTCTAAAATATAGTATTGAAAATGCATTTTTTTTATTGGAGATGTAAATGTAAATACTTTGTTGGTAAATGAGTTTTTAGTATTGAAAATGTATTTTTTATTGGAGATGTAAATACTTTATTGGCAAAGGAAGAAAAAAAAGTAATAAATGATGCATTAGTAAATGTAAAATGACAACGTATAAATAAAAACAGAAAGAAATTTCGAAATACGACATAAAAAAACGGAAGGAGTACGGTATTTTGCTTTTACAGTTGGTTTTATCTATGAATAAATATAACTCATTAATACCCATGTGACACAATTAATGATTCTTTTCTGAGGGTACAATAAATGATTCTTTGTTTTTATGATTATTAAACTTGGCTAACAAGTAAATTATTTCACAAAGAGTATTTGCACTTCCCGTAATAGAATGTTAATATAAAAATATACGCAATTAAAACAATATACAATTTTTTGGACGCATAATATTTTACGATCCTTTTTCGGCTAGAATGAACTTAGAAAGTATGTATATATATACTAAATAGTTGAAACAAATCTACGTTTGCAATAAAATGCATGACTTTATAATTAAAAAAGCTTATCATATTTAAAGAATGAAAACGTAATATGTCGAGTTTAATTCAAGCATAAAATCATTGTACAACAATTGTCATTATTTAACATGTATTTATTTATTTTTTTGACCGGGATAACATATATTTATTTTGTAGATTAAACGTATAGTCAAGAATATAGATATAATATTAAAAACATTCTAAATATAATAAATTAATGAACACGCGCGCGCACGCGCATTTTACTAGTATATATATATATATATATATATATATATATATATATATATATATATATATATATATATATATATATATATATATATTAGCAGGACATTGTTATGTTAAAAAAATTAAAAAATTGGATATGGAGGACGGGATTTTTTAGCCCGGCCGAGTGAAAAATTCGCTCGGTGACGCGTTATTTTAGGCCGCATCAATGAATAATAGCTCAACCTTATGAAAAATTAACCCGTCCTTTTGTAAAAAAAATAGCCCGGCCTACCGAGTATTTTCGACGGGGTTATGATCGTAAGAAACAAAATAAGTGGTATACAACAAAAACTATTTTTACCCAAAAATATATATTTTGTATTTCCGTTTTTTTTATTGATACGGAGGAACAAGTAATTGACATTTAATTGAGAAATGGGTTGGATTTTTGGTTAACGAAAACAAATTAACTATGTATTTAGGCATAAAAGTGAAATCTTAAATTTACCCTTAATTACCATAAAACGACGCTGACCGAAAAAGTAAAATAGTTCACGGACAATTTTGACTATTTGGCCCATAATATATAGAAAAACAATATATCAATCTGAAACAAAAAATAATATAATAATAAATAAATAAAAACATGTTGCATATACCCTATGGAAACACTCTAAGCAAATAATTAGCCTCATGAATGTCCATACAAACAATACTAACATTTTCAAAACAAACAAAAGTAGCAAAGAGTCGAGAGAACAAAAGGCAAGCTTAAGTTCATGGACAACACTTAGTGTTGAGCATAATATTATCAAGTAGTTTATTATTTATAATAATTTGTATTTTACCGTTTTAGGCCTCTTATCTTTCTGCCTATAAATACTTGATGTAACACTCATTATGAACATAATACAATACAATTACCATTTACAAATCACTACATGTTATCAGAGCCTCTCTGAGATCCTCACAAAAAAAAAAAAAAAAAAAAAAAAAAAACCCTAAGCCGCCGCCGCATTCCCTTCCTCTTCGGCGCCATGTCTGACGGAGACGATAGCTCCACCACCGCCACTGCCGCTACCTCGTACGCAACTCGGCCTAACTACGCCGTCGTTCACCCCCTCTTCTGCTATTCGTATCACCCGTCTTACCCGTCACAATTACAATCTCTGGCGTGCTCAGATAGTCCCCTACCTTAAAGGCCAGGGTGTCTTCGGTTTTGTTGATGGCTCTCTTCCACCGCCGCCATCTACCATCATCACCGGCACTGGTGCCGCTGCCACAACGTCTGCCAATCCTGAATTCACGGCCTGGACAAAGACTGACAATTTAATACTCTCCTTGATCACCTCCTCCCTCTCCGATGATATTCTAATGCAAGTATACACGGCAACCACCTCGCCGGCAATCCGGATCGCCCTCTCCACCGCGTTTGCATCCCGTAGCAGTCGAAGCTTGTCCATCCGCGCAAAGACTCGGCCTCCACACGCAAGGAAGAAAACTCGGCCGCCGATTACTTCTTCAAAATCAAAAATCTCGCCGATCAATCGTCTCTCGCCGGTCATCCTCTCTCCGACGACGACGTTATTGCCTATCTCCTTGCGGTGCTTGGGCCCCGAATTTGATTCTCTTGTCACCATGCTCTCGGTTCACCTTCTCTTTCGTTGGATGATGTTTATTCTCACCGCTTACAACCGAGGCACGAATTCAAAGACCGCCGCCCCACCGTTATTGCCGCCGCACCTTCATCATCCAGCTCCGGTGGCTCCGCCTCCACTCCTTATGCTGGCTATGTCTCTGGTAATACCCGTCCTGCTTCCTCTACTAATAACTATAGGAATAATAATTATAATAATTCTGGGCATGCTCGCATTGGTGATAATTATGGCAATACTGGTTCTGGTAATTATGGTAATAATCGAGGCCGGGGGCGTGGTGGTCGTGGCAATGGACAGCCCCGTCCTCCTCCACCGTCCCCCTTCACCTCCACTGACTCCTTGCCCAAGTGTCAAATTTGTGCTAAGACAGGTCACACAGCAGACTTGCTACTGGCGTTATTCGAATCTCGGGGTTCGGCACCACGGCCTCACGCACCTCGTGCTCCACAAGCTTATGCCGCTTTCCCACATCCCCGCAGCATCCTACTCCACGTACCGATTGGATACCCGATACCGGTGCAACTCATCACATGACGAATAACTTTGGCAATCTCAATCTTCATTCCGAACCGTATGACGGCACCGATCAAATACATGTGGAGATGGCTCAGTGTTTACCTATTACTCATTCCGGTTCTTCTTCTATTGTTTCCCCACCCCACACTTATCACTTATCCAATATACTTGTCTCCCCAAAGACTCACTAAAAATCTACTCTCCGTTCAAAAATTTTCCACCGACAATTTCGTTTTCTTCGAGTTTCATGACACCTTTTTTGTTGTGAAGGACTACTCGGGTCACATCCTTCTTAGAGGCGTTGTCAAAGATGGACTCTATCACTTCATCCCTCAACCCTGGGCCGGTCTCCCGCACAAGCTCTCACCGCCGCCCACCACTCCTCCACCACTTGGCATCGTCGTCTTGGCCATTGCTCCCTTCCGTTGCTCCAACAAGTCTTTAAGCGTCTTTCTTTTAATGTTCCAAATAAGGCACCTACTACCGTGTGTGCCCCCCGTCAACCGGCCAAAAGCCATCGTTTTCCTCTTTATACTTCGGATTTTACTTCTAGTGCACCATTGGATTTGATTTTTACCGATGTTCGGGGTCCTTGTACCGAATTATCTACTTATGGTTCGCGTTATTACGTTAGTTTTCTTGATGATTTTACCAAATATTTGTGGCTTTTTCCAATTAAATTAAAATCGACGTTGAAAAGATTTTTCCCGACTTCCTCAAGTTCATTGAACGCCTTTTCTCCACTAAACTCAAAGCCCTACAATCCGATTGGGGGTGAATATCGCCACCTCTCTCACACCCTCACTACCTTAGGCATTCAGCATCGCCGCTCGTGCCCACACACACATGAACAAGTCGGTGCCATTGAACGCCGTCACCGTCAAATTGTTGAAGTTGGTCTTTCCCTCCTCGCCCAATCTAATCTTCCCCTCCCTTACTGGGAAGATGCCTTTATCACTGCCACCTACCTCATAAATCGCCTTCCCTCTAAAGCTCTTGACTATAAAACCCCTTAAGAAATGGTCTACCATCGTCCTCCTGATTACTCTTTTCTCCGCGTATTTGGCTGTGCTTGCTGGCCATATCTGCGTCCTTATAACCACCACAAAACTGACTATCGTTCTGCCACCTGCATCTTCTTAGGTTACTCTCCACACCATCATGGCTATAAATGTCTTGACCTTGCCACTGGTCGTCTCTATATTGCTCGCCACGTCATCTTTGATGAATCTCTCTTCCCCTACACATCAACCTCTGCCCTCATTGCCTCTCCTCCTCTCACAGTCGATCTACCCCACCTCCTAATCCATCCTCCTCCTATGTCTGCTTCTCCCACTTCGCCACCCGCACCACACTCACCTCCTTCACCACACTCTGCCCCACCTGAGCCGTCCCACACCCCCTCGGCCGAACCCTCCTCTCCTGGCCTACCCACGGCCTTGCTTCCTGCACCTCCCAATCCCAACCGCATGCTCACCCGCACCCAAACCAATAAACTTAAACCGGTCCAAATGCCCGACTACATTCGTTATCCTTTATCTCGGGCACTTCTTGCCACCACTACCTCTTTAGACCCTTCCTCCTATACCGATGCCTCTAAACATGAAATTTGGCGTCATGCGACGCGGGACGAGATTGATGCCCCGTTGAAAAATCACACTTGGGATCTTGTGCCGCGTCACCCTCATATGAACATTGTTGGTAATAAGTGGGTTTACCGTACCAAACACCTTGCGTATGGTCGCCTCGAGCGTCACAAGGCACGTTTAGTTGATAAAGGGTTTCATCGCGTATGGCGTGGATTGTCAGCGAGACCTTCACTCGTTGTTAAACCGGTTACCATACGTCCGCTTCTCGTCTCTTGCGCCTCTCGTGTTGGTCTCTCGCGGCAGTTGATATACGTAATGCCTTTTTGCATGGTCATCTCTCCGAGCCCGTCTACATGCAACAACCACAGGCTTTGTCCACCCCGACTTCCCGCATTACGTCCGTCGCTTAAAGCGTTAGCCTCTATGGCCTCAAACAGCTCCCGGGCTTGGTTTTCTCGGTTCATCGCGGCGCTCACACGCTTGGTTTTACTGTGCTCTAAGGCCGACCCCTCCCTATACATTTACTCTCGTGCCGGTGCTCGAGTTTATGTCCTTATTTACGTTGATGACATTATTATTACCGGTTCTTCCCCCTCCCTTATTGAGCAAAGTTATTCGCTCGGCTACGCAGCTTCCGGTGAAAGATCTTGGTGCCTTGTCTTACTTTCTTGGCATTGAAGTTCTTCCCACCGCCGACGGCCTCTTTCTTACTCGCCGTAAGTATATCCTACAAGCTACTACAACGTGCATCCATGGATAAGGCTAAGCCTTGTCGACTCCTAGCGAGTGCCTCTACTCACTTGACTCGGGGATGACGGTCCTCCATGCTCGATCCCGCGCTCTACCGCACTATTGTGGGTGGTCTTCGCACCTTGCCTTTACTCGCCCCGACATTGCCTTCGCCGTTCATAAGGTCCGCAAATACATGCATGCCCCAACCGATGCGCATTGGATCGCGGTCAAGCGTATCTTACGCTATTTGAAGAACACGATTTCGAGGGACTCGTTTTTCTCTCGTACTTCTCCTATTACCATCCGGGCTTACTCGATTCTCGATTGGGCGGCCGACTCCGATAACCGTCGCTCGCCTGGTGCTTATTGTGTCTTCTTGGGGTCGAATCTAACCGCTGGCGCACCAAGCAACATTTGACTCGTCTCCAAGAGTAAAGACCGAGGCCGAATACAAGACCTTGTCCAATACCGTCGCCGAGATTCAATGGCTTTGCGCCTTGCTCACCGAAATGGAAGTTCCTTTATCGTCTACTCCGACTCTTTGGTGTGACAACATTGGTGCTACTTATCTTGCCCACAATCCGGTGTTTCATGCCCGCACGAAACATATCGAGATTGACTTCCACCATGTTCGCGAACTTGTTGCGTCTAATCGCCTTGCTATTTCCTTCATTACTTCGAAGGACCAACTTGCGGATGTTTTAACCAAACCGTTGGGGTCACCGTTGTTCCATTCCATGAAGACCAATCTCCGTGTTCATCCTCTTCCCACGGGATTGCGGGGGTGTTTCGAGCATAATATTATCAAGTAGTTTATTATTTATAATAATTTGTATTTTACCGTTTTAGGCCTCTTATCTTTCTGCCTATAAATACTTGATGTAACACTCATTATGAACATAATACAATACAATTACCATTTACAAATCACTACACTTAGAAACATAACAACACAAGTGATTAAGAGAAACTAACATGTTTGTTTCGTGGCGAGCTAGCCTAGGGCGCACATGTTAAAGAAGGACCGAGGATACCATCCACATAGCATATATAAACGAAAAAAGTTTAAGGTTGTCGATATATTGGACTTTCTTTTATTCTTATTATCGTTTTCACATTAATAATAATAATAATAAGATAAGAGAGAAGAGAAATTGTCATGGAGAATTCAGTAAAACATCGAAATTATTCTTATTATCGTTTAATATTTAAAAACACAATTATTATTATTTAACGGTGGCCTTTAATTAAGAGCTTGATACCATTTGACTTTTGTAGTCCGTCGATCGGTTGCAGAAGTCAACAGTCATTAATATTGTCAGAACCATTTATTTTATATTCTGATTTAAGATTTAATTATATGCTCACAGTGTTTTTTATTTTATTTTAAAGAGTCGCAACGTCATATTTGATGCTTAGTTTATTACATCATGCATAAAATGATAATTTATGCGCGTATATTTCTTAAATCCACACGCAATGAAACAATATAGTTTACTAACAAACTAATTATGCAAGCAAAAAAAGAAAAAAGAAAAAAGATTGACCATTAAAAAAGAATCATATATCACACATACAACCTATTCTTTTGATATAATAAGCAAAATTTTGTCAAATTCAGTATGAAATTTTGCTGAATATATATCTTTCTTCTTCTAACTGGGGTAATTTCTCAGAAATGTTGAGCAAGAATTTGCTACAGCTTCTTCCGGCTCTTGTGGCCTTAATTTTCCTCGGCAGACTTGTAACTGCAGGACCCGTTCTGGCTACTGATGAAGGTTTGAAAAGTCAACTCTTGAGTTTCAGGTTATGTCGTGTATTTAAGTCGTCTGAAAACTAGAAATGTGTTGTGTGTATATATGTATATGTAGTTACAACTTTGAAGATAATTGCCCATAGACTTGGGAAATTGGATTGGGATTTCAGTGTTGATCCATGCAGCGGGCGTAAGAATTGGATCATTCAATACCCGGTTCTAGGAAATGAGAATGGGGTTAAGTGTGATTGTTCGTTTGTTAATAACACAGTTTGCCATGTTATTAGCATGTAAGTTTTCTTCTTCCACACATGCTTAGTTTGTTAATAGGAAAAATTAAACAAATCAATGGCACGATTTTGTTAAAGTGAGTTGTATGTTAAACACATAACATTCAACACAATTCCAAAAGAAAGAAAGGGAAATACCTTTTGTCAAAACATATTAGGATCAAGCGTTTACCGTTGTACTAAAACCAATGGTTTAGTAAAGGTGCTACTATATTTTCTTATATCACGCCCCTCAAGTGTCGGTCTATAAGAAGAGAAAGAGGCCCAACACTTGACTTGTTATTTTTTTTGGTATTAAAACCAATTGGTTTAGTAAATGTGCTACCATATTTCCTTATATCACGTTCCCTCAAATGCGCCTATATAAGAGAAATGACGCCCAACACTTGGTTTTTTTGTTTTTGTTTTTACTTTGTGCCGGAAGCGGGGCTTGAATTCGCGATCTCCTACTCGACGCCATATTGTGATCGTCGCTTATCGTTATATTAAAACCAATTGGTTTTAGTAAAGGTGCTACTATATTTCCTCATATCAAAACAAAACAAAACAAAACAACACAAAAATAGACTTTACAAGTCGAGTCGAGCAATTTTTGAAAAATGAAAGAGTCAAGTACAAATTGCTGGGGGTGTGGTTAATTTTTTAATTTTTTTGTAGATTAATTGGCTTGGTTTAGTTGAAGCGCCGCATATTCAAACTGCTCGTTCACCTGAATTTTTCTATAAGTTTTGGATTATTTCAACTCAAACCTTGTATATATGATAGGCTATCCTATAAATACTTGAGCTTATAAGTCGAGTCAACTTATTTCGAATAATGGACAGGTCAAGTCTGAATTTGTCTTTTATAACTCGACTGAGTTTGAGTCGAGTTTTGTGTTTTTTTTCCCATCAATTCAAGGGGAACCCACAAGGCCACAATCCAACCCAAGCTCAGCTCTAAATTGCAATAATAAACATGCTCATTCGACCCAAGTAAAGATTGACCGATCAATTTGAAATAGTTGGGAAATCAATCGATCTAGAGAGAATAACCGATCTAGCACTAAATCTTCAAATCTTAAACTTGAAAAAAATTTAAAAAAAAAATACATGAAACCTTACCCCTCCGATTTAGCAAAAAAGGACAAGATCGTGGACATGCAAGGAGAATAAAAACAAGGGAAACTTGAAAAAATATGCTCTAAAAAGCAATCATATGAAAAATATGCTTTAATAGATAAAATTTGAGGTATATGTTCCAAAAGCATTCGTGATAATTTTATTACGAATTCGTCGCGGAGCTATGGAATCGTCACAAAATATTATCTTTTGAGGCATATGTTTTTAATATCGCCTTTTACGGCATATTTCTTTCAAGTTTTAAAAAAAATTAAAATTAAAATTAACAAAAATAAATTTCAGGGTAACCCCTGTAATTTTCCTTGTATTGATGGATGTATTGTTTGTGTTGCAGAGTACTAAAAACACAGAATCTTCAAGGAATACTTCCCAAAGAGTTTGCCAATCTCCCTTTTCTCCAAGAAATGTAAGTGCTCGATCACCCTCCTGATCATGAGTGATGACTCCCCAATTAATTGAAAATATTCTTACACCCAGACTCTGTAATGCACTGATATCGTTGGATTATGCTGTTTTCGGTGATTATTTAATCCGATTTGTGCTGATTTGTTTTCCTGTAGTGATCTCACCCGCAACTATCTTAACGGCACCATTGCTCCAGAATGGGGTTCTCTGCCTCTTGTCAACATGTAAATGTTCTTTCCTTATAGAGATTAATCAGCTTGAATTTTTCTTTTATTATAGAAAAATTGGGAATTGAATTTCTGTAAGTTTTGATGCGTTGATGCAGTTCGTTCCTGGCAAATCGTGTATCGGGACCAATACCAAAAGAATTTGGAAATATCAGCACTCTTGCAAATTTGTGAGGCCTTTGGTTCTTCTTCTTATAGTTTCGTACCATTCTTTTGCCTTTTGTAATTGTTTTGCTACTAAAAATCGTTTCTTTTTCTGGGTAATACATTAATAGGACTTTAGAGTTGAATCAAATGTCGGGACCTATTCCTCCCGAGCTCGGGAATTGTATACGCTTGGAAAAAATGTGAGATTCTTCATTTTGATTGAATACTATATATAGCTTTAGCTGTCGTTTATTTTTTCCTTCTGTTGGATATTCGGGTTTTTATTTTATTTTACTTTCTGTATACATGCACTTCTTTTTACTTGTGTCTATCTTCATCAGATGCTGGAATCAACTGACTTTTTGACATGTGATTACAGATTTTTAACCTCAAACAATTTCACAGGGGAGTTGCCTGGAACACTAGCTAATTTGAGCTTGTTGAGGGACTTGTGAGTCCCTTAATTTAGTTTGTTTATGATTGTTAGTAGCTTTACACCATACTTACCGTGGCAACACACTCATTCGACCTTTTCAAAAATCGAGTCTAGACCATGAAATCGACTTTCAAAAGGTCCAATGTGATAATCGATATTGTAAAAGTTGATTATGTACCACATAATCGACTTTTCAAAAGTTGAATGTGTGGTGGTCCCATTAAAGGGTCCCTTTTGTGTCTACTAAAGAACTTCAACTATCTTGATAGAGTTTATGTTGTTTATGTTGTTCTAAAGAATTACATATTCATGCAGTCGTATTGGTGATAACAATTTTGTTGGGAGTATTCCTAACTTTATCCAAAACTTGACCAATCTTCAGAAACTGTGAGGATCAAAACTTCTTTCTTTGTTCTCAACTTTTTGATTAAACCCTTCTCCCCAATGTTTAATTTATGAAGAGCAATTTGAATTAATTATTGCAGGGTGATTCAAGGGAGCGGTCTAAGTGGACCAATCCCTCCAGACATTTTTAAGATGACAAACTTACTTGACTTGTGAGTAAATGCTTTTACAATAGTTGGTTAAGCATTTTAAAGTGATTATGTTGATAGATTCTTCATTTTTTGTTGAATGTGATGATAAACAGGAGAATAAGTGATTTGAATGGAAATTATTCTTCAGTCTTTCCTGATCTAAGAGGTTCCGCTATTCGCTTGCAAAAAGCGTAAGTCAGAAATCTTGTCCTCTTATGTTCTTAAACAAGCATGCATCTTATTCTTTGACTTCTTGTTCATTTCGTTATAGAATATTGAGAAGTTGCAACATTGTTGGGGTTTTGCCTGAATATCTCGGCTCAATGATAAATCTGAAAGTGTTGTAAGTACTTTTTTTCTATATACATTATGTTGAATCAGTTTCAATTAGGAGTTTTTTCTCTGCTTTCTCTTGGGTGATGTTGTATTTTGTTTTGCAGGGATCTCAGTTTTAACAAATTAAGAGGACAAATTCCCCAAAGCTTCTCAGGTCTTGCAAAGGCTAGTTACATGTGAGAATTTAGCTTTTGTCATATGTATGCGTGTGTATCGAATTGTATATGTAACTTCTATGCATGGAATGAATACTGTTAGAATATGTTAAATCTAATGCTCCTCCTTAGTTGTGATTAGTGGTCTTAATTAAGTTAATTATGTTAGCTAATTATTTCCCCTAGATCCTTGTCTTTATCGGGTTAGAATAATGGACTGAAAGTCCTACTAGCCGTTGGACATGACAGCCCAACGGCTAGTTGCTTATCTGCTTTTTCTGGACTGTTTGTGCGTATATAAACAAACAGCTCCACTCCTTGTTTATTAAGCGTTCTCTTAATGAAATAAACTACAAGTTATTTCTCTCTTCTCTTATTAAGCTTCCGCTTTTACAAATACGAAAGTCTAGTTATATGTAAGTTTTCCTGAGTTGCAGGTCTAGAGAGCCTTACTTCGTGGAATCTCTAACTCGTATTATGAGAAATGTCTATTTTGTAGCTATCTGACTGGGAACTTTCTTACTGGACAAGAGCCTGATTGGATGCTAAATAAAGGATACCAAATGTGAGTACGTCTATCCTTGTTCTAGTCCTTTTCCTTCTTTTCGAATTTCATGGTCTCATTTTTTTCCTCTCTTTTCTCCAGGGACTTGTCCTACAACAATTTTACAGTTGGAAGTTCAAATACCACGACTTGTTATGGACGTAACTTGTGAGATACAATCTAGCTAGATGATTAAAAGTGATACCTTAACTTCAATTCTTATTTTTTCTGCATGTTAAGCTGATCTTTGAATTTAATATATCCCCAGGAACTTGTTTTCCACCTCTACATGGGATAACACTTCGTAAGTTTCGGGTTTTTTCATTTATATCATAAAAATCTATGCTTTTAAGTTTTATATTTCTACTTGGTTTGACTTGAAAAGTTCTCCTGCTTTCAGAGGCATTGCTTCATGTTTAAGGAGCTTTCGGTGCCCAAAGAAGGGTGAGCAAGATCTTTATTTCATTTATGTTTTATTTTTTCCTGAAGATCAAGAAAAGTTACTTTGACATTTCTTCTTTTCTCAATGCCGAATATGTTGCAGATTTTTACACCCTCAATATAAATTGTGGTGGAGAAGCAGTAAAAACTGATGATAACATAAGTTATGAAGATGACAGAGATGCAGGAGGGCCTTCGAAGTTTTTCCAAAGTCCAACCAATTGGATTTCTAGCAGCACAGGCCATTTTTTGGATAATGACTCTCCAATAGATGCATATATTGTCACAAACACTTCTCCAATCTCTACCAACAACAATTCCAAATTGTACACAACTGCACGAATGTCCGCCCTTTCAGTTACTTATTACGGGTTCTGTCTAGGAAATGGAAACTACACAGTAAATCTTCATTTTGCAGAAATCATTTTTAGTAATGGGCCTAATTATCTTAGTCTTGGGAAGCGTATATTCGATATATACATCCAGGTATGTCCATAAAGTATAGTTCGGTGCAACTACAGTGTAGCCACACGTGTTATTTATATAAGTGTATGATTTACTTAATTTGAGAAGCTTAATATGTGTTTAGGAGAAGCTAGTTCGGAAAGATTTCAACATTGAAGCAGAAGCAGGTGGAGCCAATATGCCTGTTGTTAGGCCTTTTATTGCACAAGTGATTGACAATACTTTGGAGATCCGATTCTATTGGGCAGGAAAAGGGACGGTTTCTATTCCCATCAAGGGGGTGTATGGTCCTCTCATTTCTGCAATCTCAGTTCATCCAAGTAAAGATAAAAACTTTAAAAAAAAACTGATATTGGAATTTATTTCTAACTATATATACTCATATGTCTATAATTCCGTTATTCAGATTTTCCTGTGCCATCTACACATAGCTTGTCCGTCATTGCTGTTGTTGGGATTGTGATTGGAGTTGTATTCGCCATCTTTCTGCTTTTAGTTGTTCTTTGGTGGGAAGGTTGCATCTTCAACAAAGATGCCATTGATAATGGTAAGTAATGCCCTTCTTTCTAGTTTCTACTACAAATGTATCTATTATATTGACTTATCCCACTCAAATATATATATGTACAATTTTTTACATGGCAGAACTGAAGGGCCTTGACCTTCAGACTGGTTCATTCACACTAAGAGAAATTAAAGCTGCAACAAACAATTTTGATAAAGCTAACAAAATTGGAGAAGGTGGTTTTGGCCCTGTCTACATGGTAAACTTTTGTCAAGAAATAGACTTTTGAAAATTGAATTTAATTCTGGAAATTGATTCGATTTTTTTCTCACATTTGTAATTTGAATTGAAGGGTAATATGCCAGATGGTAGAATAATTGCAGTAAAGCAACTCTCTTCAAAATCAAAGCAAGGAAACCGTGAGTTCATAAACGAAATAGGCATGATTTCTGCTTTACAGCATCCAAATCTTGTAAAGCTCTATGGTTGCTGCATTGAGGGAAACCAGCTATTGCTTATTTACGAGTATATGGAAAATAACTCCCTTGCTCGTGCATTGTTTGGTACGTCAAAAACTATTTTTTCTAAGCCAAAAGACTTTTAGCATATTAAGTGTTGATTAATACTTTAACCTTAATTAGCTGCTAACCCACAGGCCCAGAGGAGCAACAGTTGAACATGGATTGGAAAACCAGGCACAAAATTTGCGTCGGTATAGCTAGAGGATTGGCGTATCTTCACGAAGAATCAAGGTTAAAGATTGTCCATAGGGACATCAAGGCCACCAATGTGCTACTTGATACTAATCTGAACCCCAAGATATCTGACTTCGGTTTAGCCAAGCTTGATGAAGAAGAAAACACTCATATTAGTACACGTATTGCTGGAACCTTGTGAGTAATAAATAACATGACATATCTCATAAACTAAAGGGTACATATTAATGATTTTTTTCCATTGTTTTCAGTGGATACATGGCACCTGAGTATGCGATGAGGGGTCATTTGACTGACAAAGCGGATGTATATAGCTTCGGTATTGTCCTTCTCGAGATTGTGAGTGGGAAGAGTAATACTAATATTAGACCAAAGAAGGATTCCTTCTACCTTCTTGACTGGGTATGTCCAACTAACTTGCCTTTGCCTTACATTTTCTTTAACCATTGTTAGTACCCTACGATGCACACATACCTCTTTTTGGTGGTGAGTCTCGTATCCGATGGGATACACGTATCTGACATGGATACGCACTGAACATTTAGAAATGCACGTTTGGGGCAAGTATATAGTTTTACAAAAGTTGGATGCAATATCTGGATATGCATATTCATAACCAAGGTCGTCCCTATGTTTTTCTAGGCCCTAGGCTAAGTAATCAAAACGGGACCCTTCAAAAGAAGAATGATTTGTGTCACGTTATAGACTAATAAACTTATTGAACCAACAGAAAAATCGGGCCCTTAAATTTTAATCATTTTTCGAGGGCCCTAAGCCGTGGCATTGTTGGTTAATGCTCAGGGACGGGCTTCTCCATAACTTGTCAAAGCTGTAATTTTTCACAAACCCCCGACCAAATCCTATTTTTATCATGTGCAAATTTATTGAATGAAGAAGGAGATTTGATGGAGTTAGTAGATGAAAGGCTGTGGATCAAACTTCAACAAAAAAGTGGTTTTATCAACGATCAATATAGCCCTCCTCTCGCACCGATGTATCCCCTGCTGGTAGACCCATTATGTCTACCGTGCTCGCATGCTTGAACACGGGACAAGCTTGATAAGAAATTCCGTTATGTATCAACTTCCTCAAATGGCAAGATGTCATCACCTCGTAAAACTAAAGGACTAGTAGAATATAACGAACGAGAAAATGCAGAGTATTTCAATGGATGTGCCATGGACAATGACTTCGAATCGCTTGGTGATCTTTACCCTATGTTAAGAGATGATACCACTTGGCATCCTAGATGATTGACATGTGTACCAAGAGTTTATCCTAGATCTTATCTTATAATCTGTTTGTTAAATTCTGTTAGATATACTACTATATATGATGTAATTGGAACCAGTGTTTAATTAAGCATGATAATTATCAAAATCATCTTCTTCTAGAATTTATCTTGGTATCGGAGCCTTATGGAGCAAACCACAGCTCCACCACCACTGGTGAGCACACCATCGCCACCAGTGTGATCCTTAACACCATCTAACATTGGGATTACAATTCCATCGTTCAGTCCTTCGATCCCCATTACAAATGTTGCCGGAACCTCATAGATATGGGCCGATTTCTCTCCTTACTTTCCACGTAGAACCACTCCACCACCACCCATATTTCCGACGCTTCAGCTGGGCACCTCCATAATACCACCAGCAAGGTCACCATCCACGGTTCTTTCAACAGCACCCTTTTCCGGACATCTCACTCAGACTCTCGCCGTCAAGCTTGACAGGTACAATTACCTCCTTTGGCGTTGCACCGTTCTCCCGGTTGTGAAGGGTCACAAACTCGTCGGCCATCTAACTGGCACCGCTCCTCGCCCATCGGAGTTTCTCAAGTATCCAGGTCCAGGAGGGACCATCTTAACCAGCAACATCCTCAACCCTGATTGTGGAGAGTGGGATACAACTGATCAACTTCTATTAGGCTGGCTGCTTGGGTCAATGACCGAACAAGCCCTTCAAGAGATCATCGGCTGTGAAACGGCGGCGTAGGTATGGAAAACCCTAGAAGATCCGTTCACCGCCACTCCGAGGCCCGTATGCTCGAATTCAAGGATGCCCTTACCAAAACCAAAGAAGGATCCAAAAGCATGGCGGATTACCTTGCAAATGAAATCCTTCGCCGACAATCTACAAAGAAGTTGGTATCCAAAGGACAAAGTCGGAACACATCCTTGCAACTCTGGAAGGACTGGATCGCGATTATGAAGCAGTAATTGTTAATATAACAGCTAGGGTTGGTTCTCTCACCGGCAGTGAGGTCCAATCTCGCTAATCACACATGAACGGCTAATTGCTCGCTTTAATCCAGCTCGTACCATTGATTTCGTCTCATCCAAGGCACACGTTGCGTCCAAGCCGCAATCCAGGATCGATAACAAGTCCGCCGGTCAAAACTATTTCAACAATGCACCCTCTAGGGGTAGAGGCCAATCCAGAGGTGGAGGCAGATCCAGGGGTCGAGGAGGCAGAGGTTCAAGTAGTGCAAGAGTTGCTTGCCAATTATATGGTAAGACTGGTCACACTGCTAACATTTGTTGGCATAGATTTGAAGAGAACTTCAACAATGCTAGAAACCAGGGGCAAGAACATCAACCAAATCAGAATCCTAGACAAGTATCTGCCTACTTAGCCACTCCACAGTCTGTCTTAGACCAATCTTGGTACATGGATAGTGGGACCTCAAACCATGTTACCTCGCATTTAAACAACCGCATTTGAGCTCAGATATTCTAGTATCGATCACTTAACTGTTGGTAGTGGTGAACAGCTGAAAATTGCACATGTTGGCACTAGCACCTTACACACACCACACACAAACATTTCCTTAAATGGTCTGTTACATGTACCACAGATTACAAAGAATCTTTTGAGCATTTTTAGACTTACACTTGATAACCCTATATATGTTGAATTTGACTCCTCTCATTGTTTTGTCAAGGATCAGATTATAGGGAAGACTCTGTTAGTAGGGGAGCTTGATGCTGGGCTATACAAGTTTTCTGCTGCTGTTGGAAAGACCTCCCTTCACTCCAAAAACTCCATTGAGTCCAAGTCACCTAGTCTTGTGTCTTACTTAGGTTCTAGTCAGTTAACAATTGATGCCAATGTTTGGCACAAAAGGCTAGGACATCCCTCCAAAAAGGTCTTAGACCAAGTTCTTATGAGTTGTAATGTCACTCTATTAAATGAAATGAAATTTTGTGAGGCCTGCCAATTTGGCAAAGGTCATGCTTTACCCTTTCCTGTTTCTAGTTCCCATGCTTCTAATATTCTTGATTTGATGCATTCTGACATCTGGGGCCCTGCCCCGGCAAATTTCACACATGGATATACTTACTACATCCATTTTATAGATGATCATACTCGTTATACTTGGATATTCCCTTTAAAACATAAATATGAGGCTCTCAATGCCTTTCTTGACTTTAAAAAGCTTGTTGAAAATATATTTTCCACCACCATTAATTGCATCCATACAGACTGGGGAGGTGAATATAGATCATTCACCCCCATTCTCAAGCAACATGGTATCTCTTTTATGCATCCTTGTCCCCACCTTCATTCCAGAATGGAAGAAGTGAAAGAAAACACAAGCACATAGTTGAACTAGGCCTGACCCTTCTAGCATATGCCTCCATGCTTCTCAGATTCTGGTGGGAAGCATTTCAACATGCTGTCACCATCATAAATATCCTACTTGCCCCAATTTTACACCATATCTCCCCCCCATGAAGCCCTATTCCACCACAAACCTGACTATAGCATTCACAGAGTCTTTGTTGTGCCTGTTATCCGCATCTCAGACCCTACAACACTCATAAATTTGCCTTACACTCCAAACTTTGTGTTTATTTAGGCACCTCACCTACACATAAAGGACACCTGTGTCTAGACCCCTCTGGTAGAGTCTACATCACCACAAATGTTGCCTTCAATGAGCATGCTTTTCCTTTCCAGATCGGTTTCACTCGTGGCCCCGCTAGATGAGATCTATTCACATTGACCCACAAGTCTCTCGTCCGTCCATCTTCTTCCCTCTTTTCCACAAAGAAGCAGCTAGCCTTCATCATCCAAAGCAGCCAGAAGCACACCCCTACACCGGCTAGTGCTTCTCACAACACCACTTCACCTTTTCACTCCCCTTCCTCTTCAGAGGGGATACAAACACACCATTACAAGTCACCTACACACACACCATTACAGTCACCTCAGACTAGCTCACCTCACATGTCAGAACATAAAACACCATCACAAACTGACAATCCTATAGGTGAAGAGGAAGAGCAGTCACAAGCACTACCACACACTCAAAACACAGTGTCTACTTCTGCAAACCCCAAACATGTTGTACACCCTATGCAAACAAGATCCAAGAGTGGGATCTTTAAACCTAAAACCTACACTGCCGCTGTTGAGCCATTACCTGATGTTCACCCTACTGAACCTGCTAAGGTATCAGATGCACTAGAACAGCCTGAGTGGAAGAAATCCATGGAGGAAGAATATACTGCCTTGATGAAAAATGACACCTGGGAGCTAGTTCCATACAATTCCAAGCAACAACTAGTTGATAATAAGTGGATATTTAAGTTGAAGTTGAATCCTGATGGAATAGTTATGAAGCACAAAGCCAGACTGTGGCCAAAGAGTTCATGCAATCCTATGGTGTTAACTTCACAGAGACATTCAGCCATGTGGCCAAGTCATCCGCCATCAAAATTATTATAGCCATAGCTGTCACATTGAACTGGGAAATAAGGCAGGTGGATATTAAGAATGCGTTCTTAAATGGCCCCCTTCAAGAAACCGTGTTCATGCCTCAACCAGAAGGCTTTGTGGACACCAACAAACCAAAGCATGTGTGTAGACTCAAGAAGGCCCTCTATGGGCTAAGACAGGCACCTAAGGCATGGTTTGATGCTCTTAGAGGACAAATGATTAATTAGGGCTTTTATCAATCCAAGTCTGACAATTCTGTGTTTATTTTCAGGAAAGAAAAGCTGATGGTGTATGTATTAGTGTATGTAGATGACATCCTTGTCACTGGAAACTCATTTCAAAGATATCCGTAAGTTCATACAACAACTTAACCCACTTTTGCCTTGAAAGATCTGGGTGACCTGTCCCATTTCCTTGGAATGGAAGCCTACAGAGATGCTACTGGTCTATATTTGTCTCAGTAACACTATGCTATTCAACTACTAAGAAGACTCAATATGGATAATATTAAGGCATGTCCAACCCCTATGGTGGTTGGTAAGCACCTGAAACCTGACTAGGGGACACCAATGGCAAACCCCAGTATTTACATAAGTGCAATGTGGTTTGCGTATCACTTTGACAAGGCCGACATCTCCTTTGCCGTAAATTCCCTAAGCCGCTTCATGCAAGCCCCCACCGATGTCCACCGGAATGCCTTAAAGAGGCCGCCGAGATTTGTTAAGGGCACAAGATAACAGTAGATCGCATTTCAAACTCCGGTTTCTCACTTCACATCGGTGGGTACTCAAATGCTTATCGGGCGTGTGATGACGTGGATAGAAAGTCTACAAGTGAGGATATTATGTTTATATAGGAGATTCCCCGGTAGCACGGAGTTCCAAGAAGCAACCGTTGTCTCTAGATCGAGTGCAGATTCCGAGTACGTGTCTTTAGCGATTTAGCTTCGAATTACAAGTGGATACAACATCTTATAAAAGAACTCGGGTCGAAGATACCTATAACACTCGTTGCATGGTGTGACAACATACGTGCCACATTTCTAGCTCGAATCACGTGTTCTATGCCAGGACTAAACACATTGAGGTTGATGTTCATTACATTAGAGATTTGGTTCGTAAGCACATTTTCTCACTCAAAGATGTTCCATCACCGATCGATCGACAGACAGCCTTGTTTGACTAAGGCTTTTCCAAAGATCACAGGTTCAGATGTTCAAAGACAAGCTCAATGTTGTGGAACCACCATCAAGCTTCGAGGGGGGGGGGTGTTAAGAGAATACCATTTGGCATCCTAGATGAGTGACATGTGTACCAAGAGTTTATCTTAGATCTTATCTTTTAACTGTTTGTTAAATTATGTTAGATATACTACTATATATGATGTCACTAGAACCGTTGTTTAATCAAGCATGATAATTATCAAAATCATCTTCTTCTAGAATTTATCTCCCTATCGCTTGATACGAATCCCGGACGCTAGCCTATAGTCATATTTCACATGCCTTAAAAATATATAGCATTCTTTCTTCTATCGTTTTCGTATAACAATGACCATATTTTTTTATTTTATTTTTCTTCTTGTTTTGTGGAGAGTGTAATTGTAAATGAACATGTATGTATACAAAAGAAGTGGGCTTTGTGTGCATTGATGTGTCTCTCGTGTGTGTATATGTAATGGTGAGTTCGACACCTTTTTGGTTGGTAATGGTGAGTCTCTATTAACTATCATACACACTAGACACTTAACACTTGACACACCACAATCACTTCCTCACCTTGATAATATTCTACATGTACCTAAAATAGCCAAGATTTTATTAAATGTTTCAAAACTAACAGCTCGATAATCCTGTGTTTATAGAGTTTCACTCACATAAATGTTTTGAGAATGATCAAACTACCGAGGAATATATTCTGGAAGGGTTGCTTAAGGATGTGCTCTATCAGTTACTGCTGCCTAAAGACACCAACAAGAGTTGTCTTCAATCCAAATCAGAGTCTACTTTTAGTAGTATTGATAAATCTAGTCCGAAATATAGTGAGTCTGAGTCTGTAAGGCCAATTTATTGCATAGGTAGTTAGTGGCACCCTTTTCAACGATGTTAAGTCCAAGCTTCTCCAATCTCGTAAAGTGTCCTTGAATGAAAGTCTTGAGTTTTGTGAAAGTTGCAATCTAAGGAAACATTATGCTTTACCTTATCCAATTTTTGAATCTAAGACTAATGCATGTAATAACTCTTCTGAACGATTGCATCACCCATGGGATCACAATTGGGGTTCAAGTTTTATAAAGGCAAGCCGGCACGAACTCAACATACGCCGTTTACATTAAAAATGGTTCCGATTTAGCCTCTCATCTTGTGCCACGTCACACATGAGCTAAGATAGATATCCCACCTCATTATTTGAGAGGCAATTGACATAGGTGAGATTTGTTACTGTACACGTGGCATTCATCAAGCACAACTATTAGCATAAAGCCACCTCGGCATATGGATAGAACTGGTCCTCACTTATCAAATAACGGTCTGGATTTCGGCATTATTCATCTCCAGCATGGCGCATATCGCCTTTATACATCAATTGGCCGACGTGATGCAGGTAGCTACGGTCTCATATATTCGACATGACGCAAGTTGTCGTTGTCCTTTATAGACGATGTCACGGGTGTCATCTTCGATCTCTTATATCTGACATGGCGCATGTCGCTCTCTGTCATCGACAATCGTTACACTCCATTGACGGGCATTACGTACATTACACCATAATCCTTGACTGGACAAAAATGTTATGTAAGATTCGCCCCATTATTGTAAATGTACGGACAATTTCACCCCACGACATGAATACCCAAAAAAACTCATCATCCCCATGATGGCATGCTATAAAAAGGACTCTTTCTCCTCTTTTACCAGATAATGCATCTTTATGCTTAAAACTATACTGACTTAATAGAAATTTCTCCATACAAATTACTAACTTCATCGTCGGAGTGTCCCCCGATGGAAAGTTCCGGGACCGCTCACGCTTTGCATGTTTTGCAGGTCTACTCGAATCACAACAAATTCAACCCGGACGATATATCTCATGCATCGTCACAAGAATATATATATATATATATATATATATATATATATATATATATATGAAAAGATTTACTTGCCCCCTGGCATAGCTCGGTCGTAATAGAATTGGAGTTTTGAAGTAATAATCCTGCATCTAAGCTAGAGTGTCGGAGTTTGACATCATTTATCGATTTCTCACATCAAATAAATTGACATGTGTAAGCTAGTCCGCTGAGACATAATCTTCAAATTACATCGTCTATGAAGTTATGGATGTGGGGCAGGGGTTTCGTTTATTTTTTTTTTTTTTCTTTCTAAAGATATACTTTTGGCAACTTATATGAAGAAAAGAAAAAAATAAAATCGTGGATCAAATCCAAAGTGCATTCAAACAATAACTCATAGTTCCCTAAAAAAAAAACTAAAAAAAAAAACAATAACTCATAGGAGTAGTGCATAAAATGGAAAATCTTTGTATACCCCTTCCATATGTCACAAAAACTTCCTACATACAATGGTCATTCCCTTCACGGAAAGAAAAGTCATATCGCGCATTCCGCATACGTTATTCACGTGAAGAACCTGTAGCTTTCTTTATCTTTACACAGAATTCAAAGTGTGTAATTCAGATTTGCTTAATTGTACGGAACCCAAAACTGTATGAGAACCCTTGCCCACAGAATATCTCCGTACATAACTGAGTTGTACTACTAGTATTTTTAAAATTTTTTCTTTTGAGTAAATATTTTGTTTATTGAAGTAGTTGTAGTGTGATTTCCTTGGGTCAAATGAAACAAAGCTGTCACCTTCCTACGCGGCTTCTCCAATAATGGGTCAATGTAATCCTTACCAACCAACTACTATTGTCAACTCTGATATCCCTAACGAGTAATAATACATCCAATAAATAATTTATCATTTTAATTAATTAATAATATATTTAGTGGAAAATACGGTATATAAATACGTAGCGTACGTATCATTTTTCATTCTTAAACAGTTAAACCTACCTTTAAGCCCTACTTTATGCACCTTATGCCATATGTGGATTATATATATATTTTTGAAATAGTGGATTATAATTATTAATTAAATGTGATAATTTAATTTGATTTCTAAAAAAAGGAAAATAAAGCTAAAGATATGGAAACATTGTACAAGTGTACAACCCGTAACTAAAAGGTTGAATTCATTACTTTATACTAGAGTACTTATGTGAAAGAGGAAATCAATAAATGAACATAATCCATTTATTTGCTACAAAATTCCTACAATAATAGTAGTATTAAAGTTTTTCAATAGATATAACCACGCATTTTTATGACGAAATGGTTTGATGTAAGACACATGATGATATATGGGCCCATTGGATCGGATTATTCGTAGTTGGGCCAGGCCCAAGGTTTAATAATAAAGATACCTAGACCAGTCAAGCTAGACCGCCGAATGCCGACCGATCAAGATGCGGCGTAATAGTCGAGGAGCAGGAGCAGGACTCCACCGTGTTCTGACCAGATATAACTCTGGTCAGAATGACAGCTAAACGTGGGGAAGACCGAGTCAACAACATCTCAACTGCTTATGGACGTGGGTAGATCCCACGTCCAGGACATGATCCATGATAACTCCCCGGCACGTCCAGGGAGAAACACACGATCCACTACTATATAAAGAACACCCTGAACTACGAGGGGGACTTGATTCCGCTTTATCTCTTAAATTGGATACGTAGGCGGCTCTCAAGAGTTCAAATTCAAATTATACCCAAACATTCGTGTTCTTATATTATTTTCCTAATTAGAATTACCTGATTACCCATTTACAACATTGATACTGCATCATTTGGCGCTAGAATGAGGGCCTATTCTAGTTAGTGAGTAGTTAATATAGAAAAATGGCGAAAAACCAAGGAAATTCAAAGAAACAACAAAATCAGCAAGAGAAAGAAAAAAATCAGATCGGAGACAAAAGCCCAGGTCGAAATGACCAAGAAACTGGGAAAAGAGTTATGGAAGAAGGACAGACCAGCAATCCAGATGCAATTAAACAAATGTTGGTCGAAAACATGGCAAATCTCAAAGGTGAGGAGATAAAAGCCATATTCGAGGCGCTTTGAAAGCGAGGAATCAAGATAATGATGTTTCCGAAGCACATACCCCGCTTCAAACTCGCTAGAAAAGAGAAGCAAGAAGCAGAATCAAGCATACAAGTGGTAGTTACTCACCCATGTGGTGATAACGACAAGGCAGAATTAGACGCCATGCTGAAACCTAAGCCAGATGAATTTAGGCTGGTGTCCCCATTTACTGAAGATATTGATGCATTCCCATGTCCTCCAGGATTTAAAATCCCAAAGATCCAAGCGTATGATGGAACCAAGGATCCATATGACCATATGCATCAGTACATTCAACATATGAATCCGTATAATGCTCCGTAAGAGATGAAATGCGGTGGCATTTGCAACTCTTCTAACCGGAAAGGCAAGAGATTGGTTCAATAAGTTGAACCCCGCATCTATACCGGTTTTTCCCACTCGACCGTAAAGTTCATGCATGCATTCATTGCAACAAGGCCTTTTCGAGAAACAGACTTATTTGCCGACGATTAGGCAAAAAGGTGATGAAACAAGCTTTTACGCTTTATCAAGAGATTTAATGGAGAATCATCCCGTATAGCAGATCCGGATGATAAGTTTTTGGTAGCATCCTTCATAGCAGACTTAAAGAAGGGCGGTTACATGCGAAGCCGAGCAAAGAAAGACCCAAAAACGATGGAAGAATGTCCGGAAATAGCATACCGACATTGTCGTGGAGAAGAGGCCAACGAGCCAAGAGAGAAGAATCCCACAGGGATGCTAAGAAAGGAAAGAACGAGGATAGGAATGACAAGAAAAGAAAGTCCGTTTGGGACAGGTAACCGCTCCCATTTCGAAAGATTAGGGAAGAAAGGGCTCGCAGATAGACCTTATCCCACCGAACAGTCTCGTGACCAAGTGTTGGCAATTATGGAGAAGAAAGGAATTGCTAAGACTCCTCCTCCGTCGAGGGGTCCAAGGGAGAAAAGAGACCACACCAGGTGGTGCAAGTACCATAAAGACATTGGACATGACTCGAACAAAAGGGCAGGATCCGATCGTAGATATCGACACAAAGAAGAATGGAAGGAAAGATCGATGAGTGCATCGATCGAGCGCAGGAGACAATCCCGTAGGAAGGAGAGAATTCAAAAAACAGAATAGCAGCCATGACAGGTACAACCAGAGAAGAAACATGGATCCATCTCCAGATGCGTACGGGCGTAGAGAGAACGCCCCAATTAATACAAGAACACAATTGTGGGTGGACCAGGAGAAGGAAACAAGGTCGCTCGGTGAAGATAAAAGGGCAGCGTAGAGAAAGACCGGGAAGCAAAGAAACAGAAAGTTATGGGAACCGTTCAGTACGGTCCAAAAGATGCCCTACCAGCCATTGTGAGCAATGAAGGGCTGGTGATAGAAGCAGTTATCCATAAGAATCTGGTCAGAAGGATCTGCGTAGACACGGGCAGCGCAGTTAACGTGCTGTATCACAATGCGTTCCAAGCAATGAAGTTAACGGATTCGGAGCTGACTCCTGTGTCAACTCCTCTCTTTGGGTTTACAGGACCCCCCATACATCCGGTAGGCATGTTAAAGTTGTTGACAACTTTTGGACGAGGACCACAGAGCAGGACTCTGATGGTCAATTACGTGGTAGTGAAAGCCCCATCAGCATATAATGTGATTCTGGGAAGACCAGCGCTGATCGACCTAAGGGCATTGGTATCGCCGGCACACAACAGATGAAATTCCCAACTTTGGATGGAGAAGCCACCGTTAAAAGGACGTGGACGTCGCTAAGAATTGCTATACAAAGAACGATCGTGGAAAAATGAAAGTGCAAAGCAAGTGACGATGGAAGACTTGGTTCCGTATGAAGAAAAAGTTGGTCGTCAAACGATCCAGTGGAATCAATAATGCTAAATGAAATAGACCCTGAATCCACGGTCAGCATAGGATCTTGGATACCGGTTAAGCGTAAAATGATGCCGATCAGCACTTTGAAGGATTATCAAGATGTGTTTGCATGGAAGGCAAGCGACATGCCAGGGCTATCAACAGAGTTGGAAGTCCATAAACTCAACATAGACCCAACCAGGAAACCAGTGAAACAAAAGAAGAGGTCGTTTGCTCCGGAAAGGATACAGCTGTCCAGCAAGAAGTGGAAAACCTGTTGCAGGCCAACATGATTAAAGAAGTTATCTATCCAGAATGGCTAGCAAACCCGGTGTTAGTCAAGAAACCAGATGGCAGCTGGAGAATGTGCGTGGACTTCACCGATTTAAACAAATCTTGTCCTAAGGATAGTTACACTTCCCCTAGAATTGACAAAGCTAGTAGACTCTACAAGTTGGTTATGAAATTTTTGCTTTCCTAGATGCTTATAAGGGATACCATCGATTATGATGGACCCAAAGAGATGTCGTAAAAACTGCCTTTATTACTGAATTTGGTTCCTACTACTATGTGTCTATGCCTTTCGGATTAAAAAACGCAGGGGCTACCTATCAAAGGGCAGTCAATACCATTTTCAAACCACAAATTGGCAGATCTAATAAGTATACGTGGATGATTTATTGATCAAGAGCAGGACTCTTGACCAATATTTGAAAGATGTAGCAGAGGTTTGCCAAGTCTCGAGACAAACCGGAATGAAATTGAACCCAAAAAAGTGTACTTTTGGAGTAAGGTCGGGCAAATTCCTGGGATACATGATATCCAAAGAAGGCATTAGGGCCACTCCTGATAAATTGGAAGCTTTGAAAGCCATGCCTGAACCGAAAAATATCAAGGAGGTTCAGCGATTAACAGGAAGATTAGCAGCTCTAAACAGATTCTTGTCGAAGTCTGCACAGAAATCATTACCCTTCTTCAAAATCCTTAGGAAGGCCAGTCCTTTTGAGTGGAATGAAGAATGTAAACAGGCTTTTCAGGAGTTAAAAGATCACATTAGTCATTTTCCAACTCTAACTCCTCCACAGGAAGGTGAGATACTGTTCTTATATTTGTCTTTTTGCAATGAAGCCGTAAGTGTTGTGTTGGTAAAGCAACATGGCGTGATACAAAACCAAGATATTTTGTAAGCGAGCCCTACAAGGGCCCGAGGTTAGGTATTCCGAGGTGAAGAAATTGGTCTTAGCCCTAGTGCACGCCACAAGGAAATTGAGGCCATACTTCCAAAGTCATCCAAAGTTGATTGTGCTAACAAATCAACCTTTGAAGCAGATTCGGAAAACCGGACAAGTCCGGGAGACCGGCTAAGTGGGTAGTAGAATTGGCAGGATTTGATATCGAGTACAAACCTAGAACAAGAATCAAAGCTCGTGCATTAGCCGATTTCCCGGCGTAAGAGAAGGCTTTGGCTATAGAGCAAGAGGCCGAGAAGAACGAGGCCGAAAAGAATAATCCGAACAAAGGCGGCTTTATGTCGACGGAGCCTCCAACAAAGAGGAGCAGGAGCAGGACTCCTACTCATTAGTCCAAAAGGTGAAGAATTCCCATACGCCCTTCATTTTGACTTTCAAGCAACTAACAATGAGGCGTAGTACGAAGCTTTGATAACCGGACTAAACCCGGCACACGAAGTTGGGTGTGCAGAATTTAAAAGTCTACACGTACTCACAATTGGTAACAAATCACATCAAAGGAGAATATGAAGCGAAAGAAGGTCCTATGAAAAAGTATCTGGCAGTAGCACAAAGGAAACTGCAAAATTTCTTAATCATAGAAGTGGAGCAAATAACTCGAGCACAAAACACCCGAGCAGACGCTTTGTCAAAGCTAGGATCGAATTTCTTATCCAGTAAAAAAGTATTGGTGGAGCAGTTGAAACAGAAAAGTTGTGATGAAATGGAAGTACAACCGATAATACAGGCAGAGACATGGATGGATCCAATTGTCATGTATTTGAGAGATGGAAGGCTTCATGAGGATAAAGTACGCGCCAGGAAATTGATAAGACTCTCTACTAGGTATGCCCTGTTCAATGATGTTCTGTACAGAAAATCCTATGCAGCACCTTGGTTGAGGTGCGTTACTCCGGATGAAGGAGATTATGTATTAAGAGAGATCCATCTCGGAATTCGTGGAAATCATTTGGGGGCAAGAGCTCTGGCCAGGAAATGTAGGCTATACGGATATTACTGGCCAGCCATGCAGGAAGACGCAGAGACTCTGGTCGTGACTTGCCGAACGTGCCTGTGTGCATAGTAACTTATCGCACAACCCCGCACAGAAATGATGCCGATTGTGTCTCCGTGGCCTTTTGATCAATGGGGAGTAGACTTAGTGGGTCCATTACCCCTAGCACCGGGAAAATTCAAGTTTTTAGTGGTGGCAAGTGGATTATTTCACTAAATGGGTGGAAGCAGAACCCTTAACCACCATCACAAACCCAAACAAATACGTAAATTCTTGTGGAAAAACATCCTATGCGATATGGAATCCCCAAAGTCCTCATCTCGGATAATGGCACACAATTTGAAGATCAAGGAGTACAAGCCTGGTGCACCAATCTTGAAATCTCTCAACACTTTACATCGTGGCCTATCCCCAAGCCAACGGGGCGGTGGAGCAGACAAATAGGCAAATAAAACAGGGACTGAAGAAAAGATTGGAACAAGAGGGATCTCATTGGGTAGATCATCTCCCAAATATCTTATGGGCATACAGGACTACACCGAACGCGGCTACACAGAAACTCCATACTCCTTAGCATATGGGTGTGAGGCAAGAATACCGCAGACCGGACATAAATCTCCCGGACGTAATTATACCGTCCCGTAAACGCAGAGAGAGCAAAAGGGACATAGCCTCGATACAAATGGCCAAATACAAGCAGAGAATTTCTCAATACTATAACTCCAAAGTTAAAGGTACGTATTTTAAAGAAGGCGATTTAGTTTTGAGGCGAAATGAGGCCAGCAAGCAAGGCCCTACTGGTAAGCTAGACACAAATTGGGAAGGTCCTTATAAAATCATCAAAGTGCATGGAAAAGGATCTTATCAACTAGCTAATGCCTCTGGCAAAACTGTTCCTAGAAGCTGGAATGCAGTTCACTTAAGGAAGTTTTTTCCTTAGAGTAATTTCATTTTTTAAGTAATGTTATCTTGACTATAAATTTATGTTCATTATATGATTATTGTACGATGTTTAACTTGTGTTGAAACCGTGTTAAAAACACAAAACTAAAAAAACAAAACATGGCAAGACAAAGAAACATAAGTATTAAACTTGCGCCGCAAGAATTTCAGGCGTAAGTCCCACTTAAAAATATAAGTGTCAAACTTGCGGTGCAAGGACATTCGGCGTAAGTCCCATTTTTAAAATTTAATGACAAACTTGCAGAAGAGCAAGAGCATTCGGCGTAAGTCCCATTTTTAAGATTTAATGACAAACTTGCGAGCAAGAGCATTCGGCGGTGAATCCCACAAAAATATTGAAATTGCCAAGTTTGCGGCGCAAAGGCATTACGGCGAAGACCCCAAACAATCGTTAAACTTGCGGGGCAAGAAAATTCGTGTTCCATGCAACGTATAAAGTAAAAACTAAAGAAGCTAAGGATAACAAATCCTAACTTCGTCGCGCAATATGAAGACAAAACAAAAGATCTCTAAATGAGAGGGATCTCTAAACAGAGAAACATAGAATGTCAAATTCAAAGGTACAAACTCACAAGGTTTAAAGAGATTAAAAATGTCACTGACAAGAAATTACATACATAGTTATTATCAAAAGCTGAGCAAACTCAAAGTTTTCAAAGGAAAATAAGTTAAGATGTAGAGGGAGCTGAAGGCTGAACATGTTTCTCTGCAGGCTGAGCTTCTCCGAAGGTTGAGCAGATTTCTTCTTAGCATATTTGCTGATTATGTCTTCTCCATTCTTATATTCATCATATCGTTTCGTGAAGATCTCCCCTGCTTTTTTATCATACAACCGGTGATTAGGCAGAGTGTTAATCACCAGGTCAGCAGGTTTGGCCTCATCAACACCAAGTGTATATCCTCTGCGCAGAGCGGGAGCCAATATGATCTGGATTTCCTCATAGGTCTGGGGAGAAGACTTATACCCAGCAACAACCTTCTGGACGATATTCTGAGTAGGGATTTCCTCCATCTGCCTTAGGGTTTCGTCAAAATCAGCCTTCATCTTCTTTGCAGTAGCAAGATTTTGCAGGTGCTCCTCATTCGGTTTCGCCAACCGCTGATCTCTTAAATTTAGCTGCTCCTCTTGAGTAAATATCAAAGCCTCAGCTTTGGCAAGATCAGACTTTAGCTTCTCGATCTCTCGCTGATCAGCAAGGCGGGCCTCTTCCAAACTGGCCACCTTAGCACTGGCCTCATGATTAGACTCTTCCAGACTGGCTACCTTAGCATTGGCCTCGTCCAGCTGGATCACTTTGTGCTGCAGGGCCGAAATGTCTTTGGCCATGCTAGCAGTTTTTTTGTGCAGAGCCTTACCCAGGCGGTAACACTACAAAAGAAAACGTCTGAGAAGGAGAAAAATAAGCAAAAATATGAAAACTTTATGAAAAAGACCACTTACAGATTCTGCAAAATCATCAGCAGACATGTCCTCAAAGTTGAAAGAGGAGCCACTGGTAGAACTGCCAGAAGAAGTGGACCTATGCCTCTTTTTCTGTCTTTGAGAGATAGTTCTAAGGGGAACAACATCCAAACCAGTAATTTGGTCCCCGGGGAGATCCTCTCCAACCGTCAAGTCCACAGGATTAGTGGGGTTCAGAATATTCTGCTCAGAAGGATCAGCGGTGGGAACTTCCTCCTGCACAGCAATACCAGAGCTAGTGCCTATTTGTGCATCCTCATGCTGACCAGAAAGTTCACCACCTTCTGGAATAACGGACAGGGTCCGCTCAGAATCGTCTATCGTTTGTTCTGTTTCTTCCTCCTCATCAACATCGATATTGATCAAGTCATCTACATTGGCCACTACAAGAGGAAAAAGATAATTAGGTTATAATCAAAAGTCAAAACGGGATGCAAGTACAAACATACATTTTCTCGTATCGTTTCTTGGAGAATTCCACATAGCCAATGTGCCCCGCAATATGAAGCCGAGCAAAGATCTATCGTGCGTAACTTATAAAGTCTAAGTTCAGGGAAATCTTGTTACTAACAAGGTATTGGGATAATGTCTCATCAATGGCGTCTTCCAATTTATCCTTCATGGAAGCAATATTCCATCGCCCTAAACTGGCATCTGAATTGTGTTTTACAAAGAAAAAGTGTTCTTGCCACTTCTTCTTCGTCTTATCTTTGCCGGTTATCGGAATGAGCGGAGCACTGGCCCTACGACTAAAATGGTACCATCCCCCACTACCTTGTGTCAATTTGCATTGATAGAAGTTCCCGAATAAGGTTACTGTGAAAGGAGTGGTGTTCATACGACACCAAATCATGAAACCTATGAGAAATTTAATGCTATTCGGATGGATCTGACCAACTCCTAACTTATAATACTTCATTATCTCTACACACCCGGGGGGAAGAGGAAACCTTAACCCGCTGTGGAGCTGATCAGGGTAAACTGTGCAGAAACCGGCCGGAGGATTATAAGCATACTCAGTCGGTTTAGGAAGAACAACTTCGAAAGGCTTAGTGCGGATCTTATAGGTCTTTAATAAACCGGCCATCTCGGTCTTGGTCATTTTGCTGGCAACACCATGGCAAGCCATTATCGCCTTGGTTTTATCAAATCGATTGATTTCTCTCTTTAAGGTATTCAAGAAAGCGGTGTGATCCTCTGAATATTGGTGTACAATCGAAGTAGGGGTAAATATTCCAGGAGGCAGAAGATGGGAAGGCAGAATACACAACGGGTTATCTCCAAAAGTGGAGGTGTTCCTTAAATCAATGGAGGAGGAAGGATGAGTGGAATCTTCTACAGGTTCAGGGCAAAGCACAGGATTAGATGAATTCACTTCCTCACTATCTATGGCTCTGGATATATTCTCCGGGGACTCAAACAATTTCTCTACGGATTCACTAGAAGCTGTATTAGCTCTCAAATTCATTAAAGATCAACGATTTCAAAGAAATGCAGAATAAAATAGATAAAGACTTACTAGCGGTTGCAGAGAGGCGTTTCCGAAAGTTTAAATTATAAGAGTAAAATGGACAGAGAAAGGGTTATGTGGCATGAAATGAAGCGACATAATGTTTTAGTCTATGGTTTTAATGATGACGGATGGGTGCAACTTGGCCTCGTTTCGCGTAGTTTTAATAACGGAAGCGAAACCGTTTCAGGCTAGGGCAGCTGTAAAGTAGTCTACCCTAGTCTGGGGGGACTTATGATGATATATGGGCCCATTGGATCGGATTATTCGTAGTTGGGCCAGGCCCAAGGTTTAATAATAAAGATACCCAGACCAGTCAAGCTAGACCGCCGAATGCTGACCAGATCAAGATGCGGGGCATAATAGTCAGAGGAGCAGGAGCAGGACTCCACCGTGTTCTAACCAGATATAACTCTGGTCAGAATGACAACTAAACGTGGGGAAGACCGAGTCAACAACATCTCAACTGCTTATGGACGTGGGTAGATCCCACGTCCAGGACATGATCCATGATAACTCCCCGGCACGTCCAGGGAGAAACACACGATCCACTACTATATAAAGAACACCCTGAACTACGAGGGGGACTTGATTCCAGTTTATCACTTAAATTGGATACGTAGGCAGCTCTTTCAAGAGTTCAGTCCAAATTATACCCAAACATTCGTGTTCTTATATTATTTTCCTAATTAGAATTACCCGATTACCCATTTACAACATTGATACTGCATCAACACATATTGAACAATTTCGAGTGTAGACTACTTGCTCCAGGGCCGGCCCTATAGTGAGGCCAGAGAGACCGCGGTCTTAAGCCCAACGGTGCCGGGAGGGTCCAACGGTACATGTTTCGCTAAAAGAAAAAAAAATTCGTGTAGATTCAATCCGATCCAACCTAATATAATATGTAATTTTTTTTTGGGGGGGATTGAGTGAAAATGACAAAAATATTTACAAAATAAATAAATAGGACACACTATTTTTTTTAGTTGCAAAAATAACAAAAAAATTTCATACGGACAAAAATACCCCTTTTAATAAAGCAGTGCCCATATCTTCACTTCACTTGCTTCCGCTTCCCAGCCCCCAGGTTTGAATTTTTTTTTTTTTTTTTTTTTTTTTTTTTCAAACATCCGTAACTTTTGATTTATAACTCCGATCATCGAAATTTTTTCACCAAAATTCTTTTTTTTTCTTTTTAATTTGAGCCCAAATACGATACCCTTCCGACGTAAATTTTGAAAGCCGAAAAAATATTTGCATTAACCGTAGCGTTTTTCTTATAAACGACCGTAACTTTTGATTTAGAACACCGATCATAAAAAATGTTTCACCAAAGTTCATTTTTTTTTTATCTTCATTTTGAGACCTCATTTGATACCTTTTCGACGTAGTATTTAAAAGCCGAATTTTATCGCAACGTTTACAGTAACACAGTAACACCGTAACACAGTAACACAGGGGTAACATAGTAACACAGTAACACACAGAATGTGTGGTGATATTCCATAATTTTTGTGTCCGAGTGCATTTTGCGGTTTTAGTATGTGCAGCTGTATACATGTATGTGAAGAAACTCTGATAGTAGGATGTAACAAGTATATAAATTGGTACAACATATAAAACAGTTTTACTTTCATTTAAAAGGTTACAAACAGAAATAGCCCTCGGACACAGAAATGGTGTATAAGCTCAAATATTCTGAAAGATATGTACAATGTATTGGTTCATTGCATCTTTCTGTTTGAAAAGCTACTACAGTCAAAGGTAAAGAACCGTGAGCGTCAGTAACGGAGAAAACTTGAATCAGTGAGATTTGAATCTTCAAAACAGGTGGGACAAGAAATGAGAGCTGATAACACATTCTTTCCACCCCAAATTTATTCTCCACACACATAATGCCTTTTTGAATTCATTTGAAAATTGGACTTCTTTCACAGATTAGGTAAACAATAGGGTCTGAAAGCATCATCTAACCTTGACCTACATAAACAAATCCATTCAACTAAGATCAATCAGTAAAAGAACACAAACAAATCTGAAACATGAATAAAACTGTAGAAGAACAAGTGACTTAAAATTAATTGTTAATTATTACTTAAAAGAAATATATATCACTTTAGAGTAGTCAAGTCACAATTCTCAAAGTTTGCTCTGAAGTCCACTCAATCATAATTAGAAACATTAACTGATGATGCCTGATAAAATAATGCTAGTTCAACATAATTTATTTGAAAAAAATAAAAATTGGGAACTAGTTCATCAAAGTTCCACAACACAGAATGTGAAAAGCTTCAGAAACACAAAAATCACAATTTTTTAGCTACTAAACATAAATCAGAAAACCATGGTGATCTACTCAGATAAGATTCTGGATATTCGGACTGAAAATGACACAGCAACACAGTAACAAAGTAACACAGTAACACACCAACAAAGTAACACTAGTCTATTAGAAAGCTGTTGTTTATAAAACAAGGCTGTTGTTTACAAAACAGATTCAAACAGAAGAAATGCTAAACAATATCACTTAGAATACTTGATAACAAGTTGGTTTATGATCAGGTGAATAAACCACCAAGGCTGAAAACAATTGAACTTGCAAAACAGATTACAAGAGCAGATTACACAAATTGTATCTCAACCAAAATTAATACAAGTTCGTAACAAGATACAACAAGTGTAAATAAATTACAGATACTTAACAACCGAAGATACAAAAAGATTAACAGGATCACCCAAGCTTAGCAAGACAGATTTATGGCAGATTACAAAAAGGCTTTATGGATGAAAGAAAGACAAATCAATGATGATTCAAGAAATAGACTTAGCAACAGGATATGTAGCGATTCGGCCCAAGACTCAAGCAAGGTAGCAAGTCGAAGACCACAGAATATCAACACAAACGGATTGCACAAAAGGCAAGTAGATGATCCAAAGAATATATTCAAGGTGCAATGGTGCAAGGGTAAATCGATTCAAGAAAAGTGCGAACACTAAGTGTAGAAGTGCAAGTGTGAAGGCAAATAGATATGATCAAGAACAATTTAAATGAACATGAAAATCTTTTCATGAATCATCATAGCTGCATAATACCAAAAACACAAACTCCAAACTCCAAAATCAATATCACTTAGAATACTTGTAAAAAGAATACCATGTTCAAGAAGACCTTACCAAGGTAGATAAATTCTCTGTTTATTGCAATCTCCAATCTTAATGGATGAGCCTACTCTGAAGATGCGAAAAAAGAAGTTTAAAAATTGAATCTTCCACTCAAAAAAAAAAAATTTGAATCTTTCAGGCAGATGCGCTTGAGATCTTCGACTTCAAGACATGATGCTGAAACGACCACAAAAAGCAAGGGGCCAGCTTCGGAAATTATGCTGGCTATTTGAAATCAATTGCAGATTTCATTTCATCCCTGTGAGTTTGGAAGTCGTCGTAGCAGCGGTAGAAGGCGAAAAGGGCGTCGGAAAAGGGACGGAACTGGATTATAACATTAGGGATTAATTAAAGGGTAAAATAGTCCGAAGGAAAATGTTTTGTCCTTAAATCAACAAAAAAATACAAACTGGATTAAAATTTATATACAAGGCTGAAAGTGGACTAAAACCTAATATTCCTTTTTTTTTTTATAAAGGCCCAAATTTTTTTTTGCTCTAATTGATAAAGGTCCTAATAAAAAATTTACTTGGCCCAAAAAAATAGATATACAAACAAGTTTTTTTTTGTTTTATCTATATTATTATATATCTATATTATATATAAAAAAAAAAGCACACAGAAAAATAAAAAAAAACAAACAAAAATAGAACTCATTTCACTCCTAAGTAAGTAAGTAACCCTCCGGCCCTCCCCTCAGTCCCCTGCCTTCGTTTCCACTTTCCCCTCCCCAGCTCCCCTGGCTCTTCTCGACAGCGTTGTTGAGCTGCTACTTTTTTCTTTTTCTTTTTCTTTTCCTTTCCTTCTTTCAATTTCTCATTCATAAATTCTAATCTCAAATTCACAATATGTAAGTATGTTTTATTTATATGTATGAATTTGGTTTTTGTTTCTAAATATGCTAGAAAAGACTACTTTGTAGACGTGTTTTGAGGCTATCAATAACTTGAATTTTATATTTACGGATGTTAAAAACGCGATAATTATGTTTTTTTATAAAAAAAAACTTCAACTAAAAGACTCAATTCGGGGACTTGACTTTAAACCCAAAAAATACGATGGCCGGCCCCGACTTGCTCTCTCGTATCTTTACTATATATGTAAATAAACAAACAAGTAAATATATATATATATATATATATATTTTTTTTGGAAACGAGCTTTATTATTGTGGTCAAAAAGTGGGAGTTCACAGAGTATACAAACGAAAAATCAAACAAAGCAAACGACTAATCAAATTCCCAAGCTAGTCTAAGGTTTCTAACTCGGGTTTCAACATTGGTCTTCATAGCACTGATTGGTGGGTGTTTATCTTTGGCTCCATGATAGAGTTTGTTCCGCCAAATCCATATGCAGGAGGCCATTTCCCTAAATTGATAGGCCCATTCCTTGTTGCGTCCTCGAACATCGATGTTTATCTGAACCCAATCGACTTCCACAGTACATGAAAAGAACTCGTCCCAAAGATGTCTGGGGAGGGCACTCTTCCACAGCTTCTTCGCCAGGTGAAAATCTCTTAAGGCATGTAGAGCAGTTTCCTCATCATTCTTACAGAGCTGGCAGGTAGCAGTCGCACTCACATGTCGTTTAAAGAGCAATGACATAGTGGGGAGGGCCTTGTGGGCTGTTTGCCATAGTAAGAAATTACCTCTAGCTGGTCCTTTGAGTGACCAAATATCTTTCCAAATCTGAGCCGCAGTGCATCGAGATCCTTCACGAGGTAGTTGTACCCATCGGAGACGAATATTTTCTCGCTATTGTTGCCATACCACACAACATTGTCACCTTCCACCCCAAACCCATCTTTCAAACTGGTCCGCCGCATACCAAATACTCTTCCAGGTGAAAGAACTGGTCGGCCTAGGTCTCAAGAAAGGGTTCCCGTATTTGTGTACCATGACTTTAACCCAGAGAGATTGGTCATCAGTCAACATTTGCCACACCAATTTCCCAAGGAAAGCTGTATTCATATGATGCAAATTTTTAAATCCCAAGCCCCCACTTTCCTTAGATTGGCAGAGTTTGTCCCAGGCAATAAAATGCATCTTTCTCTCCGTCTCTTCTTCCCCCCAAAAGAATTTTCTGCACATCCTCTCCATATCAAGTAGAGTAGATTTTGGTATTTTCATAGTTTGCATAGCATAAAAAGGGTGTGTCCCCAGGGAACTCTTCAGAAGTATCATTCTGCCAGCTCTCGATAAGCATTTTATTTTCCAACTAGCAAGTTTCCTCCCCATCTTGTCCATAATATAACTAAAGGTGTTTTTAGTTACCCGTGAGTGAAGCAGAGGTGCTCCAAGGTATTGTCCTAGTTGGGCCGAGTGTTGCATCCTCAGCTCATGACCGATCATCGATCGCATTTGGTGAGGGGTGTTCTTGGAGACATGGAACCCGGACTTCCCAATACTCACCTTTTGGCCGGATACACCGCAAAAATCATCTAGTACTGTTTGATAACGATCGCTTGTTCAACCGTGGCATCCCCAAATAATACGAGATCATCCGCAAAGAACACATGAGACAAAGGCGGTGCGTGCCTGCTGATTTTAACCGGTTTCCAGGATCCGTTTTGTAAAGCTGAGTCAATTTTTTGGCCTAAGCATTCCATGCACAGTACGAACAAGTAGGGGGCAAGTGGGTCTCCTTGCCTGAGACCTCGCTTAGGCTGTATAGGAGGCAGAGTATTTCCATTCCATAAAATCTGCATCTAGGATGATTCGAGCGTAAACATGATGAGTTGCACCATCTTTGGCGAGAACCCCACTTTAGAAATGATCTTTTTTAGATATTGCCAATCAACTCTATCGTATGCCTTTTCAAGATCGATTTTCAGCAACATACTACCTTTCCTCCCTGTTTTCTGTCTGAAGTAGTGCAGTACTTCCTGAGTGATAATTATGTTACCAGTGCTTCCTCTACCTGGGATGAAAGCAGACTGGGTTTGGCTGACAAGTTTGCCGATGACAGATTGCGCCTATTTGCGATCACCTTTGAGATTACTTTCACACAAACATTCATCATTGCAATAGGCCGAAATTGAGAGACCGGCTCCGGGGTTGGCTTTCGGTATAAGGGAGATAGTCGTGCAATTAAGCCGCGGGTCAAAGTAGCCCTCCTCGAAAGCTTTAAATACAAAAGATAGGAGCGTCTTACGATTGTGGGCCAACATTTTTTGTAGAAAGTTGCAGGGATCCCATCGAGTCTGGAGCCTTGAACTCTCCCATTTCGAACACCGCATCTTCAACTTCTTTTTTCGTAATCTGCTGTTTAGGAGTTGCGGCAGTCCGATGATGATAAAATCGGGAAAGTAAGCTCGCTATCCAGAATCTGTATATCTGTGTCAGGTTTGAACAAGTTCTCATAGTAATTGCGCACCATATGTTCCAATCTGGCGCCATCATAGACCCAATTATCATGTTCATCTTTCAAGCATGTCACTACCCGCCTTTGCTTTCTTCTAATGGTGGAGATGTGGTAGAAATGGGTATTTCTTTCCCCCTCCGCCATCCACTTTAATTGTGATCGTTGTTGCCAGTAAATTTCTTCCTGAATCAGAATTTCATCAAGTTCTTGATTAAGGGTGGAGTGCAAATTTGACAGGAACAAGTAAATATTGAGAATGGATTATTTAATTATTGACGGCTGACGAAAACTTATTATATAACTCTTCTCAAAAAAGAAAAGAAAAGAAAAACTTATTAGCCTCTGAGATCCTGATGATACCATTAGACTTCTTTAGCAAGATAATGCGTCGATCGATTGCAAAAGTCAATAATCGTTTTTTTTTTAAATAATAAAAAAATTTCTTGTTTTTTGACTTTTTTTAGAGGGTCAACAATTGTTGTTGCCGATTTGTATTATATTTTATTTTTTAATACGATTTGTATACTATTTTCGGATTTAAGATTTAATTATAAACACGCGGTCGTGGTATTAGATGTACAAATTATTATATATTTTTTTTGTAGAGCTCCAAAAAATTTATTAGATGTACAAATTATTAGTAGTAAAATCTTTACATAAAATGCTATAAATGAAATAATTACTAATGCGCGTATGAAAAACTTGGTCACATACACGAAGGGAAAAAAATGGCAAAGTGACCATGTGACAACGTGCATCTGCCCAAAAGGTGGGGACTAATCAAAGGGAAACATTGATCATTGAGCATCGTTATTCATGTTCAACCAACAAGATTGTACAAAAAGAATATTACTAAAATTAGTTTGCTATTTTATGAAAATAGAAATCCATCATACTTTTCTTAATTTATTTATACACTCTCTTAGTTGTTACTAATATTTTTACTCCTTTGTTATTTGATGTATTATCATTTAAATTTTCAAATGAACAATTATCATCATTTCTTTGTTTTGCCCTTACTTGTTACATTGTGAAATATGAAAATGAAAGTTTACATTGATTTTATGTAAGAATGTTTTTAGCCATTTCATGTTTAAAGTCATTGCATTAACTTACTTTTTTTAATGCGTGATTTTGAAAATTTGATACAAGATACATGAGTTAGAAGAAAACAGAGATTAAATATGAATCTGTGCCCAAAATCACAAGTGTAAAGACTTCAATGACATTAGTACATCACATATATAATATATAACGAGTAATAGCATCAAGACTTGTATCAATGTAAGAATAGACAATGTCAAAGATTAGTTCATGTCTTTATCATACAATGTAGCATGTGTAAAGACATATACAATTCATTGTTTATATGAAAGGTAATCATTATACATATTGAAACAATCAAACATATATTTGTGCTTATCTAATTAAGATATAAGTTAAACTATAATGCACATTTCAACAACAATAGAATTGGTTATTAGTATTATTGGATCATTTGCATTACGCGTATTAATTTGGTTCTTGGCTATATATATGTATTGGTATTATAAGTTATGAATTCTTGAAAGCCTTCAACACCCGTTGTGTAAATCCCTATGCATGGATGTCTATTTGTAGTAATTCTAGGTAGGTCATAGGTGTTGGGTTGGTTAAGTGTCCACCTATATTTATGTTTTGTAAATCGTAACGTGTTGTAATTAATTCAATGGGTAATTAGGGATAAGGACACAATCTGAAATATTTTTAAGTAACAGGACAGCTACATATTTTTTATAGGGAGAAGGACAACTGCATAATTTTTATAGCGATAAGGACAAACAGTGAATCCCGAAAATCAGTGAATCTCCCCAGTGAATCCCGAAATTAGTGAATTTCAACAGTGAATTTCGACAGTGAATCCCGAAAATCAGTGACTTTCGACAATGAATTTTGAAAATTAGTGAATTTCGAGAGTGAATTTAAACAGTGAATTTCGAACAAAAGTGAATTTCGACAGTGGATAAATAGTTTTGTCCTTTATGCAAAAGTTTCAAAAAACTGTCCTTCTACTCAATTGATGAAATATTTATGTCCTTCTCCCTCATTCCGCCTTAATTCAATCAATTACCCTCTCTTTGTAGGTTATACAAATGTGTAATACCCTAGAATAATATAACATTGATTCATTTCATGTCATTCACTTCACTTATGCACTATAGATGTAATTTGAGTAATGTAAGGTAAACGATGTAATATGCTATACATATTATATCAGTTTTATTTTGAAGTATTATTGCATCATTATTATTAGAGAACTATTATAGTATTTCTCAGATACCGGCTTCCATATTTTCCTTATAATTATATTTTCTTACTAATTTTTCAAGCTTACACCTTACTTAATAATTTCATAAGAAGAGTATGTTGAGCCAGAGGAGACTCATGAGAAACCTATAGAGGGTTCTTATTACTATGCATATTAGAGAGCATGTTGTTAGGGCTATCTCCATATATGCCCGTTTCATTTTTCGTCTTTAATTTCTTTTAGGGGATGCGTCATTTTAATTAGGTTATTCTTTCTATAACATTTGTGACAAAGTATACTAGTTCTTGGCTTGTAGTTATTTGATTAGGGGTATTGTAGTTTGATACTCTTATATATTTTGGGATAGAGAAATGATACAACCAGAATCAAATTATAGAACAATTTAACACAACATTAATCTAAATCATTGATTATTGTAGGACCTATATTGATTGATCTAGATTCACAATAATCAATGGTTAAGATTAATGTTGTGTCAAACTGTTGTATAATTTCGTTGTGCCTGTATCACTCCACGGTGGAATATATTTTGCAATAGTATGGATGCATTTCCATTGATTATTGTAGTTGTACTTAGTCCTGAAACATGGGATACTCTCCAAACAAAAGCCACACACCGGCTCGGTGGTAATTAAGGGCCCGTCGGCTTAGCGGTGGTCTTATGCCTCGTACAACATCTTTTATTCAGCAATTTCATTTCTAAGTCTAATTAATTTTATTTTTTTTTTGCACTTTTTTTCTTTTCTTTTCCTGCTCTTTATTGTATGATATATATCACCGACACGTCATTTTTACGTGTCAAGTTAGTAATGAGTTTAACACGCGCGTGTCGAGCGACATGTTACTACTTTATCATTGCCTATGAAACAGGCCATTACGTACGGTTAGGGCCACAACAAGCTGCTCATAACAAGTAATATAACATATACTTTGAGACCATTAATAATGATATATGTGAAATATTGTTTGATAAAAATATATTGTACAATTATTTATTATGAAAATTTTATTATGTAAATAATAACATTTCCCTTCCTAGAATACCAGCTGGCCACCACCTAAAACCCTATTCTTAATTTCAAAAACTAATAAATAAATGGAAGCCTACGCCAACTTGCCTATTGATTTTCCTTTTTGATGTCTCCTCATTTAATCACATAAACCAAAACACAAGTAGCTTCTTCTTCCTCATACTTAGCTAATTTCTTTCAGAAATTAATTAGTTGAACATCTTTTATCTTCTTCTTCTTCTTCCTCATACTTAGCTAATTTCTTTCAAAAATGTTGCGCAAATATTTACAACAGTTTCCTTCAGCTCTTATAATCGTAATTTGCGTCGGCACACTAATTGTATCTGCAGCAGGCGCAGTTCTACCTCCCAATGAAGGTTCAAAAAGTCACCCTCTCGAGTTTTATGTAAACTCTTGGTCGTGTATTTAAGTCGTCTGAAAATCTTGAATTTTGAGTGTTTGTGTATAATATATGCAGTTGCAACCTTGAAGATAATTGCCCAGAGATTGGGGAAGACAAATTGGGATTTCAGTGTGGATCCATGCAGTGGATTGAGGAATTGGAGCACTCCAAACCCTGTAAAAGGATCTGAAAATGCAGTGACATGTGATTGTTCATTTGTTAATAACACGGTTTGTCATGTCGTTAGCATGTAAGTAATTCTCTTTCTCCTTAATTAATTCATTTGCTCCGAATGGTTATGCTTGTCGTTTTTTTTTTTTTATATAAAATGTATGGTTCAGATTATTTTATGTAGTGGAAGATGTATAATTTTCAGTTTCACTTTTTTGAAAATTTAGAAAAATGAAGAGGTGAACTTTTATTGTTGTATATTTTTCATTATTCTACTGCTAAATAAATAAATTATTTTTGTAGAAGGCATCGCCTAAGTGATAAAAATGTAAATCTTTTTCAAGAACTTTAGGTTCGAATCCATTTATGCAGGAATAATCCATTTTATCTTGTGTTTATTCTATAAAAAAGAAGGTATTTATCGTTTCTGTAAACAGGAAATAAAATATTCTCCAGATTTATTTACAATTATTCATTGCTAGCCAACCAGTTGACCTTTTGACTAACAAAGATCGGAGACTAACCAATAAATTGTGGAGTACATCTCTTCCCTTGAGATTTGACTTAGTTTTATATATAGTTTAATATAAAATAAAATAAAAAGTGTATTCATTTCTCAAAAAATGTAAAATTTGCCATAAGTTTACTACGATAAAAGCAAGTTGTCATTAACTATTATCGCCAACACTTCAACGATAATATTGTATATTGGCTCCTTTCAAGAAAAAAAAATAAGTGTATATTGGCATATCAATAGATGAGAAATTCAGGGGAATATAATTTCGTGTACATGAAATAATAATTATTACTATCTCAGTCCTAAAATAAAAGTTCATTTCAGCTTTTTCATACTAATTAAGAAAATTGATTAAATTAATTATGTGTTATTAATTTTGATTAAAAAAAAGTCTAAAATAATCTTAATAATACAAAATAGTGAAAAATTGATGGATAAATAATAAATGATGGTACCTCAAAAAAAGATATAAGGAGAAAAAATGATCATTGGTTATTTAAATAGACTTATATTATAGGAGAAAAAAAACTAAATGATTCATATTTTAGGACGAAGGTAGTAATATGTTTTTAAAAGAATATAATACGGAAATCAGATAGTAAATTCAAGACAATAGTTTAACCATTTTTATTTACTGGATAAAAAATTATGTATTAAAAGACAATCATTGTATAACATTTGAGGCATATGTCTTTTTGTTAACTAATCCGTGACAATTTGTTAACTAATCTGTGACGAATCCGTAGCAAATTCATCACGAAATACTTTTGGAGCATATGCCTCCGATTTTATGTTTTGAGGCATATTTTGTCAAATTTGCATCCATATTTTTTCGAGTTTCTCATTGAAAATTTTGCATAGGTACTGAATTAGGAAAATTGAAAATAAAATGTCAATATAGTTTGTAGTCTGTAAATTTGCAACGAATTGATGGGTTTCTTTCTTCTTGTACGTGTTGCAGAGTACTGAAATCACAGAATCTTCAAGGAACACTTCCCAAAGAATTTATCAATCTCCCTTTTCTCCAGGAAATGTAACTGCTTTTCTTTCTGATCATCTGATTTTATCTTAAAATCAACTTTTGGCGATAATTTTGATCCAATTTCTGTTGAAATTTTTGCTTTAGTGATCTCACCCGCAACTATCTTAACGGCACCATTCCTCCAGAATGGGGCTCCACGCAGCTTGTCAACATGTAAGTGTTCTTTCAATATAGCAACAATTCAGCATGAATTTTTGTGTGTGTGTGTGTGTGTGTGTTCGAAATAGAAAATTTGGGAATTGATTTTTCCCTTTTTATGGTCTGGGTGCAGTTCCCTCATTGCAAATCGTTTATCTGGATCCATACCAAAAGAACTTGGAAATATCAGCACTCTAGCAAGTTTGTAAGGCCTTTAGTACTTGTTTTAGAATATCGTTTTATAGCTCTGTACCATTCTTTTGTGCTTTTGTAAATGTAAAATGTCCTGCCTTTCTGAGCCAAAAAAAATTGATTTAGGACTCTGGAGTTCAATCAAATATCGGGAACTATTCCTCCAGAGCTCGGGAATCTTCTAAGCTTGGAAAGAATGTGAGATCCGGCTAATTAATTGATTAAATACTAGGGATTTTTTTCGTTTTTGTTTTATCTGTATTAGATGATTGAACTAGATTCTTAATATGTAATTGTAGACTTTTAACCTCGAACAATTTCACTGGGGAGTTGCCTGCAACACTAGCTAAGTGGACCGCGATCAAGGATTTGTAAGTTCCTTTAACTTTATTTTGTTTCTGCTTATAAACTTTAATTATCTTGATAGAGTTTGAGTTGTTTATCCTTTTCAATGTGGATGATTAGTTATGTTCTAAGCATTAACATATTGATGCAGCCGTATTGGTGATAGTGGTTTTGTTGGGAGTATACCTAACTTTATCCAAAACTGGACCAATCTTCAGAAACTGTGAGGCTCAAAACTCTTGTGTATATTTGTGATTTATTTGTTGTCAAATTATTGATTAAAACCTAGCCCCCGCCCCCTGTGTTTAGTTTATAGGCAGCAATTTGAAATTAAGTATTGCAGGGTGATTCAAGCGAGCGGTCTAAATGGGCCAATCCCTCCGGGCATTTCGTTGTTGACAAACTTAACTGACTTGTAAGTAGATGCTTTTATGACAGCTGGTTAAGCATTTTGAAGCTATTATGATAGTATCCGAACCTGGTGGATTTAATTTTTATCTGTTGAATGTGATAATTAAACAGAAGAATTAGTGATTTGAATGGAAACGATTCAGTCTTTCCTGATCTGAGCCGTGTGATTAGCATGAAAACATTGTGAGTTTAATGTTGTTGTCTTATGTTCATAAACAAACGTCTTTCTTAGATTCTGACTTCTTGTTCAATTGGTTACAGGATATTGAGAAGTTGCAGCATCGTGGGGGTTTTACCCGATTATCTTGGCTCAAAGACAGGCATAACTGTGTTGTAAGTATTTTTTTCTCCTTTTTGTTGAATCTGGCTTAATGTTGAGGAAGCTGTTCTGTGTCTTTTTCCCGACAGTGGTCAGTAAGGAAAATAAAAACGATAAACTGGTTCCCTAAAGCGCAATTATCTACAGGTTGATGGTGCGGTGTTTTGATACTACAATTATTCAAATCTGAAATTCATCAAAACGTCGTTCTCTGAGTTTAAAGCTTGTTTATGGTCACCTAACTAAAAAATTATGATAAATTTACACAAAAGCATAAATGATATTGACTATATAGAATCATCAAATTACTTGAAAATTACTTCTTGGAAAATAACATGAAGAAAAAACTCAAGTTAAGGGCGATAGATACGAGGAAAATAGTATTGAACGACAAAGAAACAGTTTTGATTAGGATAATGCTGGCATATTTCAGTCACTGTGATGGTTATATGAAAGGTATAAACGAGACAAGTCTAAAAGCTGTTTCATGGAACTTGCTTTTTGACCTTTAGTATGTCTCAAGCAGTTCTCTTCCAGCTTGTCTCGGAGTGTTATAAGTGTAGTGAAGAGAATATATTTTTTTCCTCTATGATTATTTTCTGCTTTCTCCTGCTTACTGATGTATTTTGTTTTGCAGGGATCTCAGTTTTAACAAATTAAGCGGACCAATTCCCAAAAGCTTCTCTGGTCTAGCAAAGACTAATTACATGTGAGAATTTGATTACTTAGCCTTTATCTATGCTTTTAAGTTAAATGTAGGCATGTGCTATGATTACAAAGTAGATCAGGGACAAGAAATGACAGATTAACCGTGCCACGATGTCTATTCTTCCACTAAAACTGGACAAGGTTGAGTAATGGACCTCCATTTTGGAAACTGTTAAATCTTGTCAGATTCCCACTTTCCTGAAGAAAAAAAAACCCTTGCTTCTGGAGAAAGCAAATGTGTTAGTTGCGCTATTTTCCCCTTTTCCTTATCCAGGCTCCGGGGATCCATTTAATTTTTATGATTCCATGTAAGTTTGTCCATGTCATTGCAGTTGTTCATCATACTTCTAGTGCCACTGACTAGGAAACGTCTATTTTGTAGTTACCTGACTGGGAACATTCTTACTGGACAAGTGCCTGATTGGATGCTAAATGCCGGAGACGAAATGTGAGTACAACTATCCTTGTTCGAAACAGGTGTTAGTAGTTATACAATCAGAAACTCTCCAATTAAATTTATAGAAACCATTGTTAGTGAATTGCATTTCTTACATTGGGGGCACTGGCCGTCTTAGCTGTCTAAATTTACTCTTACATTGTTGGAGGGCTATGATTCTGCATATTGCAATTCACTTTGTTGAATTACCATCTTTCCCAAAAGCTTAAGTTGTTTGGGAGGCGTGTTTAGATATTTAAACACAAGACATTTGAATTTCATGGCCTCACTTTTTTTTCTTTCTCTTTTCTGCAGAGACTTGTCCTACAACAATTTTACCGTTGGAAATTCAACTACCGCCTCTTGTAAAGGACGCAACTCGTGAGATACACTCTAGATAATTACAAGTGATAACTTCCAATCTTAATTTTCTTACATGTTAAGCTAATGTTTGACGTAAATGTCCCCAGGAACTTGTTTTCCAGCACTTCAAGGGGTAACACTTCGTAAGTTTCTTAATTTATTGCTTTTAAGTGTTTTATTTCTACCTGGTTTGACCGACTTTAAAACGTTCTCGTGTTTTTTCAGAGGCATTGTTTCATGTTTAAGGAGCTTTCGGTGTCCTAAGGGTGAGCTAGATATTGAAATCATTATTCTTTATGTTCCTTTTTTTGGGATTCTTGCATACCTTCAACTACTGTATTGTCAATGCCTAATTTGTTGCAGAATTTTACACCCTCAATATAAATTGTGGTGGAGAAGCAGTAAAAACTGATGATAACACGAGTTATGAAGATGATATAGCTGCAGGAGGGGGTTCGAATTTTTTTCAAAGTAGAACCAATTGGGCTTTTAGTAGCACTGGCCATTTTTTGGATGATGACCGTTCTAAAGATACATATATTTGGACAAACAGTTCTCCAATCTCTACCAACAATTCCAAATTGTACACAACTGCAAGACTATCTCCCCTTTCACTGACTTATTACGGGTTCTGTCTGGGAAACGGAAACTACACCGTAAATCTTCATTTTGCAGAAATCATGTTTTCCAATGACAGCACATACAGCAGTCTTGGGAGACGCATATTTGATATTTACGTCCAGGTATTTAACTTGTAAAAAATATACTTTGATGCAGATATAACGGTATCTAATTTGAGAAGCTTATTATGTGTTTAGGGGAAGCTAGTTTGGAAAGATTTCAACATTGAAGATGAAGCAGGTGGAGTCAATAAGCCAGTTGCTAGATTTAGTACAGCACAAGTGATTGACAATACATTGGAGATCCGCTTATATTGGGCAGGAAAAGGGACGGTTGGTGTTCCCGTCAGGGGGGTGTATGGTCCTCTAATTTCAGCTATCTCAGTTGATCCGAGTAAGATTAAAAAAATAAAAATAAAAACTTTCAAAAAACTGATATCAGAATTTATTCGTGTCGGTTCTTCTTTAGGTGTCTAACTATATATTCTCATATGTCACTCCCTCGTATCAGATTTTCCTGTGCCGTCTGTACCTCAAAATGGCTTGTCCGTAGGTGCAATTGTTGGGATTGTGTTCGGATCTGTATTTGCCATCTTTCTGCTTTTATTTGTTCTTTGGTGGAAAGGTTGCATCTTCAACAAAGATGCCATTGATAATGGTAAGTAATGCCTTACTTTCTACTACAGAGTATATGTACAATGGTTGTGAACTGACTTAGCAATTTTATACTTTTCCCACTGAAATATGTTATTTGTTTATGCCAGGTCTTAGGGGTGTAGACCTTCAGACTAATTCATTCACACTGAAAGAAATTAAAGCTGCAACAACCAATTTCGATAAAGCTAATAAAATTGGAGAAGGTGGTTTTGGCCCTGTCTACAAGGTAACTTCTATCAAGAAGCATTCGACTTTGAAAAATTGAATTTAGTTCTGTAAAATTGTTTCGATTTTCTTTCTCACATTTGTAATTTGAATTACAGGGTATTATGCCAGATGGTACAGTAATCGCAGTGAAGCAACTTTCTTCTAAATCAAACCAAGGGAACCGCGAGTTCATAAATGAAATAGGCATGATTTCTGCTCTACAACATCCAAATCTTGTAAAGCTTTACGGTTGCTGCATTGAAGGAAACCAGCTATTGCTTGTTTACGAGTATTTGGAAAATAACTCCCTTGCTCGTGCATTGTTTGGTACGTCAAAAAATACTTTTTTAATTACATGAAAGACTTAGCATCGTATGAATCTCCGTTGATTAATACTTTAACCTTACATGCTAATCCACAGGCCCTGCGGAGCACCAGTTGGATTTAGATTGGAAAACCAGACACAAAATCTGCGTGGGAATAGCAAGAGGATTGGCGTATCTTCACGAAGAATCAAGGATAAAGATTGTCCATAGGGACATTAAGGCCACCAATGTGCTACTTGATAAGAATTTAAGCCCCAAGATATCTGATTTCGGCTTAGCCAAACTTGACGAGGAAGGAAATACTCATATAAGTACCCGCATTGCTGGAACCTTGTGAGTGATAGTATATAGATATACACCAATAGTGATATATATCTTTACGTGTGAAGAGTGACTATCATACGTTTTAATTCCATAATAATGATTTCTTTTTTGCTTTGTTTACAGTGGATATATGGCACCTGAGTATGCAATGAGGGGTCACTTGACAGACAAAGCAGATGTATATAGCTTCGGTATTGTCCTTCTCGAGATTGTGAGTGGGAAGAGTAATACTAATATTAGACCAAAACAAGAGTCCTTCTACCTACTTGACTGGGTATGTACAATTATCACGCCTTTGTTTTCTTGTGCTATATTCTGCGTTTTTTTGTTAAACCATACGTGTGGTTTGCCATCGTCTTCTTTCGTGGCAGGCGAATGCATTAAAAGAGGAAGGAGATCTAATGGAGTTAGTAGATGAACGGCTAGGATCAAACTTCAACAAAAAAGAGGTTTCATCAACGATCAAAATAGCATTACTCTGTGCTGATGTATCACCTAATGGTAGACCAAATATGTCTGCAGTCCTCAGCATGCTTGAACACGGTGCAGTCGATAAGAAATTCCTTTCAGAATCGCACGTCTCAAATGACAAGGTTGACCCTCAGAAAACTGCAGAAGAACCAATACTGAATGATAAAGTGCAGAGCATGTCAATAGATGTGTCGTGGGGAACGACTTCTGAATCAGCCGGTGATCTTTACCCTATCAGTTTGGATACTGATCCTGGACGTTAGTTTAAATTCGAATTTCGTATGCCTTTATTTAAAATGTATAATCTTCTTTCTCGTATCGTTTTCTTATACAGATAAAATTACAAATCTTCTTCTTCCTGGTTTTTGGGAAGTGTAATTGTACATGAAGAGGTTTATATTCAGTAATTATCAGCCTGTGTATTCTGATGATGCACTTTGATGGTGAAACTGTGTCTTTTTCATCATACATAACAAGGAAGGTTTAATGAAGAAAATTTATTAACTATGTTTAATAATGAGTTTTACAATTATAATTTGTTTTCTTAACAGTTATTCGTGGGTCGTACCAAGTGGAGTATGATGCATCCAATTCAACCCTACACACCACTACTATTATGAGATTGTATGTAAGGATTAATCACATCATGCTGAAATTAATTGACTGAAGTTCGAAATTTTGCATTCAAACCATCATTAGTGCTCTAGAACATTTGGATTGTGATTGCCTTATCCAAGCCGTCGATGTTGGACATCTTAGTGACATCACTTATATGTGATTTGATTACATAGAAAGTTGTGTTAGGCATTGACGATATCTGAATACCGCCAGGTAATTTAATCGGGTAATTGGACCATATTGGAATCCAATCATAAAAATTGGATATTTTGGTGGTGGATTATGGTTGCGTCGTCAAGACTCAAGAGTTTACATACTTGGTCTGTATGAGATCAACCCAATATAACATAGTTCTGAAGGAGATGACAAATGTCCCTTTAGATAGACATATCCCACATGCGGGAGTTAATGCACGAATCCGTTCATCGTAGGGTTGTGATATGAGGGCCAATGTGATGACAATCGTGGGGCAGTCATGACTTAATTAGACTAAAATCGTGGGATGCGATCAATCACCGAACTGATTCTGATAGAAGTAAACGGAATATGTTATTGATTACACAAGATATCAGTAATTAGCATTATATTATTTTTATAAAGCCGCATTATTTGCTTGCAGTTATAACTGAATATCCATAGCAGTAAGGATAGTTTTTTTTTTTTTTTTACTAAACCGCATTAATTAAGGATAGATATAAATATCATGATACGGGGTTTGGTTTGTAACCGCCAATCATGCAAATTTAAAAAAGAAAAAAGAAAGACACCCAACAATATTAAAATAGGAGAACTGAAATAGGGATATATTGAAACGTTGCTTTAATTCTGTTTTTATTAATCATTAGTGTCCTTCTAGCCTTATTAAATATTAAAGTTGTCATTCTCTATAAAAATCTATAAATAATATCCTTTAGTTTAAAAAAAAATCGAGTTTTTGTTGAGTTCTAACTGGTATGTATCGTATTAGTTGAATAATACTGGGAACAAAAAATATTCTATGAATGTACTTACATATTTTGTTTCATGCTTTTGCTTGCATTTGTTTCAGGGGTAAAAGGCGAAACTTTTATTAACTGCAATCCGCAGAGCTAGCAACAATTACATGGGGGAAAACCTCATTCAACATTGCCTTTCAGACGAAGACCCTCTCTAGTTAAATGGTAGCGCATGAATATTTCCCCTTTTTTTTTGGTTTGGAAGTGATCATTTTATTATCACTACCAAAAAGTTGGGCTCAAAGAATCTATACAAAGAATAGAAACAACAGTGCCACTATGAATACTGGAAAACAAAAAAACAGAAGCCAAATAGAAAACTTCTTAACTATCTTGCAAAGCTAATCTCGAGTTCTTAGCTTGCTCCACAACTTGGGCTATAAACACAAAAGCCGGGGGACGATCCTTCTCAAAATCATGTAGAACTCTATTCCTTCATAGCTAAATACCGTAAATGGACACCCCAGGTATAATTACACTCCGAAGATCCAAAATATGAGCTATTATCTTTTTTAAGATTCAGGGCTTGTTTGTTAAACCTATTAAGTACTTATTCTGAATACATTAAGTGGTGGTTGAAATAAGAGTTGTTTGATAATGTTTTATACTCCTACTCAATTAATTAAGTGCCACTTAATTTTAGGTATAAATAACACACAAGTTTTCAGCGACTTTCGACTCACTTATCGCTTAAAATGGGGTAGCATCCGCTTCCTATTTTCACGCCAAGAATAATTCACTATCATTCTCACGTAATTGAAATGTTATTATCTTTTATGGAAAATTAGGGATAAGGACACAATCTGAAATATTATTAAGCAACAGGACAACTACATATTTTTTATAGTGAGAAGGACAACCGCATAATTTTTATAGCGAGAAGGACAAACAAAGTGAATCCCGAAAATCGGTGAATCTCCCTAGTGAATCCCGAAATCGGTGAATTTCGATAGTGAATTTTGACAATTGAATCCCGAAAATCGTGAATCCCGACAATGAATTTTGAAAATTAGTGAATTACGACGGTGAATTTCGGCAAGAGTGAATTTAAACAAGTGAATTTCGAACACAAGTGAATTTCGATAGTGGATAAATAGTTTTGTCCTTTATGCAAAAGTTTCAAAAGACTGTCCTTCTACTTAATTAATGAAATATTTTTGTCCTTCTCCCTCATTCCCCCTATCTTTTAATCCAATTGTTTTTTTCACCTTTATTTGTATTGTTTTTTTGTTTGTGTTTTTAACTACTTTTACTATATAAAAAAATCCTTCTGTTATTCTTTGTCCATGATATCATAACATTTTTCTACACTTTGTTTTGTTTTGTTTTTTTTTTTTTTTTTGATGGAATGCTTGTATTAAGTACTCTTAAAGTAAATACTTTGATTCAAGTTACTTATTTTTCTGTTTCTTATGAATTTAATTTTTTTTAAATAATTAAAATTCTTTATACATTTTTTTAAGTTATGAAGTATATATATATTAAAAAGATTATCTGCCTCAAACTTAAATGTGAAAACTAAAATTTTGTGGCATATTTATATACGTATACAAAAATGTGTATGGATAAAATATTAAAAATAAAACATGTCTTGATTTCAGATTTATATCGTTATCAAACAGTTTAATCAATTTCAGTACTTAAATTATTTAGTTACTTAATATATTAATACTTCAGATTTCAGACTTCAGATTTCAGACTTCAGATTTAACAAACGGCCCCTCAGTTTAATCCATTCATCAATTGAGTTTGCCACAAAGAAGCTCCTTCAATGTTCACTGGGAAGTAACATACACTAAGGGCCTGTTTGTGTACACCACTTAACACTTATTCTTAAAAGAATATGTGATTATTAAAATAAGTGTTGTTTGATAATACTTTTTAACACCTCTTAATTAATTAAGATCTTCTGAATTTCCTGTGAAAAATTATGAAAAATTTTAAGTGGTTGAGGAACTACTTAATGCTGAATTTTTTCAATAAATCTACGTTAGGTAGGGGTACACCCCACACCCATACCTACCTCACACCTACACCCCACCCGCACCCTACCCCCAACCCCACCCCCATCCACCCTACCCATACCTCTACCCACCCCACCCATACCCCCACCCACCCCACCCCACCCATACCCCCACCCACCCCACACCCCCACATCCACACAACCCATACCCCCACACACCATACACCCGCCCACACCCACACCCTCACCCACCCATACCCACCCCCACACCCCACACCCTCATACCCACCTACACCCTCACACCCTCACTCTCACCCTCCCTACACCCACACCCACAACACCCCACACACCACACCCACACCCACCACCCCACACACACACACCCACACACACCCATAGCCACCCCCACACCCTACACCCACACCCACGCCCACCCGACACCCACCCCCACACACCACACACCCGACACCCACCCACACGCACACCCCACCCTACACCCCCATTACCCCCACCAACACCCCCACCCACCCTACACCCACCCTCCACACACCCACACCCACATACACACTCACGGAACAAATTCTAATATCAGATATAATAAGCGTTACCAAACAGCCTAATCAATTTCAGCACTTAAAATATTCAGTTACTTAATTTATTCAGAATTAAGACTTCAGATTTCAGACTTCAGTTTTAACAAACGGCCCTTAAGTTTGGATTGCCCAAGTATAGACTCTCATATAATGTAGAACTGAATTTGATCCCATGCCACAAATTGGACATGTTGAGGGAGGGACTATATGCCTTTAAGCTAGGAATTCACAAACAGTGAGGGCATTATGTTTCATACTCCAAAGTAAAAAATTTCCTTGAGTTGGGCCTATCATACTCCAAATTTGCTTCCAAATATTGTTATCCCTATCAAGATCTTCAGTCGGTGCCTTGCTCATGTAGTTGAAACATGTAGCCAAAGGAAACATAGTTTTCTTCGTCATCTGAAAGGCCCTTTCATAAGATGGAATATGACTTACAGATTCCACCCCAAACTGGGGAGCACCCAACTTTGGGTGCTGCGACCTTGACCCACAAACTATCATTCTAATGAACCAATTGCCACACCAACTTATCCAGAAAGGCTATTTTCATTTCGTACAATTTGCAGATTCCCAAGCCTCCATATTCTTTGGTTTACATATTTTTGTCCCAATAAATAGTATGCATTTTACATGCATTCTCATCATCACCCCACATAAAATCCTTGTCTTTTGATATAAGAGAATGAGACAGAATAATAACAATCTAACAAACATCTACAATCTTCAATTATACAATCAACCGGCGAAATGTCATCTTCATGTGATTGCAATCGTTGGATGTGTAAGGAAATCAACGTGGGAACGCAACGTAATTTAAATTTTGATTTCCCCTCATTCAAGATCGACTTCGTTTAAACAATAAACAAATGAAAAGTATACAAGATTTCATACCAGTTTGATCTTAAAAAGATCGTTGCTTTGTCTACGGTTGTAATTAATTTATGCACGAAGTCGCCCAAGTGTTCGGCCTCTACCGTTGATCCACACGAACAAGTGTCGGAATCCTTCCTTAGGATCGCTAACGGAAAAATTCAACTGCTATACCGCCTTTCTCCTCCTCTCAAGAAGCTCATTTTTATCTCTCTAAAATATTGCAACAATATTGTGATACAGAAGGGTTAACACAACTCCTCTTTTATAAGGAGATGGGGCGTTGCACCCAAAGCCTAATTGGCTAAGGAATAACTTCTTGATTTGGAGTAGGGAATAAAACAATTTCCAATAAAATGAGGATTAAGGAAATAAATGATTTTCATTGATTTATCATGTATGTATCTAATATCTTATATTAAATATTCCAAGATATAATGTCAATATATAATATTAAATCTATCGTTAATATATTATTACTAAATATATATCATATATACACTACACGCATGTACATATATATATTTTATACATATTTATATCTTGTATTATTTATTCACAATAAATAAATACTAATATATTAATTCATCACTATAACACTTCATAGTCGGAATAAATAACTCCCCATTCGGTTATCACTAAAAACATAATTTAATTCCGGCTTCCGAATATGTTGGCTGTAAGAATGAAGTACATTTACCAAAATGTCTTTCACACCTAACGATCATGATCAGCATCTAGCAACACGTCATGACCACAATCATCGGAAGAGTCAAGTGCATTAACTACTATCTTTCATGTGAAACGGTTACCGTATAAGTAGAATCATATCGTTGATATAATACCCATACGGTCGTAGCTCGAGTGTCAAAAGATTAACGACCGTATCTTATAATTTGGTTATCGTACTCTCCCGTAGTAACTCATTACTTCCGCTTTGCAATGACTTTCGAGAATAAGACATTCCTAATTATAAGAAAGCTCTTTCGGATATTTACTCTTGCTATTAGGAAACGCGATTTCCGGACGAGCAACATAAATGCTACGCATGCTTCAGTATCATACTGAAGCACTACTGCGTGATCCGCCCCGTGATTAGAGAAAAAACTCAATAGTGTCAAAATATGACAATCCACACCGTGATATTATGAAACTCATGTCTAAAAATAATTACACAATCGTCACATAGTGTTATCAAGAAATGGTGTAAAACAAAATGCATGATAAATAGCTAGTGTCTCGCCAACAAGAACATCAATTCTTCCTTCAAGCCTCTTTGGAAAGCAATTGAGAATTTTCCTACTGTCCGGATAAGTCCAACCACTGCTTTTCCGTCTCCGAAAGCTGCATCTACATTAAATATATTTTTGCATGCATTTTTAAAAAAAAATCAATACATGAATTATATAATATCCCCACATAATGAAGTTCATGTACTTAATTTATATCCCAACACACCATCATACATGAATGATTTTATCACGTAATTTATGTATTTAAAGAAATTCATTAAAAACCTCTGTAACGCCCCGCTCCCGGATACCGAGCCCTTATCCGGAAGAGAAACGTTCGGCGCGTATAGCATTAAATAAATCTAATATTATACGCAAGCCTCTACGTCGTCGTATCAAAATAAAAGCAAACGGAAGCTAAAAGGACTCGGGTAAAAATATAAAAGCTACTACGAATAGATACAACCATACTAAAGATGGATAGTTAAAAACACAACGACGAAAAACCCAAAGACTTATACAATACGAGGTCTTAAAAAAAATAGAAGTACAACGAGTCTAAGAAAAGAAATACAACTAGTCTAGTACAACCTTACGAAGAAACAAACTAAAAGCTTCTCCAAGACTTCAAGTCTTCAAAAGTCGTCATCTACACTTGATCAACCTGTTCGTCTTCTCACCCCACAGTGCATACAAAAGAAAATGCAAAGGGGTAAGTACAAAGTACTTAGTAAAAGTGAGAAGCTAATGAATAACTAAGTTATACAACGAAAGGTTATTATTATGATTATTAAATTATCTTTATGAGACCGACTCAATCAGGGTTCAATCTATGCCCATCGACACGTCATGACTAAACGTTTCTAGCTTAGCTCAAGTTTGTTACATCATGAATAACAAGGGCACTACGCCTAGTAATAGGATGTACTAGGACAACCGGGTGCAACCTACTTAGAGACACGCCCCTAGTAGCCCCGGGAATATCCGAGTCCCGATAGTGTGATGACCGCGAGTGCACCGTACGCTTTATCTAGCCAATCGATTGACCGGCGTGGGTACGATGCCTACTTTGTCTAGTCGGATAACACATCGCGATATTGTACTATGCCTTACCAAGCATTGCATGATGTTTAAGATTATTAAACTAACACATATGTTTGATTAGATGTTTAACTAGCCACCTAGGTTGATTCACATAAAAAGCTCACCTATCGTCTACTCCCTCTTCTTAAGACCTCTAGACTCTAACAAAACCTAGCACATACACAGACATCGATAAACACTAGCTTATCGAAGCACAAGGCAAATCCAAAGCTTTCGACGGTCCCACACTTCTTCGTTTTAGGGAATCCATATGGTGCCGGAACTAAACGCGTCAAAAGCTAATTCAAGGCTTTGTCATATAAGGTTAAGCAGTAAAGACATGATTATAAAGCCTGAAACCAAGCTGACATGAAACAAAACAGTGAAAAGCGGAATAAACAGGTCAAACGCCCGTTTAACACCCTATGAACGCGCGTTTGCCTTGAACGCCCGTCCACAAACCCCAAACGCCCGTCTGGGAAAAAGGGCCACATCCTGTATCAAAAATTCTAACCTCAAACGCCCGTCTGCCTTGTGCAAACGTCCGTTTGAGCTGCCATGATCGCAAACGCCCGTTTGCCTAAGTGCAAACGTCCGTTTGCCTGGGTTTTTCCCGAACGCTAAAATCTTCGAAACACGATTTCTAATCCGAACCAACCATGTTTACCATCAAAAACTCGGAAAAACAACGGGGTAACGCGAATCAAAGTATTCCATATCTTAACATAGACAACAACTAACATAAACGTGATTTCTAATCACCAATCTATTCCAAAACTCAACCTAACATAATACAACTAAAATTATTCATTAGGAAGAGCCTCTTACCTTAAAGGCCTGCAAAACCAACAAACAAAACGCCAAGCGGGTGCAACAACTGTTGATCCTCAACCCCAAAACCTATGCGATCAACAAGAACCATAAAAATCCTATTTTTCCTTTCAAAAACGAAACTGAAAAAGTGCCATAAACTGCAGATTACCTGGGTTAACTGCCACAAAACTATTTTTAGAACAATCTACGTTCCAAGACGATCGTTTCGACTACTCATGGCCGCGAAACAGCCTACGGATTAAAAGATACGAATTTTTAAAGAATCGAATTCTACGAATACAAAAAACTCGCTAAACCGAAAACTTACGGATTAAGGATATTTTATTTTCCAAAGTTGCGTCTCCTCGCGCCGATCACTTTTCTCTCCTGCGGCATCTTGATCAGATGAACGGATTGACCACACGGTTGAAGTTTACGTTCTGTCTTTTCCTGGCATCTTCTGCGTCTGTTTGCTCTGTCTGCCGCCGTTCCTCTTTTTTTTTTCTATCAGAATATGCGTGTGACCTAATGAATTAGTTTGGGGATTAATTCTTTTTTATAGCCAAAAATTAAATCCTTTATAATTAATAGCTAACTCCTTTAATTAAATCCCTTTTAATCAAATAAATAGGATAAATATTAAATCCCTTTTAATCAAATAAATATGATAAATAATAATTAGGTCATAGTAAATATGCCCAATGACTATTTTACCCTTTTACGAAAAGTCGGGATGTTACAACCTCACAGTCCCACGTAACAAACTTGATGAAATTAAGGTATGAATACCATATATATATCCCCACATACCATACATACATGAGAAAACGAGGCTTCACCAAGGGCCCCCCCCCCCCCCCCCCGTCCCCTCTTCTACCATTATAAATCTGCTAGAAAATATTCGAAAAAAAAGAATATAAACAAAAAAAAAATGGTTCTCAATCTCATAGCTCTTTCTGTTACTTTTCTTGTCTTAAATCTTCATCACCAATCCAATGCAGCAGCACCACCACCCTGCAACTTCTTCAAAGGAAAATGGGTCGTTGATTTATCATATCCTCTCTATGACTCGCTATCATGTCCGTTCATTGAGAAAGAATTCAATTGCCTGAGGAATGGACGGCCGGATCAAGACTACCTCAAATACCGGTGGCAACCGGACGGCTGTCATTTAACCAAGTATGTATATATGATCCTCATTTTTCGTATATATTAGTCAATAAATGAAAGAAAAAAAATTTGCAGTGATCAGAAAATTTGTTTGGCATGAGTGGTCCGAAACTTAGAATTTTTTTCGAACGGCAAAATCGTTCGTGTTCTTTTCTTGGCATGCATATAACGTAAGTAGTAACTGAATAAGACCATTGTGTTATAATGGTCGACACAAGAGTCATCTACACCGTTGATCCTAATGAGTCTAAATTAATTGATGTAAATGAATAATATTTACTACTATACATTATAGTAATATGAAACTATAATCCACGTACGTGTGCGTATATATATATATATATATATATATATATATATATATATATATATATATATATGCGGACTCGAGATCTCGGATAATAAGGCGTAATAAATTTTTTAAAGAGATAAATAAAAAATTAAGGAGGGCAATGAAGATGCATACTATATATATATATATATATTAGTTGATTTATTTTGAATTGAGGAGGGCGGTTGTCGTCCTTTACCGTATGTAGGTATATAGGTATATATATATATATATATATATATATATATATATATATATATATATATATATATATATATATATATATATATATATATATATATATATATATGACTGAAACGTAGCTTATTATAACACACGCACACTCTTTCGTCCTTAACGAGACTCAAACCCAGTATCTACGCATCTTGAGGATCAGCAATAACCACTGAATTATTCCGTCATTCGCTCTATATATGTATGTATATGTTAACATGAGCTACAACATCTCATCACGTACAAATTACTGAATCCTTTACAGGTTTAATGGGATGGCATTCTTGAGAAAATATAAGGGAAAAAACATATTATTTGCCGGTGATTCATTAACCAGAGACCAATATATGTCTTTGGCATGCTTGCTCCAAAGTGCTGTGCCTCAGAGCAATTACACAATGATTAGAAAAGGCCTAATCTCCACGTTGACATTTTGGGTAAGTCTATTAATTAGATACAATGATCTTAATTACTTATTTCGGACTATATAATTAGGGCGCGTTTATTTCACCACCATAATTCTACCGGTACGTACACCACACAAAATCAATTTTTTAAAATTGATTTTATAGTCAAAAACCAACTTTTCGAAAACCGATTATCGTAGTACACCTACAAAAAGTTGGATTTTGGCTTCAAATCAACTTTTAAAATATCAATTCTATTATGGTACATATGTAATATGGTGTATGGTAAATTAGATGTGTTGCAAATAAAAATCGCTATATTATATCAATTTTTTTAGAAGGCAAATATATATATACACACACCACATTTTGTCGCATATATATAGCATGTTTATTAGTGGTTCAATAATTAAGAAGGTGATTTCAATATGATTATTCTATTTTTAGGTTCTCGACTTATATGTGTTGGATGCATTAGGCATATAGTACACCATCTGATTAAAATTGACTTCCTTCTAGTAATAAATCTATTCTTTTTATAAGAAAACGACATAGTACTTCTAAAAATAAAAATAAAAAATTGTTTTATTTTAGAGCATATCGAATACTTCTTTTTCTGAACAACTTCTTGCCATAAATTGAGATACGATATATATGTTGGAAAGAGATGTATATTTACAATAACTAATTAAATTGTGAATTTCAGTTAGTAGAACTACCGGCCAGTAGTATACATTAATTAATAGAATGAAACTGCATGTAATGATCACACTATAAGACATACCTTATAGTGTCATGTTTTCGGATATTGTGTCCGTCTTGCGTGTCCAATTTTTATGGTTGAATTGTCGTCTCAAATTGTAAATAAAAAATTGGTTGAATTTCGCAGGACTACGGAATTACACTAACACTTGATAGAAATGCATTCCTGGTGGATCTTGCAACAGAAAAAAATGTCAAAGTTTTGAAAATAGACAAAATTTCCTCAACTTCACAACTATTGACCTGGAAAAGACGCTTGTTTTTAACACCGGGCATTGGTGGAGCTATAAAGGAGCTCAACAACCGTACGTCGGCTCAAAATATTCCAAACACCGCGCTTAAAATTTTTAATTTGTCACGATATTGTATAAATATATATATATATATATATATATATATATATATATATATATATATATATATATATATATATATATATATATATATATATATATATATATATATATATATATATTGATATGTATTTATTGACTTATAATGTAGATGGAAGTATATCGAGTATGGAGGTAAATTATACAAGGATATGAACCGGACCTTTGCTTTCGAGACCGGGTTGAAGACATGGGCTAAATGGGTTGACAACACAGTAGATCCTTCAAAAACCATTGTCTTCTTTCAAGGGTTTTCTCCATCTCATTACATGTAAGTCCAATACAAATTCATTAATTTTTTATTTTACTTTTACATTTATGTGATTAGCTAATCTTTGTGGGTTTTTGATTTATGATGAAAATAAATACAATTAGTGGGGCGGAGTGGGACGAGCCGGGCACGAGCTGCTCAGGGCAGAAGCAGCCATTGTTAGGTTCAACATATCCAGGAGGGTTGCCAAAAGCATTGGGTATACAGAAAGAAATAGCAGGCTCGACTCGAAGAACACCGATCGAGTTTTTAGATGTAACGGCGCTTTCTCAAATGCGGGTAGATGGGCATCCTTCTTTTTACGGGGCAGGAGGAATGGATTGTACACATTGGTGTCTTGCCGGTGTTCCTGATACTTGGAATTCTTTACTTTTTAATTTTCTTCTTTGATTAATTATATATGAGGAGATATATATATATATATATATATATATATATATATATATATATATATATATATATATATATATATACACATAGCATAATTACTTATACAGATATTATAAAAAGGTGGTAAAAAGACAAGATGTTCTTATACACTTTAAATCATACTTGAAAAGAATAACACTGCCGTCAAACAAGAATCGTAAATAACTGAAATAAATATAAGTTATGTGCCCAAACAACCATGTGTGAAAAAGAAACTACAGAAGCTAACATATATGACACACATGCCTTAATCAATGGAAACAGCTACTAAAACAAATTGGCTAAACATAAAATAACTCCAAGCTTCTTCCTAAGCTTGCCCAACAAGCTTACCATCCCCAATTGTAATTAAGTGATCCTAATCCAACTCATCCAGAGATATCCGAATATTGTCCATGATCCATCCTTCCAAGACAGAATCATGACTTTACTTGTAATGCCCTTGAACTCGAGTCTTACTGCACTAATCTAGTAACTAGATAGGCTCATTATCTTCGATTGATCTAAGATTATAGCCCGGCCCACTAGATAACCATGAAATGGAAAGGAAAAAAAAGTTTTGTGTGAGCTTTTTAGTTTAGTCCGGCCCCTTTGAGATCTCCCAAATCTAAAGAGTTGTAACTTGGATTTGATATTATTGGTTTTATATAAAATTGTTGTGTAGTACTACAGTGTCCCAAAATGTAAATTTATTTAGTTTTTTGGCTTTAAAAAAAAAAAAAGATAACCAAGAAAATATTTATTACATTTTTTTTCATTTTACCCCTCATTTATTATTTACTCACCAACTTTTCACTAATTTACATTAACGACAATGAAAGGTTATTTTACAATTTTTCATCAAAATTAACGATACACAACCAATTTAACCAACTTTGTTAAAATGTATGAAAAACCCTAAATAGATTTATATTTTAGGACGGAAGTGTAGCTAATAATATATGCACACAACAACATACACGACCATTTCTATTTAATTCCTTAAAGTGATAGGGATTGGGTATTTCTGTATTTGGATCATCCCTAAAGCCCAAAGGCCCAAATCACAATGACCCTAGGCACTCTCAACTTCTTGTTCATTTGGGCCTTAGCACTAGGCCGCATAAGCCATCACATAATTGTTTGGAGCGCAATTCATAATCTTCATTATTTATCTAACTACTAATAGGAAAAAGCTATGTCCACTACATAAATGTGTAGTAGATTTTACACTACATCCATCCTCACCACTCATTGGAGAGAGAAATAATTTTGGGCTGTGGGTCCAGACTAAATTAATGGTGTGGATGGTGTTGTGGATGATGTTGTGGAGATTGATGTAGTGGATGTAGCAGTCCCGCTACTAATATCACCAATTTCCTCACAAAAAAAAAAAAAAAAACCTAATATCACCAATTAAATAATTTAGAGAATTAGGAATAACGACAGGTTTTGGAATATTTTTGAGTAACAGGACAACCACACATTTTTTATAGGGAGAAATACAACTTTTATATTTTTTATAGCCTGAAGGACAAAAAAAGAAAAAAAAAACGAATTCGTGCGCGTACCTGTGCTGCTCCAGGTTTTTTTTTCCCTCTTTCCTTCTCGATTTTAAACGCTCATATCTTTTGTTCTAAAGATCCAAACGCGATAAAAATTTCACTGAATTTTTTATTTTTTTGATGCTCTTCGTTTTGAGACTTGGTTCGATATAATTACATCGTTTTTCGTGAGATTCACTATCGAAATTTACTCAGTGGATTTCCCCAGTGAATCCTGAAAATCAGTGAATATCGACAGTAAATTTCGTACAATAGTGAATTTCGACAGCGAATTTTCAGAAATCATGTCGGAATATATTGAATATGGTATCAAATTAAAGAGCATGAAAAAATAAAAAATTTGGTGAAAGAATTTTCAAATTGGAGTTATAGATTGAAATATATGAGTGTCTAAAAAAGATAGATGAGAGAGAAAGTGTGTTGGTTTTTTTTAGGGGCAATGGCGGTAGGCCTGTAAACGAGCCGAACCCTACCGAACCCTGGCAGGGTTCGAGCTCGGCTCGGTTTTTTCGAACCTTAGGTTCGGCTCGGCTCGAAATTTCCGAGCCTTAGGTTTTCATTATTCGGCTCGGGTTCGACCTGGTATATGGGGAAAAAGCTCGGTTCGGTTCGGCTCGAACATGTCGAACCGTTCGAACATGTTCGGCTCGAACATGTCGAACCGTTCGAACATGTTCGGCTCGAACTGATTCTGCAACTCAATTAAATCCATTATCCAGATCCCTTCAGTCCGTCCGATTATTTCATGTAAATCTAAAAATAGAACTTCAAAGAGTGCATGAAAATAAAGATGGAAATTATGAAATTATCAAACCATAAAATATACTCGAAGCAGCAACCTCACTAAATAAATTTATTTAGAAAGAAAGAACCGCAACCTAAAAGATCAGGAACAAAAGTCTCTCGAACACTTTTGACATAATTAGATACAACAATCAACAATCAACCTAAGTGTTTACCTTCCCCTTAAGGAGGCTAGAATGCTACCGCCGTGAGTCCGCGGGCCGCTAGTGCTCGGTCGGGTCGGGCTCGGTTGATGAATGCTACGGTTGGAGGTTTGAGGTTGAGGGATGGAGGGACTAGGGAGTAGGGAGGACCGAGGACGAGGAGAGGAGGTAGAGACGGGCGGACGGCTCGAGTCTCGACGGACGGGGGAGGGGGGAGGGGAAGGGAGAAACGGCGGGGCTGGGCCTGGGAAGTGGGAAGGGGATTAGGGTTTTCTTCTAAGAATGACAATTGAGTGAATTGACTCAACTCAATGCCTATATATATATATATATATATATATATATATATATATATATATATATATATATATATATATGAGAATGATATCCAAGCCGAACATGTTCGGCTCGACCACCGAATATTTAATTTGTAAGGTTCGGCTCGAATTTCGAACCCACGAACCGAGCCCGAATCGAGCTTTTTCGAGCCGAATACTCCGAATCGAATCGAATACTTAGGCTCATTTACAGCCCTAAATGGCGGTAGAAAAATAAAAAATAAAAAAAAAGTTTTGTCCTTTGTACAAAATTTTCAAAAAACTGTCATTCTCCCTAATTGAAATATTTGTGTCATTCTCCCTCATTACCCAAAAATAATTAATGCCATTAATCTTCAATAAAAATTAAATAATTTTACTCATATATGATAATATCACCAATTAAATAATTAATCTCATAATCTTCAATCAATTAAATAATTTTACTCATATATGTACATGTATGCATGATGATTAATTGGGCATGTTTAGCTGCCCTACATTCATTCCTCCAGAATCGTCCGAATCCTTGGTATGGTGGCATCGGGTTTCTGCTCGTGCTTGCTCACTGAGCTGTCTAAATTGGCGGTGAAGCCATGACGGGAGACATATTCTTCTACGAAGATTCTCATGGGTTAAAAAATAGAGGTGGATCGTAGCAGGTTTAGAATGTGTCATTGCAGTCGTTGGTGTAATCATGGGTGTGTTTAATCAGTATTACACCACAAACAAAGAACCGGGTGCTAGACGTAAATCTGTTGCCCTTATTATTAAATCCCTCGTGCTTGTATTAGTCAGGAAAAAAGTCACACTGGTGCATTTATTTCTATCAGCGGTGGCCTATGGAGGTATCAGTCATAGCTACTCCGGCTGCGTTTTTTATCAGCTCTGGCTGCGTTTTTTCATAAAATGGAACGAAATGGAGGTATCAGTCATAGCTACTCCGGCTAGGATGCTTCTTCACATGATTGGTCCGAGGAAGGAATCTTGAGAAACATATCTGATTCAATCAACCATTGCTGGAAGAAATCTTGAGAACACGTCTGAATGCATTCAACCAGATGATTTAGATTAATACAGTGATTAACAACATGAAATAGGCTTTCATGAATAACAAAACATATATAAAAAAAGGCACCAAAAATAATAATAAAAAATATAAATATAGCAAACCAATAGAGAAATACCTTTTAAATACTATTATACGGAGAAATCGTCATGGCCTCATACATCATACGATTATATGGATTAGGATACATAAAACCGTGTCCTACAACAACCCTTTCCTTTGCTTAGTGCGTGGCATGATGAAATCTGAGATTAGTGCTAGCTTATATCAAGTAAAATAGCTTTAGGAAGTTGCATATTTATTGTCACAATAGTAGGGTTCTCTCCGGGAGCCATATGGACCAAATTACCCTCAGTATTTTCCCACATTAGTCACTACTACTTGATATCACCTTTAGATGCATAATTAAAAAGTTAACATTTTAGATCTTCTAAAACATTCTCTAGTTTATCAAAAAAAAAAGAAAAATCTCTACTATTTCCCTCGCATATTTATTTATTCAATCTTTAAAAGTTTGCACTACAAAAATCGGGGCCTTTAGAGTCAACGCAATTAATGTTACGCAAAAGATAGTTTTTTTTTGAGTCAACACATCGATGCTAAAACGGTGTGACGAAAAAGTGGATTTAAAGCTAACGCAAATACTACTAATTGAGACACCGTGGATATAAAGTTAACGCAATCCGGTGCCATGGATACTACAGTGTAGTAGGACAATGAACGTCATTTGAATTTAATCAACTGGTTTAGGCCTTACAACCTTAGTTAGTCTAGCTCTAACATGTTCACCGACAACTGCAATAAGTATAGACATACTAGTAAGTGAAAGCCGTGCGATGCACGGCCCGTGTCCTCGATTGTATTTTTATGGATGCACGGCCCATGCCCTCAAAGAACATTTTATGGAATACATAAATATTAATATTCTAGTAAGTAAAAGCCGTGCGATGCACAGCCATGCCGTCGATTGTATTTTTTTATGTGTTTATAATTATTATGGATTTTATTGAAGGTTGTGAGATGTATTAGTTTGAAATTTTGTTTTTTGGGGAAGGAAGAGGTAGAGAGGTTTTTTTTCTTCTTCAGTTCAAGTTTATTGGTGTAAAGGGGATAAAAGGGTTTTATCTACGCAGTAACATATTCAAACACTAAGATCCGCTAAACAAGACATTTCCCTTATGTTTTCTCCTCAGATTGTCTTCTCATTTCCTCTTCTAAGTCAAAGTATGTAAACAGAAACAATTAAGAAGGTTTAGCTAAAAATATAAATAGAGAAACAACAGGAAAGTTTGGGGATTAGATAAGCAGGTACGTAGTACAAACAAAAGCAATGTTTAAGCAATAACATCAGTAGAAAATCTTCTTCAATGAATAAGGAACTTTATTTAAGAACAAATTTGTAGAAAATCAACTCACTGAAATATATACACGTGTACCTTGAATAACATAAAAAGTAAGCAATACTAACCAACTAACACCATCCAAATATACAAATGGTCCAAAAGAACCAAAAAAATAGACTCTAAATACATAAAGAGAACCATAAAAAACTAAATCACAAAAGTAATGAAACCTAAGAATGATCAAGTTGTAGTTAAAAACACCCGAAGATAAAAAGATCCAAAGACCTGCGAATCACATTACCCCAAGCATATCAAATTATACCCAAGAAAAATCAAGCTAATTTGTTAATAACGCAAAAACATCCAATGCAGAATAAGGTCCGACTTAAGAAATCAATTCAAGAAGCATATCTCTTTTCTGAATCATTAGCATTTGCTCGGGAAGCCTTCGGTTCCTTATTCGTCACATCTATCTCTTGACATCATTACATGCTTCCCTCTTTCAATGGATTAGGCATGAACCTTGTGATGACGGTCAAGTTATAAAAATAACTCGATACCTAAATAACCTACTAGCAAGAGAACTAGGTTCAATCGTAGTATAGCTAGATAGAGTCGAGGTCGATCCCACAGAGACTCGGCTTAAACAAGTACAACGTTATTAAACTAAAAATAGATTAAAGGGCGGTCTCCGACCAACAATAACGTAAAAATAAAGGTTGACACGATAGAAAACACAAAGACTAACAATACGACAGTAGACACTAAAACACTTATTTTTATGGTTTTATAAGACTCTAACAAACGGTATTGATTACGCTAGTAGTAATTACTCCCCCATATATGTATATCTAAACCGAGACGTAAAAGACATTAAGGTTGATTATATTTTGGCTACGGGAGCCATCCCCTAAACCGGATCTAATTCGTGAACGGATAAAAGATCCCTATGCTTAATTACGAATCCTTCCTTGAACAGATAGAACATCATATAACAAGCATGCTATACCAAACTAGGGATGCCGATCTAAAATCGTCACCTCGTCTAGGCAACCACCGTGGACGGGTTGGCACACCTCCTAAACGATCGGCTAACTAATGTCCTATTTAACATGGCAATTTTCACAATATATCATATTAATTTACGAGAACGATGTAACAAATTGGCCAGATCTATTACATGTTTATATGAAAAACAGAAAGCACGACGTAGCCGAAGTCGTTCACAGAAAATTACTAGAATCTTGATGGCTAGATCTAACCATATAGACCGTGGTAGATCTAGACCGGTGACTCTAGAATTTGCTCATAAAACGCCTTCGTACGGCTTAGATCTACATGAATATGGGTTTGTTAATTAACTACATCACGAAATCAATACACAAACGACTACTCCATAACGAAATAAAATAGATCTACGAATAAAAACGACATATTTGGATAGACATTACCCTCGTAGACGGAGGGTCCTCCAATCCTTCAATGCAATCTCTAATCGATGAATCCATCGCCTCCGTGATGAAGAAACATAATATAAAATAAAAAGAACTATATTGATAAACTAAAAGTATTGTAATATTGTGTTTTAGAGTGTATATATGGTCTATATGGCGTGTGCTACATGCCTTTATTTATAGGTGTTCAAGCTAATTAAGAGATATACTTCAAAATATCAAACAAATAAGAGATAACTCCCGGCCGATCTCGTAAAATAGCAAAATGCGCCCCCCTAAATGCGTGTGTAAGTTGGCGCCACTCTTTGATTGGTTTGCCGGCTTTTGTCATGCTTTACTCCTCTTCTTGTGCTTATCCGATATTTATCTTCAATGCATCTTGAATTTATCTTGAGATTAAATTCTTCTTTTTGTATTTATCCTCCATAATTATCTCAATCTGCAAAATAGATATTTATCCCAAAATAAATCATATTTAAATAAAAACGGATAAGTATAATAAAAACGGATAATTACCGATTTATATAATAAAAATGGATAAACACCAAATTATATATTAATAATGGATAAATACCAAATTATATTTTATAAATCACAAAACATTAAATAATCCATATAAACATGTGATACATATTATTAATCTCGATTTAAGGTCTACGTTGATGACTTTTACGGGTATAATTTGACCGTCATCAACTACCCCCCACTTAGACTTTGATCGTCCCGAACAAAGCATCAATAAGTCATTCCCCAAGATAACATTTCCCGTGGTCAAATCATACTTACACAAGAAACTCGCGTCAACTCATACCAACTATGCTCATAAGGTACCCATTATTCACTACTCGCTATAAATCGAAGTGATGTGTGCATGTGCATTTGGTTTTATCTATTCGTGGCAAGATTAAAGTTTATGCTAACTTTGCAATCTCAACCTACCAACATCGTATTCCCACTTCTTAAGCCTCGCAATGGGTAAAGACATGGTTCAATAAGCAAGAGCGTCATCCATACAAGCTTTTTGGACTTGGAGACCGAGAAAGATACTCAAGCCTCTTAAAAATTGATTTTTTTTTTTTTTCATTTTCATCATTTCAAACTTTACCACTTCTCAAGAAAGAAACTTGCTTTAAAAGTAAAGTATGCATTGCAAGAATCCTCCTCTCACGGATTAGTGGAAGCATTGAATATTACCACAAGCGCGGGGCTACTTTGGTAATGTTACTACAAGCCCAAGTGTTTAACATTTTGTCAAAACACGATAATTCTCAAGCTTATTACTCCGCTTTGATGGCCAGAAGATAGGAATACATCAGCAGATAAATATCGACACTAAGTCTGCATAACCAATCATCTACGTAATGTACACATAATTCTTCTTAGGTATTATAATTTGCGCGGTATAACTCGATTCACACACTGAGTAATCGAATAATAAATAACTACTTGCAATAGTTGGCATGAATATCCTTAAATTTACATTCACATAAGTATAAAATGATCATGTAATCATGCAACCCGGTTCATTTCCTATCAATTCTATGTATAAGAACTCACAATTCTAAGGGTACGAGATAATTAATTTGGCATTTGTTCAAAATTTTTCATTTTACCGTTTCATTCAATTGTTCAATTATAGCATTATGGCTAAGTCTCCTACCCCCCACTCAAACTTGGCATTGTCCCCAATGACAAAGGAAAAGGAGAATTTAAGAAAAAGACTTAGCTCTGGAAACGGCTCTCAAGTAGATGCAGAATATAGTATTAGTCCAAGCACGTCGTGGAGAAGCAAACGAAAACCTTTTTTAAGCAAACCAAAAAGAAACTCCACGAAATCGTTAATAACATGTCAATGGAAGTTATAAAATAATGTGGCAGTAATTAGATATAGAATATCCAAAAACAATTTAAGCCACTTTATTTCATACAACCAACGACACGGAAAACCAAAGAGTTAAAACTACAAAACTCACATGTCGGCTATCAAGGAAAAAACCTCGTTTATTCCGAACATAGAATCGGAACATGGCGAGATGAAAAAAACCTTAACAAGCCTCATGCTACTTTATTAAAAACAAAAACAAAAACAAATCAAAAGTATAGTTTTAAGAAATAGTTCTATGGTTATAGTCGTTAGCTCGACTGTACTCACATGATGGTCTAGTTGTAACTAGGATTTCCTAGAGTAAGTACTTCTTCCTCTCTATCAAAATGATTCCCGAGGTAATGCTTTAATCGGTGACCATTGACCATAAAAGTTTTTCGATCATCTAGGTGACTTACCTCTGCAGCTCCGGAAGGAAATACTTTACTCACTTTATAAGGACCAAACCATCTTGATTTTAACTTGCCCGGGAAGAGTTTCAAGCGCGAATTGTAAACAAGAACCATATCACCCACCTTAAAGGTGCGGTCAAGGATCTTTTTATCATGAAATCTCTTAGTGCGCTCTTTATAGATCCGAGCATTCTCGTAAGCTTCAATGCGAAACTCTTCTAGGCGAGTTAATTCCAACAATCTCTTCTCTCCGGCTAAACTTTCATCCAAATTCAACATACGAGTAGCCCATAAGGCACGGTGCTCAAGTTCAACCGGTAGATGACACGCTTTCCCAAAAACAACGGTACGGGGACATACCTATGGAAGTCTTATACGCAGTCCGATAAGCCCATAAAGCGTCATCTAACTTCAACGACCAATCTTTCCTTGTTGGGTTCACAGTTTTTTTCCAGGATGCGCTTAATCTCTCGGTTCGTGACCTCAACTTGACCACTTGTTTGAGGATGATAAGCGGTAGCTAACTTATGTCTCACCCCGTACTTGGCCATTAACTTCTCAAACGGCTTATTACAGAATTGGCTCCCATTATCACTAATGATGACACGAGGGATTCCAAACCGCGTGAAGATATTTTTCTTTAAAAACCGCAAGTACAACCTTTGCATCATTGGTAGGTGAAGCAATAGCCTCAACCCATTTAGACACATAGTCGACCGCCACCAAAATATAGCGGTTTGAAACTGACGAAGTGAAAGGTCCCACAAAATCAATTCCCCATACATCAAAGAGTTCTGGTTCTAGGATACTCCTCAGTGGCATTTCATTTCTCTTCGAGATATTGCCCGTCATTTGGCATGAATGACAGGATCTAGCATATTCGTGTGCAGTTTTGTAAAGATTTGGCCAGTAAAAACCACATTGAAGAACTTTAGCAGCAGTCTTGTCCCCTCCATAGTGTCCTCCTGCTTCATAAGTATGGCAATGTTTAAGTATATCGAGGAATTCACTCTCAGGAACACATCTTCTAAAGATGTTGTCTGAGCATCGCTTGAAAAGATATGGTTCATCCCAATAGTAGTGTTTAAGGTCCGCAAAGAACTTCTTCTTTTGCTGCTGGTTCAAGTCTGGTGGCAAATATCTCCCGGATAAATAATTCACATAATCTTTAAACCATGGTTGTTGCTTTTCAGCCTTAACAACCTCACTTCGCGAAGATATTTCGGTGCAATCACTATTCCCTAGAATGGTAGAGATGGAGGATAATTGCTCGTCGGGGGGCTTTTCTAAGCATGGTGTGAATGCCTCCTCAGGCTCTTTCTCATCATCCCTAACATCTTCTATATTTTCCTCATTCTTTGGGATTGTTGGAGTAAGCTCCTTTTCACTTCTAATCATTATCGCATTCACATCCCTAGGGTTCCTATCTCGTATTGCTCGGAAATCCTTCGGAGGCCTAGTTGACAGCTTGTTCGGCCTAATTGTCCTATTTGATGAGAGAGATTCGGACTAAGGCTTCTTGGTTGGTGACTTTGGCATCATTCTCTTGACAAGTATTGGTGAAAGTTTGTAGCCAAGTCGTAATGGATTCTCGCTAATTGATTCACAAGTGTCGACATTGTGTTACTCATCTTTTCAAGTGCAACTTCCCAACCGTAAGTTTGAGCTTGCTTTGAGGTACATAAGTGTTGTGTGGTTTTACCCCTTCATTTGGATCACTCCATCGGAATTCAAGGTTGGTCATGATTTGGTTTGTAACCTTCGTAGTGATTACCCCGTCTCCCAATGTAATTGGCTTCTTTAGTACCCGCATTCTCTAATGGCCTAGTCGTTTCCGTCCCTTTTCCGCCTCTACTCGTACAATCCTCTCATGCATACCATCCACCTTCTCATTTATGAGCAATAGAGTATTTAGGATCTTATGCGATACATCCTCCTCAAGATTATCGGCCATCTTCACAGTTGCTATTTCACCACCTCCCCATTGGCTATTCATTGCTATTTGCTCCATCTTTCCTCGTGCCTCCTCAGGAGATAAAAGAACAAACGCTCCATTGCTGGAGGCATCTACTCTTATCTTCTCCGTATCTCTCAATCCATGGTAAAAGGTTTGCATTAAAATCCATGTAGGATATCATGATGAGGGCACTTCCTCATGGACTCCTTAAAACGTTCCAAGCTTGATCAAAACTCTCCCCAGGTTGTTGCTTGAACCCCAAGATATCTTGGCGTAACTTAAAGGTCTTTCCTATAGGGAAGTACATATTCATGAACTTTTGTAGCAGTTCCTCCCGGTCGTGATTGATCTAGCCTCTAAAGAGAAAAGCCATTGCTTAGCTTTATCTTTCAAAGTGAAAGGGAAAAGTCTCACTTAATGTTATCCTCGGAACTAGTTCGCTTCACGGTACTAACGATCTCTAAGAAATTCATCACGTGAATGCCAGGATCTTCATTCAGGATACCATGAAAAGTGGAATAGTTTGCCACCATTTGAATGACATTAGGTTTCGGATGATAAATTTCAGCAGCATTTTCAGGTACTACGATAGCAGGAATGAATTGTTCAATGGTAGGCGTTGCATAGCTTTGCAAAGTACGTCTTTCCCATGCAGCCACAGCTTGGTTAACAAAATTTGCATTATTAAAATTATTTCCATTTACCTGGCTGGCGTTATTCAGTAATCCTTCCATGTCTGAGTTAGATTGATCGGAATGTTGTGTTCCTTCAGATTTTTCCTCGCCTTGCTCTTCGTTTGGATCCTTAGAAATCCGGGTAGCTTGTTTGTTGTTTTTTTTTATTTATTTTTTTTTTTTTTTTTTTTTTTTTGCAAGACAAAAACAACAATAAACAATTAAAATATGCCAAGGCTACTGCCTTTGGCGAGACTCTAAAATAAACAAAAACAATAAACAATTAGAAACTTTAATGGCTAATCCTTTAACTAGACTTAATAAATAAAAACTAAGCTAAAACAGACTCTAAAAATACTAAAAATACAAAAACACAAAGTATAAACTATGTAAAACAAAAAGAACATAAACTGCCCAGATTTGTTTTACGACTCTTACAAGTTAATTCTATGTCATAAAAACTAATTAAATAGACACTATTTACGAATCTACTTTTAATAAAATAAGCTATACTCAATTTAATGACACGAGTCCCCGGCAACGGCGCCAAAAACTTGATGACGGTCAAGTTATAAAAATAACTCGATACCTAAATAACCTACTAGCAAGAGAACTAGGTTCAATCGTAGTATAGCTAGATAGAGTCGAGGTCGATCCCACAGAGACTCGGCTTAAACAAGTACAACGTTATTAAACTAAAAATAGATTAAAGGGCGGTCTCCGACCAACAATAACGTAAAAATAAAGGTTGACACGATAGAAAACACAAAGACTAACAATACGACAGTAGACACTAAAACACTTATTTTTATGGTTTTATAAGACTCTAACAAACGGTATTGATTACGCTAGTAGTAATTACTCCCCCATATATGTATATCTAAACCGAGACGAGTAAAAGACATTAAGGTTGATTATATTTTGGCTACGGGAGCCATCCCCTAAACCGGATCTAATTCGTGAACGGATAAAAGATCCCTATGCTTAATTACGAATCCTTCCTTGAACAGATAGAACATCATATAACAAGCATGCTATACCAAACTAGGGATGCCGATCTAAAATCGTCACCTCGTCTAGGCAACCACCGTGGACGGGTTGGCACACCTCCTAAACGATCGGCTAACTAATGTCCTATTTAACATGGCAATTTTCACAATATATCATATTAATTTACGAGAACGATGTAACAAATTGGCCAGATCTATTACATGTTTATATGAAAAACAGAAAGCACGACGTAGCCGAAGTCGTTCACAGAAAATTACTAGAATCTTGATGGCTAGATCTAACCATATAGACCGTGGTAGATCTAGACCGGTGACTCTAGAATTTGCTCATAAAACGCCTTCGTACGGCTTAGATCTACATGAATATGGGTTTGTTAATTAACTACATCACGAAATCAATACACAAACGACTACTCCATAACAAAATAAAATAGATCTACGAATAAAAACGACATATTTGGATAGACATTACCCTCGTAGACGGAGGGTCCTCCAATCCTTCAATGCAATCTCTAATCGATGAATCCATCGCCTCCGTGATGAAGAAACATAATATAAAATAAAAAGAACTATATTGATAAACTAAAAGTATTGTAATATTGTGTTTCTAGAGTGTATATATGGTCTATATGGCGTGTGCTACATGCCTTTATTTATAGGTGTTCAAGCTAATTAAGAGATATACTTCAAAATATCAAACAAATAAGAGATAACTCCCGGCCGATCTCGTAAAATAGCAAAATGCGCCCCCCCCTAAATGCGTGTGTAAGTTGGCGCCACTCTTTGATTGGTTTGCCGGCTTTTGTCATGCTTTACTCCTCTTCTTGTGCTTATCCGATATTTATCTTCAATGCATCTTGAATTTATCTTGAGATTAAATTCTTCTTTTTGTATTTATCCTCCATAATTATCTCAATCTGCAAAATAGATATTTATCCCAAAATAAATCATATTTAAATAAAAACGGATAAGTATAATAAAAACGGATAATTACCGATTTATATAATAAAAATGGATAAACACCAAATTATATCTTAATAATGGATAAATACCAAATTATATTTTATAAATCACAAAACATTAAATAATCCATATAAACATGTGATACATATTATTAATCTCGATTTAAGGTCTACGTTGATGACTTTTACGGGTATAATTTGACCGTCATCACCTTGTTATACCAAAAGTATTACAATGCAAAAATAAAAATAAAGAATAGAATAGATGAAGAACAATTTATTATATTCCGAACCGACAACAAACAGAAAGGAAAAACATAAAGGAAAGCAACAAAGATATGTAACCGGGACGAGCAAATCTCTGTCCTTAAGACAATTATGCTCCGGAAGTACCCACAGTTTAGCACTTGTCTCCCAGGATAACCCAATTACCTGTTCAGAATTGAGGTACTTCAGCTTCTGAACTCAACGAACTCTTGGTGCTTCAGAATCTCTTCAACTAAAAATGCAAGTGTTTAAGTGATTTGTGTTGTCTTTCAGTACCATTCCCATTGCAAGAGAGGACCCTATATATAGGAGGAAGGAGCAGCCTTGAAGTGTGTGAATTGATGGCTACTAAACAATCAGGTTGAAACTGCTCTTGTATTAAAGCCATATGAGCTGAATCGAACTCGAACTCGAACTGAACTTGACTCACTCTCTCAGCTCGAATCTGATTTATTGGACTTGGATAATATCCAGATAAACTTTGTCCAAAAAATATAATACTGCCTCAGGCCCAGAAGGCCCATTCCCCAAAGCCAAAGCCCAAGGTCAACGGGCACGGGCACGGGCGGGCGGCGGCGCGCGCGCGCGTGTGGCATTTTTAGTAAACACTCAGCCCACTAAAACCACTCCGAGTTCTCTCCCTTTCTAAGAGGTTATACCAACAACAAAACTTTCACCACTTAAATATTGAGGAAATGTTAGCACATTTCCCAATGTGAGATTAAGAAGTTTGTCTTTTCAACTTTCTTTTCACACCTTTTCAACTACCCATTTTAAGCTTTAATTTCTCATTCACCCGACATCCGAATTGAATGATTCAAAACGTTATTTTCAACTACGTCTTACGTAGTTTTCAAAGTCATCACTAACTCTTGATAATCTATATAAGAGTTATACCGAAATCGGCTCTCAAAGTGGTTATAATAAATGATTCAAAAATCATTTTAAAATGTTATAAAACATTTTTTCCTTTTATCCTTATATATCTCCAACAATCCCCCACATGAATGGAAATTAATGCAAATGCAGACCCAGAAGAGATTCTGACAGAAAATATTGCATTAGGAGAGGTAGCTTCTGGCTTTGAACATGCCTTAGTGAAATACTATCGGATCTACTCGGCAAATCAGTGAACTATGTCTTGAACCGTTCAACCTTTAATGTAAAACCAATCAATAGTACTCACACAATATTTCCCTTAACACGTATTGGTTCTCATGGTTGTGCTCATTTTGGCCATGAAACACCATGATTTCAGAAAGTGCGTTAGAGATTTCAAGCCACTGAATTCTCACAGAAGCGGCCCCACTTCACACTTACATAGGTGACCTCCTATCAAGAGTATTCTGCCATACCCTACTCGAATTTAATCAAGCTATAGGAATCATTAAAGGTTTTCACTTATCCTTCCACATCTGACAGATAAACTTTTATTCATAGAATGGGTAAGTGTTCAATGAACCTTCATAACTTAGTTGTCACTTTGAACCATGATCTTGGGATCTCCAGTCAACATGGTGGGGTTACGATTACAAAGTTTATGTCGTAATTGGCTTCAGTCCCATTCCGTCTGTCAATTTTGACATTTGATCTCTAGGTAAACCTTTTGTTAGCGGATCCGCAAGATTATCCTTCGATTTAACAAAATCGACGGAAATCACTCCATTAGAGATCAGTTGTTTAATGGTATTATGTCTACGACGAATATGTCGAGACTTACCATTGTACATACTATTTTGTTCCCGGCTTATAGCCGACTGACTATCGCTATGTATGCTTATAGGAGCTATAGGCTTAGTCCAGCATGGAATATCCTCGAGGAAATTACGTAGCCATTCTGCTTCTTCTCCTGCCTTGTCCAATGCAATGAACTCAGCTTCCATAGTGGAACGGGCAATGCAAGTTTGCTTTGTGGATTTCCATGACACAACAGCACCACCAATAGTGAATACATATCCACTTGTGGACTTTGATTCTTTCGAGTCAGATATCCAATTTGCATCACAATATCCTTCTAATACTGCTGGATATCTCGTGTACCGTAATCCAAGATTCATTGTGAATTTTAAGTACCTCGTAGATTTATTCAATGCTTTCCAATGATCCTCACTTGGATTACTTGTAAATCGATTAGTTTATTTACAAAGACATGCTAAGTCTAGTCTAGTACAGGTTGGTTATGTACATCGATGACCCTATGATTTGTGAATATTTTAACCGAGACACGGAGTTCTCCTTTATTTTTGACTAAGTGCATAGTCAAGTCAATAGGAGTTTTTATCGGACTTTCATTAAAGACGTTAAATCTTTTTAGAACAGACTCAACATAATGAGACTGTGACAATGCAAGTCCATCCGACATTCTAGAGATTTTAATCCCCAAAATTACATCTGCAACTCCTATATCCTTCATATCGAAGTTTCTGGTTAACATCTTCTTAGTATTCATGATTATATCATGAGTACTTCCCAAGATTAACATGTCATCAACATATAGACATACTACCACAAAGGAATTAGAAGTGTTATTGACATAAACACATTTATCGCACTCGTTAATTTTAAATCCATTTGATAACATCGTTTGATCAAATTTTTGGTGCCATTGTTTTGGCGCTTGCTTAAGCCCATACAATGACTTAACGAGTCGACATACTTTGTGTTCTTGACCTGGAACCACATAACTCTCGGGTTGTTCCATATAGATTTCTTCTTCCAATTCACCATTTAAGAAAGCAGTCTTTACATCCATTTGATGTAGTTCTAGATTATTTACCGCAGCAATTGCGATAAGAACTCGTATCGACGTGATCCGAGTAACCGGTGAATATGTATCGAAGAAGTCATGACCTTCTTTTGACGATAACCTTTAGCTACCGGTCGGCCTTATATTTATCGATCGATCCATCGGCCTTGAATTTTTTCTTAAAAATCCACTTACAACCGAGAGGTTTATGTCCCGGTGGGATATTTACTAATTCCCAAGTATGATTTTGCATAATAGAATCGATTTCACTATTGACTGCTTCTTTCCAGAACGGCGCTTCTGGATTTGACATAGCCTGAGCATATGTACTTGGTTCGTTTTCTACCATATAGGTGAAAAAATCAGGACTGAAAGACGTTGAAGTCCTTGCCCGTTTACTCCTACGAGGTTCTGGTTCCTCAGTTTCTAGAGTAGTTTCACTTGTTGGTTCATGTGCCTGCTTATTTAAGCTTATGTTTTCTTGACTTCTTTCTTTACATGGAAATACATCCTCAAAATACAGCATTTCTTGATTCCATGATTGTATTCATGTGAACATCCGGATTGTCAGATTTATGCACTAGAAATCTATGTGCACTACTGTTATTTGCATAACCGATAAATATAAAATCTATCGTTTTAGGCCCAATTTTTATTTCTTTAGGTTTAGGCACTTCGACCTTTGCTAAACACCCCCACACTTTCAAGTATTTGTAACTAGGCTTGTTGCCTTTCCATAACTCGTAGGGTGTTTTATCCATCTTTTTAGACAAAACTCTATTAAGTCGATTCCCCCCACAAGTTCTGAGGTAAACCCGAACTTATCAACATAGCATTCATCATCTCCTTAAGAGTACGATTTTTGCGTTCAACAATACCGTTTGATTGAGGTGCATAAGGTGCAGTCGTTTGATGGATAATGCCAGAGTCTGAACATAAATCATTAAACGGTGCATCATATTCACCACCTCTATCACTACAAACCTTCTTGATTCGTTTACTAAGTTGATTCTCGACTTCATTCTTATAGTTTTTAAGAGCCTCAAGTGTCTCATCTTTGCTACTTAGCAAATAGACATAACAGTATCTGGTACAATCATCGATAAAAGTTACAAAGTATTTTTTACCGCCTCTCGTTTGTACAAATTTTAAATCACACAAGTCTGTATTAATTAAATCTAACGGTTCGGTGTTTCTTTCCACGGAAGGAAAAGGTGCCTTAGTCATTTTAGCTTCGACACATATATGGAAATTTTCATTTTTATTAAATTTTAAATTAGGTAATAAATCTAAGTTCATCATCCGTCGAATTGATTTATTATTTACGTGTCCCAATCTATTGTTCCTTAAGCAAGAAGTCTCAATCAAGTAAGCGGAAGAGGATGCAATTTTATTAGCCTCATCGGGCACAACAGTCATTGGCATAATTTCCATTACATTAAGCTTAAACATACCCTCAGTCGAATAACCCCTATCGAGAGACACACCATTCTTGGTCAAAATGACCTTATCAGAACCAAAATTCAAATTGAAACCAGCCTTGTTCAATTTGTTACCAGAAATGAGATTCCTACGAATCTCAGGAACATGCAGCACATCATTCAGAGTCAGCTTCTTTCCTGAAGTCATCTTCAGAACCACTATCCCTGATCCAGCAATTGGAGAAGTTGATGAATTCCCCATCCACAGTTTGTCCCCTGTGCCAGCCTTGTAAGTTGAAAACACAGCCCGGTTAGCACAGACATGTCTTGTGGCTCCAGTGTCCACAAACCATTGCCTTGGATTCCCCACAAAGTTACATTCTTACACCACAGCGTAGAACATTTCCTTATCACCATCAGTTTCAGCCAGATGTGCCCTTGGCTGAATTGGCTTCTTTGAATGGCACTCAGCAGCACGGTGCCCAAACTTTTCACAGTTGTTACAGTTGCCATTGAACTTGTACACAGTCTGTGGTTTCTTGGAAGATTCAGCATTTCTCTTGGAATATTGACTAGATTTCTTCCTTTTCTGATTCTTGACCTCAGCAACATGAGCTTTGGCTCCGTCCAAACCCGCACAATGAGATTTTCTTTCGGAGCCCTTATTGTCCTCCTCTATACGGAGTCGGACAATCGATCCTCCATTGACATTTGCTTTCGCTTGTGTTTGAGATAACTCTTATACTCTCTCCAAGATTCAGGAAGTTTCTCAATCACACAGGCTACTTGAAAATTTTCACTTATCATCATATCTTCTTCTAAAATTTTGGATATAATGATTTGTAATTCCTCAACTTGTTTAATAACAGTTTTGTAATCGACCATCTTATAGTCCAGAAATTTACCTACTATAAATTTCTTAGTGCCTGCATCTTCAGTTTTATATTTTTTCTCTAATGCAAGCCAAAGTGTTTTTGCACTTTCATACATAGAATAAACACCATACAGACTATTATCTACGCAATTCAAAATATAATTTTTGCATAGAAAATCACTATGCTTCAAACTCTCTACAGCCAGCAACACCCTATGCTCAGTGTTTTCAGGAGGCACAACTGGTTTCTCTTCAGTGAGCATCCTTGCTAGTCCAAGTGTAGTGAGATAGAACATCATCTTCTGCTGCCACCGCTTGAAATTTAGGCCATTGAATTTTTCTAGTTTCTCTCCATGAGAAGTATGAGAGCACCAGCAATGGTAACAACAGGTTGTGTCACAGCAGACTGATGGCGACCAAAAGTGGATTCGACTTGTGGTTGGTGTGGTTCCAATAGTAGGTGTCACAGACGCATCAGTGACTCCAGTCATTTCTGTTCAGAATAAAAAATAGAAGATCAACAACACAACTGAGTCGTTTTTGCCAAAAAAACGAGACAAAAGAGCAGAAAATCGTTTTTGCCAGAAAACGATAAAAAAGGAAGATGGACCGGTTTTTACCAAGAACCAATACCAAAAAAAAGAAGGACCGGTTTTACCAGAAACCAATACCAAAAAGGAAAGGACCGGTTTTACCAGAAACCGATACCAAAAAGGAGACACCGACACACTGAGTATCACAGACGATATTCAGGACGAACAGAAAAAAATAAAGGTTCAGCAAGCAGACTAAAATTTATTTTTCATTTCGCAAAGATATACTTTTTAGAGCAAAGAGGCTCTGAAAAGAATTGTCTTAAGATTGTTATACCAAAAGTATTACAATGCGAAAATAAAAATAAAGAACAGAAAAGATGAAAAACAATTTATTATAAAGAACTCTTGGTGCTTCAGAATCTCTTCAACTAAAAATGCAAGTGTTTAAGTGATTTGTGTTGATGGCCACTAAACCATCAGGTTGAAACTGCTCTTGTATTAATAAAGTCATATGAGCTGAATCGACGGTCAACAGTCAACAATCAACGGTCAATGGACAGGCGGCGCGCACATGGCATTTTTAGTAAACACTTAGCCCACTAAAACCACTCCGAGTTCTCTCCCTTTCTAAGAGATTATACCAACAACAAAACTTCCACCACTTAAATATTGAGAAAATGTTAGCACATTTCCCAATGTGGGATTAAGAAGTTTGTCTTTTCAATTTCCTTTTCACACATTTTCAACTACCCACTTTAAGTCTTAATTTCTCATTCACCTGACATCCGAATTGAATGATTCAAAACCTTATTTTCAACTACGTCTTACGTAGTTTTCAAAATCATCACTAACTCTTGATAATCTATATAAGAGTTATACCGAAATCGGCTATCAAAGTGGTTACAATAAATGATTCAAAAATCATTTTAAAATGTTATAAAACATTTTTTTCCTTTTATCCTTATATATCTCCAACAAACCTTCCCGACAATGTCACCGTCATAAAGTATTTTTTTTATCCTACAAAACACACCTCAAAGAAAATGTCAAATTTCAGAAAATGCTATAGTAACCATTTGGTAATCTTGCCCCCAAAAAAGAAAAATCAAGCTATAAATATAAGGCATGGCAAAACAATGGCATACTTGAAGTGTTTTTCTTTTTCATTTTTTCAAACAGCTATATTATAGAAGACTTCGGCGAGAAGCTGAAGCTAAAAGTTCTAGCTAAATATCTGTATCTGTACTATGCTCTAAACAAAAAAACAAGCAAAGGCAACACATACTTTACATCTACATAAAAATAAGTTTATCACTAAATCTTACCGTAACATGTGGGAGCAAAATATTGTTATTTATTGGGGTGAAATAAGTTGCTGCCAAATTATAATCCTTTCTGCCAAAATATAGATTATCTAATAGGATACATCTTCTAAGATAACTTTTTCTCTGCATAAAAGCTTTGCCTGAAGAGGTAAAAGTTGATAGTATTAATCCCTCACAGATTAACACTTACTTATGAAGAAGGCCCGTGTAATTTATATTTTCATTTAATAAATCTATAAGCTCCGAATGCATATAGAAGCAGAAATATTGCACATATTCTCCTTCCATGCATATTGCAACAATAGATCCTCACACTCAAAAGCTACGACACCTTCAATCAGTCACAAGTTGGGAGTAGTAACTCGCCAAACTTCTCTAACCAACATTTTATTCCATGCATCGAGCAGCTAGAATTTGCAGAAAACCAAATAGAAAAAATCATACGGCTAAATACAAAACATAGTAGGTCTTACTTATTCAGACTTACCAATGGTCTAATTAGATGATGAACCCAATAACTTCAAGATCCACCGCCAACCGACCCATTGGCACCATCACCAATGCCATCTGTCTCTACCGGCGCCATAGCATCTGTTGAAGCCGCAACACCCTCCGACCTGAGATTAACCACCGGAAAATTTAACAAATGAGAAACAAAAGAATTAAAACTCATAGATTGTAACTGAAGAAAATCAAAATACGTAGCGGAAACTTAAAATACTGAACTGACGTTTTATTGATTGATTTCAAAATGTTACAATGGATCTCTTTTTTATAAGAGAGAAATGATACGAGATAAACCCAAATAATTATCCAAATATTGTTTGAATAATTTAATAAAACAAATAAACAATATTTTATTCAAACACCTAATTTATCTTAACATTATATCATCTTTATCTCTTTTTTCGAACTTCTAATTTTATCTTCTATTAGTAACTTCTATCAACTTAGAAGAATCATAATCAATTCATCAGAAATAATATACGACGCTACCGCTACGCATAGCTCTCCCCTCCTCAATAGTCTATTTAAAGCAGCAACAGGACATAGCTCTCCCCTCCTCAATAGTCTATTTAAAGCAGCAACAGGACGGGTTCGAAAAAAATTGAATTAATAAAACAATCAAAACGTATTATATGCAAATGGAACTAATGTAGTCCAATGAATGATTATTGACCTAGAAAATATCACAGAAAGATCCACAGCTGTTGCCCAAGCTGACTTGCAAAACATCAATATAACAATTATTGCCTCGATCCCGTCATTCATCGGCGACTGCATTCTTGTCTTCACCATCAGTAGGAAAGCTGCAACAACAAAAAGTTAAAATGAAACACTGATAATAACGGATGGAGAGATGGGAAAAAAAACAAGGAGAAATTTTCAGATAGATCTTAACATGCATGGCTTCAATCTGGAAGTGATATTTTGCCGTTGATCTCCTATTGAACTTTTGAGTTCTCAAATCATTGTTGGTCAAACACTTACATCGCATTAAACCCATCGGCACCGCCACCATATATGTTTCTACCATCACCGCATCTGTAGAAATCGCAACAGCCTCCGAGAACCTGAGATTAAGCACCAGAAAGTTCAATTAAGGAGAAACAAAAGAACAAGAAAGAAATTAACTTTTATTTCAAAAAACCTTTGGAAAAACGCTACATTAGTCTTTAATGTGAATATGCCTTCAAAGACATGAAGTGAAGCGGCGGTGCGGCTGAAACAAATTAACAAAAATATAATAATAGGAAAAGAATAGAGTTGAGCCTTTTTATTTATGGGGGAAGGGGCCATAAGGACAAGAATTAACAGAAATGGGTCTGGAAGGACATTTTCCATTTTCAAAGATTATAAAGGACAAAAACAAATCTTTTGGACAAAAATACCCATTGTTAACTCTAACCCACAAGCAACATTCATCCGGATGCAAGAACATTCATGAATCATCAAGTAACATTCACAAGAACATTCATCCGGATGAAAGAACATTCATGAATCATCAATCATCAAGTAACATTAATGAATCAGCAAGTAACATTCATCCAGATGCAAGAACATTCATGAATTCATGAGTCATCAAATACCATTCACAGCAGAAAGTAACATTCATCAAGTAACATTCACAGCAGATGCAACATTCACAGCAGTAACATTTATCCATGTTACTATTTGATTATGAATAACAGTCATCTCCCTGGTTTCTTCTCACGGCTGCGCCACCTTCTTCCCCAAAATTTTATCCGCCATCTTTTTCGTCTCTGTGAAATGCGGCCACCCAATGACTCCTTATCACTGAAATGCAGCTCTAAAAGCCGCCCCCTTCGAAGTCTCTGCTCCACGTCTTAAATCCTAAATCATTTTGTCAAACTCTAATCCACAACCCCAAAGGCTTCGAGTTCTCCCCCGCCCGCTCGTGAATTTTTTTCTTCGAAAATGAAAAGCGCTATTTGGGGGCATGATTTACAACATGGAAGGAGGAGGAAGAAGAGGCAAAGCATTCGAGGGGAGGAGGAGGGGGCGGCGGCAAAACTTTTTGTCTATTAGGGTGAATATGAATTAATTAGGTTAAATTAGAAAAAGGGTAGTTTGGTAAGTTTACTTAAATTTTGTCCTAATTAATCATCTATGTACTTGAATCCCGATTTATTTATTAATATGTCCTTGTGGACAAAAAACTATTTATTCAATGCCTGAGTTGATACACGGTGCATCTATTTATATCACCAACACAGATAAAAGATAATGCTAATACTGTTCAAAAACTCAAAACTCAAATATGAAATAAATATCTAACTAATTAATATTTGAAGTTTTATCCCTTGTTTGTATTTTCTAAATCAAATGTTATCTTAACAGCGCCCCGCAAGCCGAGCGGGAGTGTTCGAACGGGAAGCTTGTCTGAACGAAACCGGAAACGAGCTTTAGAGACACCCCTCGTGAACAAATCGGCAACTTTGTTCGTCGGAGGAAATGTGTCGGAGAAGAACATCCCGGTTGAAGACTTTCTCATGAATAAAGTAAAAAATCGACCTCGATATCCTTGATCCAAACCGAGAACTACCGATCCTTACGCCGCCATAAGTGAAATTCGGGATTGACAATTGTAGTAGGATTACTTATATTATCAATTGTAAATTTTGATCGGCACGGTTGAGAACTATCCACGAAACCCATCAAGTTATGGCTCTTAAGAACTGAAACCATGTTAAAATAAAATAAAATAATAATAATAATAATAATATCAATTGTAAATTTTGATGGACACGGTTGAGAACTAAACCCATCATAATAAAGAGAAAATCATAATAAAAATAAATTCAATATTCCATAAAACGTGGACATGATTTTTTTTTTTTTTTTGGCTGTGTCATTCCCGTACGTAAAATGCAGAAAGTGGGGGGAAAAGGATTTCTTTGCTATGCAGGTCAGGGTGTAGAAAGAAAAGGGAAGGGGAGGGCCGGGATGAATAGGTTTTAGGCCACAGGAGGAGGAGGAAGTGAGTAGATCGGCAAGAGAGATACTGCCGCCGGAGAGAGATGAGAAAAGCATATCGGAGGCAAAGAAGAGGACCAGTAGCAGTGTCGGTGGCTTGCTGGTTGGTGATCGGAAGAAGGGCCAGTGACAGAGAGATTTTTTTTTATTTTCTTTTTTCTTTTTTTTAAGAGATTGGGGTAGGGTAGATGAGATTTGTAACTATTGAGTGTGCAGCCAAATATGACAATGAAGCAACTTTAATATCGTAGACTTGAACCAACAATTAAACCAACAACATGGGAAGAACGAAGCAGGTGGACTTTGAAGGAGACAGAAAGAGATTGATGTTTAACGGAGGCTTAAAAAGTAGACGAGGGGTGAGGGTTCGTGTTGACGAAACCCCACCCAAACGGTGTTCTTTATTATTGACCAGGATCTACGACGTTAGTCAGAGAGCTCTGATACCATGAAACAAATTAACAAAAATATAATAATAGGAAAAGAACAGAGTTGAGCCTTTTTATTCAATGCCTGAGTTGATACACGGTGCATCTATTTATATCACCAACACAGATAAAAGATAATGCTAATACTGTTCAAAAACTCAAATATCAAATATGAAATAAATATCTAACTAATTAATATTTGAAGTTTTATCCCTTGTTTGTATTTTCTAAATCAAATGTTATCTTAACAGCGGCAGCAGTACGTTGGAAGTGAGGAATGGAGAAAGGTTGAGACTTGAGATGAATGATGCAGAAATGAAAGCTGATGAAGGAATTGGGGAGGCCTAGAATGATCCGGACAGGTCCTCCAAATTCGAGAGAAACATGGGAAACGGTGTCATTTCGGCTGGACAGCAAAAAAATAAATAAATATATAAACGACGTCGTTTCCGGTACGACGACAAAATGAGACGACGAAACCAAACTCAAATTTATTATTACTACTCCCTCCGTTCCACAATAACTGAAGCAGTTGCAAAAATATTTTGTTTCATTTTATGTGAGGCAGTACAATTTCTCATGCAACATTTATTGTGTTTTTAATTGATTTACTCTTATTTATTACACTAGGAGATAAAAAAGAAGGCCACATTAATTATATCCAAGGACATTCTAGTCATTTCATTGTAAAAGTTAATACATTAACTTACATTCTTAATATGTGTGATTTTAACAACTGCCTCAGATAAATTGGAACGGAGGGAGTATCATTCTATACTAAAACTCATAAACTTGATTTGAAGAACCTAAAATAAAAACAAATTGGTTCTTCTTTTGGGGGTAAGGTGTGCTAGCATTATCATCAAGTCCTAAAATAAAAACAAATTGTTTCTTTTATGGGACTCTTGTACGTTATGAGCAGTTGTGTAAGTTGTGCATATATTACTAGCTAGTATCATAATTTTTCAAACCCTTAGTAAGCATTTGATATCCATTGTAAAGCTTAGTTAACTTGGATTCAAGATTAAACCCGTGTAAATTTGCAGGGCTCTCTCTAAAAATTGCGCTTACTAACTAAAAATAATATCGTGCCCGACACGATCTGACATTTCTTGATGCGGGGCTCGTGCGTCGGTCACGCGTGATTCGTGAGTCCCTCCTACGTGAAAAATATTTTTGGGGAAAAAATAAAATCTGCTGGGTCCGGACACATTATCACGCATGACTAACAGAAGCATAGTTTTCAAAGAATTTCTTGTGGGGCATATATCACAAATACATATCTTTTCAAGCATAAATCCTCGAGTTTCCCCAAAATCTATACTCTAAGATTCTTCTTACACATTGCTCGATAAATGATTCTTCTTACAGCTTTCTGATAATATTTATACAATATGATAGTAGCTAGTATGACTTGGAAAAAAAATCAGCCTCTTAGTATAGCTTGGAAAAGAAAATTCACAACTTCTCAGCTAATTTTCCGTGTATATTTTTTTTCAGAAACGAAAGAAGGATTTCATTAAATAAACACACAAGTACAGGAGGTAGGGATTGACCCTAGCTAATTCCTCCTCAGTTCTAAGGGCATTAACCCAAGAAGGGAAGACACTGGTCCAAAAGGCCGGAGTAAGAATCTTTTTTGCAAAGGAGGCTACATAACCCTTGAAAGAGTGCGTAATAGCTCACTGATCGAGCGCTCTTGCGCCGAAGATGAATGGGGCTAATAATATTCATTCTTCTTCTACCAAAGTGTGCAATTTCACAGAAAGCAAAATCAGCCATAAGGCACCTAATATCTTCAACAAGGATAAAAACATCTGGGGAGGGAGATTGCAACTGCAAAATCATCTGAACCAGTGAAAGAGAGATAGTTTTTAGGACCAGATTCTTCCATCCATTCAACTTTGCATTCAGAAGGGCCCATCGAATTACTTCGGCCTCAGCACAAAGAGCACACCCAACGGAAGGAAAAGATCTCCCCTAAACTTCGACAAGATTGTAGTTTTTATCAAAAATTGACAAGCAACCACCCGCAGGGCTAGCAGAGTTCTTCCATGCTGCATCAGAGTAAAGGACTGATGCTGATCAAAATCCTCAAGAAAGGCTGGAGCTGCACATAAAGTCTCACCACGCTGTTGCGAAAGGACAGAGAGATTAATAGCATCAGAGAAATTAGCAACAGAAAAATCCATAAAATCTTTAACAATTATAGCAACAGTAGATGCAGTATCAGATATATAAGTTCCTATTGAAAACCCATTCATTTATCGATTTCCAGATGTGCCAAAAAAGAAAATGGCATGCTCAATGTTTCTCCTCATTGCTGGCAGGACCTTTTCAGCAGAGATGGAACTCCACCAGTTAACTAAGTTAAGAGTATTCACTATGATGCAGCAAGATGTGGTGAGTTTAACTTTAAAAGCTGCCATATTTTTAACCATTTCACAGCTTGAATTAAGTGGAACACACTATAGTCACTTTTCCCACCTTCAAAAATAAAATAAAATCCTTTCAAAAAAAAATAAATAATAATAATAATAATAATAATAATAATAATAATAGGAGTAGTACGTTGAAATATATTAGACAGGTTATAGTTCTACATGCCAGTTCACAAAAAAATAATTAAATATACCTCGGTTTGTGTGCATGGTGTGAAAGTTGATGTGGACAGATCCACCACCACTTCAACTTTATTACCTTTCACAATTTGAAAATTTGAGCTATTGTGGGCTACACACCAAAAAAAAAAAAAAGTAGTATAGTGGGTCTTTTCAAATGTGGTAAATTGAAAGCGACAGTGGATACTCTAAAAGAGCCCAGTAAAAAAAGAGGGCTAATAGACACGTGAGAGGGACTAAGAGTCCCTGCCTCTAATACATTCAATCAAATTATGTTCTACAGTCTCATCAGCACCACCTCAAAAACTACAAGCAGAGGGCCTTTTAGAGATATTACTGCTACAAGTCAGAATGTTTTTTAGGCATTTCCAAAAAAAAGTGCTCAAGTTTATTAGGTAAGTTAAGAGACCATTGGAGCTTCAAAAATTCCCAGCACCCTTAGAGTAACAAAAAGCAGAGTTATTATCAATAGATGATAGCAAGTTGATGTTCAAACAATTGAAGAACAAAGCATAGGCTGATTTGAGGGTAAAAATACCCTTAGAAGAAGGAGACCACAAAAGGAAGGGACCCGGATCCTATGTCGTGATGGGGATGCTGTGATAGGTGCCGTGCACCGTTTCCATCAGAATTTTCGACGGATCCGTCGGAATTTCGACGGACCCGTTGAAATTTCGACGGGAAGAGAGTGGAGCAAATTAAAAAAAAAGTGCACCGTTTCCGTCGAAAATTCCGACAGAAACGGTGCACGGCACCTATCACGGCACACCCATCATGGCAGAGGATCCCAATTCCAAAAGGAAGTCCTTGATGTTACAAGAACTCAAATTCAAGGATAGAATATAATTTGCATCCACAGGCCAAAAGTTCTCACGAATTTTCTCTTCATCCCACATACCATTGAGCATATGATCCCTTGCCCAGAACAAATTTGGAGATGAGATGGGGGGAGTAAAAGGTTTAGAATTTGGGTTATTGGGAGCCAATTATCTTCCCAGATTCTTATTTACTCCCCATTGCCAACACACCAAAAGGCACCCTCCTTGAAGAGAGACAAGGCAGAAACAACACTCTTCCAAAAATAGGAGCTATTAGAACAAGAGGAAGCATCCAGCAGATAGCAATTAGGAAAGTACTTGGCCTTAAGCACTTTAGAGATCAGGAGATGAGGGTTTTTGCAAAATCTCCAGATCTGCCTAGCTAAATAGACTAAATTAAAGGCTTCAAGGTCTCTTAAGCCAAGCCCCACACCCCCATCCCGTTCATGGCATGGAGCTTCTTCCAACTTACCCAATGTATACCCTTTTATTTGCAGCTTCATTGCCCCACCAGAATTTGGCCATAAGGCTTGAAAGTTCAATGCAAAGGCCCTTAGGGAGTTTCAGGACATACATTGGATAAGATAGTATCATTGTGATGACTGATTTAAAAAGGATTTCTTTCCCACCTTGGCTTAAAATGTTATTTTTCCAGGAGCTTAATCTGGAGGAGACCTTATGTTTCAAATAAGCAAAGACATCTCTCTTTGATCTGCCAATAAGAAGGGGTAGCCCCAAGTATTTAGTGTGGGGGGCAACATGGATGCCAGGAAAAGAGGAGATAATGGCAGACTGCACAAAAGGTTGCACTTTCATACTGAAAAAAATTCCAGGATTTTGAAGGTTGATCATTTGCCTAGAGCAAGATTGATAGATGCCTAAAATGTTCTGCAGATTATCAGCCTGTCAATGATCAGCTTTACATACAATAAGGCTATCATCTACGAAGAAGAGGTGAGAGATAGAAGGGCTGGGTCTAGCTAACTTTATACCCTGAATGAGACCATTTCTTTCAGCATTGTTTAACAGCAGACTGAGACCCTCCGCACACAATAAGAAAATGTAATGGGATAAAGGATCCCTGATGAGAGTCAACTTTACTAGGCTCCGGTGTATGTTTCAACCCCCGTTTACGGCACTTTTGGTTCATTCCGGGTAGTTTTAGACTATATTTAGGGCAAAAATCACATTGCACATCCACAATCAGGTAAACCGTCATCTAGATGGAAATCCTCAGCGTTTTACGATTTTTTGGCCCTTTTTCAAGCCCTAGTTATTTTGTGGAGTTATGCTTGGTTTGTTAGATGTTGTGACGTAGGATCTAGGCGTTCGTAAGCCCGGGAGATAAGGCATGGAGGGTATAAAGATAAAACCAATAGTTGGAGATAGAAGAAAACAGAGAAAGTGAAGAAACTGGAGCATGGAGGTGTTTAGCGCGCGCCAAAAGGTTTGGGGCACGCCAAAGATCAAGCAGGATGTTCAGCAAGTCACAGAACATGTTTGTAGCACACCAAAAGGGTTGGGGCATGCCAAGTTGGAACAGAGACCTCCAGAATCCCAGAATCAGTTTTGGGGCTCGCCAAAAGCACTTTTCCTGCACATTTTTGGAGCATATAAATACTTGTTACACAGATTTTTAACAGAACTTCTACACACTTTTACACTTTCATACTTACACATTTTCCTCTCTAGGTCGATTTCTTCCCCTTTTCTTCCCTTGATTCACTCTTACACCATATTTTACTTAAATTAAGCACAATCTAGCTTAGATTCTAGCAAAAGCTTCTTCTCTACTCTTGGATTTGTCATTTTGGGTCTTCTTCATCATCAATTGACATTGGATGGTGTTGGAGCTTGATGTAATCCAGATTCTGCTATGATTTTGGTAATCAATTTCAGTTTCCATTTTACTTATGGCTTTAATTCTATCTTTGATTGTTGTTTTTAGTTTATTATGAGTATCTAAATATCTCATAGTCAAATCATGTGAAGATTGAAAAAATCACCCTCTAATTGATGAAATTGGGAATGGGTAGTGTTTAATTGATGTTGTATCGACGAATTCATGTCTTAAAACTTGTTCTTAATGCTTGAATTAGACTTTACACCTAGTTCATGAACACACACACACCACTTTTATAAATGTTTATTGCAAAGGGGTGTGGGAAAATGGGTTTTAAGATCATTTCTTATAATCAGCTGAGTTGTTTAGATTGATTAGGGAGTGAGGTTCTTTCGGTTGTGAAATCGAGCAACTCTAGCACATTAATCTTGTTTCGGTCAGTTAAATCCTTAAAGGTGGACTGTTGAACCGGGCAAAGGGTGTTTGATTGTTGCTTGGCGTCTTACACTAGCTTAGGAGTTTGCACCCATGAATGACTCTTTCAAGGATGTCCGTAATGACCGTTCTAGGAGCATTATCTTCCCACACCTCATTTGTGAGCTTTCCCGCGGTGTCCAAGTTTCTATTTATGATGATGATGAAACTGGTGGGAAGAAATCGGGCTGGATTGTTCGACAAAGTCCCATAGCACGTCATATCCGTACACCCTCAGACACCCATTCCTCCTTCGGGGCTCCTAGGCCACCCCATAACCGATCTTCGCACCATCCTCCTCCACTCTTTCCACTTTTGAGAGGCACATGTATACTGCTGCTGCCACACGGAAGGAGTGGGCGGAGGATCAGAGGCTCGTCCTTTCTAGTATTGTCCAGGCCCTGTGAGTTTCTGGTGGCCCTTCTGTCAAGGATATCCTCCGTGACCCTACTGCTTCTTATGTTTATCCTGGAGAGCTAGATACTTTCATCACCAGGGCTGGTTTTCTTGGGAGAGGAGCTCGGGAGACTGAGACTCGTGAGGAGGGTAAGGGTGATGGTGATAGTGGTGATAGTTCAGAGGAGAGTGATGAGGAGCCTGCAGATTCTGTTGATGGTAGTTCTTTAGAGGGGGATGAGGAGGTTGTGGACACATCAGCTCAGGGTACATGTAGCACAGATGTGGTGGTTGATGCACAGCGGTGTTCGGTGACCGCCGAGGGTTTGAGTCGTCGGTTTCGGGAGTTGCCCAAACACCGGCTTCCGTCGCTCCGCAGTCCTCCACGGATCCACCGCCGAGTACTTGCTCGATGAGCCGACTCGGGACTATGTCTAGGACTTTATTTTTCGCACGCCTATTTTATGTTTCGACTAGTACCGAGTCTCGTTGCTTTTGGTTATTTTGGAGCCGTAAGCCCTCACGGGCACTTGACTCTTTCTTTCTTCTATCCTTTGTACTGTACTTGGATTGGTATCACTTTGACCCGTTTTGGCCTTTATTTTATGCATGGATGTTTATTTCACATATTCCTCTCTTTTCATCTAACGTGATCCGAGTTTGGTACCTTTGGTTTCATATGCTAGCGTCTCGTGACATTGCACTTTTGATTATATCTCGATATCTCGTTACTTGTTTTGGAGCACGCGGGTTGTACCCCGTGCATGCGTTTCTTGGTTTTTCTCTCTTGCTTCAGATACTCGATGATGGAGCTTCGTGGCTATGTCCTATGCACTATTTCATGCCTTTCTGCCGGGTTAAGCTAAGCCCTCGTTCCTTTTTCATTCACACACTTGCGGGACGGTGTTGCATTTTAAAGGGGGGTGGTAGGCTTAGCTATTGTTATGCGTTTCGTTGTTCTTTTTGAGCCACGTTTGGTCACTACGTTAGCAAAAATTGAGCATGTTTTTTTGATATTGCATTCGTATGTTGAGTCTTCACGTTGATAGGGTAAACAGTTTAGTGAATGTTTGAATGCATGTTACTTGACTTACTACCTTATCTTGGAGACGGGATTCTCATGCACGTATAGCTTTGACTTCATAAACCATGGTGACTATTGACCGATTATGGTAGACTTAGGCACAATTCGGCTACCTAGAACTCATATCATTAACTTCGAGATGAAATAGAAAGGCCGACCTTGGTAGAGTTTGGGACGACCGTTATGGCATTTCTTTGACCTAACCGAGCCAAATAGCCATCGTATGACATATTCCACAAGTAACCCCTCTAAGCCTTGGTTAGACCCCCATCCGATACTTAGCCATTCGATTTAGCCCGTATTATCCCGATCCCCAAGCCTTATTTGTGGTTGATGAGAGACAAATTAATGATCATTATTACGAAATTTTACCCCAATATTGATACCACTTTGAGCATTATTGTACCAATTTAAGTCAATAATTACTTAATTTTATCCAAATGTATAAGTAGTAATTATTATATAAAATATCGTATTTTTATAGGTTTTGTACCGGTTTAGTAACCGGAGTGTCGTGTCGGATTTACGTTTGGTGTTTTGGTAATTTATTGCAGGATTATAGGTTTACCAAGATCCCAAGTGACGACACTTTTTGAGCCTAAAAGATGTATTTTGATGGATGGAAGAAGGTGCCATAAGCTTACGAGTTCAAACGGATCAATTGTCCTGAATGCTTCTACCGTAATTTATCTACGACGGATATTTGACCCAACTTAAAGGCATTTTCTGGGGAAGAGTTCTTCATAAAAGTTGTAGATATTCAAATGAGCTTTCCAACGCATTTTGAATCAAGTCAATTGGAGGTCTACAACTCAAGTTATGGCTATTTTATCGATAAGCGCCGCAATAGAAACGCCGGGAAAAGTAGAGATATTCTCCCAACTTGATTATATTCTCCTAAGGGTGCATGTGAGGACTCATCATTGCACCCACCATCCTCTAACAAACTTCTAATACTATCCAACGCATGTGCTATATATATATATATATATATATATATATATATATATATATATATATATATATATATATATATATATATATATATATATATATATATATATATATATATATATCCCTATATATACCCCTCCATATCCATCAAAAATCCTGGCCCCTCTCTTCTCATCTCCTCCCCATTTCTTCCATTTCCCCTCTTCTTCCATCTCATTTCTTCTCTTTTCTTGTTTTCATCATTTTGGGCCCTTATATATACATATGTCTATGTATGTATATATATGTTTTTATATATATAAATAAAGTAGTTATAGTACCGTTGTAATGGCGGAATAATTATCGAAGATTGTTAAAATCGAAGCTTTGTTATACTACATCCGGTGGAAACGACCCCGATTCAAATAGCGGTTGTAATCGGTAATATATTCTAATATTATTATGTTTACTATTTCTATTTCTATTTATATATTATATATGTTAATTATGTTAAGCTAAAAATATATCTAGCCAAGATATGAATCTGAATTAGTTAATCTTTTTGGTAAAATGAATGATCGACTCGGTAATAATGATTAAAACCAATTATAATGAATCTCTTTCTATTTGCACTTAATGAAAGTAAAAATTGAATTAGCCACTCGATTTTTACTAGAAACGTAATCTAATGAATTGACAACTCGCGATTAGAATACAAGATCGTAATAGAAATACCGGAGGGTAAAATTGGCCGAGTGAAAATGTGACAACGGAATCCGATTTCCTACCCGGGGGCAGATTTATCTTGGGAGAGATAAATCTTATTAAAATTGTGCTCACGATATTATTACGTTAAAATCACCTGTTTAATGAATCAATCTTAAAATTGGCCGAATGACAAAACGGGAGTGACCCATGCTTAAGATGACATTGGACAGATGACTAGACGTATGACAATTTCATACGCTCGTGTGAGGAGGAGTTGTCTAGCTTAGGAGTACACCGGTTCATATATAATTGACCTCCTTGCATCAAGGAAAAGATCTGTCTCATTTATTTCTACTAAAAAGAGATCGTAATTCAGTAAAGTATTCTTGGCTAGATCCAAAAATATATATATTATCTATTTTTATATTTATATATTTATTTACTGCTTTACTAACAATCTAACTAATCTAACTATCTAACCTGAGGAAAATGGTAAAAACTCCGACTTAGATCGAGTTAATAATAGCTTCTTGGTGTTTAACCACACTTTGAATTATGCCTTCATTTCCCTGAGGATACGACCTGACTCACCAGACTAGCACTACAATTTGACCCGGTACACTGCCGGTAAGGATCGTAACACCTAGAAAAAGTCCGTCAGTGGTCTACGTTCCCTTGAACACCCTATGAGTTTAGCTTAATCATTTCATTTTATCATAAAGTAAGTGTGGGGTGGTAGAGTGGCGTGTATGTATGAGGAGTTGGTTTTTACGAGCTATTTCACGATTTGGAGGGTAGGAGCTCATTTTGATATAGTATGTATGTCATGGACTTTGACTCAAACCTATTTAAATTGTATAATACAGCTTTCTAAATTCAAAAAGTTTCTTGACAAAAAAAAGAGAAAAAGAAAAGTCAAATGAAATGAAATCAATCAAAGAAAGCTTGCAATAAAGTCAATAAAAGTGTAATAAATGTTGAGTCAAAGAAAGCCAAGTGTTTTAGGACTCATGTTTTGTTTTGTTATATGATGTTGGTGTTTGGGATGAGTCATTAGTGTGGAAACATGATTCTTATACATTTGTGCCTCGTTACACTTGAGACATAGTGAGATATGGCGTTTTATTGTTTGGATCATGTTTCTAGTTTCATTTTGAGCTAGAGAAGGAGAGAGCTAGCTACGTTATCTATTGTTACACCCTGTGATTAAGCTTGCTCGTTTTGTCTCTTTCTTGTTTATCCCCAGAAATTCCCTTCATTTAGCCCCGTCCCTAGCCTAACGTTACAACCGTGCAAGTCCTACTCGACCTTACTTAGCCTCGGTTGGCCCCGATTAGTGGAGATGCTTATGAAGTATGAGCCTATGGTGTAGTCGTATTAACCTAGCGTCCATAATCCAAACCGGTGAACCGTGGTAAATGTAGGAAAAGCTATTCACACACACACATCTCGTTTGATTGACAAGGTAGGGTCAAGTTGCATGCATTTACTCATTTACTTCCCGGTTATTTTTTATGTGTGATTGACTCGACCTACGCGTGAAACGTTGATTCGTTGGTTTCTTTTAAAACACTCATTTTGCTCGAGGGCAAGCAAACGCTAAGTGGGGTGTGGTTGATGAGAGTCAACTTTACTAGGCTCCGGTGCATGTTTCAACCCCCGTTTAAAGCACTTTTGGTTCATTCCGGGTAGTTTTAGACCATATTTAGGGAAAAAGTCACATTGCACATCCACCATGAGGTAAACCGTCATCTATATGGAAAACCTTGGCATTTTACGATGTTTTGGCCCTTTTTTGAGCCCTTGTTATTTTGCGGAGTTATGCTCGGTTTGTGTTAGATGTTGTGACGTAGGATCTAGGCGTTTGTAAGCTCGGTAGATAAAGATGAAACCAATGGTTGGAGATAGAAGAAAATAGAGAAAAGTGAAGAAACTGGAGCCTGGAGGTGTTCAGCGCGTGCCAAAAGGTTTGGGGCACGCCAATGATCAAGCAGGATGTCCAACAAGTCACAGAACAGGTTTGGGGTGCGCCAAAAGGGTTGGGGCATGCCAAGTTGGAACAGAGACCTCCCAGAATCCCAGAATCAGTTTTGGGGCGCGCCAAAAGCACTTTTCCTACACATTTTTGAAGCATATAAATACTAGTTACACCGATTTTTAACAGAATTTTTACACACTTTTACACTTTCATACTTACATCTTTTCCTCTCTAGGTCGATTTCTTCCCCTTTTCTTCCCTAGATTCACTCTTACACCATATTTTACTTAAATTAAGCACAATCTAGCTTAGATTCTAGCAAAAGCTTCTTCTCTACTCTTGGATTTTGTCATTTTGGGTCTTCATCATCATCAATTGACATTGGATGGTGTTGGAGTTTGATGTAATCTAGATTTTGCTACGATTTTGGTAATCAATTTTAATTTCCATTTTACTTATGGCTTTAATTCTATCTTTGATTGTTTTTTTAGTTTTATTATGAGTAGCTAAATATCTCATAGTCAAATCATGTGAAGATTGAAGAAATCACCCTCTAATTGATGAAATTGGGAATGGGTAGTGTTTAATTGATGTTGTACCGACGAATTCATGTCTTAAAACTTGTTCTTAATGCTTGAATTAGATTGTACACCTAGTTCATGAACTCACACACACCACTTTTATAAATGTATGTTGCGAAGGGGTGTGAGAAAAAGTGGTTTTAAGATCATTTCTTATAATCAACCGAGTTGTTTAGATTGATTAGGGAGTGAGGTTCTTCGGTTGTGAAATCGAGCAACTCTAGCGCATTAATCTTGTTTCGGTCAGTTAAATCCTTAAAGGCGGACTGTTGAACCGGGCAAATGGTGTTTGATTGTTGCATGGCGTATTACACTAGCTTAGGAGTTCACACCCATGAATGAGTCGGTATGAGTGTTAGGTTGGTAGGTTGGTTAATCCCATTCCTGAATAATCGATTAGAGGGTCGAAAGTAATCAATTGGATCATGGTTTGGCTATGTCTCTCTTTATATCTCTTATTATCATTAATCTACATATCGTTTTAGCATAATTGAATACTTGAAACATTTTGGTTGACCTAAACTAAATCCGAAGACGACTTTGGCATTCCATAAATTCATCGTGGGATACGACATTGCTCGCTACTATAGTGCTTCCGACCCATTACTCTACCGGTTAAGGTTGGTCGTTACTATTTTGGTCATCAATCCCCTTGTCTAATCCCTCTCGAAGGTTTAATAAATCCAGTCCTGACACCAGTGATGATGAAGGAAAAGAAGGCAGAAGAGATGCACTCTAAAACCCTGTCAATCCAATCAGAACAGAAGCCCAACTTGCTCATGACAAATATGATGAAAAACCACTCTACTCTATTGAAAGCTTTAGCCATGTCAATTTTCAAGGCCATGAACCTATCTCTCTTAGATTTTCAATGCGTCATCGGCTTAAGGATCCCATGGGCTAAAATATAGTTGTCAGTTAAGTATCTGCCAGAGATGAAGGCTGATTGATTAAAACTAATGCAATCTGGTAACACCCTCTTAAATTTGTTGTCCAATACGTTGGAGATTATTCTATAAGAAACATGCACAAGCTTATTGGCCTAAAGTGTGAAGTCTCAAAGGAGTGAGGATGTTTTGGAATGAGGGTGAGGCAAGCATGATTGAGTTCCTTCAACATTTTACTAGAAAAGAAAAAACTATTGACCATGCTACACAGATCATCTTTAATAACGTGATAAAATTTCTTATAAAAGAGTGGCGTCATACCATCTGGGCCCGGGGCAGAGTAGGATTTCATGTTGAAAACAACCTTCCTGATTTCTTTTTCAGTTACTGGGCTCATAAGCATGAGATTCATATCATAGGAGATTCTCCTTTCCAAGCCTAAAGAAGTATTTCAAGGCTAGGAGCAACGCCTATGGAAGAAAAAAGAGAGGAGTATTAATCAACAAATTCATTAGAGATTTCACTTAAAGAATCACACCAGGCATCAGAGTTAGCCTTTTTTAGAGCAGAGATCTGATTTTTCTTTCTTCTACAAGAGACAGATGCATGAAAGAATTAGTGTTTCTATCCTCACTCTTGAGCCAATTGGTTCTAGCTTTCTGAGACCAGAATATCTCCTCTTTTAAATAGGCATCCTTAAGTTTACTTTCAATAGCAGTGGAATTATTTAGGTGTAATTAAACATCTAAAAGGGCTTTAAGCTCTTTTATTCTAGCCTCGGAATTTAAGTTCTTATCAGCCTTCCATTTAAGGATATTAACCCTGACATCTTTAATTTTACACATGGATTTAAACATGCTAGAACCTTGAAAATTAGAGGACCAACCCTTGTGCACAGCTTCATTGAAACCATCCATACCTAGCCATCTTTGATAAAAAAAAATAAAGGATTTATGTTTTTCGAGTTCAAAGGGTTAGTATCCCCCAAAATCATGCAATGATCAGAAGCCACAGTAAGAGATGCTTGCAAACAAATCTAGGGAACAAACTTTTCCAGTCAAAAGAACAAAAGAACATGTCTAACCTCTCCAAAGTGGTGACTTGGCCCTCCCAAGTTATCCTCCAAGTCCAAAAATGGCCCTGATAACCAAGGTCCCAAAAAGAGTTTTGATTAACAAAGTTTCTGAAGTCTCTAACAGAGCTGCAGGTTCTTTGTGAACCACCAAGCTTTCCGTTTACATCAAGTAGGTCATTGAAATCACCTGCCAACACAATAGGAGCAACCCAAAAACTTTCCTATTGGAGAGGAAGGACCAACACTCTCTTCTTCCAATAGGACGAGGGTCAGCATAAACACCCACTAACCACAAAAAACAATTAGCAGTAGGATCGAAATTTTTTGCTTCAATAGTACAATAAGAAGTATAAATAGTAGACAAAGATATACCTTCCTGCCAAAAAAAAAAGAGCCCCCCATTTGCCCGGACCAATAAGTACAAAAGTCTTTGAACTTCAGACTTCTACAAACTTTTCGAATAAAATCAAAATTGTTTTTAGTTTCCATCAAAAAGATAATTTCTGGGGAGTGGAGTTTGCAAGCCTCCTCCAACTGGGAAATTACCAAGGGTCCCCCAAAAGGCAGTTCCACACTAGGACTCTCATTGTGGTGGTGGGAGCCACTTCAGGATGGCTGCCTCCACCCTATCCTGAATACGGAGTTTCTTCATATCCAGTTCAACCGAAGCATCAGAAGTAAAACAACATATAGAGGGCAACTTTCTTTTCGACAAAAAGTTTCGAGCAGCTTCATCACTGCCCATTGGCGTACAAATGCTAGGAAGAGGGGTAGAAATATCCCTTTCCACCAATCATGAATCATCTGTGATAGGAGTTTGACTAGCTGCTACAGCTTCACCATCCTGATCTACAGTCACAAGATTCCTCAACGTGAGTAAAATGTTCCGCTTCATTTCCCCTTGACTACTGGTTGCAATTGACGATTGTCCTCCATAATTTATGGTTCGTTGATTTCCAATTTCCATAGAAACTTCTACTTCTGAAATTATAGGGTTATCCACCATATTTGAGTTATTTCTCTCATTACCAATCCATTCCAAAACAAGATGAGTCCTTGGGGCAAATGTTGAATCAATTATGGATCCAAGATTACCTCTTTGAAAAAGCCTTAAGAAGATGTCCGGAATAAAGACTTCTATTAAGGGTGAATTTATGTGATTTATATCGTTGTATTTCGTAACAAATTCCTCCATATTCGTATAATTCGCATAGAAATTAAGGGTTTAATCGAATTATTGAGCAAATGAGTTTTAAAAGTCTTTAAGTGTAAACTTGAGCTAATTTCGTGATTTTATTGGTAATTATCTATGGTTTTACACTTTGCGTGTTTTTGTGGTTTTGAAGGTGCATAAACATGTCATAAAAGGAGTTTGAATGGAAAGGGAAGATGCAAGTTGATGATTGGAATGAAGAATTGCATGCAAGACTGGCTGAACGAGCGTTTGCCATCCGTCCAGAAGCTTGTACTGGCGTCCAGAGTGGACGAGCGTCTGAAGAATGGAATGGCGTCCAGGAGAAGAAAGTTGATTCAGAGAGTTTGGACGCTGAGTGGACGGGCGTCTGAAGCAAGTCCAAGGTATCTTGGACGGGCGTCCAACAAGACGGACGGGCGTCCTTCAACCGACTTACAGCAGCCGACTTTATTTTCTATAAATACCAGCGCTTTGTAAACCCTAGGACATATAATTTTATACGGCCGCATACACAGAAAACCCTAATTTCGAGATCAAGTCACCTCGGCCGGCTGAGCCTTGGTGCTTGGCCGGCCGAGGGTTGTTTCTTTTCATCTTTATTTCATTTTTTCTGCTGTTTTTTGCTGAATGCTTGGAGGCTGAGCAATTGTTCAAACCATGTGAATTCATTTCAGCAGGTTCTTTATTTTCAATCTAGATTTGTTTTGTGAATTTGATTAAAGTTGTATCTTTTCTATGCTTATGTGTTATGCAATCGATATCGAGAGATGTATTGCTTATTGATGTTTACCGTATGACGAGAGTCGGTGTAAACCTTAGATCACCATAGGAAAGATGGGATTTTTAATCTTGACATAACGAGAGTTGATAGGTTGAATATTTAGGTTGCTAGATTGAGAGATCTTACACCTTGGTTTGAGAGCGTCAATCTTATATATCGAGAGATGAGAGATTGATAGGCGAGTTATCTACGAGAGTAGAAATTCATACCTTTGATAGGTGAACCACAATTTTAGTTGAATCATCACAAGATAGCTTTAGAGAGGAAATTAAGGGTTGCGGGATTGGAGGAATATTTGTTTGTTCATTGTTTAATCACCATGATCATCTTCTTGTTTACCGTTTATTTTATAGTTTATAGTTTAGATTTCGTTTTCGCTTTTATCCTTCCTGGCTTTGGACTGACAATCCTCTGTCCAATTTATTTTCCGTTTTAGTTTAGGTTTAGTAATAAATAGTAGTGACAATTTTAGAAGTACTAAAATTCGATCCCTAACCACCACAACAAGTAATAAAATTTATAAATCCGGTATTCCCCAAGTGTAGGGATCGTAGTATAGCGATTAATACCGGAGTCGATCTCAGGGAATCGAGGTTGTTTAATCTAGTTATTAATTCTTCTAAAATTGTCACTACTATTTATTACTAAACCTAAACTAAAACGGAAAATAAACTGGACAGAGGATTGTCAGTCCAAAGCCAGGAAGGATAAAAGCGAAAACGAAATCTAAACTATAAACTATAAAATAAACGGTAAACAAGAAGATGATCATGGTGATTAAACAATGAACAAACAAATATTCCTCCAATCCCGCAACCCTTAATTTCCTCTCTAAAGCTATCTTGTGATGATTCAACTAAAATTGTGGTTCACCTATCAAAGGTATGAATTTCTACTCTCGTAGATAACTCGCCTATCAATCTCTCATCTCTCGATATATAAGATTGACACTCTCAAACCAAGGTGTAAGATCTCTCAATCTAGCAACCTAGATATTCAACCTATCAACTCTCGTTATGTCAAGATTAAAAATCCCATCTTTCCTATGGTGATCTAAGGTTTACACTGACTCTCGTCATACGGTAAACATCAATAAGCAATACATCTCTCGATATCGATTGCTTAACAAATAATCATGGAAAAGATACAACTTTAATCAAATTCACAAAACAAATCTAGATTGAAAATAAAGAACCTGCTGAAACGGATTCACAAGGTTTGAACAATTGCTCAGCCTCCAAGCATTCAGCATAAAACAGCAGCAAAACGAAATAGAAAAAACGAATATAAAACAAGAAAAATCGCAACCCCCCAGCCTCCCCAAGCGGGGCCGGGGCCGCCTAGTGGTTTTCTCCTAATGATTGTGTATCAATAGGTCTCAATAATGTATGTTTAGGGTTGAAATCTGCGCTGCTATTTATAGAAAATTGAGGCGGCTGCTGCTAAGTCGGTTTAAGGACGCCCATCCAACTATCTGGACGCTCGTTCGGTCTTCAACAAAAACTTCGAGTCGGGCTGAGTCTTCATCAGACGCCCGTCCACTCCAGCGTCCAAACTTCTCTGAATCAATTTTCCTGTCTTGGAAGCTCGTCCACTTCTTCAGACGCTCGTCCATCCTGGACGGGACTTGGACGCCAGTTCAGCTGGATCCAAATTCGAAATCTTCAACTCTATCTCTTTTCTTCTATCCAATTTCTTCCTTATCTCTTTCTCATCAATTAAATCCGACATTTATCTTCATTTAATCATCCTTTGAACCGCAATTATGCATCTACACGTCATCAAAAACATCGCAAAGAGTAATAATATTCAAATAAACATAAAATCATCAATAAAACACATAAATTAACCAATTTTGCGATTAAACCGTTTAAAAACTCATTTGCTCAATAAATCCATTAAACACTCGTTTCGTATGCAAATTATACAAATATGAGGGAAATTATCATAAAATATATCAATATAAATCGTATAAATTCACCCTTAACAACTTCATAGGCCTTCTCCATCTGCTGGACATCTCTGGAAGATTGTCCCTGCAAAAAGTTAAGCCCCTGCACTAAATTAACCTATTCTTGACGAGGAGAAATCGGTAGTTCTGGGGAGGGATCTTCAATTATAACTCTTTCTTTAGTGTGTTTATCCTTCAGACTTGGTGCTTTCAGCCAAAGACCATACTGATCATCCTTATTAATCTCATTTCAAAGATCCAGGACTTTAGCATATCAAGTCTTGGATGCATGTCCTATAACACAGCAGTAAAAACTGAAGTAGGCTAACTTTTCATACTTAAAATTTACCCAAATTTTACGCCCGTCTTTCTCAACAAATGCACCCCTAGGAATAGGTTTTGATACGTCAATCTCAACCAAACATCTTATGTAGCTTCTCTGCATGCTATCAACCGATGGGGTTTTGAGGAAATTACCCTTCCAAAAGGCTTATAGACATGCTCGGTAGCAGCTTTAGTGCTCCATTCCGGTAAAAGGTCCCATAGTTGAATCCAGATTGGTCCCCATCTAAAAGCTTGGTCATCATCTGCAATTCCTCTCCTCCATTGCTTGGCTACAATAAGGAAATTTTCATAGAACCAGGGGCGGTGCCACGTAACCCTATCAAGATCTTTCTATGCATGTAAAGAAAAATATGGTACTTATTGGACACCAAAGCTTTGATCTTGAAACCCTTTGTGAAATCCTTGATGATCTTAAAGACATTTTGTAAACGCGGAAATTTCACCGCTTTATCTGAAAGGACCTTGATAACCACACTTTTGGAGCATTCCTCTTCAGCTTCAAACGTTGTTTCTGCCGGGAGGGTTACTCCACAGCTTTCAGCTTCTGAGACATTGAACCTTAGAAATTGATGTTCCAATTCGTCGCTCATAGCAGCAATAGTGAGACATAGATGAGAGAGGACAGAGAACACCGGCGATTACTGAGAAAAGAAGAAAAAGAAGGGCATGCAAACAACAGAGAGAGCAAACAGGAAGAAGAAAAGACTAGAATGAAGAAGAAAGACGGTTAGACTCTCAAGGAGAGAGAAAACAACTCACAGAGAGTGAGAACAGTTATTACTGTGAGAATAGTTCTTCCGTGTATTTGAAAGATGGAAAATAGGTCTCTTAAGGATTACTCAACTTCATTTTTTGTATTCTCTTTCTTGCTAACATGTACAGAGTGCACACATATATATACGTGGGAAGAGTCGACTGGTAAGAGTTGGCCAAGGCTTATCCATGATAATTATCACAAATGGCTTAACGGTGTAAAGACGACTATTGATTACATCATTATGTTTTTTTAAGGGAGACTACATCATATATCTAAGATGTATTTTATGTAATTGACATATTCATATTACTCGTTATATTCATTATACATGTATATTTATAACGCATGCATCATATTTACTTTGGGTTATTATCCGTATAACGTCATTTTCACATAATCGACCATGTGAAAGTCGAAAACTAATATGTGACTTCCTGCAGTGTCGAACCAAGATCAACACTGGGAAGCTCGAATGTTGGCTAAAATTCGACTTTCAAAATGATGTTTCTGTAAATTCTCACGTCTGTAAAGTAATAAAATGCTCACCCCATATAAGTGTGAGATATAAGATCATGTCAACTCGAGTTAGTCCTTTTAGACCAAGCGAGGATGACGGTCTAAGCAGTTGACCAAATCATTTATGACTCATTTAGCACCACCAGACCCAAGTTCTGGACGTTACATAATGGTATTCAGAACCGACTATTCTATGTGACATACCGCGAGAGACGGTGGGGGGTCACCTCTTGAAATCTTCTGTTAGAGATGAGACTGAGACAAGTCCTGGCCAAGTTCTGGCGAGGACGTCAGTCCCTTATAAGGGGGAGAGAACGTAAAATCTCACATCTGTAAAATAATATAATGTTCACCCTATATAAACGTGAGACATAAATATTTTGTCAACTCGGATTAGTCTTTTTAGACCAAACGAAAACGACGGTATAAACAATTGATTGGATCATTTGTGACTCAATTAACACCGCTAGACCAAAATTCTGGGTTCGGTACACTGATAAAGTCGTGACGGTGTAAATAAAGACTCAATTATTCTTCAAAACTACTGAAAAGTTTAGATAAAAAAAAATCCAGTGAAAAAACCCTGAAAATAAAATTGAAAAAACTGCAAAACGACACAGCACTATCCAAACGTATACGGCTTGTGTGGTATGAAGGGAAACACCCAAACCCGGATCCACTACACAAGTGAAACAAAATCCGGCACCGGCCACATCAATCGTATCAACTCGGAAATCGGGTGTACCCATAGTTAGTGAAATCGGGTGTACCCAAATTCGCCAGATCATGTTTACCCGTGAGTGCCGTCCGGTAGGTTAACTGTATCCATTTCCCGTCGGATCTTTCAATCGGATCCACCTCTGGCAACATCGGCGATCTGCCGGGGACTTTACGTCAGGTAATCGGAGTTATATCAGACCCATTAACGATGCTACCCGAATGAGCTTATTTTTTTGCTTAATATTTTAGCTATGTTAATTAGTTCACCCTTTTGGTTCAATAAATCGGCTATAAAAAAATTTATTTCCCTTTTGATGCCCTGACTTGATGTGATGTCACTATTTTTAGTGGAGATTTTCAGGAGCCGATTTCCTCTTTTTTTTTTTAATCGGAATTTAGCAATGCTTTTTGTTAGTTTGTTTGTGGTGATGTTTGGGAAAGGAGATAAAGTTTAATGCTTTAATGCTTAATATTGTTGTTGTGAAATTGCCCTGTTTCTTTCTGAAAGGGTTTTATGAGTGCTTTATAGACAATTTAGAGATTCATGAAGAATTTGTGAGAAGTAGTTGATATCTCTTACTTTGATTTTGCAGATCATCTGATTCAGATAAAACTTGGAGGATCAATTCTATAAGATGGAAGAATCGTCTGAGACTAAAACAAAAAAATCCAAGAGATTAACATCCGTTGTTTGGAATCATTTCGAAAGAGTAAAAAAGGGGGATGTTTGTTATGCAGTTTGTGTTCATTGCAAAAAGAAGCTTAGTGGATCCAGTCGTAGTGGAACAACTCATTTAAGGAACCATTTACTTCGTTGTCTGAAAAGATCAAACTACGATGTTTCCCAGATTTTAAGTGCCAAAAGAAAGCGTACAGATAGCGATGTCAGTCTGACAAATCTTACGTTTGACAATGGGTTGCAAAAAGATGAGATTTTACATGCAAACCCGATATCTTATAGAATTGATGAGGAGCCCGTGAAAGAGGAAGCCACTCAAATCTTCAGCCATGGAAGTGCCAAATTCGATCAAGAACGAAGTGAAATGGATCTTGCTCGTATGATCATGTTGCATGGTTATCCACTTGCTATTGTTGAGCATGCTGGCTTCAAGATTTTCGCTAAGAATTTGCAACCATTGTTTGAAGTCTCATGTGACACGGTTGAACTGGATTGTATGAAAATATATGGGAAAGAGAAACAGAAGGTATACGTATCGATGCATAATCTGCATAGCAAAATTAATCTTGAAGTTGGCATGTGGTTTTCATCTGACAATGCTAGGTATTTGTGCTTAACAGCAAACTATATAGACATGGACTGGAATCTCCGCAAAAGGGTATTGAATTTCGTGACTCTCGATCCTTCTGATACTGATGACATTCTTTCTGAAGTTGTTATAAACTGTGTAACTGACTGGGCTATTGACCAGAAATTGTTTTCAATGACAGTCGATGACTGCCCTGCGTCTGATGATATTGTCTCAGAAATGAAGGACTGGATATCTCAGATCAAGCCTCTCCCCAAAAACGGGGAACTATTTGATGTACGTTGTGCTACATTTGTCTTGAAATCTATTGCGCAAGATGCCATTGAATCTTTTGCAGAGGTAGTGGATAAAGTTCGGGCTAGTATAAGGCATGTTAAAAGTTCACAAGCAATGTTGTTAAAATTCAATGAACTTTCTCAGCAGGTTGGAATAAATACGAAAAGACATTTAGTTCTCGACTTCCCAACGCAATGGAACTCAACATATTCCATGCTTGAAGCCGCGGTAGAATTCAGGGATGTTTTTTCTACTCTTCAGGAACATGATTCTTCCTACACAACGCCGTTGTCAGAAACCGAATGGGAAAGGGTAACTGGTTTTACTGAATTTATGAAACTTTTTGTTGAGGTTACCACTGTTTTTGTTGGAACTAAATATCCAACAGCAAATATATACTTTCCTGAACTATGTGACATTCACAGACATTTGATTGAATGGTGCAAGAATCCAGATGATATCCTAAGCTCTCTAGCAATGAAAATGAAAACCAAATTTGATAGTTATTGGACAAAATGCATTGGGATTCTAGCAATAGCTGCAATACTAGATCCCAGATTCAAGATGAAGTTGGTGGAGTATTATTATCCCCTGATTTACGGTTGTGATGCTCAAGAACGAATCAAAGAGGTTGCTAATGATGTTAGGGAACTTTATAACGAGTACGCTCTTGATCAAGATAGCACAAATGGCTGCTTGCCAAGTACTAGTAGTAGTACCTCTAGGGATAGACTTAAAGGGTTCGACAAGTTCTTACATGAAACCTCGCAAAGTAAGAGCACAACCTCGGATCTTGACAAGTATTTAGCTGAACCCGTCTTTCCCCGTAGCCATGATTTTAACATATTGAATTGGTGGAAGGTTCACACTCCAAGGTACCCCATTTTATCTTTAATTGCGCGTGATGTTTTGGGGATCCCTATTTCTACCCTTGAAAAAGATTTGGCATTTAGCAACGGGGATAGAGTTCTTGACTATCATCGAAGTTCACTCAATCCAGATGCTCGAGAAGCTTTAATATGCGGTCAAGATTGGCTAAAAATGGAATCAGAAGGTGCCCATTTCTCCCTGTTCTAAATTTTCTCTAGGTTGTAAAGTAAAATGGATGCTAATCCTTTGATTTCCTTTATCAGATTTTAAATCAACTTTGAGCCATCCTGCTTCATCTATTACCATGGAATCAACTTAAGAGAATAATTGATACTGTAAGTCTTCATTGCTCTTAAATCATAATAATTCATATATTATCTCTAAATACAATGGTTTTCACTTTTGTACATGTTTATAGGTATCTGGTTTGCTTTCAAACCATTTGAACAGTGTAGAATCCCTTTTGACAGCAATGTACCCGTAAAAGGAGCCGTTCATCTTCATCTGCTGCCATCTTTTGATGTAGATTTAGGAGGATCAAGAAAGCTCGTTCCGAACACCTAACTCCCTGCTTGTGTGTGTACTTGATAGAGTAAATAAAATGGTATTTGTTATCATTTATAGCATGCACAAAGTAGTATATTGTAGTTTGTTCTTGCTTGATCCTGGTCTTAGTTTATGTTTCCTTGTATTTTTAACATTATTGTAGCTGTTGATGCTTATTGCCAAAGCGCGTTAGATTTTAGTAATTTATAACACCTCAGTTTTAACATTTTCATTTTTACTCGTGGAGTCACGTTTAACAACGATATAAGGTCAAGAGTCGATTTTAAAAAGTCGAATCTAAGATCGACATTCGAAAAGTTGATTCCATGTGTGGTAAAAGAAAATGCAATATCGATTTAGTCAAATGTTTTTTCCCGGTGCCTCGGGTAAAAGTCCACCCGTTGCGGTGCCCCAAATATATTTTATGCTTATAACATTATGCTTTGTATAGTCTAATGATGGTAAATAATTGGATGTTAGTTTGTTGATCACCTAATTTTTTTCCCTTTAATCTTGGTAGTCTTTATGCTAAATTTGAGATAGTTATTGATTGTAATAACCCAAAATGTAATTGGGGTGTTTCTGGAATTTCAAAAAAATAATCATCCAGAACTACGGTGGCAATCTATCGGAACCCCTGCGGCCGAAATTGACCACAAAAGCATGAATTTATAAAATATATAGACCACATAATCACAAGTTCCGAACCCTATGTCAGCTATACGAATTTTCCGCCATTTTCTTCATCAAATCTTCATTTAAGATTTGATGAAGAAAATGGTGGAATCTTCATTTTAATCAGAGTTTATCAAACCCAAGCGATTCCTAGTGATAGCGAGCATCAATATCTCAAGTTGCTACGACTTTTGGTAAGATTTCTGCAAACCGTTTTCCAGCATCAATTTCAGCATCTACATCGCAGTTTGAACTCTTTACAAGTAAATAGTATTATATAATTGAAGTGCTGGGTTAGTTTTATTTTTATTAATTTTCCCAACTTTAATTATGCGATTATTTATTGCTAATCATAAATTCGAGTTGTATACTTCACTCGGAGAAGTCATACATGTATTTGCATCATATAAGGGCTTCCACCGGTTAGCGATAGCAAATCCCATGTTGTACGGTACGAGTCAACTCGGCAGTTTTATGGTGGTCCTGGACCACCATGTCATATTTATTCCTTTAAAAATATGGCATTTATATTTTACACGGTCAGGGTCCATGTGTTTTTTTCTGATTTCCTATTGGTTCTGATCACCAAGTCATACTTGGTCCAGGACCATAGTAAAATTTGCGCAACTTTCATGCATGTAGGTAGATTTTTCATACGTAATTAATTTTTTCTTGAGTATATTATATCTATTGATTTTATTATTTATGCATGCATAATTGGTAAAGAGTGTCACTAGAGTCAATTTTATTGTATGTCACTGATAAGTGGTTAGGTATTAGAATTACATTGCTATGCAATCAATTTCATTGTATTGCCCTTTAGAACTCACATTTCGAGGGTTTTAATGGTCTATCCCTACATGGTTTACGTTTTGAGGAATCTATTCTTTTTTAGCTTACATTTTAAGGAATCTATCCCTTCATGGCTTAAATTTCAAGGGCCATATTCCTCTAGGCTTACAATTGAAGGAGCTTATTCCTCCAGGGCTTACATTTTGAAGAGTCTATCTCTCCAGAGCTTACATTTTTAGAATCCTTGCAATCTAGGACTTACATGAGAAGTTGTAATACTCCAGAATCATCTGACACCAATTCGTTTCACGACTGTCATTACAACCTAGAAAGATTCTTGTTAGGAGCGGAAACCGGAAAGACAATATTGTATTGTTTTAAATTAGTAAAAGTCATATTTACTATTGATCCTTTTATTTTCTTAGTACTCTTTACGTCCCGGAATATAAATCACTTTGTCTCTTTTTGTTTGTTCCATAATATAAGTCATTTTACATTACCAATAAAGCATTTATTACTCTTTTCTCTATCATACTCCGAATTTATTAACAATTATTTTTCAACTACTTTTCAATACTTTATAACTATTGCATTAATGAACAATCAAAGGACATTTTAGCCATTTTTCCTTAAAATTTATCACAATTAAATTTTAGCCTCAAAGGGCTAAAATTAAATCAAAGGGCTCGCTCAACATCTAACCTAGATGAAACTTCTTATGGAGAGAGGTATAGAATTCATTAAAGGTCAAAGACCCTTACCTGGAATAGGACACATAAGGTATTTCAAAACGGGAAACCCTAGCTCCCACCGAAATTTCCTTATCTAGAGCTTCATTGAACGGATAGTACGTATGCATTTGGAATACAGGAAAATTCCATGGATATTCATGGAATTGAAACTCAGAAAAAAGTTAAAATCCTGGGTCAATCTGAAGATAAGGGTGATGAAGCAAACTTCTCTCACAAAATCAGTTGTCAAAAACAACAAGATGTAAAGATCTTCAAGCAAGGGGAATGTCTCATTTTATAAGCATCGATCATAGAAGCAGAAGAGTCTTTGGTACTCACAACTCTTCTCAAACCGTCAAACGATGACACTTTGCTAAAAGACGGATGTCTCTGAGATTGGAACAGTCATTCAAATCTCGAGGTTTATAAGATGGCATGAGCCCAGCACGCATCACATACGTCAGAGATTGTTCGGATTTAGCCTCTCAACTCGTTCCACGTCACCCATAAGCGGACCTAACTTGTGATTTATACATCCTAGCTCAGGTATGATGGGCATTTGACATGGGCTAGATCGGTCTCCGTACACGCGGCACTCACATAGCTAGGCTACGAGCATAAGACCATCTTTGATTACGGTCCGAGCCGATCTCGCCGTCACCGCCTTTATTATTGTCTAAGTGTCCTCAGCTCGGCATCGATGCCCAGATCGTACCGACTCTAGCTCGGCATTAAGGACCCTCCAACAGAATACTTGGCGGAGGTCGGTCCATACACCTCTTCCATCAGGCAAGACGCATGTCGTCATCTGCCACAAACAATCTCTTACTCTACTCATTCTTGCCATCACCGCTGGTTGGACCCTCAGCTCCACCTAGGCATGCTATATAAATGGACCGTTTATCTCTCCTTGCATGATACGTGATTCCACTTACAATCACTATATCAATTACTTACTTGAAATTTCACCTTACTATCAATTATTGACTTAAGCGTCAAATGGTTGTTCCGGAGATAGAACTCCGTGACATCTAATGATTTCTTCGTTTTACTGTGCATACTCTCTATAGATTCTACCATTGATCACCTCCTCCGGGCTCGCATTGCGCCTTCAATGATTAGAATTACTTTGAACGATTTCAGGCATCATCATAGAGTTTTCTCTGAAAATTATGTGCCAAAATTTAAAAATCATGCTTAATAATGCTTATCACATACGTAATTTAAAAATCATGCTTATCCCTTTTTAAAAATATTTTTGTCGTTAATGGTCTTTAATTTTTATTTATTACAGTTATATGATCCGAACATGTTCATATATTTTTAATAGGGCCAAATGTCCAAAAGGACACATATTAGACTTAATTAGGCAAATAGGACGCCAATGAAACTTATTTGGTTATAAGGACACAAAATTAGTACCTAGACCAAACTACCATCCATTAATAATAATAAAAGCGCTGAATTCAAAAACAAAAACAAAAAAAGGAGGAAACGGCGCTGTTGTTTCTTATATCTTATATCTATAAAGTGCTAAGAAGTTGTTCCACAATTGGCCACGTGGCAACCTCCTGAGCTAACATGTGGCATAATTTAATTTTAATTTTTTAACAGCAGATTTTTTTTCCTTCTGTAAAAATCGGAATTTCGGTTTACGTTATATAGAAAACGAAAATTTTTGTTCGATTCTCCGTTACATAAACCGACCCAAAGCGTATATTTCGATTGCTCCACAATTGTCCACGTGGCAACCTCCTGAGCTGACACGTGGCACATTTTTATTTTTTATTTTTATTTTTTTAAAACCGGAATTTCGGTTACCGTTGCATAGAAACCGAAATTTTTTGTTCGATTCTCTGTTAAATGAACCGAACCAAAGTATATTTCGATACGGTTCATTTTTATTACCTCCAACAGACAGTGCAGTTTCAGTTTTAAGTTTCAATCAACCGAAAATTTTCGATTCGATTTCGGCACAACAATTGAATAAAACCGTGTATTTATTTTTATCAAACTTGTACCGTTAGTAGTTTGTGCAGAAAAGGAAAAGAAAAAAAAAGACCGACGGATTTAAAGTTTCATTGTGTAGTGTACGATGGAAGATTAGTCAAGTTTAGCTATAAATTACAACAACAAAAAAATAAGTGCAAACAAATATCCGCGCCAAGAAGTTGTGCCCACATGTGACCACGTGGACACCACATTAAATATTTTTATTAAAGTGCTAAGGAGGTTGCTCCACAATTGGCTACGTGGAAACCTCCTGAGCTGACACGTGGCATAATTTTATTTATAATTTATAATTTTATTTTTTCAACAGCAGGTTTTTTTTCCTCCGGTAAAAACCAGAATTTCGGTTAGCGTTATATAGAAAATGAAATTTTTGTTCGATTCTCCGTTACATAAACCGAACCAAATGGTATGTTTCGATTGCTCCACAATTGACCATGTGGCAACATCCTGAGCTGACACGTGGCATATTTTTATTTTTTTAAAAGCAGATTTTTTTTTTAAAACCGGAATTTCGGTTAGTATTATATAGCAACCAAAATTTTTTGTTCGATTCTCTGTTACATAAACCGTACCAAAGTGTGTATTTCGATACGGTTCATTTTTATTAACTCCAACAGACAGTGTAGTTTCAATTTTAAGTTTCAATCAACCGAAAATTTTCGATTCGATTTCGGCACTACAATTGAATAAAACCATGTACTTATTTTTATCAAACGTGTACCGTTAGTAGTTTGAGCAGAAAAGGAAAAAAATCAAAAAAAAAAGGCCGACGGATTTGAAATTCTACTGTGCAATGTACGATGAAAGATTAGTCAAGTTTAGCTATAAATTACAATAACAAAAAAATAAGGCAAACAAATATCCGCGCCAAGAAGGTGTGCCATAAATCATATTTTTTCGTCCTCTTTCCTTGATATCTCATTTGATATTTTTCAGAATTAATTTCAGAAAATCGATTTTTTTCTTTATAAATTTGACTTCAAACGGCTATATCTTTTGATATGAAATTCCGATCAACATAATTCTTTCACTATAATTCATATTTTTTCGTCCTATTTATTCAGATATCTCATTTTATAAAATGACACATTATGCAGTGACACACAATAACACCAACATTTTATGAAGTAACATAAACACCCAAATTGCAAAAAAAAAAACTTTGTAAATTGTATATGCAATGACATCAATGTCACTGCATCAATTCTCTAACTGTAAATGCAATGAGAAAAAAAAATGTCACTGCAGTTTTGTACACAAACAGAATCAGAGCTAATGGATGCAAAAAAAAAAAGTCAAAGATTTGAGATTGAAAATTGAGCAATTAAGTCATTTTTCTCCAATAATTCTTGTAAGAATGAAAGCAGGAGGTGTTGATCCGATAGCAAGAAAAAAGACTTAATTGTTCAAAATCAATCATTGAATAGCCATTGAATAGCAATCTTACCCTCAGTATCAATCAAGAAAAACCTTTGCAAAATATATGATATTCTGATCAAAATGGACAAGAAAGCAGGGGAATTGAAATCTGATAGCTATTCAATGCTTAATTCAGCATTTTCCGATCAGATTCCGGCGGCTTTTAGTTTATTCGATACTCAATCTTCTTCCTTACCATTCAATCTTAGCTAGCTAGTTCAGCATTTGCAGAATAAGAATCAGCCATTGTCTCATCATCTGTTGAAAGCAAGCCCTTGTTTGATTTATTCGGCTTTGCTTCAACGGACATCACTGCAAAACATAAGTGGAATGAACTGATTGAACTGGAGAGCAGAAGGATTAATTTGGAAAGAAGTAAAAAATAAAAAATAAAAAAATTCAAGAATTAATCAAGTATATGTGAAGGGGATGAACTTGAAGCAATGAGCACAATGAGAAGAACGTAAATCGAAAGTTTAGCCATATCCATTTCTGCACAATATAAGAAGATGGTTAAAGTTCACGACAATTCTGAATTGGTTTGTTGAAATTTGATCTTATTATAGATGGACTTGACTTGAATTGGTATGTTGAAATTTGATCTTTTTATAGATGGACATAACCTCGGTAAGCCATTCCTTGTGGCCTTGAAGGCCCTCCTTATTCAGAACCTTGAATGCAACATGCAAGGATTTGAGACCAACCCTAACATTTTCATCAATGTAACCCAAGTTCCAAAGGTCACCGGGTTAGGCTCCTCATCGGAGCTATTGGAATCCACAGATCGTAGGCTATAGGAATTCGCCAATTCACTCGGACTGCGGTTCGATTCTTCAATTAATACACGCCTTCGAGGCAAAGTTAGGATTTTAGTCCTCTAACTTGGCCTATTTTGGATTTTAGTCCTGCTCCTGCTCCGGTGAGGAAAATGGTCCTCTAAGTTGGCTTTTTTTTTTGGATTTTAGTCTTATCCGCCGGAAATATTGATTGGGCACCGGAATTTTTAAAAATAGTCCTCTAACTAGGCTGCCACGTAAGCATTTTTTAAAGATTCCGGTGCCCAATAAGCTATTTCCGGCAGACAGGACTAAAATCCAAAAACAAAGTCAACTTAGAGGACTATTTTCCTCACCGGAGCAAGACTAAAATCCAAAATAGGTCAAGTTAGAGGACTAAAATCCTAATTTTGCCCACGCCTTCGATCGTAGGCAATCATCAGCTAGAGATTGAAAAATAAATTAAAGAGAAAAACAAATTGATTAATGAATTAATCAAATTAATTACCTGGATGAGAAAAGATGATTGGGTAGCCATTGCCGACGTAGTCATGAAGCTTCAACTTGTCATGGGTGATATGAATCAACTTGCAGGTTGGGAAGAGGATCTCCGATTGTAAAAGCCCTGCATCTTAATATATTCAGGAAATTAGAATGGTGATTTTGAGGGTAATTTAGGAAAGTTGGAAAAAAATATGTTCTTATAATCAAATAAGATTTAAGTGTGTCATAAATGCCTATTAAGTGTTCAAACTAGCCCTTATAAACAAATATCCACTTTTGTCTATTACTTACGTATTTGTTTGCCATTTTGTAGATGTTACTAGTAGTGAATCGTACGCCGTGCAAGGCACGGCGTGCCCGTGAGAATGTAAACGTACAAGTTGAAAAAATATGAAAATCATACAGTTTAAAAGATGAAGCATTCGCATAAACCAAACAGCTACAGCCATGCATTTTTATTTATACTAAGCCAGATAGTTAAAAAGATACATAGCTTTAGGTACAATAATTCACAAAAGATAGTGGAATATGGTGATTGCAAGCTCTAATAGTTATGTATATTACTACACCATTAAATTTTAGCTATGTTAAAAGCTAATGGTGATAATATACTAACTATGTTCCCCCACTATGGCAAAGTTTGGCTTTTAAAGAAAACATACAAAACAATCATGGCTGCAAATACAACACATAAACATACAGAAATCCTTAGTCGGTCTTCGATTCATCTTCATCCTTATTCTTCAGCTTTTTAACTGGACTTTCACTTGCATCGTTCTTTTGTGGAAGAGAAACTGATTGAATTCTTTCGTGTGTGTAGCTTGGCGGGATTGTTGTAGGTATTGAACCAAACATTAGTGTTCTCTTAGATCGTGGAGAATGGGTATGTGGCTCACTTTGTAACTCGACGAATCGAAATTTCCGAGAACAAACTTTGGTTGTGGGGGTCGAAAAACTCGGGTGGTTTCTTTTGATGATGCTTCTATTGTGTCCTTATGTTGTAGTTGCACCGAACGAATGCCTTCAATGGTAGGAATTGAGTCTTCTTTGTAGAGCTGTAGAATTGTGTAATTCTTGTCAGCTGCAAAGAAATTGACAAAGCAGTAAACTTTTTTGCCATATAAAGCTGCTTCCACCTCTTTCAATAATGACTGGCCCTGTGAAAAAGATTGTGTAAATTTTAGTTATAGTATGTTAGGATGAAAAGAAACTATATATGGAAGAAGAATCATGTAATTCAGCAATCTATATTGAGACATCATGTATGGAAGGGAATGTGAGTGTATATTGAATTCGGAATTTTTGGACAGATTATGTAATTCAAAGAATCCAAGAAGTGAATATAATTCAAACATGGATTATTAAATGAATGTAATTTTTTGATTGAACCACCAAATAGACTATATTCAAGCATGATGAAGTGAATGTAATTCAAAGATTTTTTTATAGGATGATGTAATTCAAGTAATCATTTAATTCAACATTCTCGTATTTATTATTAACATAGAAGCATATGTATGTATAAGATAGTATGTACATAAACCTACATGTTTTAGACTTCGAAGCATGGAGGATAGGGACTTTTTCCATAAAAAGAAACCAATGTCAATAATATTTGATCCACATTAATTATAAGCATGCTACGCATATAAATTTTCAAGGGAAAGAATAAATGTTGTACCTTAACATCTCGCTTCATAAAGCCGAGTAGCGATAAATGCAAGTGAGTTTTTCGAAGATTGGAGAGAATATTGTGGCGAAAGTGTGCCGTAATCATCGCTTAAATAAACATCCATACGCCCACCGTAAAAATTGAAGTTCATAATGGATTATTAAGTAATAATTATGGTTATACATTGGAGATTTATAGAGTTCAAATATTTACCGTGGAATGACCGTTGCTTTCTTGCCGCAAGAATTACACATAAAGCTCCAGTTTACTTTTCATGTACGATACTTCTTGCAGTTTCCGCAAACACTTTGCCAAAGTTTTTCTTGTCCAGGCATTAGCTTCAATTTGCCTGCAATCCAGGCTATTTTGAACTATCCACAAGAAAAAGAAAATCTTATGAATAACCAAATATATATGTTATCATGAATATAACAAAATGCTGATCAGGTATTTATAAGGGAAGCAGAAAATTAGTTATATTATAGATTCCTATGTATATACCTGTTCAATCTTGGTAGTCACATCTTTGATCTTAGACAAATCTGAATTTTTTGGTGGTCGTAGGAGAATGTCAGCATCATCATATGCTTTATTCGCTAATAATCCAGCAATCTCATAACTGTTTTCTTTATACCTATTTAAAAGATTATAGTGCAAACATATTAAAATCTATTTTAAAGGGGTAAAAAAAATCATAACTAAGCTTCATAAATTATATGTATGTATGAAAAATGTAATTCATACCATTCCATCATATGTTCAAGATCCGGCAATGGAGGATTCACCATGAAATAGGCATTGTACTTTGGTGTAGTAAGGGATATACCTAAGTAATAATAATAAATATGAGAAAGGAAAAGTAATGCATTTTAAGTAATATTTCCATTACATACATGTAAATATGGAACTTTCTTACCATGGTAAGTGGTTACCCTCAAAGTTAAACCCACTATCAATGTTGGTTCGGAAGTTTTGCAGAGACTTGGAATTCTTCATTATCCAAGAAATCTTCCCAAAGTCTTAAAACCATCGGGATTTTCCTATTCAAGAAATTTCAGTAAACAATGTATGTTTAATATATGTTTTTTTTACTCTAGTGTGTAACCAATATAGTATATAATAAAATTACTATACTTACTCTTCATCAATCAAGATATAATCTCTTGATTTTGAGTTGCTTGAACCATAAATGGCATGCGACTGGATGACTAATGCCTTGATAGCTGGTGTTATATTAGACATGAATGAAACATAATGATTGTAGAGTTAGAATCATTAGTAGAATTAGAATCATTAGCAGATTATTGTTATGTAGATAGGTTATGTCTATGGACTGAACAGAATTTAGAAAATGCTGTTAGAAGTTTTAACTCCTTTTTGATTATATACATATATATAATCTGAAGGTGTTAAAAGTAATTCGGATATATATAAAGGTTAATGCCCAAAAAACATTATTTCATAATAAAGTAACGAATAAATACCACTATCATTATGTTTGGTAAATCATGTAAATACATTATGAAAATATCAATGAATATGTGGAAGTTAAAAAGTGAAGAAAACAGAAAAAAATACAAGCACCATTTCCAATAATCGTAAATTCTAACCGATATTTAAAAGAAACAGCATAGTATAAAGATTAGTAGGCTCAGCAAGAATGAACATAGAAAGTATATATTTATGAATGATGTAAATAGAAACTACAATGAAGTTACTACATTAAGGCTATTGGATGTATTTTACTTTCCAACATAAAAGTCGTTATTATTAATATTAATGATAAAGCCGCAGTATGAAAACTTACCAACATATTCATAATGTTCGCAAAGCGGTACAATTCGAGAATTTCTTAAAAGTGTATGAGCACGGCAAAGTATGCGAGGGATCTCATCATGAATAAGATCAATCAAGTTGTATATGGATAAGATCCACTCGTATCCATATTCCCCGAGTCTATATTTCAGTTCTGCCACTTTCAGTCTAGCATTAGCAATTTTATATCTCTTGAATGGAATCAGCAGTTTCTCCAAAGGTGCAAAATGTGTATTAAAAGTGGCACAGCTGCAATTTTTGTGCCCTAGATAATGGGACAAGTAAAAACATATCAAAATTATCATTCAGCATAATGTCTGTATTATAATATTTTAGAAAATATTCAATGTGTTTTGAGTATTTACCTCCATGTCTGTGAGTACATACTTCTTGAACATTGTTCCTTTGTTTTGGGATTCAGAGATTTTATGTTTTTCTACAACTTGAACTATGACAGTCCAATCATCAGTTGTAAAGCTAACTTGCATTGCATTGTACAATTTTCTATCTTCTGTCTTCTACACGAAGGAAATCACATAATTTGCATATATTATTATATATCACAGGTAGAATATACCAAACATAAAATATCATGTATGGTATGAAAAGAATAATAAGTTCATGCAGTTACTGTAATCCAATAAAAGAAGCAAATATTCATGCATTAGTTAGCACTTCTTTGTATACCACATTACGCGTAACATTAATTTTCTCAGAATCAAAGAATGTAGGAACAATAAATACTTTTACAGCAGTTGATGTTTTTGCACGTGAAAGCGCCACATATAATTGACCATGAGAGAAAACAGGTTCTTTTAAGTAGACACCAACAAAATCTAATGTTTGACCTTGTGCTTTATTTATTGTCATTGCAAAACAAAGTCTTATCGGAAATTGAATTCTTTTATATGGAATCGGAGAGAATTCATCATTAGATGGTTGTAAAGGTATCTTATGTAAGAAAACTTTTTTCCAGCATGATCTCCAATTGCAATTTCTGCATGTATCACATTTTTATCTAGCTGTTTACATATTAGCCGTGTTCCATTACATAATCCTTCAGTTGGATCTAAATTTCTAAGTAGAATTATTGGTGTATTAGGTTTTAACTTTAACTTATGAGGTGGTAGACCATTGGGGGTCAAACTATTCAACATATCTTCATATAGTCCTTGATCTTGTGGATTGATTGTTTTATCATAACTTACATACTCTGTTTCTATTCCTGGGAATTTATCAATCATAATCTCATTAATTTCATCTACAAACTGATTTTTTGTAGTCAATATGGCTCTATTAATTGAAAGTTGAGGCCTGCTGGAAAATGATTCTTCTTCTATAAAAACAGATTTTATAAGACTATCTAATCCATCTTCAACATTTTTTTGTGTACTGATTATATTCATAGGCAAATCAATGTTTTCAGCGTCTTCAATTTGAGTCAGTCCATCACCTATATCTAACAGGAATTTAGTGTAAGTAGGATCTAATCGTGCTCGCATATTTTGTACAAGTTTAAATTTTATTAAGTTTGGCCAAATGTAAGATCTAATTAATGATGCATTGATAGTTTCATTCTTTGTACCTCCATGAATAACCGGTAAAGTCTGGCGGAAATCACCGCCTAACACTACGATTTTTCCACCAAACAATTCCGAGTTATCCATTAAATCTCTTAGTAAATTATCCAAAGATTCTATTGTTGCTTTTTTTGCCATTGGTGCTTCATCCCAAATAATTAATCTTGCTTCTCTAATCATGGTTGCTAAGGAAGACTGTTTACTTATTCTACATGTGAAACTATCTGTAATGTCAATTGGTATCTAAATCTAGAATGAGCCGTTCTACCTCCAGGCAATAAAGAAGCTGCTATACCAGATGAAGCTGTAGCCAAAGCAATAAAGCCCTTAGATCTTACATCTGCTAATAAAGCTCTATATAAGAAGGTTTTACCGGTTCCGCCCGGTCCATCAATAAAAAAACATGCTGCCGTATTCTTAAAAACTGATGCAAGAATAGAATCAAATGCTGTTTTTTGTTCTTTATTAAGCAGTGTTTTGGAATTAATGTCTGCTTCGCTTATTATGATATTTTGTTCGGCTCTTAATTCTTTAGTTAGATCTTCAAAATCACTGTTTTTCATATCTGGAGGTATCAGACCAAATAAAGCTATATCTTTTCCCATAGGCTGTAAGAATACATTTATCTGTTGAAGCACTGTTTTTCTAATTTCAGATTTTGAAAGATGTGTTTGTCTAGATATATCTTTCGATAAAAAAGGTTCAAATTGATACCATAATTTTAAAGGATCGGGGCATGAATAAATCAATAAAGTAGCAAATAACCTTCTTAATTCATAAGGCATATGATATGACGATGCTTCTAATAAGCAATGTTCTTGACTATTATTTTCTTCTAACAAACCACGAGCTAATGCTGCATCATGATACGTGTTATACATTTCATTGTTAAAATATTTTAAATGATCAAAGGATTTAGGACACCTAACATTACACAATAAAATCTTTAAAAAGTATCTTTCACCTTCTATTGGATTCACGTGATACTATTCTTCCAATCGAATCACCTTTCATTCTTACTTTCCAACGTTTTTTTATCATTTTCCCATACAAAAAAGTCTGGGAAATCACCATATGTGCAGTTCCTTTTTTGAGCTTCAGAATCTAGTCTATTCATTTCAAAGTATTCAGTCAGCATAGTTCTACGATTGAATGGATTATCTGCAACATTCTTAAGTTTATGTTTTTTATTGAAGTTAATTGGCTGAAAATTTTGAAGATGTACTTGTAATTGAATAACAAGGAGGTTTCATATCTCCTAATGAAATCTATAAATACGCCATAATGCTTCGGAGGAGAAATCCATCTTCCGATTGATATTGTTCGATTTCATTAATTTCTTCATTGCTTGTGTGATCAGTTACATTAAACATAATTTTATCACTTCCTTTACATATATACTTGTAGATGTATTTTACGGCTTTTACAAAGTGGAACAAATCTCTAGATTTATATGACGAGTCAAATTTTGCAAGGAGGTATGGATTATACGGTACAACCCATCGGTTGTCTAACCATGCACCTCTAGCCCTAACTCTTGAATTATCATTTCGTCTTCGTATATTGGATATGCATCTCGTTGTTATAATAGTTTCATCACAAAATGTTTTAGGATATGATTTCTTACAACGATTATTTTTATCCATACATACATTCTTAGGATTTAAAATTCCACAAGGTCCATGTAACATGTGTTTAACTACTAAATTGTACAAATGAGGTTGTTCTTCTTTATTTGGAAGTTCAAACCGACACAAATCTATCGAATTCTCAGCTCGTAAATTTTATAATGTGGTTTTAAAATCGAAGGAAATGAGCATGTGGTAAACCTTTTTCTGAAATTCTATTACATATGTATAGGCAGCCACTTTTCCAAATAATTTTTTTTTGAATAACTCAATCTTAAGTTCTTCTAATTTTGCTTTAAATACTCTATCCATCAAATCAGGCCTATTTTGAGCCAATTCTCCATTGCATAACATCTCCTTTATTTCAGGCCAATTAGGGTTACATGTTATCGTTAGAAAAATATCCGGCTTACCAAATTTTCTTACTAAAGACATTGCATCTAAGTATTTTTTCCTCATGTGTCTAGGCCCTCCGGTAAACGATGCAGGCAAGATAATACGTTGACCGATCTTGCTTGCATCATTTTCTCCATTTGATACAACATCAACTATACCTTGAAGAAATTCTTGTCTAATATTGTTTTGTTGTGATCTGAAGTAATCTAGTCTTTGTGTCTCTAACTTAACAAACATGTCTACTACATATTGTTGGAGAAGGCGACCAAAATGAAGTATGCAAGACTTATCATTATCCATAATCTGTAATTTGTAACAATAGTATTCTCTAATCGATACATAAGTTGGATCATGTGAAGTATCATTTAAAAGTATTGTGTTTTCAGTTCAAGAACAATACTTGCATTTCGTGGATTAAGTATTCTACTATTTTCATTATTCTTTTTCCTTTTTCGTGGATTAGTATTAATGTCTTTTTTACTTATGCCTTGATGCCAACCAAGATTACCATAAGGAAACATAAGGGGATATTGTAAAGGATCATAACAACCATAGTAGTATTGGACAGAATGTGAAACTCCACTATATGTGTATACTTTTATGCTTCTTTGTGTATTGTCATTACCTTCAACTAATATGCCAACCACTTCAGAAGTAGTGGGCTTATTATAGACTCTTTGATCAATTTTTGGATTACAAAACAATACAATTTCAAGTTCCTGAATATCTGGAATATTCCTTAGGTCTCTAAAAAATTTGGCATAAGGATTATGGGACAATACTGTTAAGATCTTTTGTAAAGTTGCTTCAAACAATCTAGGACATTTTTCAAGACGGTTTGACAATTCATAATCTGCATCATGGAAATAAAATTGTACATTCTGACTTTTTTCTGGGGTTTCTATAAGATCCTTCATAAAATGATACACTTGCCCTTGGACCCTAAAAGTATAGACACCTTTGTTTCTCTTAGCTAATTCCTTATCATAAGTTGCACCGAATGACGTAAATGCAAGATGATTATTGTATGTTCGGATTGAAGTTCTAAAATTTACTGCCTCATTTTCAGAAGATGTTAGGAGCTGAACAATTAAAGGAGGTAATTCAGTGCTAGCTAAGATCACATCTCCACTTGAACAACAAAAATTTGATGTTTCATGTGGAAATCTTTTAGCAGTACAATGTACACAATCACTGACTTTAGCTAGAATGTCACTTTTATCAACTATCATACTTAATAAATGCCTCTGTTTGTTATGTTTCTTGCGTTGACTATTAATACGTATCACATTAGAAGTTTGATCTAGAATAATATTAGCATAAGCCTGTGTATTCTGTTTAACCTTTTTTTTCTTCCAATTTTGTATCCTGATTGCTCTACTGATCACTCCATCATTTGAAGAGTTGAATTCAGAATTTTCTGCATTTAATGAAACGAGAAATTTGAATAGCTTGTGTGGGCTACTTGTTCATTTCTGTTAGAGTCTATGCCTGAAGAAGTTTCAAGAACAAACATGTTTTTTTTTTGTTTTTTTCTAGGTTGCTCTGATGATTCTGGAATTTCAGCAGACACCATTAACATATTCTTGTTTTCTAATGAATCTTTTTTAAAATTATCACAAATAAGAGATTTTTTAAAACAGGCTAAGGAGACATCTGTTTTTAATCTTCTTTTAGCACATTTTTCTTTCTAGTTTTTTAATTTCATAGCTCTTTCAGATTCATTATGTAATCTACTACCTGTTAAAATGTTAGATGTAGAACTGTCTTCTACAACAGCAGATGAGGAAGACATACCAGTAGTAAATTTAGGCTTACTACAGTCAATCCTTTTTAATAAGCCTATATCAGTCCTTTCTTTGTTTACCTCAGTTTTTCCTTTTTTTTTACTTTCAATACTTGTCTGCCTATATTTTTTCTGCTTCCATCTACAAACAGCCATGTGTTTCTTAGCTTCATTTATTAAAGATTCATCTACTGGTGAATGTGAGTTTGAAGATGACAAATCTAACCTATGACCTGAAGATTCCATGCTCATAGATACCCCTTTTTTTCTCACACAAAGTACTAATGACAATCAACAATGAAGAAGAACAATGAACAATGAGAATATGCAGCATGAATCTCCTAGTTTAAAAAATAGGAATCAAGTGAGAAAACAGTAATGAATACTAATTTTACTGGAAACATACATGTTGAAGTGCCATCAAAGCTGTTAAAGACTAACCAACGAATACAGCAATCCTCTTTTTTTACTTATGCATAAGACCAGCCAAACTACATATGAAAGCCATGAAGAAACAGATTGTTGATCCAAATGATGTAAACACAAACATATGCTACACAATATTTTGCAGGTAAAATGGAATGACAACGGAATAAACTACTAAGCTGAGGCAAAACACAAGTTTTAGTGAGCACCTCACTGCCCCTATGAAAAGTTGGTAATAAATATAGAATTTCGAGTGGTCCAGATTCATATTAATAAGGAATACAACTTTCTGGAAATGTCTTAGATGTATCCTGGAGTTGGATTCTATTGCGTAGCATATAACAAGTAATATTCCTAGAGGTTTATCTAAACAAAAGATGTGGAAAAAGAAAGCACTTTCTATAATAAACCAGCCATCATGTAATGGAAATTTAATAGTCATGAAACAGAACGATCATTATTTTCTGCTTATGGATCTTAAGATCAGGCATAAACAAAGAAGTTGATAGATACATGTATATGAATCTTTCTCAGTTTTGAGTCTTTTAATTTTCACATGCTGGCTTTACCTCTTCCTACGCTATTTTTCATCTTCTTATATATACATGTCAGTAGTAAATATAACACAATGAAGACATTAATGGTATGAATATTACACTTATTCATACAGTTAGCATATATGTAAAAGAGGAAAACTATAGTGTATAATAACTATACTTGTAAGCTGAACGTAAGAAGGTAAAACAAAAATTACATGCTATGAATAGATGTATTTAAAAAACGGGAAGCAAGCCACGGCACGAGAACATGAACTCAAGGGAAAACAGCATATGACTTGGGGGAAAATAAGGAATACATCAACAAGCTCAAAACATAATAAAGGAATATATAGACAATAACAATACGAAATCTTCTTGGACCGATGCTCTTAAAACAAAAGATTATTACAGCTGATAACAAAAGCTAAAGACACTTTATTTCCTAATAATTTCGCTGAATTTGTTATTGTAATTTTTTTCCTTCTGTCATTGTTTGATTAATAGTCATGCATTCTCTTTTTCCATGACTTATAAAATAAACATAATGGATGGTTAGTTCAGTAAAATCTCATGTATTGGATAGCATAATAGGAAAAGATTTTCTACTTAGATTAGTTTGGCTTGGTTTGGATGATAGCATAATACATCTTTATATTCTTTACATAAGTTGGTTGCCCCATTGTTTATTGCAATAGAGAGTTGATGCCTTGCAGAATTTGTGTTGCTTTTGTGTTTATTATGTCTACCTTTGCTCCATACATAAATTTGGCAAGTTCTGTGATTGCTTGCAAGTCTTTATGTCATCCTAAGTCAATCAAGTGTTTTCCTTACTATTTACCGTGCCTAAAAAATGTGACATGCATATGCCTCTTTTCAATCATAAATTCTGTTATCTGTATACCGTTCTTAAACAAATTAGAATACGACTGTGCAATAAAAAGAAATGTCAGAATTTGTTTAAGATTATGTGTGCTTTACCAAGTTTAAGCATACTTTAAGCAGCACATTAACAATGTTGCGTATCATATTTTTGCAGAATAAGAACCACATGAATAAGAAATTTGTCGATTCTTTTCTACATGCAGGGTTGCTGGTCTTCATTACAAGGAAGAAGAAAGAAGTTTGTTGATTGTATGTATTAGCCTATACTCAATGACTTCAATGGCCTATGGAAATGTGATCACAGCTATCTCAAGTAAACTTAAATTTACCTCCCTTCAAGTTCAGCTACAACAGTAGAGCATACGCATACAAAGAAAGAAAAAAGAATGGCGATTTCTAAATGGAAGGAGAAAAAATGCAAGGGGAAAAAATGAGAACATGGGAAAATTGTACAGTCAAGTAAGTAAACAAACACTTAGTATAGCCTCATTGGAAATGCATGACAGTGGTATGAATGAATTGATATTGGTATGTCTTCTTTATGTGTTGTCGTGGGAGGAAATTCTCTACTCAATATTTGCACATCCCATAAATTAAACAACAGTCAAGCGGAACGGTTATCTAAAATTAAGAAATGGAAAGAAAAATGTGATAAAAGAAAGCTTCTCTTTAGGTCGCTCACAAAGATTTCTCTCTCGTAGTACCCTCAAAATAGATACTTTAGAAAGCATAACACCTTAAGGTTATTTAATGGAATAGAAGAGACATCTAAGTAACCTAAAAAAAGAAAACAAACGAGAAATATGCTTGAATCTAAATCTTCTTTATGTCTAGACACTAATGCAAATGAATACTTGGTACATAAATGCTATACAACTTCAAACATGTTATATGCTATTGAGTGTTTTTTTTATTATTGTTTCCTACTTTCAATTAACCAACTTCAAATTGTGGCTAGAGTTTATTGTGCTTGAATAATGCATGGCAAGAATACAGTGCAAGTATAATGTAGACGAAGAACTTAGATGCAAAGATAAAGGCTGAAAAGGAAACTGTATGTATAGATACTGTGAAGAACTTTCAGATAGCATGTAAAGCAGTGTGGAGTAATGTGGGGAAAATTAAAATGGGGTGAAAGATTCACAGTTAGATCAGCTCCAAAGACAACCCAAGCAAAACATAGAGGAAAATCCGTAACTGTTACATTTACCCACACAGGAAAGACTATTTACTGTATCTAGTAAATCCAAAAGCAGAAAGATAACCTACAGGTGGATGAGTGGATCATACAATAGTATTATGTAACAAAGAAAGGCTCATATAAAAAACCTATTAATTGTAAGGATAAGTATTGCATACATTACAGGTGCAAATAAGTATGTAGTGTCTACGTGTGCAAGAAAATCGGGATTTTCTGTAGATCCCGTAACTACGGGGTTTGCTATAGATCCCCTAACTATTGGGGTTTGCAGTAGTACCCCTAACTACACAAACCTGAAGCAATTTCCTTGTTCGCGAGACAGAGAAACCGCAACACCTTCTTCCAAAACAAACTGGGAAAAATACCAGCTAGGTAAGTGGGGTTCCAAAGGAAAAAAATCATATTGGTAGTGTATATACTGGGAATTTAAATAAAACAGAAGAAACAAGGTGCAGATCGAAGAACACTGCAAACAAAATCAGATGAACAGGCCTCAAGCAACGCAGATCATTTGTGTGATTTCTAGACTCAAAAAAGTCAAAAGATAGCCTACATATTAACATATACACGTCACTTATTCAATACACACAATACCTAAAAGAAATAAAAGGAATATGCAGGAGCTAATTTCCATGTTATAGAATAACCAAATACAATGCACAAAGGAGTTCAAGTATATTCAAAAACCCTGCACTTGTTCCCCATTTTGACAATAAATAGCCCAATTCTAACTGTGAAATAGTATTATTGACCACAAGACACAAGACATAAATCTCATATAGTATTTCTTTATGTATATTTCCATGAAACACGAGTCAAATCAGTCAAACATAAAGGTCGCACCTTTTTTTTGGTTTCTCACCAATACGAATCTCAAAAATATATCAAGAGTGCATTTTGCATTTTTTGCCCAAGAATAACCCAAAACTATGTTTGAAGATGGTTAACATTGATTAAGGCACGGGGCAAAGCAAAGCCTAGCAACTATATCTCAAAGTACAACCCCACAAAGATTCAAACCCTAGAGATAGCAACACAAAGCATGCATGTCAATTAAGGGAATAAACCACACAGATTATGCTTAACTCAGCATTAAAAGCTCCCAAACATATGAGTAAGAGGATACTAAGGCACAAAGTCAAAATCCCAGAATGACAAGCAGCTTAAACTATCGAATAGCCATTCCAATGAAGAGAAAAGTTGTTTTTTTTATATCTAAAACCCGAAAAATTAACCCACTGGTAAATTTTTTTAGTTTTTTAGCAAACCCAGCTTAAAAAAATCACATAAAAACACCTTAAATAGACGGAAACCCAAAATAGGCATCACCGATTTGATGTAAATCTGAGAAGAACAGATCGAGAGAACACACCTTTACCACAACAACTTCTGGTTATGATTCCTTCTAAAGCAGCTTCTAATCGTATATAAGGCATGCAACAAGAAATAACACATGAATTAGATTTCGGTTTCCAATCTGCAAATATAATATGTAAGAAATCCTCTAAATCAAATAATGGATATTACCAGCACTTGAATTGATGCGTGGAATGACAAAGTGTTCAGATTCGTGCCTTATATCGACCCAAAAATAATTGGCTGAGTGGTTAAACTGTTGAAGAGAGTTAGTAAGGGAATGATTTCATTCCCGTCATATCCGTACGAGAATGAAAGGAGGGAGGATAGATTTTGTGGCTCCTAAACGCCAGGCGGACATGGTGGTTGGAAGCGAAGAGATGGAAGCGAGTTTGGATATGAGGGGGGGGGGGATGCTTTGGGGGGTTGTTTTTGCTTGGGAAGAAGAGCAAAGTAGATGTGTTAGGTTTTTTTTTTTCTGAGAGAAATGTGGTAGGTTTTGACAATGATGTGCATAACTTTACCAATTGTTTCTTAACTTTAGCAATATTACGTAAATGGTTTACTTTTTTATTTTTATACATATTAATAAATATAAATAATGTGTTGTATTTGATACTACATTGACATATTTACCTATAACGAATAATAAATGTTTATTTCGGGATATAAAATGTGTGACATAAATAAATGTTAGATTAAGGTTATATCTGGAAAGTAAACATTAAACGATGCATTAATAATATATAAAGCGAAATTTTTTTATGGGACAATTATTCGCTAAAATCTGGATACTTATTTTAGGACGGAAATAGTATAATTTTCCCATCACTTACACCGCGGAACCCAAATACATTCCACTCAATGTAATGGAGTGTTACTATATTGTAATGTAATATAATGTAATAATAGCATATAATGTTGCTATATATATTTTCAACCACAATGCATATTATAAAAAATACTATAGTAACGCATATTTTTTGATGTAGTCATACATGATTGAAGAATACATGGAATTCTTCTTTGACAACCACTTTTTACGACAGAAGTGCTGAGTAAAATTAAATAAAGGTTATACGTAGAATGGATATTTAAAAATCACTCGGCTTTTACGTTGTCGTAAAGTACACAAGCATATATCGAATATCTAAGCTATTCTTTATTAAAATAATCAAGTAAATCTTTTTTCCCCACGATAAGTAAATCCTTTTTCCCCGTGAGAGAATGAAAACTTAAAAACCGTAATCAAAAAGCGTGAACAAGAAACAACAACATTTTAAAAATAAACTATCAACAGACAAACCACCGAGCATGTAAATTTCTAGCCCTACGAAAATACAAAAAAGCGCAAGCACGAAGCGATAAACTCTCCACACGCAGACATGAAAACTAATAGATAGATATTTAATGGTTTATACCGACGTAGACCCATAATATAAAATATATATACGCAAAAGGATAGGATATTAAATGTGCGGAGGACAACGAAAAAATCATTGCCTCTACTGAAAAATGATATAGACACACAATAAAATATATATATACATACAAGGATATGATATATATATGTCCGATGTAGACCCACAATATATGAAATATATATACGCAAAAAAGGCCTCGTATATTTTTTTCTTTCAGGATCCATAAATTAAGCAAATTGTGTAAAACACGATATTTTCTAACGGGATCCATAAACTCATTCTAAGTAAATGTTAAATATAACTGTAGATCGATTGATGTCGACTTAAATCATAACTAACAATATAAAGCATTACATCTTTTATCGCAATTCATAAAATAAGCAAAGTGCCAGATATGCCATTTTTTAACGGGATCCGTAAACTCATTTTAAGTATATATGTCAAATGTAAAAGTAGATCGATTGATGTCTCCCATACGCTATTAATTATGAGATCATGTGTAACAACACATGTTATACATAAATTTGTTGCATATGTATGTATGATTTTACTTCTTATATATATCCTTCAAATAAAAAAACATATAAATGTGGGGAAAAAAAAAAAAAAAGGTGGGGTTGATACTGACACGTGTCAAGCTGGGAGCTTCACACGTGTCAGCATGAGGCAAAACCACAAGGATTGAATCAAGGGGCGACGTGGAGGCCTTGGGCAAGCTCTCCTCTCTTTTTATTATAGTTAGATAAAAATAACATAAATATTCTAAAACATATTTTTTGAATCAAAATATTCTAAAATATTAAACTTGCCCACGTTATATGTGAAAAATATTACTATAACAATATAGCTTTTTTTTTTTAAAAATAAATATTTTTGAATAGTTATTTTGATATATGAAAAATATTAAAGGAAATTAGGGATAATGACACAATCTGAAATATTTTTAAGTAACAGGACAGCTACATATTTTTATAGAAAGAATGACAACTGCATAAATTTTAGGGGGGAGGGGCCATAAGGACAAGAATTAACAGAAATGGGTCTGGAAGGACATTTTCCATTTTTAAAGATTATAAAGGACAAAAATACCCATTCACAGTAACATTCATCCAGATGCAACAACATTCATGAATCATCAAGTAACATTCACAGTAACATTCATCCAGATGCAAGAACATTCATGAATCATCGAGTAACTCATCCAGATGCAAGAACATTCTGAATCATCAAGTAACACTCACAAGTAACATTCATCCAGATGCAAGAAACATTCATGAATCATCAAGTAACATTAATGAATCAGAAGTAACATTCATCCAGGATGCAAGAACATTCATGAATTCATGAGTCATCAAGTAACCTTTGCACACGATCGACTAAACAAGCAAGGTATCATTCATCCACATCATACCGTAACATTGATCGATCCAAAGACAGAGTAACATTTACCGTTTCGGAGTAGTGAATCCCAAATCCCAAATCCCAAATCCTCAAAAAAAAAAAAAAAAAAAAAAAATGCTGCAAATCCGCAACCTCCGCCGCCGTCACCCTCCTTCACCCTCCTCCGCCCCAAATCATCCCCAAATCATGAGAAACCGGCCGATTTGAATTAGCAATTGTGGGCAATGGACTAAGTTTGGATGAGGGAAGAAGTTCACCACTCCTCCTCCGCCCCAAATCCGGCGGCCTTTGAAGTCGAGGTTCAATCGCTTACTTGCTTCGTCTTCTTCTTCAATCGTTAACTCCTTCGCCGGTACACATGGCCCCGGCCCGGCGGCACACCCGTAGGAGATGAAGCGACCCCCCTACCACCCTCGCTCAACCATAGCCGCCGCCCTCTACGACCGCCGCCGCCCTCTACGACCTTCTTCAATCGTTAACTCCTTCAAGCATTCAAAAACAAGAGAGATGATGAGGAAAAAAGGGGCATTTTGCAGGGGACTTGCCGGACTTGGGGATTAGGCTTTGAAAAAGCGGTTTGAAGAAGCGGCTTAATGAATGAATTGGGGATTAGGTTTTGAAGGGTATTTTGGGAAGAAATAATATATTTTGTCCTTATTAATATGTAGTGTACTTGGAACCGGATTTATGAATTAAAATGTCCTTTTCAGCAAAAAACTATAATTTTTATAGCGAGAAAGACAAACATTGAATCCCGAAAATCAATGAATCTCCCTAGTGAATCCCGAAATCAATGAATTTCGACAATGAATCCCGAAAATCAGTGAATTTCGACAATGAATTTTAAAAATTAGTGAATTTCGACTGTGAATTTAAACAGTGAATTTTGAACACAAGTGAATTTCGACAGTGAATAAATAGTTTTGTCCTTTATGTAAAAATTTCAAAAGACTGTATTTCTACTCAATTGATGAAATAGTTCTGTCATTTTCCCTCATTCCCCAAATATTAATGCATACAACTGCAATATAAACATTTTCAGATTGATAGTGTTAACAAACACTCTATTTAGTTTCAGACTTAATGTAATTCAGTTTCTTAATGTATTCAGATTTCAGACTTTAAATTTCCGACTCCAGATTTAATAAACGGCCCTAAGAAATATTGACACTATTTAAAAAAAAAAAAGAAAAAGGAATACGACGTTCTTTACTTCGATTTCTTGGGGAGAGAAGATGAGACTGTAGACAATACAGCCGCGACCCAGCTTATCGGAATTTTTCCGGAGATTTTTTCTCTTTTGGCTCAGCACTCCCTGGCTTTCTATCTATTTGTTGACGTTGTTGTTGCTGCTTTTTGTTGTTGTTCCGGCTGAGTGCCGGGACTTCAGTACCGGTCCGGTTGTTGTAAGTGCCGGGTAGTGCCGGTCTCTTTAGTCCCGGGTTTTCTCAGGGTTAGTAATAAAAGCTTTCGTTTTTGGGTAAAAAAAAAAAAAAAAAAAAAGAGAAAATACAGCCGCGACTGAATTCCAGCTGCTCAAGGTGAAACAAACTTTGAACTTAGCTGCAGCAAATTGGTTTGAAGGTAACCATCCCCTTATCTTTCCGGTTCACCTGGATGTTTTTCCCCTATCTGCGTTTCTGTAGAGAAATCAATAGGTCTTTTATGCGGTATTTTGAATAATGTATATGCCTACTTTATGTTGTTTTTTCCCCTGTTTAGATTCAGGTTATTAATAATCTAGTACCCAAGTATCCCTTTTTTTCCCAGTTCGATTGTGAAGCTGTTATTATGTTGCTTTTTCTTCTTTTTTTTATTGGGGGAATTGTGATGGGTATGGAATTTTTTCTTTCTAAATCAAAAGCCTGGATCTTGGAACTGTATTGAATAGCCTAGGCCCTAGGGTATATATGGATTATTTTTTGGGAGAATTGTATTCAGCACTTGAAATCCTTTTCTTAATGATGTAACACAAGAAATATGCTAATGAATTGCTTGGAAATTATTCACAATTTAATAAATGTTTGCTCCACAGGGACGTATTAATGTCTACACGAAATCGTGGACGGATGCCTCCACCTGTCCATGACCCTCCTCCATATGCAAGAGGTGTTGGGCCTGAGCAGGTGTCCCATCCTGCGTTATCGAAAGAATCGAGAGATCCTGGATATGGAAAGCCCCCTCTTGCTATTCTTGAGGAGCAGTTGGCTGTTCAACATGATGATATTCAAGGGCTTTTGGTTGATAATCAGAGGTTTGCTGCCACACATGTCGCACTGAGGCAGGATTTGGAAGCTGCAGAATTTGAGCTACACAGAACTCAGAAATATGCTGGTGCATTTCATGCTGAGAAGGATGTGGAGATACAAGAACTTCATGAGAAGTTCATGAAAGCTGAAATGGAGCTTCGGGGCGTTGATGGTAAGAGAAATGAGCTTAGGCTGGTTGGTGCGGATATAAATGAATTAACCGGGTCAAAGCAAGAACTTATTGCACAGGCTCAAGCAATGAATGAAGACTTGACTAGAATGACTTAAGATTTGCATCAGATTCCTCCAATAAGATCTGAAATTGAAGGTTTGAAACAAGAATTACAGCGAGCCAGGTAACTGCGCTATATTTTTCCTTAACTGATGGCGCTTAAAGCTAGGATTTTTACCACTGTGTGCTTTATGTTTGCTTTAGGGCTGCCATTGAGTATGAGAAAAAAGGATATGCAGAAAATTATGAACATGGGCAGTTGATGGAAAACAAGTTACTTTCAATGGCGCGAGAGGTGGAAAAACTTCGGTCTGAATTGGCTAATGCAGAAAAAGGAGCACATGCTGCTTCGGCTTATGGCTATCAAGGTAGTTCCGTTTTGTTAAGGTAGTCCCGTTTTGTTTTACATTAAGGCAGCCCAGAAATGAAACTTCGGGTTTAGATGAAACATTTGTTGAAGCGTTTAGGTCTTATAGTACTGGCAATGCATGATCTTTCATGTTAAGGAGCTGAAATGGACATTATTATTACTCTAAACCTGCTTTTTCTTCTTTTTCAGCATGTCGATTTTATCTTGTGGCCATTGCATGTTATTTGGATCAGCTGTTTCTAAGTTTGCATTACCAAGTATATCTGTGTTTTGTAGCCTGTTGTCTGGCATTGCTAAAACAATTTGCCTAGTTAACATGAATGCTTCGGGAATGATGGTTGTTTTACAAACAGGGCCGGGTTATAATGCCAGTTATCAAAATTCCGAAGCTACTTATGCTGGAAATCATTACCCTACATCTAATTACGGATTAAACCCGATCAACCCAACAAATCCGGCACGTCCGGTAAGCGCGCTTCTAATTTTGACCACAGTGCAGTTAATAGTACTCACTTTTTTACACTGGTTTTGCTGATTGCAATCCCCTCCTCCTGCTATGCTTTTTAGTAATTTTATATACACCCTCTCTGTTGTTTAATGCATTAGGCGCAAGGTGGTTTGGAAGGTTATCGTCAATACGGAGCTGCCCATGGCGCTTATGAAACGCAGCGAGCTCCTGGAAAGTAGTTTTTTTTGCTAGTCTCTCTTTTAATTTTTTTGTGGCCCTTTGATACCAGCCAAATGAAATTTTTAACATTGCATTGGCACCAACTCCTTGTCCTATTCACGACTTCCATGCTTCATTACTACATTTACTATATAATATCCCCTGGATATGGCCTAGTGGTGAAGGCATGGGTGCGAAGTGCAGCCCCTTACCTAAGCTGGAGGTCAGCGGTTCGATTCCCGTAAATGGGTTGATTTCCGATTGATAACACCCTTCAGTGTAGAGGTTATAAAAAGCAGCCCATGTTGGAGCTACTAGGTTACCTGATTAACCTCTCCTCACACCTGTGGGATCGGGGGTGAGGGGACCCTTAATGGTAGGGTTTACCATTTTTACATTTACTATATAACATCATTTGCGACGTCTTTTTTTTTGGATATAATTAAAATTTTATCTAATAATATACGTAAGTCTTATGTCTTCAACATCAGACTTCAAAGCGGAAACATGAAAACAGACTCGGGAAGCTTAAATGTCAAGTTAAACTAATGAAATGTAAATGCGGTTTTTATTACAATATCCAACTGAATTAAGAAGGAAATATCTTTTCACGCAAAATTTTGTCTTATTACACAGTATTTTGTTTTACAATTTTGCCCTTATTTTTTTGATTTATGCGCCTACATTCTGACCGGCGTTTAGTCAGAATGTAGGACATTATACCTACCCAAATGTGGTCAGAAAAATTTAGTTTATTCTGACCCGAACATGATCAAGAAAACATTACATGTTTGGCCTCTAAAATGGTCCGATACGTTTTCGAATTTTTTATAGCAATGTTTTTATATTCTTACTTGAGATAGGGTTATACCTACTCAAACGTGGTCAGAATAATTTAGCTTATTCTGACCTGAACGTGGTCAGGAAAACATTATATGTCCGGCCTCTAGAATGATCCGATACGTTTTCGAAATTTTCAGAGCGCCGTGGTCATATTCTAATTAGAAATAGGAGCGGAAAACGTTATTTTTCGGTCTGTAAAACGGTCCGTATTGTTTCTCAAGCGTACATAATAATGTCTCTTTATTCAGACAAAAAATTGGTCTGGAAAACATAATGTTCCGCGCCAGAATACTGGGTCGAATAATATACAATTGAATGTCAGAATGATATGTGTGTTAAATGTCAAAACGAAGCCCACTCTCACCCTTGGAATGTGTAAAACATGTTTTGTGTGAAAAGACAGTCTGATTAAGAAAATTACGAAGCTCTCTTCAAATTATTACAACCAAAGATTCAAAAGCCAATTCTAATAAACTAAAAACAAACGTCTCGACTTTTGATTGATGTTGGAATTTACAAGGAAATAATTTATTTTCTTTTTCATTACCTTCACCAAAAATAGAAATGCTCCTACATGCTTTAATGAGCAAAATGTTTATTGACAAATAATCAGGAGTTCTTTTATTACAAAAAAAAAAAAAAAAAAAAAAAAAAAAAATCAGGTAGACTGAAGAAGATCCACAACAGACTTCCTCTCAGGCATGCTTGGAATAGCTCCTTTCACTTGCACACAAAGGGAAGCTGCTGCTGCTGCAAGTCATTACATTATACATTAATAATATAACGAATAGAAACGACGTTTAAATATATATTGTGGGTCCGTATTATTTTTTACCTGCAAATCTCAAACAGTCCTCTCGGGATTTTCCTTCCACCAGAGCAACGGCAAAGGCAGCAGTGAACGTATCGCCTGCTCCTGTTGTATCAACAACTTTCGAAGCTGATATGATGGGTTGATGAATATGTTTTTCTCCTTCAGTAAATAGAACAGATCCTTTGTCCCCAAGTTTCACAAGAACTTGTTTTGCACCCTGAAAATATATACATAACAACACACTTATAATCTATAATAATATAGTCAAATTAAAAGGTTGCATTGATTTAGTGAACAATTGGTGCAGAAAGTTTGCAGGCATATTTTCTATTGGACTACCAAAATCTCAAGTAAAAGCTTCATCTTTTGTATGAAAAGAAAATGGATCGTAGGAAAAACATTATTACAGTGAACCGAAATTCATGTACAAGTACAACACGTCAAGCTTACGATATCATGGCACTTTCTGACAGCCTGGCTGATCTGTTCAAAACTATCTGTTGGCATATTTGTGAGACGGGAAAGTTCGGTCTCATTTGGGCTCAAAATATCAACAAAAGACGCTAGTTCTTGAGGTATGGGTGAATCAACTCCTCCAGCATCTAGAATAACAGGAACACCTGCATTTCTTGCAGCCTGAAGATATTAAATCTACAGTCAGAGTCTAGCCACATTTTAGTTAATATACAGATAAAACAACAAAATATAGAAAAATACATCCTTCTTGCTTAATTATCAATTTATCATTACACACGAAATGATAAATACCAGACCGAAGAGGCATAAGTTCAAGAATTTAACAAGAGGGAGGGGGTCAAAACATCTCTTTCTCTTGGTTCTACTATTAGACGGTCCTTCCATGATTTTCCTTATAAGATTATCTACCAAAACAATCGTTCATAGTTCATGAATTAAAAGCAATTTTGAAGTAATAACATTGAAAGCTGATTTCAGTTGGGGATAATACTGTATTTCAAGATGCACGTCAATATGATAACTAGAACCCAATAAAAGATGCAACAAAGACTTTCTGTATAACAAATACACTCGGTCAGTCCTCTGCACGAGATACACGTTTCTGATAGCCAGCTTAATTTTCAGGACACTGCTCCATTACAAGATATTATCTTGGTAATTACTTTCAGTATGGACCATCTAGGATATGAATGCTCTTTCAAATTAGCAGATTTCCTTAAGTTATGAAGAATAGATATATTAAAAGGGGAAGTGCTTAATTACTGCAGGACATATTCTACTTTCATAGCCATAAGACCTTTAAAAGTGTTGGACACCTTTGGTAAAGTCAGAGACTCAGAAAACAAAAGTGAGAGATAAGAGATAAAGTGGCACATTGGTCAAGTTACAGTGAAGAAATTGCTAGTGATCCAATATAATTGAGAAACACAAATACACTCCACATTAACATATACTAAAAGCTTGGTGTCTTATCAGCCATTTCAAGCAAAGAATGTACTTCCAGCATACTACACTAATATTCAAGGCAATACACTTCCAAATTAGAAGCTAAGAAAGAAAACAAGAAAGAATGAAATCAAGGTTTTAACCTTTGCAACTTGAGTGTTGATGGAATCAGGGATTTCCCTTTGAAGCAAAACAATCCCTGCTTTCTTCACAACCTCCAAGCTCTCCTCAGAAAGAATTTCAGGCCAGCATGACATGTTGGAACCACCAACAATAATAATTGAGTTTTGCCCATCTGATTGCAACATCACAACAGCATGACCAGTAGGAACATCAGAAACAGTTCTCAAATAATCAAGAGACACCCCACGAGTTTCAAGTGCTTCAGCAATCAACTTCCCATGAGCATCATCGCCAATTTGTCCAACAAAATAAGTCGGATAATCTAATCTCCCACCACATACAGCTTGATTTGCCCCTTTTCCACCTGCAAGTGTCTGTCCGGTTTTAGCAGAAATAGTCTCCCCTTTTTTTGGCAATCTATCGATCTCCACATAGATATCTGCATTGGCTGATCCAACCACTACCAAAGGCGGCACCTTTTCTTTCTCGATTGGTCGATTGGGAGTTTTTGAAGGGTTTGATGCAGAACAAGAAAGTGGGTTCACTTTTCTTGAAGGTGTGATGCGAGTTTTTTCATTCAAACGTGAAGGGAATACTGTGTCAGATCGTTTTGATGGAAAATTTTGAGCTGCCGGATGCCATTGTGTTGATTGAGACAATGAGGCTATGCTTTTCATTTTTGCCAAGACTCTTTCCCCCCTTTGACTCAAAACTCCACCCGTTTCTTTCTTTCTTTCGGCTATGTTTATATTGTTTTACATTTCACTTATCGTTATCAGTATTTTTTTTTTTTTTTAGTTTAAAGGTTGTGGATGACTGTTTTTAATCTAAAATGAGAAAAAAGAATAAGTAAAAAAAATAGTGGTTGAGAACAAAAAACGAAGCGTATTACTTACGTGGTTGTAGAAGAACAATGTAGTAACAGATGTAGTTGTAAATCAAACAATAAATTCAGAGTACCTGAATAGCGGAATAAATCACCAGGATCGTTTCCCTACATCCATTGTTACTCGACTACGTCTCCGTTTTGCCATGATGACTTTCACGCCTTGATGAGGATTCCGATATCTCTCTCCTTACCTACAACCGTTATGTGTTAGTTTCTTTCGTATGCTTTATGATGGAGTAAAGCATTACATTTATAGGCGGAGAGAGGGCCGAAATCCGAATGATATAAGTTTTAGCTTTAATCTCGGCCGTCCATCAAAGCCGAGTTTTAATCGGATTAAAACTCCTTTTAAATAACCAATAAATAATAAATAGCATATTTCCTAGGGAAAACGAATTTCCTGTAAGACCACTATTACGGGAAAGGAAATTAATCCGGCACAATAAAAGCCAAGACATAATTTTCTTACATTCTTCCACTTGGTCGATAGGAACATTTCATCAGTGTTTTCCTTGTAAGGATCATAAGACGCGCGTTATATGCTAAACAATTTCTTTAGTCGGTTAGCGTAAGTGTCATCATTAATCTAGCTATCAATGGGAGTCATAGCGGTTACACATCATTCGCAACATGCTCCCTTCTATGTACCACAACATTGATGACCGTCATAACTAGACCATAAGCGAGAGATTACATAAACGGTCCATTATGTCTTTGCAAGAGACGATTTCTGTTTTAATAAATCCATTCTTAAGGTGTACACAATGGAAAACAGAAAACAATAATGAATGTAGAAGATTAACATTAATAGCTCAACATATGTCAAACATAAGTACAAAATAAATAGCAGAACATGATAATTAGGAGCTATTAATGTTAATCTTCTAATAAATAGCAGAACATGATAATTAGGAGCTATACTCAAGACTCATTCTTCAGTGTATCTCTGTTATGTCTTGGGGTAGTCCTTTCGTAAATATGTCTACAACCATAAGATTTGTCAATTTGTGTTTAAAGACAAACAATTATCTTCTAACATCTGCTTCAGTAATTGATATTTAAGGTCCATGTGTTTTGGTCCCTTAGATATCATGTCATGCTTAGAGGATCCATGTCCCCTAGATTGCAACCTCATAACATGCCACGTACTCTACTTTCATGGTGGATGAGTATGTCAACTATGACTTCTGGCTTTTCCGTGATACGGCACCTCCGTTTAGAAGATACACGTAGCCAAGAGTACAAAGTCTGGTGTCAGTTTATCCTCCAAAATCCGAGTCGAATAACCCGATCACCGTGGGTGTCCCGATTTTCGTATGTGAGCATGTAATTCTGTTCCTTTAAGTATCTCGGTACTTTCTTAGCAAACTTTCCAAAGTGAGACATTCTTGGATTGCTTTGAAATGTACCCATCATGCCAACAACATGACTAATGTCGGTCTTGTACAAACCGTACATACCGTAAACTCTCTACAAGAGAAGCATAAGGATGTTTTCCATTTCTTTACGTTCCAACTCATTCTGTGGAATAATATTAGAACAATAATGGAAGAACATGTCATCATGCCAAATCTTCCCAAAACTTTATCAATATAGGCTTTTGAGACAATCCTGAATATTAAGTTCCCAGTCACGGAATATTTCTATCCTTAACACATAGGAAGCCTCGCATAAATCTTTCAGTTCAAATTTCTTGAAGGGATAGGCTTTGGTTTCATGTAATAAACCAATATCAGTGCTGGACAATAATATATCATCAACATACAGAATCAAAAATTTGAACTTACTCCCATTGATCTTGAGGTATATGCAAGGGTCAATTGTGTTCTCATTGAAACCGAAAACAATAATGGTTTCATGAAACTTAAAGTACCGTTACCTCAAAGCTTGTTTCAGTCCATATATTGATTTCTTAAACTTGCAGACCATGTCTTCCTGACCTTCAATAATGAAGCATTTAGGTTGACGCCTGTAGACTTCTTCTTTCAAGTCTCCATTCAGAAAGGCTATTTTCACATCCATCTGGTGTAACTCTAGATCATAATGAGCTACTAGTGCCATGATAATTCTAAAGGAGTCTTTCCCGGACACAGGGGAAAAGGTCTCATTATAATCAACGCCTTCTTTCTGATTGAAACCTTTGGCAACAAGCCGGGCTTTATATCGTTCAATATTACCATTACAGTCGTGCTTAGTCTTGAAGACCCATTTATAGCCAACTGGTTTGTGTCCTGAAGGTAAGTGAACAACTTCCCATACTTGGTTTTCATCCATAGATTTCAATTCATCTTTCATGGCATCAGTCCACTTACTAGAATCAACTTCCTTAATGGCTTGTGAAAACGAAACCGGATCTTTACTTGTCTCTTGTTCATATTCTACTTGATAAAGCATATAATCATCAGGAATAGCAGTTCTCCTTTGTATTTGAGATCTTCTTAATGCTGGTCCTTTGGTGCTTCATTACTATTTTCATTGGCGATGATCTCATCATGGAGTTGTTGATCATTTATTGGATTTTCTTCATTGTTCAACGGTTCAACAATGGAGAGATTCCCAATACTTTTCGGAATAGGGTTAAAAGGGACGGGTACCCTTATTTCCTTTATGATCACATCACGAATTTTATAACTCCCACTGATTTTGCCATTCCTGTAGAATATAGCATTACCAGTTTCAACAATTCTCGTGTATGGTTAGGACAATAAAACCTATATCGTTTGGATTTTTCTGGGTAACCTTGAAGTAACCACTAAATGTTCTAATCCAATTTCTTTACTTGTGAATTGTAAATTCTAGCCTCAGCTGGACATCCCCATATTTGGAGATGCTTCAAATTAGGTTTCCACTCTTCCCACGGTTCAAAGGTGTCTTAGGAACTGCCTTACTGGGAATCCTATTTGAAATGTAAACAGCTGTGCGTAAAGCATCCATCCACAATGATATAGGCATCAGCGTGACTCGTCATAGATTTAGCCATTTCCATATACATATGATTCTGCCTTTCTGCTACACCATTCCGCCATGGAGATCCAGGCATTGTGTATTGAGCAATAATTCCAGCTTTTGGAGAATTTTTGCAAAAGGTCCAAGATGTTGTCATGTTTCGTCATACCTTCCATAAAATTCACCACATCTATCCAATCTTATGATTTTCACCTTTCTATCTTGTTGCCTCTCGACTTCAGTTATGAACAATTGTAAAGTGTCCACAAATTGAGATTTGTAATGCAACAAGTATAGATAACAATAACGTGAATAATCATCGATAAGGGTGATAAAATACTTTTCTCCTCCAAAGATGGAGCATTAAAGGTCCACAAATGTATGTATGTATTATTTCAAGAAGCTGGGTACTTCTTGTGGCTAAATTGAGATACAAAATATTTAATGAGGCTAATTTAAACAAGACTTACATAAGAGTGGAGTATATACAAGAAAATAAGGTGCTCCTGTGGGTAGTCACCATAAATTCTGCACATAATGTCGTGATACTCACACATAATTGAGTGATATTTTTTTTGTAAAGAAGACGAACAAGGTATCTGTGGATATCTTTGACCTTCGTAATATACACTCAATATATCCTTTTGTTGTGATGGTAAGATGATTTTCAACAAAGAGAGCATCAAGATAAATTTTATAATCATCAATCAAAATCCCAGAATCCATGTTATTATCTAGAGTTTTGAACAAATTAAGAGGGCCCCTTTGCCAATCATTTGAACTTATGTGGCTACACTTAAAAGCTAACAACATAATACAATATAGAAGTTGCTAATACCAACCAAACTAGGGTCTAAACCAATTTATTCCTTAAATTGACATATCCCTTAATTTGAACCATTTGCCAATTCAACTGAATATCAATAAATTTCAACCACTTCACATAATGTGATCAAAACATTAATGCATCATAATGTCAGGCTGCTGTGGCTACACCCAACATTTGACGTCATTGACACTCAAAACATTGACAATCATACAGAGGTCAACTAAACCTTATGTTGACATATACATGTGCAATGTAATACTTAAATATGGTTCAAGTATACATGTATAATGCCTTACTAGACTTACAAAATAAATATGTCATGATCTAATCACTAAATATAATGTGAATAGTCTTCAAATGTCAAATTTGAGCTGCTGTGGCAATACTCTAAACTTGACAGAACTATAAGACATATTTATAATCTTTGCAAAAGTCAATAATTCAAAGGCCAAAACTTTATGATATGTCACAACTTTTATATGAACCAAATATCAACAAAATATGTACTTTGCACTTTAATGATATTTAGTCACTTTATCAATATGTGACTTTGTTGCTTCAGATGCCATAACTTAATCAATAACAATAATGAATGATTAAACACACACAATATGTGACAACTAATATTCAAAAGAGTAATCCTTTCAACTCATCACAAGGTAAGTTCACTCTAAATACACATATCGAAAGTAAAAGCATGAATGAACTGCTATTATAAAACGATCAATATCATTAGTCACATATTATTTATCACTTAATGGGCTAAATCATCATTTATATAAAGCAGGACCAATATATATTAATCAATTAACTCTATGTGACTAATATCTTTATGTATCACTGGTTATCACCCACTAAATGCGATAAATCATTACATTATATGATACAAAATGTTTGATTATTATTATTACCTTCCCAACAATACATATGTACATTTTACTGGTACATAAAGCAGACAACAAATAATGATGCTCTAACATAAATGGAAGACTTGACTATAATGGATCAAACAAATAACGTTGTATTATAATTTAGCACTCTTAAATGTATCAAAGATGTCACGTGTACCGAAATTAAGCAACAGAATTTATTTAGTTTTAATGGCAATAAAACAGCTTCCCGTAACATATATACACAATAAAATTCAAGCCCTAATAAATTTTGGATTAACAGCCGCATAATTATCGTCACTAATACACTCCATGATTAATTATCAATCATAATGATAATGGGTGCCCTCCGTTTTATTTTATTTTATTGTGTTTATTTATTTGTTTCTCCATAAACAGTAAGTAAAACTAAACAAAATAAACACATAATAGGACTGATAGGTCCAAAAACAATAATAATAAAATAAAACTAAGCTGTAAAAAAAAATTGGGACCCTGCCTGGGTCAAATACTGCGGCGGAAGACTGACTCCTTTTTTTTATTTTTTATTTTTTATATTGGTTTGACCTACTTACCCCTCATAAAAAATAAATAAAATTAAATCATCAACCCTAACATCATGCCGTCGCTGATGGAAAAATTCAACAGATAACCAGATCATTAATCGAAGGTTCACCGTAAGATTATTACTAAAAACATGTAACCTTCAACATACATGACATCACAGATGTAACTACGGTGCAGGCTATACATTAATGTCGAATTGGACTGGTGCATGGAGGTGAAAGCAGATGAAATTATTATTACTAATAATAATAATAATAGTAAAAGGAAAAAAAATAAGTTGAAGCCTGCCCTAATTTTGCCGCCGTCTTAGCCATACGAACAATTAATTCATCAATGCAAACGGCAAAAAAAAAACTGTTAATTCATCATCCTAATAGTAGCAACATACTAATCCTCAAGATGATAATTGCAGCATACTACGGGAAATCAAAAAACGGTGAAAGCAGTCATACTAATTGATACCATCAAAGGCGTGGAACAGATCATATCATCTGAATAGCGATTCAACTATAATTACGTAATTAATCAAATAACATGATTGTAGGGTGTCTCTGATACCACATGTAAATCAAACAATAAATTCAGAGTACCTGAATAGCGAAAGAAATCACCATGATCGTTTCTCTACATCCATTGTTACTCGACTACGTCTCCGTTTTGCCATGATGACTTTCACGCCTTGATGAGGATTCCGATATCTCTCTCCTTACCTACAACCGTTATGTGTTGGTTTCTTTCGTATGCTTTATGATGGAGTAAAGCATTACATTTATTGGCAGAGAGAGGGCCGAAATCCGAATGATCTAGGTTTTAGCTTTAATCTCGGCCGTCCATCAAAGCCGAGTTTTAATCGGATTAAAACTCTTTTTAAATAACCAATAAATAATAAATAGCATATTTCCTAGGGAAAACGAATTTCGTGTAAGACCACTATTACGGGAAAGGAAATTAATCCGGCACAATAAAAGCCAGACATAATTTTCTTACAGTAGTAACATACGCGTTTTTGTCCTTCTCAACCACTATCTTCTTTTTTTTGTCATTTTTTTTCTATTTTGTATCATATTTTGTTCTTCTGCCCCGCCACCTCTTTTTCTTTTTGATACAGAAGAGGCCAAAGGCCTGAATATTTTATCAGTATTCTTATGGTTATCAGTATCACTCATACTAATTTGGGAAAAATTCGCGTTCAAAATAAATAATAAAAAATAGGGAAACTTGTGCCTGTAACTCTTAATAACAACACATTATCAAAAAATACTGTGTTGTTATACAGAGTTACAAGCACAAGTTTCCCTAAAAAATACTCGTCTAAAAGTTTCACTATTTTTTTTGCAAGAAAAAAGTTTCACTTTTAAGTACCGATCATTTTCCAAATTTTTTTTTTTAAAGAAAAGAGTACTGAACATTTTTTTTATTGGAAATGTATCACAAATTTTAACTTGGTCAAGATCAAATCTGACTTGGTAGTTCCGATCAATAAAACAAAAGATAAGTTTGGAATTTGTTAAGAAAACTACCTTTCCAAAATATTCTATTTGATTAAAATGCTGATTTAGTCATCCTATTTTGTGATCCTGGACTCAGAAATTGAAAAATCAGGTTGTGTCAGGCCTGACACTTGCAAATCAAGTCATGCCTTTTCTGACATGGAAAATCAGGTAAACGTAAGGATCATTACGTTCAAACGTAAGGAAATTCAAATGCCATCTGATACAAAAAAGCACTCAACATACATTCCTTACGCTTGAACGTAAGGATACTTACGTTTAAACGTAGAGAATCCTTACGTTTAAACGTAGGGAAATTCTTGTCCATTCAAATATTTTTTTTTTGATATTTTATTGACATTTTGTTATGTAACATCTACAAGCAAAATCTTACAAGATAATTTTTTTTTTGATATAAAAAATCCTGTAATTATAAAAAATAAAATAAAATTATGAACACTCAGCATATTATAATGATTATTATTTAATTTTATCTTATGCATGAATTCTTCTCCGGCCATTCAAATTCTAATTTTTTTCCTGAGCAATTTTTTTTAACTTAACGAATCAAGTTTGAACTTTTTTTTGTTCGTTTATTAAACGAACGAACACAATCAATCTCGTAACCTAAACAAAAACAAATTTGAAGTGTTTTTTTCTTAAAAGGAATAATATATAGAAGTGATGTATTACGTACAACAATCTAAGTATATTTGTTTCTAAAAAAAAAAGTATGTTTATTTGATTTTTTTAGAGTTAAAAGATTTATTTGAATTTTATGCATCTAATACTACTATCAATTTAGAGAGTTGTATGCCTTTAATTTTCTAATTTCAGTCATTAACATGTCACTTATTTAATGGAATAGTTTTCCTAATGAATACAAGAGACTCTTGGTTTTCCTTATATTTGATTTTGCTTGTAGGTGTTAAATAACAAAATGTCAATAAAATATCACAAAAATAAAATAAATTGAATGGACAAGAATTCCCCTACATTTAAACGTAAGGATTCTCTACGTTTAAACGTAAGGATCCTTACGTTTCCTTACATTTAAACGTAAGGAATGTATGTTGAGTGTTTTTTTTGTATCAGATGACATTTGAATTTCCTTACGTTTGAACGTAAGGATCCTTACGTTTACCTGATTTCTCATGCCAGAAAAGACATGACCTGATTTGTAAGTATCAAACCTGACACAACCTGATTTTCCAATTTCTGTCCTGGATAAAATTACTGAAAATGTACTATTTTTAAGGGGCAATGGTCCAAAAGGACACATATTAGACTTAAATAGGCAAATAGGACACTAAGGAAACTTATTTGATTATAAGGACACAAAATTAATACATAGACCGATCTACCCTCAATTAATATAATAATAAATAAAAAACACGGCGCTGAATGAAAGAATCAATTTTGTTTTGTTTTGTTTTTTATTCAGGAAGCTAACGTATTTTTTTGTTTTTTGTTTATTATTTTTTTTGATGCTTTTTTTTTTCCTTTCCTGTTGCTAAAATATGGAGGGTTTTTTTTTTTTTTTTTTTTTTTTTTTTTTTGGACGCTGTGACGGTGTTTTTTTTTTTTTTTTTTTTTTTTTTTCCGGTGAACATTGTATTGACCACCGCAATGAATTGACCATCCCGATGCAACGACCACCTCGATGCAAAGACACCGCAATAAAGTGACACCACGATCAAGTGACACCGCATTGCAGAGACACCGCGATACAGAGACATCGCGATATTATGAAATTTGACAATACAAAGACACCGCGATGCAGAGACATCGCGATGAAGTGACACCGCAATGTAGAGACACCGCATTGACCACCGCGATGCATTCACCACCGTAATTCAGCGACCACCCCGATGCAACGACCACCGTGATGCAGTGACCACCCCCGATGCATTCACCACAATGATGCATTGACCACCTCGATGTAAAGACACCGCGATGCAGAGACACCGCAATGCATTGACCACCGCGATGAAATGACACCGTATTGCAGAGACACCGCGATGAAGTGACACCGAGATGAAGGGACACCTCGATGAAGTGACACCGCGATGCACTGACAACCGTGATGCAATGACCACCCCGATGCAGAGACACCGCGATGCAGTGACCACCCCCGATGCAGAGACACCGAGATGCAATGACCACCCCCGATGCAGAGACACCGCGATGCGGAGTCACCACGATGCAGAGACACCATGATGCAGTGACCACCCCCGATACAGAGACGCCTGCAGAGACACCTCCAATGCAGTGACCATCGCGATGCATTGACCACAACAATGCATTGACACCCATGATGCAGAGATGCCTCGATGAAGTGACACCGCGATGCATTGACCACCGCGATGCAGTGGCCACCCCCGATGCAGTGACCACCTCCGATGCAGTGACCACCTCCGATGCAGAGACACCGCGATGCAGTGACCACCTCCGATGCAGAGACACCGCGATGCATTGACCAACGCGATGAAGTGACACCGCAATGCACGGACAACCGCGATGCAGAGACACCGCGATGCACTGACCACCGCGATGTAGAGACACTGTGATGCATTTACCATCGCGATGCATTGACCACCGCGATGCGTTGACCACAACGATGCGTTGACCACCGCGATGTATTGCCCAACCCGATGCATTGACCACCCCCGATATAGTCACCACCCCGATTAATTAACCATTGCGATGCAGTGATCACCACGATACAATCACCACCCCGATTAATTGACCATATATGCAGTGACATCAACAATCATATATGCAGTGACATCGGCCATCAAATATGCGTGACATCAATAATTTATGCAGTGACATCAGCAATCACATATGCAGTGACATCAATATTTTATGTAGTGACATCGGCAATCGATTATGATTGACCACCGCGCGATCTGACCACCCCCCGATGCTGATGACATTTGATGATGCGACACCGAGATGAAGCGACACCACAATAACACCAACATTTTATGAAGTGACACACGATAACACCAACATTTTTTGCAGTGACCACCCCAATGCATTGACCACCGCGATTCACCACCCCGATCCAATGACATTTGATGATGCGACACCGAGATGAAGCGACAACACGATAACACCAACATTTTATGAAATGAAACACAATAACACCAACATTTTATATAGCGACCACCCCAATACATTGACCACCGCGATTGATTAACCACCCCAATGCATTGACCGCCGCAATGCATTGACATCGGCAATCATATATGTAGTGACATCGGCAATCATATATGTGTGACATCAAAATTTTATGCAGTGACATCGGCAATCAGATATGCAATGCCATCAACATTTTATGCAGTGACATCGGCAATTAGATATGCAGTGACCACCGAGATGCAGTGACATTTGATGATGCGACACCGAGATGAAGCGACACCGCGATGACATTTGATATTTTTCCGACTTAATTTCAGAAAATCAATTTTTTCTTTATAAATTCAACTTCAAACGGCTATATTTTTTAATATAAAACTCCGATCAACATAATTATTTCACCTTAATTCATATTTTTTTCATCCTCTTTATTTTGATATCTCATTTGATATTTTCCGAATTAATTCAGAAAATCGATTTTTTTCTTTATAAATTTGACTTCAAACGGCTATATCTTTTGATATAAAACTCCGATCAACATAATTCTTTCACTATATTTCATATTTTTTTGTCCTCTTTATTCTGATATCATTTTATAAAATGACACCTTATGCAGTGACACACAATAACACCAACATTTTATGAAGTGACATCAACACCCAAATTGCAAAACCAAAAACTTTGTAAATCGTATATGCAGATTTAGATTTAGGCAAGTGATCCTATACACCACAATTCATGGATCTTAGTAGATTTAGATTTCATGTACTACAAAGTATATGTATAAACATAAAACAGGCTATTATTATTTAATCAGAATGATTAATTACTAGACATAAATGATGATACACAACTTTCCATTATCTTTTGCTTGAGGTTCTTACATTACATCTATCTGTACCACACGGGAATGGGATTGTATATCAAATAAATCTAAAGAGTTTGGTCTGTCTGCCACCTAATAAACATCAAACATATTTCATTCTATATAAAATGAAGCTTTCTGGCCTTTGTTTAGTTTGTCTTTTAAGAAATAGTTTTTGTATTGATTTGGCAAATCTTGTAAATCGATGAATCAAGTGAATCTTGTGGGTAAATCTTGTAAATCCTCCTGGCTAAAGCCTTTGCAAAATAGGTAGCAACTTTTCTCATGGCTCCAGCTTGTGAAACAGCCAAGATTCCTACATGTTTCACTAGTGCATCTGCTAGCTTAAAGTTTTCTTGTTGTACAGCTTCTGCACAACATAAGCCATTACTGTGTGGACAAGCCTAATACCAGTTTCTTGTGAATCCACAAGAACCACCGGCCGCGCCACCTCAACAGACGGCGGAAACTGCCCGGAGCTAGAACTAGTACAAATTACATCATATCCAACAGAAGATTTCAATATATTATTATTTGTTTCTGAAGAAGAAGAAACAAAATTGGGGGATGAGAATTCCATACCGTTTTCGATCAATTGGGGGATGAATATCGAGATCTAGCCCGAGCTATTCAAGCCCGGGATTCTTCAATTGAGTTTGATGAGCTTCATGAGAAGCTCCTGAATTATGGGAACTTGCTGCTGCAAAACGAACCAAATCAGCCTTTTGGCTCGCATCAGAACTTCGGCCGGTGAGTGCTCACGCTGCCTTCAATCGGCCTCAGCCCTCTTTTTCGTCCCCAGGTACTGCTGGTTTGCTTCCCCGGCCTGCTTCACAACCATGGCGCAACCCACCTCCGGCTAGGCATGCTCCTTCCACCGGCAACAGCTCCTCTCGTCCACGCCGCCCTTATATGGGAAAATGTCAACTCTGCTCCGTTCAAGGGCATTCAACCAAATTTTGCCCTCAGTTCCAGATCCAATCTATCAACCCACCTGCTAACACTAATTTTTGTAACAAAGGGCAAAATTGGAAAAGCAAGTTAAATGTGTCCTTATAAACAAATAAGATTTAAGTGTGTCCTAAATGCCTATTATGTGTTCAAACTAGTCCTTATGAACAAATATCCATAAATAAATAATTGGTCGTAAAAATTTACGTCTTTTTAAGGTTGAAGGCATCTTATTTATTTCTCAACGACTTGGTAACCGGATAAATGACATCACAACAACTATTTATATCGGAGTCAAAGAAAACATTTATTTATTTATATCAGAGTCAGTTAGATTTTTAATGTAGAAGAGAGAAAATCTCCATTGAAGGAGAAGAGAATGCACCTTCAATATTCTTTTAGAATAGATTGGATAATCTTTAGAATAGATTTTCTTATCTTAGTACTAATACATCAGCAACGGCTATCCAACGTATATAAAATCAGGTGCTACAATTGTGCCACATGTCACCTAATCTAACCATACACTTGTTAATTATTAATACCCTTAGCTTTTTCTCCCTAAGGGTGTCATCGGGTCGGGACCCGACTCCTATCCGAAATCCATCCCGAAAAGATTCAGGATTCTATTTTTCTTCCCGAGCCCGTACCCGATTAGCGTCGGGTTCCGACAATCGGGATACCCGGATGTTCGGGATCCCGTCGGATAGAGAATGAATGTTCCGAACATATGATGTTAAAAAATATTCATGTTAATTTAAAAAAATGACAACAATTATTTGATCAAAATAATAATTCAAAAGGTGGGGGCCGGAGAAATGAGTTAACGACGACCGATTCGACGGCCGGTGGAAGCAGGTGGCTTTTATGAGAAAAAACACTCTCGAATATTAGAGAGCGAGAAGAGAGTGCGAGAAAAAGTGAGAAACGGTGGAAGTATGTTTGTGTTTTTAGTATTTAGGTTGTGGGTATTTATATCGGGATGAAAATGTTATATATATATATATATATATATATATATATATATATATATATATATATATATATATATATATATATATATATATATATTCATATTCGAGTCGGGATCGGGAACCCGACGAGATTGAGTATTATACCCGATCCCTTTTCCCGTATTTTTCGGGTCGGGAAAAATCCCGAAATTTCTCGATCGGGAAAATTTCGGGATGGGATTCGGGACGGGTCGGGATTATAGGAAAATTTGCCACCCTTATTTCTCTCCCTCTCAAACGATTATGTGGATCAACCACATTGAGTTTGCTCTTGAAATTACAGAAAGTAGAAACAGGTAGAGGCTTGGTAAATATGTCAGCTACTTGTGCTGTAGATGTTATGTAGCAAACTATAAGTTTCTTATCCATGATCAGATTTCTGATGTAATGCACATCCACATCATTATGATTTGTCCTAGCATGATAGACATGATTTTGAGCGAAAGTTGTAGCCCATGTTATGGCAGAGGGGCGGAGGTGTCTATTTCTCATTTGTTGTTTGCCAATGATTGTATGGTGTTTTTTGAACTTTTGGAAGGGGCGGCGGAAACACTGGCGGAATTGTTTGACAGGTATGATGCTCTCTCTGGTCAAGTTATTAATTTTCCATAAATCTAGTCTATATTTCTCGGAAAGAGTCTCGGTGGAGGAACGGGAGGCGTTGTCTGATCAGCTATAGATACCCTTAGGGGATGGTTCCGGCAAGTATTTAGGGATGCCTTATGTGGTAGGGAGGAACAAATGCCAGGTGTTTGTATTCTTAAGGCATAAGATACGTAAAAAGGTGGTTGGCTGGAAAGATAAACTGCTCTCGCCTGCTGGGAAGGAGGTGTTCATCAAGTCGGCACTTCAGGTTATCCCCACATTTATCATGCAGTGCTTTAAGATCCCCATTACTCTCATACGGGAACTGGAAAAAGCGATTAGGGGATTCTTTTGGGGGGGATACTGACAACAAGCGCAAGGTACATTGGAAGAATTGGCAGGCCTGTTGCCTACCGAAGAACCTTGGGGGTTTGGGATTCGCGATTTGGAATGTTTCAATTTGGCCTTGTTGGCAAAGCAGTCTTGGCGGATTTTGACCAGTCCGGGCTTGTTGGCGGCTCAAGTTTTACTCGCAAAGTATTTTGAGGACATTACCATCCTTGCAGCTGGGCTAGGACGTTGGCCGTCCTTTCTCTGGCGCAGCATTCTTGAGGGGCGGGACCTATTGTTTAGTGGAATGAGATGGGGAGTGGGTGATGGGGACTCGGTTAATGTTTTTCATGATGCTTGGACTAGTCGGCAACCTTCGTTCCGAATCCCTTTTGCTGGGCATGAGCTTCCAACAGACTCCAAGGTCTCAGATTTATTTATTCCCAATTCTAGGGTGTGGGATGTGCAGAGGGTTCGACAGTTATTCAGTACTTAGGAGTCAGACGCCATTCTTGACCACTATTGCCCCTGGAGGCCATCCATACACACGGATTTGGCACTACGGTCGTAAAGGAGTTTAAACTGTTCGGTCCGGGTACTTTTTAGCATTATCTCTTTACAAACATTCGACTGCTGGGCCGACTACATCAGGAAGGGAGAGTCGGGTTTGGAGAAGCTGTTGACAGCTTCCGGTGCAGCCGCGTATTCAACATTTCCTGTGGAGGTGCCTGCATGATTGTCTAGCTATTGGCAGGGGCGGTAGAGGAGGCATATGGGGGATGGTCATTGCCTGGCATACGGGGAGGGGCTGGAAACTTTGAGGCACGTGATTTTTGAGTGCGAGATGGTAGCTAGGATTTGTAGGGTGTCGCCATACTACGGGGTCTTAGGGCGCCTCCGCTCTGCTACCTTTGCGGATTTCTTTGCGCGGTTGTTGGAGGAGCAGGGAGTTCAACGCGCTGCGAGATTTGTGTGGCTCATGTGGGGGATTTGGAAGGCGCGTTGCTCTGCAGTGTTTGATGATCAGGCAATCTATGTCTCTGCAGTGTGCACACATTCTCTAGCAGCAGCCGCTGAGTATGTAAAGGCTATGGAGCTTTATTGGATGCCGACCTCCGCCCACCATCTGGTAGATAAGTGGGTGCGGCCGTTAGAAAGAGTTAATGTTGATACATCAGTTACTGCGACGGCCGCAGGGATTGGTGTTCTTTTCCGTGATTCTCAAGGGACAGTCCTTCATTCCTACGCCTACCACTTTGATCCTGGAGACCCGGTGGAGAACATGGAGCTCAAGGCTATCTCCTTGGCTTTAAAGGAAGCGCGGCAGTTGGGGATCCAGCGGCTTGAGGTAGAGAGTGATTGCTTGGCGTGTGTCTCGCGGCTCCGCAGACCCGTAGAAGACCTTACGGCCCACGGCTGTTTAGTAAATGATTGTTTGGCTTTACTCTCTAGCTTTGTATCTGTTTCTTTTACTTTTATTCGCCGTATGAGGAATGTCCCTACGCATCTCTTAGCTAGATATACTTTACTAGTTTCGACCCGAACATCTTGTGGTGCCTCACCCCCTGGTGACGTTTTGGCTGCCTGTTTGACGGATTTTGATTAATAAAAATTCTTTTTCCTCAATTTTTTTTTTTACGTTTTTCTAATTTACAGAATCTCTATCAAAGATAAAACGAATCAGATTATCTATTTTAGATGATGCGGTAGATATAAAAGAAAATTTAAAGAATCTGAATTAATGCAGTAAATATAAATAAAAATTTACATATTACAGTAAATAACAGAGTATATACCGCAATGTTATTTTTCATGTAAATTTTTTTAAAACAGTAGCTAACGCAAATCCTCTTGTGTCGGTGGGAATCCTATTGCCGTCCAATGGTATCAGGCATCAGCCTGTTTCATTAAGTTTTCTCCTCATTTGATTTTCTCCGTTTTGTCTGATTGAAATGTATTAATATATATGGAACGTTGTGTCCGGCGGGATTTATTTTGTTGTAATGCAACAATACACATGATAGACTTATTTTGCAAGAACCCCAGAATCCTATAGAGCATTTGGTACAGAATACATATCATTAGAAGCATTACCACATAAAAGATTATTTCCAATTTTATTTTCAAATTATCATTTTGTTATCGTGTTTATTTATTCTGATTCAATTTTAGGAAAAATGTTCAAATTAGTTTTATCATAGTTTTAGTCAGAATGTATGAAATATGATTTCTAACAAGTGTTGAATCTAAAATCAACCAATATACTCAAATTAAGTTTGAATAGTTAAACCACTTTCTGACTCATTTTGCGTTAGAATAATGTGTGGTATGTGAAAAAATATTGCGTTGATAAATTGAGCAAACCGGCCTTATGGTATGTAACCATCACGAGGGATGTACAAACTCATTTAATTGTGAAAGAAATCTTTTTTTTTTTTTTTTCTTTTCTTTTCACTTAAACGAAATTACTAGGGTTATAACCCACCTATAGAACCCGTGTCTTTATTTAATTGTGAAAGGAACCTTTACTGATGCAACATGAAATTCTAAATTGTATTTCGTTTTTTTTATTTGACGTCGTTGTCAATATTGTTTATTTCTTTTGATATAATATTGTTTATTTCATTTTATTCGGTGCGGAACATTATTCAAAACAATATTTATTGTTATTAATTGATTTTACCTGGATTTATTATTTGTTATAAGTATGAATGAATTGATTGTATTCAAAGGTTGTTTTAGTTATTTAAAATCTAGACAATAAAAAAAAATTAAATTCTAAAGACATATAATTGGGATTATATCGCATGTCCAAGTTGTGAGTCTAATTTCGGTGTCTAAGTAGAAACTACATCGTTTCATGTGTATTTGAATTTTTGCAAAAAAAAAAACAAAAAAACAAAACATAAAAATAAAATACACATAAAACGACATAACTTTTATTTAGACACCGAAACTAGACACACAACTGAGACATGTGATCTCAAGCCCATATAATAATTACCTATATTCTTAATATAGGTGTTTTTACTACAAAGTTATCAAATGAAAAGGAACGGAAACATTGTTTTTATAGTCATTCGCTCGATGATCGTGAAAATACACATTAATTCTAACTTGTTTGAACAAGAAATAGCTGTAAGTAAATATGGAGATGGAAGAGTAGGTGTGAGTAAATATGATAAGTATTTCACCCTTATATAGTTGTACACCAAACCATTTGGTATAAGAAAAAGATAAATAATATATGTTAAAATGAAATGAGTTGCACCACTTCAAATTTAAATGAAAATATAAAAAAAGCGAACGACGCATTAACCCAGCGGCGGAATGTGCTGTGGTTCTTAATGCAGAAGTTTTGGGTTCAAGTTCGTGCGTGTGTACGTACGTATATTTCGTATCCGTTAAAAAAAATATGAAAATGCAAACACATGAAAACCATTAAAATAGAAACACGCGTCCATCAATCAATAATTATGTATTGTTTTTATGTATAGTATCCGTTAAAAAAATGAAAATGAAAACATAAAAACCATTTAAACAGAAACACACGTCCATCGATCGTTAATTATGTATTGTTGTTATGTATAGTAAATGATGAAAACATATCAATTTTTTTTTTTATTTATAGGAAACATTAGGGAAAACTAACGAACCCTTTATTTTGAATTAAAAACGGGATTTTTCAACCCGTTCTGATAGATATGCTGCCGAAAGAGGGGTAATCTTGTCTTTTACTATGAAACATGCCGTAAGAGATCTTCTTCACCGTCTTTCTCACCTGATATTCATGCTCTTAGTTTTTTTTTTAATTTTTTATTTTATTTTAACTCAGTGCTCAAAATATTGGTATTCCGGTAACAATCATAATAATTCCGTCCAGAACAAATATTTTTTTTTATATTTTTTTTAGAAGACGACACCGAATTTATGGGCATATATGCAAGATTTTGGGAGGTAGGTTGAAGAGTTGGGGGCTGCTTAGGTTGAACAAGATAGGGAATAGTAAAGATTAATATTTTTTTTGACAACTTTACCTTAGAAAGACATCTCATTCATTGTTTGCAACGGAATATTACATAGTAGTCCGTATATAGAGCAAGATCCTCTCAAGTAACTTAAGGGTAAAGTTAATGTTTTTACATATAATGAACTAAACTATGTAGTTTTGGAAAAAGTTAATCAATGGCTAGATGTTTTATACTTTTGGGGTGTACGGTTGGATCATGCATACTTGAAAGAATATTTCCTCAAGTTACTTGAGATGATCCTATTCCGTACGTATATTCCTCTTAAATTGTTCTGAAGATCCTAGCTAAATGTATCGTTTTGAATTAATCAATGGCTAAAATGTTAAAAAAAAAATAGAGAGATAAAGAGCTAAAAGTCTTATTTTTGGCACAAAATAAATAAATAGGAGACGCATTTTTTTAGTTACAAAAAGGACAAACAATTTCATGTGGACAAAAATACCCTTTTATTCAAGTGACGCGCGTTTCAAATGCTTCAGTTTAACTTTCATCCGCTTCAGCCTTCAGGTTTGAATCGTTTGATATCTTTTTTTTTTTTTCCAAACATTCGTAACTTTTGATTTACAACTCCGATCATCGAAATTTTTTCACCAAAATTCTTTTTTTTTTGGCTCTTTAATATGAGCCCAAATACGATACCCTTCCGACGTATATTTTGAAAGTCGAAAAAATATTTGTATTAACCGGAGCGCTATTTCTTATAAACGACCGTAACTTTTGATTTAGAATACCGATCATCAAAATTGTTTCACCAAAGTTCATATTTTTTTTATCTTCATTTTGAGACCGCGTTTGATACCTTTTCGACGTAGTATTTGAAAGCCGAATTTAATCGCAGCATTTACACTAACACAGTATCAGTATCAGTATCAGTAACAGTATCAGGCTCATTTAAAGCTTAATTCAAGTGACTACTTCAAGGCACATAGCTGGCTCATATAAGGCTCATTTAAGGCTTAATTCAAGTGATTAACTATTAAGCCTATGTCAAGTTTATGTGGTTTTGATTGATAAAAGGAATATCATAGATTAACTTAATTAAGGTGTGGTGTTTATAACATGCATGTTCAGAGTTAATCACTTGAATTAAGCCTAAAAAGTACATCAGACTAAAAGGTAATACATAGAAGATCAATACAACAGACTATAGATTTAGTACAATAGGTACATCAGACTAAAAGGTAATACATAGAAGAACAATACAAGTCTGAAACAATTTGAACTATCAGCCAAATTATAAGAAGGATATTCAAGTTCAAAGAACTAAATTATCATGCCCGCAATTCACAAGGTGATGAATTACAAGTTCAGTAAGCCAATGAACTAGGCCTATCTATTACATGATGATACAATGTAGATCAAAAACCTCAGCACACCAAGGCACATAGTAAGCCTATGAACTAGGCCTATCTATTGCATTAAGGCACACAGTATCAGTAGTATCAATAGTATCAGTATCAGCAGTATCAGTATCAGCAGTATCAGTATCAGTAGTATCAGTATCAGGCTCAAAATGACTCTCCTTTCGATTTTTTGTTCCAAGGTCTATGTCCCCCAAGTCCTTGATATGAACTGAATGTCTTCTTACAGTTCAAGCACTCATATTTACTTCTTTTCGGAGCATGTTTCGATACTACTTTTTCTTTAGGATCATTTCTTTTAAGCCTCTTCTTGTTCTTGGGTTCAATCACATTAGGCCACCATGCCAATCGGCTTTCTCTTGCAGCAGACATAAGCCTTAAACAATCGTTCCCATGTTTCTTTCATCATCCGAACCGAAGAGGCATGTCTATTACCGTTTTCGTTCGGTGAATTACCTCCGTCGTGGGGCTCAGGTTTCTTTAATTAACAAGGTATCTAGACTAGACAATTTTGCCGCTGCCTTTGAATTCCATAATATGCGCAGCTGCCATTGTTTCTTCTTCTTTGTAGGAGTTGCAGTAGGCTTATGAAGGCTTGTATAACTTCATCACCATTTTCTTGTATTACGTAATCGAAAAAGTTGCACACCAAAAAACGAGATCAAAATCCAAGTTTACACACACATTTGAGTCAAACAAAATGAAGACATAATCTGTTCATTTCAAACAGAATACCTTCTTGATTCTCCCATATCAGTCTCATTTAAGGCTTAATTCAAGTGACTACTTCAAGGCACATATATCTGGCTCATTTAAGGCTTAATTCAAGGGACAGAATATCATATCTGACTCATATAAGGCTCATATAAGGCATACAATATCACTAACAGTATCATATAAGGCATACAGTATCAGTATCAGTATCAGTATCAGTATCAGTATCGTAACAGTATCAGTATCAATATCAGTAACAGGCTCATTTAAGGCTTAATTCAAGTGACTACTTCAAGGCACACATATCTGGCTCATATCTTTCCTGTCATACTATCTATTAGCATAGCTTATCTGGGGTGGCTTATGAACAAAAGAGGCAAAAAATAACAATGTACGCACTTTTTTGACTAGTGTTTTTATTTTTGGATGGGGTACAAAGTTCTTTAGATGGGAATTTCTTGGACTCCGAAATTCAATTATTTGTTTTTACTCTGCAAATACTTTAAAATTTGGAATCTTCCAGATGTATTCACTTCATAAAAGCTTAATGTTCCCTGTTTGTTTTTCTTTGTCTATGGACTCTGCTTTCCTAATTATTATTTTGGCAGATTGATTTTTCAAGCCACTTAATCAATTCCAGAAATGCATATTATACATCGGTTTCCTAGAGTGCAAAATAACCTCAAAAGGCCTACCAAACAGTCAATGAACACAATTTCCTGTTAATTCTGGTGGAAAAGGCCACCTTGATCTTTTTCCCTAGGGATATAATTAGATAGAATAGATACGTGAAGCCGTCAGTTCTTGACTATCAAAAATAGCGAGAACCTCGAGGTTGTTAGGATTGCACAGCGGACCAATGACTCATTTTTAATTCTATGCATAGGTTCATAGTTCATCTCCGTTTATATCTCATAAAAACGATCCTTTGTTAAGGCCAAATACAACAAATTTCTTCAAAAGCTAGATTTCCGGACATGCCCGGAAGCCGACTCGGATGTACTCTCATCCCCAAACACCTATAGAACAGAGCAGGTATCCTAGCACTATGTTATATACTTTTCTTGCATAGGAACATACAATGAAAAGGTGATAATGGTTATCCTGTAGGCATTTGCATAGGCTGCACGTGTTTTCGTCACGATTTCTTGTTTTTTAAGTTATAAGCCTCATCTGACATACAAGTCATAGTACCGGTGCAAAGCTTGGAATTATTTTCTTGAACCACACAACACTACCTATCCTCTACATTTATCATAATCTTAATGTTTAAGGGGTTATATAGCCCTTCAAGTCAAACTTGTCTTTCTTCGTCGGAAGAACATATTTTTCCTTGAAGTTGTCTCAGTAATTGTAAATAAAGTTTCATGGTTTCATCAAGGGAAAAATAAAACAAAAATTCGGACAGTAAAGTTTTAGTAGAGTTTCGAGAGAGCTGTGTAAGATTAAGCAAAAAAAATTATCAATCAAGAGTGAATTTTGTTCGATTTGTCTTAATGACCTAACAATTTTAGAACATCTTGCAATCCCCTTTGCTTTCCCCAAACATTAGGCTGGCTAAAATTACAAATCAGAAGAAATCTGGAAACAAAACAAAACCCAAAAGTTCTACACCTCAGGAATAGTAGCCAATCACTTAGTTTCTTTATCAATACAGCCCAACTGAGCAGCGGCACTTTTCCATAGACCTGAAAGTTGAGAGCACAGATTTTGACATCTCTTCATCTTCTTTTCTTAAGCTTCCATTGAAGCTAAAGGTTACAGAAATATGGCCTGAGTGCACCAGGGTTTGTAGCTGCTCAGAGGGTTGTCGACATCCGATAAGAGAATAAGTTGATAATAGCCGATTTGACGCAGGATCCTCCATCTCCGCCGCCGTTACTTCGACTTCCCCGGCCACCAACCGCCATCTCTGGTTCGAATTGCTAAACTTAAACTTGATTTGTGCGGCAACTTCAAACACTTTTAGTTTATCTCATATTTTTTGAGATTAAATGAAATTTGTATTCCAAGATCTTCTTGTCCGCCATTACTTTCAGCTGGGGTTCCATATTTGGGGGCAGAGACAGAGGCGGGAAATGGAAGTAGAGGGAGAAGGAGGAAGAAGAAACAACGATTGGAAGATAAGGGTAATTTAGTCCGATTGAAATTGTTTGTCCTTATTGCAACTAAAAAAAGATGTGTGGATTAATGCTTAATTAAAGAGAGAAAAATGGACTTATACCTAATTTTTCCAAAAAAAAAATACTACATTCTTTTTAGTGATATTTAAAAAAAAAAAATTACATTCGTCCCAAAATATAAGTTCATTTAACATTTTTATTTTGTCTAATAATATAAATCAATTTAGAAAACCAATGAAACACATATTACTAATTTTCTCTTTTTACCTTTCATTTATTATTTACCCATTTATTTTTTTTTTATAATTTTTTTGCATTAATAACGGTCAAAAGTCATTTTAGACTTATTATATATCGAAATGAATGATATATAACCAATTTAATTTACTTTCTTAATCTGTGTAAAAATCTAAAACGGATTTATATTTTGGGACGGAAGTAGTAGTTCAGGAGATGAAAAGATTTCTTTAATTTTTTTCTGGGCGCGATGGAAACGAACCCTGTTTTTTATAAGAAGGTGAAATGAACTGTATCTTTAGGCCCGATCTGATCTTTTCTAGAGCTGAAAAGCTATGATGGAAATAGTTTTTTTTTTTTTTTTCATCCAAACGAAAGATATTATTAAAACAAAGGACCAAGACAAGGTTTACAACCGGACCAACGCCGGACAAGCACCGGACGACCGCCAGACAACTATTGGAATACAACACCGGACAATAAAAGCTATGATGGAAATAGTTCAGTACCCCTTATTGTCTTTTTCCCTATTTTTTTATAGATTAAAATAGTGATCGTCCATAAGCCCGAACCCCTCCAAACATTAGTATAAGATTTGCCAAAAACATTTATTTATATTCTTCAATCAATAAATACACTTTTATAACAACATTATTTTATCCTTCTACGTAAAAAAGAAAAATGTTGAAAACCTCAATCTCGTTCTCGGCGGTTGCATACAATTTGCAGGTTTTGATGTATTTAAGTAGGGTAATGACATATTTTGGTGTGGAATTTGGGTTGAATCGGGGAAGAGTTCATACCTCTTGTTGTCAGCAATTCTTGCAGATTTCGGCTCAGGTGTGCGTCTGAAGTGGTGAGGCGCGCGCTTCGGAAGCCGGTGTAGTTTGGTTTTTAGCTTGTTTGACCAAATGTGTGCTTGGACATGCCATGCGTGCATACGAGATGATATAAAGTTTAGAAGTTGAATCTATTGGACAGAGAATGCGCTTGACTTAATGATGAGGTGAGCGCTTGATATGTCAGGCGTGTGCCTGATCTTCCAAGGTGTGTGCCCGGGGGTCAGGAATTTTGACAGAATGGGTTCTGGTGGCTTAGGCGTGCACCATAGATGGTCAAGCGAGCGCTTGACCTTGTTTTCAAGATTTATGCTTGTTTCTCATATGTTAAGTGTGTACTTGTGATATCCCACTTTGGAAATGTGGGAGAAATATTACCTCCTTATAAGTGTGAGGTATAAGGATCTTGTCAACTCATGTTGGCATTTTTAGACAAAACAATGATGACGGTCTAAGTGGTTGATCAGATCATTTACGGCCCACTTAGGTTTACCAGCAGGGGCAGATGCACCCCAAAGGGAGGGCCACCTCGGATCCGGAAAATACACTACTATGTATAAGTTATGTATTTTTTTCGCCACCCATAAAATTTATATTCGCCCTTATCATCTATGATAATTCGATAATGTGATATAAAACTTTTATCATGTAAATAAAATTGCAAAGTTATTAATTAATCGGTTTCGAAATATTGGTTTCTTTCAAAAATATTGTTTGTAGTGTTTTAAATCTTTATTGATAGAACTAGAAGAGTCAATTAATTTGTTCGGATAATGCGATATATAGTGGTTTTTTTAATCATATAAAACGATATTTATAGTCTTGTTTTTTTTTCTGATGTATAATAGTGTTTTTATTTTTTCCGAATCCTAGAAGATGGGAAAAAAATACAACTATATATTTTCTTGATTGCAAAAAATCCTTAAAATTATCGCCTCCGTCATCCGGGATCGTACGTCCACCCCTGTCTACCCCCGGATCCTCTATCGATTCAAACTATGTATTAATAGTGAAACTGTTAAAACACAGACGAGAAACTTGCACTTGAAGAAAGATAAAACAGATGCAATCTAACGAAAAATAAGACGGAAATTGATAAAAACACAGAAACAAAAAGAACACGGTGATTTAACGTCGTTTCCGGTGTTGTGCCGACAACTCCACGGACAGAAAATGAGATATTTTATCATGCACAGAATTACAAGGTTTTCACAAGTGTGTGAATAACACTTTGAAAGACACACTTTGCATTGATTACAACTTCGGTATTTATATGCACAAATCCCAAACCCTAACCGCCAAAGATCTTTATCGGAATTGTCATAAATACCAGATGTGGACCCCAGCTCCAGCTGTTATCCACCAGACGAAACTCAGCTCCAAACTGACTTTCCCACAAAACTCACTTGTAAAAAAATGGTAAACCCTACCATTAAGGGTCCCCTCACCCCCGATCCCACAGGAAAGTGAGGAGAGGTTAATCAGGTAACCTAGTAGCTCCAACATGGGCTGCCTTTGAAACCTCTGCACTGAAGGGTGTTATCAATCGGAAATCAACCCCATTACGGGAATCGAACCGCTGACCTCCAGCTTAGGTTAGAGGCTGAACTACGCACCCATGCCTTCACCACTAGGCCATATCCAGGGGATACAAAACTCACTTGTAATCAGCAAACTCAGATGTAGAACTCAGCAAACTCAGTTTCCACCAAAACTCAGTTTCCCCCAAAACTCAGTTTCCACCAAAACTCAGTTTTCTCAGTTTTTCCCAAAACTCAGTTTCACTTCACAAAGTTCAGTTTTAGATTTCAGATTAGTTCCACCAGTTTTAGAGATCAAGTCACAAAACTAACAAATCTCCACCTTGACTTGAACTCTTATTCAACGTCACCAGATTGCATAATTCAGATGTACTTGTACCAGATGCATTTGTCAATGCCAGGATGTACTTGTACCAGACTTCTCCAAAGAATCCACTCAACTGAGTTTTCAGAAAACCGATTATAAGCTTTGAATGTTAAGCAAGTCAAGGCACAACTGAAACTTGCTTTGTTGAATTCCCCAATGTGAAAACATAACCAGTCATTGATTTTCTACTGTCCACATCACCTGCATAATCAGCATCACAGTATCATGTGACCAAACTCTGAGTATCACCTCCATAAATGAGACCAACATTAGCTGTACCCCTAAGGTACCTGAACATTCTTTTCACAGCTTTCCAGTGTTCCTTTCCAGGTTGAGCCATTAACCTGCTGACAACATGATTGCCTGAGCCAGATCAGGCCTAGTGCACACCATGGCATACATCAGACTGCCAACTGCACTAGCATAGGGAACTTTTGATATATATTCTTTCTTCAGCTGACTATGAAGCATAAACTAACAAATGAACATTTGATGCTATATGAGTATCTATTGGCTTTGCAGTAGACATACCATTCATGGCCAACATCTTCTGTATATAGCACTTCTGAGATAAAAATAGTTTCTTCTAACTTCTATCTCTCCAGATCTCCATCCCCAAGATTTTCTTGGCTACACCCAAATCTTTCATTTCAAATTCAGCACTAGGAAGCTCTTTCAAATTCTGAATATCAGACTTCTTACTTGCAGCTATCAGCATATCATCCATATAAAGAACAAGATAGATGTATGATCCATCTTCTAGCCGACTATTGTAGACACAACAATCATAAGGGCTTCTGTTATAACCCAGCTGGATCATTTAACTGTCAAACCTTTTATACCCTTTGTCAGGAGCTGCTTCAATCCATAGAAGGACTTCTTTACCGGGAACTTGAAATGATGACGGACGGTCAAATTATACCCGTAAAAGTCATCAACGTTGACCTTAAATCGAGATTAATAATATATATTTCATATTAAATCACATGTTTATATTTATTATTTAATGTTAAGTGATTATTAATATGATATTTGGTATTTAGTTTGTTTTTATTATTTAAAGCCGATTTATTGTGCGATAATTATTGATTTTGCGAGATCACAACAAATCGAGAGGATTAATGTCATTCAATCAATTATCTCAAGATAAGGAAGGAAGAAAATCGGAGCATTAAGTGGAAGATTAATCGGATCAACATGCAAGCGTGCGATGGGGAACAAGCTAGACGAAGAAAACGTGTTAAACATGCAAACTTAGGTTCGGTCGACCGAGCCTATAGCTTCGGTCGACCGAGTGCGGCTCTTCGGTTGACCGAGCCTTAGGTTTGGGTCGGTTTCCGGCTTATATCGTGCTTATCTTCTAGAACCACCCTAAGTCGGCAAAAACCTCTATATAAGCAAGCGACTACGAGAATTGTAATATACACTTTAGATATACCTTAGAATATCATTCAATAAAATCACTCTATTCATATCTTGATTCAATGTAGTTTATTGAGGGTGTTTCCGACAATTTAAATTTGCATTATGTAAGCCTTTATTTTGTTTCTTTCTTTTAAGTAATTAATTCCCCCCAATTATGCTTTATCGTTTGAGTTAGTTAATCATAGCTAGATGATGTAGATCTAGGTTATGTCGTTATGGATGTGGCGAAGCCTTGTCTATGGGGATCCCGTAACCTACGTCATCTACTTAGTTTCTATCCATGAATGCATTGTTTAATTAATGCGTATCTATGTTAGTTTATATGAATGCTTTACGAATTCTTGTTTAATACGTTACGTATGATGAAACGGCGAGAGATATGTTCGGGGATGTAATGCGGGGACGAAATTGATTCGGGTGACCGAATGAGTTCACTCGGTCGACCGAGCCCACTATTCGGTCGACCGAGCCTGTTTTATCCGTTAGATAGCCATGTCTTTATGGTTAGGTTAACTTAATAGAATTTATCATCTCGGTAGGTATGGCTACGGCTACGTTGCTCGTCTGTTTTAATTAGCGTATGATTAGGAAATACCAATATAGGGCTCTAGGTTGGCTCATGAATGATCTTCCGGGACTTTCGGCGAGATCTAGGTAGGTTTTGTATTTGGGAATTGAGCTCACCTAGTTATACGTAAATCGTAGATTAACATGAAACCGTGCGGGTAATTGTTAATAGGACGAGGCGATGCGATCGTTTAGGAAGTACGCCTAACCATAGGAATGTTGCCTAGACGAGGTGTACGATTAATATCGGCATCCTTAGTGTCGTAAGCGTGCAAGTTATATGAGATGGAGGCCCAAAAGGTGAAGTCACGTAATGTAGCACGGTGATCTAGCAACCTAACCGGTGCTAAGTCAAGTTAAAGAGGATGACTCCCGTAGCCAATCTAAGATAGATACAAACGGATTGACGAGTTAATAAGTTCGGTTTATTATATAAATTATCTAGGTCCAAACGATAAAGACTATAATTGGGGAGGTTAATTACGTTGTGTCGAGTCGTGTCTTTACTTTTCTTGTCTTATGTTGGTCGTAGACCGCCTCATGTCCTTGACATGTTTAATTAATTGTTTGTATATAAGATGATCCACAATTGGTTCCCTGTGGGATCGACCTTGATTCACTTATAGCTATACTACGATGGGCCTAGTCCTCTTGCTAGTATTGGTTTATGGTGGTCAAGTATATTATAACTTTGATTGACCCCGATCAAGTTTTTGGCGCCGTTGCCGGGGAACCAACGGTCAATTTTATATATAAATAATTTTTTATTCATGTCGAGTTTTGTTTTAGAGTCGTTTTTACGTTTTGAGTCCCTACGGTTATATGCTCTGTCGAAAATTCCGGATTCTTAAAAAAAAAAAAAAAAAAAAAAAAAAAAATTTATTCGGTCGACCGAGAAACCTCATTCGGTCGACCGAGGATTTATAATTTTTGTTTTGTTTTGTTTTGTTTTGTTTTTCTTGTTTTGTTCTTGTTTCTGTTTACACGGTTTCTTATTTGTGTTTTTCGAGTACGGAATTTCGCGTGTACTGTTTATCCCCGTATGTTTAATCCGTAGGTACGATAGCGCATGGGAAACCATGTTAAAATCGATCTACGGTTGTTTGTTTTTGTTTTTCTTGTTTGCGAAACCGGGGAAGCAATAATCCAAGTCAATAATTTTTCGCGGGCGGCGAGAAAATAACCCGGCAAACATGTGGAGCTACGAATCTAAGATGGGAAAAGCGATGGAAGCAATACCATTAAAGCACCAAGATGGCTCCGAAAAAATTTTAAAGGCTTAAATTCTTCGTGGTACAATGTTGAAGGCAAGGTACTACCTTTTTTTTTTTTTTGCTTATGTTTTACTACCTTTTGGTTTTTTGAGCATAAGTTAGCCTATACATGAACCTTAGTATGAATCTTGGCCCGGAGTGGTTTGTAAGATTAATTTTATTAGTGTGGAAGGTTTTGCCCCATCTGTCTCATCTAGAGGGTGTAAGGAAACATGTAGTCGTTGAAAGGAAGCGGTGAATAAAGAGTTCCTCGTAGTTGTTAAAATCTCATTGTCCTATGCATGAGATTGCTACGCCGGGGGAGCAACAAATTGTGTAGTTTAAGCATTCACAATCTAAAGAAGACGTTGAGTTTTGAGAGAACACCATCTTCTTGCTTTCGTTGAGTTTTATGGTGATGGCTTCTCGGTGAACCCACCTTAAACGAGAAACGAGATTACGCTTTGGGTGACAATTTAGAAATCGGAGACTCTTAGTACATTGGTTCGGAAATGGTCTAACCATGGTACAGGCGAGTTCAACCGAGCTTCGGCTCAATCGACTCCCCTCCACGTGTGATGTACGTTACGAGCGGTTCAACAAGACTTAGCATAGCCGATAAGCCTTCGGGCTAAACGGGGCTTAATCTTGACGGATTGGCTGAGCTGTCACATATGTTCCAACGAATAAGACGGCGTAGGCTTGCCTACATAACCGACCTTATTCGGAGTACTTTGATTCATTGTTTCTTATTGTCAAGGCCAAAACCGTAATTTTAACCGAGTTTCTTAGAATTCACTAATTCCTAAAACGAGAGCCGAGGTAAGAGCTTTGGATAAATGGTATGGATAAATGTCGTTTCTAGGTCTCACAACCAAGGGAAGGGTATTAATCCGCAAAAGCGACAAGCCACCTCAATAGTGCTCGGAGGGTCAATATCTCGCGATCCAAGAATAATAGCGACAAGGATCTTGTTTGGAAAGTCGGCGAGGACTTTAAACTCAGAACTACTTCTTTAAAACCCTTAGGATTTCTTTTTAGGATTATAGGTTTTGTTTTCTTTGAGTCAAATAAGAGTAACGTGACATATGTTGAGGTTTTTTATTTTGCCGTGTTCCGATGGCCATTGGGCTAAGGATGTGCAAAACTTTTTTACTCAATATAGGCCACGTGAAATAGAGTTCCGTAGGAGAGTCGAGAAATTGCTAAAGAAAAGGAAATTTAGCAATCAACCTTAAGATGGAAGCATTAAGAGAGCTTGAGAATTATTGAAAATGTAACAGAGAATGATTGGTGCGAACAAGAACAATTTTGGTCAACTTCCAAAATCTTTTAGAATGGTGATCCAAGTGAAAATTCAAAGTGGTGTGCAATTCATTACGCAATTATCCTTATCTTTCCCTTTACACTTTTTCACCTTCAAACTTTTCGATCCTCTCACCAATGCCCCGACGAGTTCACATTTCTAACCATTCTTTCATCGCCTCTCTTTCTTTCCATCCGTTTCACTCTCCCACCCAATCCCATTCCTTTAAACAATTCTCAATCCCAAAAACACAATTTCTTACCCACCCTTTATCTTTTCTTCCCATCCTTATGTGTATCTTTTTCTAAACCCATCATACTCTCAACCTCCATTTTGTTTACAAAATACCTTTGTGTTGCGGAATTTGAAATATTGCTAAGCTTTAATGATAATTTTTTATCATTTTGATTTTCATGATCTAGTTGGGGGAAGTGTAGCTCGACCCTAGCTAGATTTTAAAGGTTTTTGGTTCGATCAAAGTACAACTTATCTTTCTACCGGAAGTTTTAAATTTCACATTTTTTCCGACTATTCCGGCATTTCTAGATGATAAGTTTTTTGAACTATCACACCGATCCGACCTTGTTGATGACGGTTATGACTTTTACGTGATACATTGGGTTATTAGTAATTTCGAGGAGTAGCTACATCTCCCTAAGTTGTTGATATCCAATGCAAGCGAGAAGTTTTGCGCTAAGTATTTGATTTTATCTTTAGCCAATAGGTCGCATTCAATACGTTATACCTTACCAAGTTTCTCTTTTCTGGATTGAATACCTTTTCGATAAAGTCACCCTCGTGTTTTCCCACGTCGGGTAATGCTTTTTGATCTTTGTCTTCTCCACCCGGTTTTAAGAATATTTAGGCGGTGGAGGTTGTAGATGAAGCCCACCATCTTTAGTTGCTTGTTTATTTTTCTTTCTATTTAGTATTTTTCTTTTTGGTTTCCACTTGTCATTGGTTGTATAAAATAAAGTGGCTTAAAAGCTTGTTTTAAGGTATTTATACCTCATTACTTGCCACATTATTTTATAACTTCCATAGACATGGTATTTTACGGTTTCGTGGAGTTTGTTTGCTTATACGGGATGTTTCACTTCTCTCCACGACGTCTTTGAAATTTACTCCGATGTTTGCCTTTACTTGAGAGCCGTTTCCCGAGCTAAGTCTTTTTCTTAAATTCTCATTTATTTTTGTCATTGAGGACAATGCCATGTTTAAGTGGGGGGTAGGAGACTTAGCCATGTTATGTTATAATTGAAAATTGAATGAAACGGCACATGATTGAAAAAATTGAATAAATACCATATTACGTATCTCGTACCCTTAAAATTGTGAGTCCTAGCTAAGAATTGATGGGAAATAAACCAAGTTTCATGAGTACGTGATCATTTTATACTTATGTTAAGTAAATTTAAGGATATTCATGCCCGTTTTTGCAAGTAGTTATTTATTATTCAATTACTCAATAAATGAATCGAGTATACCGCGCAAATCATAATAAGCTTGAAGAAATTATGTGTACATTGCATAGATGATTGGTTATGTAGACTTAGTGTCAATATCTATCTGTGATGCATTCTTATATTTTAGCCATTAAAGCGGAGTAATAAGCTTGAGACGTACTGTGTTTTAGCAAAATGTTAGACAATTTGGGCTTGTAGTAACATTACCAAAGTAGCCCCGCGCTTGTGGTAATATTCGATGCTATACATGATCTAAGATAGGGGGATACTCTAAAAAGTTTTCTTCCTTGAGATTGATAGTATTTGAAAAATATGAAGATATGAAAAGAATATTCAACTCTTTAAGAGGCTTTGAGTAGTACTCGGTCTCTCGAGTCCAAAAACCCTATAGATACGCTCTTGCTTATTGCTCACAGTGCTTCAAAAATTTAAAGGCTTGAGAAGTATGAATGCTTTGAGGTTGGTAGGTTGAGATTGCGAAGTTAGCATAAACTCTAATCTTGCCACAATATATAAAACCAATGCACATGCACACATCACTTCGATTCATAGTGAGTAGTGAATAATGGATATCTTATGAGCATGACTAGTATGAGTTGACTTGAGTTTCTTGCGTAAGTATGACACGACCATAGAAAATGTTGTCTTGGGGAATGACTTATTGATGCTTTGTTCGGGACGATCAAAGTCTAAGTGGGGGTAGTTGATGACGGTCAAATTATACCCGTAAAAGTCATCAACGTTGACCTTAAATCGAGATTAATAATATATATTTCATATTAAATCACATGTTTATATTTATTATTTAATGTTAAGTGATTATTAATATGATATTTGGTATTTATTTGTTTTTATTATTTAAACCGATTTATTGTGCGATAATTATTGATTTTGCGAGATCACAACAAATCGAGAGGATTAATGTCATTCAATCAATTATCTCAAGATAAGGAAGGAAGAAAATCGGAGCATTAAGTGGAAGATTAATCGGATCAACATGCAAGCGTGCGATGGGGAACAAGCTAGACGAAGAAAACGTGTTAAACATGCAAACTTAGGTTCGGTCGACCGAGCCTATAGCTTCGGTCGACCGAGTGCGGCTCTTCGGTTGACCGAGCCTTAGGTTTGGGTCGGTTTCCGGCTTATATCGTGCTTATCTTCTAGAACCACCCTAAGTCGGCAAAAACCTCTATATAAGCAAGCAGCTACGAGAATTGTAATACACACTTTAGACATACCTTAGAATATCATTCAATAAAATCACTCTATTCATATCTTGATTCAATGTAGTTTATTGAGGGTGTTTCCAGCAATTTAAGGGTTGCATTATGTAAGCCTTTATTTTATGTTTCTTTCTTTTAAGTAATTAATTCCCCCAATTATGCTTTATCGTTTGAGTTAGTTAATCATAGCTAGATGATGTAGATCTAGGTTATGTCGTTATGGATGTGGCGAAGCCTTGTCTATGGGGATCCCGTAACCTACGTCATCTACTTAGTTTCTATCCATGAATCGCATTGTTTAATTAATGCGTATCTATGTTAGTTTATATGAATGCTTTACGAGTTCTTGTTTAATACATTACGTATGATGAAACGGCGAGAGATATGTTCGGGGATGTAATGCGGGGACGAAATTGATTCGGGTGACCGAATGAGTTCACTCGGTCGACCGAGCCCACCTATTCGGTCGACCGAGCCTGTTTTATCCGTTAGATAGCCATGTCTTTATGGTTAGGTTAACTTAATAGAATTTATCATCTCGGTAGGTATGGCTACGGCTACGTTGCTCGTCTGTTTTAATTAGCGTATGATTAGGAAATACCAATATAGGGCTCTAGGTTGGCTCATGAATGATCTTCCGGGACTTTCGGCGAGATCTAGGTAGGTTTTGTATTTGGGAATTGAGCTCACCTAGTTATACGTAAATCGTAGATTAACATGAAACCGTGCGGGTAATTGTTAATAGGACGGGCGATGCGATCGTTTAGGAAGTACGCCTAACCATAGGAATGTTGCCTAGACGAGGTGTACGATTAATATCGGCATCCTTAGTGTCGTAAGCGTGCAAGTTATATGAGATGGATACCCAAAAGGTGAAGTCACGTAATGTAGCACGGTGATCTAGCAACCTAACCGGTGCTAAGTCAAGTTAAAGAGGATGACTCCCGTAGCCAATCTAAGATAGATACAAACGGATTGACGAGTTAATAAGTTCGAGTTTATTATATAAATTATCTAGGTCCAAACGATAAAGACTATAATTGGGGAGGTTAATTACGTTGTGTCGAGTCGTGTCTTTACTTTTCTTGTCTTATGTTGGTCGTAGACCGCCTACATGTCCTTGACATGTTTAATTAATTGTTTGTATATAAGATGATCCACAATTGGTTCCCTGTGGGATCGACCTTGATTCACTTATAGCTATACTACGATGGGCCTAGTCCTCTTGCTAGTATTGGTTTATGGTGGTCAAGTATATTATAAACGATTGACCCCGATAGAAGGTTGAGAATGACTACGTTTTTCGCGATGACCAAACTCTATAACCCTTAACTCCATCACCATATCCGACAAACACTCCTTTCTTGGCTCTTGGTTCTAGTTTCCCTTCACTGACATGATAGTAAACTGTGCTTCCAAATACCCTTAGAACTGGGTAATCAACAGGCTTTCCTGACCACATTTCAACTGGTGTCTTGAAACTGATCCCTGTGTGAGGACTCCTGTTGATTAAGTAACAAGTTGTGCTTACAGCTTCTGCCCAAAATATTCTTGACAAACCAGCATGAGAGAGCATACATCTTGCTCTCTCCAGAAGAGTTTGATTCATTCTCTCAGCTACACCATTTTGTTGATGAGTATTCTGGCTTGTATGATGTACGGCAATACCCTTATTTCTACACAACTCATCAAACTCATTCCAGCAGAATTCTAGACCATTATCTGTACGATGCCTCTTGATCTTCTTCCCCAAATGAGTCTCAACTAGAGCCTTCCATTGCATAAAACTCTTGAATGCCTCACTTTTGTGTTTCATCAGCACCACCCAAGTAATTCTTGAATAGTCATCAATAAGGGACACAAAATATCTGTGACCACCCAATGACTCCACCTTTGATGGCCCTCAGCAATCATAATGAATGTAATCAAGTGATGACTTTATGTCGTGTACCTCTTTTGAGAACTTGCTTCTATGAAGCTTCCCAAACACACAATGCTAACAAAAGTCCAGATTCTTGACCTTACATCCCCCAAGAAGATCAATCTGAGAAAGAACTTGCATCCCTTTTTCACCCATATGACCCAGTCTTATGTGACACAGTTTTGTAAGCTGTGACTGATGAATCTCAGTTGATGCCACGGCGACGAGAACCGGCAACAAGCGACCACTTGTAGTATATACGAGTCTCTTTCTTGATTCCCTTGAGAACCTCAGCGAGTTTTTGTAGACACTCGACACACCACTTTTCCCTTTAAAACCGAATCCCCTTTGTCCAAAGAACTGAGAGATACCAAGTTTTTAGTCATTTGTGGAACATGTCTAACTTCACTCAGTTTACAAAATCTTCCATCCTCTGTCCTCAGGCGGGCTGAGCCTATCTCAACTACCTTGCAGACCTTGTTGTTTGCCATAGATATATGACCACCATCTATCTGCTGATAACTTGAGAACCACTCTGTTGGTCCCTTGAAAAGGCTTTGGTTAAGTTTAGAGGGGGGGGGGGGGGGGGGTGAATAAACTTAACACTTAAAACTTTGGAGTTAACAAATTACGCAACTTCGGCGTCTCGCGATACTTCGATAGTCTGGCGATACCTCGATATCTGGCGATAAACGGTAGTCTGCGATAGTTAAGTTCTTTGAATTTGTGCGGCGGAATTATATCAAAATTAAGCCTTAATACTTGTTGTTAAATATGATACTAAGTATTAGATACTCGGTAGTGCAAGTGTGTGATTTCGGTTGCTAGATTCGGTAGGTTGATGTGTAAAATAAACTAAGTGCGAGAATGTAAATGCTAAAAGTAAGTAGGCGAGATTTTATAGTGGTTCCGGGTGGTGTAATCTGTCGGTCCACTCTTCTCTGTGATGTTGGAGGAAATTCACTAGAGATCTTTGATGTAGCTTTTACAAAGATTCCTAAAGTTGCTTGTCCTTCACCAATAACTATGGCTTCACAAATTGGCGGGAACATGTAGTATTCTTTGCTCTGAGTCTTCGGCTTTGGTCCTTGAAGGTTAGGATTGCCTCTTCACCGGCTCCACCACAAACAACGGTCTTTCACACAGCTTTGTGCTTCTTGTCTTCGGCGGAGTTCTTTATAAAATAAAGATTGAATCAAATAAATGATTCAGTTGCAGCAGCTTGATTAGGATGATATAATCAGCAGCTTGCAGGCTCCAAGTGTGTATCCTTGATGTAGCTTGAATGTAGAAAACACTTGAAGAATTTCTCTAGATCAGTAGCTTTAAGTTCAGCAAGTTCAGCAGGGTGTTTTTCGGCTCAGTAATATCTCTTCAAAGTTTGTTAATTTTCATCATCTTGTTTCGAGTTGAAAGTCCTCTATTTATAGGCAAGAATGCATGTGACTTGTATTTGAAATTCAAATGTAACCGTTCCTTGTTTTTGTCCCATCGATTTGCATTCTGTCACTATTCATAGGGCCGACAACTTGTCGAAATTCCTTTTTGACGGTGCGATCATCCACCCTGACTTATATCCAATGGTTAAAACTCGAATCATCCCAACGTCTTTTTGATCTCGGCCTTTGATTTGTTTGATAAGTCGAGAGGTAGTTGGTTGTCCTTATCCATGTAATCTTCCAATAATCTTGAATTAATCGAGGTATATTATCGGCGGGTTCATCGATCTTTGAGATACTATCGATCTATTTGCTTGCAATTTCTTGTGTATAAAATACAATGCGGTGACTTCTTTTATCTAACTTTTATTTGTGAAGTTAGATTACACCTTTTAATTATAACCAAGTTCCAAACATCATCCAACTTATGGAACTTAGACCTTGTACACAAGGTATATGTAATCGATTTAGGTCATCACGGACTTGCCTAAATTCGATTCCATATCCTTGACTTTAATTACTAAGTTTGATCCCTTAGCCTTACATGCGTAGCGAGTTTGAGCCCTCGGCCTTTCGGTCTTCGGCGGGTTCACGACTAGTCTGCGACCTATCTACCCTGCGATATGGACCGGTCTGCGATAAAGCTCGGTGACCATTACAGTGCTTGTTTGATTAAACCTTTTTATGAATCAAACTCTAATAAGCCTATACATTTGATCTAGACATCTTTTTGCCTTTGCACTATAACAGCTAGTCTGGCACTCATCATCAAAACACAGAAATAAGTCTAACAATTTCCCCCTTTTTGGTGATAATGCCAATACCCTCACCTAACAGCAAAGCAAAAATATATAAAGCAAAAATAGAACAAATAGTCATCTTTCATTATAATCATTTGTTCAAAGATATTGCAGTCTAGAATCAGCAAAAATATAATGCAGTTAAAGTATGCTGATCTACTGTCTTCTCTCCCTTTCTTGTCTGGCTTTCTCTGCTTGTTCTTGGTATTCTCTGATTTCTTTCACCATATCTCTCATCCAATCATTCTCAATCAGAGAGAAGTCAATATGTGGATTTACATGTTTCCACCAATGCCATGCTTCAGGTAGAGTAAGGGATATTTGATTTACCCTGAAGCCTAACCTCATATACACTTCTTTAAATTCATTCACTGAGTCCTTTGCCTTTGTGGTAGGTATACCTATTCCACTTCTACCACCTCTGTGTTTGGCCCTCAAGGATTTGATTCTTGCTTCCCAAAACTTAAGTCCCAAAAATAAGTTCAGACCTTCATGAAACCCCTTGTCATGATAGGGTCTATGTCTGTTATTGTATACCTTCTTGTATTGTTGGAGAAGCTCATCAGTGAGTGGAAGTACGCAGTCTTTGGTTGTACGAAAGCATTTGTATCGGCTTCCCATCTCTTCTTTGCAAAAATTCGGCGGCTTCTTTTGCCTGTTGTTGCCTCTTCCCCTTATTGACATAATCAACAAACCGGGACGGCGAGGCCATGCACACTTTCCTGTGTGATAACTAGGTTGTTTAGTTGTCCTTCAATGATTTCAGTCCTAGTATCAATTGCTGTGATCCTTCCTTGCATTATTTGCTCTCGTAGGGTTATCCTCTCAGTAAGTTTAGGATCAGGCATAGCAGGTTGTTGTGCGGCGGCGAGCTCGGCGGAGTCACAGGGTTTCGACAAGCTTGTCAAGTTTTTGTTGAATGGATGTAAATTGATCTTTCAAAAACTTTTCTTTCAAAGTATTTCCAAGCTTGATTCCCCTCACATCTAGCATTATATCATTCACGACATTTTGAGTAGATGCAAAATTTGAAGCAAGCTTGTATCAAGTAGATTTGTGTTTTCATTTATCGGGTTCATCGAGTTCTTCAAATCTCTGTTCTTGTCTATCCGGTTGAGTCCTTAACTGTTGCATGTCATTCCTTACGGTCCTCAACTCATGCAAGACTTCCTCAGGCACTTCTCCAGTCATTCTTCCACCAGTACTATCAGCAGGCTCTTCCACATTATATTGTTGCCTCTGATTGCTCACAACCATTGCCCAACTCCTATCTAATCCAGCAGGATTAGGTCCTTGATATTCTTCCAAGATAGGATCAAGGGCTGGTTCTTCAAAGATAGGAACAAATGCCTGTGGGGGATCAATATCAACATTTTCTTCTTCAGGCATCTGGAATTCCTCATCACTAAAGTCATAGTCCAGCAGCTGCTCATCCTCATTAACAGCAGTCTGCTGACTATCTTTCCCTTCAGTGGTCTTGTCTCCAGTAGGCTCCACTACAGCAGCCTCTTCAGCAACATGGGTATCCTCCATACCCAAAGTTTGTTCCAACCTTTGTCCGAGTCTTTGTTTGAGACTCGGCGGCACTGTACCTCTGTTCCAACTTTGTGTCCGAGTCTTGTTTGTAACTCGGCAACTTTGTACCTCCTCTTCAACTCTCTGTGGATTGAATATAGCCTCATTATCCACTTGGAATCCTTGACATGACCAATCTTGGTTAGGATAATGGCAGTTTTAGTGAGAATGCCCTCAAAGTCAAATCCATCTTGATATTCAATAGATTCTTCTGAGCTGGCACTAGGTTCACTGAAGTCAGTGACATTCTTTTCATCCAAATCCTCACTCTGTTAAGGTTTAGTTTGTGCAGTAGGCTCTACAACATGGAATGTAGAAGATTCATCAGCTAGCCTACCAGCACTCAAATTAATTCCTTCATTGACCAATGCCTCCAGATCATCCATGGTGAGATCCTGTAGATCCTCATCCATCTCTCCAGTCTGCTGGCCCTCAGCAGACTTACCGATCTCGGTGGGTTCCGCTTCACATGCCATCAATGGCTCCTTGACCAGTAGCTTCAGTTGTTGTTTCTCTAGCCACTCCACTGGTCTCCCCAGGGAACATGGGGGTATCATCATCGAGAATCGATGAATCAGCATGCAGTGTGTACTTTGGATCTACGAACATAATAGCTCCACTTTTCTTTCCTTCATCCAAAAGATCCATCGGCTGGATTGCGGCATGCTAGTGTCTATCAAATCCAACGGATTTGTCCACACCAATTGCTCAAATGCCCATTCTTCAAATCCACTCATTGGATCGGCGGTGGTTTTGTCTCTTGTAGAATCCAAACTTCCTTGAAAGTAGTTTTGCACCTTTTTGAAGTTAGGATCTACTTTGCCCTTTTAGATGCCTTCTCATATGGCATAGATGGCTTTCTAGTGGCGGGTTCGGTGGTTTCTTGCGACCTCCAAAAGCTTCCACAAGTAAATTCATTGTTTCTTCAATAGATGTTTCAAAGTCGGTAGGTTCTTTGAGATTGTAAATTTGTGCCTACTACTTCCATCTGTACAACACTTGGTTCCTCCTGACTTACATGCTCATCAGCAGGGTTAGCAGCAGACTGCTCTTCCCCCTGAGTTCTTGCTACACTTGCAGGGTCTTCAACCATTTCTTCAACTACCACAGCAGGTTCAGGTTCAGTGGTTTGTTGTAGGTCTTCAGTAGATACTACAGCAGGCTCAGGGTCAGTAGACTACTGTATATCTCCAAGAGATTGCTCAACAACAACCTGTGCAGCTTCAGTAGATTTAACAACCTCTTGGTGAGGAGTCGGTAATTTCCACGGGCTTGATGATAGTCAAGGGCTCAGCCTCAATAGCCTCTTCTTCCTCTTTTACTGATGCTTCTTCTTGGATTCTTTGTGCCTCCAAGGTTTTCAATTCTTTCCCCTTTCCATGTTTCTTCTTGTGCATAATTTCTTTTCTCCTCTTGGAAAGGGGTTCATCATCTTTTTCAACCACAGTAGACTTCCTCTTTCTACTGTCTTCCTTCTATTGTTCCCTCAGAATCTCAACCACAGTTCTTCTTGCAGCAACAGCAGGGTCAGTATTTTCAGATTCAGCTGGACCCTCAGCAGACTCAGCAGTCTGTGCTGTTTGCTTTCTTGTTCTTTTAGGCTTTAATACTTCAGTAATCTTTCTTGTTTCTGCAGCCTTTCTTTTCTCACTGGTCTTCTTTGGTGCAGCAGGTTTAGTGGATTTCTTCTTAGTTTGCTGGACCTGCTCACCACCAGCATCACCATCATCTCCATCATTATCATCACCAGCAGCAGGGTCAGCAACATCTTCATCATCATCTAGACCAGGAATAGCATAGTCAATTTCTTTCTTGTATCTAGACTGATTGATCTTCTCAGGTTCAATATCAGGAACCTCCAAGTGATTCAGCAGGGTCTGAACCATTAATCCTAAGGGCAAGGCCTTGGATTTCCTTTTTCCATCTTTATCTTCCTTGGCTACCTTCTTCATGTAATGGATGAAGTAACCAGCCCAATCAAACTTCATGCTCCTGCAGATAATCATCATCAACTCTATCTTGGGTCCAGATAGAGTATCCATCTTGCCAACTAATCCAAGTATGTTCTTTGCAATGAGCTTGCTCGACGGTGTACTCATTCCAATATGTACGCAATTGATGCCTGGAATGGATTTGGTGGCTGCGTTTGTCTTGATTTGATCAACAAAAGCCATCTTGGATAGTCCCATTGCTTCAGGATTTACTGGACCATCCACTACTTCCTCAAATCCAAACACTTCCCTCAGTAGACTAGGGGAAACTACAATCTCCTCAGCATTCACAATTGTCTTGAATGCTTCAGTTCCTTCTTCCACAACTATGTTCTTCCAGAAATCAATAACATTTGTGTATGATATTGAGTATGTTCTCCAAACCAGCAAACCTCCTTATTCTTCGACCGATATTAATGGCCAATTCAGTTCTGTTTGCATCCACAACAAAGCCTCTAACACTTTGGCTTGATTCAATCTGGACATCAATCTTTTCCGCCATTTGAATGAGAAGAATGAGATGAAGAAGATTGATTATGAATCTGTGTTCACACAGTGTGAAATTCGCAGTGATAAAGCAGATTTTGCAAGTAGAGAATCTGTTGTGTAACAGTCTGAATATATAGACAGTGAGTAGTTGCAACTGTCATTGCACGTACATCCATGTCAACCACGATTAATCTGAGTTAATGTGGTCTTGACACGTGTTCCATAACTCTTCCATAACGTCTGATAACCGTTAGATCGTTTTAACTATGGTAATAAAGGATAGAATAAATATCCCGCCAATTCTGCTTTTTGACTTTAATAACTTTGAGTGAGTAACATTCCATTCAGCAGGGTTGTCCTCAGCAGGGTTGGCTCAGCAGTCTGGCGATAAAGGGCACTTCAGCAGCCTGCTGATAAAGTGACTCTGCTGATCCTTAATTTCTTCTTGTTTTGTTCAATTGATAATACAAGATGAAGTTTAATACCAATGAGCGATCTGTCAAGTGAGCTCACCCAACATGACAAAGACCAATCCCCTTGGCAACCTCATTTGCTCAATTGTGCAAACATAAGTACATGGAATTGTTGATACCAATGACTAATCTGCTAAGTGAGCTCACCCGACATAGCAAAGACTAATCCCCTTGGTGAATTCCAGTACATTGCTGAATATTAGTAAACTTTTATGATTCCAAGTTCAGTCCTTAATTTGGAAAATCTTTCACTATCAAGTGGTTTAGTGAAAATATCAGCAAGTGGTTTTTCAGTAGGGATATATAGAACCACAACATCTTTCTTTTCAACATGATCTCTTATAAAATGATGTCTCACATCAATGTGCTTGGTTCTTGAGTGCAAAACGGGATTTTACGTGATTGCAATTGCACTTGTGTTGTCACACATAATTGGAATTTCCTTTTCTTCAATTCCATAATCCCTTAATTGTTGTCTTAGCCATAGTACTTGTGCACAACAACTTCCGGCGGACTATATATTCGGCTTCGGCGGTGGAAGTTGATATTGAATTACATTTTCTTTTGAACCGGGAGACCGTCTACTTCCCGTTAATTGACGGGTTCTGTAGTGCTTTTTCTATCAATCTTGCATCCGGCATAATCAGAATCTGAGTAGGATATAACTTTGAAGCTTCCATCCTTGGAATACCATATCCCTACTCCCAGAGTTTCCTTTAGATACTTGAGAACTCTCTTGTTGCACCTAAATGACTTTCTTTAGGTTTAGATTGAAATCTTGCACAAACACCTACGGCAAAGGATATATCGAGTCTGCTTTGGCGATAAGGTACGACGGACTACCTATCATCCTTACGTATAAAGTCGATCAACATCTTTGCCTTCTTTATCTTCATCCAATCGATGTTTGTACTCATTGGAGTTGATATCTTAGTCTTGTTTTCCATACCAAACTTCTTGGCAACTCCTTGGTATACTTGGTTTGATGAATGAAGATTCCATCTTTCATCTGTTTAACTTGCAATCCCAAAAAGTAGTTCATCTCTCCCATCATACTCATTTGGAATTTACTCTTCATTAGATTTGCAAACTTTTCACAAAGTAAATCATTTTCAGAACCAAATATTATGTCATCCACATAAATCTGTACCCGGCGGGGTCTTTGTTCCCTTCTTGATTACGAAAAGAGTCTTGTCAATGGTGCCTTTTGTAAAACCATTGTCCACCAAGAATTGAGATAGAGTCTCATACCATGTTCTTGGTGCTTGTTTCAATCCATAAAGTGCTCTGTTGAGTCTATACACTTTATCTTCTTGATCTTTAACTTCAAATCCGAGGAGGTTCTTTGTACATACGCTTCCTCCTCTAGAATACCATTCGAAATGCACTTTTGACATCCATTTGATATACTTTGAAGTTCTTATATGCGGCACGTGCCAAGAATAATCGATAGCTTCCAATCTTGCAACGGGTGCATAAGTTTCATCAAAGTCTATTCCTTACATGCTTGAGAATAGCCTTTTGCAACTAGTACGGCCTTATTCCTCACAATGGTACCGAGATTCATCAAGTTTATTTACGTATACCCACTTAGTACCAATGATATTTGCATGACTTGGCCTTTCAACTAGTGTCCAAACTTGATTTCTTTCAAATTCATTCAATTCCTCTTGCATAGCTATTATCCAATCGGATGCGAAATAGCTTCTTCAACAACTTTTGGTTCCATTTGAGATAGAAAACAAGTAAACATTGCTTCCAGTTGTCTTTTAGTCCTTACACCTTGCTGTACATTGCCAATAACTTGTTTAGGAGGGTGATTCCTTAACCATTGTGGATTCTGGTTAGTTTGATTATCAGGAACCTCATCTTCAGTAGGGTTTGCTGTAGCTTCTTCAACAACAGGGGGTTCAGCAGATCCTTGAATTGCTTCAGTTGTTGCATCAGTAATGTCACCAGCAGGATGTTCAGCAGGGGCAGAATCAGAAACTTTTAAGTCATTGAATCTTTCCAAAACATCAACACAACCTGGATCAGTGACTTGTTGATTCTCAGCAGGTTCACAATCTTCATCTTCCATACCAGTGAACTTGGGTTCATCAAACACAACATGGATTGTTTCTTCATGTTTCAGTGACCTCTTGTTCAGCACCCTGAATGCCTTGCTGACAGAGGAATATCCCAAGAAAATTCCTTCATCTGACTTTGGTTGAAATGTCTTCAAATGAACCTTGTGATTTAGGATAAAACATTTGCTTCCAAATGGATGGAAATAGGATATATTAGGTTTTCTTCCATTCCAAATCTCATAAGGTGTCTTCGGCGGCTTCTTGTTCACGATGTTTGTTTTGTGTATAGCATCTTTGTATTAAGCTTGCTTGACCCAATATCTTTCGGGTAGCAATGCTTCACATATCATTGTCCTTCTGCTTCCTTTAAAGTCTGTTCTTCTTTCGGCAACCCCATTTCTTTGAGGTGTACCAAATGACGACAAGTTGATGTAGTACACCATTACGATTCACGATATTCTCTTATAACTTTGTTGAGAAATTCGGTACACTTGATCGATCTTATCTTTATTCTTGTTAACTTTTCTCATTTGTAATCTCTTTAAAAGATTAGGCATGCTTTTGAGTGTTTCACTTTTCTTGTTCATAAATATCACCCAAGTGTACCTTGAATAGTCATCCACAACCACTAAGGTGTATTTCTTTCCAGTTACACTTGTTGGAGTTATTGGTCCAAAAAGATCCATATGCATAAGCTCCAACACTCTATTTGTTGATTGTTTAGTTTTTGACTTGAAGCTTGACTTTTTTTGTTTACCCTGCTGACATGCATCACATATAGCATCCTTCTTGAATGTGATCTCGGGTAAACCAATCACCGACTTCTTCTTCACCAGTGATTGATATCATCAAAGTTTAAGTGATTCAACTTCTTGTGCCATAACCAATTGAGTTCGGACTTGGTATGCACAATCGAGTCGAGTTTTGGAGGCTGAGGTAGACCAATCCACAACATACATGTTTTGTTGTCTTCTACCGACAAGTACAATTTGATCACCTCTTTCACTAATGACAATACGGTTGTTTTTGTCAAAAGTGACCTTGTATCCCATGTCACGAGAATTGTCCGGTGCTCGGCAAGTTGTAGTCCGGTCCTTCCACATATGCAACATTCTTGATTGTAAGTCCATTTCGACAAGTGTGCCATATCCTCTTGTGTATCCGGGTGTATTCTTGTTGCCAAAATTCACCCTTGGACCATCTTTTGCCACAAAGTTTGATAAAGTGCTTATTCTTTGTCATATGTACGGAACATCCATTGTCAAAGTACCGGACACCTACAAAACAAAGTTAATGCATTTTAGGTAACCAAACTGTTTGGGTCCATAGTGGTCGTAGTAAGCATGAATTTTGGTAAGTTTCCATAAGGTCTTCTCTAAAAGTGTCATACTTTGGTTCGTACATGTATTCACACATCCATAAGTTCTAACGGTAGGTTGTGTAGGATTCACATATGTTTTACGGCCTTTTGGTTTATAATCTTTGTTTGAAGTGATTCTTGGTGTTAGAAGCATTAGTATAACCATTTGTTTCTTTGTCTGTTAGGAATAGCCCTGTAATATGGAGTCTGCTTTGAGGTCCTGCTTGAGGCCTCTTATAAGTCCTCTGCTTGAGTCCTTTCTTTGATTCCATTGCTTAGGTTTTACCACTAGCGGCATGGTTATCTTGGTTGTTTCTATCGGCGGGTACGGGAATATTCCAATCATCATCGGTAGGGAACAGTCTACCTTTCCCCCCTGAGATAAGTATCCCTTGAATGATTGACATTTTTAGATTTGGGATTCTTATCCTTGGAGTATTTCTGACCTTTACCTTTTTGTGGTTCAGCAGACTTGGTAGCAGGTCTGCTATCAGTAGGTCTAGAAGGTCCAGCAGTCCTATTTTTGGATTTGTTCTTTTTCTTAGGAGCTGTTGACTTCTTAGACTTCTGATTTGCCTTCCTTGAATTATTCTCAGTAGGTTTTACTGCCTCAGCAACCTTACTTGGAGTTGGATCTTGTGCTGGTACAAACTTAGGACCAATTCTGGTGCTAGGTTCAGTAACCTTCTTTGGATCCACTCTTTTTGGATTGTTGAGTTCCAAATCCAAGCCCTGTCTTATCACCATAAGGCTTTCCAGTTGTATGCGGTAGTGGAGCAAGATGGTTCAACGGATTCGAAATTTCTTGAATGATCGACGAGCTTACACGATTACGTCCAACATCCTTTTCTTTACCTTTGAGAACTCTTAATTCAGCTTTCAATTTTCCAACTTCTAATTCAAGAGCTTCTTTTTCAGCCTTCACAATCTTATAACCAGATTGTATTATCCTCAGTTGATTAAGGATGGCATCCAAAGTCTCATTATTATCAGAATTTCTAGGATTTGAACCACAAGTTGATTCACAATCACTTCCAGTAGGAGTATTGATGGATACAGTATTGTATACCTCCTCAGTTTCATCCATATTGGCCATCAAAGCATAATCTTCCATATCGGCAACCGGTCTTGTGTCATCGATTCATTTCCTTTTGATTCCACTTCGTACACGATTCATCTTCGGCAACCATAGCCTTCTTGCCATGTCTTCTTTGTTGACTCTTGGTCTTCGGTAGGTACGGACAATCGGTCTAAAGTGTCCGGGCTTCTTGCGGTTGAAGCAAAGATAATCGGGTTCCTTACTTTGTTTTAACTCGGGACATTCGGAGTTTGAAGTGTCTGGTTTCTTGCAATGAAAGCACGGATAGTCATTATCTTTCTTTGATTCTTCTTTCTTTCTTTCGGTAGGCCTTTTTGTGAAGTTTCTTGCGGGGGCCTTTCTGTCTTCATCATCACGATTTTCTTGCTCGGGAGGGCAATCTACTCTCTACATCTCATCCGGAGATCATCTTGTCCTCCGGATGTTTCTTCTTGATGTGAAGCGACCAATGCGATGGTCTTTGGCTTTTCTTTTTCGGTTTCGGTACAAGCTTTTTGCTAAATTCATAAGCCTTGAGATGCGAAAACAACTTGAAGGTGTCTTCTTCATGCAACTTTCTCATTTCTTCTATTGCGGTCACCTTCATTTTCCAAACATCTTTTGCGGTAGAGCCTCAAGATTTTGGTGTTTATTTCTTCTTTTGAATAACTTACACTCGGCGAGGTAAGTTCATCCATGATTGCATTAAATCTTGATTCCATTTGCTCAATGGTTTCATTTGGCAGCATTTTGAACTTTTGGAACCTCTTTCTGGCCACATTGATTTTATTCTTCTTTATTGCATCAGTGCCTTCACAGATCAAATGTATCTTGTCCCAAAGTTCCTTTGCAGTTTTGCAATCTTTAACCTTCATGTACATATTGCTATCCAAGGTTCTGTAAATGATGTCAATAGCAATATTGTTGAGGTTTGCTCTTTTTCTATCTTATGCATATTCTCTTTTTGGTTTAGGAATGTACTCAGTTGTATCACCCACTGTTATTGCCTTGGTAATCTCCAGTGGTCCATCAGTTAGTACATCCATCATCTCATCATGAGTTGCAGCAAGGTAAGCCTACATTCGACGTTTATACTCATCAAATTTATCTAGAGAACACATCAGCATAGTTCTAGCATACTGTGTGTTATCCATGATGCAAGTCTTTGAAAACAGTAACTTGAAAGAAAGTTTCAAAGATTTTTCACAAGCACAACAAGTAGGATTTCTTGAACGAAGCTTTGCTCCGATACCAATTGTTGGTCCCTTGAAAAGGCTTTGGTTAAGTTTATAGGGGGGGGGGGGGGGGGTGAATAAACTTAACACTTAAAACTTTGGAGTTAACAAATTCGCAACTTCGGCGGTCGCGATACTTGATAGTCGCGATACCTCGATATCCTGGCGATAAACGGTAGTCTGCGATAGTTAAGTTTCTTTGAATTTGTGCGGCGGAATTATATCAAAATTAAGCCTTAATACTTGTTGTTAAATATGATACTAAGTATTAGATACTCGGTAGTGTAAGTGTGTGATTTCGGTTGCTAGATTCGGTAGGTTGATGTGTAAAATAAACTAAGTGCGAATGTAAATCTTTGAAAGTAAGTAGGCGAGATTTTATAGTGGTTCCGGGTGGTGTAATCCTGTCGGTCCACTCTTCTCCTGTGATGTTGGAGGAAATTCACTAGAGATCTTTGATGTAGCTTTTACAAAGATTCCTAAAGTTGCTTGTCCTTCACCAATAACTATGGCTTCACAAATTGAAAGCGAGAACATGTAGTATTCTTGCTCTGAGTCTTCACTTGGTCCTTGAAGGGTAGGATTGCCTCTTCACCGGCTCCACCACAAACAACGAGTCTTTCACACACTTTGTGCTTCTTTGTCTTCGGCGGGTTCTTTATAAAATAAAGATTGAATCAAATAAATGATTCAGTTGCAGCAGCTTGATTAGGATGATATAATCAGCAGCTTGCAGGCTCCAAGTGTGTATCCTTGATGTAGCTTGAATGTAGAAAACACTTGAAGAATTTCTCTAGATCAGTAGCTTTAAGTTCAGCAAGTTCAGCAGGGTGTTTTTCAGCTCAGTAATATCTCTTCAAAGTTTGTTAATTTTCATCATCTTGTTTCTGAGTTGAAAGTCCTCTATATATAGGCAAGAATGCATGTGACTTGTATTTGAAATTCAAATGTAACCGTTCCTTGTTTTTGTCCCATATGATTTGCATTCTGTCACTATTCATAGGACTGACACTGTCAAAATTCCTTTTTGACAGTGCAGTCTGTCCACCCTTTGACTTATATCCAATGGTTAAAACTCTGAATCATCCCAACGTCTTTTTGATCTCAGCCTTTGATTTGTTTGATAAGTCAGAGGTAGTTGGCTGTCCTTATCCATGTAATCTTCCAATAATCTTGAATTAATCGAGGTATATTATCAGCAGGTTCATCGATCTATTTGAGATACTATCGATCTATTTGTTGTAATTTCTTGTGTATAAAATACAATGCAGCTGACTTCTTTTATCTAACTTTTATTTGTGAAGTTAGATTACACCTTTTTAATTATAACCAAGTTCCAAACATCATCCAACTTATGGAACTTAGACCTTGTACACAAGGTATATGTAATCGATTTAGGTCATCACTGAGACTTGCCTAAATTCGATTCCATATCCTTGACTTTAATTACTAAGTTTGATCCCTTAGCCTTCGTAGCGAGTTTGAGCCCTCGGCCTTCGGTCTTCGGCGGGTTCACGACTAGTCTGCGACCTATCTACCCTGCGATATGGACCGGTCTGCGATATGAATCGGCAACCCTTTACAGTGCTTGTTTGATCAAACCTATTCATAAATCAAACTCTAATAAACCTATACATTTGATCTAGACATCTTTTTGCCTTTGCACTATAACAGCTAGTCTGGCACTCATCATCAAAACACAGAAATAAGTCTAACACACTCTCTGTGAGGGCAAATATGAAAGGATGCTCTTGAGTCCAGAATGCACACATCAGTTAAAATTGATTGATGATGACTTCGTAAAAATGGAAAAGTAACGAGAACGTTGAACTCATTAATCGAGAATGCAATTAATTTTCGGTAGAGGATTCTCCTCTTGAGCTTTCAAACTTAAGTGACATAGTTGAGTATGCCATTGCTGTCACTCGTGTTGAATGAGAGACAACCGATATTAGTTCAAAAATGGCTAGAATGATTTGATGTCAATCTCATCAGACATCCCACAGTTTACGAGTAGTGTCTACTCTTATAAACTGCTAGTTCAAGGCCATTTCCTTTTATAGAAAGCCGAGAATGGGAAGGCAAATGTCTACAAGTGTAAGTCATCAAAACTAAATAAGCGAAAGGCTAAACCGAAATATTAATAAAAGAAAGTATAGGATAAGGAAAGTGACTTTGGATCACTAACCTATGAATCCTTAAAGACTTTCTTAACCGGGTAATTTGACTCAGAAGTTAAAGTTTTTTTGTAAGAACAATGTAGCAAGGCATTCATGATTAAAGAGTAGACAACAGGCCGTTATTTCAGCTGAGATAGTGGGAGTGATATAAGGAAAGAAATTTCGGATTTTAATCCTTGAATATCACAGAAATCTAATTTCTATTTTCAGATTCGTTGGAACAAATGGATTCACTTTCACATCGATAATATAGTTGCCTTAAAGAAAGTGAATATGACATTTGTATACGATTCCGAGACTCGGACTTTTGTTCGATAAAGTCAGAACCACTAAGTAATGCTGAAAAGGTATATGTAACACATCATAAACTATTAAGACAAATGGTTTCCATATTTAGATAAACGATTCTTTAGCATCTATTAATTAGTGCATATATTCTAAAGATAAGATCTGAAGACTGGCTAAGGGTGATTCCTATCTCCCAGTCTAAGAATACTATCTCAAAAGAAAGATGACTAAGTAACCTTTCAATTAGGAAAAGGTAATAGAGCTGATGAAGTATCATAGCTTGTTCATATTGACCTTCGGGGTCTTATGAAGATACGAGCTAGTGGGAGCTTTTGAGTAGTGGACAATATCAGAGATTCCTCCAAATATTTAGATAAACTAATCCGCGTTTCGAGTAGTGGACAATTTGTCTGATAGCTACTCGAAACACGGATTAGTTTATCTAAATATTTGGAGGAATCTACGATATTACCGAGAGAAACGAGTATTCCATGCTCGGATATAGGCTATAGCATAGTATTTGGAGCGATGCTCGGCCTACCTCCGAGTGAAACGATTTCACTAAAAGGATAAGCCATGTATTGTCTTGTATAGTTATTGATATGCTACATTACCTTTGCTTAACTCAATTAAGATATTATTTGCAAAATAATGGTTTACATTATTATATAATACCGAGAAGTCTACCTAGAAGATGCTTATGAATTTATGGATAAGGAGTGAACTACGTTTACTCCACTTCGTAAATAGAGGCGTTTAGCACTTGGTGCTTGAAGGTAGGTGGAGATTTTGCATACACGTTCGGATGGTGATTTGTTCGTGAAATATCTTAAGGCAATGAGTAAAGGTGGTTATAATATTCTTAAGATTGGATAGTGACGATTACCTTTGTTACATCCTTTCTAAAAGAATGTTTAGATAACAACCTTAGACCTTGAAGTACAGTTACTCAAGGAGTTACTATCTGATTTAATCAGACCACATCCAACATTGGTTGTCGGGGATGACACTGATAAATACTACTGAACCAGATCAGAATATCAAACCACCCAAATACAATGGGAAATGGTTTTATCTATTGACTCGCTGTGATTATGCAGACTTTACAGTCTGCTGGGGGTGATTGATAACCTATGGTCTTTTGGAAGGACTGTATAAGATTCTGATAATAAGAGGTTGGTTTAAAGCCAAAATGGAGTTTTGGTACTCCAATTCTGTTCACACTTTTGTAGAACCACCTGAGTGTCTCAGGCTAGTGGGAGAAATTGGATCTACATGAAAAGAGTTGAATGAATGAGTAAGTTTAACTTTCAAGGCAAAGACAAGTGGTCTAGGGGTAATTCCCTGAGAAGTAGAGAGTTAACCAGGGGTGATGCCCTAAAACACTCTCACCATTCCACCTTGCATGACTCCCTGGAAAGCAGAAAGACTAACAAGGGTGATGCCCTGAAACTTTCTTGCCGTACAAAGGAGCTTGAATTCATTCGGAACATAAGGGTTTTAGCTTAAAGCCAATGGTAGATTGACTGCATATGCTTAAATCCATTGGTGGATTAAAGTAAACCTTCAGGTCATTGAAATTCACATGTCTTAAAATGTGTGGGCTTGACCAGAATATTGATGAGTCTATTGTAGACAAGAGAATAAATATTGGTAAAGTAGTAGACGTTAGTGTTGATACAGGTAACAACTTTGCAACATTTGTGAACAACATGGGTGTGTTATCGATGTCAATAGCCCGACCGACCAAAGCTTCTCTGAATCAGAGAAGTGGACTATATTCTTAGAATTTGATTCGGTCGAATTCATGAGAGCAAGTAGTGGCAGTGTCCCATTCATCTTATTGTTAAGATGATGATGCATTTTCGAATGCTAGATTCAACGAGAGGTTTCATACCCAACCCCTCACGGAATAATTCTCTCAATCTTCAGATATAGAGAAAATGGGATAGATTCCCTTTTGGATAGAGAATGTCAGATTATTAAAAGTCAATTAAAGTCGTGTCTTGGATTCGAGCAATGGATAGCAGTATAGTACATCCTCAAGTATCTTTAGAGAATGAGGAATCATATGCTTGTGTATTCGGGTGCAAACCTGAGTGTTGTTGACTACACTGATTCAGATTATTAGTCAGATTAAGGATGATCGTGAATCGATCTCAAGCTCAGTGTTTACTCATTGTGACGGAGCTACAGTCTGGAGCAATCCAGCACTGCCAATTTGACTCTGTTAGTCGAATACATAGCAGCTTTCAAGCAGCTAAAGAGGCCGTATGGCTTGAGAAGTTCTTTGTTGGATCGGGAAATGATTCCAGGTCTTGATGAGCCGATACCATTTTACTGTGAAAACAGCTGAGAGGTAGCTCATGCAAAGGATCTTCACAATCACAAGAGGTCAAAAGAATATTGAAAGTAAGTACCACCTGGTCAGACAGATCGTAGAGAGAGGTGACGTTTCGGTCCTAAAGATCGCCTCGAGCCGACAACCTAGCTGATCAGTTTACCAAGTCGCATGGCATCTATTGTCACTGATAAGCGCTTGGCGGGTGTAAAATTGGGAGTTATGTCTCATTTGCTTTAGAGCAAGTGGGAGAATGTTGTGGATAGAAAGAATAAGGGTGTGGTGCTCTAAAAACAATTGTTCCTTGTCTTTACGGGCAAGTTGGGGATTGTTGGATGTAATGTCCGAAAGACAATTGTTGTTTGTCTATACGGGCAAGTGGGAGATTGTTGGAAGTTGCACCCGAAAGACAATTTATGTAATTGTTTTTAGAATTAAATAATGACAGGTTTATTCTCATCTTATTATTTGCTTCGTGCTTATATGTAATAAACCGCTGAAAACCCCAAGTCGTATCATATGTAGCCATGTAACTTAGTGTGTGTCATATGTGAGGATTAAGTTTGTGGTGATAAACTTGAACTATTAGTCTGTGGTGAACTTAATCAAAGTATGAGGTCTATTGATTAAACCACCATTAATGCGCCCAGAACACTTTAAGGTGTGACCGTCGTATCCGGACCGTCGTATTGATTATCTAAGAGGGGCATTTATATATGATGTAGTCATATAGGAGTGAACCAATTTAATCTGCATTTCTCATATAATTCCGTGATCGAGAAATCTCATTAAATCACAAGATGATCATATATGGATTAACCTTAATCCTGAAGTGATTACAGACTCCTGCTTGTTTCAAGATAGGGTTTGATGTGTTCGTTAGGGATCGCTAAGAGGCACGGTCCGAATCACTTTCACGTTGGCACTATTCTGGAATGAGTGAGGAGTGTGTGTCTCATAGATATGGAATCCATTACTTCTGAGAAGTAGAAAGACAATCCCCTTATTTGTTAATCATGGCCCGATCGATCCGCGGAGTTCGTATTGGTTATGAACTAATTGATCACTAGTGGGTTAATGGTAAATAAGGATAAGATGTATTGAAGAAGGTTTACGGAAATAATCCCGCTTCATTACGGATAGTCATGGAGGGTTAGTACGTATGTAATGGTTATATCGATGGACACTTATCGACTCGACGTTTTGAGAATAAGTTATATCTATAATCGATAGAGTTCAGTTTCGGATTTATGGTGGTGTAATTCCGGAAATAATAAGTTGAGTAGAAATATTCTGTTCGATTAATATTTTATTCAATTTATTGTAGCTACTGGTTATAGGTCCATGGTCCCCGGGTTGGCTCCTAACACGCGAGTGTTTTCTCGTTTTATGAAACCTCGAGAATAAATTAAATAGTTGATCTATTTAATGAATATGCAATATTATTTATCTGGTAAATATTATGTAAAATAGAAAAGACATTTTCTATTAAAATAAATGACAAGGTGGCGCCACACATAATGAGAAAATTAGGAAAAGAAATTTTTCTAGATTATGTCACATGTGTAATTAATTAATTATTTATTTGTTAGATAATTAATGGAAAAATAAGAGATTGATTTTATAATCATTATCTCATTTATGGAGATTATCTCTTATATTCTGGCAAATATCTTTTCCTTATGGAAATAGGTAATTGTATTGTGAAAATGATAACTCTCTCTTTACTAGTTAATTTCCTATATAAAGAGAGTTCCTCCCAACACAATGATATAAAATTATTGGTGCCACATTCATTAAAAAGAAGAGAAAAATTAGTGTCTCGTTCTAGTCATTAAGAGAAGAAAAACCTAGGGTTTTTCTTGGGCATATTCGAGGAGGTTCTGCGGCGAGGATCGACGTCCACCAGTTGTCGCTAGGAGATACAATCCGGAAGACTGCGGTTTCTCCCCTCTGTCGATTTACTATTCCTCTTAAATTAGGTAAATATTCAACCTTCTCACAGGTATGTTAATTATTTATGTGGATCATATCATGGTAAAATCGCATGCGAATTTATTCATAGCATTCGACGTGCATGATCGAGCGTCTCGATCGGTCTTGTGAATACGATCGATGATCCAATTATGGATCGGATCCGGATTTCGTATATTCAGCATCAACTCCCTGGAATGTAAAGCTGACCTTACATCTTCCAAAGCAACTGTATCCTTCTCAACTATGAAGAACTGTACAAAATTCTCATAAGAAGCTGGTAGTGATACCAACAAAATTAGAGCTGCATCTTCATCCTCAATCTTCACATCAATATTCCCGAGATTAAGTAATATTGTGTTCAACTAATCATGATGATCTCTCAGCTGAGCCCCCTCATGCATCTTTAGGCTAAATAGCCTGCGCTTTACAAGCGACAACTTGTTGGTCAATGACTTAGTCATATACAGTGTTTCAAGCTTTGACCATAACTTAGCAGGGGTGTCTTCCTCAGCAACTTCCTTGATAACATCATCGATAAGCACAACATGATGGTGGAATGTGCTTTCTCCTCGAGGTGGCGTAATCTGCTGCTTTGGCATCTCCTTTACCGGATAAAGGAGTCCACAATCCTTGTTGTTTTAACAAGGCCCGCATCTTGATTTGCCCGGCGAAGCTGTTTCTCCCTGTAAATTTATCAATATTTACATTAGCTTCTTGTCATCTTTCTTGCTAAAGAAACAGACCTTTGATCACAAAATCCTAGCACCGGTCACCGGTCTTGGTGAAGATCAACTCCGTTCAACCTGCAAATCTCTCTGAATCTTGAACCTGACGCTCTGATACCAGTTTGTTGAAACAAAGACGAGAAACTTGCACTTGAATAAAGATAAAACAGATGCAATCTAGCAAAAAATAAGGCGGAAATTGATAAAACACAGAAACAAAGAGAACACGGCGATTTAACGAGGTTTTCGGCGTTGTGCCGACTACTCCACGGACGAGAAAATGAGATATTTTACTATACCTTTGAATTACAAGGTTATCACAAGTGTGTGAATAGCACTTTGAAAGACACGCTTTGCATTGATTACAACTTCGGTATTTATAGGCACAAATCCCAAACTAACCGCCAAAGATCTTTGTCGGAATTGTAATAAATACCCTAGATGTGGACTCCAACTCCAATTGTTATCCACCAGACGAAACTCAGCTCCAAACCGACTTTCCCAGAAAACTAACTTGTAATCAGCAAATTCAGATGTAGAACTCATCAAACTCAGTTTCCACCAAAACTCGTTTCCCCCAAAACTCAATTTTCTCAGTTTTTCCCAAAACTCAGTTTCACTTCACAAAACTCACTTTCAGCTTTCAGATTAGTTCCATCAGTTTTAGAGATCAAGTCACAAAACTAACATAAACTATGAATGGTTACGTTATACAATACATATGAAGCAATATACGGTATTAATTAGTGATGGAGATGGTTTTAATTTAATTTAATTTAATTTAATTTTTTTAGTATCACATTCCAAGCTCCTATTGCCGTCCAATGGTATAAACCTGTTTCATCATGTATTCTAATTTGGTTTTCTCTCTGTTTTGTCTAAATTGGAATTTTGTTGATATGGAACGTTGTGTTCGGTGGAATTTATTGGGTCAAGTTATGTTCAGATAAACGGAATAATGCCTGGTCTCCCATCTAATACTTCGTCTGTAAATATGTTGTTGTTTGGTAAACTAGTGGTAATACATATGCACAATTCAGTTAATCTATGATGATTAAATATGCAAGTATCAATGCAATATAATATTACTTGTTCAGATTCATATATAAGAATAACACCGTCAAGGTTTTTTTATTTATAACAAGTCATACAGTTTAAAAAATACACATGCAACTTAATACACCATTTAATGATGTTTTAATCTCGAGCTGTAAGTACTTACGAGAGATAATGTACTAACTATTTTTCTACACCATAGCGAAACATTAATTGGCTATATAAAAGGCCATACTGGCTTTACCATAACTATACAAAACATCAAACTGAAAAATATAGTGGCTAATTTTCTTTCCCACTGGAATGCACTTTCTTTGTTCTTGATCTTCTTGATTGTGCTTTCACTTGCACGGATTCAAGGAGAGGAATATTTCAATGATTGAGTTGGCTCTTCCATAACATCAGCAGGCAAAGTTGCAGCTATAGAATCAAACCTCGGTGTTTTTTTTTTTGGCTGATGAAGGTTGTGCAAACGACTCTCCTTCATGTTCAGCTGCATTTGCAATCTCATCAATGACTGCTTTTGTTGTGGGACAGAAAAACTATTTTGCCTCTTGATCCGGTAATGTGGGTACGTCTAGGATTGATGAAGCAACACTTGTGTGCATGCCAGCATCCCGAAAGGGAGAAACTTCTTCTTTTGTGTACAACTTTGACATTGGATAATACCCTTCCGCTTTACCCGTGAAACGCGTATCAAAGTATTTCAAAAAAACCACCACTTTTTTTTTGTTGTGTAAATGTTATAGCGATGTATGAATAATGATTACGAACAAACACAAAAAACTTGCATTATTCAAACACAATAAACTCTAGCCACAAATCAACCTTTTGTGTTTTGGTTTACCGTAGGTAGGAAACGAGACTATAAAAATACCCCATAGCATATAACAATTTTGAACTTGTGTAGCATTCATGTACCAAGTGTTCTCTGGCATGCATTAGTCATGTCTAAACATAAAGAAGATTCAAATTCAAACATATTTCTCTCTCTTTTTCTTAGGTTGCTTAGAGGTCTCTTCTACTCCGTTAGGTAACCTTAGTGGCCTGATGACAAATTCCCCTCTAAAAGCCCATGAAAAAAGATGCTAGAAATACACCATATTTGGTGACAGAGCGAGGAATTAATTTTTAGGTGGGGTAGTGAATTTATTAACGTATGGTCGGTGGGGCTTTATTAAAAAAAACTAAGTGTGTTGGATTTGCATTATATAGATTTTTTGGTGTCTTAAATATAACGATTGGGTGGGGCTTAGCCACCCCTGTACACAACTACGTGGCCTTTAAATTGATGCTAAAAATAGGAGGGGTTGGTTTTGGGTTCCTACATTTGGAAGTTGTCACGGAAGCCCATGTAAAAAGGAGAAGAGTTATGGTGGGGAGTTATTTTAGAGGTATACAAGTGTAGGGTTGTGATCAATCCATATCGCTCACCTACACACATCTACTATGTGTGTGAGAATTAATCACCCCCCACCATAATTATTCTCTGTAAAAAGATGTTGACAAAGTGTGCCATTACACATTGATTATTTTAGGGGGAATGAGCCAAAAGTCCAAATTTCAATATAAAATAAATAAACATGACACGCTCATTTTTAGTTGCAAAAAGGACGAAAAAAATTTCGGACGGACAAAAATACGCTTACTTATACAAATAGACGTGCGAGCGTCCCAAGCTCCAAGCAAGTCATTTTTTTTCCAAACAACCGTAACTTATGATTTCGAACTCCGATCATAAAAAATTATTAACCGAAATTCATATTTTTTCCTCTTCATTTTGAGATCTCATTTGATACCCTTCCGACGTAAATTTTGAAAAACAAAAAAAATAATTGCATTAATCGGAGCGTTTTTCTTATAAACGACCGTAACTTTTGATTTAGAATACCGGTCATCAAAATTCTTTCACCAAAGTTCATATTTTTTTTCACTTCATTTTGAGATCTCATATGATACCCTTCCACGTAGTTTTTGAAATCCGAATAATCGCAGCGTTTACACTAACACAATAACAATATCAGTATCACAGTAACAGTATCACAATAATAGTATCACAGTAACACGTTTTATTAAAAAACACAATGACAATTACCATTAATAGTATACGATTAGCCAAAAATCATGAACTCGGCAAGCTTTACAACAACACTGACAACCTATATTCCTTTTATGGATTAAGCTATAAATAGGAGAGGGGTATGAGTCTTAAACCACTAATTCAGAAGGAAGGGATAAAAAATAGAGTTTTACGGTAGTTGATATTAAAGGCGTAGCACTGTGAGTTCCATTTTAATTTTTGTTTTTTTACGGCGTCCCTTTTTTTTTTTTTTAATGCTTTATATTTTGCTTGACACCATCATGTTGCTATGTGCCACCCCCAAATCCTAAGCAATAAATGCATCTGCCCATATATTTATACGTATCCCTAGGTTTTTGGTAATTCTCCGGAAAGTAGCAGTTGGTTCCCAACTTGCTAAAATTTTAGTAATATTATGAATTGTAAGTTGATTGTGAAGTGGTTTCATGATACTAGCTTTACGGATCGACTATTTTTTTTATATATATATAACATCAATGCTTTGTGTGTGTCTATATATATATGTACTAATAATAACAATAATAAATTAAAATATTTATACTCGCGATGGATGCTTATTTTTCTATATCAATCCGTCAATTCAATGTGAGTTTTATTTTCGATACAAGCAACGGTATGTATTTTATCAAACGATTACTTTTGTGAGTTGTATTTTCATAAAAGCTAATGTGTGTTTCTTAATTTATTTTAAATATAATACTCAAATCGATATAATTATGCCATTTTCGTGAGGTCTTATTTTCGGTAATAGCAAATGTATTATTATTATACAAATGTGAGTGTTATTTTCAGTACAAGAAAAAAAAAAGGTGTTTGTTGTGAGTGTTATTTTTTCAGTACAAGAAAAAAAAGGTGTGCGTTTTCTTATCATTACTTTCAAAAGAATAATTATTTGATATTGCATGTTTTTTTTGTCATAAATACGGTGATCGATCCACAGAGTTCGTATTGGTTATGAACTAATTGATCACTAGTGGGTTAATGGTAAATAATGATAAGATGTATTGAAGAAGGTTTACGGAAATAATCCCGCTTCATTACGGATAGTCTATGGAGGGTTAGTCTGTATGTAATGATTATATCAATCGACACTTATCGACTCGACGGTTTGAGAATAAGTTCTATCTATAATCGATAGAGTTTAGTTTCGAATTTATGGTGGCGTAATTCCGGAATTAATAAGTTGAGTAGAAATATTCTGTACGATGAATATTTTATTCAATTTATTGTAGCTACTGGTTATATGTCCATGGTCCCCGGGTTGGATCCTAACACGCGAGTGTTTTCTCGTTTTGTGGAATCTCGAGAATAAATTAAATAGTTGGTCTATTTAATGAATAAGCAATATTATTTATTTGGTAAATAATATGTAAAATAGAAAAGACATTTTCTATTAAAATAATGGCAAAAGTGGCGCCTATTTTTGTGATAAAATTAGGAAAAGAAATTTTCCTAGATTATGTCATATGTGTAATTAATTAATTAATTATTTGTTAGATAATTAATGGAAAAGAGATAAGAGATTGATTTTTTGGGAAAAATATCTTATTTTATGGTAAATATATTTTCCTTATGGGAATAGGTAATTGTGGTGTGAAAAGGATAACTCTCTCTTGACTAGTTATTTTCCTATATAAAGAGAGTTTCTCTCAACACAATAACACATTGAAAATTGCGCCACCATCATCAAATAGAAAATAAAAATTAGCTTCTTGTTCTAGTCATTAAGAGAAGAAAAACCTAGGGTTTTTCTTGGGTATAATCGAGGAGGTTCTGCGGCGACGATTATACCGTTAGATCTATTGTAAACCCAAATTTTTCTGGGTATAGGAAATTATGTAATTTATTTTGTTGTAATTTAATTTCCTAGTAGTTAGAATAATTATGGTTGGCGCGGCCTTGTTGTATTAATTTATTTTCGAAGAAGATCAAACAATCTGAAGCATCATCCTGGTGGTCAAGGCGCTACATCAGCAAGATGTAGACCTGAGTTCGACTCCCCCTCCCACCCGAAGCGTCCCCTTTATTTTATGAGATTTTTCTAGAAAATTGACGCGCTACATCGACAAGATGCGGACACGAGTTCGACTCCCCCTCCCCCGAAGCGACCCGCTTTATTTTATGAGATTTTTCCGGAAAATTGACTTGAAACTCGTCGGCGGGTTAAAAAATGGTGCGATGGGGATCAAACTCATGACTGCGGGGAAGGAGGAAGGCGTTTTAACCAACTCGGCTATAAGGGTTTTTATTGAAGATCTGGACCAGAAAAATATCATATGAAGCGGTGGCTGCAAGGGTTTATTTAGATAATTAGTAAACCTTTTTGAACTTAGGGTTTATTTATTTATTTAGTTTTAGATTAGATACGGGGGTACCAATGGTCCATCTCAGTGGTTTATTTTTCGAATTTATTTTCTTTTGTGATTATTTATGTGATATAACCATGCCATGCATCATATTCATTAGTTCCACTCCTAACATATTGATACATGTAGAAAATTAATATTGACATTAATTAGACATGTATGAACACGATAATTAATTTAGATTAAAAATTAATTAAAGGAATCAGAATTTTATCGGGATATAAAATTCACATGATAAACTTAATTTTTGGATCTAAAATTCTTTGATGATTTAATTATGCAGTGTCTACATAAATAGAATTTTGATAATCAAAATTTGGAAAATCGTGAAAATATTGGACACTAACTAGACGGTATTTGGAACCGATAAGTTGGTGATTGCTTTTTATGATTTATTTTTTTCGGATTATTGGAAAAATTCTAAGATCCTAAATTTTTATCATGACAACATTAGGACTTTAAAATTCTTTGATGAATTTTTGTGTAGTGTTTACACAAGTGAGTTTCTAAATAATTGATAAATTTGAAAATCATGAATATAGCGTCACTAGTTAGACGGTATTTGGAACCGATAAACTAGTGGGAGCATTAAATTTTGTGATTTATTGTTTTTCGAATTATTGGAAAATAATAAGTCCTAATGTATTAGGATTATAAAATTCTTGGTGAATTTTAATTGTGTAGTGTCTACACAAGGAATTTTTATAAATCCATAAAATTGGAAAATCATGAATATAGTGACACTAGTTAGACGGTATTTGGAACCAATGAACTAGTGGGATGATTAATTTAAATATTCATGATTTATTGTTTTTTCCGGATTGTGAAGAAATTTTGAAAATCCTAATAAGACTACCTAATTTTCAAAATAACGAGTAGGAGCGGGGAAGGTGACAACCGACCCCATGATCTCTACTGTTGACACAAGCAAGTGAGAGAATGGTGACGCCTCGTGCCGCTTTGATTTCGGCCCCCTGAGGGTGGCTTTCACCGCTATCAAAATTCAAGGCTTGGTCTCCGAAAGGATAGGTTTTTGGGTACTCGTCGAGTCACTGACCGACCCTGAGGCGGCATACTCAGGGCATATTTTGAGATCTGAAACAGTAGGTAGCACTCTAAAGGATATTTTAGAAAATATCTTGGCTGAAAAAGGAAGGTAATCAACAATTAAATGGAGATGTCTGATTCTAATGGTTTAATTGTTGAGAGAGATTGTCTCAATTTAATCGGCACCTCTTTGACCTACCCTGAGGTGTCACTGTAGGTGTGAGATTAAATCCTTGGAATGGTAGGATAAACTGCATGCATGACATCACGTTTATAATTCCTAAAATTATTATATGTTGTGGTGTTATGATTTGATTTATATTTCTGTCATAATTTATTTTACAACTACATATCATCTCAATGTATCTAAACTGCTAAATACGATAAATTGACTAGTAACGACTTCATAAAAGTGGAAAAGTAACAAGAACGTTGAACTCAGAAATCGAGAATGCAAATTAGTTTTTTCAGAAGATGACGTTCCTCTTGAGCCTTCAAACTTAAGTGGCATTATTAAGAATGTCACTGCTGTCACTTGTGTTGAGTGAGAGACAAAAAAAAATTAGTTCAAAGATGACGAGAATGATTTGGTATCAATCTCACTAGACATCCCACAGTTAGTGTCTACTCAAATGAACTACTAGTTCACTGCCATTTCCTTTTATAGAAAGTCGAGAATGGGAAGGCAAATGTCTAAAAGTGTAAGTCATCAAAACTAAATAAGCTAAAGGCTAAACCGAAATATTAATAATAAAAGAAAACATAGGATAAGGAAAGTAATTTCGGATTACCGACCTATGAATCTAAGAGACTTTCTTAACCGGGATTATGACCCGGGAGCTAAGTTATTTTGTAAGAACAAGGTAGCTAGGCATTAATGATTAAAGAGTAGACAACGGGCATTTATTTCAGCTAAGATAGTGGGAGGGATATAAGGAAACAAATTTCAGATTTTAGTCCTTGAATAATGCAGAAATTTAATTTCTGTTTTCAGATTCATTGGAACAAATTGATTCACTTTCACATAGAATATATATTTGCCTTATAGAAAGTGAATATGACATTTGTAGTACGAATCCGATACTCGGATTTTTGTTTGATAAAGTCAGAACCATTAAGTAATGCTGAAAAGGTATATGTAACACATCATAAACTATTAAGACAAATGGTTTCCGCATTTAGATAAACGATTCTTCAACATCTATTGATTAATGCATATATCCTAAAGATAATATCTGAAGACTGGCTAAGGGTGATTCCTATCTCCCAGTCTAAGAACACTATCTCAAAGGAAAAATGACTAGGTAACCTTTCAATTAGGAAAGGAATAGAGCTAAAGAAGTAACACAACTTGTTCATATTGACCTTCGGGGTCTTATGAAGGATACAAGCTAGTGGGAGCTTTTGAGTAACATACATTTTGTCTAATGACTACTCGTAACGCCGATTAGTTTATCGAATATTTGGAGGAATCTCGACATTACCGAGAGAAATGAGTATTCCATGCTCGGATATAGGCTATGGCATGGTTTTGACAACGATTCTTGGTCTACCTCCGAGTGAAATGATTTCACCGAAAGGATAAACCATGTAATGTCTTGTATAGTAATTGATATGCTACATTGTTTGCTTAACTCAATTAAGATATTAGTTGCAAAATAACGGTGTACCTTATTATGTAAATATCGAGAAGTCTACTTAGAAGATGCTTATGAATTTATGGATAAGGAGTGAATTACCATTACTTCACTTCCGTAAATAGAGGCGTTTATCACTTCATGCTTGAAGGTAGATTTGGAGATTTTACATACACGTCCGGATGGTTTGTTCGTGAAATATCTTAATGCAATGAGTAAAGGTTAGTTATAAGATTCTTAAGATCGATAGTGACGGTTACACTGTTACATCCTTTCTAAAAGAATGTTCAAAATAACAACCTTGGACCTTGAAGTAATGTTACTCAACGAGTTACTATCTGATTTAATCAAACCACATCCAACATTGGTTGTTGGGGATAACACTGATAAATACTACTGAACCAGATCAAAATGTTAATCCACCCAAATGCAGTGGGAGTATGGTTTATCCATTGACTCACTGTGATTATGCAGACTTAACAGTCTGCTAGGGGTGATTGATAACATGTGGTCTTTTTGAAGGGCTGTATAGGATTCTGATAATAAAAGGTTGGTTTAAAGCCATATACCTGTACATGGAGTTTTGGTACTCCGGTTCTGTTCACAATCTTGTAGAACCACTTGAGTGTCTCAGGCCCAGTGGGAGCAATTGGATCTACGTAAAAAGGAGTCGAATGAATGAGAAAGTTTATCTTTCTAAGCAAAGCCAAGTGGTCTAGGGGTAATTCCCTGAGAAGTCAATAGTTTAATAGGGGTGATGCCCTGAGACTTTCTCACCACTCAACCTTGCTTGACTCCATGGAAAGCAGAAAGATTACCAGGGGTGATGCCCTGACAATTTCTTGCCCAACAACAGAGCTTGAATTCTTTCAGAACAGAAGGGTTTTTAGCTTAAAGCCAATGGCATATTAACTGCCTTTGCTCATATCCATTGGTGGATTAAAGTAAACCTTCAGGTCATTAAAAGCCACATGTTTGAAATATATGGGCTTTACCGAATATTGATGAGTCTTTTGTAGACTAGAGAATCAATATTGGTAAAGAGTAGACGTTAGTGTAAATGCAAGGTAACAACGAAATAGTTGTAAGCAACATGGGTGTGTTATACGAAGTCAAGAAGCGACGAGCCAAAGCTTCTCGGAATCGAGAGAAGTGGACTATATTCTTAGAAATTGATTCGGTCGAATTCACGAGAACAAGTTGTTGGCCGTATCCCATCCATCTTATTGGTTAAGATAAAAATTCGTATGAGATATTCAAATGAGAGGTTTCCTACCCAACCCTCACGGAATAATTCTCTCAATCTTTGGATATAGAGAAAATAGGATAGATTCTCTTTTGGATAGAGAAAGTCGATTATTAAAGTAAATTAAAGTCGAATCTTGGATTCGAGTATTGGAAAGCAGTATAGTGCATCCTCAAGTATCTTCGGAGAATGAGGAGTAATATGCTTGTATACTCAGGTACAAACCTGTGTATTATTGACTACACTGATTCAGACTTACAGTCAGATTAAGGATGATCGTTAATTGATCTCGGGCTCAGTGTTTTCCTATAGTGATTGAGCTATAGTCTGGAGCAATCCAACACTACCAATTTGACTTTGTAAGTGGAATACATAGCAGCTTCTGGAGCAGCTAGAGAGGCAGTATAGCTTGAAAGGTTCATTGCATGAAAACAGTGGAGAGGTAGCGTATGCAAAGGATATTCGCAATCACAAGAGGTCAAAAACATATTGAGAGAGAGTACCACATGATCAGACAGACAGTGCAGAGAGACGATGTTTCGGTCCTAAAGATCGTCTCGAGCCGACAACCTAGCTGATCAGTTTGACAAGTCGTGTGGCATCTAATGTCATTGATAAGCGCTTGGCAGGTATGAAATTGGGAGATATGTCTCATCTGATTTAGAGCAAGTGGGAGAATGTTGTAGATAGAAAGAATAAGGGTGTGGTGCTCTAAAAACAATTGTTGCTTGTCTTTACGGGCAAGTGGGTGATTGTTGGATGTAGTGCCCGAAGGACAATTGTTGCTTGTCTATACGGGCTAGTGGTAGATTGTTGGAAGTAGCGCCCGAAAGACAATTTCTGTAATTGTTTTTATAATTAATAAATGATAGATTTATTCTCATCTTATTATTTGCTTCGTGATTATATATTATACACTGCTCTTTGAAAACCCCAAGTCGTATCATATGTAGCCATATAATTTAGTGTGTGTCACACGTGAGGATTAAGTTTATGGTGATACACTCGAAATATTAGTCCGTGGTGAACTTAATCAAAGTATGAGGTTTATTGATTAAACCACCATTAATGCGCCTAGAACACTTTAAGGTGTGACCATCTTATCCGGACCGTCGATATTGGTTCTCTAAGTGGGGCATTTATATATGATGTACTCACATAGTACTAGACCGATTTAATCGAATTTCTCATATAATTCCGTGATTGAGAAATCTTATTAAATCACAAGATGATCATATATGGATTAACCTTAATCCCGAAGTGATTGCATACTCCTACTTGTTTCGGGATAAGATTTGATGTGTTCGTTAAGGATCGCTAAGAGGCGCGGTCCGAATCACTTTCACGTTGGCACTATTCTGGAATGAGTGAGAGGTGTATGTCTCACAGATATAGAATTCATTCCTTCCTGCGGGAAGTGGAAAGACAATCCCAGTATTTGTTAATCCTAGAAACTGATCGATCCACGGAGTTCGTATTGGTTATGAACTAATTGATCACTAGTGGGTAAATGTTAAATAAGGATAAGATGTATTGAAGAAGGTTTACGGAAATAATCCCGCTTCATTACGGATAGTCTATGGAAGGTTAGTCTGTAAGTAATGATTATATCAATGGACACTTATCGACTCGACATTTTGAGAATAAGTTATATCTATAATCGATAGAGTTCAGTTTCGGATTTATGGTGGTGTAATTCCGGAATTAATAAGTTGAGTAGAAATATTCTGTACGATGAATATTTTATTCAATTTATTGTAGCTACTGGTTATAGGTCCATGGTCCCCGGGTTGGCTCCTAACACGCGAGTGTTTTCTCGTTTTGTGGAACCTCGAGAATAAATTAAATAGTTGGTCTATTTAATGAATATGAAATATTATTTATTTGGTAAATAATATGTAAAATAGAAAAGACATTTTCTATTAAAATAATGGCAAAAGTGGCGCCTATTTTTGTGATAAAATTAGGAAAATAAATTTTCCTAGATTATGTCACATGTGTAATTAATTAATTATTTATTTGTTAGATAATTAATGGAAAAGAGATAAGAGATTGCTTTTTTTGGGAATTATCTCTTATTTTATGGCAAATATCTTTTTCATATGGGAATATGTATTGTGCTGTGAAAAGGATAACTCTCTCTTGACTAATTATTTTCCTATATAAAGAGAGTTCCTCCCAACACAATAACACATTGAAAATTGTGCCACCATCATCAATTAGAAAAGAAAAATTAGCTTCTTGTTCTAGTCATTAAGAGAAAAAAAAACCTAGGGTTTTTCTTGGGCATATTCGAGGAGGTTCTGTGGCGAGGATCGACGTCCACCAGTCGTCGCTAGGAGATACAATCCGGGAGACTGCGGCTTCTCCCTTTTGGTCGACTATTTCTTCCTCTCCGTTTAGGTAAATCTTCAACATTCTCATAGTTATATTAACTATTTATGTGGATCATATCATGGTAAAATCGCATGCGAATTTATTCGTAGCTTCCGCTGTGCATGATCGATCGTCTCGATCGGTGCTATGAATCAGATCTGACGATCCAATTATGGATCGGATCCAGATTTCTGTATATTCAGTAGTAAGCACTTCTAATCTTCTTTAATTTCTGAGTTCTTCTTCTCTTATGCTTCTATTTTTTCCAGTTAATAAGGGCGAGCACTTGCATCTAGCAGTTCGGTTGAGAAAGAGTTTGGGTCTCAATCGAGTTTGAAGTAGAAATTCTTCAATCTAGGGCTTCAGTAGACATTCCTGCCCTTAACACAATCCTTGCCCGTCGCGATTTTGAGCAGTTCGTCGTAGATCCATAGCCTGATAATCCATCTCGACCCCACTCTTCTTTCGGATTTACCTCCTTGAATCAAAGCCTTAAAGCCCATATGACGGCTAGGTCAGTAGTTGGCTATTTTGGTGTTAGGTCGAAACTTACACAGGATGACATCCTGCAAATCTGTAATCAATACCATATTGATATGGACCAACATGACCCCCAACTTCCTGAGGGTGTAAACCCGTATGCTCATCAGCCCCCTGAGGGGTGTGTACAAGGAGCAGTTTGCCTGTGGACTTTGGGTCCCATTCTGCCCGGCTTTCCTGGCCGTTCTGGGGCACTATCACCTGAGTTCTGCCCAGATCGCCCAGATCGCCCTATACTACCATGCAAAACTACCTCCTAACCGGCCGAATACCGGGTAGTTGCTAGTAAAGTTGGATAAGTACGGGTATCGATCCACAGGGAATTGGGATGTTCAATCTAATCTTATTAATCCTACCAATTGCTACTCTAAAAACGAAAAGCAAAAACATAAAAACATAAAAACATAAAGAACAATCAAAATAAATCTAACCTAGGAAACAAAATAAACAATCTAAACTAAGGGACATGGAAACAACCAATATACAAACCTATGTGATCTCAATCCTAGTTCAATTCATGATTCTAATTCGATTTGTGGTTTCACCTTTTCACGAGACATAAACCCCTAATTCCTTAGTGAATTTAATCTCAAGCTACGGATTCCTAATTCCTTAGTAAATCCAATTTATCAATCTCTCATCTTCCGAATGTTGAGACTGATTTTCAATACAAAACTCGGTGTAGATTCAAATTACTCTCGTATAATCGAATCTAACAACCTAGATAATTAACTCATTAATCTGTCACTAATTAACGGCTAAAGATCTCATCTTTCTACGGTGATCTAGTCTACTCAACTTCCGTATTTTGTAAACACATCAATCGTAAACCAATCTCTCGATATAGGCTCACATAATAGCATCATGAAACGAATAGAAAGAAAACAATACGAATTAAAGATCATAAAAATAAAAAGGATTGAATAAATTAAAAATAAACTCACATAGTTTATACAACGGTTGAGCACCATGAATCAACAAACGAACGAAAAACTACATCTAATCTAACCCCGGATCACCCGAGCACAAGGCTCGGGTGACCGGCCTTGAACTCTCCAAGATGCGGCTGCTTCCTTGAAGAATTATATGTGATAAAATTGGTATATCCTTAGGGTTGGGGCTGCTTTGTTATATTTATAGTAAAACTAAGTCGGTCGCTACGGTAACCTAAGTCGGTTCGCTAAAACGGTGGCGGACGCTCGTTCAATACAACGGACGCTCGTTCGGTTTGAGTGAACGCTCGTTCAATACACGTCCAAACTCTCTGTTCTCTTTTTCAGCTTCTGAACGCTCGGCCACTTCACCAAACGCCCGTCCAAACTAGACGCTCGTCTGATTCATATGGACGCCCGTCCACTGACGATTAAATTGATAATTCCATCTTTATCTTGATTTATTTCTTTCCTTATCTCTTTTATTCTTCCATATCTTTGATTGATCCTCTTCCATCTCGAATTTAGCCTTTTAGGATCATCTTTTCCATCATCAATGAGTATCTACACAAGGATCAAAACATACCAAAGTGTAACATATTTCCAAAATAATATAAAATCACCAAATAAACATAAAAATCGATACGTTTTCATATTTAATCATTAAAAACCTCATTTACTCAATATTTGACTATAAGGCCCGATATCTATGAAAATAATCCATATATGGGGGAAATTGATTCATAAAATATATATGAAAATCACTATAATTTGGCCCTAAACAACACCCCCACACTTATCTTTTTGCTCGTCCCCGAGCAAAACAAAACAAAACCAACTCGAGATAAATAAACATCTATACAAATATGAAGTATATTCAATAACTTAGAAGTTCACCCGTGTAGTGTGTGCATAGCCATAATAAATTTCCACTAAGTTCCACAATTTGAAAGTTATTCAAACCAAAACTAGCCCGGTTTCCCATCTAAGTTAGAAATATTCAAAAAACCATAACAGGCACTTTACAAGACATACATATCCCAAAAAGAAATAGTAGAGAATATCTAAAACATTTCTGACAGACTCAGAGGATAATCCCTACAACATATCTTTCAGTTTATACTGGGGACAAGGTCGACGATAACTAAGTCCTTACTTATTCATAATAATATATTTCAATATTTTCACTTTTTTCACACTTTTCTAACACACATCAGAATAAGCTTTTGCCCTCATAGCGAGAATAGGACATTTCAAGATAATCCCCTACCTTACTCCAATCATAAGGCGACTATAAACCGACCGTGTCGTGAGCTTTTGGTCATCATAGTGGAATAGGACATACGTGGTACACCCTACCGCACCCAAATCATAAACCAGCTTCCGACACACACAATTAACTATTATGTTTACTTAGAGATTTCTGGCTGGCAGTGGAAAAGATTATTTTCTAGTAGCACATACCACTGAGCATAACACCTCAAGTAAACAATTTATTACTATTGCAAAGACTTAATCACGTTTCACTTAACACATTCAAACTTCCAGATATTCACAGTATGTCATACTTTAACCCTAGAATACAAACTACTAAACTTTTCAAGAATTGTACATAAGCAAAGAAACATGCTATAATCATCAAAAATCTCCAACTAAAATGGGGTAGGCTTTCAACATTTAGCTCATCATTTACTATGGCATGTGAAAAAGAGTGTCGGGTGAAACAACTAAAATTACTAAATATACAGAATATAGCAAAAATGATATAAACTCAAGCAAAGATACGCCTTTGTCTACTCGGGACAAAACAAAAATTTTAAAAATTAAGCACTTTTCATAGAAATATAATAGAAATTGAGCAAACGACTCATAGATACATATAAACCATCCTCTCCCCCACACTTAGATTGCAACTTGTCCTCAAGTTGTGCGAAATAATAAATTAGAGAACTTAGGCGATTGGATGCGGCAAGTTACGGAGGAACCAACAAGAACCGGGATTGCTTGCATAGCTCGATAGACCGTGGAGCATCACGGGTAAAGCGAATACATCGTTAAAGTGCACAATCGCTATAGAAAGTATCCTGCGGACTTGATTAGTGCAAAAAGAGTCTTCGGGGAAAAAGAAAAGATTACATATATAAAGCACATGAAGAAAAGGATCATAGAGATATTCAAATTATGCTCACATAAAGATGGACACATATACATGAAATTATCACAAACTCGTAGGCTAGGTGCAACTATATGAAAATGCACTACAATGCAATCTACGTGAAAAATCCTAAAAATAAAATAAAAACGAGGTAGTATTACGGAAACCGACAGTTAACTACACTCAAAAAGAAAAATAAACTAGGTGGTATTACGAAAACCGACAGTGACCACACTTAAGAAAAATAAAAGGAAAAATAGAAAAACAATGCAACTATATGAAATGCAACTAAATGAAATGCATTTAAATGATATGCAAAAAGAGAATAAAATAAAAGAAAGAAAACTAGCCCACTATATGCAACACGACATATATATAAACGTCTACCACATAATGACAGGTTACGATAAACGACAGTGCTGTCACTAGTGCCGACGCGCCTTAAGACTTATCGAAAGTGATAGACTTATGGAAACCAACAGTTAGCTATACTAAAAAGCTATAACCTATATGGCCCAACACGTAGCATACGGAAACCGACAGTAGCTACCCATATAAATTATAAAAATAAAGGAAGCACGTAAGTCTTAACGCTAAACATGATTCATCAGAGCGGTATGTAGCATACGGGAACCGACATTAGCTACTAATTAACAATAAGAACAGTTATAGCTTACGAGAACCGACAGTCACTATAACATGCCTAGATGAATCATATATAAGGAATTGATCAATTATCTAACATGGATTCATAGATGGAAAGGTAAAAACATATAAGTTCAGGACATCTATGTAAACATCAATTAGCCACAGAAGCTCGAATGAAAAAAAAATCCAAGTTAAACAAAAGCATTAAAAATTAAATCAAGAAATATCAGAACCTGGATTGCAATTCCTCAGACCGGACGGACGTCCAACTAGCGTTCAACACTGGACGAGCGTTCAGAAAGTATAGACGCTCGTCTGGTCCTCTAAATCAGAACAGGATTGAAAGTATTTGAACGGACGAACGTCCAATACTTCCCAACGCTCGTTCACACTGCGAGATGAAGAATCGGACGGGCGTCCAACGAAACGACGCTCGTCCATACAACAAGAATGCACAGACAGCAGGAAAAACACAGCAAAACCCTAAATACTTATGAACACAACACAGCAACACAGATCACAGCACAGCAGCCTTATCAAATTAAGCACATGGGTTAGACTAGGTAACACATAAACATATAAACTTCACGTAAAACAAGTTGAGTAAAAAACTTTTGCACATTCTTAACCTAACGGTCATCGAAACACGGCAAAATAAAAACTCTCAACTTGGTATACGCTACTTTTATTAAAAACAAAAATAAAACGTAACAAAATCGAGAACTAACAAAACTAGATTCAACATGACACCTATTCCCCGGCAACGGCGCCACTTTTGTTGGGGAGATTTTGCATCATTACAACAAGAGAAAATTTATAAACCTATACTACCATGCAAAACTACCTCCTAACCGGCCGAATACCGGGTAGTTGCTAGTAAAGTTGGATAAGTACGGGTATCGATCCACAGGGAATTGGGATGTTCAATCTAATCTTATTAATCCTACCAATTGCTACTCTAAAAACGAAAAGCAAAAACATAAAAACATAAAAACATAAAGAACAATCAAAATAAATCTAACCTAGGAAACAAAATAAACAATCTAAACTAAGGGACATGGAAACAACCAATATACAAACCTATGTGATCTCAATCCTAGTTCAATTCATGATTCTAATTCGATTTGTGGTTTCACCTTTTCACGAGACATAAACCCCTAATTCCTTAGTGAATTTAATCTCAAGCTACGGATTCCTAATTCCTTAGTAAATCCAATTTATCAATCTCTCATCTTCCGAATGTTGAGACTGATTTTCAATACAAAACTCGGTGTAGATTCAAATTACTCTCGTATAATCGAATCTAACAACCTAGATAATTAACTCATTAATCATCACTAATTAACGGCTAAAGATCTCATCTTTCTACGGTGATCTAGTCTACTCAACTTCCGTATTTTGTAAACACATCAATCGTAAACCAATCTCTCGATATAGGCTCACATAATAGCATCATGAAACGAATAGAAAGAAAACAATACGAATTAAAGATCATAAAAATAAAAAGGATTGAATAAATTAAAAATAAACTCACATAGTTTATACAACGGTTGAGCACCATGAATCAACAAACGAACGAAAAACTACATCTAATCTAACCCCGGATCACCCGAGCACAAGGCTCGGGTGACCGGCCTTGAACTCTCCAAGATGCGGCTGCTTCCTTGAAGAATTATATGTGATAAAATTGGTATATCCTTAGGGTTGGGGCTGCTTGTTATATTTATAGTAAAACTAAGTCGGCTGCTACGGTAACCTAAGTCGGTTCTGCTGAAACGGTGGCGGACGCTCGTTCAATACAACGGACGCTCGTTCGGTTTGAGTGAACGCTCGTTCAATACACGTCCAAACTCTCTGTTCTCTTTTTCAGCTTCTGAACGCTCGGCCACTTCACCAAACGCCCGTCCAAACTAGACGCTCGTCTGATTCATATGGACGCCCGTCCACTGACGATTAAATTGATAATTCCATCTTTATCTTGATTTATTTCTTTCCTTATCTCTTTTATTCTTCCATATCTTTGATTGATCCTCTTCCATCTCGAATTTAGCCTTTTAGGATCATCTTTTCCATCATCAATGAGTATCTACACAAGGATCAAAACATACCAAAGTGTAACATATTTCCAAAATAATATAAAATCACCAAATAAACATAAAAATCGATACGTTTTCATATTTAATCATTAAAAACCTCATTTACTCAATATTTGACTATAAGGCCCGATATCTATGAAAATAATCCATATATGGGGGAAATTGATTCATAAAATATATATGAAAATCACTATAATTTGGCCCTAAACATTAGGGCGATCATCGGCTTCACGATCTTCTGTAGACTGATGGATACGGAGTTCGCTTTAGACCTTTTTAAGACATTTTATCAACAAAAAAAAGTTAGAAACCATAACGGGTGGTACTATTTTCCTAGCCGTACTGACCACCAAAGGGGCATCCCCATCTTGTCTAAGGGGAAGTCCTCTATTCATGAGTGGAAGAACCATTTCTTCTTCATCCACCGTGGCAGACATCCTGAGCTGAGCGGCTGGAATAATTTTCAACTTCCAGCCGATGTGTGCCACACTTGGGGTTAGTGAAGCCTTGCGAACGATATCGCCGGGTACGGTGTTCTTGGATTTTGAACAATGGACCGCCGAACTGATCGAGGCGGGTCGCTGTCCAATTCCGGACCTGAGCCTTACTTGAGGCTTACCCAAGAGGAGTACAACAACTGTAAGAGTTTATTTATGTTTTAACCTTGCATATTTTTGTTGCTTTTGTGTTTCTTTTTTCTCGTACTGACACTATGTCTTTTTTCCTTGTTTAGTGGCCGACTTTTTGTTGACATTTTCGAGCAGGCAATTGAGGAGGAAGTTGTGCCTCAGCCCAACGAACAAGTTCTGAACCCAGAGCCTCTTGGGGCTGGCGTTGAGCAGGAGCCTAATGTGGTCAATGAGGTGATCAATCCTGAGGATCCTCACAATGAAGGGATTCTTCAGCAAGATGAGATGACGGTTGCCGACCGGCGTCGGTGAACGGGATGATAGCTTGATAATCCTGGATGGTTCCGAGTCCCCGCGGGAGGAAGGCGCTTCAAGTGCATCCCCGGTCTGGGTGGAAGAGGAGCAGGCCTGATTAGGGTGATCATGACATATCTCGGGGGAGCTCCATTCCCCAAGCTGAGTGTATGTCTGATCTGCCGGATAAGGATCTGGCTGCTGTGGTGAGTTTTTTTTACTTTATTCTTTATACCTTCCTTGTATAACTTTATTTCGATGATTCTTACTCCTGTGTGCCCCTTTTCAGGTTATCAAGGCTGGGAAGGAAGTCTTGAATAGACTTAACGATTTTTCTTCCCCAGAAAGCTTCGTTGGAAAACGGATTGCTGACCTCTCAGCCAGCCGTAACAAGCATAAGGACGAGTCCCTGTTCAAGGATGCTCATATCGCTGATCTGGAAAAGATTATGCACGCTCAGCAAGCCGAGTTGAGCGATCTGCGAACTGCTGGTGCTAAACGGGAGGAGACCTTGGCCAAGCTCCAAGCTGATTATGAGGGACTTGAGGCCACGATGCACGCATGGATCGCCAAAGACATATAAGAGTATAAGAGCTCGCTTATTTCTTCGGGGCTCTTAAGGTTCTACTTGGCCCAATTCGAGTCATGGGTACACCTTAGGCGTGAATCGGGCCAAAGAACGTGTCCTCGGTGATGATCGAGGGTCTTCAACATGGTAGGTGCCGTAAGCCGGTGGTAATAAACTCTACATGAGGCCGGACCGAAGGAGTTTCAAGCCGGTGAAGATGCGGTCGCGAAGTGTGGTCGCGGACACGCCGCTCAGCAAGCCGGTACTTCTTCAACTCGACCATCTAGTACGCCTTCAGATCAGCAACAAGATCCTCCTGCCGATTTTTAGGACCAGGACTTTGTTATTTTGTTGAAAGATTATGTTGAAACTTTTTGTAATAATTTCCAACTTTTGTTATCTTTTGTTATTGACAATTTGTGCCTTTTTGGCACTTGTTTTGTAATCAAGTTTTCTTTTTTGGCATTCAGTCATTTAGTGCTGCTTTTTGGCCTTTGTTTTTGCCTTTGCTTTGGTTTCAAGCATAGCCTAGGGTCCTTTACCCCCTCTACATCCTTTACAAGCTTTGCTTTCTGAGTGATGTACTTTAGTGTGATCGTTGGTCGTCGTCTTGTAGACTTGGAGAGTTTGATTTCTTCAAACTTTCTAAGTTTGTTTTAGCTACGATCGATTTGTTCTTGTAGCTCGGTTCGGATGGCCTGTCTTGCAGATTTATAGAGTTTTGTTTGAAATTTCCTGAGTCCGACCTACGGCTTAGTTCATTGTGTCTGTCCTGCAACTTATAAAGTTTGTCTTTTGCAAACTTTTTTACGAGTCCGACCTGCGGCCCGGTTCGTTGTGTCTATCCCTGAGACTAATAGAGTTTGCCCTTTGCAAACTTTTCCGAGACCGACATGCGGCTCGGTTATTCGGGTACGTCTTGCGGACTAATTGAGTTTGTCTTTTGTAAACTTTTCCGAGTCCGACTGCGGCTCGGTTCGTATGGGTACGTCCCGAGACTAGTAGAGTTTGTCCTTTGCAAACTTTGATCAATCATATGAAATAGACAATGTACATGTGCCAAATAAACATTTATTTAATAATTGATGTTTGAATACGTGTTATTGAGACAAAAACTTTAAAAAGTAAAAATGCATAAGTAAAGTCTGGAGCATGTCCTAGACATAGAACTTCCTTAGGTTGTCTACATTCCAGCTGCGTGGTATGGTCCTGCCACTTGCATCAACCAGCTGATATGCTCCTTTCCTATGTACCTAGACCACTTTGTATGGGCATTTCCAGTTCAGATCAAGTTTCCCTTTGAAATATGAGTGTGTAACTCGGGTGTTGTAGTACCTAGAAATTCGTTGTTTATACTTAGCCATTCGTATGAAGGCCACATTCCGAGCTTCTTTTAGGTCATCATTGGGCCTGAACTCAGTTGATTGCTTATCTTCAGAGTAGAGCACTGCTCATGGTGATGATAGGCCGATCTCGGCTGGAATTACTGCTTCACTTCCATATGCTAAGATGAATGGAGTTTCTCCTGTGGCTGAATTTGGAGTTGTTCTGTAGGCCTATAAAATGTTGGGCAAATGCTCGGTCCAACTCTCTCCTTCTTCCTCTAGGCGTTTCTTCAGCCCAGTTTTGATCTGCCTGTTGGTCTGTTCAACCTGCCCATTAGCTTCATACTATGTTCTTCCACAGAAATTTCTGTATCGGTTTCCCTGTTATGGTAGTCAGCGGTTCGGCTTCAACTCACTTGGTGAAATAGTCCCTTTGCTACAATCGAAATCGGACATTTCCGGGAGCTCGCGGGAGTGGTCCCACTTGATCTACCCTCCACTAATCGAAGGGCCAAGGGGATACCACCGGAACCATGTCTTGGGGAGGCGATGCGACAGTTATGTTCACCCGGCACGATTTTCAATTTTCCACTAGCTCTTTGGCATCTTCCAACATTGTTGGCCAATAGTAGCCAAATAACCCGCACTTCCTTGCTAAGGTCCGAGCTCCTGGGTGATTCCCACAAATTCCTAAGTGTATCTCTCTGAGATGGTAGTTCCCTTCTTCACTTGTTACACATCCGAGCCATGGTGCAATATACGACCTGCGATAAAGCACGTTTTTGAATAGTGAATATCTAGTCGCTAAGAGTTTCATCTTCTGAGCCTGAACCCTGTCTTGAGGTAAGATGTTATCTCTGAGATAGGACACTATTGGGTCCATCCAAGTCTTGGCTTTGCACGATCGGTTGAACAATTTGTTGATCATAACTCCGTTCTCTGAGGAGTTCTACCAGCACTTTTTTCCCTAATACAAAGTTTGACGCCAACTTGGATGAGGCATCCGCTTGTCTGTTCTTTGTATGGGGTATTTGGTCAACCTGGACCTGTTGAAAATTTTCCAGCAGAGTTCGAGCCACTGTTAAATATTTTTTAATATGCTCATCTTTAGCCTCATACTCTCCATTTATATGGTTTACAATGAGTTGTGAATCGTTGTAAACCTGCAAACTATTTGCCCCTAACTTGTTTGCCATCTTGAGCCCTGTAATTAGGGCATCATACTCAGCTTCGTTGTTGGTGGCTTGAAAATCAAACCTCAAAGCGTAGGGGAATTCTTCCCCTTTTGGACTGATGAGCAGGAGGCCTGCCCCTGCTCCTTCTTTGCTTGCCGCACCGTCGACATACAAGTTCCATTTATTTTCTTCCTGTTTTGGTGATCCCCTCTAGGCGAACAGCTATCCCTTTCAGCTAGGTAGTCCGCTAACGCCTGTGCTTTGATGGCAGTTCGGGGACGAAAATCAATATCATACTCTTCCAGCTCGATGACCCACTTCGCCAACCTTCCTGAGGTTTCTGGTCGTCCTAAGATTTTCCGTAACGGCTGATCGGTGATCACTATAATCGGGTGTGCCTAGAAGTAGGGTCTTAGCTTCCTTGAGGCATGCATTAATGCTAGTGCCAACTTCTCTGCATTTGAGTATCTGACCTCTGGTCCATGGAGTGCTTTGCTTACAAAAAAACCAGTATCTACTGTCCGTCCTGTTCTTTAACCAGTACTGCGCTCAGCGCTTCTTCACACAACGCCAAGTAAATGAACAGAGGTTCTCCCACCTGAGGAACTTTTAGGGTTGGCAGTTCGGCCAAGTATGATTTCAGTTCTTCCAAGGCCTTCTGGCTTTCCTCGTCCCACTGAAAAGGACTAGCTCTTCTCAAAATTTTGAAAAATGGCAAGGCACGTTGTGCCGGTCTAGATATAAACCTGTTCAATGCCTCTATTTGTCCCGTCAACCGCTATACTTATTTGATGTTTTTTGGTGGGGACATAGCCTTTAGTGCATCAATCTTATTTGGATTTGCTCTAATCCCGTCTCTGGATATCATGTACCCTATGAATTTTCCTGATCTAACCCTAAACGTGCATTTTTTGGGGTTAAGTATCATCTGAGTCTTCCTCAAAACCTCAAGCACTTCTCTGACATCATTCAAATATTGATCAAGAGACCTGCTCTTGATCAGGAGGTCATCAACATATACCTCCATACATCTTCCGCTTTGTTCGGCAAAAATCTCATTTACAGCCCTTTGATAGGTTGCTCCGGCATTCTTCAGGCCAAACGGCATAGTGACGTAGCAGTACGTCCCAAATTCTGTTATAAATACAGTCTTTTCTGCATCTTTGGATCCATTACGATCTGATGATAACCTTTGTATGCATCTAAGAATGCAAACACTTCAGATCCCACTGTTGAGTCTACTAGATGATCAATCTTGGGGAGGGCATAACAATCCTTTGGACATGCTTTGTTGAGATCAGTGAAATCCACGCACATCCTCCAGCTCCCATCTGGTTTCTTAACCGAGACTGGGGTTTGCCAACCATTCAGGGTATATAACTTCTTTGATTATGTTGGCCTACAACAACTTTGTCACCTCATGCTTAATTGCTGAGATGAGCTCAGAGGCAAAGTGCATTTTCTTTTGACGAACAGGCTAGCTGTTCGGATCTATGTTCAACCTGTGAACTGCCAACTCTGGAGATAATCCTGGCATATACTCTGCTTTCTATGCGAACACATCTCTGAATTCTTTTAAGAGGTTTATGATCGGTACTTTCTAGATGTCCAATCTAACCGGCAGTGTACCGGGTCAATTGTAGTCTAGTCTAGTGGTCAAGGTCGTATCCATGAGGATTGTGATGTTGAACACCGAAAATCCATTATTATCTTGATCTAAGTCGCAATAATTCAAGATGGTAAATGTATCTAAAACTACTACTAAAAAGGATGATAAAATGATAAAAAGCCTAACCAAGACAACGTGTAGACTAGCAAATCTCTCATAGTATCATGGGAATAATTTCCTACCTTCCTACCATTCGTGTTCAAAAGTGTGAAACGGTGCATTCCTAAGTAAGCAATTCCCCCTCATATGAGTGTATGAAACTACTCTATACGAGTGTCCTAAACCTGATGACTCGGTATGATAAGCACTTGAATGCAATGACAATATCAACTATCCCCGGATAAGAAATCGAATGCCTCGAAAGGTCGATTTTACCTTCCGGTTCTCCTACCCTCTTCCCACACTTAACATCTCATTTCGGTCTCCGTTAAATGTGTAAATGCAAGCATTAGTTAAGTACTCTAATACAAGAAAACTATACAATGCAAGTAGGAAAAGATTCATCACAGTTGAAACTAACAACATAAACAATCATTCCCAATCAACATAAGAGATTAAACTAATTCTACAACATCATCTTGGCTAGTTTAACCGAGCCACTCATAACTACAAACATTATCATAACAAGGCTAACATTCATAATCATAAGAACACTTGAATCAAAATAATGATTAAGGATTACCAATCACAAGTAAAGAGCTCGAAAATGGTGTTCTTCATTCAAGCTTCCAAAACCTTCAATGGAATCAACACTAGTGTAGTTTAACTCCAATCAAGTAGTAGAAGCTAGACTAAGAATCCTTAATATTACAATCAAAATCAAGAGTTAATTTCTATATGAAATTCGGCTAGGAGAGCCCTTGGGGCTGGTTTGGTGCCTTCAAGGGAAAGGGGGAGTTGGGGAAGAAGAAGTGGGGTGTCAAATTAGGTAAATTCGATCTAAAAAGGGATTATATGGCTGAAAACTGCTTTTCCTGACTCTTGGCGTGCGTCACTAAAAGGTCTGAAACTCTCTGAATAGCTACAATGACGTTCGGTGCGCGGCACAATAAGTTGGCGTGCGCCGATTTCACAGCACCTCAGTAAAATCGCCATAACATGAGTTGTAGAGCTCTGATGTAATATCCCGATTTTTGAAAAAAATGGCAATTCGGTCTTTTAGCAAAAATCAGAATATTATGTTATTTAATTAATGTAATTAAAGAGAAGGAAAAGGATTAATTGGATTTAATTAATAAGGAATAATTAGATTTTAGTTGGGATTATAAAAGGAAAACTAATCCTAAATTTAACCTAGTTGTTGTTTTACGTAAAAAGAGAAAAAAATCTGAAGAAAGAGGCGCAAGTTTTGAAGAAAAAAAGAGAGAAGAGGCTTTCGAATTTCGAAGCTAAACCGTTACTCTTTTCAACAGACATCTCAAGAGAGAAAGGATCACCGCGAGACGAGGATCGTTTTGATATCAACAATCCCTAAATCCGTTAACGTAAGTTTTCCCTCATCGTTTTTGGTATTAGGGTTTATTCATCGTCATTGTTAAGCTGCGTTTTCTGAGTTTAAACATCGTAGTGATCGTCTTTGGACTGATCGTGTATGGGTTTGGAGTTAAAGGTTTAACCTTTTCAAGGCTTGGTAGCGTGGATCGTAGTAGCTCGCAAATTAAGGTAACGTGGTGTTCTTATTGTATGACTAAGGTGTCGTAAGGTTGTAGAGCAATTTGTATGTTATTTGCACTGTTTTTAGTCTGGTTATGTTGGAGTTTGGGGCGGAATTGGGTTGGAAATCGTGTGTACGCAGTTGCAGATTTTCTGAGAAATTCCCAGGCAGACGGGCGTCTGCAAAAGGGCAGACGGGCGTCTGAGGTAGCGGCAGCTCAGACGAGCGTTTGGGGTATTTCGGACGGGCGTTTGAGGGTCCAGTTTAGATACAGGATGTGGCTGAATTTCACGAACGGGCGTCTGGGGGTTGGTGGACGCACGTCCAAGGCAGACGGGCGTTTACTGTGGGTCGACGGGCGTTTGACCTACTTATTCTGTTTTTCACTGTTTTTCTTGTCAGCTTGGTTTCAGGCTTCATAATCATGTTTTTACTGTTTAACCTTATGTGACAAAGCCTTGAATTAGCTTTTGATGCGTTTAGTTTTGGCACCATATGGATTTCCTAAAAAGATGAAGTGTGGGACCGTCGAAAGCTTTGGATTTGCCTTGTGCTTCGATAATCTAGGGTTTATCGATGTCTATGTATGTGCTAGGTTTTGTTAGAGTCTAGTGGTCTTAAGAAGAGGGAGTAGACTGATAGGTGAGCCTTTTATGTGAATCAACTTAGGTGGCTAGTTAAACATCTAATCAAACGTATGTGCTAGATTAATAATCTTAAACATCATGCAATGCTTGGTAAGGCATATTACAATATCGCGATGTGTTCTCTGACCAGACAAAGTAGACTATACCCACGCCGGTCAATCGATTGGCAAGATAAAGCGTCTGGTGCATTCTGCCGGTTATCACACTATTGGGACTCAGATATTCCCGGGGCTACTAGAGCGTGTCTCTAAGTAGGTTGCACCCAGTTGTCCTAGTACATCCTATTACTAGGCGTAGTGCGCTTGTTATTCATGATGTAACAAACTTGAGTTAAGCTAGATACCTTTGGAATCTAATGTTGTGCTATGAACACAATATGATAGTTAGCTAGGGGTAATAACGGAATGAATTAATAAAAGACGGCGTTGCTTTTATTTCTTTATGAGACCGACTTTATGCGATCTTCTACGCGTTACTAAGTACTTATGTACTTACCCCGTTACTTTTTGTTTGTCTTTCTCTTTCCCCAAAGAAGATGAACAGTTGCTAATCGATGAGTTCTTTGACGAGGATGTGTGAGATGGAGCTCTTGAAGAATTTGTTCTTTCACTTTTGAATCTTTCAATAATGTTGTTGACTTAGTTTCAAACAATGTTGTCTTTATTTTGGATTAGTTCCGTTTAAATTCTTTTGGATTTAACGTTGGATGTTTAGTATTCTTTATTGGATTTAGTTTTACAAACATTGAAAACCGTGTGTTCGATCTTTTGTTTTTCCCGAGTCGTTTTATCTTCCGCGTCGTTTTAGTTTCGATGTATGACGTAAGGCTTACATATATTGTTGAATTTATTTGATAATATTTGTGCCGAGCGCTCTTTCCGGATAAGGACTCGGTTTCCGGGAAAGGGGCGTTACATCTGATTGATGTGATGCAAATTGCGTTGGAAAGCTCGTTTCTTCATCTACAACTCTAATTCAGAAGTCATCTACAGAAAATGCCTCTAAGATGGATCAAATGTCCGTTGAAGATAGGCTACGGTAGAAACACAAAAGACAAATGACCCGATTGAACTCTTACGCTTCCGACACACTCTCCTAGCCATCAAAAGACGTGTTTATGGTAAACACATGGCGTCACTCAGGGTCTTAGTCAACCTTTAATCCTGCAATACAACACCAAAATACCAAGCATAAACCCGAAACGACGCTCCGGTTACTATAACCGGTACAAAACTATCAAAATGTGATATTTTATATAATAATTACAATCTACACATTTGGATGAAACTAAGCAAATAATGACTCGAATTGATATGAAAACATCAATAAAAGCATGGGAAATGGGGATAAAAAATCATAAAAAGTATCATCTTGTTGACTTACATCAGTTTATCAGAGACCCCTGTTGGGATTTTCATACTAACATGAGCTGGTGAAATTACAGCTCGAAGATCGATAAGTGCTGGTCTTTCCATAATCACGTTATAGGCTGATGGCGCCTTTACCATCACATAATCCACCATTTGGGTTCTGCCCCTGGTTCCCTCTCCAAAAGTAGTAAGAAGTTTGATCACACCCAGCGGATGAACTGGGGGTCCGGCGAAGCCGAACAGAGGAGCTGAAACGGGGGTTAGATCAGAATACTTCAATTTCATCGCTCTAAACACATTGTAGTAGAGGACGTTCATGGCACTGCCTGTGGCTACGCATATGCGCTTTGTCTGGTTCTTGCTGATCACCGTTTCTATTACTAACCTTTCGTTGTTAGTTACCAATGGTAGTGAATCCTTTGGACCATAAACCACTTCTCCCAACATTCTTGCTTTTTATTTGAAGGAGTGGGGGCAGTAGACTTGCTACTGCTCGTGTCTTCAGTTCTGCTTGTGCTGTTCGGCCCTCTTGAGATCGTATTGATCATATTCACATGGCGGTTGTCCAATTGACCATCAGGATCTGGTGAATGATCCTTTCTTCTTCGATATTCATATCGGTTATCTCTGTCGTTGTTATTCCGACGCTTGAATTCACGTCGTCAACGCGGCTCGGCCTGATGAGACCGATCTATGACCTCATCAAGTTTTCCCTCCATCACTACCGCATCAATATCTCGGATTAAATCTTTGCACTGCTCTGAGTCGTGCCCAATGTCTTTGTGATATTTGCAGTATTTGTTGGGATCGCTTTTTTCTCTAGGCCCCCTCATCGGTGGTGGGACCCTGGCTATGCCTTTTCTTTCCATAATCGCAAGGACCTGCTCGCGAGATCTGTTCAAAGGAATAAAGTCTCGTCTGTCCCGAGCTCCCTTCTTCCCTAGCCGATCCGAGATGGGTGCGGTTACTCGATTCCAAACCGACTTTCTCTTCTTATCCGATTTGCCTTCGGACTTGTTTTTCTTTCCTTCACCTCTTTCCATCTCTCTTTTGAGTCGATTGGCTTCTTCTCCCCGGCAATGTTTATAGGCCACATCCGGACATTCTTCCATTGTCCGAGGGAGTTTCTTTGTTCATCTTGGCGTGTAGCCGTCCCTCTCACGGACACCGCCACGAAAGAGGCGACCAACAATCGGTCATCTACGTCCCGCACCTATGTGGATTCTTCATTGAAGCGCTTTATAAAGTGCAGTACGGACTCATCATGCTTTTGCTTCAAAGTTAACAGGTGAGTCTGATTTCTCTGGAACGGAAGAGCTGCGATGAAGGCATGGACGAACTTCCGAGTTAAGGTCCCAAAGTCCGAGATCGACCTGGGAGGAATCTTGTTGAACCACTCTCTGGCTCTTCCTGTCAGCAGTGCTGGGAAGGCTTTGCACTTTATCTCATTTGAGGCGTTGTACAAATTCATATGTGCGATGTACTGATGCATGTGATCATAAGGATCTTTGGATCCATCATAAGAATCAATCTTAGGAATTTTAAACCCCGCTGGTCGGGGGTAGTTATCGATGTACTCGGTGAAGTGCGACGCACAGAGTAATTAGTCTGATCATCTTCCGAGCAGAGCGTCCAGTTCGGCCTTAGCCGTGTCGTTAGGTTGATGCAGATTTTCGTACTCCGTGTGGGCACTTGACTTTACGATCTTTGGCTTTTTAGGAGCCTGTTGATGGAGATTGGTTTCTGAAACCTCTGGGGGATCCGTTCATTTGAGGGTTTCATCCAAGATTTCCTTAATAGTGATATTATCTATATTATTTAAGGCCTCAACCAACGCTTGATTGGCTGGATCTTGAAGGGCTGGATTAGGCTGGTCGTCAGCTGTAGCCTGGGCTTCTCCCTGGGCGGTTGAAGCTGTTCCACCCTGCTGAGTCGGATCCGTTGGATCCGCTGTCTTTTTACAAGTTATCTTTGGTGGCATGATTGCTTGAAAGAATTCTGGGATTGTTTCGATCGATTATCAGAAAGAAGGCCCTCCTTCTAGTGCCAATTGACGATGCTGGGATTCATCTATGAATAAATCCGGGCTGATTATCTTTGTGATAAAGACCTAAATCCCCTAAAACCCTAATTCGTGTGTAAAGAGGGACGTGTTTGTTTTTGTGTTTAGATTGAGCTCTCGAGTTATTTCTCTTGAGCTGCCTACGTATCCAATAATTGAATTGGAATCAAGCCTTTCGTAGTTCCTTAGGGTTGTTTATATAGGGGGCATCTCGCCCTATTTCTTGCTCTGCAAGTATTATTATTTATTATTATTCCCTAAGGATAAACACGCATTAACCACTATAATTTAGAGATAATTATGGACATATTTAATGTCAATATCACAGTCTTTATGACTGGGGATTCTTTCCTTATTTGCATATGGTTATCCCACACGTGGAATAACTGCCGGGGTTGCTCTGAGCGTCCTACGCTGAGCACCCAAGGCCATTATAGCCGAACTCGGCAGTTCCTCTTCGCCAGACCTTGACCGACCTGCGGTCGCTGGAGGAGGAACTTACGCCGGTCTCCCACCTGGGGTAAGGGACCTGCCCTTAGGTATATTTCTGGGGCTCCTGGCCCTTATCGTCCTATGTTTAAGGACTAAGCATTTAATACACGTCCTCTTTGGACGACACGTGGTGCAGTTCGGGTCGGCTATCATCACGCAGCTCTGATGACTCCGAATTCCTTGGCTAAATCACGAGCCCATGGAAAAAAAGAATCATAAAAAACAAGAAAGAGGAAAAACCAGAGCGGGAAGAGGAGGGAGAGTAGTGACTTCAAATTCCTGGAGATGAATTTGCCTTTTGATATTTTTGTGTGGCAGAATATTTTTGGACTTCCGAAATAATCTCCGTATGTCTTTGTCGGAGGTATCATAAACTATATTGGAATCCATCGACACAATTAGGGTATTTTAGTCCGACTGAAATTATTTTGTTCTTATTGCAACTAAAAAATAAGTGTGTATTAAATCTTAAATAAGGAGAAAATTTGTATTTATACCTAATTTTTCCATTATTTTATCATAAATCTTTAGTTTAGATTCTGTCAGAAAAAAAAAGCGTGGAATATAAATTCACTACAACCACCACCCTTAAGGTGTTATTGCTTTCTAAAAGCAGCAGTGGTGGTGATTGGGGGAAATGATTGTTGTTTGTTGATGCTTAGCTGATGCGGAGGAATATGAGTGGAAGATAAATATAGTAGAATTATAGAGATAATATGTGTGTGATTAGATGTTGTAATGGTGAAAAATATTTTAAATCTATTGATTAAAATACTATTAATTTTTGTTAAAGTTCAAGAAGAAAAAATGGTTTGGGCACGGTTTTAAGGAGAATATTGTCTAATTAATTATGTAGAACTAGATAATGGGATAGATAATCTCCCAAAAAAATACTCTACTTTGCTCTCATTATTTTTCATTTAGTGAATGGAGTACTCTACCTTGACAAAAATAAGAAAAAAATATGTCCAAACAAGCCTTACTAAAGTATCTATTTTCAAGGTACTACACGGGGAAAAATCTTTATGGTCATACCTTTCCATAGGCCATTGAAGTCAGAGTTTAGATGGGCTGATACACTCAACAATCTTCTTTCTTGTAATTGAAGACCACTAAACATGCACGTAGAAAGCAAATCATGCATGCACATAAAATTAATAAGAAATCAAAATAATACGAAATCAAATATATATTGAAGTTTGTTAGTCTACGTCTAGTCTACACATCACATTGTTATTTTTTTGGTACATTTAAGCATGTATTTCCAAAAAAGCAGACTTAAACTCAAACATGACACACAATAAATGCAAAGATAACATCAATGCATCTGCCGGTTTCTATTATATACACTTGTACAACTTACTTTAAGTTCATTATTGTTGGCGTAAAAAAAAATTCATTATTTGTTCGAAATATCTGTCAAACTTTGTCAAATTATTATACGTACTGAGGGTATTGTGTCATTTGCATTTGCTAGGTGTATTTACTGTGTTCTTGACAAGTGTCCCTCTAATAGATTGTGTGTGACCTACAGTAGCTACTAGTTATGATATGTATGGATTTTGGTACACTGAGATGTATTGAATGAAACAGAAAGATTCTTGTTCTAGTTTTATTATCTTGGTAGCAGAGCCTGGTATGACGGACCACCGCCGGTGAACTCTTCCTCTCGTCTTACAATGTCTACCGGCGCTCCACCAACGAGCGATCATAGTATGACTACACAAGGGAATGAAAGCTCAGGACCTCCGGTTTCTTCCCTTCCTGATACGTCTAAATACACCGCCACCTATGAGTCCCCGGAAACAACCTATCTAGCCACCAGGATGGAACAGGACCGCGGCCATAGCGTCGGCAACGACCATCGGATTAAGGTCGCGGAAGGGCGACCCCCGCCAAGAGCGTTCAAACCTACAAGGTCACTAGTCGCTCAGGGGGCCGACCTACGATCTAAGTCAGAAACCAATAAGAGATCGCACGAGCCATGGAATGGAGCAACTGAAGGGAAGTCGACAGGACAAGGAAGCAAGCTCACAGATCGCGACCCGGGCGACCACATAACAACATCGCCAAGCTGTATTGTCCCCTGACGATACAGGGTTTCACTCCCTCCACGTGTCGTCTATCGGTTGGTCATCACATTGTAAAATAACTCCAGTATATCCATGTCGATGCCCAGGCTCGAGGCCAAGGCCATCATATAAAAGCCAGGCTACGACTATCGACTATCGACTACCGAGCAGTGTGAGATGACAAGTCCATAAGGATAGAGTCCACACCAGCTAGCAGTGTAGGACAATGAGTCTAGGGTCGATCACCGCAAGTCGGTAGTATCGACACCGAGGACAGAGTCCGCGCCAGCTGTCCAGGCCCACCCACAGCGATAGCTTGGGCAAGGGTTTAAGGCCCATTTAAGGGTAAAGATGACAATAACACAAGCCGACTTAACCTTAGGGTTTAGGCAAGTATTGTCATTATAAATACCCCCATTCCAGGAACTACGTAAGGCTTGATTCCTGGAACCTAACAGGATACGTAGGCAATCCAAGATACAGTCTTGGACTCAGCCGCATACATAGAATCCATCACCTCATTCCCTTTTTGGCATTAGGGTTCTTGTGTGTTCATCACTAGATTAAATTAGGGCTCACATCATTAAGGTGACATAATTTGTCATCGACATTGGCGCTAGAAGGAGGGCCTTCTATTGATTGAAGAAGCAAGAAACACGATGCCTCCCAAGAAAACTGCATCCAAAACCACATCCAAAGCAGTTGATCAAGGCTCCCAGGTGAACGAGCCAATCGACCCTGATATGCAAGGAGAAGAGGATCCAGCATTGGATCTGGTTCAGCACGATCCTCAGCAAAAACAAGGGGAAAAAGATCAAGCTTTGAATCTGTCCCAGGAGACCCACCAACCAGAAAAGCAAGCTCTTGCTCCAGAATATCGGACGCTTGCGGATCAGTTGGCAGGGGCGGACTTGGAGGTAATGTCCAGGATAATCGCCGAGGCAGTTACGGCGCGCGGGAAGCGAGACGCCGCCCGAAAGAAGCTATGGCGGAAGGCGGCCGAGAAAGAAGTTGTGGACAAACCTAAACGAGACTCCGAGGAGGAAATAAGCGCATCATCTAGCTCGGTGGAAAGGAAGAGACGCGAGATCCACCAAAAACACCGAGAGAGGGGTCGATGACAGCGCCAGGGAGGAGTTGAATGCAATTTTGGGAAAGAGTCAGGTGTCGTTGTGGCTCGAGTCTCCCTTCACGAAGGAGATCGAGAGCTTTCCTAAACCCAAGGGGTTTAAGATACCAAAGATAGAACCTTATGATGGCACCACCGACCCGGAGGACCATCTCCACGGTGTATCTGTCTCAAATGAGGTTGGATGGGGCACCCGATGCAATGCGCCGTCGGGCATTCGAGACGCTACTCGTAGGTCGAGCAAGAGAATGGTTCACGAAGCTACGACCGGGGTCGATCTCCGATTTTGCCATGCTCGCTCGAAAGTTCCGAGATGCGTTTATAGTCAACAAGAAGTTTCATCGAGTGCCACGCACCTCGTGAACGTGAGGCAACAAAGAAATGAGACGGTGATGGAATATTTGAAGAGGTTTAATCTCGAGGCCATGCGAGTCAAGGACGCGGATGACCGACTTCTGATCACATCGTTCGTAGGGGGGCTGCGTAATACTAAGTTGTACATGAAGTTGAGCAGAGACGTTCCCCATACCATGGACGAATGTGTCAATGTGGTGTATAGATTCTGTCAAGGGGAAGAGGCAGTGCGGCGGCACACCCAATCCGACTGGATGGAATCCAAGAAGGACACCCGAGGTCCGAACAGGAATCAGTCCAAGAGGCAGGATGTAGAAAGTAAGCCATCGGTCTGGGACCGTATCGACACCTCCACCTCAGACCGTGGGGGCAAGAAGGGACCCTCACGTGATAAGGACTTTATCCCGCTCAATCGACCTCGGTCCGAGGTGTTGTCGATTATGCTTTCAAAAAACTTGGCGAGGAAACCGCCACCGTTGAAGAAACCTCAAGAAAAGAGGAATGCAAGCAAATATTGTGATTTTCACGAAGACATAGGTCATACAACGGAAGATTGTATCGACCTGAAGAGAGATATCGACGTCTGCATTCAGGAAGGAAAGCTAGACGAAGTTGTTGACCGATCTCGGTATGATGGGCCCAGGGGGCGTGGAGAATTTAAGAGAAAAAACTCCGATCAAGACAGGAACCGAGGTCGTGATGCCCAGAGACGAAGGGATCGGTCACCTCAGAGGAATCGATCCCCGGGTCGAGAAGCAAACAACAGAGAAAACTTTGGTCGAGATAGATATGAAGATAATCGACCAGTTAACTATGTCAACACAATCTTTGGTCCTGGTGAGAGTGATAAAGACCAGACCATTGCAGAGCCAGCTTGTAGCTCGAGAGAGCGCAAACAGCTCAGGTTCACGACAGAAGTCGGATATGGCCCTCGAGATGATATCCCCAAGTCGAGGAGTCATAGCGAAGGGTTAGTTATTGAGGCAGTTATTAGCCGAGCCCGAGTATCGAGAGTCTGTGTCGATAACGGGAGTGCAGTGAACATCATATATCACTCGGCGTTCCAAGCGATGAAGTTGAAAGAAAAGTATCTAGCCCCCATAGCGTCTCCCTTGTTTTGATTTACAGGGCAAGCAGTCCACCCCCTGGGCTCGATAAAGCTACTCACGACGGTTGGGGACGGCGAGAAAGGAAGGACACTTGAATTAAGCTATGTGGTGGTCAAGGCTCCTTCTGCGTACAATGTTATCCTAGGGCGACCTGCGCTCTTCGACCTGCGTGCTATTATATCAACTTTTCATAATAGTATGAAGTTTCCCACTAGGAATGGTTCCCACGAAGTAAAAGGAGACGTTGAAGTCGCTCGGAGTTGTAACTCTGTTGTCATGAATGGGAAAATGGCGGTCCAACAAGTCTTAGTCGAGGAACTTATTCCAGAGGAAGAAGAGGAGAAGAGTTGGGTCTCCAGTGATGCAGTTGAAAACGTCCGACTCTGGGAGGGAGAGGACGATCAGTGTGTGCAAGTGGGAATTTGGATCCCAGAGAAAGATAAACAGTTACTGGTTGAGCCGTTGATCGAGTTCGAGAGACATCTTTGCTCGGAAGGCCACCGACATGCCGGGGCTATCTACCAACATCGCGGTTCATGAGCTCGAGATTGATCAGGCTAGGAAGCCAGTCAAACAAAAGAAGAGAAATTTTGCGTTGGATCGACTTGAGGCTATTGAGTTGGAAGTCGGCAAGCTACTAGCAGCCAAGATAGTGAAAGAGGTATTCTATCCCGAGTGGCTAGCTAACCCGGTTTTAGTCAAGAAGCCTGATGGTAGTTGGCGTATGTGTGTGGACTTTACAGATCTTAACAAAGCATGCCCGAAAGACTCTTATCCGTTGCCCAAAATCGACAGGTTAGTAGATTCAACCATTGATTTTGAAGTTTTTGGTTTCTTAGATGCATATAAAGGATATCATCAGATTTTAATGGATCCTCGAGATGCGGAAAAAACGGCGTTTATCACGAGAATTCGGCACCTTCGCTATGTGACCATGCCATTCGGATTAAAGAATGCTTTGGGGCAACATACCGGAAGGGCGATCAACAAGATATTTGCAAAACAAATTGGTAGATGTATGGAAGTCTATGTAGACGACTTGCTTATCAAGAGTCGATCTATGAGACAATACCGGTCGATGCTCGAGAGGTTTTCGAAGTGTTGAGAGAAACGCGGATGAGATTAAACCCGAAGAAGTGCACTTTTGGAGTCAGGTCGGGTAAGTTCTTGGGCTATATGATTTCGAAGGATGGGATTCGAGCGAACCCGGATAAAATTGATACATTGAAGAACATGCCCGCACCACGAAATATCAAGGAAGTACAAAGGCTCACGGGTCGAATGGCAGCTCTCAACAGATTTCTATCGAGGTCAGCACAGCGTGCACAACCATTTTTCAAGATACTCCGAAAGGCCAGTCCTTTTCATTGGGATGATGAATGTCAGACAGCCTTTGAAGAGTTGAAGACTTATTTATCAGAATTACCTACCCTCACTTCTCCTCGAGAAGGGGAAAAGTTGTTAGTTTATTTGGCAGTATGCGAGGAGGCAGTGAGTGCGGTCCTGGTTCGAGAAGGGGTACATGGCCAAGTGCCAATCTACTTTGTCAGCAAGGCTTTGCATGGCCCCGAGATCCGGTACTCACCAGCTGAGAAGTTAGCATTATGCCTGATTCATGCCTCGAGGAAGTTAAGGCCCTATTTTCAAGCTCATCCCGTTGTGGTAGTCAGCGACCAACCACTAAAGCAGATTTTGGCGAAACCCGACACCTCGGGACGGCGGCGAAATGGGTGATAGAGATGGCCCAGTATGATATCGAGTTCGTCCCTCGGACTGCGATAAAAGCACAGGCCTTGGCGGATTTTTTAGCTGAAGGGATCTCCGTCCAACTCGATCAAGAAAAGCAAAGTCCAGAAGAAAAATGGACTCTTCAGGTCGATGGCGCATCGAGTAAGGAGGGGGCAGGAGCAGGGCTCCTTCTGGTAAGCCCAAAAGGCGAGGAATTCCCCTACGCCCTTCGATTCGACTTTAAAGAAACGAACAATGAAGCCGAGTATGAGGCTATGATTACTGGTTTAAAGCTTGCCTTAAAGCTGGGTGTCGAAGATTTGTCGGTTTACAATGACTCACAATTAGTAGTCAATCATGTGAAAGGGGAGTATGAGGCTAAGGAAGAAACCATGAAGAATTACTTAGCAGTTGTCCAAAGCCTCATACCAAAATTCAAGACAGTTCAGTTTGAGCAAGTCCCCCGAAGTCAGAACAAGAGAGCCGATGCGCTCTCCAAGTTGGCATCAAACTTCATGTCAAGTAAGAAGGTTCTAGTCGAGTTGTTGACCGACCGAAGTTACATCGAGACGGAGGCCCAGCCGATCACTCAGCAGGCCACGTGGATGGAATCGATCGCTCTCTACCTTAAAGATGGAATACTGCTATCTGACAAATTGCAAGCCAGGAAAGTCTGACTTCAATCAGCTCGATATGCGTTCTTTGATGATATCTTGTATCGAAAATCTTTTGTGAACCCCTGGTTGAGATGTGTTTCAGAAAGTGAAGGCGAATACCTCTTAGAAGAGATTCATAGAGGAGCCTGTGGGAATCATTGTGGAGCCAGAATGTTGACTCGAAAATGTAAGTTAGCTGGATATTTTTGGCCGTCGATGCAATGAGATGCAAATAATCTTGTCCAGAAATGCAACGCTTGTCAGATTCATGATAATATCTCTCATCAACAAGCGCAAGACATGAATGTCATCTCGTCAGCATGGCCTTTCGACCGGTGGGGAGTCGACATTGTAGGACCTTTACCTCGAGCTCCGGGAAATCTCGGATTCGTGGTCGGTGCGGTGGACTACTTCACAAAATGGGTAGAAGCTAAGGCTTTGCCCGACATCCGAGCCGCAACCATTAAAAAATTCTTGTGGGTCGACATCCTCTCCGCAGGTACGGAAATTCCGAAAGCTCTAATCTCGGATAATGGTACCCGGTTCGAGGATCGAAAAGTTAGAGAATGGTGCGGCGAGTACCAAATCGACCGCGATTCACCTCGGTGGCTCACCCCGGGCAAACGGTCAAGTCGAACGGACTAACCGACAGATCAAGCGGGGTTAAAGAAGAGGCTAGAGGCGAAGGTCGAGATTGGGCAATTCAACTTCGAGCATCCTATGGTCATATAGGACAGCTCCTAATTCATCAAGCGGAGAAACTCCTTTCTCTTTGGTATATGGGTGTGAACCGGTGATTCCCGCCGAGATCGGAGTTCCTTCTCCTCGAGTTCGGCCTACAATGTGGAGACAAATGATCCCGAACTCCGACAAGAAAGGGACAATGTCGAAGAGCGAAGAGAGATAGCCTCAGCCAGGATGGCAAGGTATAAGCAAAAGATCTCTCAGTACTACAACTCGAGAGTAAGACACAGGTACTTCAAGGTTGGCGATCTGGTTCTAAGGAAAAATGAAGCGAGTCGACAGGAAGCAGTCGGGAAATTAACCCCGAATTGGGAAGGACCTTATCAGATCCTGAAGGTCCACCCCAAAGGGTCTTATCAACTTGGTCGGGCAGATGGAACTACTGTTCCTCGACATTGGCATGCCAACAATCTGAGGAAGTATTATATTTGAGATAAGCTTTACTTTAATGAACCTGTTTACCTTTCAATTCTGAATCTTGTAATAAGTCCATGAGACAATTTTATGAGTATTCTAATAAATTTCTATCTTTTCGAGATGCTAACTGTGTTTGTTAGGATTTATAGCCAAAACGATACAAGTCCAATGTGACAGAAAAGTAAGGCAAAAATAATCGAAAACGAGTAGAGAAATCCGCAGGTCGGACATCTCGATAAAGCCAAAGCTAAGTTAGCCTAATGGGCGACGAATGCAAAGGCATAGAGACGGTTCGCAGGGTCGGGCCAAAGGTCCAAGCTAAGAGCCGAACGAGCCCAAGAGGCAGACAAGGCTAAAGCAAAGGACGGTTCGCATAGTCGGGCCACCTGTCCCAGTCGAAAGCCGAATGAGCCCGAGTGGCGAAAAAGGCCTAGACAAAGGACGGTTCGCATAGTCGGACCACCTGTTCCAGTCGAAGGTCGAAAAAGCCTAAGAGGCGAAAAAGACCTAAAACCAGGGACAGTTTACATTAAACTGCTCAACCTAAAGGTCAAATAAGCCTAAGGGGCAAAAGACTAAGGTAAGCAAGTCGATCTCAAGTGCAATAAGAACCAAGGGTTCATAATACACTTGGGGGGCAGCATAGTATCAACAACAAGAACAAGTACAGCGAATAAAGTGAATAGCGAGTAGCGAATATCGAGAAGACAAACAAAGCAATAAGAGAGAAGATAAAGAAACAAATTGCAAAGTCAAATGAAAAGTTGAAGCATAAGGACACGGCCAGGTCGAAAAACCAGCCCAAATCGATTGTCAAAATAATATTACAAAACTTCAAGTTTGAATTATAAATCAACAAAAGATTGAAGAATATCAAGATCAAGGGTCGACACGGGGTCGGCTCAGTAGTGGCAGGGGTCGGATCAGTAGCGGTCGGATCGGCAGTCGGGGCAGACGAGGGAGGAGCATACTTTATAGCCAAGGACTCTCCCCGCTGAAACTCCTCAAAGTACTGATCGTACAGCTTCTCCGAGTCAGGATTGTAGAACATAGGCGTCTGGAGAGTCGACATGTCGAAGCTCGGAACGACCTCCTTCACCTGATCCACGGCCAGGGTATATCCACCCATCATCGAAGCCCGCATGATCACTTCTAGATCATCTTCAAGGTTGGATGACTTGCGGTACTCCATGATGGCCTCGGTCTTAGCCTCTTCGACCTGCGCCTGCGCTCGATATAGTTCAGCCTGTAGCGCATCTCGATCTTGGCGAGCCTTCCTAACTTCTTCATCCGCAGCTTTCTGACACTTCTGCAGCCTCTCGTAGTCTTGAGCCAGCTTGAGCAGCTCTCTACCCTGATCTTGCCTTTCGTCTCGCAGTCGGTCCGGCTCCTTCTCGATAGTGGCCAGCTTTGCCTCAGCAGCCGCCAACCTATTTTGCAGCCTCTCGAGCTCGGCAACCGACTCTTGCTTCAACTCCTTATATTGTTTCTCCACGGCGAGAGAGAGCGGCGTCTTTTGCGATGTTGTCTTGGAGTAACACCGCCATTCACCTTCTTGATCTCGTTCGCCGACTCTCCGTTTTGGCCGGCCGACGAGCGAGCCTCTCGACCAACAAGAGTATGCTACAAAATAGAAGAACGAGTTAATAAATAAACAGGGTACGTGCCTCGAGGAAAGCGAATATAAAAAGAAGGATCGACTTACGAGGCGATTCAGCTTCCGCAGAACATAAGACAAGTCTTTGTCATCCACACCGGTATAATCATCAAACACCCAGTCAACACCGATTCCTGGCTCGGTAGAGGTCTCAGCAACCTTCTTCCTCTTCGCTTCTCGAAGCTGCTCCTTTACCACCTCGGCAACAGAAGGTCTTTTCTTTGTTTGCACCGCCGGCTCTTCAACATTAGCCTCAACGTTCGAGGTCAGATCGATAGGTTCCTCTTCGTCTTCATCTCGAAGAGAGCCATATCGGACGGTTAGCTCACCGGTGGTCGAGGGCACCTCGGTCGTTCCAGCTCCGGCAGACGATTCGATCGCAGCAAGGTTGGTTCTAGGTGGAGGGACACCCCCTTCTCGAGAAGAGGAAGGCATGCTGATCTCAGCCACTGGCAAGTCGGCAGCGGCCTGACCCCCGAGAGGTGGAGCAGCCACGACCGTCGACTCAGGAATGCGCTGGGGGTTGGTGACCTTGGAGAATTTGCCCACTGCAATACAGGAAAAAGACAAGTTAGTTTGAACCAACAAACAACAAGTTATCGACTTAAAGAACTACTAGTGTGTAAAAACAAGCAAATAAGTAAACATCCTACGATTCTCGTGATCAGGAACGTTCAGGCCTACATACGGCATGGGCCCAGCTTCCTCTAAGCGAGCCAGGTGATACAAGAGACTCAGGTCTCGAGTACACACCTCGAAATTGTGCCCACTCAAGAGTCGAGCCTCGTGAGGAGCTGATGCCTTCCCAAGCTTGTCTTGTTTTCCCTCTCTCGACCTCCACTGACCGATGTAGGGGTTATCCAAACCATGACGGAGAAAAAAGAATCGAGGCTTCCACTCCCCGTGAGAAGAAGGCCCCTTGGTTATGAACTCATGTCGATTTGCTCTCCTCTCGGAAGGAATACCACAACTTGTCGGGCGTGGTAGTGATCTTGTAGTAGTATCGGAACACGGGCACTGAAAAACAGACCTGAGCCACTCGACATGCTATGATAAAACCCATCAGAGTTCTGACACCGTTCGGGGCAAGTTGGGAAACACTTATCTCGTAATGATGAATGATGGCCAGAACGGCTGGGCAAAGGGGAAACCTCAATCCACTCGCCAGTTGGTTCTCATAAACCGCACAGAATCCTTCTGGGGGCTCGTCGGCAAATATGTGATTACCAGAAGGAAGTCGAGACTCGAAGGGAGGATTAACAATGTTATACTTCCTGTAGATTTCGACGACATCCTCTGAGGAAAGTGCACTGAGACACCCTTTTGCACCCTTTCCATCCATCCTAGTTACTAGCTTTTTAGGCTGGTTAGGGACAGGAGGAGGGGAAGCTACAGGCTCACCGGAGTCTTGCCGGAGAAGAAGGTCAGAGATAACAGGCGCCGGAGATTGGCTATGAATGGGCGTTTCACTACCCCTATCTGATTCAGTGGCGCTATCACTACTTGACATAGATAAATCAAACAAAGATGAACAACACTAAGATAAAAGAAAAGAGTCTTACTTGGTGTTTGGAATTTGGAGATTGGGATGAAGGAGATAGCGAAGAGGTTTTGCAGCAGCCTTTGTCTCCTCTTCCTTTATATATGAAGCGATAGATTTGCAAATGGACCGAAAAGACGTGGGGGATGGGGAGTTATAACCCCCTGGAAATCGCGACAATCAAGGCAGTGACGCGTCTTTTGCGGGATTCGAAGCGTTTCATATGCCAGATATCGTGCCACGTTGCAATAGGCAGTTAGGGTTGACAAGTGGCGGGAAAAAGCCCGCCCAAATGGAGACCCAACTCGACGACGGTTAGTGTGACAGACTCGACCTCGGATAACGGGAATCACCTCACTCAAGTCTGGGGGGCTTATGACGATACAGGGTTTCACTCCCTCCACGTGTCGTCTATCGGTTGGTCATCACATTGTAAAATAACTCCAGTATATCCATGTCGATGCCCAGGCTCGAGGCCAAGGCCATCATATAAAAGCCAGGCTACGACTATCGACTATCGACTACCGAGCAGTGTGAGATGACAAGTCCATAAGGATAGAGTCCACACCAGCTAGCAGTGTAGGACAATGAGTCTAGGGTCGATCACCGCAAGTCGGTAGTATCGACACTGTTAAGGGTGATTTTATACGTTTTATAAGGATATATTTTATGTCAATATTCCCCATATTCTTAGGTTTTTCATAGAAATCGAGCTTATAATCGATTAATTGAGTAAATGGTGTTTTTAAGAGGTTAATTGCAAAACGTAACGAATTATGTGCTTAAATGATGATTTTATGTTATTTTGGGATTACGTTACACTTTGGTATGTTTTCCTATTGTTGTAGATACTCATTGATGATGGGAGAGAGGATTTTAGAGAGCCAAATTCGTGATTGGAAAGGATCAATCAAAGTTATGGAAGATTGAAAGATATAAGGAAAGAAATCAATCAAGATGAATGTTGGAAAATCAGGATTCCGGGTAGTCCCGACTTCCGACGCAGTTCTTGATATGATAACAACCGATTTGACTCTGGACCTCAAGAGAAGAGTTGTAGGGCTTGAAGAGAGGATTCTACAGGATTTTGAATCACTCCATTCCGACTTACGAGGCCCGAGATATGAGCGTTACAAGTTTGGATGCTGTTGCTGAAAATAGTGAACGGGCGTCCGACATTATGGACGGGCGTCCGGCACATTTACTGTAGCAACCGACTTGATTTTTCTATAAAAGCAGCTGCGATTCCAACCCTAATTACATCAGATTTTTCATACAAAAATTACACAGACAGCAGCCGCTTTCGGGAGCTTTCAAGGCCGATCACCCGAGCCTTGTGCTCGGGTGATCGGGGTTAGATTAGGTCTTTTATTTTGTTTGTTTTTCCTTCGTTTCTTGAACCATGATGATGTTTTGAGGTTGAATAAACATGGAGCAGCCATGGATATCTTTTCGCAGCGTTTTTACTTTCTTTCTCCGGATATCTTGTAAGTTTAAATTCCAAGTTCGTATCTTTTCTATGATTATTTGTTATTGCAAATTTATATCGAAAGATGTTTGCGATTGATGTTTACCGTAGGACGAAAGTCGGTGTAAACGCGAGATCACCATAGGAAAGAATAGATGTTTTGATCTATGTCAAACGAAAGTTGATAGGTTGAATGTCTAGGTTATTAGATCGATAAATCTTGCACCTTGGTTTATTTTATGATGCGTTAATCTCCGTAAATCGAAAGATAGAGATTGATAGGCGAATTCATCTATGAAAGTAGGAATTCATACTTATGAGAGGTGAACCACAACTTGAATTAAATCACTATAAGATAATCTAGGGAAGAAATTAAGGGTTGCGGGATGGTGGATTATGGTTCGTTCCATGTTTGATCGCTTCAGTCATTATCATGTTCGTTAGTTAGTTTACTGTTATAGTTTTATTTATTTTGGTTCGCAATTATCCTTCCTGGCTTTGGATTAACAATCCTCTGTCCAGTTTATTTTCTGTTTTAGATTAGGATTAGTTATGTGTTTTAATAAAGAGGAATTAATGACGTTAGATTCAATATCCCTTTTCCCTGAGGATCGATACCCGTACTTATCCAACTTTACTAGCAACTACCCGGTATTCGGCCGGTTAGGAGGTAGTTTTGCATGGTAGTATAGGTTTTATAAATTTTCTTTTGTTTTAATGATGCAAAATCTCCCCAACAAAAGTGGCGCCGTTGCCGGGGAATCGGTGTTTTGTTGAATCTAATTGAATTAATTTTTCTATTTCGTTACGTGTTTTTTTGTTTTTGTTTTTCAATAAAAGTAGCGTTGAATAAATTGAGGTTTTTTTATTTTTGCCATGTTTTGATGACCGTTGGGTTAAGAATGTGCAAAAGTTTTTTTTACTCGATTTATGACACGTGAATTACATGTTTGTGTTATCTAATCTGACCCTCTGTGCTTTAATGTGATAAGGTTGCTGTGATGATTTTGTTTAGGATAATTAGGGTTTCTGTGTTTTTCCTGCTGTTTTCTGTGCAAATTCGATGACTGAATGAGCGTTCACGTAAGTGAACGCCCGTCCAGTACCCTAACATGCAGGTAACCGAGCGTCTGGTTGGATGGACGTTCGTTCGTCCAGAAAGTTTCAATCCTGCTCTGATTTGAAGAATCAGACGGGCGTCTGTAATTCTAAACGGCCGTCCGGTCGGTTTTCAAGGCAGACGAGCGTCTGCAAAGTGGAACGCCGTCCAGTGCTGAGATTTCCTTTGAACGTTCGTCCGGAATGCAGTCCAGGTTCTGTTTTTCTTGATGCTTTAATTTAACTTGGATTACTTTCATACGAGCTTCTGTGGCTATTTCATTTTACGTAGATGTTCGAACTTGCATATTCATATCTTTCCATCTACGAATCCATGTTAAATAATCGATTAATTTTTATATGCATGATTCATCTATGCAAGTTATAGTCACTTGTCGGTTCTCGTACGCTATAACTCGGTCTTATTAATTAGTAGCTAATGTCGGTTTCCGTATGCTACATACCATTTGTGATGAATCTTTTAAGCTTTGAGACTTACGTGCTTCCTTTGTTTTTATAATTCATATGGGTAGCTACGTCGGTTTCCGTATGCTACGTCTTAGGCCATATGAGTTATATCTGTTTAGTATAGCTAACTGTTGGTTTTCCATAATGCTATCACCTTTGATGAGTCTTAAGGCGCGTCTACATTGCATTTAATGAACAGAACTGTCGTTTATCGTAACTTGTCATTATTTGGTAGACGTTTACTATATACATGTCGTGTTGCAAATGAGTGGGCTAGTTTTCTTTCTTTTATTTTCTTTTATTTTTGCATATCATATAGATGCATAACATTTAGTTGCATGTCATCTAGTTGCATTGTTTTTCTATTTTTCTTTTATTTTTCTTGAGCGTAGTTAACTGTCGGTTTCCGTAATACTACCTCGTTTTTTTTTTCTGTCGATTCGCATAGGCCGTAGTCACTGTAGGGTTGTCCTCGAAACTGCTCGGCCCGAGCCTGTCGAATTTATTTTTATTTATTTAATTTTCGAATTGCGAGATCACGTAGATTGCATTGTAGTATATTTTCATATAGTGCACCTAGCCCTACTCTTTTGTAATGTTCCATGTATAATTTCCATCTTTATATGGGCTTAATTTGAAAAATCTTTCTGACTTCTTTTCCATGTATAATCCTCTATCATTATTAGTTGGAGTTTGATGTTTCTGTTTGCACATGTGGTCTATATTATTCTACAAGCTTCTGTGGCTTTATTCTTAGATGTCCTGAGTTTAAGTGTTGATCTTTCCATCTGAGCTATTATTTCTTTTTGTGCTTATATCAAACTTCCATACTCGGACGCTTAGATGTTCTGTACTTTCCTTGTTTGATTTTTCCATCTGAAGCGATTCTATTTTGTGCTCTGTACGTTCTATCCCCCCTTGTCCCCGAGATATTTCCTTGATTGTCAAGTGTGCAGGATCTTTGCGATAGCAATTGTGAGTTTCAGATGATATCAGTTTTCCGGTGGATGGTCCACAGTCTATTGATTTCCTCGGGCATTTCTGGATTTGATGCTAGCCACTTCCGGAATTGCCACTTTCGAACGACAATCAGCTAAGTTCTTTCTTTCTTTTTATTTCTGCACAACATGAGGACATGTTGTAATTTAAGTGTGGGGGAGGGGAATAGCTTATGTGGTATCTACATTCATTTGCCATACTATTTTATTTCTATGAAAAGTGCTAGATTTTAAAATTTTTGTTTTGTCCCAAGTAAGCATTGCATGTCTTCATTTGAGTTCTTATATCATTGATGCTGTATTCTGCATATTTAGTAATTTTAGATGTCTCACCTGATCTATTTTTCACGTGCCATAGTAGATGATGAGCTATGTTTTTAAGCTATGCCCATTTGATTAGAGATTTTTTTGATGATTATCGCATGATTCTTTGCTTGCATACGAATTTTGAAAATTTTAATAGTTTGTGTTTAGAGTTAAAGTATGACATGCTGTGAATATCTGAAGGTTTGAATGTGATAGGAGGGATATAATTTAAGGTTTGTATACCAATCTAAAATGAATAATATGAATTATATATATATAAGTGTCGGAAGTAGCTGCCAATGATTTGAGTGCGGTAGGGCATTATCTCGAAATGTCCTATACCACTATGAGGTTAATAGCTCCCGACCGCTCGATGATAGTAGTCCGGCTAGGGTGTTATCCCGAAACATCCTATTGCTTTGGGAATGAGGGCATATATGCTATATATGTGTGGAATTGATTGAACTATAAAGAAAAATTAGTGAATGGCAATGTGAAAAGATGGTTGAAAACCTTAGTTATCTTCTGACTATCCCCAGTATAAACTGAATGATATGTTGTAGGGACTATCCTCTAAGTATGTCGGAAATATTTTAAATGCTCCCTATTATCTTTTCGGAATGTGTATGTTTTTGGTGAGGTGCATGTTATAATCATTTTTATATTTCTAATTTAAATGGGATGTTGGCTAGTTTTGCTTGAATCAATTTCAAGTGTGGTTTTAGTGGAAATCTATTATGGCTATGCACACACGCACTTGGGTGAACTTCTAAACTACTTGAATATGCTTTATATTTGCATAAGTGTTTATTTGTCTCGAGTGATGATTATGTTTTGTCTTGCTCGGGACGAGCAAGGTTTAAGTGTGGGGGAGTTGTTAAGGGTGATTTTATACGTTTTATAAGGATATATTTTATGTCAATATTCCCCATATTCTTAGGTTTTTCATAGAAATCGAGCTTATAATCGATTAATTGAGTAAATGGTGTTTTTAAGAGGTTAATTGCAAAACGTAACGAATTATGTGCTTAAATGATGATTTTATGTTATTTTGGGATTACGTTACACTTTGGTATGTTTTCCTATTGTTGTAGATACTCATTGATGATGGGAGAGAGGATTTTAGAGAGCCAAATTCGTGATTGGAAAGGATCAATCAAAGTTATGGAAGATTGAAAGATATAAGGAAAGAAATCAATCAAGATGAATGTTGGAAAATCAGGATTCCGGGTAGTCCCGACTTCCGACGCAGTTCTTGATATGATAACAACCGATTTGACTCTGGACCTCAAGAGAAGAGTTGTAGGGCTTGAAGAGAGGATTCTACAGGATTTTGAATCACTCCATTCCGACTTACGAGGCCCGAGATATGAGCGTTACAAGTTTGGATGCTGTTGCTGAAAATAGTGAACGGGCGTCCGACATTATGGACGGGCGTCCGGCACATTTACTGTAGCAACCGACTTGATTTTTCTATAAAAGCAGCTGCGATTCCAACCCTAATTACATCAGATTTTTCATACAAAAATTACGAGACGGCACAAAGAACCGCTTTCGGGAGCTTTCAAGCCGATCACCCGAGCCTTGTGCTCGGGTGATCGGGGTTAGATTAGGTCTTTTATTTTGTTTGTTTTTCCTTCGTTTATTGAACCATGATGATGTTTTGAGGTTGAATAAACATGGAGCAGCCATGGATATCTTTCTGCAGCGTTTTTACTTTCTTTCTCTGGATATCTTGTAAGTTTAAATTCCAAGTTCGTATCTTTTCTATGATTATTTGTTATTGCAAATTTATATCGAAAGATGTTTGCGATTGATGTTTACCGTAGGACGAAAGTCGGTGTAAACGCGAGATCACCATAGGAAAGAATAGATGTTTTGATCTATGTCAAACGAAAGTTGATAGGTTGAATGTCTAGGTTATTAGATCTGATAAATCTTGCACCTTGGTTTATTTTATGATGCGTTAATCTCCGTAAATCGAAAGATAGAGATTGATAGGCGAATTCATCTATGAAAGTAGGAATTCATACTTATGAGAGGTGAACCACAACTTGAATTAAATCACTATAAGATAATCTAGGGAAGAAATTAAGGGTTGCGGGATGGTGGATTATGGTTCGTTCCATGTTTGATCGCTTCAGTCATTATCATGTTCGTTAGTTAGTTTACTGTTATAGTTTTATTTATTTTGGTTCGCAATTATCCTTCCGGCTTTGGATTAACAATCCTCTGTCCGAGTTTATTTTTCGTTTTAGATTAGGATTAGTTATGTGTTTTAATAAAGAGGAATTAATGACGTTAGATTCAATATCCCTTTTCCCCGAGGATCGATACCCGTACTTATCCAACTTTACTAGCAACTACCCGGTATTCGGCCGGTTAGGAGGTAGTTTTGCATGGTAGTATAGGTTTTATAAATTTTCTTTTGTTTTAATGATGCAAAATCTCCCCAACAGACACCGAGGACAGAGTCCGCGCCAGCTGTCCAGGCCCACCCACAGCGATAGCTTGGGCAAGGGTTTAAGGCCCATTTAAGGGTAAAGATGACAATAACACAAGCCGACTTAACCTTAGGGTTTAGGCAAGTATTGTCATTATAAATACCCCCATTCCAGGAACTACGTAAGGCTTGATTCCTGGAACCTAACAGGATACGTAGGCAATCCAAGATACAGTCTTGGACTCAGCCGCATACATAGAATCCATCCCCTCATTCCCTTTTTGGCATTAGGGTTCTTGTGTGTTCATCACTAGATTAAATTAGGGCTCACATCATTAAGGTGACATAATTTGTCATCGTCATCCCCTTAATATCATTGTACTTTATGCTTATCTGTCCCTATCCCATGCCCTAAGCTCCTCTCCTTGCCTATAAAAGGAGGGTTTGTGTGACTTCATAAAAGGATGAAAAACTAGACAAAGAACAAAACTCTTGTCAAATTCACTCTCTCTCTAACATTCACACACTTTATAGCAAAATACTTAACCGCTAGCTTTAACCGACAGAGTATCGGGTCAACGGTAGTATAGTGGTTTCAAGGTCGAATCCACAGGGAGTAATGTCTAAGTACCAAAGTCAACTTAGAACTTAGTTCAGGTCAAAATAATGGTGGAGAGATATTATACTAATGCAAAAGTAGAGATTATACTAATGAGTTTACTTCTAGGTATTAAAAGGTATAGCCGAACTATGATCCCACGAGCTACTTTTACAACTAAGGAAGGACTTAACAGGGAGCGTGTCTTAACCAACCTACCTATCCAACGTAGTTTAACGATATCCACGGGTGACAACTCCTAATTCTAGCGATCAGACTGAACAACTCGATCTAACCACCCTATGTGAAGTTAATTAATTCTCCCTTTAGAAAACCGATTAACCTAACATGATTAAACTCTAGATTCACTCGAACAACGATGGCAAACCTCTGTATTGGAAACGGACCTAACAACTAGGCCGAATCTACGCAACGATCCTAAAACCCCTTATCCCACATCTCACCGCAAAATGCATCTATAAGTTTGATGTGTGTGACAGTGAACTAGGTGATGAATCCAATTCAAAGACGTTAAAATAAGTTTTAGGACGTGGATTAATCGTTTAAACATTCAATTATGCACTACACTACTCCCTATCTCATCCTCGTTAGGGTTTTCGCTCGCTTTCACATAATTCGACTACACATAAATTTAGCTACTCATGATCATGCTATTAACGGAATAAAGAACGGAAATTGAACTGAAAACAATAAACAAAAGGGATTTCATTACCATGTAGCTGCTGAAAATCAGATCCAGAAAATATGAAGAAATAGTTTGCATCCAAAAAGTTGAATCTTTGGTGTTGAAACAAAAGTTTAATCTCATAAAAAGTATGTAGAATCAATGGAATTAATATATGGAATATGGGTATCAATGGGTGTTTAAAATACTCAAAAACTACACACGATTCGCTCAAAAGAAGTCTCCAGTCGGCCAAACATGAGTATGGGCTGAATGAGCTGCGTATTTATAGAGTAGGTCGAAATATGATGCTGTCGGTCACGAACGCCCGTTTGAGTCATGTCAAACGCCCGTTTGCCTGGAGAATATGATCATATTAGGGTTTCGTCTTCAGTGGACGGGCGTTTGCATTTCTCTGAACGCCCGTCTGGTGAATCATGACTTGAGGGCCAAACGCCCGTCTGGGAACCCTGGACGCTCGTTTGTGTTATATGAGCTGCTTGAATCGGGCTGAACCTACCCAAACGCCCGTTTGGGGGTCATTTGGACGCCCGTCCGGCTGAAAACCAAACTTTCGAATGAAGTATTAATTTCGTGGACGCCCGTCGACTTTGCCAAACGCCCGTTTGAGGTGAGCTTCCTTCGGATGCCCGTTTGGGGTATGGCAAACGCCCATTTGCCTTGGCTTCACTCCAAACTTAGCTTTTCTTCCACTTTCATTCAATTCTCGTACCACGAACATATCTCTTAGTCCAAAACATCGCCTTCCGGGTCCTCGAGTCACCTAAGTCCTGCAATAACATAGACGAACAAACACCACGCGTAATTCCGCAAGACAAAAGTGCTCGGAAAAGAGTCAAATATCGTCAAAAAGGCGGAGTTTACTATCGATATGACAGTTTAACTCCCCGTGCATATAACTCTCGATATTACACTCAAATAGGTCTAAATCTACCCAAAATATGCCAATAAAGTGATAAACGGGGGTTAAACTGCACACCAAAGTACAATAAAGTTGACTCCCATCAACACTCCACCACCTCGCCGCCGTGCACCACCGGTTGCCGTCACCACAAATCTATCAAATAAGCCAGATATCCATACCAGACACCACCGCTAGACCACTGTGATAATATTCGGCATTATCAGTTGGCTCCGTTACCGGGAAACACCATAGTTTCCGGCTTCCCAGTGAGGAAACTACCCCAGAAAGTTTACATATGGCGGAGAGGTTGATCATCATCTTCATAATCCACTCAAATCCAACAGAGTTCTCGCCCAGAGAAGAGATCACCCAGTTTGAGGTAAATTTATCACGATTTGCACAAGACTCACGAGTTTGCGTTTGAGAAATCACCTCTCTCGTAGTGTTCTTCGTTCAAATCCGTCGAGATACATGGGAATACCAAACTTGCGTTTGAGAAATCACCTCTCTAAATATCTTCAAGTACGGTCCTCACCATATCGCCAGAAAAACCCCCAGAAAAAGGCTGTGTTCTTGTCATATCCCCAGAAATACTCCACCTCAAAAGAAATTTCCCCCCACTCAACGATGTATGCATCTTCCAAAAGAGGTTGTACTAGTCTCTGGGGTGATTGCGTTTGAATCATCACATTTTTTCCCAGAAATTGGTATCGCCGACCGGAGTTCGCCTGAGTTACCACCATCCGAACAGATATCCCACCAACTCTCAGAGGGCAGCACAACAACTAACAACCCTCCAAACCACTCCAGCAGAAAACATAGAGAGTACAAAGCAGTTAAACTTGTCAGACATAGCAGTTCACTAGCTAGGAGCAGGTTGTCAGAGTTGGTAATAATCTGTGAAACGACCCAATTTTCAAGTTTACCACCTCGCATAATTAGCGATGGCAGGAAGTAAGGGCGCGCTGATACCCCCTACCCCAGATAAAGGGGACGCGCCCAATCAAATCCGTACTGAGGGCGCCGGAGAAACACTGGACAGTCCCACTGTTGATGGGAGTAGGCCTCAGAGGGATGCTCTAGCCGCCCGCGATGCTCGGAACATCATAAATCAGAAATCAAAGTCTAAAGAGGCCCAAGCAGCCCTAGAAGAGGCTCACAGAGAAAAGAATGCAATTGGGGCACCTAGGCCGCAACACAGTCGGGACGTACCAGAAAAAGTACCAGGGTTTCAAGAGGAGTTTGATATCGCAGAAATGATTGAGTATGCCAAGTACACTGAAAGAATGTACTTGACCAATTCCTGACTAGTGGCACTAGGCTGGGAACCTTTGCCAGTGCGGGAGGCGATCCAGTCTAGGGGCAAGCTCAACCCCAAGGCGCCAGAAAAGGGACGCCAGAGTCAACTACAAAGGGTAGAGGTTGAAGAGAGCATCCAATATTCAGGTCGTAAAGGCCGCCAGGGAGAGCAGGAGGTCATCCAAACTCCTGCCCGACCTAGCCACGAAAATCTCAAGGAAAAAAGTGGAGAAAGAGGATCCGCTTTTAAAAGGCTGGGTGAGAAAGAAAAAGGTCCGGTCCTAAGCCGACTAAGCCTCCCAGAGAGGGGTGTACTACCCAGACAAGAATGAAGAAATGAAAGAGATGCCCGACTGATAATAAGAGAAAAGCGAGTCCAACAGGAGGAGTCACGGAATCGAGCGATCTCAGAGCATGGGATTGAGTTAGCGGCCAACCCGCCCCCGCCTATACTGAGATACGATCCGGTCCTCGCAGAACAGATGGAAACAATGAAGAAAGAGCTCGCTGAGCTTAAAAAGTCGAGGCCCGCCGAAAAAGATGCTCCAATCTCTGGGATCGACGTGCTAGCCAAGAGGATAGCTGAAACATTGCCCACTAACAAAGAAAAATTCAGTTACCCCAGCTACAACTACTATAGTGGAAACACTTGCCCACATGATTGGCTCACAGCTTTCCAGGGTCGCATCACTCTAGCGACCCAGAACAAGTCCGCCTGGTGTATCGCTCTAGTCGGAAGTATGCATGACAAGGCCGCTTCATGGATCTGCGGGCTCCCTCATGGTTTGATTTAAAGTTGGGAAGATCTATCTGAAAAATTCGTGAAGGAACTTGAGTCAGTGAGCAGACCAAAGAAAACCATTGAGGATCTTTACAAGGTCCGCATGGGCAAAAATGAATCAGGGAAGGACTATTATGTGCGGTTTGTTAGGATCTACGATCAAACGAGGAACATTCCCGACGACGCCATCATAACTTGCTTTCTCACAGGAATTGCCAAGGGTCCGATGAAAACGGAGTTTAACCTTCGACCCCTAGAGCGGGCCTAAGGGAAATGCTAGAAAAGGGCTAGAATGATGGGGGTAAGTGAAGCGCCGTCTCCCACGGGAAAATCAAAATCTAGAGCTGAGCACAACTTGCATAAAGAGGATCGCGGGGACGATCGTAAGAAGGAACGCGGTAGGTGATAGGCCAAACCGAGAGGTCCAATCTAACCGGCAGAGTACCGGGTCGGCGTAGTCTAGTTTGGTGAGTCAAGGTCGAATCCACAGGGAACTATCTTGTGAGTTTATACACTAAAAAGCTCATATTAATTCGATCTAGGTCACAAATTGTTGAAATGGTAATCAATTGCATAAGTAAAGTGCTTGTAATGACAAAGATGATAAAATGATAAAAGAAACTAACCAAGATAATGTGTAACCTAGCTATCCTCTCGTAACGTCATGGGAATGACTTCCTACCTTTTATGTATAAAAGCGTGAAACGGTGCATTCCTAAGCAAGCAATTCCCCCTCATACGAGTGAATGGATTTGCTCTTTACCTCCTCCTTGGTCTAGGCAATCTAAACCTAATGATTCGGTATGCTACGCACGTGAATACAATGGTAAAGCCAAGAATCCCCCGAAAAGAAATCGAATGCCTCGAAGAGGTCGATTTTACCTTCCGGTTCTCTTACCCTCTTCCCACGTCTAACATCTCCGTTCGGTATCCGTTAAACGTGTAAATGCTAACACTAGGCAATTACTCTAATGCAAGCAATCAATACAATACAAGTAGGAAAAGCTTCACAACAATCAAAGCTAGCAACACAAACAATCATTCCCAATCAATCACAAGAGGATAAACTAATACTACAACATAATCTTGGCTAGATAAACCTAGCCACTCATGCCTACAAACATTAACAACTCAAATTAACATTCATAAACATAAGAACAATTGAAATGAAAATAATGATTAAGGATTACCAAATCAAGAGTACAAATTCGAGTTGGTGTTCTTCATCCAACTTCCAAAAGCTTCAATGAACTAACACTAGTGTGTTGAATTCAATTTACTAAAAGAGTTAAACTAGAATCCTTAGCTTTTACAATCAAAATCATCGGTTAATTTATACTAAAATTCGTACATGGAAGCCGGGGGTGGAGTGGTGCTGCAAGATGGAAAAGTGAAGAAGATGAAGTGTGTGTGATAATAATGTGAATGGAAGATTAAAAGAGAGTAATTCTTTGCTAATTACGCACCGTTGACTCAGGTCAATCCACCTTGGCGTAGGTCAAGGTCAAAATGCACTACTGGCGCATGTCAAAGCTTCTTGGCGTGGGTCAAGTCCAATATGTGGTAGTTGGCTGAATGACATCTGCATTAAATGCCCAACTACCCCTTGACTCAGGTCAATGTGACATGGCTTGGGTCATCTGTATCTGAAATCACATAATCATAATTTATTCTCCCAACTGGCTTAGATTTAACCTTCCAATGTGTATCAATAATCCTCGTGGGCTGAAATCCTCGCCACGGCCACAAAATCATCATAAAAGAATCAAAAGCCACCCCGAGGTCGGAATCCACACTCCCACCGTGATATCGTCGTGCGCAAAATAGACACAAAGATACCACGTGTAAATCTGATAACAAAATCGTCTAATACTAATATAATATAGCTAGAAACATGACTTTTCTATGATTTCTATATACACAAAATATGGTTCCAATCATCATACAAATTGCTCAAGTTGAAGTCAAAATATCGCTAATTGCACCAGAAAAAGGGGTAAATCATCGGAAATTATATCATCAGGTTGATTTACATCAGTAGGGGCGCGAACCAAGACCGTGAGACCAAGGCGCCATACAAATTCAATGAAAATGATTTCATCCCTCTCAACACAAAACCATCCCAGATACTTTTTGAAATTCGTGAACATAATGAGAGACCTAGGCCTATGAAGGGCGACGCCAACACTCGTGATAAATCAAAATACCGTGAGTACCACAAGGATCACTGGCACATTACAGATGAATGTTTTACTCTGAGAAGGGAAATTGAAAGGTTGATAAGAGAGGGGCCAGCTGCCAAGTATATACGAGATGGTCCTCGCATCTATCAGAGGGAGGTCCAGGTTATTCACGGAAGCCTTCCTAGCAATAGTCAGCTGAAATCGCAAATACATTCGATCAACACACGAGGTTTCGAGAAACCGATAGTCTTGGGAGAAAAAGAGAAATGAATCATGTTCACTAAGAGCGAACTAACAACTGTAGAAGGCATCATGGAGGTGCCGATCATCCTCAAGATCGGAGTTAATGAGCTCCACGGTGTTAACCGAGTTATGGTCGACACCGGCGCAGGCTGCGATATTATCTATTTTGAATGTCTCAAACAAATCGGGTTCGGAGAGGCAAAGCTGAAGCCTTATCTGAGAATGTTAGAGGGTTTCACCAACGACACTGTGAGGGTCAAAGGTACCATAGATCTCAGCATCACCCTTGGCAATTATGAGCCTTGTCGGACAGAGGTAATAACCTTTCTGGTCATCGATATCTCCTCCTATTATTACATGATTCTGGGGATTCCGGCCATGAAAAAGTTTCAGATGGTGGTATCTGTACCACACCAAAGGGTGAAGTTTCACGTGGGAGACGATATTGGGGTCGCCATAAGCCGACCGGGATTCTTCCTCGACTACATGACCAAGAACAGGGTCGACTCCAAAAAATCAAGAATTGAGGAATTCCAGACTTCATAGCCGAGGACGAGTTGATCGAAGCTGTCATAAATGAAAAATATCCCGATCAGAAAGTAAAGATCGGATCGCAGGCTACAGAAAAGGAGAGAAAGGAGCTGATCAAGCCCTTGAAAGAAAATAGGGACGCTTTCGCTTGGGAGGTGACTGACATGAGGGGTGTGGAGCCTGAGGTCGCGGTACATTCTCTGAGCGTCGACCCAAACTTCAAACCAATCCAGCAGTGAGCACGGCAATTCTCCGCGGAGAAAAAAGTTGCCATAAAAGGCGAAGTTGATAAATTGCTAGCCGTGGGTATAATCAATGAGCTTCAATATCCGACTTGGCTGGCTAACGTAGTGATGGTCAATAAGCAAAACGGAAAGTGGCGAATGTGCGTAGACTTCACCGACTTAAACAAGGCCTGCCCCAAAGATCCTTATGCGCTACCTCAAATTGACAAGATGGTAGACGGGATCGGCGGTTTTGAGATCCGAGTTTTACGGATGCCTACTGCGGGTATCACCAAGTAAAAATGGCCGACGAGGATAAGGAAATGACCGCCTTCAGAGCCGCAGACAGACTCTATCACTATGAGATGATCTTATTCGGCCTGAAGAATGCGGGATCCACATATCAAAGGATGGTAAACATGGTCTTCAGCTCGCAGATAGGCAAAAACATGGAGCCTATATCGATGATATGGTCGGGAAATCAAGCCGTGAGGATCATCTGACGGACCTTCACGAAACCTTTGCAAACGTGAGAAAACATTAAATGAAGCTCAACCCCGCCAAATGCACATTTGGGGTTCAGGCAGGAAAGTTCCTAGGATTTATGGTAAACCAGAGGGGAGTCGAAGCGAACCCCGAGAAGATAGAGGCTCTAATGAACATGAACGAGCCGACCATGATCAAAGAGGTGCAGAGACATAATGGCAGGATCATCGCTCTGGGAAGGTTCATTTCCAAATCTGCCGAAAAAAGTTTGCCTTTCTTCAAAATCCTAAAAGGAAGCAAGTCCTTTTCATGGACAGAAGAATGCTCGCAAGCCATCAAAGATCTCAAGGCATATTTGTCAAGCCCGCCACTGTTGGTCAGTCCTAGCCTAGGGGATTCTTTGCTTTTGTATCTCGTGGCGTCAGACCGGGCTGTAGCCGCAGCACTTGTCAAGGAGGACGGCACCCTCCAAAAACCCGTTTATATGTCTCTAAGGCTCTCAGTCCCGTTGAGAGTCTCTATTTCAATATAAAAAATTTGGCCTACTGTGTTGTCATAGCTGCCCGCAAACTAAGGGCTTATTTTACGTCGCATACAATTACCGTGCTGTCGGACACTCCGCTGCGCCAAGTCCTACACAAGCCGGATTTATCCGGGGCGCTTGCTGCGATGGGCCATTGAGCTCACAGAGTTTGATATACAATACGAGCCTCGGAAAGCCATCAAAGCTCAGGCCTTATCCGATTTGATAGTGGAGACAAGTTTCAATGAGCAGACAGGGGAACAATCGGGACCTACAACAGGTGACACGGCCACAACAACCACCGTGTCTGAACCCCGGAAGCCAAATCACTGCTGGCAGTTGTATGTCGATGGGGCCGCTAGCCACAAAGGTTGCGGTGCCGGGATTATCTTGCTAGATCCAGGCACCTCAGAAGAAATCGAAAAGGCGTTAAGGTTTGATTTCACCGCCTCAAATAATCAAGCAGAGTACGAGTTTGTCATAGAAGGACTTGAGCTTGCTAGGGACATGAAGGTAAAAAACGTGGAAGTATTCGGCGATTCTGGCGGTGGTCAATCAAGTCACGGGATCGTTTGGGGTCCCTTTGCGACATCCTCCAAAAGTACATTGATCTCGTTAAAAAACTCGAGAGCGGCTTCAAATATTGTATATTCACCAATATCCATCGAGAGGACAATCACCGAGTGGACTATTTGTCGAAATTAACGGACGACGACGAAATAAGCAACCCCGCCATCATGGTAGAGCATCTATCCGGGCCCGCTATCAATCGGGCCGAGGTCATGGATTTCCAACCTACCAATTCATGTTGGATCGATGAGCTAAAAGCATACATTGAATCGGGAATTCAACCGCGACCCTAAAGAGGCCAAGGCCATGATCAGAAGAGCCGCCAGATATACCCTCATGAACAATGTGTTATATAGGCGATCTTTCTCAAAACCCTTGTCGCGATGTGTGTGGCCTGAGGGAGTTCACGGGGTACTCACGGAGCTGCATGAGGGAATGTGTGGCGGCCATCTGGCTAGCCGCACACTCGCTCAGAAAGTTTTACTCGCTGGATATTATTGGCCAATGCTCGCAGAAGACGCTCGAATATATGCCAAGAGATGCGACAAATGTCAAAAGTTCACGGACATCCCCAGACTGCGATCAGTTGAACAAAGCATTGTCGTCCCGGCATGGCCGTTTGACATGTGGGCTATCGATTTGATAGGGCCGCTGAAAAGAGGCCGCTCTGGATGTGAATACGTGGTCTTGGCCGTGGACTACTTCACCAAATGGATCGAAGCTAAGGCCTTGGTGAAAATTGAAACCAAGAATGTGATCTACTTTCTGCTCGATCAAGTCTAGACTAGATTCGGAGTGCCACGGGTAATAGTGTCCGACCACGGGCCGCAGTTCCGGGAGGAATTCGACGAGTTTTTGTAAAGATCACAACGTCAAACACTGGTAATCCTCGGTATTCTATCCACAAGGCAACGGGCAAGCCGAAAATGCAAACAAACAGGTTCTAAGCGTGCTGAAAAAGAGTTTGGACGAAAAAGCAGGAAAATGGCCAGACCACTTACCCGCGGCCTTGTGGTCCCTTAGGACGTCGAGAAAAAAAACTACAGGGGAGACCCCTTTTGCCTTGACCTACGGGTCGGAAGCTATGGCCCCGGTGGAAATGGCCCTGCCAAGTCTTAGGGCCGCGCACTTCAATGAGGCCGGAAATCCATTAAGCCGACAACTCGACCTCGACTTAGCGGAGGAAAAAGAGAATCAACTCCTACGGTTGTCTGCTCAATTGCAATCAGGCGGCAAAGAGACACCATGACAAGTGTATCCGCGATCACCACTTCACGGTGGGAGATTACGTTTTGCGCAAGAGACAAGCCACGGGTCACGAGGCCAAAAAGGCCAGTTATCTGAAAACTGGGAGGGACCGCTTCAGGTCGCCAGGATAATAAAAAAAAGGGAACTTATGTCTTGAAAGACAGTCAAGGTCGCGAGTACAATAGGCCTTGGCACGCTGACAACTTGAAAAGATATTACATGTAATACCAAACTATTTATTTAGAAAAGTAAAAGGCTAGTTGCGACAAATATAATTCAGCTACAATAGAGGCCCGTCGCTGTTTTGGCAAGCCCACGGACGTAGATCCCGCAAGCTTAACCTTAAACAGGGGGCTGCAATCTCAAATTTTCAAACATTATTCCAAATAGCAGACAAACATCAACAAGGCTGCCTACCGATCTACTATAAACTACTTCAAGCGAACCCACAGCGATCCAGTGAATGAGCCGGTACTCTGGCTACATCAGTACATAATCTAGAGATCAACGAGCTGAAAGGAATACGGCGAGTGCAACCCATTGCGGTGGCAAACTTAATAGCCACGCGGTGAATCAGGATTCCACAATCAATATCCACCTGAGGGTCACGAATGGCCTGAAGAAGAAGGGCTTCGGCCTCGCTGATGACATTGAAATCCCTAGTCGGAAGAGCTTGCGAATTGATAAACCTCTTCCACTCTCGGTTACTACGGGACAGCTCAAATACGGGGCCTAAAGCGCGAGGACGTGGACGGTTGGATAAGAGCTTGCATACCGCGTGTCGCAGGCGAACAAGCCTACTTTCCTCGTCTCCAAGGTTCCAAGCGACCTCATAATGAGCAGAGGGATTGATGGCAGGAATGCGAGGAACAACGTTGATAGTCTCCAGAGAAAAGTTAACTGACACGCCCCGGAGGACAACGCAACTAACAGCTTCCTCGAGAGAAGTCTTCGACAAAACGGAATAATATTCCCTCACCATGGTGAGGTTGAAAGGAATCATAGGCAGAGAGACAAAATCCGACCACCCAGAAAGCCGAATCCGGAGCAGAGAGCCATCACCTTCAACCTTGTCTTCGTTCAAACCTCTCTCCCTCACAAACTTGACCACATCGAAGTAACGCCAGAAATGATCTTTGGCGGTGGGAGAGGAAGTAAGGAAGAAAGAAGAAACATCACACATAGGGCGGGCCCGTACACACGTACCGAACTACCCTCTCCAGATCGAGAAGACATGATCAAAAAATAAATATTTGCAGAGAAAATGAAGGAGAACAAGGGAGCCACCCCCTCTCTTATAGAGGCTCCAGGAGGGATAAGCGGTCAGCACTCACGCGGTTTACCAAAAATTTGAAATTCAAAAATGTGGTCAAACGTCGACGGTTGAGCAACCCAAGATTCAAGGCTACATAGGATCGCGCAATTACCGAACGGGTCAAAAGCCCGTCAAGGAGCCGTCCAATCAAGTCAGAACATCAACTTTTCAGTGGCACGCCCGCTGCTTACCTCGAGGCGAAGAATTTTTCACTCAAGTCAAAAGAGGTTAGTCCTGTCCCGCTCCAACTCGCCCTCGACTCGCCAAGAAATTAAGGGGGTCGCATGTTGAAAATTTTCAACACTTCACGACAATGAACATAACGTATTTCGTGGCGGTCGCCTTAGTTCTTGTCCCAAACAAGGGGGCCACAGAGTAAATTTTCGAAGTCATTTGAAACAAGACCGCAGCTACCTCAATTGAAACAATGGGGGCCGCATACTGGAATTTTTTCAAACACTAAGTGCAAGGAGACCACTAGCCTAGTTTTGCTTTGTTCCGATCAAGCACGACAAATCCTTGACCGGACCAAGGGGGCCGCATGTTAGAATTTTCAATTTAGACAGGGCTCATGGGTCGTATTATTTTAGCGAGCTACCGTTTTAACCTCACTGAAATAAATGGGGCCGCAAATCAAAGAAATCAAATGCATAAGTCAAAAGGCCGAAACCGGCCACAAATCAAGTTACAAAACGACAGAAGGAAAGCATTAAAATTGTTTAAACAAAACAAAGTTGAATGATTACAGATCGCAAACAAATTGTTCGATTTTCAATCTTGGCCTGGCGGAGTGTCAGCATGATCGCCAGTGCCCGCAGGCTCGCTATCCGGATCGCTAACAGTCGGAGGATTCTTCAAGACAGCAAAGTTGACAGGATTAACCGGAGGAGGATCCCGAGACCGGCTCGCCATCCCTTACCGCCTAGTTTGGATGGAGACAATGTGGTGCGAGCATAAGGAATATCGGATGAAGAGCCAACAAATCAGGATTCCGCTGAGACATGTTAACCCGCTGGAGCATCTCCTCAAAGCTAACCGACTCTCTACCATGATATGCCCAAAGGCAGCGAGCAAAGTGGTTGAAGCCCTGATCAAAACTCGCCTCCAGATAGTAAAAGAGCTGGTCAGAGCGCTAATAGGCCGCAATGGCCGCAGGACCAGCTTCCTCGGCGGCCTTGTTGGCGGCAGCAAGTTGCTCCTCCAAGCTCGCAACCTCTTCCTGTACGACTTTCAGCCCTTCAGCAGATTTTTGGGTTTCCATACTCAGAATCGCCACTTTCAATTCAAGCTCGCACCACCATGTCTTCTCCAGCAAAAGTCCATCCGCTTAATAGCACGGCATAAATAAGCTATAAGCCAATCTCTTCGAGGCAAGACGCTCGAATAGCGCGGCCCTTAGTGAACAAGTCTCTTCAGACGATAAGATCGCCGTAGACCCAAAATCACTTCGAGGCAAGACGCTCGAATAGCGCGGCCCTTAGTGAACAAGTCGCTTCAGACGACAAGGTCGCCATAGACCGAAAATCACTTCGAGGCAAGATGCTCGAATAGCGTGGCCCTTAGTGAACAAGTCGCTTCAGACGTCAAGGTCACCATAGACCCAAAATCACTTCGAGGCAAGACGCTCGAATAGCGTGGCCCTTAGTGAACGAGTCGCTTCAGACGACAAGGTCAGAAAGACCCAAATCATTTTAAGGTCGTCCGCTTAATAGCGCGATCCTAAGTAAATGGTCGCATAAATCAACAGAGGTCGGAAAGACTCCAGCAAGCTAGGCGATCTTTGTACACTTTGTTACTCTATGCTTGGGACTCCATGAAAATGCCTAAGACATAGAGTAGGGGGCCATTGATACATCTAAATACACCGCAACCTATGAGTCCCCGGAAACAACCTATCTAGCCACCAGGATGGAACAGGACCCCGGCCATAGCGTCGGCAACGACCATCGGATTAAGGTCGCGGAAGGGCGACCCCCGCCAAGAGCGTTCAAACCTACAAGGTCACTAGTCGCTCAGGGGGCCGACCTGCGATCTAAGTCAGAAACCAATAAGAGATCGCACAAGCCATGGAAAGGAGCAGCTGAAGGGAAGTCAACGGGATAAGGAAGCAAACTCACGATTGCGACCCGGGCGACCACATAACAACATCGCCAAGCGGTATTGTCCGCTTAATATCACCGTACTTTATGCTTATCTATCCCTATCCTACGCCCTTAGCTCCTCTCCTTGCCTATAAAATGAGGGCTTGTGTGACTTCATAAAAGGATGCAAAACTAGACAAAGAACAAAACTCTTGTCAAATTCACTCTATCTCTAACATTCATCCACTCCACCACCTCGCCGCCGTGCACCACCGGTTTCCGTCACCACAAATCTATCAAATAAGCCAGATATCCACACCAGACACCACCGCTAGACCACCGTGATAATATTCGGCATTATCACTTCCGACTGCACCGGTTTTTGGCAGCTTCAGCATGCCCATCGGTAGCCTTCCACCGTTGTTCATGCAATCCGGTCTATTTCCAACTAGTACTTTTCCGATGAGCTATCCAAGGTCTGATTTATTTTCTACCGGCTTACCTCCTACATATCCTACAATTCCATCTTTACCCTCATTTGGTGTTTCCGGAAATTCCAATCTTCCTTTCACCGGTAATTTGAATCAAGCCTGTAGCGTGAAGCTCGATAGGAACAACTATGTTCTCTGGAAATTTGTGGTTTTGCCTGTTATCAAAGGACACAAACTAGAACATCATGTGTTGTCCGATGATCGGAGTTCCAGTCTATTTCCGGCTAGTTCATCACCCACTCTCTTCAGGCGAATTCAAACCCAAGAAGAGTGGAACCTAACGGATTAGCTTTTGATCGGTTGGCTAATGGGTACAATGACTGAGCAAGCCCTACATGAAATTATTGGTTGCACATCCGCTCGAGAAATATGGTTGACTCTTGAAACCCTATTTAATAGTCAGTCTGAGTCATGCATGTTGGAATACAAAAGTGCCTTGACTAGAGCTACCAAAGGAGGGAAATCCATGGCTGATTATCTAGCCCAAATGAAGTCCTACTCAGATAATCTTGTTGCAGCCGGATACCCCATCTCTCATTCAGAACTCATTCTGGCAACTTTGGGCGGTTTGAAGAAAGAGTATGAAGCTGTTATTGTGAATCTAATAGCTAGAGTTGGGTCCTTGACATGGCAAGAAGTTAAGTCACAACTTATAACACACGAACGCATTTGCTTGGCCGGGTTCAATCAAGGAAGTAATGCTTGATTTTGGTATGAATCTTATGCATCCTAGTGCTAACTTTGCAAATTCGGTTGGCGGAAATAGACCCGAGGTGCAAATCCTGGTCTTAGACCCTTTAATTTCTCACAAAATTAGAGTACAAAAGGCAGGGGAGGCAAAATAATAGAGGAAGATGAGGAAGGAATGCTAACTCTAACAACAGACTTGTCTGTCAGTTGTGTGGGAAAAGTGGTCACACGGTAATAACTTGTTGGCACATATTTGAGGAGGACTTTGTGCCAAGTAATAATAACAATTTTGGGGGTTGTAGACAGAACACTGCTCTGGTTGCTTCACCACAAACTGCTGCAGACTCCTCCTGGTATTTTGATAGTGGTGCCACCAATCATATCACTTCAGACATCAACAACCTGCATCTTGCATCGGATTATCCTGGCTCAGACACTGTTGTAGTAGGAAATGGTGAGCTCTTTAACATTACTCATACTGGTAAATGTATTCTTCCCACGCACCACTGTTCCTTTAAACTTAAACCATGCCCTATATGTTCCCTTCCTGACAAAAAACCTTGTAAGTGTTTCTCAATTAACTCATGATTATCCTGTCATAATTGAATTGATTAACCTTGTTAGTGTTCCAGAAAATGCTTGTATATTGGATAAAATTGCTGATGAAGTGAACATATGGTGAATGCACCAACCACTTTTGATCCGTTTCCATTCCCGGGCTTCGGTTATGCCACTCTAAACATCATGTCTTGTCTTCTGGGCTCACGAGTCACCTATTTCCTGTATCACTACATTCAAACACATACCGAGCATAATTTCACAAGATAAATAGGTCTCGAAAAGGGTCAAAAACATTGTAAAATGCCGAGGTTTTCCATCAATGTGATGGTTCACCTCAAAGTGAGTGCACAATGCATTTTGCACTATAAATGGTCTAAAATTACCCAATATAACCCAAAAGTGTCGTAAAAGGGGGTTAAAACATGAACCAAAACATAGTAAAGCTGACTCTCATCAACCACCCCCCCACTTAGCGTTTGCTCGCCCTCAAGCAAAATGAGCATTTTGAAAGAATCCAAAGAGTCAACGTTACATGCGTAGGTCAAGCCAATCACATATCAATAATAGCCGACAAGTAAATGAGTAAATGCATGGTATTTAACCCCACCTTATCAAGAAAAACGGGATGTGTGTGTGTGAATAGCTTCTCCTACATTTACCACGGTTTACCGGTTTGGATTATGGATGCTAGGTTATTGCGACTACACCATAGGCTCATACTTTATAAGCATCTCCACTAATCGAGGCCAAACCAAGGCTAAGCAAGGTAGAGTGGGACTTGAAAGGTTGTAACGTTAGGCTAGGGACGGGGCTAACCGAAGAGAATTTCTGGGGAATAAACAACAAAGAGATAAAAACGAGCAAGCTCAATCATGGGGTGTAACAATACAAAACGTAGCTAGCTTCACCCTTCTCTAGCTCAAAAAGAAACTAGAAACATGATCCAAGAAATAAAATGCTATATTGCACTATGTCTCAAGTGTAACGAGGCAAAAATGAATAAGAAATCATGTTTCTTCACTAAAATCTCATCCCAACCTCCAACATCACATACTAAATCAATACATGAGTTTCATACATTTGGCTTTCTTTGACTCAACCTTTTATTTTCCTTTCATGACTTTTCTTCTTCTTCTTTTTTTCTTTTTTTTTTCTTTTTTATCTTGATTTTGACCTTGAATTTTTATTAGGTTTGAGTCAAAGGCCATCACATACACATAAAATGAATCGAGCTCCTACCCTCCAATATCATGAAATAGCTCGTAAAAACACCAACTCCTCTCAATATACACACCACTCTACCACCCCACACTTGCCTAAGCAAGTGTGATGAAAATAAAAGATTAAGCTCAACTCGTAGGGTGTTCAAGGAAATGTAGACTACAAATAAGGCGCAACGGTCGGGTAATTACGGGCTAAATACGAACGGCTAAGTGTCGGATGGGGGTCTAACCATCCTATCAAGGCTTAGGGGGGTTACTGTGAAATATGTCATGGGATGGCTATTTGGCTCTGGTTGGGTCAAAGAAATGCCATAACTGTCATCCCAAACTCTACCAAGGTCGGCTCTTCTATTTCGTCTCGAAGTTAATGATATGAGTTCTTGGTAGCCGAATTGTGCCTAAGTCTACCATAATCGGTCACTAGTTACCATGGCTCATGAAATCGAAGCTATACGTGCATGAAAATCTCATTTCCAAGATAAGGTAGTAAGCGAAGTAACATGAATTCAAACATTCACTACACCGTTTATCCTATCAATATGAAGGCTCAACATACGAATGCAACATCAATACCATGGAAAAATTTAAAAAGTGCTCAATTTTTTGCTAAAGAAGTGACCAAACACTAAGCATACAACACAATGGCCAGAAAAACAACGAAGCACATATCAAAGCTAAGCCTACCAAAAATGTGAAGGCTCAACATACGAATGCAACATCAATATATACCATGGAAAAATTTAAAAAGTGCTCAAATTTTTGCTAAAGAAGTGACCAAACACTAAGCATACAACACAATGGCCAGAAAAACAATGAAGCACATATCAAAGCTAAGCTTACCGCCCCCCACTTTAAATGCAACACTGTCCTCAGTGTGTGAATGATAAAGAGAAAGAAGGCTTAGCTTAACCCGGCAGAAAGGCACAAACCATGTACGTGACATATCCATGAAAGTTCCACTCGAATACCTGAAGCCATGAGACAAAAACACCAAGAAAATGCATGCACGGGGAACAACCACCGTGCCAAAAGCAAGCAACAAATATCGAGATATAATAAAAGAGCGCAAAGTCACATACACGATCATATGAAACAAAAAAAGGGAACCGACTCGGGGCGCATGCGATGCAAAAACAATCAAACAATTAAAACAACATTCATGCAAAAAGACACGAGCCAACAACGGAACGAAGAAGAACCACTCAAAAATGGTATCCATACCCCCAAAGTATCACCCTAGACCACTCCTAGCACAAAAACTAAAGCGAAAAAAAAGAGAAATGGTGGGTTGCCTCCCCCGAGTGCCTTTGTTTTACGTCATTGGCCTGACTTATTAAGAAACTAAAAGAAAAGCAACAAAACCCGAGTGGAATGAAAGAAAAAAATTGCACATCTTTTGCTTAATAGCTTCAAGAACATGGCAATTAAAAAAAAATTCATCCACTTTTATTTAGAACAACAACAATATATATATATATATATATATATATATATATATATATATATATACCTAAAAAATTCTAAGTTTAAAGTCCTTAGTTCGACTTTCTACCCGCAACAATGCTAAGGATAGTTATACCAAATGAGAGCAAACCGTTGCGTCTCCCTACAAAAATCAAAATAATTGTGAATACCTTTAAAATGGGACAAGACAAAGAAGGGCTCAATCCCCACCACCAAGATTGGTTCAAGAAATTCACCGTGTAACACAATGAATTTAACTTCCCCGAATAAGAGCATATGCCAAGTAACAAAGATTCAAACACCAAACAATAACATTTTGGCTCAACCACAACATCAACATATTCAATGTGATCCACCACCACAATTTTTTCAATAAGGTTCAAAGAAGAAGGAATAAATGATTCAGTAGTAGCATGTTTCATACCTTCTTCATAACACTCATGATGGGTGATTACCTCAAGAGTCAACGGTGGAGAAAATAAAATTTCATCATTTTTAGCCCTCATCTCAACCTTCCTCTTCTCAATCAATTGCTCTACCCGGTTCTCCAAGTTATTTAATTCCGATTGAAGAGTAGTAGCATTCGTTTTAATATTCATCAACTCCCGACCTTGCTCTTGCAAAGCTCGGCCTTGCTCTTTTAACACACGGCCTTGCTCTTGCAAAGTCTTGTTGATTTGCTCCAAGAGTATGTCGGTTGAGCTCTTTTGGGGAGGAAGAAATATTTGTGAAGGTTGTGTATATTGCAAATAGGCATTGGTGTGTTGAAACTGAGAACTTGAAGGACTATCCCACTCATTATTGTATTGTGATGTGTACGGGTTGAATTGATAATATGGTTGGAATCCGAAACCCATACCACTAAAATTAAAGCCTCCAAATGAGTATGGAGAAGAGCCCTCATAGCCACATGGATCCATACACTGTGATTCAAGGGAAAAACAAGAACGCAATCACGGTATCTAGTCACCACCACTACCGTAGTAAATGGTGTGACTCTTCAACGAAAAACCAACATCAAGAAAGAAGAAAGAAAAAAAAACAAAATAAAGAAAACAACCTAAGCCTAAGTCTTCAAAAGACTTATGAGATATCGATATGATTCCCCGGCAACGGCGCCAGAAAACTTGATGGCCAAAATAGTGATAGTCCAACTTTAACCGACAGGGTACCGAGTCGGATGCACTATAGTAGCGAGCAAGGTCGTATCCCATGAGGAATTTATCGAATACCAAAGTCGTTTTTGGACATAGTTTAAGTTAACCAAGATGTTTCAAGTTTAATTATACTAAAGCGAAATATAAACTAAAGATACTAAAGAGAGAAAGAAACATAGCCAAACCATGATCCAATTGATTACTTTCGCCCCTCTAATCGATTCGCTCGGGAATGGGGATTAACGAACCTACCAACCTCTACTTATATCGACTCATTCATGGGTGCAAACTCCTAAGCTAGTGTAAGACGCCATGCAACAATCGAACACCCTTTGCCCGGTTCAACAGTCCGCCTTTAAGAATTTAATTGACCGAAACAAGATTAACGCGCTAGAGTTGCCCGATTTCACAACCGATTGAACTTCACTCCCTAATCAATCTAAACAACTCAGTTGATTATAAGAAATGATCTTAAAACCCCTTTTCCCACACCCCTTCGCAACATACATTTATAAAAGTGGTGTGTGAGTTCATGAACTAGGTGTACAATCTAATTCAAGCATTAAGAACAAGTTTTAAGACATGAATTCGTCAATATAACAACAATTAAGCACTACGCATTCCCAATTTCATCAATTAGAGGGTGATTTCATCAATCTTCACATAATTTGGCTATGAAATGTTTAGCTACTCATATTAAAGCATGAAATAACAATCAAAGAGAAGATTAAAGCCATAAAAGAGAAAGAGAACAATAACTAATTACCAAAATCGTAGTACAAGTCGGATTACATCAAACTTCATCCACACCCATGTCACTTGGGGAAGAAGAAGAATACAAAATGCAAAATCCAAGAGAGTTAAGCAAGATTCTAAGCTAGATTATGTTTAATCTAAGAGAAATTGAAGTAAGAAAGAGTTTAGAGAACCAAAAGGGAGGAATTTCGAGCTATACTAATAGTTAGGGTTCTTGGAGGGTGAAGAATTGCTGAAAATCTATGTAAAAATGTATATATAGGGGCCAAAAATGTCCGAATGCGTACGCATTCACTCCAATGCGTACGCATTGCTCAAAATGCCCCAAATCCGCACATTCTGCTCCAGGAATGCGTACGCATTCGATTCAATGCGTGGACATTGCCCTGTCAGCATTGACAGCCTTTAGTAATTTGGTAATATCTTCGCGTGCAGAACTCCAATTTGAATGATTCAAAGTGCGTTGGAAATATAATGCAATTTTCTAAAACTTTCATGAAGACTACGTGTCCAAAAAATGCTTTTATCTTGGATAAAATTGCTGATGAAGTTAACATATGGTGAATGCACCAACGACTTTTGATCCGTTTCCATTCCCGGGCTTCGGTTATGCCTCTCTAAACATCATGCCTTGTCTTCCGGGCTCACGAGTCACATATTTCCTATATCACAACATTCAAACACATACCGAGCATAATTCCACAAGATAAATAGGTCTCGAAAATGGTCAAAAACATTGTAAAATGCCAAGGTTTTGCATCAATATGATGGTTCACCTCAAAGTGAGTGTGCAATGCATTTTGCCCTATAAATGGTCTAAAATTACCCAATATAAGCCAAAAGTGTCGTAAACGGGGGTTAAAACATGCACCAAAACATAGTAAAGTTGACTCTCATCATTAACCAGTGTTGTTATGTTAAGGACAATGCCACAAGGAAGCTGCTCCAAATAGGGGTTCTTAATCATGGTCTATTGTTGGAAATACAATTTGTGTTTTGATGATAATTCATCATATATATTCTAAGTATTATCTTAACCCCATTGATGAAGTGCTGAAGCTAGTTGTTGTAGTGAAAGGCTAAAAGATGTCTAGAAGTGAATGTATAGATCTTACTAGAGTCTGATATTTGTGTAGGTTACATCAGACAAGCACTGTAATAGTTATAGTGTCGTGAAGCGAAAAGCGGAAGTCATTCGAAAAGCGGAAATCGTCAAGATAAGGCCGACCGACAAACCGACTCGGACTACACCTATATGGAAGCGAAGAAGATAAGTTCGGCCGAGGGACACAAACTCGGTTGGCTTATCTAGAAGATTGAAGAAGCGAGGGTTTAAACTCAACGAGATGAAGAAGCGAGGGTCACGGACTCGGTTATAGAAGATTGAAGAAGCGAGGGTTCAAACTCGGTTTACTTGTCGAGACCGTAAAATTAGAATATAGGCAAGTTTGTGGTGACTGAACTCGACTTTATGGATCTTGTATGAAGACCTAAGAGTCATAAGGACAATGAATTCTTAGATGATATTTGCTTATGGTGTACTATGGTTAAGTCAATTATAATCAGATGAAGAATTGGAGTACTGATATTTGAAGAAGAGTAAAATCTCATTCAATGCTTCAAGTCAGTCAAGAAACTGACAACTGATAAACTCAGTTTTATAAGTCAGTCATCCAACAAACTGATAGTATAGTCGAGCATTGTAATGGAAGCAATGTTATTGGATGAAATACTGACAGATCTGAACGGTCATAAAATATAGCCGTTACAAGATATATGTTGATACAATTCAGATTCAAAGTAAATGAACGTTAGATCCTACACTATAAATAGAGGACTTTGCACCAAGGATAAAAAAACACAAAAAACACAAAAAAAACACAGAATTAAGAAAATCACAAGCATTGTGTGCACTACTTTCATTTATTTGAATTGCTATCATATCTGCGCTAACAAGATCACATCAAGAAATCTTCCACGTGTTCAAGCTACACAAGATTTATCAAGAATCATACACTTAGAAGAACCACAGACAAGAATCAATTTATTGATTCTCAACCCAACTTTGATTCTTAATCAAAGTTTTAGACTGTGAAGCAAACCGGGAGGTTTTTGCCAAGGACAGTTGTCACAGCAGTTGGGTAGACTGCGTTTGTGGTGGTAGCTGGTGAAGAGGCCTACGTAACCCTTCAAGGACCAGTGTTCAAGCAATTGAAGAGCAGCAATTCTACCGTTCCTACAACTGTTTAGATAGTGAAGCTAGGATTAGCCAAGGACTATTGTTTAGGACTTTTTGTAACAGCTCACCTCAAGAAGTTCTAGTGGAATTTTCCTCCTACACCATAGGGGAAGAGAGGACTGACAGGATTACACCACCTGGAACCTCTATAACTCTTGTTTCATTTACAGTACGCATTTACATCTCATAGTTATTTATTGTAGCATTTATATTGTTTACACAAAGATGCGAGAAGCGATTGTTACACATCTCACAGCTCACAAACTGACATTCACCGGAATTCAGTTTAGCACACTCAGCTTTCGTATAGAATAACAAGATCAAGAAAAAGGCTAGACTTATATCCGCTGCCGGTTGACTCAGTTTGACTTAAACTCAGCTCAGTCAACTTAACTCCACACATGTTATAACTGAATCTTAATTTGTTTTAAAATCCGTTTTTAGGGACAAGTTTATTCACCCCCCCCCCCTTCTAAACTTGTGTTAGCCTTTCCAAGGGACCAAAAATTGGTATCGGAGCAGCGTTCTCTGTTCCGATTTAGAGCAAGTAACTGGTAATCAGTTATTCTGATACCAACAATTGGTATCGGAGCAGTGTATCTTTAACAAGCCAATGTTAAAAGCTCATTTGCTCAAAATCTCCTCTAGTTGTTCTCATTAGAAAGGTCCGTTTCTAGTTTTCATATAATTAGTTTTCACTCACTCACAATGGATAACAATCAGTATGCAAGACATATGCTTATGTGCAACATGGATAGGTTTGACAAATACAAACGTCGTATGCATGCTTTTCTAGCTGCTACTCATGACGAGATGATGGACATGCTTATAGATGGACCAATTCAGATCACTTACATGCAAACTGATGGTGAAAGACAAGTTCGAGTTCCAAAGCCCAAAGCTGAATGGACAAGTGATGATTGCAAGCGAAACAATCTCAACAATGTTGCTGTGGACTTTATCCTCAGAACTCTTGACAACAACATGTATTTGAAGGTGAAAGAATGCACAACTTCTAAGGAAATATGGGACAAACTTCAGTTTTAGTTTGTGAAGGAACTGACTCAATCAAGGAGAACAAAATCTCAGTTGCAAAGTAGAAGTTTGAGAATTTCAAGATGAAATCTGGAGAAACCATTGACCAAATGGAGACAAGATTCAGTGCTATCATGGAAGAACTAGATCTACTCAAGATTGAATACACAAAGAAAGTTATCAATACAAGAATTTTGAAGGCCTTATCTATGTGTTGGAAGATGAAGGTCAACTTGCTATGGAAGAATCTAGAAGACTTGATATAGAAGACTCCTTCAAAATCTTCTCAGAATTAAAAGCTCATGAATTCGGTGAAGATTTTACAAGCACAGCTGCAATAATCAAAGCTCTGGAAGAACCAAAGACCACAGCACTTGCAACAGCATCAAATGACTCTCAAGAAACATCCACAAACAATCTGCAACAAGTTGGATGAAATGGAGGAACAAATGGCACTCATGATGAGTCGAATCAGAAGGATAAAGAATGGTCATCCTGTAACTCAGAAGTTTATCAAGAAGACTCCTGAAAAGAGAAAAGATGATGAATATCTTCGTTTCAACTACAAGAAACATGGACATTATAAAGCTGAATGCCCAGAACTGAATGCAAAGAAGACTCAGCAAAGAAGAACCGGCATAAGAACGTTATTAGCTGGAGATGAGTCTGACTACGAAGCTGGTATAGAAAGATTATCTGATGACACAACTTTAATGGCACACATGGAAGATCCCAATGAGGTATGTGAATCAAATTCCAAATACAGCTCAGCTCAGATTTCCATGCAAAATGCATGTTCTTCAACAGCCGATTCCAATCCAGAGAACTCAAAATTAGAATATACTCTTGACCAATTGATGAATCAGCTTATCACCATACAAGCTAGTTATGAATCAATCAAAGCTAAGAAAGAAGCTCTAATTCTAGATGTCAAAAGATTGAATGATGAACTGAACACGTTAAGACTAAGCATAACTGATAAAGGAAAGAATCAGTGTCAGTCTACTGCATTAGCAGCAGCAACTGAATCTTTTGCTCAATCTAGTTCATCAACTGGATTCAAATCAGGCAAGCCATATAGAGATAGAACTGGCTTAGGATTTGATACACAAGTAAACTTCGAAGGGGGAACAAATAAAGTAACTGAACCTAAAACCAAAACTGGTGTTAAGTTCGTAGCTGAACAATGTCCTCAAACTAAGAAGCATGCCGAACCAGTGAAACAAGTTCAACGTGAATCGATCGATCTCAGCGTCAATTTTTAAAGAAGTCAGTTGTATACAACAACAGGGTCAATCAAAAGGGTAAACCTGTACATCATGAAAATCGAAAAGGTAGATAAACTGCTGAATCTACTAAAGCTGATCAGGCCAAGAACTAGAAAAACTTCAGTCAAAGTAAATCCAAGAATATCAATTATTCAAAGATTCACAAAGTCAGGGGAAAGGCAGATTATTTCCAACCGATGATGACCGGAATTTCTCAATCTACTATTAAAATTGATAAAAGCAATCATTTCGGACGAGAAAACTTATCACAAGTTTCGGTCAAAAGTCGACAGAGGAATCACTTCACTCCTCAGCCGAAACCTCAATACCAAGGTCAGCACATACCTCAGTACAAAAGAAATGATGGTTATTATTCAAGTGTTAATAATAGAAAACATCATGGAAATCAGTTTCAGTCAAAAGATCTGAGAGATCATATAAATAAGACACAGTCCAAGCATAGATACTATGGGAGCGTGGCTTATATATATGAAAACAAGTGCAACAATATCCGAAGGATACCTAAAGGGTATATTCTCAAGGTTGTACTGACAACTGACCCCCATGGACCCAAACAGAGTTGGGTACCTAAAAATGTTTAATTTATTTTGCAGGATATATTGTACTTGTACAGTGGTTCCTCAAGACACATGACAAAGAGCAAAGACTGTCTAAGTAACTTTATTGCCAAGGATGGACCTAAGGTTAACTTTGGAAGTAAGGATAAACCTGGATTCACCAAAGTTTATGGTACTTTGATCAGAAATGGACTTACAATCAAGAATGTATCGTATGTAGAAGGATTGCATTACAATCTACTCAGCACCATTCAATTCTGTGATATGAGATACAAAGTTACTTTTGATAAATATTTATGCGTTGTCTTCAGCGAAACAACATTTCAAGTTGTTTTAGCCGGAAGAAGAAAAGAGAATATGTATGTTGTAGATTAGACTACAGCTGTTGCCGAAACTTGTTTACTTGTGCATATCAAATCAGAAATCAGTTGGTTATGGCACAAGAAACTGAGTCGTCTAAACTTTGTCAAGAAACAGTTAGTCATTGGACTACCAGAAATCTCATATAAGAAGGATAGCTTATGTGATTCTTGTCAGCAAGGAAAGCAAACAAAAGCAAGTTTCAAGACTAAATCTCAGCATTCAACAACCAGAGTCCTGGAGCTACTACATATGGACTTATTTGGACCTATTACTCCAATCAGTATCAGTGGAAAGAAGTATACATTGGTGGTGGTAGATGATTTTTCAAGATACACTTGGGTTATCTTCTTAACCAAGAAAAGTGAAACCAAGCAAAGACTTACAGAACTACTCAAAAGGCTTCAAAATTAGAAAAGTCTATCAGTTGTGAAGATAAGATCAAATAAAGGAACTGAATTCCTCAACAAAGTGATTATTGAATACTGTGAAGAAAATGGTGTTTTACATCAACTTGCTGCCACAACAACACCTCAACAGAATGGTGTAGCTGAAAGAAGAAATAGAACACTCAAAGAAGCAGGAAGGACTATGATCTGTGAAGCAAAACTACCTGAGAGATATTGGGCATAATCAGTCAACACAGCTTGCTATACACAGAACAGAGCTCTCATGAATAAAAGGCAGGAGAAGACTCCTTATGAAATTTGGAATGGAAGAAAACCAAATGTTTCTTACTTTCATGCTTTTGGAAGCAAGTGTTTCATACATAATAATGGAAAAGATCAACTTCATGTTTTTCAGCCCAAAGCTGATGAAGGATTTTTTTTCTAGGATATTCAAGTGTCAGCAAAGCATTTAGAGTACTAAATAAAAGGACACTCAAGCATGAGGAATCAATATATGTGGTATTTGATGAACCAAATTTTCCTGGTGAAATAACTGAAGACAAACCAGAACATGTTTCTCAGTCTCAGTTACCAGTCTTGCCAGAATCAGTTTTTGTTGACATTGGAAGACTAAGGATTTCAGAATCTTCAGATCAAGATCTGTCTCGGTTTCCAACTACTCAACAAACTACTCCTGAACAAAATGATTCTGAATCAGTTGAAGAAAATCAAGAACCAGTTGGACAAAATGTAGATCCCTTGATGAAAGCCCCAGTACATCAATGGATGAGGGATCGTCAAGAACAAGTAATTGGTGATACTCAAGTTGGTGTTCAAACAAAACATCAACTAGATGCAATGATTGCATGCTTTCTGTCTCAATCTGAACCTAAAGAGATAGTAGAAGCCTTAAAGGATCCAGATTGGATATTAGCTATACAAGAAGAACTGAATGAATTCGAAAGAAATCAAGTATAGGAATTAGTAGAGAGACCAATTCATGTGAATGTCATTGGAACCAAATGGGTTTTCAGAAACAAACTTGATGAAGATGGGAATATCATCAGAAACAAAGCTAGACTTGTAGCTACAGGATATTCTCAAGCAGAAGGCATAGATTTTGATGAGACTTATGCACCTGTTGCAAGATTGGAGGCAATTGATGACGTGGTCAATCAGGTTATAAAATACTTGACCACCATAAACCAATACTAGCAAGAGGACTAGGCCCATCGTAGTATAGCTATAGTGAATCAAGGTCGATCCCACAGGGAACCAATTGTGGATCATCTTATATACAAACAATTAATTAAACATGTCAAGGACATAGAGGCGGTCTACGACCAACATAAGACAAGAAAAGTAAAGACACGACTCGACACAACGTAATTAACCTCCCCAATTATAGTCTTTATCGTTTGGACCTAGATAATTTATATAATAAACCGAACTTATTAACTTGTCAATCCATTTGTATCTGTCTTAGATTGGCTACGGGAGTCATCCTCTTTAACTTGACTTAGCACCGGTAGGTCACTAAATCACTGTGATATTGTTACGTGACTTCGCCTTTTGGTGCCTCCATCTCATATAACTCACACGCTTACGACTCTAAGGATGCCGATATTAACCGTACACCTCGTCCAGGCAACATTCCTATGGTTAGGCGTACTTCCTAAACGATCGCTCAAGCTCTCGTCCAACTAGCACTTACCAAGTTATAGTCTCATGCTAGTTTACGATCTACGTATAACAAGGTGCATGCAATTCCCAAATATGAACCTACCTAGCTAACGCTGAACGTCCGAAGATCAATTCATAAGCCTACCTAAGAGTTTTATATCGGTATTTCCTTTTTACACGTTTTAATTAAACTAAGCGAGTAACGTAGCCATAGCCATACCTACTGAGATAATAAATTCTATTAAGTTAACCTAACCATAAAGACGTGGCTATTTAACGGATGAAAACAGGGCTCGGTCGACCGAATAGGTGGGCTCGGTCGACCGAGTGAACTCATTCGGTCACCCGAATCAATTTCGTCCCCAGATTACATCCCTGAACGTATCTCTCAGCGTTTTATCATACAGAACAGATTAAACAGTAACTCGTAAAGCATTCATATAAACTAACTTAGATACACATTAATTAAACAATACAGATTCATGAATAAATACTAAGTCTATGACGTAGGTTATGGGACCCCCATAGACAAGGTATCGCCACATCCCTAACGTCATAGCCTAGATCTACATCATCTAGCTATGAATTAACTAACTCAAACAATAAAGCATAATTGGGAGGGATTAATTACTTAAAAGAAAAGAAACGAGAAAATAAAGGCTTATATAACTCGCGTGACCTTTAAATTGTCGGAAACCTTCAATCTACTTATGCTACATTGTATTAAAATATCAAAGTAGAATTATATTCTAAAGTATGAGAGGTGTGTATTACAATTGCTCATAGCCGTTGCTTATATAGGAGTTTCGGCCGACTTAGGAAGGATCTAGAGGATAAACACGATTAAAGTCGAAACCGCCCACGACCGAGGCTCGGTCAACCGAAGGGAAGCACTCGGTCGACCGAAGCATGAGGCTCGGTCGACCGAACTGGATTTTCCAAGTTCTCCACGTTTTCTTCGTCTGCCTTGCTCCCCACTCCACGCTTGCGTGTTGATCTGATTTCTCTAATTTATCTCTTGATTAATGCTCCGATTTCCTTCCTTCATTATCTTGAGATCCATTGATTGAATGACATTTATCCTCTCGATTTGTTGTGATCTGCAAAATCAATAATTATCGCACAATAAATCGGCTTTAAATAATAAAAACGGCTAAATACCAAATATCATATTAATAATCACTTAACATTAAATAATAAATATAAACGTGTGATTTAATATAAAATGCGTATTATTTGGCTCGATTTAAGGATAATGTTGATGACATTTACGGGCATAATTTGACCGTCATCAACTACCCCCCACTTAGACTTTGATCGTCCCGAACAAAGCATTAATAAGTCATTCCTCAAGGCAACATTTTCTATGGTCAAATCATACTTACACAAGAAACTCAAGTCAACTCATACTAGTCATGCTCATAAGATATCCATTATTCACTACTGACTATGAATCGAAGTGATGTGTGCATGTGCATTTATTTCTATATATTTGTGGCAAGATTAGAGTTCATGCAGACTTCGTAATCTCAACCCACCAACTTCAGTATTCATACTTCTTATGCCTTTTATTTTTTGAAGCACTAGAGCAATAAGCAAGAGCGTATCTATAGGGATTTTGGACTTGGAGACCGAGTACTACTCAAAGCCTCTTAAAGAGTTGAATATTTTTTTCATATCTTCATATTTTTCAAATACTATTAATCTCAAGGAAGAAAACTTTTTAGTGTATCCCCCTATCTTAGATCATGTATAGCATCGAATATTACCACAAGCGCAAGGCTACTTTGGTAATGTTACTACAAGCCCAGTGTCTAACATTTTTTGCTAAACACAGGTACGTCTCAAGCTTATTACTCTGCTTTAATGGCTAAAAGATAAGAATGCATCAGCAGATAGATATTGATACTAAGTTCACATAACCAATCATCTATGCAATGTACACATAATTTCTTCAGTTATTATGATTTGCGCGGTATACTCGATTCACAGGTTGAGTAATTGAATAATAAATAACTACTTGCAAAAACGGGCGTGAATATCCTTAAATTTACTTAACATAAGTATAAAATGATCACGTACTCATGAAACTTGGTTCCTTTCCTATCAATTCTTAGCTAGGGATTCACAATTCTAAGGGTACGAGATACCTAATATGGTATTTATTCAATTTTTTCAATCATGTGCCGTTTCATTCAAATTTCAATCATAACATAACATAGCTAAGTCTCCTACCCCCCACTTAAACATGGCATTGTCCTCAATGACATAAATAAATGAGAATTTAAGAAAAAGACTTAGCTCTGGAAACGGCTCTTAAGTAAAAGCAGAACATCGGAGTAAATTTCAGCACGTCGTGGAGAAGCAAGTGAAAACCTGTATAAGCAGACAAACTCCACGAAACCGTTAATAACACCATGTCTATGGAAGTTATAGAATAATGTGGCAGTAATTAGGTATGAATACCGAAAAACATTTTAATCCACTTTATTTTATACAACCAAAGACAAGAAAAATACTAAATAGAAAGAAAAATAAACAAGCAACTAAAGATGGTTGTCTTCATCTACAACCTCCACCGCCTAAATATTCTTAAAACTGGGTGGAGAAGACAAAGATCAAAAAGCATTACCCGACGTGGGAAAACACGAGGGTGACTCGATCGAAAAGGTATTCAATCCAGGAAAAGAGAAACTTGGTAAGGTATAACAGATACAATGTGACCTGTTGGCTAAAGATAAAATCAAATACTTAGCGCAGAAACTTCACGCTTGCATTGGATATCAACAACTTAGGGAGATGCAGCTACTCCTTGAAATTACTAATAACCCAATGTATCACGTAAAAGTCATAACCGTCATCAACAAGGTCGGATTAGTGTGATAATGTAGAACAAAACTGATCATCTATAAATGCCGGAATAAACGGAAAAAAAAATGTGAAATTTAAAACTTCCGGGAGAAAGATAAGTTGTACTTTGATCGAACCAAAAACCTTTAAAATCTAGCTAGGGTCAGAGCTACACTTACCCCAACTAGGATCATGAAAATCAAAATGATAAAAGATAATCAATAAAGCTTAGCAATATTTCAAATTCCGCAACACAAAGTTATTTTGTAAACAAAATGGAGGTTGAGATTATGATGGGTTTAGAAAAAGATACACATAAGGTTGGGAAGAAAAGATAAAGGGTGGGTAAGAAATTGTGTTTATGGGTGGGTTGAAAATGGTTAAGGCATCGAGATTGGGTGGGAGAGTGAACTGGATGGAAAGTAAGAGAGGCGATGAAAGAATGGTTAGAAATGTGAACTGTTGGGGCAGATTGGTGAGAGGATCGAAAAGGTTGAAGGTGAAAAAGTGTAAAAGGAAAGGTAAGGATAATTGCGAATGAATTGCACACTACTTTGGATTTTCACTTGGATCACCATTCTAAAAGGTTTTGGAAGTTGGCCAAAATTGTTCTTGTTCGCACCAATCATTCTCTGTTACATTTTCAGTAATTCTCAAGCTCTCTTAATGCTTCCATCTTAAGGTTGATTGCTAAATTTCCTTTTATTTAGCAATTTCTCGACTCTCCTACGGAACTCTATTTCACGTGGCCTATATTGAGTAAAAAAGTTTTGCACATCCTTAGCCCAATGGCCATCGGAACATGGCAAAATAAAAAACCTCAACATATTTCACGTTACTCTTATTTGACTCAAAGAAAACAAAACCTATAATCCTAAAAAGAAATCCTAAGGGTTTTAAAGAAGTAGTTCTGAGTTTAAAGCCCTCAGCTCGACTTTCCAAAAGTATCCTTGTCAGTTATTATTCTTGGATCGCCAGACTTTGACCCTCTGAGCACTATTAGAGGTGGCTTGTCGCTTTTGCGGATTAATACCCTTCCCTTGGTAGTGAGACCTAGGAAACGACATTTATCCATACCATTTATCCAAAGCTCTTACCTCGGCTCTTGTTTTAGGAATTAGCGAATTCTAAGAAACTCGGTCAAATTACGGTTTTGGCCTTGACAATAAGAAACAATGAATCAAGTACTCCGAATAAGGTCGGTTATGTAGGCAAGCCTACGCCGTCTTATTCATTGGAACATATGTGACAGTTCAGGCCAATCCGTCAAGATTAAGGCCCGTTTAGCCCGAAGGCTTATCGGCTATGCTAAGTCTTGTCGAACCGCCGTAACGTACATCACACGTGGAGGGGAGTCGATTGTGCCGAAGCTCGGTTAAACTCGCCCAGCCATGGTTAGACCATTTCCGAACCTATGTACAAAGATTCTTCGATTTCTAAATTGTCACCCAAAGCGTAATCTCGTTTCTGTTTAAGGCGGGTTCACCGAGAAGCCATCACCATAAACATCAACGAAAGAAAAAGATGGTGTTCTCTCAAAACTCAACGTCTTCTTTAGATTGCGAATGCTTAAACTACACAATTTGTTGCTCCCCGGCCGGTAGAAGTAATCTCATGCATAGGACAAAGAGATTTTAACGAGAACTACGAGGAACTCTTTATTCACTCGCTTCCTTTCAACGACTACATGTTTCCCTACACCCTCTAGATGAGACGGATATGGGGCAAAACCTTCGACACTAATAAAATTATTCTTACAAACCAACTCCGGGCTAAGATTCTTACTAAGATTCATGTATAGGCTAACTTATGCTCAAAAAACCAAAAGGTAATAAAACATAAGCTAAAAAAAGGTAGTACCTTGCCTTCAACATTGTACCACGAAGAATTTAAGCCTTTAAAAATTTTTCCGGAGCCATCTTGGTGCTTTAAAGGTATTGCTTCCATTGCTTTTCCCATTTTAGATTCGTAGCTCCACATGTTTGCCGGGTTATTTTCTCGGCGCCCGCGAAAAATTACCGACTCGAATATTGCTTCCCGGTTTCGCAAACGAGAAGAAAAACAAAAACAAACGGACCGTAGATCGATTTTAACATGGTTTCCCATGCTACTATCAGACCTACGGATTAAACATACGGGGATAAACAGACACGCGAAATTCCAGACTCGAAAAACACAAATCAGAAACCGTGTAAGCAGAACAGAACAAAACAAAAATATTATAAGTGCTCGGTCGACCGAATGAGGTCTCTCGGTCGACCGAATAAATATTTTTTTATTTTTTTTATTTATTTTTTTATTTTTTTTAAACTGGAATTTTCAGACAGATCAGACAACCAGAGGGACTCAAAACGTAAAAACAGACTCTAAAACAGAAAACTTGACATGAATAAGAAAATTATTTATATATAAAATTGACCGTTGGTTCCCCGGCAACGGCGCCAAAAACTTGATGACGTGGTCAATCAGGTTATAAAATACTTGACCACCATAAACCAATACTAGCAAGAGGACTAGGCCCATCGTAGTATAGCTATAGTGAATCAAGGTCGATCCCACAGGGAACCAATTGTGGATCATCTTATATACAAACAATTAATTAAACATGTCAAGGACATAGAGGCGGTCTACGACCAACATAAGACAAGAAAAGTAAAGACACGACTCGACACAACGTAATTAACCTCCCCAATTATAGTCTTTATCGTTTGGACCTAGATAATTTATATAATAAAGCGAACTTATTAACCGTCAATCCATTTGTATCGTCTTAGATTGGCTACGGGAGTCATCCTCTTTAACTTGACTTAGCACCGGTAGGTCACTAAATCACCGTGATATTGTTACGTGACTTCGCCTTTTGGTGCCTCCATCTCATATAACTCACACGCTTACGACTCTAAGGATGCCGATATTAACCGTACACCTCGTCCGGGCAACATTCCTATGGTTAGGCGTACTTCCTAAACGATCGCTCAAGCTCTCGTCCAACTAGCACTTACCAAGTTATAGTCTCATGCTAGTTTACGATCTACGTATAACAAGGTGCATGCAATTCCCAAATATGAACCTACCTAGCTAACGCTGAACGTCCGAAGATCAATTCATAAGCCTACCTAAGAGTTTTATATCGGTATTTCCTTTTTACACGTTTTAATTAAACTAAGCGAGTAACGTAGCCATAGCCATACCTACCGAGATAATAAATTCTATTAAGTTAACCTAACCATAAAGACGTGGCTATTTAACGGATGAAAACGGGGCTCGGTCGACCGAATAGGTGGGCTCGGTCGACCGAGTGAACTCATTCGGTCACCCGAATCAATTTCGTCCCCGGATTACATCCCCGAACGTATCTCTCGGCGTTTTATCATACGAACGAGATTAAACAAGTAACTCGTAAAGCATTCATATAAACTAACTTAGATACACATTAATTAAACAATACGGATTCATGAATAAATACTAAGTCTATGACGTAGGTTATGGGACCCCCATAGACAAGGTATCGCCACATCCCTAACGTCATAGCCTAGATCTACATCATCTAGCTATGAATTAACTAACTCAAACAATAAAGCATAATTGGGAGGGATTAATTACTTAAAAGAAAAGAAACAGAAAATAAAGGCTTACATAACTCGCAGCCTTTAAATTGCTGGAAACCTTCAATCTACTTATGCTACATTGTATTAAAATATCAAAGTAGAATTATATTCTAAAGTATGAGAGGTGTGTATTACAATTGCTCATAGCTATTGCTTATATAGGAGTTTCGGCCGACTTAGGAAGGATCTAGAGGATAAACACGATTAAAGTCAGAAACCGCCCCTGACCAGAGGCTCGGTCAACCGAAGGGAAGCACTCGGTCGACCGAAGCATGAGGCTCGGTCGACCGAACCTGGATTTTCCAAGTTCTCCACGTTTTCTTCGTCTGCCTTGCTCCCCACTCCACGCTTGCGTGTTGATCCGATTTCTCTAATTTATCTCTTGATTAATGCTCCGATTTCCTTCCTTCATTATCTTGAGATCCATTGATTGAATGACATTTATCCTCTCGATTTGTTGTGATCGCAAAATCAATAATTATCGCACAATAAATCGGCTTTAAATAATAAAAACGGCTAAATACCAAATATCATATTAATAATCACTTAACATTAAATAATAAATATAAACGTGTGATTTAATATAAAATGCGTATTATTTGGCTCGATTTAAGGATAATGTTGATGACATTTACGGGCATAATTTGACCGTCATCAGCAATCAGACTATTTCTTGCCTTTGCAGCTCATAAAAAGTTCAAAGTATACCAGATGGACGTTAAAAGGGCATTTTTGAATGGGATACTTGAAGAAGAAGTTTATGTTCAACAACCACCTGGATTCGAGATCAAAGATCAAGCTGACAAAGTTTTCAGATTAAGGAAAGCTCTATATGGACTTAAACAAGCACCAAGAGCTTGGTATGAAACTCTATCTCAATTTCTAGTGGATAATGGATTTATCAAAGGAACTATCGACAAGACTTTATTCAGAATGAAAATGAAGAAAGTACTCTCCTTGTTCAAATTTATGTTGATGAAATTATTTTTGGATTAGAAAATGAACAGTTATGTGAGAAGTTTGCAAGTTTAATGAAAAGCAAATTTCAGATGAGTATGATGGGAGAATTGAATTATTTTCTTGGATTACAAGTCAAACAATTAGATGATGGAATTTTCATTCACCTAACCAAATATACATAAGAACTTATCAAAAAGTTTGGTATGGAAAAATCAGCTGGAATTTCTACACCAATGGGGACCAACATCGGGCTAGATGAAGACAAAGAAGGCAAAGATGTTGATCAAACACTTTACAGAAGAATGATTGGAAGCTTACTCTACATTACAACAAGTAGGCCAGACACATCTTTTACTGTTGGTGTATGTGCAATATTTTAGGTGAAACCAAAGGAAAGTCATCTCATAGTTGTTAAAAGGACCTTGAAGTATTTGAAAGATACATATGGAGTTGGAATATGGTATTCAAGTGAAGGAGAATTCAAATTGATATCCTATTCAGACTCAGATTATGCAAGATGCAAAGTGGACAGAAAAAGCACATCAGGCACAAGTCAGTTGCTAGGAAATAGACTTGTGTCATGGTTCAGCAAAAAGCAAAATTCAATTTCAACTTCAACAGCTGAAGCTGAGTATATAGCAGCTGGAAGTTGTTGTGCTTAAGTCTTATGGATCAGACAGCAATTAAGAGATTATGGGATAGAAGAAGGAACAATTCCCATAATGTGTGATAACACAAGTGCAATTGCAATAACTGACAATCCAGTTTTGCACTCAAAGACAAAACATATTGATGTGCGACATCATTTTATAAGATATCATGTAGAGAAAAAGGATATTATAGTTCTTTATGTACCTACTGAAGATCAGTTGGCTGATATCTTTACAAAGCCATTAGACAAAGAAAGATTTGCCAAACTAAGAACCGAGTTGGGTATAATAAGAGTCAGTTAAGTCAGTTTAAGCCAGAAATTCATCAAGGGGATTGATCTTTGTTCTGCTGGGTGCGCTCACTTAACAGATCAGTCATTGACATCAACAATTTCAAACTGACTAACTGAAACTGAAGTATTAACTGATATTCAAGCATCAGTTTTTATTTTAGTCAACTTAAGTCAAAGGTTGATAAGATTAAATGACAGCGGTTATATCGCATTTATTTACCGCAGATTTTGTCAGAATATGTTGCGTGTACACCCCATTACTATCAGAACAGTACATGCATCGGTTACTAAAACCATCATGGAATTTGAAAAGTTGTACCAATCAACCGCCAGTACATTACCCCTATTTATCCATCATCTTTTCTTATTTCCTCAACAACAAAAATTCGTTTCCTTTCATACCAAAATTCAAACGTTTTCACACTAAACCCAGAAATGGCCGCCTCAAAGAAATCTCAAGAAGAAAGATTTATCACAGATTTAGATGTCTATACATTTGATATTTATGAAGCTATGTGCAACAACACTCTACTTGCAAGTTATATCTGCGAGAAGATCCATAAACAACCAAGATTAAGAAGCATTCTGGAAGTCACTTTCAACGACAAACGTGATGTGGAAGGGATTTTGCAGTTCTGGGAGAACATGCGTTTGGTAAGAGACTCCCTCTTTGCTAAGGTTCGTGGAGATCGAATCATTATCAATGAACGAGTCATGAAGTCACTATTCGGTTTCACAACTCCACATGTGACATCAATAGACTTGGCTTGTCTACCATTGAAAAGGGACTCCTTTCTTAGGAAGATTTCCTTATCTAAGGAACCAGCAGAAGTTGGCATTCATGTTGATAAACTCAAGCCAGAATTTGGACTCCTCAACGGATGGCTCACGGACATGTTATTGGAAAATCCAAAGGAATCAATATATTATCCGATGACGGTGCTTATCGATGAACATAATGCGGGACGAACTAGAATTTAATTGGGCCGGTTATGTCGTGAATCAGATAAAGTAACAACATTTAGCTGAATTGAAAAGTGTACATAAAGCTCAAGCTGAAGGACAAATAACTATTGGCAGATTCCGACTGAAGAAATCACTCAGTGGAGTCATTCAATACTGTGGAAATATCACTCAGCAGACTCAGTCTGCTGAGTCTCAGCAGGGTGCTCAGCAGATTGCTGAGCCTCAGGATTTCGTGCATAATATTTTGTACACCTTATTTAATTGTAAAATTAATTGTAAAAGACATATTAATTGTGAGTCATATAAACAATTAATATGTCAAACTCTAGTTTACTTTATGTCATAGACATAACTTTTACTTTTTACTTTTGCATGCTTGCCGCCCACATCTACATACTCAAGTGGCCGCCCAAGCTAGCTAGCTAGTCTCTCTATCTCAATTGTATCTATTTATACATCTTTTTACTCAATGAATAAACTAAGTTGAAGTTTACTCTTGTGTTTATCACATTCTCAAACTCTCTTCATGGTAGCAGAGCCAGGTTGAGTTCTAAAATCCGCTGCAAAACTCAGTTCTTTTTCAGGAAAATGTCAACATTATCCGAAGTTTCATCTTCTTCAGTAGACTCACAGTTTGCCTCGCACAGATCGGGATAATCGAACACTCTTCTTTTACAAATCATAAACTTGATGGTAACAACTACTTGCTATGGTCAAGGTCTATGAAAATGTATATCTCCGGCCGGGGCAAGATGGGATATCCGTCCGGTTCCAAACCTGCCCTCGCTGAAACCGACCCCAAGTTTGAAGCATGGGACACGAGAAAATAACCAAGTCATGACCATCCTCACGAGGTCTATGACAAAAGAGATCGATGAGAACTTCATGATGTATGACACGCTAAGGAAATGCGGGACAACGCCGGAGACCTTTACTCAAAAAAGGACAATACATCCGAAGTCTATGAACTCGAAGCTCAGATTCAAAATTGCAGACAAGGAGATATGTCTGTAACTCAATACTTTAATCAACTATCTAAGGCATGGCAACACCTAGATATGTTGGAAACTCACCCCTAGAATGATGTTAAAGATGCTGCACTCTTTAAAGACATTATCGAGAAAAAGAGAGTATTCAAATTCCTTACTGGACTGAATCCTACTCTTGATGATGTCAGAGGTAGAATTCTTGCTACTAAACCTCTTCCAAATCTCAAATCCATGTTTGCTGAGGTCAAACATGAGGAAAGAGGAGGAAAGTGATCTTTCTTGAACTCCCCGCCGACAACCCTGCGAAGGTACCGCCTCGCCGAAGGTTAATGAGACTTACGGGAAGCCTGCGAGAAAGCCGGAAAGCGTTCCGTGATCACCGCAAACGCACAAATCACACCAAGGACAATTGTTGGAAGCTACATGGCAAACCTAACCCCTCTAAAACCTCAAAACCAACCGGGGAAAGTCAAGGCAAACTTATCGGTGAAGAGGAGAATGACGATAAGCCGAATGCTCGGTTGTCGCCTTTAGAGCCTTTATTGCTCAAAGCATCGGGAAGGTAGCTCCCCTACCGAAATGGCCACTCATGCTAAAACAGGTATATTTTACTCACCTCTTAGTAATGAGACTTGGATTGTTGATTCGGGGCTTCTTCCCATATGATTTGGTAATAAAAACCTTATTACCCAATATATGCCATGCAACCAAATTCACGAAATTAAGACTCGCCGATGGTTACGTTTCTTATGCAAAAGGTGTTGGGAAGGTTAAACTTACTAATCGGATATATCTAGAATGTCCCGTTTGTTCCAAAGTTAGGCGTAACCTTATATACAAGTAAACTCACTAAAGATCCGAATTGGACCGTTGTTTTTAATAAGAATCGGTGTACATTCCAAGATCTTTCTTCTCGTAGAAGTGATTGGGCAAGCTAAACCCCGCTCGAGATCGTTTGTGATCAACCCCGTCGAAGACGAGAAGGCGAAGACAGACCGCCTCGGCGGCACTCGCACTCAAAACCTAGACAATATCATGTTATGGCATTATAGACTAGGACATCCAAGTTTTGGTTATTTAAAGTCTTTAATCCCTGAATTGTTTAAAGGATGTAATCTTAATGATCTTCAATGTGATATTTGTCAATTTGCTAAACTCACCAAATCTCGTGTATGCTAAGTTACCTCACTTGCCCTCTTCCCCTTTCACCCTAATTCACGGTGATGTATGGGGACCCTCAAGAGTGAAAAGTATAACGGGGAAAAAGGTGGTTTGTCACCTTCATTGATGATCATACCGAAACACTTGGTCGTTCTTAATGAAAGACAAATCGAAGTTGGACCTATCTTCCAAGAATTTTATCACATGGTCTCCACCCAATTTGATACTAAGATCAAGATCTTAAAGACTGATAATGCTCTGGAATACTATGAGTCTAACCTCAGTAACTTCTTGACAAACAGAGGAATTGTTCATATCAGTAGTTGTGTGGAAACACCTCAACAGAATGGGGTTCTTTGAAAGAAAGAACAGTATCGTCGGAAATGGCCGGATCAATCATGTTCACTACACATGTTCCTAAATACATGTGGGGTGAAGCTATATTGCTCGCCACATATTTAATCAACGAGACTTCCCGGCGAGTGTTAGGTTTCAAAACTCCTCTCCAAACCCTGCTGACCACACACTCCTGCTCTCATCTTATTACCCAATTGCCTCCAAAGATCTTTGGTTGTACTGTGTTTGTTTATATCCATGCTCAACACAGAAGTAAACTTGATCCTAAAGCTCATAAGTGCATTTTCCTTGGATATGCACGGGACGAGAAAGGTTACAAGTGTTACTCTCCTACCGAAAAGAAATTTTACAATTCTATGGATGTGAAATTCTTTGAAAGGACTCCATATTACGGCAAACCTATGCGAGCCGTCAACGATGGAAACCCGATTGAGATTGAACTAAGTCCGTTCCCTCGGCAAACCATTTACCCTCGGCGAGTCCTAACCCTCGGCAGATTCATAATCTTCGGCATCCCGCGGATACTCACATTGCGACCCTCGGCGGTCCGCGACCCGAGTCCGCCGACCCGAGCCCGCTCGAACCGAACCTCGGCAACCTGCGAACCGAGTCCGCCGGACCCGGCCATCGACCCTCGGCGGTCTGCGAAGTAGATGACGGACCTATTGCTCTAAGGAAAGGGAAAAGATCATGCACCGATCATTCTATTCATACTTATTTATCTTATGATCGTTGTCTCCTATCTTTGCCATGTTTACACGGGACCGGACTCTCACTCTATCCCTAGGAATATTCGGGAGGCCCTTCAAAATGATAAGTGGAAGGTTCTTTGTCAAAACAGAGATGATCGCTCTCTTGGATAATCATACTTGGGACCTCACAACTCTTCCCAAAGGCAAAAAAACGAGTTAGGCTGAGATGGTTATTCACTATCAAATACAATGCCGATGGTAAAATTGACAAGTATAAAGCCGGATTGGTAGCAAGGGGATTCACTCAAACTTATGGCATTGACTATAAGGAAACTTTTGCACCGGTAGCAAAGCTCAACACCGTCGTGGTGCGATTTCCCTATTTGTCCAACTTGGACCGGCCTCTTCACCAATTGGACATCAAAAATGCCTTTCTAAATGGGGACCTCACCGAGGAGGTTTATATGATTCGTACCCCCTGGTTTTATCAATCCTCGACTCAAGGCAAGGTGTGCAAGGCGAGGAAATCTCTATATGGCTCGAAGCAATCACCAAGGGCATGGTTTGGAAAACTCACTACCGTGGTTAAAGCCTTGGATATCATCAATGCAACTCGATCACACCATGTTTGTCAAGACAACCAACCGGATGAGGTCCATTCTAATTGTATATGTGGATGATATCATCCCGACCGGAGATGACTCTACCGAGATCCGAACTTCAAGACTCTACCGGCAAAGGTGTTCCAAGTTAAAGATCTGGGCTACCTCAAGTACTTTCTTGGTATGGAAGTAGCTAGAACCACCAATGGCATTTCAGTCTCCCAAAGGAAGTATGTCCTGGACTTACTGAAGGAAACTGGCATGATGGGATGCAAACCTGCGTTGTATCTCCAAGTAGACCCCGGTCATACCCTATCGCATGGTGACATTCTTTGTCGGGGAGAGAACAATATCAAAGGCTTGTAGGCAAACTCATATACCTTTCTCACACAAGACCCGATATTGCATATGGGGTCGGTCCGGTCGATCAATTCATGCATTGCCCTACCGAGCAACATTGGGATGCGGTGAATAGGATGCGAGGTATTTAAAATCCACTCCCGGCCAAGGCCCGCACTTCACCAAGTCTACCGATAGATCAATCAAGGTCTACACCGATGCCGATTGGGGTGGATGTCACATTGACGGGAGGTCTACCACGGGCTATTGCTCATATATATGGGGGAACCCGGTTACTTGGAGGAGCAAGAAACAACCTATCGTATCAAGAAGCAAAGATCTTTGAAAGTGAACTAAGGGCACTTGTACTTGGCATTTGTGAAGCTCTATGGCTAAAAGTGGTACCGACCGAACTTCAAGCAACCGTATCGCAACCTATCACACTCTGTTGTGATAATAATTCAGCCTTATGCATGGCGAGAAGATCCGGTCCATCATGATAAAACCAAGCATGTGGACATTGACGGACACTTTTACGAAGGAGAAGATTGATGCCAAGATTATTCAACTCCAAAGTATGTTCCCTCGGCGGATCGAATGCCGATATTCTTACCAAGGCTATTCCACCTCTTATGTTCGGCGGACTAAGTAGCAAACTTGGCCGCATCAACATATACGGCCCGGTTTGAGGGGGTGTGGAAATATCACTCGGCGGACTCGGTCCCGCCGAGTCTCGCAGGTGCTCGGCAGATTGCCGAGCCTCGGATTTCGTGCATAATATTTTGTACACCTTATTTAATTGTAAAATTAATTGTAAAAGACATATTAATTGTGAGTCATATAAACAATTAATATGTCAAACTCTAGTTTACTTTATGTCATAGACATAACTTTTACTTTTTACTTTTGCATGCTTGCCGCCCACATCTACATACTCAAGTGGCCGCCCAAGCTAGCTAGCTAGTCTCTCTATCTCAATTGTATCTATTTATACATCTTTTTACTCAATGAATAAACTAAGTTGAAGTTTACTCTTGTGTTTATCACATTCTCAAACTCTCTTCAAATACTATTTGGAGAAACTCAAGGTAGGGAAGAAAGCAAAACAAACTGCAGCTGCAACTACTGATACAAAACAAATTGCAGCAGTTGCAATTTCAAGAAGAACAACTTCCCAACTTGAAGCAAAGAAGAAAACTGTGTCTCAGCAGGAAGATGAACACAAAGGAGTCAAGCGGAATGCTGATTCAGCACCATCTCATCACCATTCAAATCAACGGAAATATGATACCAAGTATTAAATACTCAGTAGTGTAAGTGTGTGTGATTCAGTTGCTAGTTTCAGTAGGGTGATGTGCTAAATATACTAAGTGCAGAATGTAAATGCAGAAAGTAAGTAGACAATTTTTATAGTGGTTCCAAGTGATGTAATCCTGTCAGTCCAATCTTCTCCTGTGATGTGGGAGGAAATTCACTAGAAATCTTTGAGGTTGCAGTTACAAAAATCCCTAAGTTGTTTGTCTTTCACCAATAACTATGGCTTCACAAACTGAACACTTGGAATAGGTAGGATTGCTGCTCTAAAGTCTTCCACTGGTCCTTGAAGGGTAGGATTGCCTCTTCACCAGCTCCACCACAAACAACAGTTCTTGACACCCAAAGATGTTTCACTGTCTTCAGCAGGTTTCTTGTAAAAGAAGGTTTGAATCAAGTAAATGATTCAAGAGTCGGCGACTTGATCGGGATGAAATGATCGGCGAAGATGATGTTTTCAAGTGTGTAAACTTGATGTAGCTTGATAACATATTACACTTGAATAGGTTTTACTGGATCAGTAGCATTAAGTTCAGTAGTGTCAGCACAGTGATTTCTTGATAAGAATCTGAAGCTCAAGACTAATTGTTATTTTTCACTCTTAAAATCATCACCATTCATCACTTGTTTTTGTATCAGGGGTCTTCTATTTATAGGTGAAAATCCATGTGACTTATGTTTGAAATTCAAACATAGCCATTTTAGATTTGTCCCATCTTGACTTGCTTTATGTCCCTGTACATAGTACTGACACTGTTAGTTTACTTTTTGACAGTTTTCAGACTGTCCACTCTTTGACTTTTATCCATTGGATAAACCTCTGTTTCTTTCCAACGTCCCTTTAATCTTAGCCATTGATTAAATCGAAATATATGTTCAGCAGGTTCCTGTGAATGTAAGTCTGCTGAAATGCATATCGTCGTACCGATTCAAAGTTGTTGTGTTTATAAAACATTGCAGCTGACTTCTCTTATATCTAAATTTTTATTATGAAGTTAGATTACACCATTTTGATCATAACTAAGTTCCAATCACCTCTTAACTTATGAAACTTAGACCTTGTACACAAGGTATACACAATCGGTTTAGGTCATCACAGACTTCCCTAAATTCTGATTTCATATCCTTGACTTTAAATACTAAGTTTGATCCCTTAGCCTTCAGTCTTCAGCAGGTTTCTAAACTAGTCTACTGACTCAGGTACCCTACTGATCTAGACAGGTCTGCTGATGAAAGTCAGCTGACCTTTTACAGTGCTTGTTTGATCAAACCTATACAAAGATCAAACTCTAATAAGCCTATACATTTGATCTAGAGATCTTTTTGCCTTTGCTCTATAATAGCTAGTCTGGCACTCATCACTAAAACTTAAAATAAGTCCAACAATTTCAATTAGGTCCCCAAGGCCTGTTCATATCATACCCTCTACTTCTAATATTCCCTTTCCCACTCCTGATACTTATGACATCCAGAAACCTGAGGATACTGTGGCAGTTAGTCCTAGGTCCACTAATCCTGATGTTGACCCCTGCACTAGATCTCTTGTCTTTCCAAGTCCTACCTTACAAAACTACAGTCCAGTGTCACCTATGACTGCCTCAAACTCTCCTGATCCCAGTTCTTCTTCCTTCAGTCCACATCAATCTGAGTCTGAAAATGTAGTCCTATTCACCAGCCTCCTCCACCCTCACCTAAACCTGTTGGTCACCACATGCAAACCAAATCCAAAAGTAGGATCTTTAAGCCTAAAGCCTATCCATCAACTGTCACCAAAAACAACCTCCCTGCTCATCTTTCTAAACCTGTGAGGGTGTCTGATGCTCTGGATATTCCTAAATGGAAGAAGGCTATGGCTGACGAGTTTGAAGCTTTCAAGAAGAATCACACTTGGGACTTAGTCCCTCCCAGTTCTACACAGCACTTGGTTCCCAACAGATGGATATTTAAACTAAAGCTGAAGCCAGATGAAAGTGTGTTAAAACACAAAGCAAGACTAGTGGCTAAAGGGTTTTGTCAAACTTATGGAGTGGACATCACTGACACCTTTAGTCCTGTGGCTAAAGCCTCTACTATAGAGTTATCTTGACCATTGCTGTGACAAAAAACTGGAGTATAAGGCAGATTGACATAAACAATGCCTTCCTAAATGGCCCTATTTCTGAGTCCATTTTCATGCCTTAAACAGAAGGTTTTGAAGACTCTCAGTATCCACATTTTTGTGTGTAAGTTAAAAAAATGTTTATATGGATTAAAACAGGCACCTAGGGCCTGGTTTGGGGCCTTGAGAAATCAGATGCTACAGTGAGGATTCCGTCAATCCAGGACTGACCATTCTTTGTTTATACTGCAAACTACATCTGATCTTTTATATGTTCTAATTTATGTTGATGACATACTAGTAACAGGGAACTCCTCCAGGCTGATGCAAAAGTTCATTACAATCTTTGGACTCCATATTTGCCTTGAAAGATTTAGGCTCTATTTCTCATTTTCTAGGGATGCCAACACACAGAGATCACTTCGGTCCGCATCGTCCGAACAAGTATTATGCAGCTCAATTACTAAATAGATTGAACATGGAAAACATCAAGTCTAGCACTATACCAATTACAGTTGCGGAACACCTCAGTCCATATCAGGGAGTCCATATGAATAATCCTACCCTCTATAGAAGTGCAACTGGAGGGTTACAGTGTTTAACCTCCACAAGACCTGATATCACCTTCTCTATGAATTATTTAAGTCGGTTCATGCAAAGCATTCAACCTTGGATCACAAAAGCGAGGCTTTAAAAAACCGATGAGATACGTTAAGGGCACCTTGCACTACCGTCTATTTATCCCCGTTGGACATGATCTGAACATACAAGGTTTTTTTGATGCTGATTGGGCCTGCTTTCCATCTAATAGGAAATCTGTTACAGGATATTGTGTTTATATAGGCTCATCCTTGGTCTCAGGGTGTTCAAAGAAGCAACCAGTAGTGGCAAGGTCTAGTACTAAATTTGAGTATAAATCTCTTGCTAACCTGTCAGCAGAAATAGCCTGGTTGAAACAACTCCCGACCGAACTCAAAATCGAAGTTCTTCCTCTCCTATTGCTTGGTGTGACAAGTCTTGGAGCGACCTCACTTGCACAAAATCCCGATTATCATGCTCGTACAAAACATATTGAGGTGGATGTGCATTTCATCAAAGACAAGGTTCTTAATAAAGAATTCAAAGTTAGCTACAATCCCTCAGCCTCTCAAATTGCAGACTTGTTTACTTAGGCACTTCCTGCAAATCAGTTCTGCAACTTCAGGAACAAACTAAATGTAATTCCAACCACATTTAGTTTGAGGGGAGGTGTCAAATAATTATATGTACCGAGGGTATTTTTGTCATTTGCATTTGCTAGGTGTATTTATTGTGTTCTTGACAAGTGTCCCTATAATAGATTGTGTGGGACTTACAGTAGCTACTAGTTATGATATGTATGGATTTTGGTACACTGAGACGTATTGAATGAAATAGAAAGATTCTTGTTCTAGTTTTATTATCTAACTTCAATGCCCAAAATCAAGACATATGAATCATGCCATAAAAATCAATCGTGCTTTTTTATTTTTTTTAAATCAAAATTCCTGATACATAGAAATGCATCCATGGAAATGTATATATTATGAGCAACTAAAGAGGAAATGGTGGATTAATTAATGGGAACGTTTTTTCGTGTAATATCTGTTATCAAAATTCCTCATACATACGAATCTGCTAAAGAAACAATTCCATAAGCATTTAATAACCCGACAACTAAATGTACATTCTGTTGAATAAAATAAACGAGGCAGTATACCAAATGAGGAAGCAACTTGGCTCAAAGATCGATGGAGTACGTAAATACAATGCAACCGCAGTTCTTGATGCATATGTTCAACAAAAGAACAGAAAAAATGTGTGCGATACCTCATCAATTAACATTTTATCTCTCTATTTAAAGATGATTTAAGATATTGAAAAGGTGAATAACACTTTACCTGGACTAACATGATTCAGTTACACTCTTGATTTGCTGTTTAATTTATAACAAACCCACAAAGGTAATCAACAACACTATCCCACCGGTTAAAATTGAAAAAGTTGTCATCTATATTATTATATCCAACCAGGAACCTCTACACTTCTTTTTGAATTCCATTGAAAAATCCAGTAGACTAAACCTAGATGAAGCTCACAATTTGGAGGCTAAAACTTTGACCTGAAAAATAGATAAAAATGACTTGATTGAAACGAAATTGACCTGAAAAAACCCCAGAACCCCAATCGCCCTTTTTCCTTCTTCCTCTTCTCTTCCTTTGATATTTCTAGAAACTAATTCCACCACCCCGTCTAGCAATTACACAACTGTTCCGAATCCCCAAGAAAGCACATTAATAATTTAAAAGTACTCCCTTTTTCGTCCTAAATAGGACTCGAACCTGCTCACTGGCAGGTTATTACCTAATGTTAACCACTCGAAAGATATTTTTATTGTTTGTTGCTATTCCTGGGAAAGTTAAAGAGCCCCGATGATTTTTTTTCTTATAATGAAGCCACGTGTCAAACAAATACAATGACACATATCAAGAAAACACACCCTTAGCAAAATTTGCAAAAGGAAATTTTAAGGTTGTTCGAACTAATCAAATTTAATGATTTTGTGTCAGTCCCACATGTTTTAAAAAAACCACTTATTCTAAAATATGTGATTGATGGAGAAGGAGCTGGAATGGTGGTGCTGGACCACCATAAAATCACTGTGCAGTTGCATTATTACTTCAACCTGGTGGAGTTAAAGGCTGTTAGTGGAAAATGATGGAGTTAAAGCCCAAAAAGTAGAGCTCCTTCAACTGATGCCTCCTTCAATACACTTCAGGGCAGTCCCTCCCTATAAAAGGATCCTCTACTACAATGTAAATAGACACACAACACATACAACACAATTCATCTTTCTGTATAAAATAGTTGAAGAGTTTCTGAAGCACTGCTGAGTTCATTGTTGTTTAGAGTCGAAGTACCTCCCTCTTGAACAGGTAAACTGTTGTATCCTGGGAGACAATAGCACATCCGTGGGTACTACCGGAGCAAATTTGTCTTAAGGACATAGAGTCTTTCTCGCCTCAGTTTGAAATATATCCTTACCGTTTTGTAATTTCATTTCTTCTCTTTACTGTAAACGTTCTTATTCAGATATATATAAATAAAGTGTTCTTCATTTTCTGTATCTTTATTTTATTCCGCATACGATACTACGGGTATAACAATCTTAAGACAAATTTCTCGAGCCTTCTTTGCTCGAAAAGTATCTCGTATGCAAATAAAATGAATATTCGGTTCGCGCACGAACACGTTTATTTCTTATTCTCGTTCCAACTTAATATCTCTTTAATATTTGTTACCTTGTTTGGTCTCGTCTAGAACGAACCAAAATCTGATTTGTTTATCTTTTGTTCTTGAATAGAAATGACAATTGTTAATGATGCGTCATTGACACCCAATCCTGATGCCGTGGAAACTGGAAGTCTGAATCCACTATCAAGTGTAACTGTGCCTACTATTACACGGTCTACTGTTGATGTTGTTGGAAGTAGCGCCTGAAAGACAATTTATATAATTGTTTTTATAATTGATAAATGACTGATTTATCCTCATCTTATTATTTGCTTCGTGCTTATAAGCAATACACTACTGAAAACCCTAAGTCGTGTCATATATAGCCATATAACTTAGTGTGTGTCACACATGAGGATTAAGTTTTTGGTGATACACTTGAAATGTTAGTCCGTGGTGAAGTTAATCAAAGTATGAGGATCTATTGATTAAACCACCATTAATACGTCCAGAACACTTTATGGTGCGACCGTCTTATCGGGACCGTCGGCATTGGTTGTCTAAGTGGGGCATTTATATATGATGTAGTCATATAGGACTGGACCGATTCATCTAAGTTGCTCATATAATTCCGTGATTGAGAAATCTTATTAAATCACAAGATGATCATATATGGGTTAACCTTAATCCTGAAGTGATTGCATACTCCTACTTGTTTCGGGATATGATTTGATGTGTTCGTTAAGCATCGCTAAGAGCGCGGTCCGAATCACTTTCACGTTGGCACTATTCTGGAATGAGTGAGAAGTGTGTGTCTCACAGATATGGAATCCATTCCTTCCTGCGGGAAGTAGAAAGACAATCCCCTTATTTGTTAATCCTAGAAACTGATCGATCCGCGGAGTTCGTATTGGTTATGAACTAATTGATCACTAGTGGGTTAATGGTAAATAAGGATAAGATGTATTGAAGAAGGTTTACGGAAATAATCCTGCTTCGTTAGGAATAGTCTATGGAGGGTTAGTTTATTTGTAATGATTATATCAATGGACACTTATCGACTCGACTCGACGTTTTGAGAATAAGTTATATCTATAATCGATAGAGTTCAGTTTCGTATTTAATGTGGCGTAATTCTGGAATTAATGAATTAAGTAGAAATATTCTGTTCGAAGAATATTTTATTTAATTTATTGTAGAAACTGGTTATAGGTCCATGGTCCCCGGGTTGGCTCCTAAAACGCGAGTGTTTTCTCGTTTTATGGAACCTCGAGAATAAATTAAATAGTTGGTCTATTTAATGAATATGCAATATTATTTATTTGGTAAATAATATGTAAAATAGAAAAGACATTTTCTATTAAAATTAATGACATTATTGGCGCCACATTTGTGGATAAATTAGGAAAATAAATTCTAGATTATGTCACATGTGTAAAAAATTAATTATCTATTTGTTGGATAAATAATGGAAAAATAAGAGATTGATTTTTTGGGAATTATCTCTTAACTTTTGGCAAATATATTTTCCTTATGGGAATAGGTAATTGTGGTGTGAAAAGGATAACTCTCTTGACTAGTTATTTTCCTATATAAAGAGAGTTCCTCCTAGCACAATACACACAACTAAATGGCGCCACATTCACATAAAAAGGAAGAAAAATTAGTTTCTTGCCTTAGTCATTAAGAGAAGAAAAACCTAGGGTTTTTCTTATGCATATTCGAGGAGGTTCTACGGCGAGGATCGACGTCCACCAGCCGTCGCTAGGAGATACAATCCGGAAGACTGCGGCTTCTCTATCTATCGATTTATTACTCCTCTTGAACAAGATAAATCTTCAACCTTCTCATAGTTAGATTAATTATTTATGTAGATCATATCATGGAATAATCGCATGTGAATTTATTCGTAGCTTCCGCTGTGCAAAATCAAGTGTCTCGATCGGTGCTGTGAATCAGATCTGACGATCCAATTATGGATTGGATCCGGATTCGGGTTTCTGTATATCCAGCAGATGTGGCTAGTCTTTCTCTGGAGGGAAACTAGAAAAGTTTAACGGGCTGAATTTCAAGCGTTGGCAGCAAAAGATGCTCTTCTACCTGACTACGCTTGGCTTGGCTAGGATGCTCACTAAAGAGCTGAAGGATGTAGTTTCTTTGCGCAACGGATGGATCACGATTTACAAATTACAATACATAAATAAATGATCTAAATTCCTACAAGGGGGTTTAGTATGTCTTACCAATAGCAGGAAGAGAAACCAATATCTTCCAATGTGTTCTCCAAACGGTGGTTGGTGGACACCAATTCTTGGTACCAGAACCTCCTTGATATGCTTCCAAGAAAAAAATACAAGTTTTTCTTCAACCAGAAACCCAAGACAAGAAACAAGTTTTTCTCTCTATTTTTGTGTGTGTATGTCGAAAAAAATCTTCACATATGTCTTGGAAGAACACTCTTTATATAGGAGAGTAAATCCTTGGCCTTCAAGTTTCTAATTAATTAAATAAATAATTAAAAAGAAATCACAATAAAAGATAATTCCATTTATAAAAGATTGTGATTAATCAATCAATCAATTACAAATCAATTATCTTTTATTAATTATTTATTTAACCAGCAAATAATTAATCACACAAGAAAATCAATTCTTGCACTTTATGACATGGGAGGCGCCACACCTAGGGTTTTACGCCCACAGAAAATGTCTTGTATGTGTATTATATTATTTAGCCCAACTGAATAATATTTCACATATCAATTAATTGGCCCAGCCAATTAATTATCACTGAGGCCCAATAACAAGAAAAATACCCGAATTACAGGAGCCACATTGGGGACCATTGACCTATAACCAGTAGCTCCAAAAATTAAGTAAAATATTCATCGAACAGAATATTCATACTTAAATTATTAATCCCGGGATTACGCCACCATAAACCCGAAACTGAACTCTACCAAGTATAGATATATACTTACACTCAACCTTATGAGTAAATAAGCGTCCACTGATATAATCACTACATACGGACTAACCCTCCATAGACTGTCCATTCTTAGTGGGAAGTCTCCGTGAACCTGACTCAGAATATCTCATCCTTATTTACCATTAACCCCCTAGTGATCAATTAGTTGACATATCCGATCGGTAGCTAATTAGTCTAATATGAAGCGGGCCCATCGATCATTTTCTTAGGGCTAACAAATAAGGGATTGTCTCTCTACTTCCCGCGGGAAGGAATGGATTCCATGTCCGTGAAAAACGTAACTACTCACTCATCAGGGAATAGTGCCAATGAGAAGTGACTTGGATCACATATCAAAGTGATCCGTTATTAACACATCAAACACTACCCCAAGACAAGCAGCATCATGTGATCAACTCAGGATTAAGGTCAATCCATATATGATCATCTAATGATTTAATAAGATTTCCTGATTACGGAATTATATCAAGAAATACAGATTAAATCGGTCCAATCCTATATGAATGCCATCATATATAAATGCCCCAATTGGGTACCTTCTACCGACAGTCCGGATAAGACTATCACACCCTAAGGTGTTCTGGGCGCATTATTGGTGTTTTATTCATGTGACCCTAAACTCTGATTAAGTTCACTACAGACTAACAGTTCAAGTATATCACCACTAACTCAATCCTCACGTGCGCCATACACTGAGTTAAGTGCTTACATACTGATATACTTAGGGTTTGCAGTAGTGTATACTTTATAAGCACATAGCAAATAATAAGATGAATAATAAAATCTGTCATAAAAATAATTACATAAATTGTCTTTCGGGCACTACATCTAACAAGAGCAACCAGTTGTGCCTCCAGACAACATTGAACACAGAGCTCTGCTTGCTCTTGAGAGTTGGAAGCATACTTATTTTTTATGCAAAAATTACATTCTTAACGGTTTAGACAATACTCTGTATGGTGTCTATTGTATGCTTGAGTCTACTAAAGCAATGCAGGTGCTAAGAAATTTATAGTAGGTAAATTTCTGGACTATAAGATGGTCGATTCCAAAACCGTAATTAAACAGGTTGAGGAATTACAAATCATTATATATGAAATTCTAGAATAGGGTATGATAATAAGTGAAAAATTTCAAGTAGTTTGTGTGATAGAGAAACTACCTTCATCATGGAAGGAATATAAAAGTTATCTCAAACACAAGCGAAAGCAAATGTCTATGGATGATCTGATTGTCCGACTCCGTTTAGAGGAGGACAATAGAGGATACGAAAAGAAAATTTCTATGCATATTGGATAGGCCAAAGCTCATGTTGCCGAGGTCAAGAATCGAAGAGAAAGAAAACGGGGATCGTCTTCCAAGAAAACTCGGTGAATCGTCTAAGAAACCACCGACCGCGTACAAGTTTAATGGTGAATGCCACAACCGTGGCAAATTTGGGCACCGTGCAAGTGAGTTCCGTGGAAAGAAGTCATTTCGGCCAAGGGCATATAAGGCTAAAAGCGATGGTGATGATGATATGTTCTGCGCTGTGGTGATGGAAAGCAATGCTGTTAGGAATCCAAGGCAGTGGTTTGTGGACACTGGAGTCACAAGACATGTTTGTGCTGACCGTGGAGTGTTCTCAACCTATAAGGCTGGAGCTGGTGAGAAAATCTGGATGGGTAACTCTTCCCACTCAACCATTCAGGGAACATGAAATGTGATTCTGAAGATGACTTCAGGAAAGAAGCTGACATTGACCAATGTTCTCCATGTTCCTGACATTCATAGGAATCTAGTTTCTGGTGCTATGTTAAGCAAGGCTGGTTTCAGGATGATGTTTGGTTCTGATAAGGTCATTCTGACTAAGATTGAAGTATTTGTCGGTAGAGGCTATCTTACTGGGGGTATGTTTAAGTTGAATGTAAATGGCCATTGTGCCTAAGACTATTGTGCCCGATGAGGTTAATAAAATTGCATCTACTTCTGCTTACTTGTTTGGGTCTTCTTGTTTATGGCATAATCGATTATGACATGTTAATAATAAATCAATTCGTAGAATGATGAATTTAGATTTATTACTTGATTTAAAGTTTAATCAAGGCGAAAAATGCCAAATATGTGTCGAAGCTAAAATGACTAAGCCACCATTTCCTTCAGTGGAAAGAAACACATAACCGTTATATTTAATTAATACAGATTTGGGTCATTTAAAATTTGTGCAATCAAGAGGCGGTAAAAAATACTTTGTAACATTTATCGATGATTATACACGAAATTGTTATGTCTATTTGCTAAGTAGCAAAGATGAGACAATTGAGGCTTTTAAAAACTATAACAATGAAGTCGAAAACCAACTTAGCAAACGAATTAAAAAGGTTCGTAGTGATAGAGGTGGTGAATATGATGCACTGTTTAATGAAATATGTTCACAATCCGGCATTATTCATCAAACTACAGCTCCGTATACACCTCAATTGAATGGTATTGCTGAACGCAAGAACCGCACTCTAAAAGAGATGTTGAATACTATGTTGATAAGTTCAGGCTTATCTCAGAACTTTTGGGGGGAGGCCATCCTCTCAGCAAATGTCATTCTTAATAGAATTCCATAAAAAAAAGATGGATAAGACCCCATATGTGTTGTGGAAAGACCATAAGCCAAGCTACAAATACTTGAAAGTGTGGGGTTGTTTAGCAAAGGTAGAAGTGCCTAAACCTAAACAAATAAAGTTTGGGCCTAAAACGATAGATTGCATATTTATCGGTTATCCAAATAACAGTAGCGCATATAGATTTCTAGTGCATAAATCTGACATCCTTGATATACATGTGAATGTTGTCATGGAGTCAAGAAACGTTGTGTTTTTCGAGGATGTCTTTCCAAATAAAGATAGAAACAAAGAAGATACGAGTCCAACAAAGCGGAAGCATGAATCCACGAGAGGATACCACTCCGGAAAATGAGGAAATAGAACCTCATAGAAGTAAACGGGCTAGGACTTCAACATCATTTGGTACGGATTTTCTCACCTATATGGTAGAAAACGATCCAAGAACATATTCTCAAGCTATGTAAAATCCAGAAGTGCCTTTCTGGAAAGAAGCAATCAAAAGTGAAATAGACTCCATTATGCAAAATCACACTTGGGAATTGGTTAATATCCTATTAGGGCATAAAGCTATCGGTTGTGAGTGGATTTTTAAGAAAAAAACTTAAAACTGATGGATCTATTGATAATATAAGGCTAGATTGGTAGCCAAAGGTTATCGACAAAAAAAGGTCTTGATTTTTTCGATACATATTCACCGGTAACTAAAATCACTTCGATAAAGGTTCTTATTGCGATTGTTGCAGTCTATAACCTTGAAATCCATCAAATGGATGTGAAGCGCTTTCTTAAATAGTGAATTGGAGGAAGAAATATACACGGAACAACCCGAGGGGTTTGTGGTTACGGGCCAAGAACACAAGGTGTGTAGACTCGTTAAATCATTGTATGGGCTAAAACAAGCGCCAAAACAATGGCACCAAAAATTTGATCAAACGATGTTGTCAAATGGGTTTAAAATTAACGAGTGTGACAAATGTGTCTATATCAAGAACACTTATAATTCTTATGTAATAGTATGTCTTTATGTTGATGACATGTTGATCATGGGAAGTACTCGTGATATAATCATGTATACTAAGAAGATGTTGACACGGAATTTCGATATGAAGGACATGGGAGTTGCATATGTAATTTTGGGGATTAAAATCTCTAGAATGTCTGATGGGCTTGCGTTGTCACGGTCTCATTATATTGAGTCTGTTCTAAAAAGATTTAATGTCTTTCATGAAAGTCCAGTCTAAACTCCAATTGACTTAAGTTTGCACTTAGTCAAGAACAAAGGTGAACCTGTGTCTCAGTTGAAATATTCACAAATCATAGGTTGTCTGATGTACATAACCAACTGTACTAGACCGGATGTAGCTTGTGCTTTGAATAAACTAAGCAGGTTTACAAGTAATCCAAGTGAGAATCATTGGAAAGCTTTGAATAGGGTACTAAGGTACTTAAAGTTTACAATGAATCTGGGAATACGATATACAAGATATCCGGCAGTATTAGAAGGATATTGTGATGCAATTGGATATCTGATTCAAAAGATACAAAGTCTACAATGTTATGAAATCTACGCGGGAACGCAGCGGAATTCAAAATTTTGATTTCCTTTTACCCAAGATCGACTTTGTTTAAGCAATAAACAAATAAGCTAGTAGACGGTGGTTACCTTGGTTGATCTAAAAGATCGACGCTTTGACCGTCTAAGGAGAGTAGTTCTGCATAGAGCCGCCCAAGTGTTCGGCCTTTACCGCTAGTCCACACGAATAGCCCGCTGGAATCCCATCATAGATTGCAATTGGAAAAACTCCGGTTGCTAGACCGGCCCTTTTCCCTTCTCTCCAACTCTCTATAGGATGCTCTCTATTTTACACAAGAACTATTAGTTCTTGGAATTGTGTTGTACAAAAGAGATTGACACCCACCTCTTATTTATAGTAGAAGTGGCGCCCCAAATATGAGTGGAGGAGAAGAAAACATTTTCCCAATAAAATAAGGAAAATACAATTGATTGATTTATCTCATTTAATTTAATATCCCATATTAAATATTTCTAAGATATTGTCAATATCTTATATTGACTATATTTATCTTATTACCATAAATCAATTTACACATGTGTATATATATCACTTATATATTACAAACATAAATCTATACAAATATATATTTTGGAAACAATTGTGCACATGCACATCATATGTGCAAACCCACGCATGTTTGTATATATTTATAAATATTAATATCTAATATTAATATATGGTAATACCATTAATTAAATTGCACAATCCAAGTGTATCTTATACACACACAAATTGCGCCACCTTCAGCCAAAGATTTGGTATCCGGAATATTCTTTAATTAATCAATATAATTAATATATTGTATTATATTTATTCATAATAAATAAATACCACTATAACCTTTATAGTACGAGATAAAGTTTCCTTATTTGGTTATCATCTATAACCACATTTTAATCCGGCTAGATGTTCATATGTGTATGACCCGATAGGCTTCCGAATAAGTTGGCCGTAGACACAAAGTGCAAATTACGAAAATGCCCTTCATGCCTAACGATCACGGGATAGCGTCTAGCAACACACCGTGACCCCCAATCATCGAGAGAGTCAAATGCAATGCTACTACCTTTCATGTGAAACAGTTACCGTGTAACTTACAATCCTATCGCTGTAATAATATCTATACGATTGTTTCTCGAGTGTCGATACATTAACGATCGTATCTTATAATTTGGATATCATGCTCTCTCGAAGTAACTCATTTACTCTCACTTTGCAAAGATTCACGAGAGCTAGACATTCCTTATAAGAAGGCAATTTCGGATATTCGATCCCAATCATAGGATACGCGATTCCCGGACGACCAATCATGTATACTCCACATGCTTCAGTATCACACCCAATCACTACCGCATGATCACCCCGTGGCTAGGGGAAACCTCAATAGTGTCAAAGCCTGACAATCCACACCGTGATGCCATGAAGACTCCGGTCTTAAGGATAATTACACAACCGCCACATTGTGTGACACTTAATGTAAGTGGGTCAGTCTAACGTACGCATTCTCTAATACACGTCCACGTACAGTCCAAGTGTCTCTACACTTCGATAGACGAGATCTATCCCTGCCCTTAAAGACGAGAAGACATCTAATACGTGCTAGTATGTTCGTACTATCAATGCCATGTTTAATAGTGTATCAGCCCAGAGACATTTAAGTATCAAACTTATTAAAGTGATTAGAGATCTCATCAACCATAATCGCCTATCATAGTTTCTCTATCACAGTTTAATACTAAGGACGTTATCATATAACAATTCATAATTGGTTCTTTAAAAAAACATATATATGACAACAGAAAAGCCATTTAATATATATATGTATAAACATAAAGAAATAGTAGAAATGATCCGACCCGGTCGGATCCGGTCCAACCCGATTGGGTTTAGGACACTATTTCAACAATCTCCCATTTGGCCTAAAACCAATCACTAGCACACACAAGACCAAGTTGAAACACAAGAATATCATGCAATACTCGCAACTAGCCCTAGCCATGAATGGATCGCTATTCATGGGGACTCAGACCATCTTCATACCATGCTCCAAATGACCAAGTCAAAAGGAACCGCCTCAACACACACACGAATCTCTGACGAGACCCTAGTCCTTACATCATGCAATGAATCCCCTTACTATATCAGCTATATGGAAAAGGTGGAAGAACCGTACAAGGTTCAGGAATGAACCTCATAGACTCATATACCGCTCCCGCTGCGCCTCTAAGGCACTACTGTGTTTTGGTGGTTGTAGAATTTACAGTGACCCATAGCTAAGAACATTTCCAGCTCACTGTATCACTTAATCAAGGTGATTGCAAACCTAGTCTGTAGCTCCCACCCGCCTTCATAAGACTCAGGATATACGTCTGTATAACTATATTTATCTGATTCCAAGTTTCGATAAACTAGGAAGCCATCCTTAACTTGTTTAAGGATATTCTCGACATTCACCAGATTTACTTTCATACTTGCTCATGACTCTTCATGGACTATGAACATCCGGCATTACCTTTATGATGGTTCCTATCGCAGTACCGAAGGAAACCTTCCATAAGCATCATCTTTCACCTTATCCTTAGGACGAACGTCCTAACATAGATAGATCTTGAGAACACTGGCTAGCAGTATCCCCGTTGCGATCTATGCTAAACTCTTTTAGCATCACATCTATATAGGTAAACTATAATTTAACAGCAGTTAAATCTATCACTATAGATTCTTATTTCTAAAATAAGAACTGCTAATCCAAGTGCTTTCGTAAAGAACTTGAGCTACCAAACATTAATTGACTGTGACATGGGGTGACAATTCTTGAGAGAGATATCCAATACCTTACTCAAAAATCGTAACACACTCCCACTAACCATCTTGCACATTGGGCATATCCTTCTTTTGACTAAATCAAACTCCTTTGATTATCAAACAAAGAAATTGTCTAGAGAAACATGTTTGAGTCCATAAATGGATCTCGTGGGCTTACATATCATGTTATCGTCTATGAACATCGAGTTGTCTGCCCAACGTCTTCAACACTATCATATAGTCATGATACGAAGTTATAACAAGTATTATCTGAATAGAAATGGGCTCAGCCTTACGGGGACATTCCCTCTAGGTAAGACAGACTAGGTTCAAAACCTGGTTGTCACTAATGGAATCTAATTCAGATATTATGGTTCCTGGCCATATGTCTCAATCTTGCCTTTCAAACATTCTTTCATAAGTCGTGAGATATTCATTCTTCAAGATAAACATACTAGCAACCTTTTCAGGCTTGAGGTTATCCACAGACTTACAGAACTTTTGTGTGCTCTGAGCAGTGTTCTACACCTCATCGCTATGCGGCGTCTGCTCATGTTCCAGTGGTGAAATATATCTTTGTGGTTCTCAAACTCTTTTGAGATATTATTTACTCCCACTGTCTCTTTTGGAAGTAACACTTCCTCTAGAAAACAGCATGCTTGGGGACAAACATTTTGCTCCATGGACAGGTAAATAATAGATAGCGTACTTGCTAAGATACTCCACATAGTCGCATATGTCGTACTAGGCTCCAAGCCTTTCTGACTTTGCATATGACAACTTCAAATCATCGGTTAAGATAGATTCGACATTATCCTCTTCCATATCTAATATGGAATTTATTCAACCTTTATTCTTTGGAACTCGGTTAAGTATAAGGGCACTATCCCAAAACGGGTAAGGGATACTTCGCATGGCATGCGTCACACCTTTATCATATAAAGTGTTGTTTCCATTTTGGGAACACAATCTAATTGCGTATCCCAAAGATAGTGTCCTTCAAGGGAGAATCGGATTCTATTTCAGACGTCTTCTGAAACACCCTTCAGGTATTAATTGCTTCAATCCATTTGAAGATTAATTCCTAAGTAGCTCATCAATCTCATATTCGTACTAGCTCGAACTTTTCGGGTTTTCCGAATTGTCGTACTTCAATAAGTACATTCAACTATTTCTAAAAATAGTCACAAGAGAGAGATAAACAATTATTTGTGGCATTAATTGTCATAAGCCAACAAACATCGGTATGTTTAGGCTTTAGACAATTTTTCTAGAATTTGTAACCATTTCATAAAAAGGTTATTTTAGTCATCTTTAGATAAGATACGTATCACCCAAATGATTCATAATCACATGGTTCAGACATCATCTAAATGATATTTGATTATACGTTTCTCTTCCAGGGAGTTGACATCTAGAACAACTACAAATATCAAGGATAACAGCCATATAAATATTTAGTTGAGATCTCATCACATATATCAACTATATAGTGACATCAATCTAGTATGTTAGATTCAGTGACCTTTCAACTTTATCGGAATAACATTTATTCTTTACAATTGAATATGTCTTACTAAATCCTGACAAGCAACTGAAAACATGTTCTTCATAAGAACCGGAACATAATAACATTTATTTAGTTCCCTTATCAGTTTACTAGATTTAGAATATGGTAAATGTCACAACGTTTGCTTCACCTTCCATATCTTCATTTAATCTTTCTAATTTAATCACACTCGTAAGATATCACATATCTAAAAGTTGACTTGAACTTATATAGATTTATCTCAACACACTTGCCTAGAATAGAGACTTCAATAAGTTCTCTATTTAAGCACACGCCCTAACTTCCTTTTCAATCCTTCAAGCACTTGTAAATATTTCTTAGTGTAGTCTTCATAAGTCTTAAGAAAGATCACAAGAGCTATGTCTTTAATTTCCTTTCACAAAGAAAATCAAAAGTTTATTAAATAGTTTATTTAACCTTTTAAATCGTATTTAAAAGATTAACTATTTAATTAACCTTTAAGCAATGGTAGAATTAAGTCGATACTTAAATCTTATAATTTTGAAAACAACCTTTCCAAAATTAGATGTGGTCATTCTTATCCAACGTTTGAATTAATTGTCATCATATGACTGAATGATCATATTGGATCGTATCCAATGTGATGAGCTTCCGCCTTTCATTAATAATTAAAGTCTTGGAGTACTGCATCAAATATGTAGTCTCTAACTACTACAACGGGATTTCTCGTGCCATTGCTTATTTTAAAAGGATTAATATTACTTAACCATATTTGAGAACGTTTCCCAAAAGGTAATAGTCATAATTTGATTTTACTAATCGAGAATAAAACATAAATATAAAGTTTGCTAAAACTACAACATAAAAAAATTGAAAATAAAAGAGTGTTGTTGTTTATACACGCAAAATCAAAAATGGTCTTTTGATTTATGATTTTGCTCCCACTAGTCAACTACTCCCAATTGACTTTCAAGAATCTTTCAAAATTCTTTAGTGGCCAAGATCCCATCTCGGTTACTCCGATTCCCGACGAGGGCCGATCAACCGGAATAATTCGAAAGGTATGTAACACTTACCAATCACATCTCTATGTGACTCTTGGTGGTTGACTAGTCAACTCTTTGACAATTCACATCTTTATGTGGTAGTCAACCCCTTGCCTCTAGAATAAGACGGTCTTGACGAGGGCCAATCACCGCAATACTCTAGTCAAGTCATAACCCAATATTCGCGATATCTCATACGATCATATCTCAATAACGATGATATACCCGTGGTAGGTCAACTCCCGACGAGGGCCGATCGGTTGGATCCGAACAAAGGCTCTTCACCGTTGCTATAATATTGGGAGACAATATTTCAAATTGATTTTTGTTGTGGAAGTATTTACGTAAATTAATTCACTTAATTAATTTTAATTACGGTCTCATCAAATATATCTATCTCTATAGACATACATCCTACGCATTTATCTAGATCGTGCCTAGTCATTCATCTATCGTATCATATAAAATAAATACAAGCACAAAATAAATAAATGTGTAAAGTAACCGGTTTGATCATGGACTTTTCCTAGGTGCGGTTTCGAACACAAACTGACGAAATCGCAGGTCACAATCTAAGGTAGCTGCAACTGCCAATAGGATCTTTAATGCGCCATTTTCCAAAGGGATCTTTATTCTTCTTTCTTTGGTATCCATCTTCTGCTCCATTCTTGTTACATTTAATTCTATCTAATAAAATAAATACACCGGCCGCACAGGGGGGGGAGCTAACGGGAATATGATAAATGCGAGAAAATAAACTAGGTCACGTTCTTCATAACGGCCTAGGACAATTTTTAAACCAACAAAAAAATTAAATCATTCACATCTATCTATCTATCGGTCAAGTCCATGATCAATCGGGGTCCAAATAATCATATTATATCTACTATATCTAATCCATACAATAACATCTTATGAAAAAGATAAAATTAAAATTTTAACTACTTGCGTCTTAATTAATCAATTAACATTTAATCTATTAAATAATTTTATCCTATCAATTAACTAATTAACATTTAATTAATTAAATGATTTTAATCAAAATAAAATTAACGGTTAATTTTAAACCGATTTTAATTTTAATTTTAATTAATTAGAACTATTCTAAAAATAAATCAAAATTAAAATTAAGTCTCTTTTGTTTCTTTACTATTGATTCCTAATCAAAAGGGATGCATTTGGTTTCCTAAACCAAAAGGCATCTTCCTAAACCAAATTTGGTTTAGGCATGGCCACTTTCCAAAATCAAAATTTTGGAAGTGGCCTAGGCCTAGGCTTTTTACAAATAAAATAATTGAAAAGGGCCTAGGCCTATTCCAAATCAAATATTTGGAAAGGCCAAATAATTTTGGTTTAGGCCTGTTCACTTTCCAAAATCAAAATTTCGGAAGTGGCCTAGGCCTAGGCCTTTTACAAATCAAATATTTGAAAGGGTCGTAGGCCTATTCCAAATCAAATATTTGGAAAGGTCAATATTATTTTAATGCCATGTGGCATCCCAATGGCTCAAACTATTTGAACCATTGGTTATCTACATGACACAACTAAACAAAGGAGAAATTACCAATCACAACTATGAACCATATTGAATCACAAAATACACAAAACAAAATTTAAGAGATCCACCAACATTGACCGGTCAACCGACGCCGGCAGCAGGCTAGCCTGCCTCCGCCGCCGCCGTCAGTCGGCCGACCACCACCAGATCTCGTTTTTTTTCGTTTCTTTTCGTGTATCATTTTCGAATAAAAATCTTTCATCTTTTAATTACGTGATTTAGAACGATAAAATTAACTACGCAAAATAACATGCTTATTGCTTAAGCTCGAAGCTCTCTCTGATACCACTGTTAGGAAATCTACGCGGGAACGCAGCGGAATTCAAAATTTTGATTTCCTATTACCCAAGATCGACTTCGTTTAAGCAATAAACAAATAAGCTAGTAGACGGTGGTTACCATGGTTGATCTAAAAGATCGACGCTTTGACCGTCTAAGGAGAGTAGTTCTGCATAGAGCCGCCCAAGTGTTCGGCCTATACCGCTAGTCCACACGAACAGCCCGCCGGAATCCCATCATGGATTGCTATTGGAAAAACTCCGGTTGCTAGACCGGCCCTTTTCCCCTCTCTCCAACACTCTATAGGATGCTCTCTATTTTACACAAGAACTATTAGATCTTGGAAATGTGTTCTACAAAAGAGCTTGACACCCACTGTTGGAAATAAAATTTATGTTTTGATGATAATTCATCATATTTGTTTAAAGTATTATCTTAACCCCATTGATGAAGTGCTAAAGCCAGCTATTCTAGTGAAAAGCTAAAAGATGTCTAGAACTGAATGTATAGGTTTTATTAGAGTCTGATAATTGTATAAGTTACATCAGACAAGCACTGTAATAATTAGTGTGTCGTAAACCGAAAACTCGGAAGTCATCTAGAAAAGCGGAAATCACTAAGACGTAAACCGACTCGAATACACCAAAGCATCAAACCGAAGAAAATAAGTTCGCCGAGGGACACGGACAAATTTGGCTTATATAGAAGATCGAAGAACTGAGGAACACAGACTCAGTTATTAAAGACTGAAGAACTGAGGGTTCAAACTCAATTATGAAGACTAAGTCAAGACTGTAAAGTTAGATTTCAGGCAAGATTGTGGTGACCTGAACTAACTTTATGGATCTTGTATGAAGTCCTAAGAATCATAAGGACAATGAATTATTAGATGATAATGAGTCATGGTGTACTCTGATTAAGTCAATTATAATCAGATGAAAACTGGAGTACTGATATTTGAAGAAGAGTAAAATCTCAGTTAACGCTCCAAGTCAGTTAGGAAACTAACAAACAATAAACTCAGTATAAAACTGATAAGGAAACTCAGTTTTATAAGTCAGCCATCCAACAAACTGATCGTACAGTCGAACGTTATAAAGGAAGCAATTTCATTGGATGAGTTACTGACACAGCAGAACGGTCAGAAAATATAGCCGTTACAAGAGAGACGTTGATACAATTCGAATTGAAGCCAGATGAACGTTGGACCTCACACTATAAATAGAAGACTTTGCACCAAGGATAAAAACAACGAATTTACAAGTATCATCAAGCAATTTTGTGCATTAGTCGTTTTATTCGAATTACTATCATCTCTGCGCTATAACAAGAACATATCTAGAAATTCTTCAAGTTTTCAAGCTACACAGATTTTATCAAGAATCATACACTTTGAAGACCCACAAACAAGAATCAATTTATTGATTCTCAGCCCAACTTTGATTCTACATCAAAGGTTCTAGACTGTGAAGCAAACCAGGAAGGTTTTGCCAAGGACAGTTGTGACAAGCAGTCGGGTAGACTGTGTTTGTGGTGGTAGCTGGTGAAAAGGCAATTCAACCCTCCAAGGATCAGTGTTCAAGCAATTGAAGAACAGCAATTCTACCTGTTCTACAACTGTTTAGATAGTGACGCTAGGGATTAGCCAAGGACTATTGTTTAGGACTTTTTGTAATAGTTCACCTCAAGAAGTTCTAGTGGAATTTTCCTCCGCACCACAGGGGAAGAGAGGACGTACGGGATTACACCACCTGGAACCTCTATAATACTTGTCTTATTTACTTTACGCACTTACTTACTTATTCAGCATTTATTTACAGCATTTTGATAATTGATTGTTATACACCTCACAGTTTACAAACTGACATTCATCGGAATTCAGTTTACTACACTCAGTTTTCACAGAGAATAACAAGATCAAGAAAAAGGCTAAAACTTAATCCGCTGCCGGTTGACTCAGTTTCAAGCTTAAGTCAGTTTGACTTAAACTCAGCTTAGTCAGCTTAACTCCACACAAGTTTAACTGAACCTTAATTTGTTTTAAATCCAGTTTTAGGGACAAGTTTATTCACCCCCCCCCCCCCTCTCTAAACTTGTGTTAGCCTTTCCAAGGGACCAACAATTGGTATCGGAGCAAGGTTTCTTTGATAAGATATCAATTGTTCTGTATCTCCTCTAGTTGTTCTCATTTGAAAGCTCAGTTTCCAGTTGTTAAACAATAAATTTTCACTCACTCACTATGGATAACAATCAATATGCAAGAAAGATGCTTATGTGCAACATGGATAGATTTGACGAATATAAACGTAGTATGCAGGCCTTTCTAGCAGCTACTCATGATGAAATGATGGATGTACTCACTGATGGACCAATCCATATCACTCACATGCAAACTGATGGTGAGAGACAAATTCGAGTTCCAAAGACCAAATCCGAATGGACCAGTGATGATCGCAAGCGAAACAATCTCAACAATGTTGCTATGGACTTTATTCTTAGAACTCTTGACAGCAACATGTACTTGAAGGTGAAAAATTGCACAACTGCCAAGGAAATGTGGGACAAACTACAACTTGTTTGTGAAGGAACAGATTCAATTAAGGAAAACAAGATCTCTGTTGCAAAACAAAAGTTTGAAAATTTCAAGATGAAATCTGGAGAAACTATTGACCAGATGGAAACAAGATTCAGTGCTATCATGGATGAATTAGATCTACTCAAGATTGAATACTCTAAGAAAGTTATCAACACAAGAATCTTGAAGGTATTACCAATGTGCTGGAAGATGAAGGTCACTGCTATGGAAGAATCCAGAAGACTTGACATAGAGGATTCATTCAAAATCTTCTTAGATCTGAAAGCTTATGAATTCAGTGAAGATTTTACAAGTACAGCTGCAATAATCAAAGCTCTGGAAGAACCAAAAACCACAGCACTTGCAGCAGCATCAAATGACATTCAAGAAAACTCATCTAGCAATCTTCATGAATTGGATGAAATGGAAGAACAAATGGCTCTAATGATGAACAGAATTCGAAGAATGAAGAGTGGACATCCAGTCACTCAGAAGTTTATCAAAAGGACTCCTGAGAAAAGAAAAGACGATGAATATCTCTGTTTCAACTGCAAGAAACCTGGACAATATAAAGCTAAATATCCAGAACTGGCCAAGAAGACGCCACCAAGAAGAGTTGGTAGAAGTGCACTCCTTGCTGGAGATGAATCAGATTATGAAGCTGGTACTGAAAGACTATCAGATGACACAGCTTTAATGGCACATATGGAAGATACAAATGAGGTATGTGAATAAAACTCTAAATATTCATCAGCTCAGATTTCCATGCAAAATGAATGTTCTTCGATTGCTGACTCCAATCCAAAAAATCAAGAATTAGAAGAAACACTTGATGAATTGATGAATCAGCTAGTAATTATTCAAGCTGGTTATGAATCAATTAAAGCTGAGAAGGAAAGTCTAATTCTTGAAGTTGAAAGATTGAAGTCTGAATTAAAAATATTGAAACTGACTAAAACTGATAAAGAAAAGATTCAAGATCGCCCATCGCATCGACGAAGCAAAGAATCGAATCATTTGCTCAATCAAGCTCAATTACTAGATTCAAATCGGAAAACCTTATGGAGACAAAAGCTGGTTTAGGATTTGATACACAAAGAATCTTCTAAGGATGGAACCGAAGAAAGTCGTCAAACCTAGTACCAAAACCGGTATCAAGTTTGTAGCCGAGAAACTTCCACAACCGAGAAAATTGTTGAACCAAGAAAGCCGTATCACATAGGACAAATCGGTTTTCCAAGAAAACAACCGATTTACCAACAAAGGGAAACCAAATGGTAAATCGGCAGTATCTCAAGAAAACCGAACTGGGAAATCAACTGCCAGGTCCACAAAAACCAATCAAGTCAAGAACCAGAAAAATTACAATCAAAGTAAATCCAAGAATGTCAATCATTCAAAGATTCACGCATTCATGGGGGAAGGAAGACTATATCCCACTGATGATGATTGGAATTTTACTGCATCTATTGCTAAAACTGATAATAACAATCATTCAAGACAGAAAACCTATCAAAGGTTTCAGTCCAAGACTCAGCAGAGGACTAATCTCAGTTCTCAGCAAAAGTTCCAGGACAAGGTCAGTTCAGACCTCAGTACAAAAGGAATGACGGTTATCACTCTAGCTTTAATAATAGAAAGCAACATGGAAATAAGTATCAGTCAAAAAATCTGAGAGATCATATAAATAAGACACAGTCCAAACATAGATACTATGGGAGTGTGGCTTACATATATGAAAACAAGTGCAACAATATCCGAAGAATCCCAAAAGGATATATTCCCAGAGTTGTACTGACAACTGACCCCCATGGACCAAACCGAATTGGGTACCTAAAAACTTCTAATTTTTATTGCGGGATATATGGTACTTTGACAAAGTGGTTGCTCTAGACACATGACAAAGAGTAAAGACTCGTCTCGGTAATTTTATTGCAAAGGATGGACCAAAGGTTAATTTTGGAAGTAAATACAAACCTGGATACACCGAGGTTATGGCACCTTAATCAGAATGGACTTACAATCAAAAATGTATCTTATGTAGAAGGAGGACTACACTACAATCTACTCAAAGACACGAGTCAATTTTGTGATATGGGATACAAAGTTACTTTCGACAAAGAATTTCGCGTTGTCGTCGCCGAATCAACCTTATCAAGTTGTCCTAGCCGGAAGAAGAAAAGAAAATATGTATGTAGTAGATTGGACAACTGCCATTGCTGAAACCTGTTTGCTTGTGCATACAAAATCAGAAATCAGTTGGCTATGGCACAAGAAACTGAGTCATATTAACTTTGATGACATCAACACACTTGTTAAGAAGCAGTTAGTCATTAGACTACCAGAAATATCATATAAGAAAGACAGCTTGTGTGATGCATGTCAACAAGGAAAGCAAACAAAAGCAAGTTTCAAGACCAAATCTCAGCATTCAACAACCAGACATCTAGAATTGCTACACATGGATTTATTTGGACCTATTACACCAATAAGTATCAGTGGAAAGAAGTATACATTGGTGGTAGTAGATGATTTTTCAAGGTACACTTGGGTAATCTTTTTAACCAAGAAAAGTGAAACCAAGCAAAGACTCACAGAACTACTCAAAAGACTTCAGAATCATAAAGGAGTTTCAGTTGTGAAGATAAGATCAGATAAAGGAACTGAATTCCTCAACAGTGTGATTATTGAATATTGTGAAGAAAATGGTGTTTTACACCAACTTGCTGCCACAGGAACACCTCAACAGAATGGTGTAGCTGAAAAAAGAAATAGAACACTCAAAGAAGCTGGGAGGTCTATGATCTGTGAAGCTAAACTACCTGAAAGATATTGGGCAGAAGCAATTAACATAGCTTGTTACACACAGAACAGAGCTCTCATGAACAAAAGACATGAGAATACTCCTTATGAAATTTGGAATGGAAGAAAACCAAATGTTTCATACTTTCATGCTTTTGGAAGCATGTGGAAATATTACATATCAAATAGTATGTAATATTTATTTGTACATTATTTGTACACTTTATTTGTAAAATGACATATTAATTGTGGTACATATAAACAATTAATATGTCAAACTCTAGTTACTTTATGTCATAGACATTCTTTTACTTTTCATGCTTACTTGCCGCCCATATCTAGTGGCCGCCCTAGCTAGCTAGTATCTCCCTTCAATTGTAACTATTTATACTTCTTTCATTGAATGAATAAACTAAGTTGAAGTTTACTCTAGTGTTTATCACTTTCTCAAACTCTCTTCATGGTATCAGAGCCTTACTGAGTTCTAAATTCCGCTGCAAACTCAGTTTTGTTATTTCAAAAATGTCTACTGTAACTGACAGTTCATCTTCATCAGTAGACTCCCAGCTGCCTCAGCAGACTGGGGTCACTGAATCTTCTTCATACACAAATCATAGACTTGATGGTAACAACTACTTGATATGGTCAAGATCTATGAAAATGTACATCTCTGGACAAGGTAAGATGGGATACCTGTCCGGCTCTAAACCTGCCCCTGCTGAAGATGACCCCGGATTTGAAGCTTGGGACACTACTAATAATCAAGTCATGACCATTCTCACAAGATCAATGACAAAAGAAATTAGTGAGAACTTTATGATGTATGATACCGCAAAGGAAATCGGGATAATGCCGAGATCTTTACTCCAAGAAAGACAATACATCGAAGTGTATGAACTTGAAGCTCGATTCAAACTGAGACAAGGAGATATGTCCGTAACTCAATACTTCAACCAACTATCTAGGGCATGGCAACACCTAGATATGTTGGAAACTCACCCCCGGAATGATGTTAAGGATGCCGCCCTTTATAAGGACATTATTGAGAAAAAGAGAGTATTCAAGTTTCTTACTGGACTGAATCCTACTCTTGATGATGTTAGAGGAAGAATCCTTGCCACAAAACCTCTCCCTAATCTCAAATCCATGTTTTCTGAGGTCAAACATGAAGAAAGCAGGAGGAAAGTGATGCTGCTGAACTCCCCTGCTGACAACCCTGCTGAGAGTGCTACCCTGCTGACTGTCAGAAAGCCTGCTGAGGTTACTGAGACATCTAGGAAGCCTAATGATAGACCTGGAAAGTTGTTCTGTGAGCACTGCAAACGCACAAATCACACCAAGGACACTTGCTGGAAGCTACATGGAAAGCCTAACTCCTCCAAGCCTACCAGGGAAAGTCGGGCGTGCATGTCAATGAAGAAGAAAATGATAACAAGTTGAATGCTCAGTTTGCTGCATTCAAAGCTTTCCTCACTCAACAAAAAGAAGGTAGTCCCTCTACTGACATAGCTACTCAGGCTAGTGCAGGTAAATTCTACTCTTCTATTAGTAATGAAACATGGATTGTTGATTCTGGGGCCTCCTCCCATATGACTGGCAATAAAAACCTCATAACTCACTTTATGCCATGTCATCAAATTCACAAAGTTAAGACTGCTGATGGATCTATCTCGTGTGCAAAAGGTTTTGGAACTGTTAAACTCACTAATAAGATATGCCTAAAGGATGTCCTATTTGTTCCAAACTTAGAATGCAATCTCGTATCTGTCAGTAGACTAGCAAAAGATTTGAATTGGACTGTTGTTTTTAATAAGAATCAGTGCACTTTCCAGGACCCTTCTTCACGGGAAGTGATTGGGAGGGCTAAACCCCGCTCAGATTGTATGTGGTCAACCCCGTGAAGATAGAAAGGCGAAGACCGAATCGCCTGGCCTCGCACTCAAACCTTAGACAATATCATGTTATGGCATTATAGACTAGGACATCCAAGTTTTGGTTATTTAAAGTCCGTAATTCGAATTATTTAAAGGATGTAATATCAATGATCTTCAATGTGATATTTGTCAATTTGCCAAACTTACCAAATCTCGTGTATACCAAACTTCCTTATTTGCCTTCCACACCTTTCACTTTAATTCATAGTGATGTATGGGGACCTTCAAGAGTAAAAAGTATAACAGGGAAAAGGTGGTTTGTCACCTTCATTGATGATCATACCAGGAACACATGGCTGTTTTTAATGAAGGATAAATCCGAAGTTGGAACAATTTTTCAGAATTTTACAACATGATCTCTACTCAATTTGACACTAAGATCAAGATCTTAAAGATCGATAATGCACTTGAATACTATGAGTCTAACCTCGGTAATTTCTTGATGAATAAGGGGATTGTCCATATCGGTAGTTTTGTGGAAACACCTCAACAAAATGGAGTTGCCGAGAGAAAGAATAGGCACTGTTTGGAGATGGCTAGATCAATCATGTTCACCACACATGTTCCAAAGTATATGTGGGGTGAAGCTATATTAACTGCCACATACTTAATTAATAGACTTCCCAGCAGAGTGTTAGGCTTCAAAACTCCTATCCAAACCCTTCTGACCACACACTCCTGTTCTCATCTTATTTCCCAATTACCTCCAAAAATCTTTGGCTGCACTGTGTTCGTTTATATACATGCCCAACACAGAAGCAAACTGGATCCCAAAGCTCACAAGTGCATCTTCCTAGGATATGCAAAGGACAGGAAAGGGTACAAGTGTTATTCTCCTTCTGAGAAAAGATTTTACAATTCTATGGATGTAAAATTCTTTGAAAGAACTCCCTACTACAGCAAGTCCACTGAGGCAGTCACTGATAGGAACCTGATTGAAATTGACCTAAATCCGGTCCTACAGCAAACTCTTCATCCTCAAAGAACCTACCGATTCTCGGCGGGCGAACCTCGGCACTCGTCGACCCTCAAGACCCCGCCGACCCTCAACGGCCCTACCGAACCGAGCCTACTAACACACGGAGCCTACCGAACCGAGCCCTGCGAACCGAGCCAGCGATACTCGGCAACCCATCGACTCTCGGCACTCGCGATATTGATGATAGACCTATTGCCATCAGGAAGGGGAAAAGATATTGCACTACTGATCATTCCATTCATAATTATCTATCTTATGATCAGTTATCTCCGACTTTTGCCTTGTTTACACAGGACTTGGACTCTCACTCCATTCCAAATAATATTCAGGAAGCTCTTCAACATGATAAGTGGAACGCTGCAGTAAAAACAGAAATGACTGCCCTCCTGGATAATCATACTTGGGATCTAACAACTCTCCCCAAAGGCAAGAAGACAGTCAGCTGCAAGTGGCTATTTACTATCAAATACAATGCTGATGGTACAATTGACAAGTATAAAGCCAGACTGGTTGCAAGGGGTTTCACTCAAACTTATGGCATTGACTACACAGAAACTTTTGCACCAGTGGCAAAACTGAACACTGTGAGGATACTGATATCTCTTGCTGTCCAACTTGATTGGCCTCTTCACCAATTGGATATCAAAAATGCCTTTCTCAATGGTGACCTTACCGAGGAAGTCTACATGAGGGTACCTCCTGGGTTTACCAATCCTCACACTCAAGGAAAGGTCTGTAAATTGAGGAAATCTCTATATGGCCTAAAGCAATCCCCAAGAGTCTGGTTTGGGAAACTCACTACTGTGGTTAAAGCTGCTGGATATCATCAATGCAACTCAGATCACACCATGTTTTTCAAAACCACTAGCCAGAAAAGATCTATTCTTATTGTATATGTGGATGATATCATCCTCACTGGTGATGACTCTACTGAGAACCAGAATTTGAAAACTCTACTGGCAAAGGTTTTTCAAGTCAAGGATTTGGGCTATCTTAAATACTTCCTTGGTATGGAAATTGCAAGAAACAACCAGGGTATCTCTATCTCTCAAAGGAAATATGTGCTGGACCTACATCGAAGGAAGCGGTATCTTGCCGGGATGCAAACCCGTCGTATCCCCGAGTAGACCCCGCACTACCCCGTCGCATGGTGACATTGTCGTCGGGAAGGATCAATATCAAAGACTTGTAGGGAAACTCATTTATCTGTCCCATACAAGACCTGATATTGCATATGGAGTCAGTCTGGTTAGCCAGTTCATGCATTGCCCTACTGAGCAACATTGGGATGCTGTGAACAGGATACTGAGGTACTTGAAATCCACCCCTGGCCAAAGCCTACATTTCACCAAGTCTGCTGAGAGATCTGTCAAGGTTTACACTGATGCTGATTGGGTTGGCTGTCACATAGACAGAAGGTCTACTACAGAGCACTGCTCTTATGTATGGGGAAATCTTGTCACCTGGAGGAGCAAGAAACAACCCTCGTCTCCGTAAGCGTCTTGTCGAAGCCGAACTCGGGGCACTAGTTTTGGGTATTTGTGAAGCTCTATTGATAAAAAGGGTCCCGATCGAACTTCGGCGGCCTATTCAAGCACCCTATCAAACTCTCGCCGTGACAATAATTCAAAGCATTATGCATGGCAGAGGATCCATCCATCATGATAAAACCAAACATGTGGACATTGACAGACACTTCCCGAAGGAGAAGATTGATGCCAAGATTATTCAACTCCAGTATGTTCCCTCAGCAGACCAGAATGCTGATATTCTCACCAAGGCCATTCCACCGCTTATGTTCAGCAGACTGAGTAGCAAACTTGGCTGTATAAACATATACAACCCAGTTTGAGGGGGGGTGTGGAAATATTACATATCAAATAGTATGTAATATTTATTTGTACATTATTTGTACACTTTATTTGTAAAATGACATATTAATTGTGGTACATATAAACAATTAATATGTCAAACTCTAGTTACTTTATGTCATAGACATTCTTTTACTTTTCATGCTTACTTGCCGCCCATATCTAGTGGCCGCCCTAGCTAGCTAGTATCTCCCTTCAATTGTAACTATTTATACTTCTTTCATTGAATGAATAAACTAAGTTGAAGTTTACTCTAGTGTTTATCACTTTCTCAAACTCTCTTCAAAGCACATGTTTCATACACAATAATGGAAAAGATCAACTTCATGTTTTTCAGCCCAAGGCTGATGAAGGAATTTTTCTAGGATATTCAAGTGTCAGCAAAGCTTTTAGAGTACTAAATAAAAGGACACTCAAGCATGAAGAATCAATACATATAGTATTTGATGAACCAAACTTCCCTGGTGAAACAACTGAAGACCGACAAGAACCAGTTTCTCAGTCTCAGTTACCAGTCATGCCAGAACCAGTTTCAGTTGAAATTGGAAGACTACAAATTTCAGAATGTTCAGATCAAGATCAGTCTCAGTTTCCAACTACTCATCAAACCACACCTGAACTACATGTTCCTGATCCAACTGAAGAAATTCAAGAACCAGTTCTTGAAAAACCAGTCGAACAAGATATAAATCCTTTGATACAAACACCCACATATCAATGGATGAGAGATCACCCTGAAGAACAAGTAATTGATGATACTCAAACTGGCGTTCGAACAAGACATCAATTAGATGCAATGATTGCGTGTTTTCTATCTCAATCAGAACCTAAAGAAATTGAAGAAGCTTTGAAAGATCCAGACTGGATATTAGCTATGCAAGAAGAACTCAATGAATTTGAGAGAAATCAAGTATGGGAATTGGTAGATAGACCAGTTCATGTCAATATCATTGGAACCAAATGGGTTTTCAGAAATAAACTTGATGAAGATGGGAATATCATCAGAAACAAAGCTAGACTTGTAGCTAAAGGATACTCTCAAGCTGAAGGCATAGACTTTGATGAAACCTATGCACCAGTTGCAAGATTAGAAGCAATCAGATTATTTCTTGCCTTTGCAGCTCATAAGAAATTCAAGGTTTACCAGATGGATGTTAAAAGCGCATTTCTAAATGGAATTCTTGAAGAAGAAGTATACGTTCAACAACCACCTGGATTCGAAATCAAAGATCAAGCAGATAAAGTTTTCAAGCTAAGGAAAGCTCTTTATGGACTTAAACAAGCACCAAGAGCTTGGTACGAAACTCTATCTCAGTTTCTGGTGGATAATGGATTTATCAAAGGAGCAATCGACAAAACTTTATTCAGAATGAAGAATGGAGAAGATACTCTACTTGTTCAAATTTATGTTGATGATATCATTTTTGGATCAGAAAATGAACAGCTTTGTGAGAAATTTGAAGGTTTGATGAAAAGCAAATTTCAAATGAGTATGATGGGAGAATTAAATTACTTCCTTGGTTTACAAGTTAAAAAGTTAGATGATGGAATTTTCATTCACCAAACAAAGTATACAAGAGAACTTATCAAAAAGTTTGGTATGGAAAAATCTACTGGAATTTCTACACCAATGGGGACCAACTTCAGGCTAGACGAAGACAAAGAAGGCAAAGATGTTGATCAAACACTCTACAGAAGGATGATTGGAAGCTTACTCTATCTTACAGCAAGTAGACCAGACATATCTTTTACTGTCGGTGTATGTGCAAGATTTCAGTCCAAACCAAAGGAAAGTCATCTCACAGTTGTGAAAATGACATTGAAATATTTGAAAGACACAGATGAAGTTGGAATATGGTATTCAAAAGAAGGAGAATTCAAGCTGATTTCTTATTCAGACTCAGATTATGCTGGATGCAAAGTGGACAGAAAAAGCACATCAGGCACATGTCAGTTACTAGGAAACAGACTTGTGTCATGGTTTAGCAAGAAGCAAAACTCAATTTCAACTTCAACAGTTGAAGTAGAGTATATAGAAGCTGGAAGTTGTTGTGCTCAAGTTTTATGGATCAGACAGCAATTAAGAGATTATGGGATAGAAGAAGGAACAATTCCCAAAATGTGTGATAACACAAGTGCAATTGTAATCACTGATAATCCAGTGTTACACTCAAGAACAAAACACATTGATGTGCGTCATCACTTTATAAGAGATCATGCAGAGAAAAAGGATATAACAGTTCTTTATGTACCTACTGAAGATCAGTTGGCAGATATCTTTACAAAGCCATTGGATAAAGAAAGATTTGCCAAATTAAGAACTGAGTTGGGAATAATCAAAGTCAGTTAAATCAGTTAAGCCAGAGATTCGTCAAGGGGATTAATCTTTGTTATGTTGGGTGCGCTCACTTAACAGATTAGTCATTGACATCAACAATCTCAAACTGATTAACTGAAACTGAAAATTTGATGGAACTGGACATTATTTCTAAAACTGACCTCAGCATCAGTTTCTATTCCAGTCAAATTTAGTCAAAGGTTGATATGATAAAATCAACAGCGGTTATGTCGCATTAAAATACCGTGGTTCTTTTTGTCAGGATTTCGCGTGTACACCCCACGATTGTCAGAACAGTACATGCATCGGTTACCCAAAACCATCATGGAATTTGAAAAGTTGTAATACTCAACCGCCAGAATTTCCTACCTATTTATTCAACCTCCGTTCACATTATTTCCAATCAAAATTCAAAATCCTCATCCTTTCCAGAAAACAAAACAAACCCTTCAAAATCTCTCTTCTCAAAAATCAATTTTTGTGTTCACACTCAAACATGACCACTTCAGAAAAATCAAAACAAGAAAGATTAATAACAGAGTTAGATGAGCTGACATTCGAAATGTATGAAGCTCTGTGTCAAAACACTCTGTTAGCAAGCTGGGTATGTGATAAAATTAAGAAACAACCAGGCTTGAGAAACATTCTGGAAGTCAAGTTCAAAGAAGAACGTGATGTAGAAGGAATTTTGCAATTTTGGCAAAATATGCGTTTGGTACGAGACTCTCTGATGACCAAAGTTCATAGAGATCGCATTGTTCTCAATGAAAGCGTCATAAGGACACTCTTTGGCTTCACAAATTCAACTGTGACAACAACAACAGATTGGACTACTTTACCATTGAAAAGAGAAGCTTTTCTTGAGCTACTTACTTTTTCTACAAAACCAATCGAACCTGGTATTCATGTTGACAAAATAAAGCCAGAATTTGGACACCTCAGCAGATGGCTCAGCAAACAACAAAGGGACTAAGCGAAAGGCTGAATCAGCAGAAGCAAGATCAGTTGTAAGATGCTTGTACCCAGAAATCTCAAGAGAGAAAGCACCAACTGAGCGGGAACAGCAACAACAACAACTGACAACTGAAGTTACACAAGAAAAGGACACTACTGACCATACTTCTCAGTTACAGCATCAATCAGTTCAGCAATCAGCACCAATTTTTGAAGCTGATAGAATCATCAAGCTGATGAAGATGAAACTTAAACCAGAGGATTCTCGAGATGTCAGTCTACAGACTGAAGAAAAACTACTCTTGGAGAAATTGGAAGTTAGAGATCTATATGCTCTGTTTCCTATTTCGGAATTTCTTGACAATTGTTTCAAAAGATTCACTGAACTAGCAAAAACAAGAGAATCAGGCTCATCATCTACCTCGAAAGATACTTCAAAGAAGAATGATGATGATAAAGATGATAAATCAAGAAAAGAAGCTGATGAGACTACAGCTTTGCAAACAGAAACTCAACCTCAACCTCTAGCAATGCAAACTGTATCTCAGCAAGAAGGATTACCAGTTGGAGATTAGACAACTAATAATCAGGAAGTAGCTGATGGAACTGCTAATCAACAACTGATGATTATTAAAGATAATACTCAGTTTAAGGATCCAATAGAAGATACTTATGATCCTTCTGACATCCTCACAAAGGATGAATTGGCAAAAGTACATGAAAATTTGAAGATTGTGCTTAGTAACAAGGATGCCCAAAATGATCTTTTGTCAAATATTTCTGGATATCTCGATTATAGAACCAGAACAGATGTTTCAGTTCATGCAAGACTAGAGATGATCCACAAATCAAGTTCAAGTTCTGCTTCAGAAATTTTGTTACTCAAACAAAAACTTGAAGACTCAACCGCAGTAGATAGGGAAACACATGCCCAAGCTCACTGGCATATGAATCAGCATATCTATGGGTTAGAAACTCAGCTTAAGGAGGTACTTGCTTCTCAGCGACAGATCGCAGAAGATCAAAAAGCAACCCATGCCCTGGTAGATCAGTTATATGATGCCAAAAAGGGGGAAGCTGAAGTTACTTGGAGAAATGAAACGACTTGAAGATGAATTGCAAAGATACAAATCAGATCCTAAGTTCTTAAGGAAAGAACTCACTGACGAACAGCTCATTGAAAAGTACAGTCAACCTGGAGACAGAAGAGTTACTCTAACAAAGGATCTATGGATGAAGTTTATCAACGATCACAATCCTATCAAAGCTAAATATAGGGACAGGACAACTGAAGAATCCTTGAACTACTTTTTATCTGATTTATTCTCAAAGCAGAAAATGGCACAATATAAGAAAAATCATAGGATTGATGATAAACTAAAGATTAAAGACAAGACTGAACAAATGAAAGCAGATGTAGTAGAATTTGAAAATTACTACTTGAAAGAATCAGTGTTACCAAAGTTAATTCAATGGAGAAGATGGAAAGAAGGAAGTCAAGTTGACTACAACAAGACTTTTTCAAAGACAGACTCCAAGCTAGATGATGATTTTCGAATGTATGACAAAGCAAGGAAATTTGATTTAGTCATGCAACAGCACAGAAGAGAACTTAGTATCTAGTTACACTATTTTGAACAAAAATGTAACTATTCCAGTTTTTACTCATTCTAATGGAATCCAATTTACATTGTTTTGATCTTTAAGCTTTTCTTTTAGAGAGAGTTTTGGCATCATCAAAAAGGGGGAAATTGTTGGAAATAAAATTTATGTTTTGATGATAATTCATCATATTTGTTTAAAGTATTATCTTAACCCCATTGATGAAGTGCTAAAGCCAGCTGTTCTAGTGAAAAGCTAAAAGATGTCTAGAACTGAATGTATAGGTTTTATTAGAGTCTGATATTTGTATAAGTTACATCAGACAAGCACTGTAATAATTAGTGTGTCGTAAAACTGAAAAACTGGAAGTCATCTAGAAAACTGGAAATCACTAAGACGTAAACCGACTCGAGAATACACCAAAGATCAAGGCGAAGAAAATAAGTTCGCTGAGGGACACAGACTCAGTTGGCTTATATAGAAGACTGAAGGACTGAGGGACACAGACTCAGTTATTGAAGACTGAAGAACTGAGGGTTCAAACTCAGTTATGAAGACTAAGTCAAGATTGTAAAGTTAGATTTCAGGCAAGATTGTGGTGACCTGAACTGACTTTATGGATCTTGTATGAAGACCTAAGAATCATAAAGACAATGAATTCTTATATGATAATGAGTCATGGTGTACTCTGATTAAGTCAATTATAATCAGATGAAAACTGGAGTACTGATATTTGAAGAAGAGTAAAATCTCAATTAACGCTCCAAATCAGTTAGGACACTGAAAAACAATAAACTCAGTATAAAACTGATAAGGAAACTCAGTTTTATAAGTCAGCCATCCAACAAACTGATCGTACATTCGAACGTTATAAAGGAAGCAATTTCATTGGATGAGTTACTGACACAGTAGAACGGTCAGAAAATATAGCCGTTACAAGAGAGACGTTGATACAATTCGAATTGAAGCCAGATGAACGTTGGACCTCACACTATAAATAGAAGACTTTGCACCAAGGATAAAAACAATGAATTTACAAGTATCATCAAGCAATTTTGTGCATTAGTCGTTTTATTCGAATTACTATCATCTCTGTGCTATAACAAGATCATATCTAGAAATTCTTCAAGTGTTCAAGCTACACAGATTTTATCAAGAATCATACACTTTGAAGAACCACAAACAGGAATCAATTTATTGATTCTCAGCCCAAGTTTGATTATACATCAAAGGTTCTAGACTGTGAAGCAAACCAGGAAGGTTTTGCCAAGGACAGTTGTGACAAGCAGTCGGGTAGACTGTGTTTGTGGTGGTAGCTGGTGAAGAGGCAATTCAACCCTCCAAGGATCAGTGTTCAAGCAATTGAAGAACAACAATTCTACTTGTTCTACAACTGTTTAGATAGTGACGCTAGGGATTAGCCAAGGACTATTGTTTAGGACTTTTTGTAACAGTTCACCTCAAGAAGTTCTAGTGGAATTTTCCTCCGCACCACAGGGGAAGAGAGGACGTACAGGATTACACCACCTAGAACCTTTATAATACTTGTCTTATTTACTTTACGCACTTACTTACTTATTCAACATTTATTTACAGCATTTTGATAATTGATTGTTATACACCTCATAGTTCACAAACTGACATTCATCGGAATTCAATTTACTACACTCATTTTTCACAGAGAATAACAAGATCAAGAAAAAGGCTAAAACTTAATCCGCTGCCGGTTGACTCAGTTTCAAGCTTAAGTCAGTTTGACTTAAACTCAGCTTAGTCAGCTTAACTCCACACAAGTTTAACTGAACCTTAATTTTTTTTAAATCCAGTTTTAGGGACAAGTTTATTCCCCCCCCCCCCCCCCCCGTTAAACTTGTGTTAGCCTTTCCAAGGGACCAACACCACCTCTTATTTATAGTAGAAGTGGCGCCCCAAATATGAGTGGAGGAGAAGAAAATATTTTCCCAATAAAATAAGAAAAACACAATTGATTGATTTATCCCATTTAATTTAATATCTCATATTAAATATTTTCAAGATATTGTCAATATCTTATATTAACTATATTTATCTTATTACCATAAATCAATTTACACATGTGTATATATATCACTTATATATATTAAAAACATACATTTATACAAATATATATTTTGGAAACAAGTGTGCACATGCACATCATATGTGCAAACCCACTCATGTTTGTATATATTTATAAATATTAATATCTAATATTAATATATGGTAATACCATTAATTAAATTACACAATCCAAGTGTATCTTATACACATACAAATTGCGCCACCTTCAGCCAAAGAATTGGCATCCGGAATATTTTTTAATTAATCAATATAATCTTGTATTATATTTATTCATAATAAATAAATACCACCATATTAATTTACCACTATAACCTTTATAGTACGAGATTAACTTTCCTTATTGGTTATCATCTATAACCACATTTTAATCCGGCTAGATGTTCATATGTGTGTGACCCGATAGGCTTCCGAATAAGTTGGCCGTAGACACAAAGTGCAAATTACGAAAATGTCCTTCATGCCTAACGATCTCGGGATAGCGTCTAGTAACACACCGTGACCCTCAATCATCGGAAGATTCAAATGCAATGACTACTACATTTCATGTGAAACAGTTACCGTGTAAGTTACAATCCTATCGCTGTAATAATATTCATACGATCGTTTCTCGAGTGTCGATACATTAACGATCGTATCTTATAATCTGGATATCATGCTCTCTCGAAGTAACTCATTTACTCCTACTTTGCAAAGATTTATGAGAGCTAGACATTCCTTATAAGAAGGCCATTTCGGATATTCGATCCCAATCATAGGATACGCGATTCCCGGACGACCAATCATGTATACTCCGCATGCTTCAGTATCACATCCAATCACTACCGCATGATCGCCCCGTGGCTAGGGGAAACCTCAATAGTGTCAAAGCCTGAAAATCCACACCGTGATGCCATGAAGACTCCGGTCTTAAGGATAATTACACAACCGCCACATTGTGTGACACTTAATGTAAGTGGGTCAGTCTAACGTACGCATTCTCTATTACACGTCCACGTACAGTCCAAGTGTCTCTACACTTCGATAGACGAGATCTATCCCTGCCCTTAAAGACAGAAGACATCTAATACGTACTAGTCTGTTCGTACTATCAATGCCCTGTTTAATAGTACATCAGCCTAGAGACATTTAAGTTTCAAACTTATTAAAGTGATTAGAGATCTCATCAACCATAATCGCCTATCATAGTTTCTCTATCACGGTTTAATACTAAGGATGTTATCATATAACAATTCATAATTGGTTCTTTAAAAGAACATATATATGACAGCAGAAAATCCATTTAATATATGTATAAACATAAAGAAATAGTAGAAATGATCCGACCCGGTTGGATCCGGTCCAACCTGATTGAGTTTAGGACACTATTTCAACATACAAGTGGATACGTATTCACTATTGGTGGTGCAGTGGTGTCATGGAAATTCACAAAGCAAACGTGCGCAGCTTGTTCCAAGATGGAATCTGAGTTTATTGCATTAGATAAGGAAGGAGAAGAAGCAGAATGGCTTCGTAATTTCCGAGAGGATATTCTATGTTGGACTAAGCCTATTGCTCCAATAAGCATACATAGTGATAGCCAGTCGGCTATAAGTCGAGCACAAAACAATATGTATAATGGTAAGTCTTGACATATACATCGTAGACACAATACTATTAAACAACTGATCTCTAATAGTGTGATTTCCATCGATTTTTTTAGATCGAATGAGAATCGTGCGGATCCGCTTACCAAAGGTTTACCTAGAGATCAAATGTCAAAATTGACACTCGGAATGTGACTAAAGCCTATTACGAAAGGAAATTTGTGATGATTACCCAACCATGTTGACTGGAGATCCCAAGATCATGGTTCAAAGGGGGTATGGCAGAATACTCTTGATAGGCGATCACCTATGTAAGTGTGAAGTGGGGCCGCTTCTGTGAGAATTCAGAGGCTAGAATTCTCTAACGCACTTTTTGAAACCTGGGTGATTCATGGCCTAAATGAAAACAACCTTGAGACCCAAATAAGGTGTTAAGGAAATATTATGTGAGTACTATTGTCTGGTTTTACAATAAAGGCTGAACAGTTCAAAACATAGTTCATTGAATAGCCGATTAGATCCGATAGTATTTGACTAAAGCAGGTTCAAAGCCAGAAGCTACCTCTCCTGATGCAATATTTTCTGTCAGAAATCTCTTCAGGGTCTACATTTGCATTAATTTCTATTCATGTGGGGGATTGTAGGAGAAAAATTGAATAACAGGGAAATGATTTTTAATCATTTTTACATCCACTTTGAGAGCCGGTTTTGATTAGACTCTTGTATAGTTTATCAAAAGTTTATGACGACTTTGAAATCTACATGTGACGTAGATAAAGTCAGGTCTTTGAATCATTCAATTCGGATATCGGGTGAATGAGAAATTAAGGCTTGAAGTTGGTTAGTTGAAGTGTTGAACTTGGAAGTTGAAGAGTTCAACTTCCTTAATCCCACATTGGGAAGTGTGCTAACCTTTCTCAATATTTAAGTGGGGAAAGTTATTTAAAAGGTATAAGCTCCAAGGAAAGGGAGAGAGTTCAGAATGGTTAAAAGGGAAAGGCTAAGTCGATTCACGACGCAAAAGCCACAAAAGACGTAGTCTGAGTACGGCATTTGGGCAAAGCTAACAGACGATCTGCCACAATAACGAGCCATCACAGTATTTCAAGGCAACGGATCCGTGAAATGATTTTACTCCCCAACTAACATTTCAAGAAAATGGTTAAAGTACGGAGTAGGGGTCATTGATATGCCAAAATCGGCAAAAGCCCTACCAAATCCAGAAAAGAGACATAAGCCCAATAACGGATATGGTCATTGGCCCAGCCCAGCCTTACGCCATCACGAATCATTATTTGCCAAGGCGACGGGAATGGAGCAACAAACAGCTAGCTCGATACAAAACGCTCGGGGCCGACCTACCCGCCCTCCAGCTCGGCATCCATCAACGACGCTTACAAGCGAAGTGCCCACCTCAGCCAGCACGGCCAGATCTTAGCTCGGCCAGATCTCGGCTCGGCCAGATCTTAGCTCGGCCATATCTCAGCTCGGCCAGATCTCAGTTCGGCCAGATATTAGCTCGGCCAGATCTCAGTTCGGCCAGATCTCAGCTCGGCCAGATCTCAGTTCGGCCAGATCTCAGATCTGCAGATCTCCAGCTTGCCAGCTCATCAGACGGCCTGGTGACAGCTCATCAGACAACCATCTTATAGCCCTTATAAATAGCAACATTCACACCCTCCATAAGAGGGGGCTCTCTCATTTTCTAATAACTACGCATAAGCTTGATTCCTTACAAAGGGTAAATAGGCAGCCACTTAAGGCTCAGCCCCAAAATCACAAACACAACATTTTCCCTCATCTTGCTCTTCAAGATCTTATTCTTGTTCTTGAGCACCACCACCGCATGCCGCCACATGAACATCACTTTTATTGCTAGATATCCATCATTTATTCATAGCTAAATACCCGAAATAATTTCGACATTATCACCTACGAGTTTAGCTTGATCATTTCACTTCTAGCACACTTGCTAAAGCAAGTGTGGGGTGGTAGAGGAGTACGTATATATATAGCAGTTGGTTTTTATGAGCTATATCACGACTTGGATGGTAGGAGCTCGTTTTTATATAGTATGTACGTGATGGCCTTTGACTCAAACCTAATAAATTTGTATAGTGCAGCTTTCTCTAAAAAAAAGAAAGAAAAGTTATCAAAATCAAAAGTGAAATCAAAATCAAAGAAATCTTGCAATAAAATCCATGAAACCGTAATAAAGGTTGAGTCAAAGAAAGCGAAGGGTGGGGGCTCATGTATTTATTTGTTATTGATGTTGGTATTTGGGGACGAGTCCCTAGTTTAGAAGCATGATTCTCATGCATCTTGGCCCATTTTTACTTGAAGCATAGTGCGGCGCAGCCTTTTAGATCTCGAATCATGTTTCTAGTTTCGTTTTGAGCTAGAGAAGGGTAGATCTAGCTATGTTTTATGTTAATACACCCCATGAGTAATCTTGCTTATTTTTTCTCTCTTTCTTGTTTAATCCCCAGAAATTCCCTTCGGTTAGCCCCGTCTCTAGCCTAACGTTACAACTGTGCAAGTTCTACTCGACCTTGCTTAGCCTCGGTTTGGCCCCGATTATTGGAGATGCATATGAAGTATAAGTCTATCGTGTAGTTGCAATAACCAAGCATCCATAATCCAAACCGGTGAACCGTGGTAAATGTAGGAGAAGCTTTTCACACACACATATCCCGTTTACTTGGTAAGGTAGGGATAAGTTGCATGCATTTACTCTTTTACTCGTTGGTTATCTTTGATATGTGATTGACTTGACCTACGCGTGTGACGTTGACTCTTTGTTTAAAACGCCCATTTTGCTCGAGGGTGAGCAAGCGCTAAGTGGAGGGTGTTGATGAAAGTCAACTTTACTATGCTCCGGTGCATGTTTTAACCCCCGTTTACGACACTTTTGGCTTAGTTTGGGTAGATTTAGACCATTTATAGGGCAAAATAGCATTGCACACTCACTTGGAGGCAAACCGTCACATAGATGGAAAACCTCACAATTTTACGGTGTTTTTGACCTGATTCGAGCCCTAGTTATCTTACGGAGTTATGATCGGTATATGTGTAAATGTTGTGATTCAGGATATAGGCGACTCGTAAACTCGGAAGCTGAGGCATGAGGCTTAGAGAGGCATAACCGAAGTCCGGAAATGGAAATAGATCAAATATAGTTGGTGTTTCGTCTTACATTCACTTTATCTGCAAATATATCCATTTTGGAGGCATTATATGGACTTGTGGTCTTCATGAAAATTGTAGATAATTGAATGAGTTTTCGAACTCAACTTGAATCACTCAAATCGGAGCTCTACACGCAAAGCTATTGCTAGATTACTGAAGTTATATCGGTGCCGAAAGTTTCAGCAAGCAATGCGCACGCATTAAGGGCAATGTGTGCGCATTCAAGCAGCTGAATGTCAAGTTTTCAAGATCTCCTGGAAATGCGCACGTATTCGGTCATTTTTTTGCACATTTTTAGGCACTTATAAATAGATTTTTTGCCCTTATTTCATAACCACTCATACTTAGACCCGTCCAAATGAGCAAACCGGACCGGACAGGAACCGGAACCGGCGGTTTGGTTTTCTGCCGGTTTGGGCCGGTTGACAAACCGACGTTGAACTGAACCGGCGGTTGACGGTTGAAAACCGGCGGTTGCCGGTTCAAGCCGGTTCCGGTGCACACGGTTCAAATCACGGTTCAGGCCACGGTTTTAAAATTTATTATATTTTTAACATTTTCATATAATACTTATTATTTTCACTAGCATAACAAATTACAATTCTTTTCACTATAATTATTAAAGCGAATGTAATATATATATTTTTTATAAATAGTTTTTTATTCGGTTTTAAATATAATATTAATATTGTGTTATTTTATTTATATGTAAATAATGTTATTTTTAAAATTTGTGTTATTTTTTCAACGCTTGTACCGGTAATTCGGTTGCCTACGTATCTTTTATATGTAATCGTGTCGGAGGCACAACACATATAAAAAAATCAAAACAAACGTAGTTCTTATTATTTTTTTATTCTTTTATAGTTTGTTGTAAATGTTTTTATAGTTTTTTTTATTATTGTTTTTTTAAAGTCTTTTATAGTTTTTTATATAAGTTTTTAGAGTCGGTTTAAGTATACGTTGATTATAAATGTTGTTTTATTAAATATTATGTGAGATATATTCTGTTGTTTTTCTTATATGTAAATTGTGTTATTTTTTCAACGCTTGTACCGGTAATTCGGTTGCCTATGTATCTTTTATATGTAATCGTGTCGGAGGCACAACACATATAAGAAAATCAAAACGAACGTAGTTCTTATTGTTTTTTTTAGTCTTTTATAGTTTGTTGTAAAGGTTGTTATAGTTTGTTGTAAAGGTTTTTATAGTTTTTTTATTATTGTTTTTTTTTAAGTCTTTTATAGTTTTTTTTATAAGTTTTTTGTGTCGGTTTTAAGTATACGTTGATTATAAATGTTGTTTTTTTTCTGTCTTTTATCTTATTGTTTTTTTTAAAGTCTTTTATAGTTATTTTCATACATTTTTATAGTAGTTTAAAGTTTCTTATAGTTTTTTTTAGTTTTGTATAGTGTTGTTATGGTTTGTTATAGTTTTTATTGTTTTTGTATTCTTTTAAAGTCTTTTTATATGTTTTTATAGTATTTAAAGTTTTTCTTTTTATAGGTTTTTATAGTTTCTATCGTGTTTTTTATGGTTTTTTTTATAGTCTTTAGTCTATTGGGTTTTTTATATATAGTTTTTAATATTTCTTATAACTTTTTTAGTCTTTTATAGTTGTTTTATAAATTGAAACAAAAATATAAGTAAGATATAAATTGCGTACCTTTAATCGATGTCGGTATTTCGAGTGCTTGTTCCTCCTGAAGTTTCAGTGTCACCGCCTTCGAACCGTGACTCATCATCTTCTAACTCAATGTCTTGCACCTTATTCTCAGCTCATACCCAATCTTGACAACACATTTGCTTCTCTATAGTGGTGGGATGAAGCGAACATCTTTTATTGGTAAGCACATATCCTGCAATGCTGAAAGCCCGTTCAACAGTGACGGTCGAAACAGGGCAACTTAAAAACTCAACCGCCATCATTGCTAGCACTGGAAATTCTTTAGCATGTCTCTTCCACCACTTCAATAAGTCGAATTCGAAATCATAGGATTCGGTTTCACAGCCTTCAAATATTGTGTTTAAAATTTTGGATATCTATGTACGTTGATCGGATGACGCTGTCGCTCGGCGTTTCGAATTCATTTTATCCAGAACTTTTTGAATTCCCTGTAGGACACTTGCAGGGTTAGTAGAAGCACTTGCGGATGGATTGGGAACCGCGTCGTTTCTCTTTCCATACATACGCTCATATTCAACATACAACGTGTTTAAGAAATTTTCAAGTCTAAATACTTCAACTATAAAATCTACCGTGGGCACATTATCAATATCAGACAAAGCATCATAGTAAGCACCTAACATGTTAGACACACCTACTAGTCTTAAACGAGGGTCGAACATAGAAGAAATGAGATAAGTGTCAGGAATATACAACATGTACTTATTCCATTTCTCTTTCATCGACCCTAAACATTGAAATAATGTAGCGTCGTGTTCCATGGTTTCAAATTCGGCAGTTATTTCTACACTAGCAGGCAAGACTAAATGTGTTGTGGGTTGACAACATTTTGAAAAAAATTCAGTAAATTTTTTGAATACTTCAAAAACATCCATCAGTGTCTTGCATGCAGTCCAAATAGAGGGGTACAAACGATATTCGCTCAGACAGTGTTCACTTAAAAATTCACAAAAGGCATTTTAAATTTTGTTTGTTTTTTTCCAAAGATCATAAGTCGTGTTCCACCTATGCGGTACATCTTGCGGCAGTTTGACAGGGTGATGACCTTTCTCTTTAAGAAATTTATACCACTTATTAACAAGAATATTTCTACCTAACACATGTGAAATCGCAGTTTTTATCGCATTAATATTATGGTCAAAAACTTTTAGACCATCTTTTACACATAAATTAAAGGGGTTTATTATTTACACCCCACCTAAACTACTCATACACCACTTTACACATTATACCACACCTAATAATACAAATCTACTTTTGCACCTCACTTAAATTACAATATTTTAATTTATTTATTTACACCACATACTTAATTACAATTTCGCCATACCTACTTACACGCCACATTTTCATACTATTTCCACTCCAAAAATATATTACAAAAAAGGTCTCTAGCTTTTTATATCATCTTTACTTCATCTTCATCATTTTCATCTTTCAATTTTTCTATCCTCACTCCTTCATTCATCAAACCCTACATCTTCATCATCACTATACCCTTCACATAACATCTTTAATCATAAACTCCATCATTCTAAAACCCTTACTCTTGTTCATCTTCCTAATTTTTCATCATCATCATCTTCCCTAATCTAAAGCCCTCAATTTTTTAATCTTTAATCATCATTCTCAAAACTTGGAGATGGGTTGTGCCTTTACAAGTGGAGAGGAAATGGTGGGGGTCTTCTGCAAAAAAAATGGTGGGGGGAGGTTGCAGAATGGTGGAAACGGAGGAGAAGATTGAAGGGCCAGGCAGAAACTTTTAGACCATCTTTTACACATAAATTAGAAATATGGCATAAACATCTAACATGAAAAAATTGACCATTACAAAGAGGTTCACAATATCGGGATAAGTCGGGAATAGAAGCAGTGTTGTTTGAAGCATTATCAAGCGCAATAGAAAAAACTTTATCTTTTAATCGTATTCCTCAAAAATATCAACTAATAAAGATGCAATGTTAGAAGCATTATGAGTCTCGTTAAATAAACGAAAAACAAGTAACCTTTTTTGGACAATTCAAGTGTTGTCAATTCAGTGAGACGACGCGCCCAAATAAAAACTGTTGGTCCTCCTATCCTCCCAAATATCGGCACATACACATATACGGAATTTATTTTTCTTCAAACTTTCTTTAATAATATTTTGTCGTTTAATAAATTTATTTTTGAAATCCCTAGTAACCGTTGCACGAGGGATACGAGTAAAAGCCGGCTGCAAAGCCCCTTGTACGTAAGTTTCGAAAATAGGATTCTCAGGAAAGCTAAAATGAAGACCTCTCCCCACAACAAGATCCGTGGTTAGATCTCTACAAGTATCATGAGTGTAAATAAAGAGTGGATTAGTGTTACTTCTGCTCGAGCTCGGCATGTTTAGCTGGGTTTGAGACGCGCTGTCTTCCAATTTTTCCGGGTGTTTACTTATTATGTCACCCCGCAGCGATCCGTAACCACCGGCATGTTTAAATTGGTATTTTTTTGCCACAGAAATTGCACACCCCGAAGAAAAACTTTCCGGGGTTAGCTAATGTTATTTCATCAGTCCGATGAACCTTTGTGAAAAAATCCGTAAAAAATCTCGATTTTAACCTTTTTTCTTGTGCTCTGGATCGGGTACTATCATCAGCATCTAAATCGACTGACTCGGGAGTAGGAGTAGGATCAGCACTAGCACCACACGGTGTTCTTACAGCCACACGACTCCCACCACGTCCTTGTCTAGGACGGGAAGCATTCGGAAATACATCATCATCATCATCAACGTCGACTTCATCATTACCTTCAACTTCGTAAAGGTTGACATTAAAATTTACCGGTTGAGACATTATATCGTCGTAATGACTATCAAATCATCAGGATTGTAACCTAAAGGTGTATCAAATTGAGGAACCGAAATGTGACTACCGGTGACAGAGTCTGTAAAATGTTGTGGTCTATAGCCACCATCAAGATCACCCGATTCCGGCACAACCGTGTCATCACGGAAAGTAACACTTCGATTGCCTTGTGATTATGCACCTCTTCTTGACATTGTACAAAATCTAAATTAAATGTAACGGTGATAGAAAAAAGTTAATTTAACTAACCAATTCTACTTATAACTAAAACCGAATTGAAATAACGATTAAATCAGAACAACTTCAAATTTCGGTCTAGTAAAGGAAATTTGATTATAAAATTGAATTTTTTTTTACACTTGTAAAAAATTAGTTGAATAAAATACAAACCAAATTTACTTATAACTAAAACCTTATTGAAGTAACGATTAAATCAGAACAACTTCAAAATTCGGTATCGTAAAGTAAATTTGATTGTTGTTTTTAACAACTAAACAAACTTGATAATCAAAGAAATTAGTAGAAGATGTAAGAAATGTTTTTTGAGGGAAGAAGATGTAAGAATTGAGAAGAGATTGGTGAAATTGGAAATGGAATGGGGTAGTATTTATAGGAATTTTTTGAAGTGTTTGGAGGAAAAAAAATAGCCGTTGCAAATATAGCCGTTGGGCCGGTTCAACCGCCGGTTCCAGTTCCGGTCCGGTTCCGGTTCCAAAAATCCCCAACCGGCGGTTCCACAAACCGACGGTTGCCCCAACCGGCGGTTGACCGAACCGCCGGTTCCGGTTCCAACCGGCGGTTACGGTTTGGTTTGGCCAGGTCTACTCATACTTAGAGTTACTTAGACTCTGTGAGATCGCTTTTCTTCACTTTTCTCTCTTAGATTAGCTCATCCTTTCACTCTTTCTCTTAGATTAAACACAATTTAGCATAGATTTTCTCTCCTTGTTGGTGCCTTGGAGTTTCTTCTTCCCCAAGTGACAACGGGTGTGGATGAAGATTGATGTAACTCTAACTTTTCTGCATCTTGGGTCATGAAAATCATCTAATTTCTTGTTTTATGCTTTGATTTCCTCTCGATTTGATTCTTGCTCCTTTCATTATTATGAGTAGCTAAACATCTACATAGCTAAATCATGTGAAAATTGATGAAATCCTCCTCTAATTGATGAAATTGGGAATGGGTAGTGGTTAAAGTTGAATCTTTTGATGGGTTTGTGTTCTAAAACTTGTGCTTAATGCTTGAATTGACTTGATCACTTGATTCCTGATTTCACACACCGCTTTTATAAATATATGTTGTGAAGGGGTGTGGAAAAGGGGTTTTGGAATCGCCAAGTAAAACCGACTGAGTTGTTTAGATTCGGTTTCTTGAGTGAGGTTTTCAACATGAGTTGAGCGTATCTAGAGCGTTAATCATGCTTTGGTCAGTTAAATCCCTAAAGGCGGACTGTTGAACCGGGTATAGGGTGGTAGGTTGTTGCATTGGTGTCTACACACCACTATTGGAGATTGCACCCACAAACACATCGAGAGTATGATTGGTTGGTAGGTTGGATATACTTGTTCCCAATGAGTCGATTAGAGGGGTGAAACTAATCAATTGGATCATGGTTTGGATATGCCTTCTTCCATATTATATTTAGTTTATATTACGTTTTAGTGTTAAGTATCACATGTTCCACCTTTGGTTGACCTAAACTAAGTTGAAAAATGACTTTGGTACTTGATTTATTCCTCACGGGATAGACCTTGCTTGCTACTATAGTGCATCCGACTCGGTACACTACCGGTTAAAGTTGGACCGTCAATATTTTGGCCATCATGCACCGGCCTCTGACTTCTGGAAGATGCCGAATAAGTTGCAGATTGGCCACCCTGTAGGATCATTTCCACAAATTCATTGTTGGGGCCCCCACGATAGTGTTAATGGTGTTGATGGGGCAATTATCCAGTTGCCGATCACCATCCGGAGATCGGTCTCTCCTTCTTTGAGGTTCATCTTGCCTACCCCGATGTTGATTACAGTTCCTCCGCTCGAGCTCTCGACGACCTAGTGGCTCATTATTTTGAGATCGATCTACGACCTCATCCAGCTTCCCATCCATTATTGCCGCATCAATGTCTCTCTTGAGATCCCTACAGCTTTCTATATCATGACCAACATCTTTGTGATCGGTGCCGAATTTACTCTGGTCCCTACTTTCGGCAGGATCTCTCATGGGTGGTGGGATTCGAGCCAAGCCTTTTCTTTCCATGATTGCGAGAAACTGCTCGTGTGGCCTATTCAGAGGGATGAAGTCCCTCTCCTGAAAACTCTCATTTCCCCAAATGATCTATGATCGGGGCAGTCATGCGGTCCCATACCAGTTTCCTTTTCCTGTCAGCTTGTTCCTCCGTCTTTTCCTTCTTAGACTCTCCTCTCTCCAACTCATTTTTTTGTCAGTTTACTTCTTCTTCTTGGAAATGCTTATATCCCATCTCCATGCACTCTTACATAGATTTGGGAAGCTTGATGTTCAACTTAGCATACAGCCTTCCCTCTCGTAGCCCTGCTACGAAGGAAGTGATCAGAATGTGCTCATCCGCATCTCGATCTTGCATAGACTCCTCGTTGAACAATTTTATTTACTGTAGCACGGTCTCATCTTTTTTCTGTTTAAGAGTAAGCATGTGCGTAGCGTTCCTCTGAAACGGCATGGCCGTGATTAAGGCATTAAGAACATCTTTCCCAACATCTTGAAGTTGGAGATCGTCCGTGCAGGGATTTTTTTTTGAACCATTCATGAGCTCGGCCTGTTAGTAATGCAGGAAAGGCCTTGCATTTTATCTTATTCGGAGCGCAATCAAGATTCATATGAGTCGGATATTGAAAAAGGTGATCCTATGGATCCTTGGTGCCATCGTACGGTTCCAGCTTGGGCACTTTGAATCTTGCAGGTCGGGGATAGCTTTCTATCTGCTCGGTGAATGGTGATACGAGGGAGGACTCCGCGGATCTCTTTCCTAAAATGATGTCCAGCTCGGCTCTAGCTGCGTCCAGCTCTCGGGGATCGAGCAGTTATTTCCCTCGGTTTGAAGAGGATGATTGGTCATCCTTCTTACCTTATTTTGGGTATGGTGGAGGAGGAGGAGGCGTTTCTTCCGATGCACTCTCCTCAATTAGATCTTCATCCTTCAGATCCTCGTTCTCCATGTCTTCATCGATCGTGGTGGCCTCCAATATGGCCTGTCTGGTAGCGGCTTCTATAGCTACTAGTTGATTTACCATCACTTGATGGGTAGAATTAATGGCGCTTTCCTCTTGCTCTTAATTTTGACTACCGGCGTTAGAATCAGTTGTATCTCTTCGTAGGTATTCTGGCCATTCGCTCTTGCGGTGTTTTTACCATGATGATATGACAGCAGAACCTTTAACCAGATTGTCAATAGAAGACCCTCTTTCAAGTGCCAATTGACGATGCTGGATTTCGTCGGGTGACAAATCCAGGCCGTATTATCCTAATGACAATTTATTCAAGACCTAAAAACAAGAAAAGATGTGAACGGGGGGTAATTTGTGTATGGTTTAGACTGAGGCTGAGATATTGTACCCTAAGTTGCCAACGTATTCTGTGTGTGAATCAGGAATCAAGTCTCTCGTAGTTCCTTAGGACTTGTCTATATAGAGGGGGCTTGTGCCCTAGGCCTGCATGGACCGGACTCTGATTTTGTGTTCCCTAATGAATGGATAATTATGATTTGATCTCCTTGATTGTAGGAGATAATCATGGTAGTTTAAATGTAAGAATAAAGCTTTCATGGCTGACGATTCGTTCCATGTTTATCTGTTATATTGTGTACGTGGGCTAATCCGTCTAAGGGATACTCAAGCCGACCTATGTCGAGTCCCTTAGGTTGTGCCCGAGCTGCACCGGTTAAGCTCCACTGTGCCCTAGACGACCTGGGGTGGAATGGAAAGCTAGTCGAGCCGACCTCCCACCTAGGGTTTAGGTCCGGATTTAACTTTGTTTGTATTTGTTTATTACTGCGTTAATATGGGGATGACACGTGGCGAGGTACTAGTCCGACCTCCGTCACACACCGACTGGATTCTTTTTTAGGAAATTTACTTTGGCCTTTTTTTCCTAAGCGCTCATTTTGTAAAGGGCTTTTAGTTTAATGTTTCTATTCAGTGGGCGTGGTTATTGGCAAGAACTTATTGAATCAGACATGAGATGTTTCTTATTTATTTAAAAAATGGGGTAAATATTCTATAATTTATGAGGAAAGCATAAAGAAGTTTAAGAATTATAGAGAATTAGGATAATGACACAGTTTAAAATATTTTTAAGAACATGACAACCACATATTTTTTATAGGGAGAAGGAACACTTCTATATTTTTTTATAGACAAAGCAAAAATAAAAAATAAAAAATATATATATATATATATGTGTGCATGTGTTTATTGCGTACCTGCTGTTTTTATTTTCTCTTTCCTTCCCATTTTCAAACACATATATCTTTTGATCTAGAGATCCAAACGCAAAAAAAATTTCATTGAATTTTTGATTTTTTTTTCGTTTTGAGACTTGGTTCGATATAATTATATCATTTTTCGTGAGATTCACTTTCGAAATTCACTCAGTGAATATCCCTAGTGAATCCCAAAAATCAGTGAATTTCGAGTAATAGTGAATTTTGACAGCGGATTTTCTAAAATCACGTCGGAATATATTGAATGTGGTTTCAAAATAAAGAGCATGAAAAAATAAAAAAAATTTGGTGAAAATTTTTTTGTGGGTTATATTGGCAACACGAAAATGCTAACGGCACCACGATCACTTTTGACACCCTATAAATCATTTTTGGCACCGCATTGAATATTTTTATTATTTGCACAACACAAACGTCTATGGAACTGACGCCCGTTTTCGATACGAGCGTCACTGGAACTGACGTTTGTGTTCCATTCCAACGTCACTGACACTGATTTTACAGTTATAAATGTATCACATGTGAAACGTCAGACCCACTGACGTTTTGAGCGAACAAAAACGTCAGTGACTCTGACGCCCATAATGTGTTGCCAAAAAGTGATTTGGTGGTGCCAAAAGGTAAATGAAAAATAATACGTAAAAAGGGTGCCAAGAGTAATTTGGTCGTGCCAATAGAACCCACCTTTTTTTTTGAATTCTAGATTGAAAGATATGAGTGTTTAAAAAATATGGATAAAGGAGAAAGTTTGTTGGTTTTCTTTTTAATAAAAGAGGCGCCAGAATTTAATAATAAAAATAAAAATAGTTTTTTCTTTTATACGAAAATTTCAAAAAAAAAAAAAACTGTCATTGTATTTAATTAATGAAATGATATTGTCTTTATCCCCAACTACCCCTAAAAATTATTATAAAGAGCACAACACCCTTTATAATAACTTTGTTACACCCTTTTACAAATTTTAAAATATATGTAAATGGAAAAAATATTAATATTCAAAATAAAAGTATTGTAGTAAAAAAAATACTAGAAAATAAATTAAAAATACCATAAAAAATTTTTGAGAAAAAAAAAAACGTCACCACCAGTCCACCACACCACTCTTTTTCTCTGCTCTACTTTTTCAAGAAAAAACCAACTCCACCCACCCCTACACCATCCGCTAAGAATGTTGTCCACCCGTTCCCTGCCCACCGAAAAATGATTTTTCTCATAAATCATTTTCTTGATGTTTTTTAATCGGAATAATTATCTAAAAGAACGCAAATTGGACTTAGATAGGTAAAAATGACATCAAAACAAACACTTAATTATAAGGACAAAAAATATGTAGATAGACCCAAATACCCTTAACGAAAAAAAAAAAAAAAAAAAAAGAGGCGCATGGATTTTTGTTTTTTAAACAGCCGCTGAACCTGTGTTATGTTGTTGTTGTTGTTTTTTTTTTTTTTTTTTTTCATTTTATTTTATCAAAAGCAGGCGTTGAATTTTTATTTTTAATTTTTTCATTTTTATTCATCAAAAGCAGGCGCTGAATTTTTTTAATTTTTTTTTATACCGATTCATTGACCACCCCCGATGCAACCTTACCATGCAGAGACACCATGATGCAGAGACACCGCGATTAAGTAACACAACGATGCTCTAACAACCCTGATGCATTGACACCGCGATGCATTGAACATCCCCAAATCCATTGACCAGCGCGATGCAGTAGCCACCCCCGATTCAGAGACACCACGATGCAATGACCACCCCCGATGCAAAGACTACCGCGATGCAGTGACCATCGGGATGCAGTGACCACCGCGATGCAGTGACATTTTATGAAGCAACACCCGCGATGCATTGACCACCCTATCAGCAGTGACCATCGCGATGTATTGACCTCCCCCGATCCATTGACCACCACAATGCAGGGGCAACCCCGATGCAGTAGCCACCCCGATAGAGAGACACCGTGATGCAGTGACCACCCCCGATGTATGCAATGACATCGGCAATCATATGTGCATGACATCGGAAATCATATATGTGTGACATCAATAATTTATGCTGTGACATCGGCAATCAGATATGTAGTGACATCAACATTTTATGCAGTGGCATCAGCAATCATATATGAATGACATCAACAATTTATGTAGTGACATCGGCAATCATATATGCAGAGACATCTCGATGAAGTGACACCGCGATGTAGTGGCCACCCCCGATGCAGAGACACCGCGATAGTGGTCACCCCCGATGCAGAGACACCGCAATGCAAAAACCATCGGGATGCAGTGATCACCGGGATGTAATGACATTTGATGAAGCAACACTATGATGACATTTGATATTTTTCTGACTTAATTTCATAAAATCGATTTCTTTTCTTCATAAAATCGATTTCAAATGGCTATATCTCTTGATATAAAACTACGATCAACATAAATCTTTCACCTTAATTCATATTTTTATGTAGTGACATCGGCAATCATATATGCAGTGATATCAACATTTTATGCAGTGACATCGGCAATTATATATGCGTGACATCAACAATTTATGCAGTGACATCGGCAATCAGATATGCAGTGACATCAACATTTTATGCAGTGACATCAACAATTTATGTAGTGACATCGACAATCAAAGCAGTGGCATCAACATTTTTGTTGAACTTTTTGTCCCGAAATTAGGAAGATTTTTCAGGGGAAATCGAGCTTATGAGCCACGTCGAGCTATATCGAGTATTTAGGCAGTCGAGTTCGATGTTGCCTTTTTATGGCTCAATCGAGCCCGAACATTTTTAGTCGATTCGAGCTTGAGCCTAGGGAGTATCGACTCGACTCGGATCGATTACACCCTAATGTGAATGACACTACACTTATTTTACAAAGTTACCAATTTTTGTATGAAATTGTATATGCAGTGACATCAATGTGACTGCACCAATTCTCTAAGTGTAAATGCAGTGACATCAATATCACCGCATCAATTTTATTCCAAATCATACACAAACCAGCCATCAACGTATAGCTTTTATTTCTTTGTTTCAAGGTGATACATGTTAAACTAATTGATCATTATTACATCATGATCAACGATGTCGATACACGATGTGACAGTCGTTGTGTCACAACGGTTGTGTCCGGATCATTACTCAAAAAAAGAAAGGAAAAAATAAAATATCATCCAAAGCTTAGATCTCCTTTGAAACTTATTTTACAAAATTACCAATTTTTGTATGAAATTGTATATGCAGTGACATCAATGTGCTGCATCAATTCTCTAACTGTAAATGCAGTGACATCAATATCACCGTATCAATTTTATTCCAAATCATACACAAACTCACCATCAACGTATAGCTTTTCTTTCTTTGTTTCAAGGTGATGCATGTGAAACTAATTGATCATTACTACATCATGATCAATGATGTCGATACACGATGTGACACTCATTGTGTCACAACGGTTGCGTCCGGATCATTACTCAAAAAAAGAAAGGAAAAAATAAAATATCATCCAAAGCTTAGATCTCCTCTGAAACTTATTTTACAAAGTTACCAATTTTTGTATGAAATTGTATATGCAGTGACATCAATGTGACTGCATCTATTCTCTAACTGTAAATGCGGTGACAACAATATCACCGCATCAATTTTATTCCAAATTATACACAAGCCCACCATCAACGTATATCTTTTCTTTCTATGTTTCAATGTGATGCATGTTAAACTAATTGATCATTATTACATCATGATCAACGGTTTCGATATACGATGTGACACTCGTTGTGTCACAACGGTTGTGCCCATGTCAGTACTCAAAAAAAGAAAGGAAAAAATAAAATATCATCCAAAGCTTAGATCTCCTCGGAAACTTATTTTACAAAGTTACCAATTTTTGTATGAAATTGTATATGCAGTGACATCAATGTGACTGCATCAATTTTCTATCTGTAAATACAGTGACAACAATATCACCGCAGCAATTTTATTCTAAATCATACACAAACCCACCATCAACGTATAGCTTTTCTTTCTTTGTTTCAAGGTGATGCAGGTTAAACTAATTAATCATTATTACATTATGATCAACGATGTCGATACACGATGTGACACTCGTTGTGTTACAACGATTGTGTCCGGATCATTACCCAAAAAAATAAAGGAAAAAAATAAAGGGAGAATTGGCTATATAGCCTTTTTTCAACAAATTCTTGTCTGTGTTTTTTTCCGTTTTTTTGACCGCGATTTTCTCCATTTTTTTTCACAAACGCGATCTTAAGCGTCCTCAAATCCCCTATAGGGTTCCCCCTTCCCAGGGTTTAGTTTGGTTTAGCTGGCTCAAAAAACACCTAAAACGCGAAGATTTAGAGGCTTCAAAAAGATCGTTTACACCATTTCGAACAAAAAGACTATATCCCCAAGATTTGTGGTCAAACACCCTTTTTAACCTTAAGCCCCAAAAATAAAATATCATCTCTGAAACGAACTGCCAGATGGAAAATATGGTGAACACCACCAAAGCTGTGCTCCTCCATTACAAGAAAGAGAAAAAAGATCACACACTGTAAATCAAGTAGCCACGATCATCACCATATCAAGTTTGAATAACCTTGCATCTTTCATCTTTAGTTTTTAGGGGCAATCCGTCTAGAGCTGTCTTCAAAGCTTTCACTGGCTTATTCCTATCAATGCCCAAACAAATAATTGAGTTAATTAACCATAAAAAATTAACAGAAAAGAAGAATTTTCAAATGCAAATGAGCGGTTATAGAAACAGATTTGAGATTTAAACAGCAGAGTAAAACAATTTACTGCTTCAATAAGCTTTCGATCTTGCTAGATTTGTGCTCGATCCTTGTGATTATAGCTTCGGTGTTGTCTGCTTCCGCCATTTTTGTTTCCCTCAAGCTTCCTGTGTCTTAAGGCTTAGAATCATTGAGATTTAATAATATCTTCCGGTAGAAACAGGGAGATTTGCCGGCATGAAAATCGAACAGACAATGCCTAATTGATTCCTTTTTGCTGTTAGAAGCAGGGAGATTTGCCGGTATATTCTCAATTCCGGTCACCTTTGCATCTTTATCAGGTTTAACAGCAGCTCCGGTGACTTTAAGGGCAAAATTTGGAACATAAATGAATTGTGTTCTTATAACTAGTAATTTTTTAAATGTTTTCTAAGTGTCTAATTAAGTTTCAAAACACGACCTTATAAATTAATAACACTTTTTAATCGTTTCATTTATGTTGAATTTCTACTGTTTTGCGTGTACGTATTTTGTATTATCATTTTTACCGTGATGCTTCATTTGTACCGTTATTAGAAAGACTCGCATTAATCGTAAAAAGTGGTAAATCTGTATATACAAAATTTCCGCATCCAACTAAAATGCTCTTGCATCGAATCAGATACGATCTCTATTCAACGATTCTGATAAAATCGACATCATACTCTATATCTACCGCAATCCGAATTTTTTTACGATTCAAGTTTTTTGCTATTTCTAACATCATAATATATATATATATATATATATATATATATATATATATATATATATATATATATATATATATTTCGAAATACAAAAAACGCTTTCGTAAATATTTCATTAATAAGATCTTCTATACATATTTTGAATATCCATACAAGCGTAATATTTATCACTATAATAATAGAAAATAAATTATTTATATGTGTATTTGTTTTTGTAAATACGTCATAATTATTTTGGTTTACGATTACTTTATTATGTAGTACGGTAGAGATTCCAGTACATGCGCGACTATGTGTAGAGATTCCGTAAACGACGTTAGAAACTGTAAGTAGAGACTTATTCGAGAGGCACACCGATGCAAAGTGGCTTTCTTATGTGATATTTTGGATTTTGTGGTATCATTTTTTTGTGATATTTATTTTTTACTGTCAATTTTTCATTTCATGTTTATTATTTATTTATTTTAACTATTGTATGTCTATGAATTTATATTTTTGTTTTGATTGCAATTTTTTTATCTGTTGCAGGCGTACTGATTTTGTATAATTATTTTATAATGCGACATTCTTTTTACACTGATACACATTTTCTATTGAATTTTGGGGGAGTGATTTAAAAAGACAAAAAAAAAGGAGAAAATAAGAATCAGAAAAGTAGAAATATAAATTCTGTAATAAGGACAAATCAACTGTTCATAACGTTAAATCCACTGTTTACTGCAGTGGAACAGACTTCAAGTATAATGTTTCACTATCACAATGAAATAAGAATATATATCATTTTTTCCTAAAAAAATATTTTACTGTCCTATGTGTATATTTCTACGTTCAAATTTTTTTTAACAATAAACCTTTGAATTTATTAATGGTAGACAGAAAACAGATTTGTTTTAAAAGGAAAATATATTTTTTTTTATAGAAAAATCTAAGAAGAAATGACATAGAAGATGAGGGTTGGGGCCCGGAAAAAGGTGGGTAATCCTGAAAAATTCAATTTTTAGGAAAAGAATTTCATGGATGGTCGGAGGGGGGGGGGGGGGGCGGTTATGTGAAAGAGTGTAAGATTTTTAATTTATTTTTATAAATTTTCTTCTTTTTAAATATTTTTGGTAATAGTTTAGAATTTTACGGTATTTTTAATTCTTTTTTTGGAATTTTTAATTATTGTAATAGTTTTATTTGAATATTTATTCTTTGTCCATTTACAAATATTTTTAAATTTGTAAAAAGGGTGTATATTTTTTTGAAAATTATTATAAAGGGTGATGCACTCTTTATAATAATTTTCACGTCCTTCTTAGAAATTTTAAATTTTTTGAATCCTTTGCAAAATATAATAAACATTACACCCCCACCCCCCCAACCCCCCTTATACAATTTTTTCCTTGCTTTTTTGGTTCCCTTTATATTGATGGCAATCACGTGACACTGCATAGATCCAAGATTTTTTTATTATTAAAATAATGCAGCTTTGGTTATAAAATTATCGTGTGGTTAAAATTGAGTAATGATACGAGTACAATGGTTGTGTAACAAAGAACGATACAGTGGTGATCTGCACTGTTGATCATGTTAGATTTATATCTGATCAATTTAGACATATTATGATCAACGGTACTGATTACCATTGTGTCATTCGTTGTAGCACAACTGTTATACCTGTATTATTACTGTTAAAACTTTTGTTTTAAACTCTGATCACTTTACAGGAACAAATTTCTTAGATAAAAAAAAAACATTGTTTTAGGGGTCGTTTGTTAAAACTGAAGTCTGAAATCTGAAATCTGAAGTCTGAAGTCTGAATACAGAATCACTTAAGTGCTGAAAACGATTAGAGTGTTTGATAACAATATTTCACTTAAGTGCTGAAACCGATTAGAGTGTTTGATAACAATATTGATCTGAAGTCTGAAAACAATTAATTTTTTCCAATTGTATATATGCATATCTATATATATACACACACACACACACACACACACACATATATATATATATATATATATATATATATATATATATATATATATATATATAGGGGGGAAAGGGGCATAAGGACAAAAAATTTGATAAATGGGTCGCAGGACAAAAGTAACATTTTCATGATTATAAATGACAAAAATCACAAATGTTACTTTAAAAATGTTACTTAATGTGTTAATGTTACTTTGTATTTCACAATTGTTAATTCATATTTACTTTATTTCACATATGTTACTTCATATACGTTACTTCATAAACGTTACTTTTGTCCTTATTAAATTACAATGTCCTTCTATCCCATTTTTTTGATAATTTTGTCTTTTACGACAAAATATATATATATATATATATATATATATATATATATATATATATATATATATATATATATATATATATATGTATGTATGTATGTATATCTATTTGTATATATATACATATGCATATAATTTTTTTTTTGAAAAAGATACGTATGCATATATAGTTAATGTTTAATAACACCTAAAATAAAAAACAAATATATAAGCAATTAACCCCCTAAAGTTAACAAATATTAGAGAAGACTTGTATATTATCATCATGATACTAGTAATGTGATTTATATATAATAGATTCATTTTTTTTTTAATTTTTGAACAGTATATATAATAGATTCATAAATGGTGATTTAAGAAATAAAAATAATAATAATAATTGAGTAACACTTTGGATAAAGGAAACGTAAGTGTGTGGTTACCGTTGTTTATGTGAAAGAGTGTAAGATTTTTAATTTATTTTTATAAATTTTCTTCTTTTTAAATATTTTTGGTAATAGTTTAGAATTTTACGGTATTTTTAATTGTTTTTTTGGAATTTTTAATTATTGTAATAGTTTTATTTGAATATTTATTCTTTGTCCATTTACAAATATTTTTAAATTTGTAAAAAGGGTGTAAATTTTTTTGAAAATTATTATAAAGGATGATGCACTCTTTATAATAATTTTCGCGTCCTTCTTAGAAATTTTAAATTTTTTGAATCCTTTGCAAAATATAATAAACTACACCCCCACACCCCCTTATACAATTTTTTCCTTGCTTTTTTGGTTCCCTTTATATTGATGGCAATCACGTGACACTGCATAGATCCAAGATTTTTTTATTATTAAAATAATGCAGCTTTGGTTATAAAATTATCGTGTGGTTAAAATTGAGTAATGATACGAGTACGATGGTTGTGTAACAAAGAACGATACAATGGTGATCTGCACTGTTGATCATGTTAGATTTATATCTGATCAATTTAGACATATTATGATCAACGGTGCGATTAATTTGTGTATTCGTGTAAAGACTTGTTATTATACCGTATTATTATCTTGTTAAAACTTTTGTTTTAAACTCTGATCACTTTACAGGAACAAATTTCTTAGATAAAAAAAAAACATTGATTTAGGGGTCGTTTGTTAAAACTGAAGCCTGAAATCTGAAATCTGAAGTCTGAATACTGAATCACTTAAGTGCTGAAAACGATTAGAGTGTTTGATAACAATATTTCACTTAAGTGCCGAAACCGATTAGAGTGTTTGATAACAATTGTATATATGCATATCTATATATACACACACACACACACACACACACACACACACACACACACACACACACATATATATATATATATATATATATATATATATATATATATATATATATATATATATATATATATATATATATATACATATGTATGTATGTATATCTATTTGTATATATATACATATGCATATAATATTTTTTTTTAAAAAGATACGTATGCATATATAGTTAATGTTTAATAACACCTAAAATAAAAAAACAAATATATAAGCAATTAACCCCCTAAAGTTAACAAATATTAGAGAAGACTTGTATATTATCATCATGATACTAGTAATGTGATTTATATATAATAGATTCATTTTTTTAATTTTTGAACAGTATATATAATAGATTCATAAATGGTGATTTAAGAAATAAAAATAAAAATAATAATTGAGTAACACTTTGGATAAAGGAAACGTAAGTGTGTGGTTACCATAAACGGATTGGTACGTGGGTGATTTTCCGGTTATTGACCAATTTAGCTCTTAAGCATTTCAGTGATAAGCATCTTTTTTTGGCTTAAAATTTATTAAAGGATATTCAGACATGCTTAATTAATTAAGAGATAGTAAAAATATTATCAAACACTTTTATTCATAACTGCCACTTATTATTTTCAGAATAAGTGCTGAATTGAGTTAACAAACACGCCCTTAGACTCCGTTAGCCTAACCGGAACTAGTTTCTGGATCCGGCCGACATACTTTATTTTATATAATAACAAAATTAATTAATGTAAACTAAATTTCCATTTAATTCCTTATTCCAAAAAGTAATTAATTAATGTGAAAAAGAACAAAAATAATGATAATATCATAACAAAAAGTAACGATACAAGCACAATGATTGTGCTCAATACACTATGAGATCATTGATTATAGTATGAGACATAATGAAATATATGAATCCCATAAATATCAATTACTTAAAAATGTGTTGTGACATTGCTTAAGCATATCTTGTTGTGGGAGAAACATATCTCAAACAAAACAATAATTGAGTCGATCTCCAAAGTGCAGATGAACGTCTTATAAATACAAGCTACATAAACTTGGTCTGGTGCCTCTTCATTCCAATATCATCTCTTCTTCTTCCTCTCTCTCTCTCTCGTTGTATTTCTCTAGCTATGGAAGTAAGCACAAACTCCATTGCTATTTTGGGCTTTGCCACTCTTGCCCTCTTCTGGGCATACAGAATACTCGATTTCATTTGGTTTAAGCCCAGAAAGCTTGAGAAAATAATGAGAGATCAAGGTCTTAAAGGAAACCCTTACAGAATTTTCAATGGTGACCAGAAAGAAACCGAAAACATGTACAAAGAAGCCATGTCCAAACCCATTAGCCTTAACGACGATTACAGAAAACGCACTGTTCCTCACATCCTTAAATGTTTCGAAAAGCACGGTAAAATTTTGATCATATATGTTGTTACTATTTTTAAAAGTGCTTTAATTATTATACGTCGAATTGTATATGAGATCTGCTCGTGAGTAATGATACGGACACAGCCAATCGTCTGCAATCTGAGATCTACTCGTGAGTAATGATACGGACATAGCCAACCGTCTGCAGTACAATCGGTTGTGCCCGTATCATTAGTCCTTTTTAAAGAAAATGTATTAAGTAAAAAGAAGTTGGAATTTTTGTTTCGTTTTCGGTGGGTGTGCAGGAAAAGAATCATTTATGTGGGTGGGAAGGACACCAAGAGTGATGATAAGAGATCCAGAGCTGGTGAAAGAGGTGTTTACAAAAAACTATAGGTATCACACCAGCTTAAAAGAGTTGGATCCATTGGCTAAGCTTCTATTCAGTGGAATTGGAACCTTGAATGGTGATGCATGGAGTAAAAGAAGAAAGATCGTTAAATCTGCTTTCCATTTCGAGAAGATAAAGGTTCCATCAACTCAACTGAACTTAATTAATTGCTTTTACTTTTCCTTTTTCTTCTTCTAAATTGGGAAACTTTTAATATGGACAATTTTCGACCCGGATCACAACTTTGACACATCAAAATCCTACTCCAGAATACTGTTTGAATTACAAAGGCTATATGTAAAATGCCAAACTGCAAGATATTAATATAATATCCTTAAATCATATACTCAGTATTCAAATCTTCTACATTGGATGTAATTAATGCTTTAACCTTCAGAATGGCTGTAGAAAGAAAAGTATGCAAAATCTACAGAAGAGACTATATAAGATTGAACAAACCCAAAATCTACAGAAGAGACTATATAAATTAAATTAGATGAGCATTATTTTATCTCTTTCTATCGCTGATGATATAAACACATCACAACTTTGACACATAAAAATCCGGTACTTTCAATACTCTTTTTTCAGGGGGATAATTAAGGTGGGGGCCGGGTCCACTTGGCGTACTTTTATCATTATGCCGTTTGGAAGAATGTGATTGATCCACAAACTTTCAAACTTAATTATGATAGAAATTATGTGATTCATAATCATCTATGTATATGTTAATTATTGATAAACGCATGAGACTTTTTCACGAGAGAAATTACGGTGCAAACATTATTTGATGAGTGATAATAAGTGGATAAATGTGATGGATCTGATTCATCATCTCTCACACACTACATGTGTGAGTTAAATGTTTCGCATTCATCCACTCACTCTCCAATAACTAGTGTGCCATAACTCTTTTTGTTTTTTCACTTAAATTCAACATATCTTCACCTGCACACAGATACGTACAACATTAAAAAACATTTGTGATATCCTACATTGGATGTGGGAGAAGCGCATGAGAGAAACGCATTAGCTCATTATCCTTATAAGTGTGAGATATAAAGATTTTGTTAATCATAATTAGTTTTTTTAGGCCAAGCAAGCGATGATGACGGTCTAAACAATTAACCAGATCCTTTATGTCTCACTTAACGCTATCAGACCCGGAAGGTCAAGCAAGTGATGATGACGGTCTAAAAAAAATTTCTTTTTATGGTTAAAAAGTGTAGTATTAGGTTTCAGTTAAAAACTACTGAAACAAATTCTTGGATACGCCAATGGATGGAAATGACTGACAATTGATTTTCTGTGTTATGTAATGTTGTTTTGTTATAGCTTATGCTCCCAGCGTTTTATGTGAGTTGTGTTGACATGGCGAACAAATGGTCAACGATAGTTCCAAACGGTGGTGCAGCTGCTGAGGTGGAAGTTTTTCACGATATAAAAGCCTTAACCGGAGATGTTATTTCAAGAACACTATTTGGTAGCAGCTTTGAAGAAGGAAAAATGATTTTTGAACTCGTTGAAGAGCTTCATGTTATGACTGTTGAACGGATGCGTGTCATTTATATTCCGGGATCTAGGTAATTATTTATTTAATTTTTTTTACTTTAATTATCACATATTTATAAATAAATATATTTATTGATTATTTTAGGTCGTTTCAATGATTATTAATTAGGCACATGTTCTTGTTATTTAGATGTCTAGCTTGACGTGAGATGAATATTCAGTAGACAATTGTTTTTACTATATTATGGGAGATTATTGTGCGGTGTCTCCACACAGTGCGGAGACATCGTGTGACACACCACACACCACATACATTCATTCTATATTAAAACTGTGTGGTTCTGATCGTTTCATCGTTCAATTTCCTCACCACACAATAACTTCCCCTAAATTTTCTAAGAATGTGGTGTCCTTGTATGTAGATCTAAATTGATTATTCAGGCACCTTGAAAAGGACAAATGACAGTATGATTACTATTAATCTACAGGGGGCGCTACTTCTAATACACGCCGTGTCTGCGCATCCGCACGCATCGGATGATCGACGCGAGATTGATCGGTGTTAGATCTATATTATAATATAGATCTAACACCGATCAACGCTGCGAGCAGATCATCCGATAATGCCGGATAATATGCATACATAGTGCACTATCATTTCCGTAATCTACAGTAAGTGGTAGGCCTTGAACTAATGACGTGGTAGGTCAATTATTGGGTCACAACAAAATTGAACAAGTCAATTAGAGCACTCTCTTACATGGCAATACGCCGTGTCTATACGCATCCACATGCCGGATGATCTGCAGATTGATCGGTGTTAGATCTATATTATAATATAGATCTAACACCGATCAATCAAACAAGTGCATCATCCGATGTGGCTGGATGATATATATAGTGTGACTATCATTTCCGAGTCAATTATTCGGTAATAGTAAAATTATAGTACGGAGTACAATTTATTAATTCTTTAAAATATCTGGTAAATTTTAAAGCGGTTGATAACCATCAAAACTTATTTTTCATCTCAATGCATGAAAATTTAACACATATATACACACACTTTTACTTCTTATAGTGAGTATCTATTGATTTGGACAATATTTTTGTTTTTTAAATTTATATTTTACGCATTTATTGATTCTGATCGAATTTTCTGACTTATATTGACATCGCTGACAACTTATATTGGGAATGAAAAAATTTAAACTTTGAACTCGAATTGAATCAAAATAATTAATATTTTTGAATTCAGTCGAAATAATTTTATGTGTCTAAAGATATATATATTTTTAACTCTAGTGATGACCGTAGATATATTCGAACCATTATTGGGGAGAGATGTGACTGTTACTAGAGGCGGCTAAGGAGATCAATTATTATTAATTTTTTTTTAAGGAAAAAGATAGATTATTGTCCAACTTAAATAAGCCAAATTGCTTGGTAAACATTAGACAAATCAAGCCAGTTACCTACCGTAGATTTTTTTATAATATACTTGACCTGATTTAAAAAAATAATAATAAACTTGACCTATTATTTAGTTTAATAAACCTAGCGTACGTACGTCCGAATTATTTCAGCCTTTTCCACATTTCTGCTTAATTAGATTACTACTGTTTTTGCACTTATTTATTGCACTTGTTTATTTCAGTCCGAAGGTTATAACACAAATTTTAATTTGATTCTGAATCAAATTCTATCTGATGTGTCAAAATAATAGGATTGAAGAAATTTATAAAACATATAAATTAATTCCGTTAAAACACTTTCAACTCAACAAGATTAATGTTTTAAGTAGACTCGGGATGTCATTTAATATTCCAATTAATTTTATTTATATGCGAATATTTATTTATTTAGGTTTCTTCCAACTAAGATGAACAAGAAGATCAAGGAAATAGACCATGAAGTACAGACAATGGCAAGAGGAATAATTGACAAGAAACTAAAGGCAATAAACATGGGTCAAGGTGCATCAGATGATCTATTGGGGGTTTTATTGCAAGCCAATTTAGATGAGATTAAGGATCAAGGTGTAGCATGTGGGATGACTCTTGAAGAAGTGATTGGTGAGTGTAGACTTTTCTATTTTGCTGGTCAGGACACCACCTCAACTTTGCTTGTGTGGACAATGATTATGCTTGCTCGATATCCCGAGTGGCAAGAACGTGCTAGAAAAGAGGTTTTCGAAGTCTTTGGTGATAAAAAACCTACCTACGATGGTCTTAGCCGTCTCAAAGTTGTGAGTATACTCTATCTGGTTTCCTATTTAACTGACGTAACTGTTAAAAGAACGTGTTTCTTTTTATTTGATGTAGTTAAGTTTGCGAATAATTTATTTATTGTGTTTTTTTTTTCTTTCTAAATCTAACACTTATTTATTAAGCGATGAGAGAATTAAAACAATAATATATATTGATTATATTTAAGAGGTTTTATAGTCATTTAATGTTAAAATCAAAGTGTATTAATTCTCTCTTTAATTTATGTGCTTTTGCCAATTCCACGAGGAATCATTCTCATCTATTCACGTGTTTTTTTTTTTTTTTTTTTTTTTTTTTTTTTGAGAAGAGAATTCACGTGGTTTTGACTCCTTATTCACATTTTACAACTTTTTGACCCCAACAACCACCGGCACAAATCATTCATCATGAACAATAATTGAGCAGAATATACAGATTTTTTTTTTCCTGTTAATTTGTTGGAAATACTAGGGCATTCTTATCAAATTCTTTAAATTTTATTTCTAAAATAATATAAAATAATATATATCTTTATTTTACAACATCTCAATTTAAAAAACTCCACAACAGCATCTCTATCCTTATCCCTATAACATTTTAAATAATATTAAATAATATATATTCAACCTCGCAACCCTATTTATACACATTAAATATTTATTATTTCACTCCACCAGCATCCATATCCCTATAATTTTTAATAATTAAATATGTTTAGGGCGTGAATAGTGCATCCCCACAAGTAGGGATGCACTGTTCATATCTCTAAAAATAAACAGGGATATGGACTCTGCTGTAGAAGTTATTTTGTGATAAACTTTATTTTTTATCTTTATTTTAAAGATAGAACACCATATAAGGTTTCTGCTACGAGTGTCCTAAGGTCATTCAGTAATGCACAAATTGTATAGAGAGAGAGAGGGCTTGAACCTTGGAAAATTCTTAATTTATAATTGCATTCAGTATGAATTTGTTATTTACTTTGAGAAAACATGGTATTCATGTGTAACTTATTGATGGCAGAGACCTTTTAGGTTGATAAGATAAGCTATAATCTAAATTTAATAAATCAATTATCACAACAGATTGATTTAAAATCGGTTTAAGATTCATAATTGATTTTTGAAGAACTATATTGTAGTGTTAATAAACAATGTATATATATGTCATATAGGTTGTGTGCTATGGATCTAACGATCCATTAAATATCAACAACCTTTTCACATGCTAAAGCATCTTTGGATCCATTAGTAGCATTATTATTATTATATTTTTCCCTACAATTTGAGTGGAACTGTACAAGTGCATTATTGGATTCCACTTTTTTTGCTATGTAGTATATTTGTCTTTTAACATTATTTTTATTTTCAATATTATTATTATTTATTTTAAATTACCATGCTAATATCTAATAAATTTTATTATTCTTCTTAATATATATCCATCTAATTTAATTTTTACTTTATAATAATTATATGAATTACTATAATTTAATGATATCTTATATGTAATTATTTTTCAATATATACACACAGGTGATGATGATCTTGCTAGAAGTTCTGAGGATGCATACTCCAGTCCCTGAAATCACGAAAATCGTCACCGAAGATACCCATCTGGGTAAATACTTCCTTCCCGAAAACACGCAAGTGATGATGCCTCAGTCAGTGATTCATTACGACAAAGATTTATGGGGAGAAGACGCGTTCGAGTTCAAACCCGAACGTTTTGCAGATGGGATTTTGAAGGCCGCTAAGCACCAAGGCGCATTCTTCCCTTTTGGTCTAGGACCACGAATGTGCCTTGGCCAAAACTTTGCGTTCTTAGAAACAAAAATGGCTTTCGCGGTCATATTGCCTCGTTTCTCGTTTCAGTTATCACCGTCCTATGTTCATGCACCTCATACCTTAATCACTGTCCAACCACAATATGGTGCACATCTGATTATGCACAAAATTAGGGATGATTGAAAGATGAGGTCAATCATTTAAGTCTATATGGTGTGTGAAAATAGACTACTATTTTACTTTAATAAATGAGCCTGAGAGCGACGCAACAATTGAAAACAACGAGGAAACGTGGCCCATGATGTGGTTATTTTATTTTATTTTTTATTTTATTTCGTTTTTTGGTTGTTCCCATGTGAACTTTATTATTTTGAGGATATTTTTCTTAATTAAATGATGAAATTAATAAATTGATGTTTCCCCCCGGGTTTCCACGGGTATCACCCCCCTTGTTTGACTCTTGTTGGATGCTTTGCTATTTAATGTGGTGTGCATAAAACATATCTTCCACATTTCATATTGATTTGGTAATTATAGCAAGATACGTCATACATGGGGATGGGGCTACACCCTTTGGCATTATTGCACGATCGATCGGTAAAATTAAATTATACTCCATCCGTTTCAGAATATAAGTGGTTCAATCTCTTTTTATTTGTTCTTAATTAAATATAAGTCATTATTATGTATTACCAATTAAACACTTACTACTCTTTTTTCTATCTTAACTCTAATTTATTAACAATATTTTATCATTATTTCATTGATGATAATCAAATGATTTTTTAATCATTTCTCCGTAAGTTTATGGCATTGAACTGCTTTATTTATCAGCATGGATGTAAGCTCATTTAGTTTTGTTTGGTTTTGTCTTAGAATTTGATTCTATTTAGAAAATCGATGAAGTATTTATTACATTCTTCTCATTTTATCCATCATTTATGGGAAATTCTCACACATTTTTCACTACTTTGAATTAATAACAGGCAAGTATTATTTTAGATCTTTTTCATCAAAATTAATGACACATAAACAATTTAACCAACTTTCTTAATATGTGTGAAAAAATCCAAACGGACTTACGTTTTGAGACGGATGTAGTAGTACCTCTGTCCCAAAATGTAAGTCCGTTTGGATTTTTTCACACAGATTAAGAAAGTTGGTTAAATTTGTTTATGTGTCATTAATTTTGATTAAAAAGTCTAACATGATTTTTGACCGTTATTAATGCAAAGTAGTGAAAAGTGGGTGAATATATAATAAATGAGGGGTAAAATGAGACAATTGTAATAAATGCTTCATTGGCTTTCTTAATAAACTGACATTCTGGAACAAAACCAAAAAGCTTACATTTGCCGCCGCCCCTGCCCAAGGCGATCTAGGGTTCAAATTTACCAGAGCCGCATCTGGCTGCATCGAATCATCCTCCACCGTCAACCTATGAACAAATTATAAAAGGTGAGATGTCATCTTCTATAGCTGTAACGCCCCCAGACTCCGGGCCTAGTAGCGTTTAATTAGTCATAAATGATCCGGTCAACTGGTTATACCGTCGTCCTCGCTTGGTCTAAAAGGGCTAACATGAGTTGACACCATCTTTATGTCTCACACTTTTATGGGTGTGATCACTTATTTTACCGATGTGGGACTCTATATTCCCCTCTTATAAGAGACTGGCGTCCTCGCCAGGACGGCCAAGACTTGTCCCAGTTTCGTCCCAACCAGAGGACTCTAGAGGTGGCCCCCACAGTCTCACACGGTGTGCACTTAGGTCCGTCTGATAGTCAGCTCTGAATACCATGACCCGGGGCCTGGTAGCGCTAAATGAGTCATAAATGATCCAGTATACTACTTAGACTGTCGTCATCGCCTGGCCTAAAAGGGCTAACCCGAGTTGACAAGACATTTATGTCTCACAGTTATATGGGGGTTAATATTCACTTACTTTATCGAAGTAGGACTTTACAATATCTGTAGTTTCTTATCAATCTCGCATCCTACAAAGGTGAGATTTCGATAATTATCCCTCAAGCCACGGAATCTACGTTAGCTAGTTCTTTCAATCGGGCTTTGGTCGGGAAATTATCCATGGCGGACCTAGTTTAGATGCCATAAAAAAAGACCTTGAGGTGCTGTAGTACAAGGTAAATTTGAATTAGAGTTGCTTGATAATAAGTATGCCCTAATTCGGCTTTAATTTGCCAAACAACAAATAGAATTTACTACAAAAGCCGGCTAACTGGGGGTATTCCTGCGTATGAGAACATAGTATTGGAAAAGGTAATAGACAAAATAGGAAAAATCGTGAACATAATAATTTCTGGTTGACCATGTTCCTGGAAAAAAGATACTTTCAAGAAACGACCGAGAACTACATTCGGCTCTTTCCACGCTCCTCCTGGAAAATTGGGAATAAAGTTATGCGCATGATTAAGTGGACTACAAATTTTCACGTGGACAAAGAATAATCGATCGTTCAGGCTTGGATCTCTCTATCTAAACTTCCTATTCATCTCATGAATAAGGTCTTTATTTTCTTATGGTCCCAGGGACCCCCTTCTTCTGATAACGATCAATTAAGGCCTGGTCATTGATAATGCATAAAATTATCACGGCGGCTTAGCGGTGGTCGTGAAGGTGGATATCTGGCTATTTTTGATAGATTTGTGATGGTGGTAGCCGGTGAGGTACGGCGGTGATGTGGTGGAATGAATGAACACTAGAGAGAGTTAACTTGACAAGAGTTTTGTCCTCTTTGTATATTTTTCCATATATCCCTATGAAATTACAGAAGCCTTCCTTTTATAGGGAAGGGCAAGAGTTAGGGGGATGGGGTAAGGACAGATAAGTACAATATACAATGATATCAGGTGAGCAATACAACCAGCGATGTCGTTATTAGGTTGCTCGAGTCACGATCTGCGAGCTCGCTTCCTTTATCTCGACTTCCCCATGATCGCTCCTTTCCCGGACTTGTGCCATCTCTTGTTGATTTCAGACTTAGGGTGTTGGGCGGCCCCCTGAGCGATTAAGACCTCACAGGTTTGCACGCTCGTCATAAGGTTTCCCTCCCGCGACCCTAAGCAGATTGTTGCTTCCGGCGCAGTGGCCGCGGCCAGGCTCCCCCCTGGTGGCTAGAGGGGCAATTTCCATCAACACCTAGGTGTCGGCATAAATAGACACATCAATGGCCCCCTACTCTATGTCTTGGTCGGTTTCGAGAAGGCTAAGCATAGAGTAAAGAGTGCCCAGATTGTGCAGATTGCTGGCGTCTTCCCATTATTGGTTTAGGATCGCGCTATTAAGCGGACGATCTCGAAGTGTCTTTGGGTCTGGCGACCTTGTCGTCTGAAGTGACTTATTCACTAAGGGCCGCGCTTTTAGTGCGTCTTGCCTCGAAGCGTTTTTTGGGGTCTGGCGACCTTGTCGTCTGAAGCGACTTATTCACTAAGGGCCACGCTTTTAGTGTGTCTTGCCTCGAAGCGTTTTTAGGGTCTGACGACCTTGTCAAGCCTGAACAGTGTGAGCTTGCATTTGGCGATGCTGAGTGTCAAACTTGGATAGTGGGGCAGTTGAGCCGTCAGATCGTGGTCCTTTCGGTTTCTGGGTAACTGCAGCCACGTGGATGCTGATGGTGTCTCGATAACTGCTCTAGTAATGGCGCAATCATTGATGGACGTGCGTTATTACGTGGGCATTGATTGACCCGCCGTAATGATGGCGATTTTGAATTTCAAAATCCTCAAGATGACTGCGTGAATCTGGACCGTTGGATAGGTCTCACTTGGACCGTACGATCAAATTTTCTTTTCTATATAAGGGTCCAAACCCCATTCGCTCAACACTTTTCCGCTCCCACTACTCCCTTGGCACTTTTTTCTCATAGTTTCTAGAGTTCATCAGCTTCGAGTGTTTACCGTTGAAGATTTGAAGTTTCCGGCGGCCGATCCTGAGGTATCCGTTTGCTATCTGCAGTTACCGACCGTCCTTCCGCCAAAAAACAAGGTAATTCTTCATTCACTAAGCTCTTCCGATAGTTTTTTCTGCAGCATCTCCAGTCGTTTTTTGCGTTTGCTCCCCCCCTTAGCACATCATGCATGACCTGGGGCGTTTGGGGGAATAAAGGCTTGTGTTTTTGAATTAATGTTCTTGTTTTGGTATGGTTTTCCTTTGGTGTTCTTGTTCTGGGAAAAAGATGGTCTTTTTCTTGGCGATTCGTGATGTCCCTCTTTTTTTTCTTTTTTTTTTGTGTGTACTTTCTCCTTTCATTGTGGCATCCCGTCCTGCAAAATCGCAGGGAAGGTGTCGAGATGGGTACGATCACCTCCCTGGTGATCTACATTATCCCAGGTGATTTTTAAGCTCCACCTTTCCTTGTTTTGCAGGATGTCGGATGACGATTTCAGCCCTGGCGGCGATTCTGATGTGGATCGAGAGGCGTATGACTACACCCTGGAGGATGAGCTCGCCGAATCTAGCCCCGAGGTGGTCGCACGCGATGACCTACAAGAGTTTATGGAGGGGGGCGCTGTGGGATATGACCCTGAGGATCCTTTCGGCCTTGGGGACCTGTTGTCCGATCCGGCGCCTAGGCGGAAGAAAAGTCGCAAGGCGGCGGCTCGTAGCCAAGGCGAGGCAAGTGCTAGTGGTCGTGGCTGTGATGATGATATTTCGGCGGTGGAGGGGGAGACTAATGTTGGGACGCCTGGCGATGACGAGATGTATGTGGAGGACGCCGCCTTGCATAGGTTGATGGGATCCAGTGAGGACGATCTCGAATCGGTTCCGCGCAGACCTCTGGAGCTCCCCAAAAAACCCAAGAGAAAAAAGGCTGACCCCTCGACCATGACGGTAGGGGAGGCGGCGGCTAAAGGGAAGCCTTTAAAGCCTAATAATCCTGAGGCCTTGAGGGAGTTTGCCCGTATGACCTGTATGAGAAGGACGTAGAGAAGCATTGGCGGCGGATCCAGAAGAGTACAAACCTCACCAAAACCCTTCAGCGATTTTACAATATTGACCCCAATATCCACCAGTTCTCCTTGATCGACTTTAATAAGGAGGAAGACAAGCTACGGCCTGGCGATCGGGAAGATTTTATTTGTGCTCGCCGCCCTGGGGATACCATAATTCTCCACTTTGATCATTTCTTTTCCGGCTTCCGTTCCCCTTTTGATCATTTTTTGGTCAAGCTGCTGCGCGAGCTGTGAATATTGCCATGCGACTTGGCCGTTGGGGCCGCCATTCAGATCATGTCTTTCATTGTTCTATGTCGAACGATGAAGCAAGAGCCTACCTTTTCCATGTTCAAACAGTTTCATTCGCTTTGTGGTACTTCTTTTCCGGGGCAGGCCAACGTGAGGGCCCAGACTCCCCGTTTATTCTTTCATCTCCCCAACAAGATACACAACTGGGGGGATCACGTTTTTAAGGTCGAATCAAAAGTTGGTTGGCCTTTCCCTCATTCTCCTCCCCGCAAGGGGAAATTTTCTATGATTGGTTTTGACGATCCTTTTGTGGACGAGTATCGATTCCTTCGAGGACTTTTGGCGATAATAGACTCTGATGGGGCCGCGCCCTCGAAGAGGAATATGTCTTGGATCGATCTTCTAGACATGGCGGAGCCCTATGCGAGCAGAGCCGGAATTGTGGGGCCGGCGAAAGGCCAGCCTCTGGTGGCTATTGTATCTGAGGAGAGCGACTCTGATTGGGCCGGGGAGTGTCATATTAATCGTTGCTTTCCCTCAGAGTGTGCGCCTGTCAGGGTGATCCAAGCAAGAGGCCTCGCCGTAATTTTTCTTTGCTTTCTATTTCATTACTCTTCCTACCTTATTGCTTTGTTTTTTTGTTTATTTTTCCAACTTTTGATGAACTTTTTAAACTTTAAGTCAGCGAGATGGATGCTACTCAGAGGAGAGCTCAAAGGCAGAAATTGGCAGATGATGCCGCCAAAGGCAGGCAGGCGGCGCTGAAACAAGCTATAGGAAGGATCCCTCGAACGGTCGACGCTTCAGTTGTTGATGAAGCTTATAACCCCAATCTTCAAGTTCCGACAGCGACCCTAGTGGGCGCGGGCTCGAGTTAAACTGGAGGGGCCCAGAAAAGGTTGACAGCTGACGTTCCTGCTAAGGAGGCCCAGGAGCCCAAACGATCAAGGGTTGAAAAATCTAAAGCTGTTGGCGGTGCTAGCAAGGGTTCTGATCGCGCTGAGAAGCGAGCTGCTGTCGTGGAGGAGGTCGCTGATGAGGAGAGGGCGCCGCCGAGGGGAACGTTGCCTCGCGGATACCAGGGGGAAGAGGCCCTTTGGTGGGATGCTGAGTTCATCGGAGGTCCGCTTGATATGGTGAAGGCAAGCCAACTTAGGGAGGCTATTGCTGACGTTATCCCTCTGGGCCGCTTGTCGTGGGACGCACCGGCCGGAGTACAGATGGAGATTGGCAGAGGGATTATTGACCGAGTGGTTGTTCGTGACAATGCTCCCTCCAGGGACGAGGTTACAGAATTGAAAGATCTTGCTGGTGAATTTGGGATCGCCTCCTCCACAGTAAGCCATTGTTTGTTTATTATTGCTTTTCCTTCTATTTTCTCTTTCTGCGAACTCATCATTTTTTTTTGTAGCTTGGTACTCGCATAATGAAAGCTACCGAGGCCGCTGAGAAGCACAATGCTGAGCTGAGGAAAGCAACGGCGGCCCTTGGTGCCTCTGAGAAGGCAAGGCTCGCTGTTGAGGCAAAGAATGCCAAAACCCAGGCCGAAATAGATCGCATGAAGAAGGCTATGGAGGCAAGTGCGAAGATAGATGAGGAGTTGAAGGAGAAAATGAAGATCTTGAATGATCATTCCCAGAAATCCGTGGAGGCTTTAAAGGCCGCTGAACAGGAGGTTGCGAGCTTGAAGGAGCAACTTGTTGTCGCCAACAAAACCGTCGAGGAAGCTGGTCCTGCGGCCGTTGCGGCCTATCAGGATTCGGACGAGTTCTTCTATCATTTAGAGGCGAGCTTTGATCAAGGCTTCAACCATCTCGCTCCCTGCCTTTGGGCATATCATGGTAGAGAGTCGCTCAGCTTCGAGGAAATACTCAAGTGGGTTAACATGCCTCAGCGGAATCCCGACTTGTTGGCTCTTCATCCGGATATTCCTTATGCTCCGGATCACACTGTCGTCATTCAAACTGGGCAGGTAAAGGATGGCGAGCCGGTATGGGATCCTCCCCCGGTTAATCCTATCAACTTTTCCGTTCTGAAGAACCCTCCGGTCACCGACAATGAGGAAGGCGGCGATGAAGAAGGCGACCGCACCGACCCTCCTGGCCAAGTTTAAATTTTATCCGTTTTTGCGAGATTTGAGCGATTTGTACTCTGCTGTTTTGTTTCAAACAATTTGTTGATTTGTGACTTGCTGTTTTTGGGTTTATACTTTGTAATTTGACGGGCTCTCCTTAGGGCCGCATTTCGATAATTTGTTTTATGCACTTGTCTTGTTTTCTTGATTCGTTGCCTTTTGTTCTTGTATGTTGTGTGTTCGCGCCCCTGCTATTTCAGCGAGATTTAAAGTGTTACCTCGCTAAAATAAAAATCCCTTTGGCCATGGGTACAGAATTTAATGCGGCCCCCTTGTTTCTGTGAGGTCGCTGCGATCTTGTGACGAATAACTTCTAAAATTCTGACGTGTGGCCCCCCGTTTGGCACAAGGGCTAAGGCGACCTCAAGGAAATATTGTCTTGCTTTTGAAAATTCCAAGTTCCGGCCCCCCAATTTTTGAGCAAGCCGGGGGCGAGCATTGACTGGGACAAAAATTCGTTGTTCCGAGGTGAGCAGCAGGCGTGCCTCTGGAAAGCTGATGCTCTGACTTGATTGGATAGGTCCTTGACGGTCTTTTGACCCGCTCGGTAATTGCGCAGTCAAAGTAGCCTTGAATCTCGGAATGCTCAACTGTTTTGACCACGTTTTAAATTTCGAAGTTTTGATAAAACGCGTGAATGTTGTCCGCTAATCCCGCTTGGAGCCTTTATAAGAGGGGGTGTGATTCCTTTGTTCTCCATTGCCTCTCACCCTTTGTTTTTGCTCATGTCTTCTCCATCTGCAAGTGGTAGTTCAGTGCGCGTGTACAAGGCTCGTCCTGTGCGTGATGTCTCTCCTTTTTTCCTTACTGCCTCCCCTATTGCCAAAGATCATTTTTGGCGTTATTTCGATGTCGTGAAGCTGGTGAGGGAGAGAGGCCTGAATCAGGACAAGCTTGACGGTGATGGTTCCCTGCTCCGGATTCGGCTTTCTGGGTGGTCAGATTTTGTTTCTCCACCCATGTTACTTTTCAACCTTACCCTGGTTAAAGAATTCTACTCCGTGTTGTTGGAGGTCTCACCGAGGGAGATGGTTAGTTATGTTGTTCTCCGGGGTGTCTCAGTTGACTTTTCTCCGGAGACTATCAACACTGCCCTTCACATTCCCGCCGTCAATCCCTCTGCTCATTATGAGGTGGCTTGGGACCTTGGAGATACAGAAAATTGGGGAATTCACCTACGACGCGCAATTCGTGAGCTTTTCCCCTATCGTCGCCGTCCTCGTACTCTGGGTCCCGCGTTTGAGCTGTCTCGTAGTAATCGTGAGTGGAAAAGGTTTATTAACTCGCGAGCTCTTCCGTCAGCGGATTTTGAAGTGGTTACGGAGGCTGAGGCTTTACTTTTGCACGCTATTCACGACCCTCAAGTGGATATTGATTGGGGGGTCGTGATCCATCGCGAAGCTGTTGCGTTTGCTATTTCTATGGACCCTGATCTTCGCATTCCGTATGGGTCGCTGATTTCTATGTTGTGTACTGATGTAGCCAGAGTGCCGGTTCATTCGTTGGATCGCGGCGGGTTCGCTTGACATTTAGTTTGCCTTATATATGTTTTCCGTTGTTCGCATTAATGCTTGAAAATTTTATCTTGTGGCCCCCTGTTTTTGGTTAAGCTTGCGGGAGTTGTGTCCGCAAGCTTACCGGAAACAACGATGAGCCTCTGTAGCTGAATTGTATTAGTCGGAACTAGCCTTTATTTTTCGAATAAATTGTTTGGGCTTACATATAATATCTTTTCAAGTTATCATCGTGCCAAGGCCTATTGTATTCGCGACCTTGACTGTCTTTCAATACATAAGTCCCCTTTTTGACAATCCTTGCGACTTGAAGTGGTCCCTCCCAGTTTTCCGATAGCTTGCCTTTTTGGGCCTTGTGACCCGTAGCTTCTCTCTTGCGCAAAACGTAATCTCCTACTGCGAAATGATGGTCGTGGATACGCTTGTCGTGATGTCGTTTCGCGGCTTGTTTGCAATTGAGCAGGCGACCATAAGAATTGATTCGCTTCTCCTCCGCCAAGTCGATGTCAAGCTGTCGGCTTTGTGGATTTTCGGCCTCATTGAAATGAGCGACCCTAAGACTTGGTAGGGCCATTTCTACCGGGGCCATAGCTTCCGACCCGTAGGTTAAATTGAAAGGGGTCTCCCCTGTAGTTGTTTTCTCGACGTCCTAAGGGCCCACAAGGCTACGGGTAAGTGGTCCGGCCATTTTCCTGCTTTTTCGTCCGGACTCTTTTTCAGCACGCTTAGAACCTGTTTGTTAGCGTTTTCGGCCTGCCCATTGCCTTGTGGATAGCATACTGATGATTGCAAGTGTTTGACGTTGTGCTCTTCATAGAACTCGTCGAATTCCTCCCGGAACAGTGGCCCATGGTCGGACACTATTACCCACGGCACTCCGAACCTGGTCCAGACCTGATCGAGCAGAAAGTAGATCACATTCCTGGTTTCGATTTTGCCAAGGCCTTAGCCTCAATCCATTTGGTGAAGTAGTCCACGGCCACAACCACGTATTCACATCCAGAGCGGCCTCTCTTCAACGGCCCTATTAAATCGATGGCCCACATGTCGAACGGCTATGCCGCAATGACAATGCTTTGTTCGACTGATGGTAGTCTGGGGATATCCACGAACTTCTAACATTTGACGCATCTCTTTGCGTATTTTCGAGCATCCTCTACTAGCTTTGGCCAGTAATATCCGGCGAGTAAAACCTTCTAAGCGAGAGTGCGGCTAGCCGGATGGCCGCCGCACATTCCCTCATGCTGTTCCGCTAGTACCCCTTGAACCTCTTCAGGTCGCACACACCGCGACAAGGGTTTTGAGAAAGATCGCCTGTATAACACGTTGTTCATGATGGTGTAGCGGGCGGCTTTCCTGATCATGGCCCTGGCCTCTTTAGGGTCAGATTGTTGAGCTCCTAATTCAATATAAGCTTTTATTTTGTCGATCCAACACGGACTGGTGGGTTGGAAATCCATGACCTCGGTCCGGTTGACCGCGGGCCCCGATAGGTGCTCGACCATGATCGCAGGATTGCTCATTTCATCGTCGTCCGTCAATTTCGATAAATAGTCTGCTCGGTGGTTGTCTCATCGAGGAATTGTTGGTGAATTTACAATATTTAAATTCGTTTCCAAGCTTTTTGACGAGATCAATGTACTTTTGGAGAATGTCACAGTGGGCCCCAAACAATCCGTTGACTTGATTCACTACTAGCTGTGAATCGCAGAATACCTCCACGTTTTCGACTTTCATGTCTTTAGCGAGCTCCAGTCCTGCTATGACAGCCTCGTATTTTGCTTGATTGTTAGAAGTGGTGAAGTCAAATCTTAATGCTTTTTCGATTTCCTCCGAGGTACCTGGTTCTAGCAAGATAATTCCGGCGCCGCAACCCTTGTGACTAGTGGCCCCATCAACATAGAGCTGCCAACAATGACTAGGCTTTTGAGGCCCGGGTGGCGGGGCCGTACTCGTAATGGCGCTGGATGGAGAATCGGATCGTTCCTCCGCTTGCTCGTTGAAGCTTGTTTCCACAATGAAGTCGGGCAAGGCCTGGGCCTTGATGGCCTTCCATGGCTCGTACCGAATATAAAATTCTATGAGCTCAATGGCCCATCGCAGTAATCTCCCAGACAGATCCGGCTTGTGTAGGACTTGGCGCAACGGGGCGTCGGACAGTACAGTGATTGTATGCGATGAAAAATAAGCCCTTAATTTTGCGGGAAGCTATGACAACACAGTAGGCCAACTTTTCAATATTGAAATAGCGACTCTCAACGGGACTGAGAGCCTTAGAGACATAATAAATGGGTTTTTGGAGGGTGCCTTCCTCCTTGACAAGTGCTGCGGCTACAACCCGGTCTGAGGCCGCGAGATACAAAAGCAAAGAATCTCCTAGGCTAGGGCTGACTAGCAGTGGTGGGCTAGCCAGATACGTCTTCAGATCTTTGAAGGCCTGCAGCATTCTTATGTCCATGAGAAGGTCTTGCTTCCTTTGAGGATTTTGAAGAAAGGTAAACTTTTTTCGGCGGATTTTGAGATGAACCTCCCTAGAGCGATGATTCTGCCATTAAGTCTCTAGACCTCTTTGATCGTGGCCGGCTCGTTCATGTTTATTAGAGCCTCTATCTTCTCTGGGTTGGCCTTGATTCCCCTCTGGTGTACCATAAATCCAAGGAATTTTCCCGCCTGAACCCCGAACGTGCATTTGGCGGGGTTGAGTTTCATCGAACGTTTTCTTACATTAGCAAGGGTTTCACGAAGGTCCGCCAGATGATCCCGACGGCTTGACTTCACGACCATGTCATCGATGTAGGCTCCCTATGTTTTTGCCTATCTGCGAGCTGAAAACCCTGTTGATCATCTTTTGATACGTGACCCCGCATTCTTCAGGCCGAATGTCATCATCTCATAGTAATAGAGTCCACCTGCGGCTCTGAACGCGATCATTTCTTTGTCCTCGGTTGCCATTTTTACTTGGTGATACCCGGAGTATGCATCCAGGAAACTCAGCATCTCAAAACCAGCGATCCCATCTACCATCTTGTCGATTCGAGGCAGCGGATAAGGATCCTTGGGGCAAGCCTTTTTTAAATTGGTGAAGTCTACGCACATCCGCCACTTTCCGTTGTGCTTTTTGACCATTACTACGTTAGCCAGCCAAGTCGGGTATTGAAGCTCTTTGATTATACCTGCGGCTAGCAGTTTGTCCACCTCGCCTTTGATGGTGATTGCTTTTTCTGCGGAGAATTGTCTTGCTCGCTGTTGGATCAGCCTGAAGTTGGGATCGACGCTCAGATAGTGGAGCGCGACCTCAGGCTCCACACCTCTCATATCGGTTACTTCCCAAGCGAAAGCCTCTCTATTTTCTTTCAAGAGCTCGATTAGCTCCTCTCTCTCTTTTTCTGTGGTCTGAGATCCGATTTTTACTTTCTGGTCGGGATACTTTTCGTTTATGACTTCTTCGATCAGCTCGTCCTCAGCTATGAAATCTGGCTGGTCTCGCACCTGCAGTGTTTCAACCTCTACGGGCTTTTCAACGATTTCTTTTACCGTGGCGACCTGGATGATGTTGGCGTGGAATTCTTCAATCTCGGTTTTTTGGAATCGACCCTATTCTTGGTCATATAGTCGAGGAAAAATCCCGGTCGGCTCAAGGCGACCCCAATATCATCTCCTACGTGAAATTTTACCCTTTGGTGAGGTATAGACGCCACCATCTGGAACTTTTTCATGGCTGGAATCCCCAAAATCATGTTATAATAGGAGGGGAGATCGATGACCAAAAGGGTGATTATCTCTGTCCGGCAAGGCTCGTAATCGCCGAGGGTGATGCTGAGATCGATGGTGCCTTTGAATCTTACGGTGTCGTTGGTGAAACCCTCTAACATTCCCAAATAAGGTTTCAATTTTGCTTCACCAAATCCAATTTGCTTGAGACACTCAAAATAGATAATGTCGCGACCTGCCCCGGTGTCGACCATGACCCGGTTAACACCGTGCAACTCATTAACTCCGATCTTAAGGATGATTGGCACTTCCATGACGTCCTCTATGCTTGTTAGTTCGCTTTTAGTGAACATGATTCCTTTCTCTTTTTCTCCCAAGACTATCGGTTTCTCGAAACCTCGCGTGTTGATCGAGTGTATTTGCAACTTCAGCTGATTGTTGCTGGGGAGGCTTCCATGGATAACCTGAACCTCCCTTTGATAAGTGCGAGGCGTTCGCCTTTTACCGGCACCTGCATCGCCATCGCGTTTATACTTGGCGGCAGGTCCTTCTCTTATCAACCTTTCCATTTCCCTTCTTAGAGTAAAACATTCGTCAGTAATGTGCCCGTGATCTCTGTGATAGTCACAGCATTTCAATTTATCGTGAGTGCTGCCGTCGCCTTTCATAGGCCTAGGTCTCTCAATTTTCTCATGAATTTCGAAAAGTATCTGAGATGGTTTCGTGTTGAGGGGGTGAAATCATTTTCATTGAATTTGTATGGCACCTTGGTTTCGCGATCTGTGTTCGCACTCTTACCACGCTCCTTCTTGCGATCGTCACCGCGATCCTCTTTATGGGAGTTGGGCTCGGCTTTAGGTTTTGATTTTCCGGTGAGAGACGGCGCTTCGCTTACCCCCATCATTCTGGCCCTTTCTAGCATTTCCCTTAGGCCCGCTCTAGGGGGCCGTAGGTTAAACTCCGTTTTCATCGGACCCTTGGCAATTCCTGTGAGGAAGCAGATTATGATGGCGTCGTCGGGAATATTCCTCGTTTGATCATAGATCCTGACGAACCGCTCGTAATAGTCCTTTCCTGATTCGTTTTCGCTCACGCGAACCTCATAGAGATCCTCGATGGTTTTCTTTGGTCTGCTTGCTGATTCAAATTCTCTCACAAATTTTTCAGATAGATCCTCCGAACTTTCAATCGATCCACGAGGAAGCCCGCGGACCCAAGAGGTGGGCCTATCTTGCAAACTTCCGACTAGAGCGATACACCAGGCAGACTTGTTCTGGGTTGCTAGAGTGATGCGACCCTGGAAAGCTGTGAGCCAATCGTGTGGGCAAGTGTTTCTACTGTAGTAGTTGTAACTAGGGTAGCTGACCTTTTCTTTGTTGGTGGGCAAGTTTCGACTATCTTCTTGGCGAGCACGTCGATCCGGGAGATATGAGCGGGCTTTTCGGCGGGCCTCAACTTTTTGAGCTCATCGAGCTCTTTCTTCATTATTTCCATCTGTTCTGCAAGGATCGGACCGTGTCTCAGAGTAGGCAGGGGCGGACTAGCCGCTAACTCAATCCCGTGCTCCGAGATCGCTTGATTTCGTGACTCCTCCTGTTGGGCTCGCTTTTCCCTTATTATTAACCGGGCGTCCCTTTCATTCTATCCTTCTTGCCTAGGTATCACCCCCCTTTCTGGGAGGCTTAATCGGCTTAGAGCCTGACCCTTTTCTTTCTCTCCCAGCCTCTTAAAGGCGGAGCCTTTTTCTCTGCTTTCCTTGGAGTTTTCGCGGCTATGTCGGGTGGGGGTTTGGACGATCTCCTGCTCTCCCCAGTGACCTTTGCGACCTGAGGACTGTATGCTCTCCTCAATCCTACCTTTTGACTGTGACGCTATTTCTCAGGTGTCTTGTGGTGGGGCTCGCCCCTAGGTTGGATCGCCTCCCGAACTGGCAAAGGTTCTCGGCCTAGTGCCACTAGTCGGGAGTTGGTTAAGTACATTCTTTCGACATACTTGGCATACTCGATCATTTCCGTGATCTCAGACTCTTCTTGCAGTCCTGTTACTTTCTTTGGCACGTCCCGGCTGCGTTGCGGCTTGGGTGCCACAATGGCGTTCTTTTCTCTGCGGGCCTCTTCTAGGGACGCTTGGGCTTCTCTGGACTTTGATTTCTGATTTATGATGTTTCGAGCATCGGTGGTGGCTAGGGCATCCCTTTGCGGCCTACTTCGCCCCGGTGTGGGGCTGTCCAGTGTCTCTCCAGCGCCCTCGGCGCGACTTTGGTTGATTGCGCCCCCTTTATCTGGGGTAGGGGGTATCAGCGTGCCCTTACTTCCTGCCATTGCTATGGATGCAAGATAGCGAGCCTGAAAATGGGGCCGATTTACTGCTTGTTACCTACTCTGACAACCTGTTCCCAGTTAGTGAACTACTCCGTCTGACAGGTTTAACTGCTCTGCACAGTGTCTTCTGTCAAAGTGGTTTGGAGGGTTGTTAGTTGTTGTACCGCCCTCTGAGAGTTGGTGGGAGAATGTGCTCGGACGGTGGTAACTTAGGCGAGCTCCGGTCAGTCGATACCAATTTCTGGGAAAAAAGGTGATGATTCAAACGCAATCATCCCAGAGACTGGTATAACCTTCAGTAGGAGAGGTATACATTGAAGAGCACTACGAGAGATGATTTTTCCGATGCAGACTCGTGATAACACTACCTCGTTCGACGTGATGCCATCTGGGTGATTTCTTCGGGTGATAACTCTGTTGGTTCTGGGTGGGCGATGAAGGTGACAATCAGCCTCTCCGCCGTACTCCGGCTTTTCTAGGTGTTTTCTTCACCGGAAGGCTGGAAGATTATGACTTTCCCGGTAACGAATCCAACTGATAATGCATAAAATTATCACGGTGGCTTAGCGGTGGTCGTGAAGGTGGATATCTGGCTATTTTTGATAGATTTGTGATGGTGGTAGCCGGTGAGGTACGGCGGTGATGTGGTGGAATGAATGATCACTAGAGAGAGTTAACTTGACAAGAGTTTTGTCCTCTTTGTCTATTTTTGCATATATCCCTATGAAATTACACAAGCCTTCCTTTTATAGGCAAGGGCAAGAGCGGGACATGGGGTAAGGACAGATAAGTACAGTATACAATGATATCAGGCAAGCAATACAACCAGCGACGTCGTTATGAGGTTGCTCGAGTCGTGATCTGCGAGCTCGCTTCCTTTATCTCGACTTCCCCATGATCGCTCCTTTTCCCAGACTCGTGCCATCTCTTGTTGATTTCAGACTTAGGGTGTTGGGCGGCCCCCTGAGCGATTAAGACCTTATGGGTTTGCACGCTCGTCATAAGGTTTCCCTCCCGCGACCCCAAGCAGATTGTTGCTTCCGGCGCAGTGGCCGCGGCCCGGCTCCCTCCTGGTGGCTAGAGGGGAAATTTCCGTCAACACCTAGGTGTCGGCATATTTAGACACATCAGTCATCGAGTCCGTGATACATAGGAACTTGGTGAAGAGAATTTGCGTTGACATTGGAGTGCCGTCAACATTTTATACAATTCAGATTTCCAATCAATGCAACTAAAATATTCAGAATTAACGCCCGTTGTTGCTCCGCTGTTCGTCTTTGCCAGACCTCTTGTTCATCGCATGGGGATGATAAGGCTCATCACAACATTTGGCCATGGATTGAGGAGCAAAAATCTTACGGTGAACTACATCGTGGTTAAAGCCCCATCGGCATATAACGTAATCATGGGACGACCATCACTGATTGATCTCTAAGCGGTTATTTCCCCAGCTCATGTTAGCCTCAAATTTCCAACCTCAGATGGATCTATTAAAGTCAAAGAAGATATGAAAGCAGCAAGGAGCTGCTATACAGCCATTATCAGGAGGAAGGGGACGGCCATAGCGTCGATATGAGACAAGTTCTAGACGTTTATGATTCATTTGACGTTTATTTTGTAACTTTTACTCCGTTCTATTTTTGCAACTTTGAGATATTCATGTTGTCATGCTACAATAAGTACCAACATTTGGTACTATATTTATCCAGTTATGCTTTGATCAAACGCTTTACGTAATTGTATCAGCCAATCTAAAGTTGGCAAAGGACCAACTCATTAAATTTCGCAGGACGAACCATCTGAGATCCATAGATCGGACTCAGATGAAATTAATAAAGTTGGCAAAGGACCAAGTCATTACGGTTTGCAGGACGAACCTGCTGAGGTCCGCAAGTCAGACTCAGCCCATTTAAAGTTGGCAAAGGACCAACTCATCAAGGTTCACAGGACGAACTAACTGAGCTCCGCAGGTCGGACTCAGCCCATTTAAAGTTGGCAAAGGACCAACTCATTAAGGTTTGTATACGAACAAATTGAGCTCCGCAGGTCGGACTCAGCCCATTTAAAGTTGGCAAAGGACCAACTCATTAAGGTTCGTAGGACAAATCAGCTGAGCTCCACAGGTCAGACTCAGCCCATTTAAAGTTGGCAAAGGACCAACTCATTAAGGTTCGCAGGACAAACTTGCTGAGCTCCGTAGGTCGGACTCAGCCCATTTAAAGTTATCGAAGGACCAACTCATTAAGGTTTGCAGGACGAACTAACTGAGCCTTGCAGGACGGACTCAACCCATTTAAAGTTTTCAAAGTACAAACTATTTAAGGTTCGCAGGATGAACCGAGCTCCACAGGCCGGGCTGAGCCAATTTAAATTTCGCAAAGGACAAACTAATTAAAGTTCGAAGGACGAACTAGCTGAGCTCTGCAAGTCAGACTCGGTCCATTTAAGGTTTGTGATGGGTATAAATAATTCCACCACCTCAACAGTGGGAGACAACCCACTGCGGCCATCCTCCGGCATGACAGAATAGATCGCAAAGAGGGCGGCCACCGTGTCTCACCTCGCGCGACCAAAGCATTTGCGGCCCCGTGCAAGTGCAACAGATCCCGTGGATCTCATCCATGCAAGTCAAGAAGGGCGCCAAGGGGACGAGGCGGGGAAAAGGCTTGCTCCTTGCGACCTCAGAGAGATGGCCGCCGGTTGATCCAGATCTTTTCCCCACTTGTATCTTAGATATTTCGTCTTACTTAATATCTAATTTAAACCTAGCTGTTAGTAAAATGTCTAATAGATTACTTATTCCCTAAGTTACCCACCTCTATAAAAGGTGTGGTCATTGTAAACTAGAAGAAGGGGAAATATACACTACACTTGCAAGCCAAAGCTCTGTCCATTTTTATTCCTCCATACCGCCACCCGCCGGAGTATCACACCACCTTAATACAGCCAGATATCCACCGTCTATACACCGCAAGGACACCTGTGACGATTTATACATCATCAGTTTGCAAAGAACAAACTATTTAAAGACCGCATGTCGGACTCATACAAAATTAATAAAGTCGGCAAACAACCAACTCATTAAGGTTCGCATGACGAACCAGCTGAGATCCGCATGTCGGACTCAACCCAAATTAATAAAGTTTACAAAGTACGAACTTACTAAGTCCGTAGGATGGATAGAAAGTCAAGATTCGTAGATCCGACCCAACAAGTAAAATAAAAGACAAGTCAGATAAGCATGTCATCCAAGAACTAAAAGTTCTAGCATGAGATACTAGGGAGTAGAGTACCACCTCACCACATTCAAGTTACGTGAAAGCATTTTTTATAAATTCCCAAAACGGGCTAAGGCAAAAAGAACCCAGCAAAATATATATTGATTACATTGTTGAAAGTTTTCAAAGCAAAACTCAAAAATAAAGGCATAACAGCTCTAAGAACCAAGAGTTGGATTTGGCAACTCAGTCAAAGAAGGAGAGGATTCAGACACATATGCTTGACGAAGGGCACGGCGAGCTACATGCTTGGACACTGTATCCTCAACATCCCGAACTCCTTCGGCCGGTCATTCTAAACCTTATGCATCCCTGATTTGCACATGAAGCTATTTGGAAGACGGTGAACGTCCGGATCGGGAAATTGGGCCCAAGCCTCGTCCACACCCAAAGTATAAGCTCCGCTCACCGTAGGTGCGAGCAACATGTTCAAGGCATGAGAAAATTCTTAGGAAGCCTTATAATCCTTAAGTATACGTGCCGGAGCTGCCTCAAGTTGTGACGCCAGGGCATTCTTCTCTGCTTGGAGCTTAGCAATGATCCACTCCAGCTCGGTCCTCACATTAAGATGCTCATCCGACAGAGTCTGGATGGCTCGATGATACTTCGTTTCCCAGTTCTGTAGCTCAACAGTTTGAGTTTGGAGCTGCTCATTGAGAGATTTATTTTCTTGAAGTGCAACATACAGTTGCTTCTTGAGCTGTCCTCACTCAGAAGATTCTTTCTCAATGTCGGAGACATTTTTCCTTAGCTTCTCTATACAAGAAGAAGTGTCACTTAGCCTCTTGAAGGTCTCCTGGCCCACATGAGACACTACGAGGGTGAGAAAGTAATTTTTTAGAGGAAATACAAGTCAGATGCAAAACGAGAAAGTGCTGATATAATCACTTACATAATTAATGGCCTGCAACCCTGCATCGGCAAACTCTTCATTTGTCATCTCCAAGACAGAATCAGGCTACAGCTTTCCCTCAAACTCCTCCTCGTCCTGGTCGGTAGGCTCACGAGTAGGATCTAGTGAAGCCGTAGATCGGCCTCTCTTCCTCGACCTACCTCCCTGATCTGCCCTAGTTGCCCCAGAGGGCCCCCTCCGTAGGAGAAGAGTCCCCTCATCTTCCTCCCCATCATCGTCTGGGATCTCGATAGTAAGGGTTTCCAAGTCCACCCTTGGAGTGGACGAGCGCGGTGTGGTACTGCCCGGTTGCTCCAATTGCCATTGAATTGCGGGGGCATTTAAAGCTGAACTCGTAGCCTGGTTAAGGGCATGATCCTCGGTATGCATTCTCTCAGTGGAAATGCTCTCATCACCCTGCTCATCTTCTGCGGCAGCCAGAAAATTGGTGAAAGACGTCACTGCAAAAAGGACAAGAGAAAGTGGGTTAGTTTACATTATAAAGTAAGAATGAAAGGAAAAAGCAATACAAGTGGCAAGTCCTATAGGTAGACTGATCCTCAATACTAAGAGGAGTGAAGGGGTCGGGGCCGGCCTCATCGGGCCGAGCTGCCTCAATTAGCTGAGAAGATAACTCCTTGGCAGTTATGAAAATCCTGGCGTTCACGATTGCCTACACCTCAAATAAATCAAATATATGAGGGGCTTTAGATACATCGTCAGACCTTCACCGGCTCAGTTTGGCTCTTCCTCCGTTCCGAACAAAAAAGAAACAGGCACGCCAACCCTCAGGTCGTGAAGACCCGTCAACCATATACGCATGGACGCCAGACCGGTGAGGAAATCGGTACCATCCAGCAGACCCCGGATTCTTCCTGATTTGATGAAAACCTCTGAAGAGGTTTACGGAGAAGAAAACACCGGCCATACAACACAAAATGGTGAACCCTATAATGCTCCTGACCCGTTAGGAGCAACCTGGGTGGCACCTATGCCGTAGTGCCTTATCACGGCCAAGAAGGCGAGGCACCAAGGTAATCGTAATCCCCCATTCAGAGTACCTTCACAAACTACACTATAACCATCTCGGGGTCGGCAGGCATAAGGCCGAGGGTCGCTGGGAAGTTCAGGAGCAAATACGTCCCTGTTTACCCTATATTCTTGGCAAATGTAGTCTATACTACTCTGTGAAAGAACGGATTCCATCCCGTAGCAAACTATAAGTCTTTGGGTTGCTTTACGAATCTTATGCCTAAGGGCAGGATCAAAAGTCCCGGAGGAGGGACGGGAAGAAGAAGCTAGATCTGGGTTGACCTTAGATCTTTCAATTTCGGAGTCAGTTTCGGACGTAAAGAATTCTTCTACAGAAGAACTGGAGGGGTTGAAGCTCTCAGTAGCATGAATGCAGAAAGAAATGCTTACTTAGAAGTATAGAGATCAAGACTTACTTGTGAAGCCAGGAAGGAAAAAGGCAAGACGGTATAAGTCCTCCGGTTTTTAATTGTAAAGAATGACGTATGAAGTGGTAGTGACAGACGGTGTGATTTGGGCTATATGTCCCAACAGGGTTTTGGGAACCGTTCTCCTTCAATAGACGTGGGAGAGAAACGGCTCGGTACCCGGAAACGTTATCACAGTGTCATAATGAAGTATTGCCACCTGGCACCACAGGGTGTTCAAACTCTCTAAAGCCTTAATGACAGAGGCCGAGCTCCGCAAGGGTAGAGCTGACCAGCTCGGAAAGCTCGGGCCAGCTCTGAGGGGCTCATGACGGAGGTCGGATTAGCATCGGTCATGTGTCATCCTATAAATAGCAAAGTAATAAATCAAAAAGCATAAGAAGAACAATTAGAGGCTATGAACCCTAGCTAATACTCAGTTTGGAGACCTTTATCCCCAGAAGGAAGGTCTACCTAGTCTGCCGAGCACCGTTTATAGCCCACCGCAGGTCGGTCAGGGCACTGTGGAGCTAGAGCAGCGTAGCTCGGGCCAAGGGGTAGTTTGAAGCTTTCCGCAGGTTGGATAGAGCTGATTACGATCTTATCCTACGTGTATAACATACATGATAGACATGAAAAGAATCCCCAACAATTACAACTCTGATCCTGTTATTTATGATAGTGTAATTATCTCCTTGAATCACGAAGAATAACACGTACATATCCGCAGTCGGTTACAAACTAGAGTCCTTGAAGGACACGACACAATTCTAACCTAGGGCACAAACGTTCCCTATATAAACTATCTTTAGAATAACGGCATACTTGATTCCTGAACACTCCAGGATACGTAGGCAACTTGAGAACAAGAATTCTCAGGCATAGTCTAAACATACAATAAACACCCCGCTCTTTTCAATTTTATCAGCTTTTGGATCTTGTTTGATTGCCACTAGGAGAATACGACCCAGATTTATTATTAGACGGATCCAATATTGTCAGTATATAATTAACATTTTAAACATTACAACAAGTGTGTGCACTCGCTTAACTAACATAAAATCAAAGACATTTTTCTGCTGTTGAATAAACTAACACCCGACATGTTTTAAGATTATTAATTACTCCGCGGATCAACAATAAAAGATGAGAAAATAAAATATCATGAAAATAAACAATTCTTAAGGTGAAAAACAAAAAAATTTATTGCTGGAATAAGAACCAAACAATAAGAGTTGAAAAAGTGTTAGTACACATCAAAATTTTTTTTTCCTATTTTTGTCTTCAAATTTCTGTTTCTTCGCACTGGTTGACATATAACATTTTCTTCGTTTGTTTATCTTATGAGAAGAATCTATAACTATATATATTTGAAAGAAAGATTTAACCCGATTACCCATATTTCTCACTTATCCGACCCGAAGACAAACACATTATTGTTATTTATTTATTTTTATATTTTTTTTTAACAATACGCGAATCCTGAGCATTGAGCATTTCAAATTCGCCTTTTCTTAACAATAGTCATCCACCTCGACCTCTTCCGCAAAACCAACGCATCTGATCAATTATTCAAATTCCAAATATGAAACAAACAATCCGCATCTCGTCAAGTTTTCAAATCGTTTATGAAGATAAAACTGCTTTTATCAAATGTTTAACAATTGTGAATTATACATAAGAAACGTTTGTTAAACAAATTAAAAGCCAGTTGCGATACACCTTATGTATAGGTTTCTTCCGGGCTGATGTATACATTGATCAATTACGTGACATAAGATTTGTTTTTAAATCTAGATAATATATAGTACGTGCCATTACTTAATGGATGGGAAATAATATCCACTCCAACTACTACCTAGTATTTTTTTAATTTTTTAAATTTTCCACATTCAACGAATAATTGGGCAAATTTTGAATTGTTGAGGAAGTATCCTAGGTTACTCCATGTGCCTAACTAATATTCATTCAGACACAAGTCGTGAGTATAAATTCTTAGAAATGCCCACAAACTTCCACTACATTTACCATGTCTCCTCGACCGCCGAACCTGATCCATCCAAAATATTTAATTGGTCAACATTTAGTGGATGAGCATAATGTTGTTACTATTGTACCAAAACAAGATAATGGTGTTTTAAGGGATGTTATTTGCACCGTAATAATTTTATCGGTGCATCACATTATTTATATATCATTATAAAAACAAATAATCTTTGTTAAAATTAGATCTAGAGTTAAAAAAACCGACTTTTCGTAAATGTATTGTAAGATATCAGATATATCCAGACACTATAATTTGGGATCTTTAATTTATACATAAATTAAACCGGATTTAGAGTTAAAAACCGATTTTTTGAAGGTGTATCGTGAGACATTCGATATATCCAGACACTATAGTTCGGGATCTTTTATACATCAGTCCGGAAGAAACCTATACATAAGAGATTCTTTCTATGATTGGTAATTCTTCCGGATTCAGTTATGATGTTAATACATTATATCCAATTTGGATGGCTTTTGTGTTTAATTTAATATTATATTTCCAAATTCTATTGCAGTTAACATTTTCACACCTGTTTAATTTTCTTAGGGTTTGAGTATCGAAGCCGGTTGTGAATAGAGCAGCGTGGAGAAGAAGCCAACAGTGGAGAATGATATTTCAAACCATTGTTATCATGAGATCCTTTCCATGGTATGATTTGAGATTATGATTCATGTATCATGCTTTTTCGAGCTGGACTCATGTATCATGTTATCGAATCGGATCCCGAATCTCTTCTTTTGCATTTAAGTGTTATCATGATAAAATATTAGATGATAATTCTATTTTAATTGGTTTTTTTGGTGTCATATTCTTTTACCTTTTCATTTCTTCTAGGAAGGGAAACAAACGACGGGAAGAGAAGCATGAAAATGGGGTTGGAGTGGAAATTGTTGTCCAATGGTAATGTAACGCCCCGATTACAATTGGATTCCATAGTATCAATAGTGTCTATACTAGTCTAATAACTAACTAACCGACCGTCATAATCTTATGTGTTCGACTTAATGCCTCGGTGAGATTTGAGAATGAGTGCGCATCGCATCGCATCTTAATAATAGCGTAATAGTCCCCCGTAAGTCGATAATGCGGCTTGAGCTTCATTGATTCCATAATGAGTACGGCATCGGCATCGGTTTAGGTAGAAGACCTTTGGTGTGTAATATGTGTTGGGTGAATAGAAGAACGTTCGACCTTGTGTTTTGTTTCTTGGCTCTCCAAGCAATAGGAGCGCGTATAGCATTAAATAAATCTAATATTATACGAGGTCCGGGACCTCTTCTTGGCCCATTATTAGTACTAACGGGACCTTGTGCACCTGTCACAGGTTGAAAATTAGGGCATGTTGCTTGTACGCACGAAAATTGACCACGGGATTAGCGAGAAAAATTTCCATTAAAACCCGGCATTACTAGGACCTCCATATGATGCGTTCTTGTGGACTCAATGCCCTTTGACCGATTTTGTGCATAAAAATTAGCAAAAAAGTCTACAAACGGAAGCTTGAGTTAGAACTTGAGAATATTCGGTATTCAAACCTTTTAGAAATCTTACTACCCTCTTAGTTTCGCATATCCGTTAAAGATCCGAATGACATCACAATGGCACCTAGGTTCACATTTGCAAGAGCTTCATAATTCCTATCTCATCCCATAATGTTTTCATCGGGTAAAAAATCATAAATGTCAGTTAGTCTCCAAGAATAGAATACAAACCGATTAGAGGTAGAAATCTACGGGTGGAAAAGTTTACATCAACGATATGGATGAAGTTCTTATTGTGCAACAATGGTTGAACGAGCACCAACGATGGGCTCTCATTAGGATGGACATAATAATGATGTCCTAGCTGATAAACTGGATTTTCTACAATCTGTGCCATAACCCAGGCAACAAAGACAAAAGGCAAAAACACAAACAGCTACAGCGCAAAAACAAGAACACCACGGTTCTGTTAAACCAAGAACACCACGGTTCTGGAAATGGAAGAAACAGGAAGAAACAGAGTACTGCAATGATTATCGCTTTGATACCATGAAGAATTCTTCAACCAAGAAATCAATAAGCAAAAAAGAAAAATAACGAAGAAGAAGAAAAGAAAACAGAATGAAAGCGTAAAATGTTAATTCGATTACAATTGGATTCCAAAGTATCAATAGTCATCTATCTATATATGCAATGTAGTTGCATTCTACTAGTCTAATAACTAAAGTCATAACAATATAATCGCTCTAACTCGCTTTATTAAACATGTGTTCGACTTAATGCCTCAGTGAGATTTGAGCTTCATTGCTTCCATAATGAGTGCAGCATCAGCATCAGTTTAATAATTGTAATACCAAAAGGCTCGGGTAAAAATCATAAATGTCTCTAAGAATAGAATACAAACCGATTATGGGTAGAAGGAAAAGCTTACATCAACGATATAAAGCTTACAACGTACGAGGTCCCAAAAGAAAGATACAACACTTGTCTTACAAACTTGAAATACAAGCACAACATAATCTAGTACAACATTTAATAGAAAGGTAAAAAGAATGCATCATCATGGCATCAACGTCATCAAATCATCGTTGAACTCCTCAACGAGCTCAAGGCTAACATGTTCGTCTTCTCATCCCGAAAGCACACAAAACAACATATGCAATTAAGGTAAGTACAAAGTACTTAGCAAAAGGAAGAAGCTAATGTATAATTAAGTCTTACAACGAAAGGTTCATATTATTATTATAAAGTTGTCTTTGTGTGACCGACACAACTCTAGGGGTTCAATTCATGCTCATCAACATGTCATGACTATTGGTTTCTAGCTTAGCTTATCTTTGTTAAATCAGCACTTAAGGGCACTACGCATGATGCAACCCACCACGAGGTATCGTTTGCAACCTATTAGTGGATCACACCAATAGCCACATGATAGGACCCGATAGTGTACACGTTCGGCGAAGTCCCCACATCGTGACCACCCAAACATCGTGATATAGACTTGTGCCTTACCAAGAATGGATTGATGTTTAATCTTTTTAACTACACAAGTACGTTTATTATTAATTATTAACTAGCCACCTAAGTATTTTCAAGCAAGCTCCCTCACCTCTACTACTCTCTTTCCTAGACCACTAGACACGGACAAAGCCAAGTACATACACAAACATTGATGAATTCTAATTCATCAAAACACAAGCCAATCATACTCTTCCGACGGTCCCGAACTTCAAGTCCCTTGAAAAGTACATTCGGTGCCGGAACTAAACGCATCGGAAGCTTAATTAGGGCTTGTTCAAGTTCATTTAATGTTATTAAATCAAGAAACAATATTTAAAACTAGACTCGGGCTCAAAACTAATCAAACACAAAAAAAAACATGTCTTGTGCGCATGCACTGGATTCTGGTGCACTTGCACCAAGCCTTTGAATGTGAAATCGATCTTTCTGCCTCCCGGTGCGCCCGCACCAGCATCTGGTGCGCCCGCACCAAGCGTATAAATTCCCCAAAACTCAGTTTTATGCATCTATACGATCTTCACTCGATTCCAAACAATTATTATCAATAAACACAGAAAAACACATGTTTCACATACCACAACATCCAACACTTCAATTACAACTTAGAACATGATTTCTAACCAAGAATTCAACACAAATACTCAACCTTAACATCATAAAACCTTAATTAAACTTTAGGAAGACCCTCTTACTTGTTGAAAACGATTCCTTGCAAACTTCAAAGCACAGTAGCCCAAAAACACAGATTCTTCAACCAAAAACCTATGTGATCAAACCCCAAAAGAACTTAGACTTGATCACAAGTTTCTATAACATAAATTCTACGAATTACACCAAGAAGGACTACAAGACTTGATCAAAACCACAATTGGGGCCAAAAACCGTTACCTTTCAACTCTTGATGATCGTAGGATCAAAAGCAAGCCCCTTCTCTACTGATTCCAAAACTATCCTCCGTTCTGAAAACCGTCAAAGATCAAGAGAGAATTTTGGATAAGCCACTTCTCTCTTTCCCCTTGCTTTCAACGTTGAAGGTAAAACATTTTGAATTCTGATTCTGGTAACTCACGATTGACAACTTCTATCTTAATGGGAAGTTAAATCCCCAAATAAAACTTCCCACAATAATAATATAATTATTAATTCATTAATCCCAAAATTAACTCCTTTATATATATATATATACACATACTTTAAATCCTTTCATTAAATAAAACAAAAATCTGAATTTTTGTTAAAAGACTCTTTTGCCTTTTTCTGAAAAGTCGGGATGTTACATTCTTCCCCCCTTAAATAAGTTTCACCCTCGAAACTTGCCATAACCAACTCCACTTTCATCTTAGATACCAGCTTGCCTACCTTCTAGTTCACTTTCAAAAACATTATCTCCAACAACTTTGAACCTTAGTATTTTCATCTTCAAGACTTCAATACGTCTATCACAACTAATCTTGTACTTCAAACCCAAGCACTACTCTAGCTTATTCACACCTTTCTTCTACCTTATACTCAACTCTACTAACCTAACTTCTTAAGCTCCTCCTATAACACTTTGTCCCAAAAGTCATATGTCAATCCACTAACTAACAAGTAGTATTCTTCTAGTTTCTTCATCCATTTGTCACCCTAACAGAAGTTTCTATACTAATACGAAGGTTACTTTGACCTATACATCCGTCTTACCTTCAAGAAACTAGCTATTAACTTAAGGAACTTCAACTCCGTCTTGATATCTGATAACGCCCTAAATGGTACCAATATTTATAGCTTTATTCACCCTGAATTCTGCTCAAGAGAGGATAGATAAACTCATTATTATGTGGAATATGTGTTAAATGCTATGTGAGTGTTTCTAGGATCGTAATTCTGCATCTATGTTATTTTCCTGAGGTATTCGTACTGTTTTGTCTTGTTTTGCAAGTTTTATAGGATGTACCGAATCTGGAGCATTGGAGAATGGATTTGGACCAAAAGAAGTGTATTGGGCCAAGTGATTGAAGTCCAAGAAGAAGTCTGCTGAAGAAAAAGAAGAAAAGTCGGCCCGGTTTACCGCGGTCTAGGGCCGAGGACTTGTTGGACACGAAATTGATTCTGCCGCCTCTACTAGGTCGGTTAGGGTTTTAGAGAGTCATAAGTTGGCTATTGTATCTATATAAAGCCGCAGAACTGATATTGTTAGTGTGTGTTATATCTTATCAATTATATTAAATTACATTATACACTTTTGATGAAATAAAGTTATTCCAAGCTTTTGAGGAGTTGTTTATGGTTTTCTCCCTTCCTCTACCATCTCTAGCTTGAGTAGATCGAGCTAGATCCCCATTGTTGAAGGTTTGAAGCTTTGAACGTTCCTTTTTGTCTTCAATATGGTAGATCTGTTTGTATTTATGTGTTTTAGTTAATCTGCATGTTTAAAGACCCCATTATTTACTTATTTTAATCGTATGTGAGCAATGTAGATCCAGGAATAGGAAAAGCCGACCCCGGTAACCCGGCGGTCTATACCGGTTTACCGCGGAATTATTTAGAAAACCAAAACTGGGATTCACTACAGCTACGTTAATCGACAGGTTTAATTAACAGTAGGTTAGATCTGGCCAATCTGCTTATTGTAATCGTAAACTGGCATGAAATACGAATAGTGAAGTGCTAAGTTTGGACATAGTCTTGAATGGACCCTTGGAACGTGCTGATCAATGTCGACAGCTGTCTAGGCAGGTTAGCGGTATAAGTTAGTGTTCGATATCGGCAATTCTAGTTCTTTATGAGTATGGGATCTTACGGACCAATTAAGGAGGGTAGCTTGCGTATAGATTGTCTACTACCATTGTCGGAGTAGATAGGAGTAGGAGTTGCACCCGTAGCCGATTATAATTAAATCAAAAGCTCGCTCGATTAATTTAAGGAAATTATGCGGGGAAGTAAACGTAACGATTAACTAATCCAAGTTAGTAGATCGGTGAGAAGAGGGGGAGAAATACCAAGTTTGTTTTCTGTTTATTGTTGGTCAATGACCGCCTCTATGTTGCTTCTTAATTAGGTTAGAATCGTTTATAGTTAAAGTTGCATCGTCTCTGTGGGATCGACCTTGACTCGCATTTACTATACTACGATGTACCTAGTATTCTTGCTAGTAATATCGACATTAGTGACTTACACGCGATCAAGATTTTTGGCGCCGTTGCCGGGGACAATGGCCAATTTTAAATATAAACGTTTTAATTCTGATTAAGAAGTCATTTTTATTTTATTTTGAGTCTTGAGTCGTTCTGGATCAACCCTGCACTTGTTAAACTGGTCGAAAGAGAAATTTCAATGCCGGTTTACCGTGGTTTACCCCCGGGTTACCGAGGCTTGAAAAATTAAATCCTGACAGCCCCTTTTATTCTGTGCTAGTAGGTCCGCAACAGTTGGGATCATACCCAACTGAAGCGGAAGTTGCTAACCTTTTTTTGTTTTATTTTGTCTTTTTTGCATGAAGATCAGAACACTTCAAAGATTTGATCAAACCGGAGTTGAAAAATAGAAAACAAGTCAAGCAATATGCGTAGAACGATATTGAACATCACACCAATTTCCATGTATCCTGGATCTGAAGCTAGAAAGCATTATGAAGCTATTAAGAAGCGGTTGGAAAAAAGAGAAAGAAGCAATCAAACAAGAGCCTGAAAGTAACTTAAATGAGTATAACACGTATCGTCCAGGTGAGTTCCCTATCGAGTTAATTGAAATATCGTATTCGGATTATGATTCTGATGATCCTGAAGAGGATCCCGACACGATGTTCTCTGAGCCTGAGGATTACCAGACTCAGATACCATGGTGAAGTTAGGAGACCCTGGCACGTTCCGACTCCCAATTTCTATTAATGGTATATCAGTAGGATTACGTCTCTGCGACTCTAGCTCGAGTTGCAACATTCTATCTTTTTCCCTCTGCCAGAAGATTAAGCTTCCGGTCATTATGAATCAAACTCAAACCATGACTTTCATCGATATAACTAGATATATGCCTTCCGGTCTGCTTAGGAAGTGCACGATTAAGGCAAGAGGGTTCATTTTTCCAATTGATTTCACGGTTATAGACTTACTAGAGGACCCAAGTGCCCTAGTTCTATTAGGAAGACCTTTCTTAGCGACAAGCAGAGCAGTCATGGATTTCATAGTGGGAGATTAATTTGAGGTTGAATAATGATGCAATATCTTTCAAAATCTTAGAGCCCCTAGAAAATAGGCCGGAAAATTGCAAAATGGCTTATGATTAAGGAAAGGTGGAAATTATGGAGATAGAAGGGCATAAGCATAGAGAGGTTGTAGTAGAAAACGTTGAGCAGGAATTCATGAGACTAATAATGAGAGAGAGAGAGAAGAGAAGGACCACAACAAGATGCTCACGGAAGCTAGTCCTTCCGTGTTGCGTAGTGAACGATGTGAGCTTAAAGTAGGAAATGTGGAATCCTTGGATCTAAAGTCTAAATCTCGACGTAGAGGTAGACCTAGTACGCAAGCTAAAAGAGAGAGGTGTGCTAGGAAGAGAGCTCAAAAAGGTTCTATAAAGGTACAAACCCGGAGCAAAAGTTTGGTGAGTTAAAGCTCCAACCCCTGAATGATTGGAGATCTGAAGAAAGTCGAGCTGGTGACTATAAACTCAGAACTATTTTCTTTAAACCCTTAGGTAGATTAGAAATGAATAAAAGTAGCCGGATGAAGGGATGATTTTTTTCATCCTACCGCACCCTTAGGCTTGAAACCGATGGTTGTGGAAAGGTATTTTTACTCGTTGCGGATTCTAGCGAAATAGGTTAGGATCGAATCGGAGATAACAACAAAAAGAGTAATAGGCTAGTCGATTTGAGGTCAAAATTGAGCAGAAAGGTTAAGTAAAGAGTGCAGAAGAGAAGTACAGAGAAATCTGGGGAAAAGAACCCCCCCTGTAAACCCTAGGTTACCTGCGGTTTACCGAGCCTGAATTTTCAGTTTTCTGAACGTCAGATTGAAAAGCTGAATTTTTAGAGACACGTGGAGGACACACGTTGCCCCAGGCATTACTAGTCAGCAGAAACCGTCCCATTTTCCCCTCTTTTCAAATCTTTCATCCTTTCGCACACTCCACCATAACTCCACCTCAATTCCATCAATCACCCCCTCAAATACCTCACCCTAATAACTTCTCTACCCACTATCCCACTAAATCCTTCCACATTCACTCATTTTTCCTATTTAAACCATCCATTCACCACCATTATCATCATTCCACATCTACTATCTTCTTCTTAAAATCATCTCAATTCTTCCATTTCTCATTCTTCCAAAATCCGACCACCATCACCACCACTATCACCACCAAACCTCCACCAAAACCAAACCTTTCTTCCATTTTCACCAACCAAAACACCCATTTTCTTCACCCTGTTATTGTTAGTGCTGCTATGCTAGTGAGGTGCTGCAGTTCTTCATCTTTCATTCAATAGAGCACTGCCCCAGAAAGAAATCCAGAAAAAATCAGGCCGGTAAACCCTGACCTACCTCCGGTTTACCGAGGGTCAATTTTCTAGAATCAGCATCAGTATCAGTCCTATTATCATTCATGATGGGTTCAAAGCGTAGCCGATCTGTCCTTCATCCCGTAGTGGTTATCAGAGTATCTACGGAGATGCCAATCCCTTGATAGACGGGGTTGAGCAATTCCATTCATTAGCTATCTACGAGTCGTTCCGAGGACATTGGAACGCAAGGCCAGTTGCTCGAGAACGATGGGTGTAATTGGACGATTACGGATCGATCTTGCCCCGGCCTTACAAGAGCAAGACATTTTGGACATGGCAGACGCTCCTACCGGTTCAATGCCATGGTGGTAAGGGAATTTTACGCTTATGTTTCGCACAACCCCGGAGCCACTTTTACGATGGTCCGTGGTGTTAGAGTTGATTTTTTGATCGAGCGGATCAACGAGTATTATGGGGTTCAAAATCCACCGGTGGGCCCGGATGAGTACACATCCTCGAGCAACATTAAAGATCTTGAGAGGATGAATATGATTGCTGATTACTTAGGGGTGCAATGGAAGCGCAATCCTGCTGGAGCACCCACCATCTTTCTGGAAAACGAGCTATCCTGGGATAGGAAGGTGGTTAATAGGTTTGTCTGTGCTCGACTTCTGCCGACCAAGCATACGGTGTCTGTCACACCGAGAAGGGCGGAGTAGATGTTTTATCTGGAGCAGAGATCTCCAGTCAATATTGGTCTTCTGATGCATAGCCGTATTCAAGAGTTTGCTGCCACATCTGAGCGCGAGCAGTTGCCGTACGGACCGATGATTGACATGTTCACTTTGGAGAATGAGGTTAAGGTTCTGGTTAGTGATGAGTGGAAAGACCCTGAGCCAATGATTAGTTCACAGTCAGTTTCAAGAGGGCAAAGACGGGTTGGAGGAATAGAGAGAGCGTACTCCGGTCCTCGGAGCACCGTGGACTCAGAGAGACTTTCTAGAGGAGCACTCGCGAGAGATTGTAAGTCTACATCGCAAGATGGATAGGATCATAGATTTCTAGAATAACCTCCTGCGACCCCGCCACCTAGGACTGCCCCTCATTATAGAGCATCTTCTTCTACAGCTGCTGCCTCCAGTTCTGGACCATCTCCCGGTTTTGAGCCCAGAGATGACTGGGAGGGTTATTCTGATGAGGATTAGTTTTTCTTTCTTTTCGTTGTTGTTATTTTCCATTTTTTATTTTTATTTTATTTCCTATATAGTTGATGTAGCAGAATATTAGTAATATAATGATTTCAATGGCTTAATTTGTTTTGGAGTGATTTAATTTCTCTTTTATTGCCGTAATATTGTTTTTTGTCACCACTATTCTTCTTGGTTTGTTTGAGTTACTTAGCGTAGATTCTTCATGGACTACTTACATAAGCTCGATGATATTTACGAGACGATCCGATTCTTCTTTGGTTCCACCCTTACCCGAAGCTAAGTTCCTTTTCATTTTTATTTTTCACCTTACACATTGAGGACAATGTTTCGATTAAGTGGGGGTAGTAAGGAACGTCACTTAGCTTTTTAGCATTATATTCCATGAATTGCGTGATTATATTGATTCTCTTTGATGCACTGTTCACCATTTAGACTTTGATTCATTTCGACAGAATTTTGAAAAAATATGATATCTTTGATCTTTTCGAGTTATTTGACTTCATCTTTGTTTCACGTTGCACAAGTAAGAGTAAGTGCCCACTTCTAAAGTAGTGGCGTATTAAGCGCATATTCTGTTATGAGCCACCATTTTAAGCATGTATAACTCACTTCCCTTGGTGTGTAGTCAATAGCATATTGCTTTGACTAGAGTTGACCCTGGCTTCATTATGAATCATGTTTCACCAATGCTTATGAAGGCAAAGGAATTTTGGATTCGGTAGTTTATCATGAGTGGGGCCGTGAGGATAGATAAATCAATGAGATTTCACCCGCCAAGAAAGAGAAGTGCATTGAAATATATACATCTATAATCTCTTTGGCAAACTTTGAGTCGATGGAGCGTAAGACTCACGACTTTTGCATATACCGATAAACGCGAGCCTAAGAGTAATGCATACTCGGTTCTCGACTCACCTTGCCAGCTAATTTGACTTATAAATAACATGTTCGAGACTGGTTAGTTTGACTACGGTTTGATGTAATGTGAGACTGTCTGCATTATTAAGCGGTTGTGAAAGTTATTGCACACACACATTGGCTCATGACGTGAATAGTGTTTAATGCATCACTGATGGATATGAGTGGCATGATCTTGATCTTGACTTTGTGAGGCATAGTTGTTTTTTAATTAACTTGTGTACTGATCAGAGTGTCGTGTTTCTTTTCGCCTTTTTGCTCGGGACAATCAAAAGCTAAGTGAGGGGTAGTTGATAACGCCCTAAATGGTACCAATACTTATACCTTATTCACCCCGAATTTTTCTCAAGAGAGGATAGATAGGCTCGTTATTATGTGGAATATATGTTAAATGCTATGTGAGTGTTTCTAGGATCGTAATTCTGCATCTATGTTATTTTCCCGAGGTTTTGGTACTGTTTTGTCTCGTTTAGCATGTTTTATAGGATGTACCGAATCTGGAGCATGGAGAATGTATTTGGACCGAAAGAAGTGTATTGGGCGAAGTGATTGAAGTCCAAGAAGAAGTACTGAAGAAAAAGAAGAAAAGTCGGCCCGGTTTACCGCGGTCTAGGGCTGAGGACTTGTTGGACACGAAATTGATTCTGCTGCCTCTACTAGGTCGATTAGGGTTTTAGAGAGTCATAAGTCGGCTATTGTATCTATATAAAGCCACAGAATTGATATTATTAGTGTGTGTTATATCTTATCAATTATATTCAATTACATTATACACTTTTGATGAAATAAAGTTATTCCAAGCTTTTGAGGAGTTGTTTCTGGTTTTCTCCCTTCCTCTACCATATCTAGCTTGAGTAGATCGAGCTAGATCTCCATTGTTGAAAGTATGAAGAACGTTCCTTTTTGTCTTCAATATGGTAGATCTGTTCGTATTTATAAGTTTTAGTTAATCTGCATGTTTAAAGACCCCATGATTTACTTATTTTAATCGTATGTGAGCAATGTAGATCCAAGAATAGGAAAAGCCGACCCCGGTAACCCGGCGGTCTATACCGGTTTACCGTCGCATTATTTAGAAAACCTAAAACTGGGATTCACTACAACTACGTTGATCGACAAGTTTAATTAACAGTAGGTTAGATATGGCCAATCTGCTTATTGTAATCGTAAACTGGCATGAAATACGAATAGTGAAGTGCTAAATTTGGACATAGTCTTGAATGGACCCTAGGAACGTGTTGATCAATGTCGACAGCTGTCTAGACGGGTTAGCGGTATGAGTTAGTGCTCGATATCGACAATTCTAGTTCTTTATGCGTATGGGCTATTACAGACATATTAAGGAGGGTAGCTTGCGCATAGATTGTCTACTACCATTTTCGGAGTAGATAGGAGCAGGAGTTGCACCCGTAGCTGATTATATTTAAATCAAAAGCTCGCTCGATTTATTTAAGGAAATTATGTAGGGAAGTAAACGTAACGATTAACTAAGCCAAGTTAGTAGATCGGTGAGAAGAGGGGGAGAAATACCAAGTTTGTTTTCTGTTTATTGTTGGTCAATGACCGCCTCTATGTTGCTTCTTAATTAGGTTAGAATCGTTTATAGTTAAAGTTGCATCGTCTCTGTGGGATCGACCTTGACTCGCATTTACTATACTACGATGTACCTAGTATTCTTGCTAGTAATATCAACGTTAGTGACTTACACGCGATCATTATCAAACAGCATTAATCCATCTATAGCACACCCAAACCATAGACATACTTCAATCTTTACTAGTCTTCAAAAAGGAACCTCTATAAACACCTTCCGCCAAAATTTTAAGGCTTTCCTATAGACAAGAAACAACTATTGGGTAGCGAGTTATAAGCAATCATAACAGTTTTGCGGTCCACCTGGAAAAATGGAGTTGTAAAAGAATTTATTTAAACAAAAATATTCAAGGAAAAAAAAATGTTTATACATACCCTCACCTTGATTCCAGAAGAAATGTAAGAATGGTTATAAAAGTCTCTTGAGAACTGAAACTACTAAGGAAGATAGCAATATGAAATCAAACTAACACAAAAAATGGAAGATGGTTTGAACTCGGTTGAAATCATGAGACATGTAACACAAAATGGATGACATAGAAGATTTACCAAGATGAGGCTACTTGTGATAAAATCAATAAAACACAAGTCTCTAGCAAAAACATTTGTCGTAGCAGAAAGATCATATTATATGAATCCAATTTGAAAACATTTTTTTCCATTGCCTTGGAAGATGTATGATTAGATTCTTTTGATAAACTTTTGTCCTTCACAAAGCTAAAATTCAAATGGAAGGGATCTGAGAGTGGAAGAAGTTTCAAATCTTATCCAACATAAATTACTACTATCTTTTTTTTTTTTTTTTTTTGAAAACAAGGAACATCTTCTCCAGAGGTTCAACGATAAAGTCCAAGTAAATTGGAGAAGTGCTTAGTGAAGAAATCATAAGTGATGACTGAGTAAAGAAGACACAAGAGTTTCAAATAATGCATGTTTTCGTGTCGCACAAAGACTAACACAAGTTTTTTTTTTTTTTTTTTTTTTAAAATTATTTTTAAGGACTATTGTGAAATTGTCAAAAGATTTGCATCGAGGGTAAAAATGTTCAAAGGGATTAGGATAACCCTTTGTTTTACGAAAATCAGAAAGCCATTTCTTCCAATTTGAAGAAGGATGATTTAAAACAACTTAAAACTTATAGAAAATTTTGTCATGGAATACCCTTAACAAAACGAGTTGCTGGTTGATTCTTTGTCAAGCATCACTTTAAAAGGCCGGCATGAGACGTAAAAAAAAAATTGACTGCTCGCTTCTTTGAAAATTTTGTAAGGAAACGAGCACTACAAGAAAACAAGCTTTTAGTGACCAAAACTTAATGACGGGAGGCAAATCCCGTCATTAAGGATAGTTATAATGACAGGATCTAAATTATTTTGCTGGTTGATGACCAAATATTCATTCCCGTCATTAGTCATCATGTTTCCTGTTATTACAAGTATATAATAAAAAAAGTTCCTGTCATTATTTGTGCTACTATTTTTTAATAATTCTTTTTTACAATTTTAAACAAAAAAAAGAAAAACCTGTCTTTTTTTATTCTAGAAAACTATTTTTTCTAATCTTTTAATCTAATCTAATCATAAATATGAAAAGCTTATCCACCCCTTTCATTAACCCGTCGTTCATATCCCTAAATTCCCCCAAACATCCAAATCGGCGGCACATCCGGCACCGTTATCGTGGCCGGCCAACATCATCAGCACCGGCGGTGATTCAACGGAGTCCCGCGACTAGTCACTTGACCACTTCATCTCCTTACATACCCATTCATCAGCGAATCGGAATTCCGATATCCCACATCAACATGATGAAGCAAAACTCCCGATCCCAACAACCGAATCATCACAAAATTCACTCTAACATTCAAATTTGTTTCTTCTCACCGTCAAGAATTGTTTCCCTAATTCTCTTTGATTTCATTGTCAACAAATGCCAAATTCGTTTATTCTCCGATTTAATGGTCAGCAGATGGAGATAAAGCTCAAAATATTCAACCGGCACTTGTTACAAGCCGCATGGAGTTTGTGTATTTTTCTTTCATTTATTTGACCTGTTTTTCAGTATTAATGAAATCAATAGTTTAGATTCATTTTTGTGTTACATTTTTATGAATTTATATTTCTCCATGAATCGAACCATCTATTTTCAGGTTCCTTCTTTTCTGATTGATAGGCAAACGATGAAGATTTATACAAATGTTGGATCGGTGACCCATTCTAATTCTCAAGTCTTTAACTTTGGCCTTGTCCAGTAGTTTAAAGAGTGGTAATTCTTATATAATGTTGATTAGTTAATTTGCACTATTTTTTCTTAAATTTTTTTTATATAACCAGATTTTTTTGGAGTAATGATACTATATAGGCATTAATATGTTGTCTTTCTTTTCACGAACATTAGATGTATTCTCTATTTATTAGTTTGAGAAGAAGATTCCAACAAACTCGTGGAGAGAAAGAAGAATTTGTCTTTGATTACACTTTGGTTATCACAGGTAGTAGCATAACTATAGATGTGGATGTGGTGACATGTGCTTTCCATTGTTCGAATTATTCAATATGAACTTGATGTAATGGTTAGTAAATGAAGTAGATAAGTCTCCCTTGGAATAATATGTTGATACCGGTGGATTAGATTTGCAGATTCATGAACTATAAGAAGATATTGGGATCAAACCACATACAGGGGTTGATGTTGCCTTTTCATCATTGTACGTGGCCACGAAACAACATTTTGTAATCTGTAATTTGAAGGGCTTGACCTTAGGAAGGTTCTGCTTCACTTATTGTGTTTGTGTGAGTTAGACAATTTCAATGATGAATATAATGAAACTTACACAATGTGGTTATATCAATGTTTATATGACTAGGTACTTTTGTTTAAAATGATATGACTAGCTAGTTTTTTTTTAAGAGATATGACTAGGTACTTATAAGTATAAAATCAAACAAAGCATGTTGTTGTCAGTTGAAAAAATACAAAGTCCTAACAAGAGCCGATGCATATCTCCCTCTCGACCTTGATTTGATAGTCCACATCTAGCTCTTTACATACAACTGCATACTTAGAGTATGCAGTAGCATCAACATTAGTTATGGGGTACAACTTATACAAAATAGTCATGGTAGAACTAACCAACTTTTTATATAAAATAGCCATTTACTATTTTGCTAGGTGAACGAAGTATTAGGCGCCGGAAGAAAATACTTTTGCAATTAATTGCTCTACATTTCTCAGGTTCGTTGGTTGTTTTCCTCATTTATTTCATTTCATTCTGTTTGTAGCTCCATGCATTGTTCTGTACATTTGTTATTTCAGCTTTATACTGAGATTTTCTGTGTTAACTTTCTACCATCTTGATGACTCATTTTGTAAATTGTTGTTCACTACCAGAAAAAGACACTATTGTGTCACACTTTTAGCTGTGCCCTACAAAATTGTTTCTATAAATATATTTTGTGTGGCACTTTGATATGTTTTGCCACTAAAACATTGACTATATATATCTCAATTCGCTTAAGCATTCATCGATCTTCATCATATCTCCTTCCCATTGATTTTCATCATATGGATCGTAAGTTTTGACTTGGATCGATCGATCGTCGCTTCTTCACTTTTGTTTTTTGATTGATTAATCTTTAATGTTAGATTTACATCAAGAAAACCTATTTTCTGATTGATCACTCCTGACGCTTGAAGGTACGATGCTTGAGCACATACACTTTTGTTTCCATTTGCATATCTATAAATTTTGTGAGGAGCACATATACTTGCTGGTGTCTTTCTGTTATAGCTTTGCATAATTACCTATGCGTGAATGTATTTTTGTTGTAAGATAGATAATTGCCTAATTTCTCGATCCTTTTCTAAATCTTTGTCTGTAGAGACCTAGTTCGAAAACTATTGTCCAACTTATTGTTTTTGTAGGACCTAGTTAGAAAACTATTACTGTATGTTAATTTTGCATGACAAATTATTAAGTTATAAGTTAAGCTAAGAAGTTTAAAAAAAGAGATAACATGCTTATTAAAATAAAAGATTTTTTAAACTACCACTTGTCTCATTTTCAGTATAATACAACTATTTTTTTTTTTTTTTTTTTTTTTTTGGGAGTGTTAATCCTTTTCCTAGAAATTTGGATACAAAACTATGTTCAAATTTTAGCGTCATACTCCTGTCAAAATTGGGTGCTTAACATTATCTCCTTGCAATTGCATGTGTATGTTTGTGTAATATATACATAGGATCCAATTATATAATAAAACTTGCTATTAAGTGGTAATAAGAGAAAATGACCAAACACCATAAGGCACACGTCTAGGGAAACATTGTCATTCAACAATTTTAATGACTCCCCTTAAATCATATCAACGATATCAAACATGATTGCCTTTCTAATTAATTTGTTGGACAAGTTGAACTCCTTATTTGCTTCACATGTCACCTTTTAAATGGATTCTCTAGTCTACAGATGTGATAGTTTGGTCCTTGTCCTGAGTTAATTGGTATGAGTTTTAGTACATGCATGGTCTTGTGCATCAAGTAGTTTTATGGTCCGGTATGCCTTATGTCTTCCCTTTTATTTGCTCCAAAATGTGTCATGTCATGCTGAGTCTTGTTGTTATGTTGTCCTAAGTATGTTAGTCTTCATATTTTGTCCAGGTTGCTTATGTTCTGTTTGTCAGGTCTCTGTGTATCTCCTAAATTCCTAATCTGGTTTGTTTTTCTGTCCTAAGTCTAGTTCAGGGCAGTTTACCTGATGTTTAGTTCTGTTGCTTAGGTCTTATGTGCATCTATCTGGTATATCAATCTGTCAAGTTCAGTCTGCCATGTCAAGAGCCTTGCTCTAGGTCTCTTTTGTAGTTGTCCGAGTCCTTCTCTTAGCCGACACATCAAGTTGAGTTAGTCCAGTTTCTGACTTATCTCTTGATTTATTATATGCTTGTTATAGTGTTCTGTTTTATACGTTCTTTGCATTATTTCTGTAGCATGAAGTATTGTGTTCTTTTCTGTATTGATACTTGAGCACCAAGTATTTATATGCATGAGCTAGCATGAAATTTGGTATGGTATATTATGTGATCTTTGCATGAGAATTGTATGAGTGCGTGAAATGTAATATGATAAGACAGAATCTGTCAATATGCATTTGTTATACAATTCTCCTCTTATTGCTGTTGTTGGTGTAGAAAAAGTGTGAACCGCCACAGAAATTATGATTTTATTTTTATCTCCAACAATAAAGAAAATTAACCCTTTATTTTACTTTCCATGGGATGATTAAACATTTATTCATAACAACGCATGTTCTTATTTTGAACCCTAGCAACTCGTCATCTCTTCGACCTTGAGAAAAATCTGGAAATACACGTTTAGCTCTAGGTGCTCCACCGTGCTCCCCTGCATTCTTCATAAGTGTGCATCCTCACATTACTCGGCTCATCTCAGAGGATTCAAACTTGGTGTTGTTGGTGGTGGAGGATGCGGGGCGGCTCCACAGAGACAAATTTCCGTTAGTGTTGAGTTTGGAGCCAATAAAGAGAAAACTAATGGAGATGAACACAACTTCATATATGGAGGATTTCCTTTATGACGCGCTGCATTGCAGAGTTGCATCTTTTTCTTTGAAATCAATAAGTCATTAGAATAATCCTTCACTAGAAAGTTGTCAAAACACCTAGGTTTCAGTGCTCGGAAAAAAGTGATTAGTCCTTTTCTTCCTTTATTTCTTTCGCATTTTCATTTGTGATTTTAATGTATTCGCTATGTGTAAAAACTGTATGTGTGAAATTACATGACGGGAGAGTTTCTAAAAAAACCTTAGATGTGATACAATTTTCCATTGCTTGTAGGGAAGTTAAAGTATTTTTTTAAGCAAACAAAGTCTTAGCAAAGATGAAATAACATGGAAATTTCATAGGTACTTGATAGATAATTTTTAGATACTCTATGCACTCACGTCTCTCTCTTCTTGGAATTCGCTTGCACTAGGCATGATGATGCATTATTAACAACTATGTTGCCTAAATTTATCGTCAGCCTAACCATATAAATGAGCTGATCTATCTTCTGGTATTTAAAAAATGATAAATGGTGTTATTTGTGAAAGTTGTCATTATCGGTAAGCAATAGAAATCACTTCATTTTTAGTTTTGCTTGTCTTTGTTTCTTTGAATTTGTTAAAGACAATACAAAACTCTAGCATTAATCTTAAGAACCATTGTATTTTTCTTTCTTTTTCGTTAATCTGAAGTAATATTTCAACACCTGTAGAATATTTTATTTTATTGTGATGGTGTTAACCGGGATTAATGTTCTGAACTTTTATCTTGTCTTCATTAAGATAGTTTCTTTGTCTAGTGTCTACAGAGTAGATTTGGTTTCTTTGGCGATAAAGTGCATTTCTTTTGTGTTTCTTGAGCTTTCCGAGCCCTTTTTTGACTACATAATAGTTTCACATTTGTATGGAACTCACACGTATGTTTCTTTAGGGTCTGATATGCCAATCGAAGTTTAATATTGAGTCTTGATTAGTTTACTTGTTATTGAGTTCTTGAAATTCAAAATTTTTGGTTGACAATGTGAAAATGTCTTGAAAATCTATCTTGTATTAGGATTTAAAATAGTAAATCTTGGCTGCTATTACAATCATTATAGATAAGGAAGAGGCTTTCATTAACAAAGACAGTTGTAGTTAACCTGTGTTTTAATTTCACAGGCTTACAATGGGTTTACACTTGATTGTGGGATGTTTGAAGGGATCACAGCCAGGATGCAAAGTAACAGCTGATAACATAGTTAAGTTCAAACATAAATTCTTAATGGGGCAGTGCATGTCTGCTTTTGATAGAAGCTGCGCCTGATTTGCCCTACACATTCCAGCTATTTTTTTGGATAAGTGCTTTTGAGAAATGAATTAAGATTATTATTCTTGTCTTCACTCCAAATATACTGATTTTACATGACAATCCCTCCAGGTAAGGTTCTGAATTATTGCAATGTCTTACCATTTTTATTTTTTTGTGTATGTAGATAAAAGGATTTCGTTGTTGGAAGGAATGAGGGTTCCGAGTTTGGCCAAGAAAAACGCTAAGATATATATGTATACTTTGTTGTTTACTTGATGGAGTGGTCCTGCTCAACCAACCTTGCTTGTTTTTTTACGATTTACCTCTTAGGGTGGCCATGCACTGCTTGCTTGAATAGTGACCTTGTCGGTCTTTTTTTTTTTTTTGCTTGGTTACTTGAAGGGGTGGCCCTACCTTGATGGCCTTGCTTGTTCTACTTGTGTTTTACTTGAGGGCAGCCTTGCCGGCCTTTTTTTGCTTGCTTGTTTGAATGGGTGGCCTTATAATGAGGGATGTGTTGTCATTAATTCGTGATTTAATAAGGATCAAATGACCCGACAATGAGGGGATGTGTTGTCATTAATGCGTCATTTAAAGGGGGGATATGACCCTATAATGAGGAGATGTGTTGTCATTAAATCGTGATTTAATGAGAGGAAATTATTATGTAATGAGAGGATGTGTCGTCATTAAAGCATTTTTATTGGGGGAAATGAGTCTATAATGACGGAATATTTCCTTATTAAATCAGGTTACAATGATGGGCTAAAGGACATAATAACGGGACTATTTGTTATTAAAAATAGTGTTTAATGACGGGATAATACTGTCATTGACGTGCTGTACTATTAATGACAGGAATATGATTCCTGTCATTAATACCTTTAACTAGAGAGGCAACTATGAGAGGAAGATTCCCGTCATTAAAGACTTTCAATGACGGGAATCAAGCATTTAATGACAAGAATTCCCGTTATTAAATCTCAATTTTCTTGTAGTGGAGAATGCAATAGTTTGAAAGTAATTATCGACAGGACTTTTGAGTATATATATATATATATATATATATATATATTATATATATATATATATATATTTCTAAAATAGTCTGGAACTATTAAATGATACTTGGGTAAGAAATGGTTGTTCACATATTCTTACCAGAAGGCATAAAGATATGTAATTAAAATGGGTGTTTTGAGAAAGTTTGATCTTTCAACCGGTTATCAAAATGGTATAAAATTCTAACAAAAGAGTTGAGTCTTTAAACAAAAAGTTTTATGCACTAAAACATCTTGTAGGGGATGCATTGAAGGTAATCACTAGGATGCAAAGTATGTTGCCCCGAAATAGCTAAACATGATACAGTTGGAAGAATATGCAGTTGCCAGTTCAAATAGTTCAAAGGATGAGAAACTTACTTCCTTAAATCAAGCATTTGACAAGATAAAAACATCTTCATAAAAAAAAAAGGTAAAAATAAGACACATCAAAGAATGTACACACTTAGAAAACAAAACTTCGCAATAAGAGAACTTTTTCCGAGTTTCAAAAAGTTTCAAATGGATGATTTAGCTAGGACATGGGTTACAAATAGTATGGATGGGGAAACATTTCAAACAAGTATGAAACCAAATGATTATAAAAGAGCACCTCGTCAAAACAAACGTGGGATTGGAAAGTCACCATGTAATTGTTTCTCGTCACAGAAGGGTATTAAATCTACAACACTTAATACCTACCTACTAAACTTCTTATTTTGGATAACAACTAAGTTAAAAGTCTTATGCTTCAAAGCCTTCCCAACACCTAAAACCCCACACCTAAACTTCCAAGGTGAAAGAATGTTGTCTAGCCTTTCATGAACAAATACTTAAATGGTTTTAAAAGTTTAGGTACATACATCAACCATGAAATGATTGACTTGCACAAAACAAACCAAACTGATTTTGAACATGATACATAAAGAAAAGTTGTAGGTATATAAATTTTACACATGCTGCTCATATATCAAATTTTTTGGAAAAGCATAGGTTGGTTAAAATAATTATTTTCGTCGACTGCTACAAGCTGTCAAAAATTTCAGAAATTTATAATCTGCATTGTGTTGCAGATTTTACTAAAACCAGAAAGCATTTGCACTTGGATCCAAAACAAAAATTGTAGTGCAAAAATTTTTCTACAACATATAAAAAATCCAAGTCATTTGGAGATGTTTAGCTTATTCAAAATAGATTCATAAGTAAGAGTACCGCTGCAGAATTTTCTGAACAGAGTGCTCATCCTTGTCAAGCAATTTATGAACAATCCAATTTGAAAACTGAGTTGATGTAAATAGAGAAATTGTAGATAAGACAGCTTTCTAAGTGACTGAAAATTTACAGAATTTTTGGAAAATCAGAAATGATATTAAAAGACATATACAAACGTGAACAAAATCGTTTACTCGTTTTGCATAACACCAAATTATAAAATAAAAGGTGCATCGGTCTAGTGGTGAGCTAGACTATAATCTGGCACTCGAATCAGTGTTCGAACCCCGTTAGAGGCAAAATAAAAGAATTGATTAAATCCAAATGTCACAATAAAAAAACATTAAATCCTCCAAGAGAAAGAGCAATGAGAGAAAAGTCTGAAAGCTCCAAAAGAAGGTAAGGATTCTATTAAGGATCCGAGAAGGAACAAACTTGAGGGCATCGCATAAAAGATGTGAGCTTAGAACTCAACCTAACCTTCGCCTAAGAAGACTCTTCACTTTTCCCTAGTGAAACCTAACCACGGTTTAAGGATCTTAGCCTTACGAAATTTACCACCAAGAACAAGAGAGATCAGAAAGGTTCTAAAAGATCTAAGATACCTTATCTTAAGAACAGAAGCTTAGGTTAGCAAAGAAACTTCTACGGGTTCCTGCCATTCTGAAATATCAAAGAAGGATCAAAACGGTTCTAAGTGGTCTAAAGAGATCTTATCTTAAGAAAGGGAAGCCTAGAAAAGCAAGGAATGCTTCTCTCTGATACCAACTGTAACGCTAATCTTAAAGAAGCTTGATCGGCCTTTCTAGGTTTCCAATCTCACCGGCAGAGTACCGGGTCAATTGTAATCTAGATTGGTGAGCAAGGTCGTATCCACAGGGAGAAATTTAGTCGAGTACCAAAGCGGTCCAAACATTTAGTCTAGGCATATCCATTACTCGAGAAGTGATTTTTAATTAACTACCAATGTAACTTAAAGTGATGAAAATGAACTAAAGGTGGAATTAACTAAAAATGTGATGATTTGGGTGAAGTAAAATGATACGGAACGAGGTGGCTCGGGTGATGTTCCAATGGGCTAGATATAAACACTCGTAACTACTTGGAATCAAGCTCTACTCACGAGTTCTCAACACATTCAAGGTGCAATTCACTATATTCACGTCAATCGATCTCTCGCATTAATGTACTACAACCAAACACCAAACCTATCGGCTAGGACTAGATTGGGATGAATGGTTATGCATTAAAACTCTATGAATTTCCTAATTCAAGATTAGGCAACACACACACTAGAAACCAATTCTATCTCTAGATGATTTTACTATGTGTTCATGGTGACTAGGTTCAATGCTAATTCTTACAGTTATGCCTCAAATTAACATTAAGATGGTGCAATTAGTCACGAATTAACCACACCCATGAAGATCAATCACCAAAACTTGAACAAATTAAGAACATAAAAGACAACCTGAACTTGAATCCCTAGTAATTACAAGAAATCTAGCCCAAATTCACATCACACAAGCCACAAGGGTGTTTAGCTACTCATGATTTCAACAAAAACACAAAGAAAAGATGAAATTAAATTAATTAAAGCCATGAAATAGTAAATTAAAGCTAAATTCGGATTTATACCTCAATTAAGTAAAAAGCATGAACTTAGGTCCAATCACATGAAGATTCACCAAAGAGAAGATGAATTCACCATTTTAAAGTAGAGCCCAAGCTTGATTACACACTAATTTGGAGTTTAAAGAGCTATGATTATACTTTTTTAAGCTAAGGAATGAAGAAAAGTGAAGAGAAGAGTTTTTGGGGTTTTTCCTAATCTAATCTATTGTCTAATTCAACTCCTCTCTCTGGCTGAATCCCGTTTTTTTTCGCTTTTTATATGTTCAAAAAATTGATAACAAAAAAACTGATTTCGGTGAGCACCAAAATTTACTTGGTAACTGCCGAGTTTTCTGGACATTCTGTTTTCAGCTTGGTGGCTACCAAGGTCCTCCTGGTGAGTACCGAGAATTCTGTGCATCCTGTCCAAAATGTGGTAGTTTTGGTGATCGCCGAGGTCAGTTCGGTAAGTACCAGGAATGCAAAGTTGCAAATTTAAGCTTTTTCCTCTTTGGAACTTGATCAAAATCAACAACCATCCCGACATACAAGCTTGAAACACTTTTGGGGCCTAGTAAGTCCTTACATCTGCAAAACACAACAAGAACTTACCCTATAAAATCATGGGGTACAACGTACCCCGTGTGTGCGTTAAAAGATCCACATTTTACGAGAGAAAAAACGAGAATTTATATTAAGTGCAATAGTGGATCCGGGAGTGATAAGATAAGCGTGATTAGGCATCTAATTGATTGAAATGAGGCTCAAAGTGCTACAAAATAAGGGTAAAACACGTGTGAAATGCATGAAAGGATTGACTCCATCAAACGCCCCGCCCCTAGATACCGAGCCCTTATCCGGAAGAGAACGTTCGGCGCGTATAGAATTAAATAAATCTAATATTATACGCCAGCCTCTACATCGTCGTATCAAAATTAAAGCAGCGGAAGCCCAAAAGGCTCGGGTAAAAATCATAAATGTCTCTAAGAATTGAATACAAACCGACTAGGGGTAGAAAAGAAAAGCTTACATCAACGATATAAAGCTTACAACGTACAATGTCCCAAAAGAAAGATACAACACTTGTCTTACAAACTTGAAATAAAAGCACAACATAATCTAGTACATCATTTAATAGAAAGGTAAAAAGAATGCATCATCATGGCATTAACGTCATCAAATCATCATCGAACTCCTCAACGAGCTCAAGGCTAACATGTTTGTCTTCTCACGCCAAAAACACACAAAACAACATATGCAATTGAGGTAAGTACAAAGTACTTAGCAAGAGGAAGAATCTAATGTATAATTAAGTCTTACAACGAAGGGTTCATATTATTATTATTAAGTTGTCTTTGTATAACCGACACAACTCTAGGGTTCAATTCATACTCATCAACATGTCATGACTATTGGTTTCTAGCTTAGCTTATCTTTGTTACATCAGAACTCAAGGGCACTACGCATCATGTTACTCACCACGAGGTATCGTTTGCAACCTATTAGTGGATCACACCAATAGCCACAGGATAGGACCCGATAGTGTACACGTTCGGCGAAGTCCACCAACCATTTAGCTGTTTATAGGCCAGTAGAGTAATTCACTTTATCTGACCGCCCACACATTGCGATATAGACTTGTGCCTTTCAAAGAATGGATTGATGTTTAATCTTTTTAACTACACAAATACGTTTATTATTAATTATTAACTAGTCACCTAAGTATTTTCAAGTAAGCTCCCTCACCTATAGTACTCTCTTTCCTAGACCACTTGACATGGACAAGGCCTAGCACATACACAGACATTGATGAATTCTAATTATCAAAGCACAAGCCAATCATACTCTTCCGGCGGTCCCGTACTTCAACTCCCTTGAAGAGTACATTCGGTGCCGGAACTAAATGCATCGGAAGCTTAATTAGGGCTTGTTCAAGTTCATTTGATGTTATTAGATCAAGAAACAACATTTAAAACTAGACTCGTGGTTCAAAACTGATCAAACACAAAAAAAAAAAAACATGTCTAGTGTGCATGCACTGGATTCTGGTGTGCATGCACTGGATTCAGGTGCGCATGCACCAAGCCTCTGAATGTGAAATCAAACTTTCTGCCTCCCGGTGTGCCCACACCAAGCGTAGAAACTCCCCAAAACTTAGTTTTACGCATCTATACGATCTCGCACTAGAATCCAAACAAGTTTATCATCAATAGACACAGAAAAAAACAGGTTTCACATACCACAACATCCAACACATCAATTACAATTAACATAGAACATGATTTCTAACCAAGAATTCAACACAAATACCCAACCTTAACATCATAAAACCTTAATTAAACTTTAGGAAGACCCCCTTACTTGTTGAAAACGATTCCTTGCAACCTTCAAAGCATAGCAGCCCAAAAACACAGATTCTTCAACCAAAAACCTATGTGATCAAACCCCAAAAGAACTTAGACTTGATCACAAGCTTCTATAACATAAATTCTATGAGTTACACCAAGAAGAACTAAAAGACTTGATCAAAACCACAATTGGGGCCAAAAACCGTTACCTTTCAACTCTTGATGATCTTAGGATCAAAAGCAAGCCCCTTCTCTACTGATTCCAAAACTATCCTCCGTTCTGAAAACCGTCAAAGATCAAGAGAGAATTTCGGAGAAGCCTCTTCTCCCTTTTCCCCTTTCTTTCAACGTTGAAGGTAAAACGTTTTGAATTCAAATTCTGGTAACTCACGTTTGACAACTTCTATCTTAATGGGAAGTTAATCCCCAAATAAAACTTCCCACAATAATAAATATAATTATTAATTCATTAATCCCAAAATTAACTCCCTTATATATATATATATATATACTTTAAATCCTTTAATTAAATAAAACAAAAATCTGAATTTTTGTTAAAAGGACTCTTTAGCCCTTTTCTGAAAAGTCGGGATGTTACAGGTAATATTCACGTAGACTGAACATGATCAATAGTTGCCTCAACAGTTTGCATTTTCGGGTTTATAGTACTATTTGGTGTACACATTCTAGAGATCTCTATGTTTTTTGTGGAATACTTGCTATTTTGCTGGTGACAACTTTTTCAAGAGCGCACACTACACTATTGAAGGTATGAATATGAATATTGGGAGGTACGTATCCTTGCATCTCTGGTAAGGAATTTTCATTTCAGATATAAATAAACGATGTGTATTGTACAATACTTATTATCGTTAAGGGAAATTTTGTGGTGGTCATTGATCACAAAACTCAATCACATGTCACTACATGGGTGATTGTGATCATGTGTATTAATTCACAACTATTAAATTCAAGATTGAGTTTGGTGGTCATTGACCACCATAAAATTTACCGTTGCATATTGGGTTGAGGATTTTGTAATACAATGTATTTGGCTAATACAATTTTGAATAATTATAATCTCAATTATACGTTTATTCCTGTTATTGTGTCATCTTCCAAATTGTTCACAATATATAATTCTCATTATGTATATATAATTTTGCAAGAATTAATTTGTTTACTTTGATGTGTTAACATTTCGTACATGTACATGCATCATTTTGTTGTCTTTGATGTTTCTGCATCAGTTGTTTGTGTTATTTGACGATATATATATAATGTTACAAAATAGTGAAATGTATTCATAATGTTTGTTGCAAACTTGGGTGTGTTAAAGCTTATTGCCGTCAGATTGTAGGTGGTTGGATTTCATTGTACTGGTAGCTGGTCTTCTTATTATGTTGTTCTGGAATTTTTTTTTTCCTATTTTAAATAGATGTTACACATGTTTCTCAAGATTTATTGATCCAAAAAAAGATTGCATTTGAAACAGATTATTGAGCATTCAAATTAAACAATTCCACCAACTGTCAATAAACGATCTTTCAACATTCAATTTGTTGTAGAAGCATGATGGAAGATATTCTGATGAGGTGACTCGGCAACTGTGGGAAACGTTACTTAGATTGAAGAATAGTTGAGTAAGAATGGAATGGGTTCGAAAGCAACGAATTTAGGTATGAACCAAGTTCTATTTTCTTTCAATTTACCGTTATGTGTTCGTAAATGGCAACATTCAATTAAGCTTAATATGATATTTCCTATCGTAGTAATTTTGGTGTTAGAGAACTATAAGTGATGTTGTTGTAGGGGGGGGTGCAGGGGCGGATCTACGTTTAACTAAAGAGGGTCCACGGACCCCGCTAAAAATAAATACTCTACATTTTACTTATAGAAAAATATTCGGACCCGGTGAAAAAAATTATTTAGTGTGTTAAATATTTACGGACCCCGCTGAAAAAATATTCTGGATCCGCCACTGGGGGTGTTTTCATTTTTTGTGGCATAAAGTTATTGTTGACCTGAAGGCCGTTGGATTTTGCTCAGTTTTAGTTTAAAGTTAGAATAAGGATGACCAAGCAGCAAAATTACATTTGAAACTTTTGCACTGATTGTTTTTTAAGATATAATGCACTGATTGTTGTGAGTGTAATATAGTAAATTATGAGAAAAATGTGCATCATAGTTGTAAGTGTAAAGTTCTATACTATTAAGAATGTGAGAATTTTTTTTTGCTGATTCAGTTTTTATATCCCTATCTGTACCCATCCCTCCCTCCTCAGGGCCCAACTAATAAGATAGTTATTGTGTACGTTTCCATGCCGGTAAAATATTTAGCCAAAGAAAAGCCAAGCATCACTTAGTGTATATATTTTGAGGAGAATCTGTCAAGTGTTGAAGTGTTTTTTTTTTCTTTCTGTAGTGAAAATATCAAAGTGAAATAATTAAACTCTATAATTTTGATTCAAGTTTGAACCATTGTATCAATCATTAATCAAGTTACAGTGTTATTGTGAAGCTAATAACATGCTGGGTGTTTATTAATTAATAAATGTGAAGTTTGGGATTTTCTTTCGAGTTGTTTTGATCCCAAAACCCCTTTTCCCATATTTTCTACATTATAGATCATTATAGCTATGGTTTCGTAGCTATGTCAAATTATTGTACTATTTATCTTTATATGAGACAATTAATGAGTTATGCATGCTTAGTGTATAATGCACTGTTAGGTTTTGTTTTCACCTACTTATAACGTCATACTACTTCATATATGCCTGGAGAAGAAATGATTATATATTCATTACGAGATGTTGGTGCTGCAGAAATTTTGCAACTAATAGCTTGATGATATTTTGAATTTGTTATAGTATCAAGTTTGTTGCGTTATTTTTCAATTAAGTATTTAAGTTTATAAGTTGTCTCTTAGTTTTATATCACCCGTGCATTATGCACGGGTTAATGACTAGTAATAATAATATCATAGAGAATAATTGAGAATATTTTACAATTAATTTTGATTGATTCTTACTGTTTTCGTATCAATATCTTTAGCTATAAGAACTCTGTGGTACTATTTTTCTTCACGAAATAAGAAGCTTTTTCTTTTCTTTTTCTTCATCCTCTCTTTTATGTCTCGACATGGTATCAGAGCAAGGTTATTAAAATAGATCATGGCTTTACAGAATGAAGAGTAAGCATAAGCCACAACAAACCAAGGCAATGCACAACCAGAAAATGCTGCAGCCTTTGTAGTAAAAAATCACAAGAAAAGAAATGTGTCAAATGTAATCGCACAAACCATACTACAAAGAATTGTAGGGTGCATATGAAATGCGAATACTGTGGTATAAAAGGCCACGGCAAGACTATTGCCGTAAGAAAAAGGCTTTAGATCTAAAGGGAAATTTACCACAGACACAAAGCGTGACCGAAAGGCGCAATAAAATATTCCTTTTACAGCAGAGGAGTGCAAATAATTATTGGATCTAATAAAATTCAAGCTGGCTGCTGTAAATCATGTGAACATGGTATCTAATCAGTCAAATTTCTCAGGTACGTGTTTGTCCAAAGATTCTGGTGTAAAGAATTCTGTCTAGACCCTCGATAGTGGTTGCACCGATCACATGGTATGTGATCCAAGCCTTCTTATTAATGCAAAACCTGTAATGAACAAGATTGTAGAACTCCCTACTGGATCCACAACTCCAGTTACGCACATCGGCGATGTGAAAATCTCCCCAGAAATATTCCTTACTCATGTTTTACGTGTACCTTTATTCCATCTCAATTTGATTTTGATAAGCCAACTGACAAAACAAACATCTTGTGTTATTGGATTTGTAAACAATTATTGTTTCCTTCAGGACCTACGTACGGGGTAGATGATTGGGATGGGCATCGAGCAAGGAGGACTTTATCACCTTGGAAGGATTACTGATCAACCATCCTGCCATCATATTTAATCCTCTAGTGTTCCCCTTTGGCACAAAAGACTCGGACACCTTTCGGCAAAAGTAACTTCATTATTTGAAATCCCTATACTAAAAAATAAACCTTCTCATGATTGTTTTATTTGTCCTTTGGCTAAATTAACTCGATTGCCTTTTCCCAAATTTTTTTTTTTTTTTTTTTTTTTTTGAAAACGCCTTTTCCCAAAAGTTCAATTGCAAGTACATCACCATTTCATTTAATTCATGTTGATATATGGGGAGGTTATTGAGTGCCTTCTATTACAGGGGCATAATATTTTCTCACAATCGTGGATGACTACCCTCGCTGCATTTGGGTATATCTCATGCGGCAAAAATATGATGCTAGAACCCTTTTGATCAAATTTATAAACATGATAGAAAACCAGTTCAATTATCGAGTGAAAATTATACGTAGTGATAATGGTTCAGAATAATTGATAATTTTTACACTGATAAGGGAATTATACATCAAACAATTGTGTCCAGACACCCCAACAAAACGGAGTAGCCGAACGAACATAGACATCTAGTAAGTATGGCATGCTAACTACTTTTTCAAGCCAAACTTCCTAAAAAAAAAATTTAGGGGATGCTATTTTAACATACACATATCTCATTAACCGCACCCCCACACCTTTACTACAATGCCTCACCCCATAAGAAAAATTATTCCAAAGATCACCAAATTACGCTCATTTACGTGTTTTGGGATGTCTTTGTTTGTCGTCTTCATAAATCACTATATTAATTGAAACAAGCCTCGAGACAATGGTTCCGTAAGCTCTCCAATTTTTTGAAAAACACAGGTTTCATGCAATCACAAGCGGATTATTCACTTTTCGTCCGAATACGGGATGGTAAAATCTTATCTTTACTCGTATATGTTGATGACGTTCTACTTTCCAGAAGTAATCTGCAGGAAATGGAAGACATGAAGCTTTTTCTTATCAAAACAATTCAAACTCAAATATCTGGGAGGGACAATTAAAATGTTTTATCGGCATTGAAGTTGTCCGTTTACAACGTGGGATCACTTTATCACAACGCAAATATGCGTTAGAAATCTTGGAGGATGTGGGTCCCGCTTTCCAATTTATCAAAATGTTGCCTTGACACAAGATGATGGAGAATTAGTAGTGGATCCATTGAGTTACAGAAGGTTGGTGGGACGTCTCATTTATTTGACAGTTACCCGTCCGGACCTAGCATATGCCGTGAATGTGTTGAGCCAATTCAAGGACAAGCCTCGAGATCCCCATGTACAAGTAGCCCACAAGGTGTTGAGATACATTAAATGTGCCCCGGGACAAGGAATTCTCTTACCCAAGGGCGGAGCCAGGATTTTTATGTCGGGGGGGCTAGAATAATTTTTTTCATGATAGTTGTTTTATACCGATTTTTTTTTCAAGTCTACACTTGAGCAAAAAAATTACACAGAAACACCAAATACATAGCATTTTATACAAGTTGCGAACAAAAGACGATAAAGAACGAGAAAAGCGTTTTTTCTTTCTTTCGTTCTTGATGTGGTTGTGCCATTACGTCTTAAAAGTAAAACTGACTCAATGTCTCATCATAAATATGAACAACACCATAAACAATAAGAACAAGATCTAAATCAATAGCAATGAACACAACAAATTCCATTTTTACAAAAAACTTAGACCCTTCATTGATTATAAGTTCCCTGTCCCAGAAAAATTTGGCATTGAAATTATACTACACAACTAAAACAAGTCCAAAGAACAATCTAAGCAATAACTGATGTAAATAAAACGCTGCAATACATTCGAAAAATCTATGTCGATTAAAAATTAGAAAGATGCAGTTGTTTGCATCACCGTTATATACCGATAAAACACACTACCGGTGTACCACACCGAACCGATTCCGAACTTGGAAAAATCAGCCTTTTTATGAACAAACTTTAAATCAATAGCAAAGCTTAGACATTTGCCAGAATCAATCATTTCAACAACATCATTTTTAATGAGCCAGTATCAATTAAAAGCCAGTATCAATCATTTGCCAGTAACAAAAATCTCAGACACAACTAAAACACTACTCACACCGTCTAAGCAATACTACTACTCAATTCCACAAAAAGCAAAATCAATAGCACTTCATAAACAATCAATAGAGAAATGAAGAAATATCTATACAATAGAAACAATTTGAGTAAATCAGCTACAGCAATCGCAAAACAAAATCACAAATAGAGAGCAAAGCAAGTTACCTATAACCCTTCATTGATTAAAAGTTTAGACAATGAGAATTCAGAAATTAATAATTTCGGACACAAGCAATGCTGCAAAGCCTGCAATAGCTAATAGCACAAAGCCCTAAAGGCCTAAACTATCCCTTCTTTCAAAATGGAAAACTTCAATAAATCGAACCCTAGAAAATGAAATTGAGGTCAATGGACATTGGCGGGTTCTGCTTCTCTTGAAGAATTTGTTCGGTGAATAATTGAAGATTAAAATTACCTTGAAGAATTATCTTGATTCTTGAAGAATTGAAGATTAAAGCTCCTGCGCTGCTGCTCCTTTGCCTTACGAGGATGATGATTTTTGTTTTGTTTTCAGATATAATGAATTGTGAAAAAAAAGAGCTAATTCTCGAGAAAGATAGAAAAAAAAGGCTGAAATGGAATGTTTTTATTATTATTATTTTTCCTAAAAAATGATTTTTTTTTAATTTATAAAAAAGCTGAAAATGTTAGTGTGGTGGGCTGAAATGATGGGCTACAGGTGGGCTGAACTGGTGGGGGCTAGACTCAATTCTATAATTCTTTTGCTATATACCTAAAAAAAAAAAAAAAAAAGTCTGGGTGGGCTTAGCCCACCCCTGTCTATGGGTAAGTCCGCCCTTGCTCTTACCTTCAACAGGTACATTGCAACATAATGCTTTTTGCGATGCTGATCGGGCACGATGCAAGGATACACGGAGATCCATTACTGGATATTGTGTACTGTTTGGTGAAGCTCCAATTTCGTGGCGAACAAAGAAGAAATCAATTGTCTCACGGTCTAGCGTGGAAGCCGAATATCGGGCTATGGCCTCAACTTGTTGTGGGCTCACTTGGATTCGAAATATTCTCAACGACTTGCAGGTGAAATATCTTGGCCCAGCACACATGTTTTGCGACGGTAAAGCTGCCTTGCACATAGCTTTGAATCCGGTATTTCACGAACGAACCAAGCATATCGAGATTGATTGTCATTTAATTGGATAAAAATTCAAGAGAAGGGATGATTCAAACACAACATGATCGAACCGAAAATCAACCGGCAGATTTATTCACTAAGCCTCTCAGTTCTGGACAATTTGAGCGTCTAATTACCAAGTTGGGTGTCATCAATATCCATTACAACTTGAGAGAGAGTGTTGAAGAATAATAAGAGAATATAGAGAATAAATGAGAATATTTTATAATTAATTTTTGATTGATTCTTGCTGATTTCGTATCAATATCTTTAGCTATAAGAACTATGTGGTACTACTATTCTTAACGAAATGAAAAGCTTTTCTTTTATTTTCTTTCTCTATAAATAATAAACATGTCCCCATATATACATTAAAAGGGCCGATCGTATTTCTTCAAAAGCATTGGGTAAGTGATTATAGCAAGAAACCTAATGAAGTAAACTTGGATATGTGAATCATTCAAAGTGTTGGAAGATTCAAGATTTTTCTCAAATTAAACCTTGCTGTCATATTATACTCAGGGGTGGAGTTATCTTATGTTAAGGGGCAGTCACCCCACGGATGAGAAAAAAACACTATTATATATATTGTGTAATTTTATTGTCTGACTTAAAATTCGCTCATTTCATCTGTAATAATTGAATAACTCGACATACAACATTTATCATTAAATATAAAATACATTTACAAAAATGATGCATCTAAACAATATTGATAAGATTTTACTTAAAATACTAATGTATGACATGTTTTTGCCCTCGAAAAATTGCTTTTAATGAGTGAAATATTTATTTTGGAGTAGAATTGTTAATTTGTTCGGATCATGTGGTATATACATATATATATATATATATATATATATATATATATATATATATATATATATATATATATATATATATATAAAAGTGCAAATTAGTTATAAGGCCGTCGTTAGAGAATTAATGATCATTTAGGACACTCCGAAATCTTATTTAGTTATAAGGACATTCTAATTTCAAGTGGATAAAGAAGAAAAAGGAAGGAAGGAAGGAAAAAAAAAATGAAGCGCTGGAGGAAAAAAAAAAAAAAAAAAAAGATGAATCGCTGAAAAGAAAAAAAACGCTGGTGACATTGATTTTTTTTTTAAGATGCAGTGACATTGATGTCTGATGCAGTGACATTGATGTCCGATGCAGTGACATTGATGAATGATGCAGGGACATTAAGCTAAACAATCAAGATCGTGTTAAAAAATTGAGGGATTCCACAATGAATCCAATTATCAGGAGGGCAAAAACAACGTGTGGCCATTACAAGAGTCATACTGAAGAGTCTTTGTAGTTTCACAAAACTTGTACTTCTATCCATATTAAAAGCTCCACATTTGGAGAAATGCAAAACAAGAGCAGAGCTGATTGATGCAGTTGTTAGGTTTTATGCAGTGACATTGACGACTTATGCAGTGACATTGATGTCTGATGCAGGGACATTGACGACTTTTGCGGTGACATTGATGTACGAAGCGGTGACATTGATGACTTATGCGGTGACATTGATGTACGAAGCGGTATTGATGATTTGTATTTACAATTAGATAAGCGATGCAATGATATTGATGTCACCGCATATACAACTTGATACACACATTTGATAACTTTGTAAAGTAACTTTATTTCTTTGTTATCTTTAAATATTTGATTGATCTTTGGTTTATTTGATTATTGTTGGTTTAAATTTTCGATAACTTTGTAAAATAACTGTATTTCTTTTGTTTTTTTTTTTGTTTAAATGCATATTTTTACAACCAAAGGTATGCATAAATTGTTACAATAACACGTCACTGCATAAATCGTTACAATAACACGTCACTGCATAATTCGATACAATAAGACATCACTGCATAGATCGCTACAATGAGAAGTCACTGCATAAATCGCTACAATGAGATGTCACTGATCAAGGTTGCCAATGGATCGCGGCGGTCAATACATCATGGTAGCCAATGAATCGCGGCGGTGAATGCATCGGGGTGGTTAATGGATCCCGGTGGCTAATGCATCCGGGTAAGTGGTCAATGCATGACGGTGATCAATACGTCACGTCGATTTTTATGAAAAAAAAAAAATTTGATTTTATGAAATTTATTCGGAAAAATATCAAATTTGATTTTAGAATAAAGAAGACGGAAAAATATGAATTTTAGTGAAAAAATTATAATGATCCGAGTTTTAGATCAAAATATATGACATTTAGAATATGGTGAATTAAAAAAAAAAAAAAAAAAAAAAAAAAAAAAAACTGAGTGAACGTTGGGTTGAGTTGTTTTTTTTTTTTTTTTTTTCCCCTTTCAGCGCTTCTTTTTTTTTTTTTTTCCCCTTTTTTTTTTTTTTTCCTTTTTCCTCTTTATCCACTTGAAATTAGAATGTCCTTATAACTAAATAAGATTTCGGAGTGTCCTATTACCCCTAATAAGTTGAAAATCAGTCCTTTTACATAATTGGCCCTATATAAAATAGTGTTTTTCAACAATATATGTCGAAAATGTATAGTAGTGTTTCCTGTCATGTCATTATATTATAGTGTTTCTCCTCGATTCAAAGGACGAAAAAAAACAATATTATACATTTTTTTATTACGAAAAAATTCTCGTATATATTATCGCCCCGTCGCCCAAATAGATCATGCGTCCGCCATTGCATATACTTGTACTTTTAATTTGATCCATTGTGACAGTATCAAGGAATACTCTAGCGACTTTATGCACTCAATTATTTCATGCATTTGTGTCCCCCGTTCAACAAACAATCCTCAGGATTTTTTTTTTTTGAACAGCAACAAACAATCCTCAAGAATCTTTAAGCAATCTCAAACTTTTAAATTTTGAGTTTAGTAATCATTTTTTTCAAACAGTGATACAATGCAATTATCACAACGATTGTGTCGTTGCGAATGACACAAAACAATATTTGCATTTTTTTGTTTATTCAATTACCGGAACAAAATTACCTCATTCAGATAACTATAACCCACACATACATACGATGACTCGAACCCTAACCTCTTTGTCCTGAGGTCTCAGCCTAACTATAGAGTTAAGCCTCATTAAAACATTTTTGCATCTTTAGTTATAATTGAAGAAAATCACAATACGCTGACATAAGAAAAAGACTCGGATGTTTTATTGAATTGATAAAATATAAGAAATACAACTCGTATTTATAATATTGCTATGTTCATAAGTAGATGACCAATAATTATTTGAATAAAATGATAAAGATAAACACTAATAACCACTAGATAGTGATTTATTGTGACAATCCTGATCCGGATACCGAGTCTTTAACCGGAAAAGGACACCCGACACGTATATAATTAAAATAAATTAATTATATACGTAAGCCTGACATCATCAACACCAGAGAACAAGCGGAAAACGAAAACAAAGACTCGGAAAAAACTTTAAAAGATCACTACAACGATCGACAAGTAACACGGGGCTGCAACTAAAACAAAATCCCAAGAAAAGTACACAAGGTTGAATATCCATTCAACTATTACAAAACATTCTTTACAAACCAAAGGTAAAATTGTCTTAATTTAATACAAGAGAAAAAGAAGATTCTATGCCAAAATTACAACTGAAAAGAAATATAGACTTCAACAGCTGAAACCCCGGAAACCACTCTTAAGCGATCTCGAACTCAACCTACAACAAAACCACCTTTCGGGGTTGGGACAACAACATGCTAAAGGGGTAAGTACAAACGTACTTAGTAAAGGGTAGAAGCACCGAATCTACACCTACTATAACGCAAAGATTAACATTCATAACAATACTAGTAATATCACAGGGCAAGTCAAACAATCATGTTTACATATATGTTTCACTCGCTCACCACACTCTACTAGTACTCTCACTAGTTGACTAAACCACATAAGACATTTGTTACACACTAGTCCAAGGACACTTTGCCGGGTGAAAATGCACGAGACATTTCATCAACACTTCTGATGGACATGGTTGCTAACCATGTGGAATATTACGCGAGTCCAGTTGATATCTGATCATGTGGAGGCGTAATATTACCGTGAAGCGATGTATAAACGTGCCTTACCAAGGACTAACATGTTTTAGCTTTTAGATAGTCAAGTACGTATTTATGCATTTAATCTAACCATTTAAGTTCATTGCACATAAAAGGCTTTTTAAGGACCACTAGACCTTAGACGGACTTTACATTACACTACATAGCACTTTACACAGAAATATTAGACTCCAATCTAATATCCACGAGGCTAAGAAATAAGGCTTTCGGTGATCCCGAGTATCTCCCCACAGAGAGTCTCCACAAGGTGCTGAGCCGAATACACCAGAAACCGAACCCTTAACTTCATCATGTTACAAGTACGATATTGAACTCAAGTCAACATCTCATAAGGCTAAGTGTAGAGCATTCCAATGCTCCCATAAGACACGGAGCGGAGCCAAAGCCACTAAACATGTACACATAACTTTACAACAATTAACATATAAGGCTTTACACTAATACATGCTCAAACAAGGAAAAAAATACATCTTTCTCACAAAACATGGCCAAGAGTGGGCTTGTAAGTGACAAGCATGCTTCTGAGCATTCTGCCCAGGCCAGGAGTGGGTCTGCTCCTTTCAGAAGTGCTTCTGAGCATCTTGTTCGGGTCAGAAGTGGACCTGAATCACTCAGATGTGCTTCTGAGCATCTTGTTCAAGCCAGAAGTGAGGTTACGGATGGTAGGCGTGGGCCTGAGCTCGCAGATCATCAAACAAAACTACAACTTTCAACTCGTTTCAACACCAAAATCATACCAAAACATGCTAGAATCTTTACTAAACATTAACATACTTATTCATATCAAAAAGCTAGATCTAAAACACGAATTAACATATTTAGATTGCGGTTCAACACCCCTTTACCTCAAATCTTTTGAAGAAAAGATGATATCCAACTTGAATCTTCAAGAAACACCAAGAACATCACTTTCATCTTCAAGGACACTCCTAGAATATCTAGTTCCACAAGCAAGGATCCAAGAATCTAAGCAACCACTTCAATACTAACACCAAACGGAAATATATTCTAAGATTACTACAACCCTTAAAACATCAAAAAGCTAAGATAAACACCCAAGAACACTTATAAATCTAGAAAATGGGTTTTCGAAACTCTTACCCGATCGTAGTTAAACTTGTATCAAAACAAAGCTCTCGACATGAAAAGCATTTTGGTGAAGATGGTTTGTGATTCCGACAGTTGGATTAACCGGAAAGTGGAAGTCTTCATTTCTTCTTCTCTCTTCTCTTTTCTTTCTCTTTTTCTCTCTCTTTTTCAATTGCAGGAAATTTTGGGTGGAAGGTGGATATGAAAAGGGTCTGGGTTGTAAAGGGGTATATATGGAGGTTGGGTAAATTCCTGTTTTTCCTTTACTAAAGTTACACTTTAAAATTCCGTAAATACATTTTAACAATTATCTTGACTCTATTTATTTAATAAGACATAACCAATTAAAATTGTCGTGACCCACACAAAATGGTAAAAAGACTTTTATACCCTTTACGGAGATACTGGGTATCATATCAATTTCAACAACTCTATCTTTTTCAAACGGCGTCATTTATCTTTTCGAGATCCATGAATTTATCTTCTATTACCCTCCCTCAATTGTTGCTGGGTTGGAGGCAACATTTGCATGTCAACAAAGAGCATGATACGGCTTTTGGACACCCACGGCTTGTAGCTTCAGGCTCTTGGTTTTTTTGGCTCTGACTCTTAGCTTTTAGCCCGTGGCTCTTTCTTTTTTTGTAGAGAAATCTTTTCAATTTTGTCTGATGACTACAAACTTGCCTTACCATTGCTGCGTCTGACCATTGCACCGCCATACGGAGGAATATGCTTTCATTATTGCACCGTCGGCTGAACGAATTTGTTTCATTATTGCACCTAAAAAAGATAGAGATAGAATAGATGACAACAAAGAAAATTATGATGCTATAAAATACTTTATTGATTTATTTGGAGAAAAAATTAGCTAAAAAGACATTGAAAGCTTTTCGGGGAGATGGTAATTGAATATGGTATCAGAGCGAGAGGTCTTGGATTCAAACACGTTCCAAGCGCAGTTACCCAAACAAAAAAAACAAGTGGTGGGCTTTCTAAAAATATGATAGACCCACACTTGAGGGGTATTGAATATATAAATATTAATTATCTACCTTCCTATAAGTTTAAGTTCTTAGAAAAATGGTAATCAATACAATATTTATCAATCGGCCCTACATTATAAACAACAATGTAACATATATTGTACGGGCACAATCCGGGAGGCATGCTGCATGCACAAGTCTCCCTAGAAAAAAGCATTTAAATCCCGTTAAACCACCAATTAAAACCCTTTAAACCGATAAAACCCACGCTACTTCTAAATTAATGTTTTTTCATGAAGCTTATTTAAGAAAGAGGAAAAAAAAGGTTTAAACCCGGCTTCTATACTATGGGTAATTTCCTCTTATTATTAGCCCTAGAGTCCAGAAAAGAACCAACTCCATGTCTCCATTGGTATGCATTTGTATGAACGTCCCTAAACCTCGGGTCAGGTAGTATTAAATGAGGCATAACAGATTTTATCAATTGCTTAAACCGTCATTCTCATTTGGTTTAAAATGGGCTAACCCGGATTGACAAGACCATTGCATAACGAGAAAATGCTTCTCTCACATTCCCAACGTGGGATATCACAACATACATCATGACCCTTTAAATCTTTTGTCTCTGAATGTCGTGCCTTCCTTCAAGCCCTATAATAATAAAAATAAAATCATAAGAGTGAAAAAGATAAATGAAAACTGACCGACGCGATACAAGTACTAGTTCCGTCCCATAAAAAGTATCCACTTTTTATAAATGAATTATCCTATAAAAAATGTTCATTTAGAAAAACCAATGCATCATTTAATGTATCTTTCCAAATCTTGTACAACCAAAGAGGTGTTTGAAGAATGTCAAGTCAAAAGTTTTGAATGGGTAATTGGTAGGAAAAGTAATTTGTGCATTGAGTGGCCGGTTGGAAGAGTAATCATTTTAATTATCACACTATGTAGTTCGATTAGGTTCGGTGATTTTATTCTTAAGTTGTATTGTTTTTGGACTTTGGTGGATCTTGTCTAATGCCTTACTAGACCTAATAAAATTTCTTATTGCTGTTCCAAAAAAAAAAAGTGTTGTTATAAAACGGATGGAGATAACTTCAGATGCAAGAAACAGAAACAGAAGCAATCAAACATAAACAATCAAAGGAGATAACAGAAACAAGAAGAACACAGATTTAACGTGGAAAACCCCTCGTGGGAGAGGTAAAAAACCACGGGCAGAAAAGAGATATTTTATTATGCACTGAATTTTACAGATTTCAACACACTCGGATAATGAGACAACAACTGTATTTATAGGCACAAACCCCTAAACCCTAGCCGCCATGAATCTTTGCACGATGCACCATAAATACCCCTACACGTGTCCTCCTTTTAATGACACCGTATAGTCGTCACATAACGTAATTAACATATGTGGGACCCCGTCGTATTCCAAGACTCGCGACTATCACCCCGCCGATAGTCACCCCCGCCGACGAAGCTCGTAGACTCCACCCTACTGAAGCACAGAATTGAATACACTTCTCAGCTATCCATCACACAGCTGAGTCTTGATTGGTTCCACCAGATGTAGAGTTTAAGTCACTTTACTGACAAGTGTCTTTTCCAAACATACCTCTATCGTACTATTTAATCTTCATTATATTTCAAAACAAGCAATTTATAATGAAATATAGGTATATATCCATTAATATTTAAAATATAACACATTAATTGTTTTCATAATCTGCGTGCAACACAAAAAAATAGACATTTTTTATTGGACGGACGGATGTTGTATATTGTCCATTCGTCTAGATATCGATCATGTTTGCTGTCTGAAAGTAGATAAACTGATTGATTCCCGTGCATGATTGCATATATTTTACATAGAAATGTCCCGAAATAATCTGTCTTTTATCTCGAAATTGTTTTCTCTGTTTGTGTTGTTTATATATGGTCTCTTCTGATTTGTTTCCATTTGTCCATAGATTCTGTATCCTCCTACTCCTAGCCCCAAATTCTTTCAGCCCGGATAATCTTTTTTAAGTGTACCGCGTCTACAAACAATATATATATATATATATATATATATATATATATATATATATATATATATATATATATATATATATATATATATATATGTCTGTCTTATATTGATTATTGAGCAAATAATCTGGAAATGTAGAAATACAACACATTGTTTCAATAGATTTAACACACACAAAGACACACTTTGTATTAGAAAGCTTTGTTCTTAAGCTTCTCACTTAGTTGATGCAATTACAATGGTGAAGAAGGCTATTTATAGCCAAATACAGAAAGTGTAAACATATTTTAGTCAACAATTAAAACTACACATGTTGTAATATTTTTTCAAAGTTATCAGCCGCACTACTGTATCAATTGTAGGCAGCACACCATAATTGATTTTGAGATATGGTTCACATTGCCTCCCTTAAATCAAAATCTTCAAACTTCATCATTCCAAACATCTTCACCAGTTTAGTAAATGGCTCCATCTTCAATGGTTTTGTGAAGATATCTGCGACTTGTTCTTCAGTCGGACAATAATCAATAACAATCTTTTTTTTAGGAACCAACTCTCTTATATAATGATATTTGATATCAACGTGCTTGCTACGACCATGAAAAACCGGATTCTTCAATAGTTCAATAGCTGATGTATTGTCACAATAAATCTTCGTTGGTTCAGATTGTTGATGATGTTGAAAATCAAGAATTCCCCTCAACCACACTGCTTGCGTAGCACTGCTTGTGGCTGCCATATATTTTGCTTCTGATGATAGAACAATCACCTATTGTTTCTTCGACGACCATGAGAAAACGCTGGTTCTAAGAAAAATGCATAACCTGAGGTGCTTTTTCTTTGAACCGTGTCACCGGCCCAATCACTGTCCGTGTATCCAACAAGAGAAATATCATTAGCACATGAATAAAATATTCCATGACTCTGTGTACCACTGATATATCTCAATATCCTCTTAGCTGATTGTAAATGGGATTGACGCGGAGACTCCATAAAATGACTTATAAGTCCAACACCATAGGTTATATCCGGCGTAGTCGAAGTCAGGTATCTCAAGTTTCCAACAAGTCTTCGAAAATATGTAGGTTCAACAAATTCACCGTGGCCATCTTTTATCAACTTTAGTTTTTCTTCCACCGGAGTTAAGATTGGTTTAGCACAATCCATCTTAAACTTCTTCAAAATATCACCTGCATATTTCTTTTGCGAAATGAAGATTCCACTATCCATTTGATGTATCTCCAAACCAAGAAAGTAAGACATCAAACCAAGATCTGTCATTTCAAAATGACTAGTCATAGCCTCCCTGAATTCTGAAATCATTTGTGCATTATTACTAGTAAAAATAAGATCATCAACGTATAAGCACACAATAATGATGTCACTTCCACCAGAATATTTGACATATAAGGTATGCTCGTAAGGACATCGTTCAAATCGATAATCAATAAAATAAGAGTCAATACGAGTATACCATGCTCTCGGGGCTTGTTTGAGTCAATACAACGCCTTTTTTAAGCGATAAAATTTACTTTCTTGCCCTTCAAAAATATATCCTGCAGGTTGATCCACATAAACATCTTCTTCAAGAACACCGTTGAGAAAATAAGATTTCACATCCAATTGATAAATTTTCCACGAACATTGTGCAAAAAGTGTTAAACACAACACAATTGGGAAAATGATGATTCGTATATTAACAATAGTTAAGTATTTATAGTACAATGATCACCAAAACCCTAGACCAAAAATATTGCAACTATACAAATATACCCTTACATATATATATTGTCATATATTTCTACACGACCCCTCAAGTTAGAGCATGTAAATCACAAATGCCCAACTTGGCTAAGAGAAAACGAAATTGTTTCCAGCCAAGAGCCTTTGTCAAAATGTCAGCCAGCTGGTGCATAGTAGGAACATAAGATAGCGCTAAATTGCCGGATAATAGTTCATCATGAACAAAATGACAATCAACTTCGATGTGCTTGGTACGATCATGAAAGATAGGATTCTTTGTTATATGAAGTGCCAACGACTATCGCGAAACAACCGCATAGGCTGAGGATGCAAAACACCAAGAGAAGATAACAAGGACTTGAGCCATTTAAGCTCACACGTGGCAACTGTCATAGAACGATACTCAGCCTCGGCAGATGAATGGGATACCGTAGGCTGCTTCTTGGTCTTCCAAGAGACTGGGGAACGACCCAAAAACACCAAATAACCAGTGACAGAAAGCCGAGTCAAAGGGCAAGCGGCCCAATCACTATCACAGAAAGCAGTCAAGGATAAATCATCGACAGGTCGTAACAGAATACCTTGGCCAGGACTCCCCTTCAAGAAGCGCAAAACACGTACTGCAGCATCCCAATACGGGACCTGCGGATTACTCAAAAACTGGGCAAGAGTATGCACGGAGTAACTCAACTCAAGACGAGTAATAGACAAGTAGACCAAACATCCCACAAGTCAGCGGTACTGATCGGGATTGGCAAATGGTTGACCGGTAGCGGAGGAAAGACGATGATTTTTCTCCATAGGCGTGTCAATAGGTTTGCAACCCAACATGCCTGCTTCAATCAGAATATCCAACGCATACTTGCGCTGAGAAAGAAAGATACCCTCGGGTCCACGTGCCACTTCGATGCCGAGAAAATATTTCAAAGGGCCCAAATCTTTCATATGAAAGCAAGAGCGGAGGTACTGCTTGAAGCGAACAAGCATATCATGAGAAGAACCGGCAATAATCAAGTCATCAACATAAACCAGAACATGAAGGGAAACACCATCCCGATTATAACTAAACAGTGAATAATCCGCATAGGACTGAACAAAGCCAAAAGTCTTCAATGCAGCAGAAAGTTTGGCAAACCATTGCCGAGGAGCCTGCTTCAAACCATATAGGGATTTACGTAATCGACACACGGTGCCAGGAGAAGAGGTACGATACCCAGGAGGAAGGTGCATGTAGACTTTTTTCAGTTAAATCACCATGCAGGAATGCGTTATGAACATCCATCTGATGAAGTTCCCAATTACGAGCCGCCGCGACTGACAGAAAAACATGAACAATCCTCATTTTAGCCCCCGGAGCAAAGGTCTCATTATTATCGACTCCTTCGGCCTGTCTATTTCCACAAACAACGAGTCGAGCTTTAAGACGCTCCACGTCACCAGTGGAGGTGTATTTAATTTTATACACCCAACCACAACCAATAGCACGTTTACCGGGAGGAAGAACCTCCAGAGACCATGTCCTATTATGTTCCAAAGCATCAATCTCCTCCTGCATAGCCCGATGCCAACCGGGCAACAAAATAGCTTCACGAAACGTTGCGGGTTCACGGCCTTTAGTAATAGCTATCAAAAAACACTGGTGGCGAGCAAAATTTTTATTATAATCAACATAACAAGCTATGTCAAAAGGCGAGCCTAAGGAGCCCATGGAAGATGAGGAAGCAAGTAATGGGGTGGGGTCTTCGTTATGCCAAACAATCGTGTGAGTAACATAATCCCGAAGCTTTGTGGAAGGGATTTTCAAATGTTGACCTCGGCCTAAAGTATCAGAAGTATACACTCCGCCATCCAAAGAAGAACTCGGCTCGTCCACACGCCCCCTTAAGAGAGACGAAGGGTCAGGGGGAAGCAAAGTAGTAGCGTCCGGAGGTAGAGGCTCGATATCAAAAAAATCCTCAGAATCGTCCCATAAGGGTGGCTGACTAAATATATGTCCCATTGTAAGCGATCACGGTCAGGGAGGGTGTCAATGAACGGAAACTTATCCTCAAAAATATCAACATCACAACTAACAAAAAATTCACGAGTTTCGAGATCATAAAGCCGCCAGCCCTTCAGACCGTAGGGATAACCAATAAACATACACCGGCGAGACCGAGAATCAAACTTATCTTGGGCTCGAGAATGAACAGCGGCATAGCATAAACACCCAAAGACTCGGATATTATCATAATAGGGAATACGACCATATAAAAATTCATACGGAGTTTTTACATGTAAAAGTCGAGTAGGGGTCAGATTAATCAAATGAACTGTAGTAAGGACGCATTCGCCCCAAAAATATTTAGGCAATTTTGCTTGTAAACGCTGGGCGCGAGCGACATTAAGAATGTGCCTATGCTTACATTCAACAAGTCCATTTTGTTGCGCTGTATCAACACAAGAAGTTTGATGCAAAATACCCCTCAGAAATTCCAGGCCATTATCGCTGCGAAAACACTTAATCCGTTTGTCAAACTGGCGTTTGACCATTGTATAAAGAATTTCAATTAATTGGCGGACTTCATGCTTGCCAGTTAATAAATAAACCCACGTGGCAAGAGAACAATCATCAACAAGAGTAAGAAAATAACGAGCATCACAACTGGAAGGAAACTTGTAAGGCCCCCATATATCACAATGGACTAAATCAAATAAATATGTGGCTTAATTAAAACTCAAAGGAAACGAAGCACGATGCTGTTTACTCTTAAAACAAATAGAACAATCAACGTCACAAACTTTATTGGAATAATGAAGACTAGGAATGCCGGATAATGAAGGTACCATGGTCATTGAAAGATGCCCTAAACGTCTATGCCATAACAAATGAGTATCAGCCGCAACAACTTTATTAACTCGAATATCTGAAGAGGTCACGGATTGAAAACGGTAGACCCCATTACACTGCACCCCCGCTCCAATCAAGTTCCTCAAAGTATGGTCTTGTATAATACACAGCTTATTAGTGAAGATAACAAAATATTTGCAGGTTTTGAGCAATTGTGATACTGACAATAAATTACAAACGAGGTCCGGAACATAAAGAACATTGTTCAAAATCAAATCTGGAGTCAAAGCCACAATGCCGGATTGTGTGGCAGTAGTACTTTGCCCATTGGGCAACGCAACCGGGGATGATATATTTTGCAAATTTGTAAATAACGAAAGATTACCGGACATGTGATTAGAAGCGCCAGTATCAATTAACCAATCATTGGAACAGGACATACCAGACAATTTTTCAATGGAGGAAGGCTTAACATTTTTTAAAGCCGAGAGAAGTTGTGTCCATTGATCGTCGGACAAAGTCAGGGCAAGAAAACGATCACCATCACCAAGCTGCTGCTCATTGGCGGAACGGTGGCTGCCCATAGTACATGCAAAATTTCGTCCACCATTCCGGCCACCAGGCCCTCCTCCACGAGCTGAATTGCGTCCACCAGCCCAGCCACCACGGCTGCTGCTATTTTTTGGACCTGTGTACCAATCCGGGTACCCAATCAACTCGAAATAGCGCTCCTTGTCATGACCGGAATGACCACAGTGAGTGCAAGAGCGGGAGTCATCACCGGCAGGTCTAGCCGGCCTGCATGCCATTAACAACCCCTTGAGCAGCGAAGCCGACTGCATCAGGGCGGACAGATTCACGAGGCTCGGAAATGAGCTGTTTGCGTTCCTCAGCCACAATTTTGGCATATGCAACATTAAGAGTAGGTACTGGGTCCATCATCAATAGGGTGGAAACGCAGCTGCCAAAGCGTTTAGGATCGAGGCCCATACAAAATTGATGTAAGAATTCATTTTCTTGAAGTTGAACATATTCAGCCGATGCAGAACAGGTACAGGTTGGCAATTTTGTGTAACCCAGCAATTTATCTTGAAGATGCTGGAGTTCGGCATAATAAACAGCAACAGGACGTCCCCGATGCTTGCAATCGGCAAGCTAGGATTTCAGTTCGAGAATCCGAGGTCCATTGGCAAGAGAGTGATGGTCACGCAAATCGTCCCACAAATCCTTTACATTATCAGGATAACGAACGGCCGATCAGATCGAAGCATCCAACGTGTTAACGATCCAAGCCACGAGCATAGAATTAACCCCACTGATCGTAATCCGGGGATTTTGAATCCGGTACCGGAATTTTGCCATCGATAAAGCCAAGTTTATTCTTGGCATGTAGGTTATTATGAATCGAACGATACCATTCGTCGTAATTGTCGCCTTTCAACAGAACGGGACTGATAACCGCTACGGTCCCTTCACTAGGGTGGAGATAATATGCTGAAAAGGGCTCATAACGAGCAAAAGTTTTAGTGGCAGATGCTTCACCATCGGCTGCCATGGTGAGATCTCGGCGAAGAAGAAAGATATATATATATATATATATATATATATATATATATATATATATATATATATATATATATATATATATATATAGATGAGTCAATTTACCCAATTACCCTCGATTTTGACCCCGACCCGTAAATTGACCCGGTTTATACCGCCGGAAAAAAGGAAAAAAAAAAAAAAAAAAAAAACGTTGGTCATGGGAATCATATCCATCGGGATCTTTTCCGCAAAATATTCAACAAAGCATCTCCAAATTCAAATTAAGCACAACGAATTGCTCAACCAAATCCCGAATTCAAATTCATGCAAATTCCCATTCCGATAAGGCACAACGAGTTTGGTGCGTCAGAGACCGCACAAATTAGGGCCGGCACGCTTTCTTCCGATCTTCGGACCTAACGATTTCATCGAGTGTTGCTCAAGGATTTGCACTTGACTTTGAAACATGCCTAATTTTCTCGGTCTATCGGGTTTAATCCTAATTTTTCGGTCCTCGGATTTAATCCTACGAATGCCAATTGTTTAATTTGTTAACTTCCAAGTGATTGGGTTGAAATAATGTATTTTTTTCTGAATAATTCACAGTGCGTTTATTGATTGTGTTGAAACATGTTTAGAGGTGATGAAGGATGAAAAGCTTATTGAATGAAGAATGTTGTTGTAACGTTATCAAAGCCCTAAAATAAAAAAATGAAGAATATATATACTAGTCAAAAACCCGTGCATAATGATCACCAACAAAATGATTCGTATATTAACAATAGTCAAGTATTTATAGTACAATGATCACCAAAACCCTAGACTAAAAATATCGCAACTGTACAAATATACCCTTACATATATATTGTCATATATTTCTACAGCAAGTGAAATAATCATACGAACTGTATCAAATCTTGCAACAGGAGCGAACACCTCAAAATAATCAATACCTGCCTTCCGCTTGTATCCTTATGCTACAAGTTTGGCTTTATAACGATCCACCTCTCCATTGGCTTTGTACTTCGTTTTGTACAACCATTTTACTCCAATAGGTTACTTTCCTGGTGGAAGGTTTGCCAGCTCCCAAGTATTATTCTTCTCAATTGAATGAATCTCATCATTCATGGCTTGTATCCAACAATCATTTCTAGAAGCTTCTTCAAAGCTAACTGGATCACAATCTGCAAACAAAGCGAAATTAACAATTTCTTCATCAGACGAATCATTATCATTTCCGATGACATAATCCCGCAAACGAGCTGGTAACTGTCTTTGTCGTTGTGGTTCCTCTCTTGGTGGTTATGTTTGTTGTATACTAGAACCAACAACTGGAATAGAAGCACTGCTTGGTTTTTCAACTTGCTTAGGTGACCAATCCCAAGCTTCCTGTTCTTCAAATATAACATCCCTGCTGATAACAACTTTTTCTGTTACCAGACTAAACAACCTAACCCTTTTGTTTGATGAGAATATCCAATAAAAATACACTTTTCAGATTTATCATCCAATTTCTTTCTCAAAACATCAGGAACATGGGCATATGCAATACAACCAAACACTTTCAAATGTCCAATATTTGGTTTTCTCCTTGTCCATACCTCATATGGTGTTTTTCCACCTTGAACACTTCTGGTAGGGCACATGTTCAAGACATAAAAGGCACAAGCAACGGCCTCTGTCCAAAAAGATTTAGGCAATTTATTAGAATGCATCATAGACCTTACCATGTCCATGACCGTTCTATTTTTCCTCTCTGCCACTCCATTCTGCTGAGGAGTATATCTTGCCGTCATCTGATGTTTGATACCATTATTTCCCAGAAAATCATCACACACAATATACTCAGTTCCTCTGTCTGTTCTCAAAGTTTTAATCTCATATCCACTTTTGTTTTCAATGTACTTTTTAAAACTTTTAAAAATATCACATGCTTCAGATTTATTTCTCAGAAAATACACCTATGTTTTTCGATTGAAGTCATCAATGAAAGATATAAAATACTTACTACCTCCGTTGGAAGATTCTTCAACATAACACAAATCCAAATGAATCAGCTGCAATGGTGTACTTGCCCTCCATGCCTTATTTTTTGTGCTGTCTTTGTTTGCCAATGCATATGTTTCTTTCCGTGTTGTCTTCTTGTGTTAAAGCAACTATATTAGATTTCACAAAATCATTATGCATATATAATTAGATTATATTATGACTGTTAATTGTCTAGGAAGAATTGTAAAATTCACAGCAAGTTGTTCATGTTACATATGTTCTTTTGTGTTGCTGGTGCAAATTAGGAGATGCTGAAAAGGCCATAAAGGAGATTAAATGATGAAAGAGTTGGACCGCATGATTATCGATTCTACAGTTGAAAAATGGCTTTCTACCAATAGTTTTTGCTTTTGATCTTCCAGCTTTCTTTGTGTTATTGTTGGGGTCAAGAAACATAATCTGTTTCTTGGCTAGCTTGTTTGATAGATGGAGAAATCGAGTGAGAAGATGGAAATAATGGGCTGATTGTTTTGGAATAGCATTAAGGCTGTTTTCTAGTGTATTTGAATGAATCTTTGGAGGCGCTATTGGGGCTGATTGATGAGCCTAAATCGAGCTGCAATAAGGCTGAAAATGGGCTGCAAATAATATAATGATGAGCCATTTTTATGAAGCCACATGAAACATACAATACCATCGATCGATTAGCTTCCCTTTTAGTTGTATATACTAGACACTCCAAGTATCATATCTGTTGAATCTCATAATTTTGGAGGTGTCTAAGTATCCCAAACAGGTGATACAAACCAGGTGAAAATCTTACTGCATATTTTATTTCCATTGTTTGCTGAATCTTGTGTACTGCTGTTCTGAGCCTTTTTGGTTGCCGATTTGAGTTGTTTTGGACTGTTAAAGCATCTACAATCTATACTCAATAATCTATCATTGTTATAATATGATACTTTAGCTTGCTAATTGTTCTATTCTTGAAGCCTTTACAAACTTGTTTTGCAATCTACAGAAATTTGTTTCACTAAAGTTTCTGCCTCATATTGTGCTGGTTTATGCTATTGTACTGGACTTTTTTCGCACCCCCTTTGTGTTATAGAAGTTGTTTATGTCATAAGGATCAAACATTAGCAAGCTCACGCACTGTGATAGTGTTAGTGCGTTCTTGTGTTTAAATGCGATATTGTGATACTGATACTGTGATACTGGTACTGTTATTGTGTTATGGTGCTGAGGTCGACGCATTGAAACCGAAGCAGAGATCTACGAGCTAATGTTCCAAGAAGAGGCTAATGCTCCTTGGTAATGATCTATGAATTGAGATATGGTACAAATGTTAAATTATTTGGTTTAGAGGTTGACTTTATTTAGAAAATGTTCAACCATTTGGTGCAGAGTTGGACAAGAAGATGATGGTAGCAATCGACATTGTCGAGATTTTTAGCTGCTTAGATAATCCTTTCCTTGATGTAACTTTTCATACATGTTGATGTTAAAGTTGTTTATCATATATGTGTTAGGAAATCTACGCGGGAACGCAGCGGAATTCAAAATTTTATTTCCTATCGACCCAAGATCGACTTCGTTTAAGCAATAAACAAACAAGTAGTAGACGGTGGTTACCTTGGTTGATCTAAAAGATCGACGCTTTGACCGTCTAAGGAGAGTAGTTCTGCATAAAGCCGCCCAAGTGTTCGGCCTCTACCGCTAGTCCACACGAACAGCCCGCCGGAATCCCATCATGGATTGCTATTGGAAAACTCCGGTTGCTAGACCAGCCCTTTTCCCCTATCTCCAACTCTCTATAGGATGCTCTCTATTTTACACAAGAACTATTAGTTCTTGGAATTGTGTTGTACAAAAGAGCTTGACACCCACCTCCTATTTATAATGGATGTGGCGCCTCTTAGCAGAGTGGAGAAGAAGAAAACATTTTTCCAATAAAATAAGGAAAATATAATTGATTGATTTATCTCATTTATTACAATATCTCATATTAAATAAATCTAGGATATTGTCAATATCTTATATTGAATATTTCCAAGATATTGTCAATATCTAATATTGATTATCTTTATTATATTACCATAAATCAATTTACACATGTGTATATATCACATATATATTACACAAATAAATCTATATATTATATATATATCCACACACATTTGGTGCGCATGCAAATCTCCAATTTGCATTGATGCGCCACATGCATGCTATATATATATATATATATATATATATATATATATATATATATATATATATATATATATATATATATATATATATATATATATATATATATATATATATATATATTAACATCTAATATTAATATTTGGTAATACAATTAATTAAATTACACAATCTAAGTGTATCTTATACACAATAATATATGCGCCCCCTTTAGCCATTTATTGGCTTCCGGAATATTCTTTAATTAATATAATATTATTAATATCTTGTATTTAATTTATTCATAATAAATAAATACCACCATATTAATTTACCACTATAACCTTTATAGTCTCGAGATAAACTTTCCTTATTTGGTTATCAACTATAACCACATTTTAATCCGGCTAGATGTTCATATGTGTGTGACCCGATAGGCTTCCGAATATGTTGGCCGTAGACACAAAGTGCAAATTACGAAAATGCCCTTCATGCCTAACGATCACGGGATAGCGTAGAAACATACCGTGACCCCCAATCATCGGAAGAGTCAAATGCAATGACTACTACCTTTCATGTGAAACAGATTACCGTGTAACTTACAATCCTATCGCCGTAATAATATCCATACGGTCGTACGTCGAGTGTCAAACATTAACGACCGTATCTTATAACTGGATATCATGCTCTCTCGAAGTAACTCGTTTACTCACACTTTGCAAAGATTCACGAGAGTAAGACATTCCTTATAAGAAGGCCATTTCGGATATTCTATCCCAATCATAGGATACGCGATTCCCGGACGACCAATCATGTATACTCCGCATGCTTCAAAGATCATACCCAATCACTACCGCATGATCGCCCCGTGGCTGTGGAAACTCAATAGTGTCAAAGCATGACAATCCACACCGTGATGCCACGAAGACTCCGGTCTTAAGGATAATTACACAACCGCCACATAGTGTGACACTTAACCGTGTAAGTGGGTCAGTCTAACGTACGCATTCACTAATACACGTCCACGTACAGTCCAAGTGTCTCTACACTTCGATAGACGGGATTTATCCCCCGCCCTAAAGAGAAGACATCTAATACGTGCTAGCTTTGTTCATACTATCAATGCCCCGTTTAATAGTACATCGCCCTTGTAGAGACATTTAAGTATCAAACTTATTAAAGTGATTAGAGATCTCATCAACCATAATCGTCTATCATGGTTTCTCTATCACAGTTTAATACTAAGGACGTTATCATATAACAATTCATAATTGGTTCCTTAAAAGAACATATATATGACAACAGAAAAGCCATTTAATATATATGTATAAACATAAAGAAATAGTAGAAATGATCCGACCCGGTCGGATCCGGTCCAACCCGATTGGGTTTAGGACACTATTTCAACAATATGTTGTAATTCTTTTCCATTGTGATTGAATGTGTTAATTGTGATTGAATGTGTTATTTCAAAATACACAAGTTTTTTGGTGTTAATGTGATTACATTATTGTCTAAATGATTTTAGTTTACGGTTTGTTTCTGTTTTAATACATAAAGGAATATAGGTTGTCGGTGTTGTTGTAAAGCTTGCCGAGCCATGATTTTTGGCTAATTGTGTACTATTAATGATAATGGTAATGGTAATGGTGTCATTGTGTTTGTTAATAAAAACGTGTTAATGTGATACTGATACTGTGTTAGTGTGAATGCTGCGATTAAATTCAGCTTTCAAAAACTACGTCGAAAAGGTATCGTATGAGATCTCAAAATGAAGAGAAAAAAAAATAAACTTTGGTGAAAGAATTTTGATGATCGGTGTTTTAAATCAAAAGTTATGGTCGTTTATTAGAAAAACGCTCCAATTAATGCAAATATTTTTTGGCTTTCAAAATTTACGTCGGAAGGGTATCGTATGAGATCTCAAAATAAAGAGCAAAAAAATATGAATTTGGTGAAAAAAAATTGATGATCGGAGTTCTAAATCAAAAGTTACGGTTGTTTGAAAAAAAAAGATGAAGTAGCGATGCGTATGTCCAGCGTGAATTGATATAAGATGGTATTTTTGTCCGCCTGAAATTTTTTTTTCCTTTTTGCAACTAAAAAATGAGTGTGTCCTGTTTATTTATTTTGGGTCAAAATTTGGATTTTTCCCTTGTTCCCTCTTAAGTAATTTGGAGAATTAGGGATAATGACATCATTTTGAATATTTTTGAGTAACATGACAGCTATATATTTTTATAAGGAGAATGAAAAATTTTATATTTTTCATAGCCTGAAGGACAAAACCAAAAAAAATTAAAAATTCGCGCGCATAACTTGGGATTCAGGAACTTTTTTTTTCTCTTTCCTCCCTCATTTTCAAACGCTCATAGCTTTTTATCTAGAGATCCAAACGCGATAAAAATTTCACTGAATTTTTTATTTTTTGATGCTCTTCGTTTTAAGACTTGGTTTGATATAATTACATCATTTTTCGTGAGATTCACTGTCGAAATTTATTCAGTGAATATCCCCAGTGAATCCCCAGAATTAGTGAATTTCGACAGTGAGTTTCGAATAATAGTGAATTTCGACAGCGGATTTTCTGAATCACGTCGGAATATGTTGAATGTGGTATCAAAATAATGAGCATGAAAAATAAAAAATTTGATGAAAGAATTTTTTAATTTGGAGTTTTAGAATGAGAGATATGAGTGTTTAAAAAAGATGGATGAAAGAGAAAGTGTGTTGTTGTTTTATTTTTTTTTTTTAAAAGTGCTCCAGAAATTTAATTTAAAAAAAAGATGGTTTTGTCCTTTATGAACAAATTTCAAAAATTTGTCATTCTCCTTAATTGATGAAATGTTCATGTGCTTCTCCCTCATTCTCCTAATTAATTAAGATGTGTTAAAAATATTATCAAACATATATAATTGTAACCACCTCTTAATTTTCTTAGAATATGAAAAGTTATTGTGTACCGTTTCATCATTTGCTATATTATGACCAAATAATTTATACATATTTTGTTTAAAAGGACAGATATTGACTCTTAATTAGGCACTTAAGACACACTTAAAAATCGATGGTTATAAGGACAAAATAAATTTTATCGGACAAAATTAACCCAGCTCAATTTTATCACCACTTTCAACAAAAAGAAAAAGAAAGTTTCCCGACTCCCTTCTTCATTCTCCCATTTTCTTCTTACTCCAATGTTCTTCTTCCTCCACATACAATTCCAGAATCTTTCCTCCAAGCCATACAGATCGGAGCCGCTCCATCGTATATTCACTATTCACGAAGGCGATTTTAAATCGGAGGTGATAATCATTTATCTAGAGGTTAATGTAGATTTCCATCGATCTCAACGTCATGTCTTCGTGTGGGGAATTCTGCTAATTGTTTCCGGCGATAAAAACGCTTGCCGGAGTGAATGGATCTATCGTCTGTGCAAGTTCCGGAAAAAGCTAGTTATTTTTTTTTCTTTAATATTTTGTTTTCTACATAGAACTTACCCGGCAGGAGAAGAAATGGTAAAATGCATCACACTCCCTGTGGCTACACATGTCTACTGCAAGTAGTACTACTACCTCCGTCCTTTTTTATTTTAATTTTTTAACAAGGGCTGTTAATTATTTCTTATAGGCGTGAATCATAGGAAAATACAGTTGGGCAACCACCCTTAAAGAATCCTAGGTCTCTGCAATCATAGGAAAAATAGTCGGCCTTGTTCATTTTTGGGCGAAATACGGAGATTTTTTCATTCTATATGGCATATGGACTTCCTACTGTGGTAACTTGGCCTTTTGTGTATTTCGGTATTTGGGTTCCCTTGTAGATGGAAATAAAGCTTCTCTAAGTTGATATATTTGATTGAGAGATTTGTTTTAATATTTTGCTTTTAGATGCACTTTTGGGATTTGGTTTTGATGCACTAATTGTTGCACATGTATTGTCTTTCTTAAAGTTGTGTAAATTTTGTTGTAATGTCATGCAGTGTAATTCTTGTGGTTGTGATAAGGTAAAACATCACTCTTGGATATTGACATTGTATATGTGAATGATGATGTCACTGCACAAAATGTTGTTGACATTGGGTGTCACTGTATAAGGTGTCACTTCATAAAATTTTTGGTGTCCTTACATAAGGTGTCACTTCATAAAATGTTGTTGTCATTGGGTGTGCCACTTCATAAAATATTGGTGTCATTAAGTGTCACTTCATATAGTGTCACTTCATAAAATGTTGGTGTTATTGGGTGTCACTGTATAATGTATCACTGCATAAAATGTTGATGTCATTGGGTGTCATTGTGTATCATTCCATAAGGTGTCAATGCATGAATCGTTGCATAAAGTGTCACTGCATAAATAGTTGTATAAGGTAGGTGTCACTGCATAAATTGCGGCATAAGATGGGTGTCACAGCATAAATCGCTGCATAAGGTGGGTGTCACTGCATAAATCGCCGCCTAAAGTGGGTGTCACAGCATTGCGTCGATTTTAATGAAGAAATTTTTGATTTTGAGAAATTAAGTCGGAAAAATATCAGATGGAGCCTACAATCCTTTCAAAGAAAAATGAATTCTTTAAAAACTGTCCGTGCTAATGAATCTAGCCGAGTTTTGTCAACTATTAAACTAATCGAGCCGAGTTTTATCGACTATTAAACAAGTCAACCCGAGTATTATTGAATATTGAACGAGTCGAATTTGAACTTTTCTATTAATAACTCGATCGGCTTCGAGTTTGTTTTTTCTAGTCGAGACGAGCTTGAACCTGAGGGAGTAACGACTCGGCTTGGCTCGGCTCGGTTACACCCCTATTAACTCGATTCACATCATTGAGGATGAAAAAAACAGGAAATATGATGAAAAAATTATGATGATAGAAGTTTTATATCAAAAGATATAGTCCTTTGAAAATTGAGTAAAACATGGATTTTTTTTTAGTTCGGCACATCCAGATTGGTTTTTTTTTTTTTTTATAACAAAAATGTTTACATGGTGTTTCAGAAAAAATAAAATAAAAAAGAAAAGAAAAGAAGAAGAACAGAAATGGTGCATTTGTTTACATGCTGTTTCAACAAAAATAGTTACACGCATTTGTTTTTTTCGTTTTTTTTTCTTTAATTGAGGGTAGCTTTGTCCATCTACTAATTTTTTTATCCTTATAAACAATAAAAAGTTATGTGTATCTCATTTGCCAAAGTCAATTATGAAAAGTTAAGTCATGAAAAGTTATGTGTCTTTTTGGCATCTTCAATTATAAACAATGAAAAGTTAAGTCAATTATGTGTCATTTTGACCTCTTACCCCATAATATTATTAGCTTCTAGCTTAATCTCTATATATTATATGTTTGGTGTGTAATACTCAAATATGGTTCAAGTAATAATGTATATTGCCTTTCTTAAATTTATAGAATAAATATGTCATGATCTAATCACTAAACATAATGTGAATAGTCTCTATATGTCAAGACTATTCACATTATGTTTAGTGAATAGATCATGACATATTTATTCTATAAATTTAAGAAAGGCAATATACATTATTACTTGAACCATATTTGAGTATTACATTGCACATAGTTATGTCAACATAATGTTTAGTTGACTTCTGTATGATTGTCAACACTTGAATGTCAATGGTGTCAAATGTTAGGTGTAGCCACAGCAGCCTGACATGAGGATGCATAAATGTTTTAATCACATTTAGAGCAGTGATTGAAAATTTATTGATATTCAGTTGAATTGAAAAATGGTTCAAATTAAAGGATATGTCAAAATAAGGAATAAATTGGTTTTGACCGTAGTTAGTTGGTATAAGCAACTTTTATGTTGTATTACGTTTTTAACTTTTAAGTGTAGCCCTTTTTATTAAACTTATCTTAATACCACTTTTGTTGAAAACTCATCTTATCATCACAACATAAAGATAAATGGAGTGTATATTACGAAGGTCAAAGATATCCACAGATACCTTGTTCGTCTTCTTTACAAAATATCACTCAATTATGTGTGAGTATCACGACATTATGTGAAGAATTTATGGTGACTACCCACAGGAGCACCTTATTTTCTTGTCTATACTCTACTCTTATGTAAGTGTTGTTTAAATTAGCCTGATTAAATATTTTGTATCTCAATTTAGCCACAAGAAGTACCCAGCTTCTTGAAATAATACATATAAACGTTTGTGGACCTTTGATGATCCCACCTTTGGAGGAGAAAAGTATTTCATCACCCTTATCGATGATTATTCACGTTATTGTTATGCATACTAGTTGCATGACAAATCTCAATTTGTGGACACGTTACAAATGTTCATAACTGAAGTCGAGAGACAACAAGATAGAAAAGTGAAAATCATAAGGTCGAATAGAGGTGGTGAGTTTTATGGAAGGTATGACGAAACAGGACAACATCCTGGACCTTTTGCAAAACTTCTCCAAAAGCTTGGAATTATTGCTCAATACACAACGCCTGGATCTCCAAGGCGGAATGGTGTAGCAGAAAGACAGAATCATACGTATATGGAAATAGTTAGATCTATGATGAGTCATGCTGATACCTATATCATTATGGATGGATGCTTTAAGCACAGCTGTTTACATTTCAAATAGGATTCCCAGTAAGGCAGTTCCAAAGACACCTTTTGAACTGTGGAAAGGGTGGAAACCTAGTTTGAAACATCTCCTGATATGGGGTTGCTCAGCTGAGGCTAGAATTAAAAATCCACAAGAGAAGAAATTGGATTTTAGAACAGTTAGTGGTTAGTTCAAGGTTACCCAGAAAAATCCAAAGGATATAGGTTTTAATGTCCTAGTAATATTACGAGAATTGTTGAAACCGGTAATTGTCACGGATTTTATCTAACAAAGCAAACAAGTAATAAAATTTATAAATCCGGTATTCCCCAAGTGTAGGGATCGTAGTACAGCGATTAATACCGGAGTCGGTCACAGGGAATCGGGGTATCTAGTTCATTAATTTTCCTAAGGTTGTTACTACTAAAACGAAACTAAAAACGATAAAATAAACTGGACAGAGGATTGTCAGTCCAAAGCCAGGAAGGGTAAAAGCGATAATAAATAAATAAAACTATAAACGAGGAAAAACAATAAAAACAATGATCATGGTGATTTAAACAATGAACAAACAATAATCCACCGATCCCGCAACCCTTAATTTCCTCTCTAAAGTTGTCCTGTGATGATTTAATTAAAGATGTGGTTCACCTATCAAAGGTATGAATTCCTACTCTCGTAGATAATTCGCCTATCAATCTCTCATCTCTCGATATATAAGATTGACGCTATCAAAACAAGGTGTAAGATCTCTCAATCTAGCAACCTAGATATTCAACCTATCAACTTTCGTTATGTCAAGATTAAAAATCCCATCTTTCCTATGGTGATCTAAGGTTTACACCGACTCTCGTCATACGGTAAACATCAACAACAATTCATCTTTCGATATTGATTGCATAACACATAAGCATAGAAAAGATACAACTTTAATCAAATTCACAAAACAAATCTAGATTGAAAATAAAGAACCTGCTGAAACGGATTCACATAGTTTGAACAATTGCTCAGCCTCCAAGCATTCAGCATAAAACAGCAGAACGAAACAGAAAAAAATGAATATAAAACAAGGAAAATCGCAACCCCAGCCTCCCCTAAGGGGGCTGGGGCCGCCTAGGGTTTTCTCCAAATGATTGTGTATCAATAGGTCTCAATAATGTATTATTAGGGTTGAAATACGCGCTGCTATTTATAGAAAAGTAAGTCGGTTTTCAGCATGTCGGCCGTGGACGCCCGTCCGGAATTGTGGACGCTCGTCCACCTGCTCTGGACGCTAGGGCAGACGCTCGTTCACTCAGCGTCCAAACTCTCTGTTCTGATTTCTCCTCTTGGACGCCAGTCCACCTCTTTGGACGCCAGTCCACCCTGGACGCTAGTTCAGGCCCTTTTTCTTCCAAATTCATCTTGATCTTCATTCCAACTTCATCTCTATCTCTTTCCTTCCATGCAAATCATCACTTGAACATCTTTTAAGCTCCTTTCACCTCATGCAAGCGTACCTACATCACGATAAAAACATGCAAAATGTAACATCTTACATCTAAAGATATTTATCCAATAAAATCACATAATTAGCTCGATTTTGCACTTTAATACTTCTAAAACTCATTTGCTCAATATTTCAATATAAAGCTCGATTTCTATGAAAAACATCCACATATGGGGAAAATTGACATAAAATATATCCTTATAAAACGTATAAAATCACCCTTAACAACTCCCCCACACTTAAACCTTGCTCGTCCCGAGCAAGACAAAACAAAATCAAGACTCGAGACATATAAACATTTATGCAACCATAGAGCATATTCAATAGTTTAGAGGTTCACCCAAGTGTGTGTGCATAGCCATAATAAATTTCCACTAAATCCAAACTTGAAATTGATTCAAGCAAAACTAGCCAACATCCCATTTAGATCAGAAATATAAAAACGATTATAACATGCACCTCACAAAACATACATACTCGAAAAATAATAAGGAGTATTTAAAATATTTCCGACAAACTTAGAGGATAATCCCTACAACATATCATTCAGTTTATACTGGAGATAGTCAGAAGATAACTACGGTTTTCAACCATCTTTTCACATTGCCATTTGCTAATTTTTCTTAAAGTTCTCTTAATTACATACGTATAGCATATGCCCTCATTCCCAGCAATAGGATGTTTCGTGATAACACCCTAGCCGGACTACTATCATCAGCAATCGGGAGCTATTGAACCTCATATAGTGGTATAGGACATTTCGTAATAATGCCCTACCGCACTCAAATCATCGGCGCCTACTTCCGACACTTATATATATATATATATATATATATATATATATATATATATATATATATATATATATATATATATCTTATTCATATTATTCATCTTAGATTGGTATACAAACCTTAAATTATATCCCTCCTATCACATTCAAACCTTCAGATATTCACAGTATGTCATACTTTAATTCTAAACACAAACTATTAAAATTTTCAAAATTCGTATGTACGCAAAGAATCATGCGATAATCATCAAAAATCTCTAATCAAATGGGCATAGCTTTAAAGTATAGCTTATCATTTACTATGGCACGTGAAAAATAGTGTTGGGTGAGACATCTAAATTTACTAAATATGCAAAATAATGCACCAATGATATAAAAACTCAAATAAAGATATGCCTTTGCTCACTTGGAACAAAACAAACAAAATTTTTAAAATTTAGCACCTTTTCATAGAATTATAATAGTATGGCAAATGAGAGTCGATACATAAAACCATTTCCCTCCCCCACACTTAAATTACAACATGTCCTCATGTTGTGCAGAATTAAAAGAACGGATAAAAATACTTAGCTGATTTGGTAATGATATGAAGATTGGCTGAAGAAGGAAAGATGTCATATGTATTCCTCTCCAGATTCACTTCCAATGCCAGCTTCGACAAAAACAACTAAAAATGTGCCTGCACCACTTGAAAAACATGGCAGTATCTCGGGGAACACAGGGGAGGAATATATCATGGCAAAAATAATTATAGACAAGAAATAAGCACATGATATAATTGCTCAGATGGAAAAATCACCACACAGTTAAAACACAGGACATCTAAGCGTCAAATAAGCCACAGAAGCTCATAATACAAATAAGGTCCAACATGTGCATACAGAAATAATGATAGAGGACACTACAAAGTAGCAGGGCTATGTGCACTAAAAAGATAAATAAAAATAAATAAGAAAAACAGAATAAAATACAGTGCAACTAAATGATATGCAACTATACTAAAAAGGCAAAACGAAAATAAAGAAAATAAACTAGCCCAACTAATCCCATAGATGTCGCCCTAATCTAAGCGAGGTCAAATATATAAACGTCTACTAACTAACGCCACAGAAGCGTAACAAAATTCGATTATGCAAAGCCACAGAAGCTTGCCATGTGAACTGTAGACGGGAAGATGATTAGACATGTAGACGGCCCCTAAACAACCCTAACATCCTAGATAGACGACAAAAGGAACAGCATAAGTCAAATTTGGAATCACGTCTAACTAGGTGAATTACTCAACATGGACTGCAATAGATGGAAAGAAAACCATAACGGTGAAAGAACAGGACATCTACGCATATACAAAGGCCACAGAGGCTCACATGGAAAAGAAGACATAGAGAATTTTTCAGATTAAGCTCATATAAAGATGGAACATATACATGGAACATTACAAAATAGTAGGCTAGGGGCACTATACGAAAATATATTACAATGCAATCTACATGATATGCAATTCTAATAAAATAAAAAGCTGACAGGCTCAGGCTGAGCAAGTTGGGTAGACAACTCTACAGTGACTACGGCCCGTACAGAATCAGAAAATGAAGGACATAAAATAAAAGTGGTAGCGTACGGCAAGCCGACAGTAACTACCCCCAAGAACAATAAAAGAAAAAATAGAAAAACAATGCAACTAAATGATATGCAAAAATAAAAGAAAATAAAAGAAAGAAGACTAGCCCACTCATTTGCAGCACGACATGTATATCATAAATGTCTACCAAATAATGATAGTTTACGATAAACGACAGTACTATTCATTATATGCAGTGTAGACGCGCTTTAAGACTCATCAAAGGTGATAGCATTATGGAAAACCAACAGTTAGCTATACTAAACAGATATAACTCATAAGATGCAATGGTAGCAACGGAGAACCGACAGTAGCTACCCATATGAGTTACAAAAATAACAAGAAAGCACATAGGTCTCAAAGCTCACAGGATTCATCACAACGATATGTAGCATACGGAAACCGACATTAGCTACTATTAACTCCCAAAATTCAAAATTATTATTCAAATTCAAAATTCGTAATTCAAATTTTTATTTCCTTCAATTTCAGATTCCAAAAACTAATGCATTATTTTCATAATTATTATTCAATTTCAAAATTCAAAATTCGAATACACATGTAATTTTTTCCCTACGGATATATAAGCAAATCATTTGGCTCTTGCTCAAACCGGGACATTTTGGACGCAGTGATAAGAACAAAGAAGAGCAGTTAAAACATACATTTTCTCTATTCAGTGGGTTTCTCTCTCCTATTCTCCATTTTTTTCTTTTATTTATATAGGAAAAATCAATTGATTTTCGTAGATTTTCCAGTATCTATCGTTGTTTTGTTTTATTATTTTGTTGGAGATCGTGTAACGAAAATGTCCATCGGAAAGCTTGCCTACACTTATTCTGCTTTGATCCTTCACGACGACGGCATTGTCGTTACTGTAATCTCTCAATTTTTTCATTGTCTTTTGTATTTCGCTCGATATGAGATTCTGATTGTAAATGATCCGGTTGCGGTTTTCTTTAAATTGGAATTTATAGACATTTTCTCTTTTCAATAGGTTTTTCTCTCATAAATACCATTTTTTTTTATTGCAATGATCATTTGATTTCGTTGATTTTTCAGTTTCAATCGTTTTTTTTGTGCTTTTTGTTGACCTTTTGTTGCAGATGCCCCATTATCCGACCCAAAGCCCGGAATACACATTTTTTTTCCTACGGATATATAAGCAAACCATTTGGCTCTTACTCAAATCCGGGACATTTTGGATGCAATGACAAGAAGAAAGCAGAGCAGTTACAACACACATTTTCACTATTCAGTGGGTTTTCTCTCATATTCTCCATTTTTATATAGCAAAAGTCAATTGATTTTCGTAGATTTTTCAGTCTCCATTGTTGGTTTTTTTTTTTTTTTTTGGTTCCAGATCGTGTAATGAAAATGTCCGTCGGAAAGCTTGCCTTCACATATGCTGCTTTGATCCTTCACGACGACGGCCTTTCCATTACTGTAATCTCTCAATCGTTGTTTTTTTTTTTTGCTTTTCGTTGACCTTTTGTTGCAGTTGTGTAACGAAAATGTTCGTCGGAGAGCTTGCCTGCATTTATGTTGCTTTGATCCTTCAAGAAGACGGCATTGCCGTTACTGTAATCTCTCTTTTTTTACGTTTCGTATTTTGAATTTCGCTCAATTTGCGATTCTGATGGTGAATAATCCGGTTGCGCCTTTCTGTAAATTGGAATTTATATGCATTTTCGCTCTTTCAATAGGTTTTTCTCTCATATATTAAACGTGTAAATCTCAGTTCAGTTTGTTGTGGAATATTTACAAGTGATTTGGCCAAAGATATAAATAAAATATCTATGTTTTTTAAGAGAGTAAATTTGAAAATATCACTAAAAGATTGTTGACTAGACAAAATGGCTCATTAAATGGAATTAATGTGCATACATTTGCAAAATCAGCGGTTGTGGGAAGAGTCATTAAAATCATTGACTATTATATTGATGTTAATCCTAATATTTCATTCAATATGATATTCTAAGCTATCAAAACTAAATGTAATAATAATTGAGAAAAAGATAAAGCAGAATTTAAACTTGATTGACCTCAATTGTTAGATATATGATGAACCAAAAATTATTATATTAATAGATCAATATTAACTTTATACATAAAGTAATGATCCTCACAAATCATAATTACCCGTTTTGATCCGCTCAAATCCCGGAAATAAACACATATTTGCAACCTTTTACCATTTGCATCATTTGAATTCAAAAAATATTTTACATCAATGATAATAATAAATATAATTTATTACAGGAAGAAAAAAAAAGAATCTCATATGATAAATAAATTAAAATCAAACACTCTTTTCAAACTCAAACAAATACAAAAAATATTTCCCATCAATGATAATCATAAATGTTATTCATTACGTGAAGGAAAAATCTCATATGATAAAAAAAATTGATCATCATCACATAAAATATACATTAATTGTCAGCTAATTTGTGATTTAAAAAATTCCCGAACTAATTGCTAGCTAATTTGTGATTTAAAAAAATACGGGAAAAAATTAAAACAAAATCCATTAAAAACACGATGAATTTTTAAATGATTTTCCCAGCAATATACTTCTCGCAAAATGCTCAACAAAACACCAATTATTCACTTTCAAATCTTAACCTGCAATTCCTTCACAGAAATACGATTGTTGAATTAATGGGTTGATTTCTATGGAACTTTTTCTGAGTTTCTTTTTATCTTTTTTGTGAGTGTTGATGTTTGATGGAATTAAGGTAATTTTTTGTTCTTTTTAGGGGTTTATTCTTTATTTTTGGAGGATAGGAAGCACATTTTGTTTCATTCTTTTACATTTTACATGAGCCAAAAAGCTACTACAATTGCAGTAAAAATTGTCGTGTTAGCACAAATTTTGTGCTGGTTGTTGTAGTTTATTGATATAGCAAAACATTATTATGTCATTGAAGTTCATCATTATTCATATATAGTTTGAAACTTTTGAAATAGATTTTCTATTTTTGAAATGATTCAAATTTATAGATTAATTTATAGACATGTGTATTTAATATAGGTTGTGACAATCACCTTTAATATAGGTTTTCCTTTTCATTGGTGAAGATATGTGGGGTAGGGTGTGGGGGATTATGAAGTAAAAAAATCGAGGGGGTTCATGTTGAGTCCCTTATGAATGACACATGATCCACATACACGTGTTTTACTATATATATTGTGTCATTTCAAGTGTTGCCGAAAGAGAAAAAAAAAACTTTTTAACCGTGGTCAATAATAGGTTCCGATAGTTACCTTTAATACATGTTGAAAACCCTAAAAATCTAAACTAAGTGCATTTAGTTTAAAGGTTTGAAGGGCATAGTTTTTTTTTTCATTTTCTAATGGGTTAGTTCGTGGGATAACATCAAAGGCGGTGTTTGGGAATAAATGAGCATATGGTTGTTTGTGGGTCCGGATATGTAGGGTTATTTATGATTTCTTATAGAAAAATGATTTGACAGGGTTTAGGGTTTCTTAAGCATAATTTAGGGGTTTTTTTTATTATTGTTTAAGTAGGGTTGGAGGATAAGTTGAGGCAAGGGAGAGGGATGAGCTGAGGCTAGGAGATGGTGGACAGTGGTAAGATGCGTAGGAGGGAGGCTACGGAAAGAGGTTGGTGGTAGGAGCATGTTTCTTACGTATTCCTTTCGATTCAAAATTAATCTTTTTGTCACAAGTTATTCGTTTAAAATATATTTTTTTCTTAAGATAACTAATGTAATGTGTGATAGATAAAACATTTTCAAAATTCTCTATGATACGACAGTGCACCTCTAACTTAATCTTATTATTCTTCACACAATTATATTCTAATATTTTATTTTTATATTTTTATCCCCGTGCATCGCACGAGTTTTTGACTAGTATTATTATAACGGACAAATACAAAAGATCAAATTCTCCGGGAGCCTAAAAACAAAAATCCCTTTTAAAAAAAAAAACTCAAAATAATTAATACAATCGAGAATTTGTCTTGAATGGTACATGTTAATGAAAGACCCAAAGGTCACTTAAATAGCCAGCCTATGTCGGCTAATTCACTCAACCTTGCCAATGTGGGAAAAAGCAAATGTATTGTGGGCTTTGGCCCATAACACTAACAAGAGTATCTATAATACTCCTTCCGTCCCACAATATAAGGTTTTTTTTTGTCATTTCACACGGTTTAAGAAAACCTAATAAATAAGCTATCTTTTAATATTTAAATGTAAAAAATTGTATTATTTTCTAGGACTAACTAATAATATTGCATTGTTTATTGTAAAAGTGAAAACAATGTATTTAATATTGTATTGGAATGTGGGAATGACTTATATTTTTGGACACCACAAAAAAGTTAAAAAAAACCTTATATTGCGGGACGGAGGGAGTAATAAAAAGAGGTTGTTGACAGTTAGATAAATAAATATTTGTAAGGGTACTTTTGATATTTCTCTATTTGCTGAGTCAGTGTGCTATGTGGCAGATAGTTAGGATCTAGTTTAATGTGCCTAGATCTCTACTAGATTGAGTGCTATGGATTTTATTCCATCTTATCTTGTAACCAAATCTACCACTGAAATGTATTGAAGAATTCCTCCATGAGTGTGTATGAACTTCTTCCTCATGTCTTCTTCTTGTTAATCTAACTTGGTATCGAAGCAAGGTTCACAATGAGTACTGTGAATTCTGACGCCATGACCGCCGGAGATACTGGGAGCGGCAATGGCGGAAACACGGCCAGTGGAGCTTCAACTTTTGGAATGAGTGCTCCTATCTCCACTGTGAATGTGAATCCAGCCATGACCACTATAGGAATGACGCCGCTCTCCTTCATGTCAACTGGAGCAATTCCCGGTGTCACCTTTCCTTTCACCACATCGGTTAATTTTGGAAGAAGTGAACCATTTCCTGGCACCTTTGGTCCGATGTATTCCAACCTACCACCGATTCCGTCTCTTGGGTCCGTCGGAGTTTCAGAAGCAACAAATCTCCCCTTCACCAACAACCTTACTCAGGTTTGAAATGTTAAACTTGATCGTAACAACTATCTTCTGTGGAATCCACAATTTTGCCTATTATCCGTGGTCATAGACTGGAAGGGCATATATTAGGAGATGATTATACTACTGGATCTCTGTCACCAGGTCTCAGACCATCTGGATCCCATTTCCAGAAACCTCAGACCCTAGAAGAATGGAGTATCACTAATCAGCTCCTAATGGGCTGGTTAATGGGATCTATGACTGAATACTGCTAGGGAAGTTTGGTTGACCTTGGAAGCCCTGTTTAACAGTCAATCAAAGTCTAGAATGTTGAAATATAAGAGTGCACTCACTAGAGCAGTGAAAATGTTCAAAGTCTATGCATGATTATTTGGCCCAGATGAAGTCCTATGCTGACAACTTGGCTGCAGCTGGGTATCATGTGTCAAAATATGAGCTCATTTTAGCCACCTTAGGAGGCCTAGAGAGAGAATATGAGGCTGTGATTGCCAATCTTACAACTAGAGTTGGCTCATTAACCTGGTAGGAGGTCCAATCTCAGTTAATAACACATGAAAGGTTACTATCCAGGTTCAATAAATGTGTGGCCGGTGGCATAATCTCAGGTCCTAGTGTAAATGTGCTTGGAACCTTTGGAGGAAGACCTAGGTCACCTGGACAAGGGCCTAATCCCAGGTCTCAGAATCAATTCCAAATCTCGGGAAATAGAGGTAGAGGGGGCAAGACCAGAGGTGGAGGTAGAGAAGACAGGAACTCCAACAATGCTAATAGGCCTATTTGTCAGCTTTATGGTAAGAGTGGTCATACTGTAATAGCCTGCTGGCATAGATTTGAAAAGACTTTGTTCCTCCTAACTCTGGGGATTCAAGGCAGAACACAGCTCTTGTGGCAACTTCTCAAACTGTTGGGGATTCTGCCTGGTACTTGGACAGTAGGGCCACAAACCACATCACCTCTGATATTAATAACCCGCATCTCACCTCATAATACTCAGGATCAGACACCCTTGGTGTTGGTAATGGTGAGCAGCTCTCTATATCTCATGTTGGTACTTGTGTCATTCCCACACAATCTAGCACTCACATTCACTTAACTAGGTCCTTACATGTCCCTTCCATGACCAAAAACTTAGTTAGTGTTTTTCAGCTGACTAATGATGATCCTATTATTGTGGAATTTGATGATAAATGTTGCTATGTTAAGGACAGGGCAACAAGGAAACTGCTCCAAATAGGAACTCTTAAGCATGGCTTGTACCAGATCCCAGTCACCAAAGAAGTCACGGCTCAAGTCCCTCTTAGTTCCTGTGTCAATCTGATCCCCCTTCACTCCAAAGCTTCTGTTTCAAATTCCAATAATTGTACTGCTCTAGTTAGTTCTTTGAATTTAGACAAAAACTTGAATGTTTGGCATAGAAGGCTTGGTCATCCTTCTAGGCAAGTTTTGCAATCTGTCTTGAGCCAGTTTAAACTCAATGTTAATGATAATTTTGTGTTCTGTGATGCCTGTTCTCTTGGTAAAATGCATGACTTGCCATATCCTAGATCTTCTTTTTATGCTCAAAAAATGTTTGATTTTATTTACACTGATATTTGGGGCCCAGCTCATGTTCAAACCAATGATGGCTTTGTCTAATATATCCTTTTTGTTGATGATTATTCTAGATTTAACTGGATATATCCCCTTAAACATAAATCTGAAGCTTTATCTGCCTTCCTTGTGTTTTACAAACTTATTGAAAATCAGTTTAACACTACCATAAAATGCTTGCACTCAGATTCGGGGGAGTATAGATCCTTTGAGTCATACCTTAAGGATCATGGTATAAAATTTAGACACTCTTGTCCACATGCTCATGGACAGCAAGGAAGAGTTGAGAGAAAACATAGGCATGTTGTTGAAGGGCCTTACCTTACTTGCAAGCCTTCTTGCCATTAAAATTCTGGTGGGACGGTTTTCAACAAGCTATCTACATTATTAATGCTCTCCTAAATCCTGTACTGGACAACACGTCTCCCTCACAAGTCTTACTAAACAAAGATCCTGACTATTCTAAGTTCAAGATCTTTGGATGTTCTTGTTTCCCTAATCTCAGACCTTATGCACAACACAAATTTGGATACCACTCTGCCAAATTTGTCAATCTAGGTTTGTGTTCCAAACACAAAGGCCATAAATGTCTTGATGCTTCTGGTAGGATTTATATCAGTAGGGATGTTGTGTTCAATGAATCACAATTTCCCTTTAAGGAAGGTTTTCTTAAAGGTCCTCACAGAACTGTTCATGTTGCACCAGATCTTATAAATCAAGTCATTCTTCCAAATCCTACAGATTCTAGTCACACAGTAGACCCTATGCATTTGTCCAACACTACACCTAGTCCTAGCCATACAACAACTCCAAGATCTCATGAACCCTTGAGTCCTTCTAGTCATGTATCTCCTACACCCCAAGATTCCAGTCACATAGACTCTCTTGATACTTCACCTATTCCTTCTCCTATTTCAAGCCCTGTATCTGTTTCAGAACCAGAGCCTGTCGAGATTGTTGGTCACCCTATGCAGACAAGATCCAAAAGTGGGATCTACAAGCCAAAAGTCTACCAGTCATCTATTACACACTCAAATCTTCCTGCTCATCTTATTGAACCAGTAAAGGTGTCTGATGCTTTTGCAGTACCCGAAAGGAAGCATGCGATAATTGAGGAGTTTGATGCACTCCAGAAAAACCAGACATGGACTATTGTACCACGTTGTGCAGGGAAAAACCTAGTAGGTAACATGTGGGTTTACAAGCTCAAAATCAATCATGCTGGATCCATTCTAAAACACAAAGCCAGATTGGTGGCTAAGGGTTTCCATCAAGTGTACGGAGTGGACTTTACTAATACTTTCAGTCTTGCGGCCAAAGCCTCTACAATCAGGATTGTTCTTGCTATAGCTGTGAATTTTAACTAGGACACAAGGCAAGTTGATATCAACAATGCCTTCCTAAATGGACCTATTGATGAGTTCATCTATATGCCCCAACCAGAGGGTTTTGTCAATCCACAGAAACCTCAGTTTGTATGTAAACTCAACAAAGCAGGTATGGTCTTAAACAGGCCCCTAAGGCATGCTTTCAGCACTCCGAAATCATATTCTGGCATGGGGTTTCTTCTAGTCCATGGCTGACAATTCTCTATTTGTTTTGCAAACCAAAACTACATTACTTTATGTACTAATATATGTAGATGACATATTAGTTACCGGTAGCTCCTCAGGTCTAATTTCCATGTTTATTAGGAACTCTAAATTTACCCTCAAAGATCTGGGTCCTATAGCTCATTTCCTAGGAATGAAAGCTAAAAGAGATTCATCTGGTCTTATTTTGTCCCAGAAGCATTATGCAACACAGTTATGAAGAGATTGCATCTTGAGAATATTAATCCTAGTCAAACACCTATCACTGCTGGAGTTCATCTAAGTCCTACTCAAGGTGAACCAATGTCTAACCCCACCATCCAAAGGAGTGCAATAGGAGGTTTACAATTCCTTACCTCTACAAGGCCTGACCTGACCTATGCAGTTAATTATCTTAGTCAGTTCATGCAGTGTCCCACCACAGATCACTGGAATGCAGTGAAGAAGCTGCTTAGATGTGTTAAAGGCACTCTCCACTACTCACTTTTCTTACCTACAGGTGGTGATCTGAATGTACAGGGCTTCTCTGATGCTGATTGGGCCTGCTTTCCTTCAGACAGGAAATCAGTGACATGATATTGTGTTTTTCTTGGCTTCTCCCTTGTTTCTTGGTGCTAAAAAAAAACAAGTTGTGGTTGCCCGTTCTAGAAATGAATCATATTACAGGTCTCTTGCTAATTTATCAATAGAAATCTCTTGGATCACTCACATTTTGAAAGAACTCAGAATTAATCTGTCATCTACTCCTCTGGCCTGGTGTGACAGTCTTGATGCTGCCTCTCTAGCTCAAAATCATGTGCTTCATGCTAGGACAAAGCATATTGATGTTGATGTACACTTCATCCGAGACAAAGTGCTCAACAAACAACTGCAAATTAGCTACATTCCCTCAAGTTCCCAGATTGCTTATGTCTTTACCAAGGCACTTCCAGTGGTTAATGCCTTCAGGAGCAAACTAAACGTCATTCCTACCACACTTAGTTTGAGGGGGGAGTTAGATAAATAAATATTTGTAAGGGTACTTTTGATATTTCTCTATTTGCTGAGTCAGTGTGCAATGTGGCATTTAGTTAGGATCTAGTTTAGTGTCCCTAGATCTCTACTAGATTGAGTGCTATGGATTTTATTCCATCTTATCTTGTAGCCAAATCAACCACTGAAATGTATTGAAGAATTTCCATACACAGAGTGTGTATGATCTTCTTCCTCATGTCTTCTTCTTATTAATCTAACTTTCACAATCCGTCTTCCGTCTTTGAATTGTCAATGACAAATTACTTTTGTCTAGGATCTCTTCTAGCTCCGACTTTGGCATACGATGTTTTTTTTCTCTCCAACAAATTGCTAGTTTGTCCTTAATGCAGTTTAAGTGTCTATTAATTACCTAAATAAGTTAAATAAATGATTTATTTTACCAATAAATCCTTTTTTTTGTTTAATTTAAAGTAAAGTAGGCTTTTGGTTTATATTTTGGGGGAAGGGGCCATAAGGACAAAAAATTTGATAAATGGTCTGCAAGGACAAAAGTAACATTTTCATGATTATAAAGGACAAAAATCACAAATGTTACTTTAAAAACGTTACTTCACGTGTTAACGTTACTTTATATTTCACAATCGTTACTTCATATTATTTTATCTCACATACGTTACTTCATATACGTTACTTCATAAATGTTACTTTTGTCCTTATTAAATTACAATGTCCTTCTATCCCCTTTTTTTGATAATTTTGTCCTTCTGGACAAAAAACTATTATATTTTTGTCATTTATAATGTCGTTTTCTTCGATTTAAACATTTATTTTGTTCTTGTCTTCCCGGCAAATCCCTCAATTTTAAAACATATTGTATTTCTTTAGAGAGCGGATTTTAGTTTCATAATTTACACCTTTATTTTCCTTTTTTGGGCTTGAAGCCCACGTTTTTTTTGGGTTATGTAGTACTTATTATTGACGGCTTCTATTGACACCACAGTTTTAGTGATGATACCACAATTGCTTCCGGCGTTCAAAAAAATTATTTCGAACACCATGAAAATTTTTGTGCAAAATACTCTCAGTGACACTGACATTAGCTTTCGATTCTAATGTCACTGGCACTGACGTTGGTTTTCGATAACAACGCCAATGGTACTGACGTTCCTAGTGTGGGGACGAAAGTAAAAAAAGAAAGGAGAATTAGGGATAAGGACACAGTTTATAATATTTTTAAGTAACACGACAACATCATTTTTTTTATAGGGAGAATGACAATTTTTAAATTTTTTATAGCATAAAGGACAAAGTCAAAAAAAAACTTAAAAATTAAAAAATTCGCCGCCTGTGTTGGCAGTTTTTTTTCTTTTCTTTTCTTTTTTTTTTTTTCCCCTCTTTCCTCCCCAATTTTCAAACAATCATATCTTTGATTTAGATATCTAAACACGATAAAAATTTCATTGAATTTTTATTTTTTAATTTTTTATGCTCTACGTTTTGAGACTTGGTTCGATATAATTACATCGTTTTTCACGAGATTCATTGGCGAAATTCACTCAGTGAATCTTTCTAGTGAATCCTGAAAATCAGTGAATATCGACAGTGAATTTCAAACAATAGTGAATTTCGACAGCGGATTTTCTGAAATCACGTCGGAATATGTTGAATGTGTTCTCAAAATAAAGATCATGAAAAAATTAAAAAAAAATTGGTGAAATTTTTTTCAAATTTGGAGTTCTAAATTGAGAGATATGAGTGTATAAAAAATATGGATGAGAGAGAAAGTGTATTGTGTTTTCTTTTTTGAAAAAATTACTCCAAAAAAATTAAAATAAAATAAAAAATTAGTTTTGTTCTTTATGCAAAAGTTTCAAAAAGTTGTTATTCCCCTTAATTGATGAAATGTTGGTGTCCTTCTCCCTCATTCCCCCAACAAAGAAATACATATATGGTGCCGAATGTAAATAAAAAATAAGGATGCCGATAGTCAATAATACGTGGTGCACCTAGAATTACATACGTGGTGCCGAATGTAAATAAAATATAAGGATGCCGATAGTCAATAATACGTGGTGCACCTTATTATCTAGGGGGAATGAGTGAGAATGACACCAACATTTCTTCAATTAAGGAGAAAGACTGCCTTTTGAATTTTTACATAAAGGACAAAACTATTTTTTTTTATTTTTGTTGGCGCATTTTTTTCAAATAAAAAAAAGAAACCCAAGACACTTTCTTTCTCATCCATATTTTTTATACACACATATCTCTCAATCTAGAACTCCAAATTTGAAAATATTTTCATCTGACTTTTTTTTATTTTTTCATGCTCTTTATTTTGAGCCACATTCAAAATATTCCGACGTGATTTCAGAAAATCCGCTGTCGAAATTCACTATCGATATTCACTGATTTTCGGGATTCACTGGGAGATTCACTGAGTGAATTTCGACAGTGAATCTCACGAAAAACGATGTAATTATATCGAACCAAGTCTCAAAACGAAGAGCAAAATTCAGTGAAATTTTTATCGCGTTTGGATCTCTAAATCAAGATATACGAGTGTCTGAAATTTAGGGATGAAAGAGGAAAAACAAAAAACAAAAAAACCTCCCAGCACACAACGCCGTATTTTCTAATTTTTTTTTTTTTTTGCTCTGTCCTTTAGGCTATAAACATTAGGGGAAATGAGAGAGAAGTATATAAATATTTCATCAATTGAGTAGAAGGACGGTCTTTTGAAACTTTTGCATAAAGGACAAAACTATTTATTTACTGTCGAAATTCACTTTTGTTCGAAATTCACTGCTTAAATTCACTGCCGAAATGCACTATCGAAATTCACTAATTTTCAAAATTCATAGTCGAAATTCACTGATTTTCGGGATTCACTGTTTATCCTTCTCGCTATAAAAATTATGCAGTTGTCCTTCTCCCTATAAAAAATATGTAGCTGTCATGTTACTTAAAAATATTCCAGATTGTGTCATTATCCCTAATTTCCCTTAAAAATTATGTGGTTTGTCATGTTACTTAAAAATATTTCAAACTGTGTCTTTATCCCTAATTTTCCTTATTATCTAATAGGAATGGGCCGACACCTTGTCTGGGAATTAGTTAAAGGGAGGACGCTGACTAGTAAGTAGCAGCCCAAGTTCTGTTAGGCGTGCAAGGGAGAAAACCCAGGAATGATTGCTTAGTCTAAAAGTCCATAATTTTTTGTTTGAGAAATAAAATTCCATAATTGTGTATTTGCCATTGCATCTAACAATATGACCTCTAGCAGAAAGACTTGCCTGAGCGACAAGGTGAGCGGGGAAATTGCCATTGCATTTAATAAAATCAAAAGAACACGATGAAAACACTTTAGCAACATTAAGACGGTCAGCAATACAACCAATGGAGGAGATATCACGGTCTTTTGCTTGGAGTCGGTGAAAGCATGCTGATGAGTCGCGTTCGATTACGTTGCTTCGAAAGCATTTTTGCGCACAGCCGTAACGAGGGCTTGAAAGATGTCCATGAGTTCCGATGATTCAACGTCATGACAGTCTTGTATCCTTTGGGACAAAGAATGAAGTATATTGTCATTTGTTAGTTTAGTGTCCTATACCCAATCGATCGTGTCATTTATCGTCTATTCTGTTTATGTAGCTTATTGTTATTAGAAATAAAATCATTTTTGTTATTATATATTTATTTATTGGATAAACTAATTTAATATTGCATAGAATAACGTCCTTCGGATTAATTCATGATAGATAAATTATAATGGTAATTATGGTTGACGAGATCACGACTAACTGTAAATGGTCTAATTCTTAAATATATCTAGTCGTGTGTATTATTATATAGGACATCAATATTACGTTTAGACTAGCACGTATTTGATGTCTTCTATCTTATTAATTAAGAATGTTATAGATCCTATCTATCAAACTGTATGGATACATGGATTGTACGTGGACGTACGTTAGATTGACCCGCTTACTTTATTAAGTTTTACATATATGTGACGGTTGTGTAATTATCCTTAGACCAGTGTCTTCATGATATCACGATTTAGATTGTCATTCTTTAACAATATTGAGTTTTCCCCTAGGCACGGGACAATAATGCGGTAGTGATTGGGGTGTGATATTGAAGCATGCATATGATTTATGTAGCTCGTGTAGAATTCATCTTTCCTAATGGTATGAATGTATATCCACAAGGGTCTTCTTATAAGGAATGTTCTATTCTCGAAAGTATTTGCAAGGAGGAAGTAATGCATCATCTGGGATCGGTTCACCCGACTTAACCAGTTCCAAAAGGGTTCGCTCATGTTGGAAGCTTTATAAAGTTATTGATCGTGTTGAAGTCTCAATGAAGTTCAAATCCGTTATTAAGATTTATGAAAGAGCTGGTAGCGTGGAAGTCTCAGTTGCCCCGCAGTCTCTCTATAGTTCGGAAGTGCTGACATCCGGTGTAGAATTTGACTATGACATGCACTTTGAGGCACGTATTCTTGTTACTTCGAGAGAATATAATATTTAGATTATGAGATACGGTCGTTGATGTATTGACACTCAAGTAACGACTGTATGGATATTGCGTATGCAAAAGTATACTAATTACACGGTAACTGTTTCACCAGAAATGTCGTATATGGTCATAGCATCTTACTCATTATGATGACTGAGGGGTCTTGACATATTACTAGATTTCAATCACGATCGTTAAGTATGAATGGTATTTTTGTAAATACACTTTATACGTACGACTAACATACTCGAAATTCTATCAGGTTACACACATGAATAACTGTCTGGATTAAATTGCAGTTATGAGAATAACCAAATAAGAATTTTATTATGCTTGCTACAATGTGTCTTAATGTAATTAATATTTGTATTATTTACTATGAATAAATAATATTGATATTGGATATTAATCAAAAACATATTTAATTAATTAAATTATTAATTAAAGGATTATTTAATTAAAATACTAAATCCTTATTTATTACAAAAAAAAAGTTTCATATTTTTTAGTCCAATTTAAGAAGCTAATACCAAATCTCCTAGGGTTGGAAAGTGAAGCCCGATTATCCGATAAAATGTGAGAGATATATGTCAAAAAAATTATAAAAAAAAATGAGAGAGATGTCAAGCTCCTTTGGATTACAATCATACTTATAGTTCACCAGTAAAATAAAGAGCTTCTTGAGATGGAGATTTGGGGAGAAGAAAAAATGAGCTAGCAGTCGATCTCTCCGAGTAACAGTCCTCTGAGGATTTCAACGGTTGTTCGTATTGATTACCGTTAGAGGCCGAACACTTGAGCGACTCCGCGAGACAAAGCGACGGTCAATCAGATCAATCTGGTACGATTCTTTGTCTACTTTTTTATGTTCTATTACGATAGAGATGATTTATGGAAAATATTGTGTTATGGAAAATATTGAAATATTTGTATTTAGAGTAGTAAGGGTAAATTGGTAATCTAGTATTGATGTATAAGCCCTACTAGTGACTATAAATATTGTACTTGGTGATTGAGAATGAGATACGAAATAGATTGACCCAAATTTAACATGGTATCGAAGCTTGAGGTCATGAGATCGAACCCTGGTGTGAACATTATTTTAAAAAAATTGTGAAATCGAACCCTGGTTGGAACAATATTTAAAAAAAAAATATCGTGCAACTGGGGAAAGATTGCCTACACTTGAAGGGGTGTTGGGACAGATTGCCCACACAAAGAAATTGTGCAAGTGTTGGAAAGATTTCCAACACTTGAGGGGGGTGTTGGGACAGATTGCCCACACTCTTAATGTATAAAAAAATATAGTAGCACATTTACTACAACCAATTGGTTTTAGTACAACGGTAAATGCTTGATCCTAACATGTTCTAATTGTTCTACGAAGTTGTTCCTTAGAATAAGGGAATTAAATTTTTTGAATTCTGCTTCGCCAACCTGGGATTTCCGTACACCATTCTGGTCTCGAATACTCATATTAATGGTAGCCGAACCATCAAGGACGTATATCTACATTGCCCATCACTGTGCTTGGGGCAAAGACGACCATTTGCTAGTCCAAACTGAGTGTGCGGGTGCGAAAGGTTGGAATGAATGGCCTTTTTATATTCCATTGCGTCATGGTTAGCATTAGTAGTTATGCTTCGAGTATTGGCGGGTTTGTCATTGTATAACCAAGAACATCGTGTTTTCCAGATGTACCATATCATGTATATAAATTTGTAATGAACCACGCATAATCATTATGTATTTAAATTGTGTGGTTATGATCGTTTCATCCGTCACTTCACCTCAAAATACACTCTCTACACAAGTATTTCCCGTAAAACTTAGCCTTTAGATAACGACAACCAATGGCAGACTAGCATTTACTATCATGATATATAGTACTCCATCCGTCTTAATTTGTTTGGGATGTATTCTATTTATGATTGTCCCAAAATAAGTCTCATAACTTTAATTAGACTCAATGTTTTTGTTTTAATTGCCTAAATGCCCCAATATATTTTATAAAGGGAAAATGATGCTACATATAATTAAAAGGACAAAAAGTAACTTAGTCAAGTTTTAAATAACTAGACAACCTATTAACTGATATGCCCTTAAACATTGTGAGTTTTAAAATATCTTAAACAAATTAGAACGGACGGGGCATATGCTTTTAAAACTCACCAATACATAATACAATCAATCACATATTTCTCACGAATAACCGAACTCATCATTCATGTAGAACCTCACATGTAGTCTAAAGTAAATTTTATTTTTCCAGGAGTGGACACTTGTAGCCTAATGTTAAGGGGAAGTTTTTGTGTAGTGTGTACCTACGTGCGGATACACGCCGTGGCACACTACACACCACACAATTTCATTCTGCACTTAAACTGTGTCGTTCTGATCGTTTCACCCGTCATATCAGCTAAAAATCTCTACACCACACAAGTATTTCCCAATGTTAAGAGCACATACAATAGCTCTATATTTTACATTGGTAACACAACTTTTCGGGACCCATTTAGTGTAATTTTTCTATCCTCTACAATAACTATTAAAAAACAAGTTGGTTGGCAATGTAATTGTGGGTCTGCTCACTCCCCTGCTCACTTTTTTCACTCTCCTGTGTAAATAAGCAGCTTATTGTGGGTGTCAATTTGGATAGCAATGTAATTGGGATGCCACCTAGGATTTTTTATGCTTTTGAGGTAAAATGACACTATAATGAGTGTTTGCTATTGTATGTGCTCTAAAGACAAGAACTGCAAACCCAATCCCATCCGGGGGATAAAATAAATGAAAGCAGATAGGCACGGCAGAAATTGTCTACAAAATGTTGTTCTAAATGATAAAGATTGGCCATGAATTGAAAAACACTTGATGTATGCACCAACTTTTTTTTGAACAATTGAAGTACGTATAGTATTTGTCTGTCATGTTACTGCTTTTTGCTGCCAAAAATGGGAAGAGTACTCCTTCAATATAAGATCATGTGATTGTGGCTGGGCTTTGAACAAGTTTTTTCAAGAAGCTGGGCTTTCTCGAAGCCGAAACAAAGCGTCGGCACCGCATCGTATGTAACACAGCTTTCTTATTCAATGCTCGAGGATTCCTATCTATTAAATGCTTACAAGATTGTTATGCCCATTCCTCTTGAGTATACTACTAGTAGGCAAAGATGGTGATGTTTCAGCATTGATTTTGCCTTCTCAATTCTTTTTTATAAATTAATTATAATAATGTCTATGTCATAAGTGCGTCCAATAAAGCAGAAAGTCACACAAGATTGTGTCTCAATATGTGACGATGTTTGAAATGTACAAGATGAGACAATTAGATAATAAGCTATAATTCTCTTTTCAAATGAAGAACATGTATTAAGGACCAAGGTAGTATGCATATACATATGTGTGTGAGAGACCACAATTCATTGGTAAAATCACTGAAGCGAAGATAATGAAATCAAACCAATTTTATATAAGGTTGTGAAACATACTTAGTGAAACAAGTTGGCCAATGGGACAGTTACACGGAGGAGATACCTTAATGTGCAAGCAACTTAAACCAGTAATCCAGAATCGAACCTTAGCTTACAAAGTTCAATGTATTTGCGCAGCCATATCATATGTTCCCTGCCATATTCCGAAAATAAGCAGAAATTATCAAGAAACGAATAATGTGGCACGTTTGGCAACATGGAGAAATTCCAAACGCACACAGGCTAGAGCATAATATGAAATTCCAAAAAGGTACACTTCAACATAACTGACCAACTCCTTCTGACTATGGTGAATGACACAAGTGAGCAATCAGCAATTTTGCTATTGTATGTGCTCTAAAGACAAGAACTGCAAACCCAATCCCATCCGGGGGATAAAATAAATGAAAGCAGATAGGCACGGCAGAAATTGTCTACAAAATGTTGTTCTAAATGATAAAGATTGGCCATGAATTGAAAAACACTTGATGTATGCACCAATTTTTTTTTGAACAATTGAAGTACGTAGTAAAATATTGTGGCTGGGCTTTCTCCAAGAAGCCGAAACAAAGCGTCGGCACCGCATCGTATGTAACACAGCTTTCTTATTCAATGCTCGAGGATTCCTATCTATTAAATGCTTACAAGATTGTTATGCCCATTCCTCTTGAGTATACTACTAGTAGGCAAAGATGGTGATGTTTCAGCATTGATTTTGCCTTCTCAATTCTTTTTTATAAATTAATTATAATAATGTCTATGTCATAAGAGCAGTAGATTGTGTCTCAATATGTGACGATGTTTGAAATCATCAAAATTTGGTATGACCATTGAAGCTGCAATGTAACTTTTGATTGAATGATACGCAGTTGCATCCGATGATAAAGTGCCTGCAAAACAAAGAAACATTAGGGTTCCCGGAGTTTTATCTCCGGATAAAAAGCCTATGACGTTGAAGTTGGTATTTGAAATTAATGTTAGATTTGGAGTACTCTATAATTTAGCCGAGTGACTTAAAGTGTAAATCACGTACCATGCAATGTGGGAGAGATGATTACTTTATACAGTTGAAATCAGTGGAGTTGAGGGTAGTTTAACCAGCATTGATGCCGTGAATGAGTTGTTTTGTCATGCAGATGGTGGGCAGTTGCCCAATGCATGTTTGGTCTTGAGATAGCTTGTGTAGAGGATGACATGCGTCATGCCGGCTGAGAAACGAGAGGGCGACTTTCGTGAGATTTTTTGCTGGAGAAGTTTTTATGCCGAGCTGAGCTCTAGATATTGAGACTGAGCGCTCCGGATAATTGAATAAAACTAACGACTAAGGACAATGAGTGACTAGCTCGGATCATATCTAGAGGTGGACTTATTCTCGTATTGCTACTGAAGAAGTGCCACGTGTATAACGACCGGTCTTGCCCATGTCAATATGTATTTAGATAGGGGGCCTTTGAGGGCACCACACCAAATCTATTATTGCCCTTAAGGACACCACAATTCATGTTTATTTTTAAATCTTGCTATGACGCCTCAAGTAGATTTACTGTGGTGCCCTTAAAGGCTCCCATTTAGATGTTCAAATCATTTGCATCTAAATAAATCACTAGTATACTCGAGCCCTCCACTGATTGGTGTTAAGCCAGTTGATTATACCATTTATTCTGTATCATTTTGTAGTGGGTCTGTGTGTATATATACCTTACTTTGTATCGCCCTCTAATTCATGCACGTATTATCAGCAATTTTGTGGTTGTCGTGGACTAATTTTCTGGACCACCGAATCATCAGTTTGGAAAAATTTGATTGGAGGCTTGTTTTCATACATAAGGGTCCACCAGAAATCTCACAAATCCTATTAGTTAGACACACCAAGTAGGATTTGATCATGAACCGTAATAAAACTTTTTACGTATTGCAAATAATAATATCATACCGGGTAATAATGGAGGAAGATATAAATAATGTCATCCCATTACTTTTAATATTACTGTATTTGATTAGTTATTAACCTACGTCCCATAATATAAATCCGTTAAGCCTTTTCAATTGTATCATAATATAAGTTTATATAGAATACCAATTGAGTATTTATTACATTTTTTCACCTTTTACCCTCATTTATTACATACTCACCAATTTTCAGTGCTTTGCATTAATAACAATCAAATGTTATTTTTTATTTTTTCTATCAAAATTAATACCAGATAACTCAGTTAACAAACTTTCTTAATTCAGGTGAATAAATCCAAACAATACTACATTTTGGAACGGAAGGTAGTACATATAAAAAATTTTAAATGGTTAACTACTAATCAAATCTGAAAGATACAGATTGATGATGTGACATATTGTTAAACTACCATACATGTTATCTCTTCATGCAGAAATTGTATTTTCAGGTTACTGCAACATTTTTTATTTCATGTCAGATCGGGTCAGAGCTGACATTTTTTTTAAGTCCCCGTTGAAATTGTTATAAAAAGCCCGTGCAAATTTGCTCTAGCCGTTGGAAAATACAACGAGGAGGGGAAAATGCAACGGGGAGGGGGAAGCAAAGTGATATATATATATATATATATATATATATATATATATATATATATATATATATATATATATATATATATATATATATACAAAGGAGGGAGATTTGCATGAGGGCGTGAGAAAATTTTATCGGGCCCGTACAAATTTGCACAGGCTCTTTCTAACAATTGCACGGGTGACCTAAAAAAATATTAGGTCTGACCCGACCTGAAATGAAATAAGAAATGTTACATTGACCTGAAAATACAATTTCTCTATTTTGTGTTTTACTAATGTTCCTTGAAATGTAAGTTTACATCAATGATAATATATATATATATATTCCGCAAAATGTATATAGAGGGGGGCGGATGCACCCTTTAGAAGGGGGCACTCGCCCCCCTTGGATCCAAAGAAAACACAACTATATATATGTTATGTATTTTTTCGTCTCTCATAAAATTTATAATTGCCTCTATCGCATATAATACCTGGATAATTTGACATAAAGTTATTGTCATGTAATTAAAAATACGTAGTAATTACCAAAGTGATACATATATAAACAAATACTAATAACTTTGGAAATGTTTGTTTCCGTAAAACATTGTTTGTAGTATTATAAATCCTTATTGGTAAAAGTAGGAAGATAAATGTGTTCAGATTCTATATGTTGTGTTTCTTTTCAATTATATAACGTAAAATGTATAATCATATTTCTTTAGCGATACAGAGTAGTGCTTATTTTTGAATCCAAAGGGACACTACTATACATTTTTTTGTTGCAAAAATTCTTTAGAATTATCGTCCCCTCTCATATATATGTGTGTGTGCGTGTGTGTGTCTACATATTCATGGCCGTCCACCCATTAGGTGAGCCAAGCGACAGCCGAAAGCCCACCGTCAGGGCGGGCCCCCTGTTACGAGGCTTAAAAAAATTATGTAGGTCTAATCCCAACTAACACAAAATAATGTGTTTACAAAAAAAAAAAAAAAAAAAAATCAAGACCCAATGACCAAGAAAATGAAATAAAATACAAGCCCCCTATAATGTGTATTAATTAAAGACCCAATGACCAAAAAATAAAATAAAATTCATAGCCCATTTAATGAGTATTAATTACAATAAAAAATTTATGAAAACATTAGAAAGACAAAAAGATACCAAAAAACGTTTGAATGAGCTAGCCATTATATTGATTGATAAGAATATGATTAATAAAATTGACAATTCTATTTTGATAAGTGATTTCACATCGAAATGACAATTTTTTAAGTATGTTTTGTGTATACATTTGAATTTAGATTTCGTTTCTAAATATGCTAGAAAAAATATGTTCAATTACTAGGTATGTTTTGTGCCTATCAATTAATTTGAATTTTATATTTACGGATGTTAGAAGTGCGATGTTGAAATAATATTTTATAAGTATATATTTTCGAAAAATAAAAGAAAAAACCTTCGAACTAAACAACCCATTTTGACGAAATTGCCGAAGACCCTGAAAATTTCAAGGTCGGCCCTGTATATATTCTATACACAGAGTGATAAGAACATAATATTTTAGTTCTCAATCCAATCTTGTCTACGAATTGGCAGCAATAATTGTCAAGCATGTATTGTTCCATCACCGGGGTGTGAATTCTCTCTTGCATCCAATGATTTGGATCATTAGTACTTTCCGATGGGAATGTGATATAGAAGAGCTGAGTTGATACTTATTAGCGTTTAAGTTCAATTTAGTTGTAAAGTCTCACATCGATAAAATAGTAGAATGCTCACCCCCATATAAGTATGAGACATAAAAATGTCTTGTCAACTCGGGTCAGCCTTTTTAGACCAAACGATGATGGCGGTCTAAACAGTTGACCGGACCATTTATGACTAATTTAAAGCTATCAGGTATAGGTCTGGGGACGTTACAGAATGGTGTCAGAGTCGATCAGAGGGAGCTATGTGCTGCACCATAAGAGTCAAGAGATGGTGTAAGGGCACCGGAAATAACGGTGTAAGGGATGCCTCTCTAGTTACCTCTGGTAGGGAGGAAACTGGGATAAGTCCCCAAGGACAAGTCTTGGTCGTCTTAGCGAGGACGCTAGTCCCTTATAAGGGGGAGAATGTAAAGTCTCACATCGGTAAAGTAAGTGAATGCACACCCCCATATAAGTGTGAGTTATAAATATGTCTTGTTAACTCGGGTTAGCCTTTTGTAACCCAAGCGATGACGGCGGTCTAAGCAATTGATCGGACCATTTATGACGGGAACTTCTTGTGTGCTATCTCCATATGCACCGAAGTGACCCGTGGGTTGATCGGAACCACACAGTTTCTGTCCTGGATAGAAACTGTGTGACCCCGATCAACCCACTCAACCCACGGGTCACATCAGGGTATATTCCCTCACCACACAAGAATCTCTCATTTATGACTTATTTAGCGCTGTCAGACACAGGTCTGAGACGTTATATTAGTATTGCATGTTAGATAAATGAGAGAAAATAGATGTGATATTAAGTTTAAAAAACGTATTTGGTAATTTGAGTTAATCACTTTTGGTCTAGCAAATACAATGAGCATAGGTGGTTGATATATATGTCAATTATGATTCACTTAAGATAACTATACTGTACAAAATCGATGTAGTATCAGAGAAGAATTTCAGACAGAACTAAAAGTCGCATTGAAAAAATGAAAGAGTGAAAAAGAACATGATATAAAGTTGAGAAATAAAATGTTTAGTAACGTGAGTTTACCAGTTTATATACGTCAAACGAGGACCCTGCGCCTAAATCATTTTTGTGGCTCAAATAACGTAAGTTTAAGCTATTGTTGTTTTAGCATTAGAATAGATTTGGCCGTATGTTTTTGGTGTTTGGGTTTCCAATATACAGATGCCTATATTGTCACCCTAGCACCCGATTTTTCCCGCATTGAGTTTTCCAGACTAGAATTTTAAGGAGGTAGGATTGTATATTGATGACATATGGTGTTTGAGGAGGTCATGATGACAAAATCTTGTAACTTTCTTCATTTTTAATAAATTACAGGTTTAAAAAAAAAAACCCTATTTGGTGCTTCTGGATGTTACAATATCAAAAACTTGCGTCTGAAATTCGACTTACTTTTACTTTATTTTTATATGTATAAGATAATGTTGAATTTGACTAATTTAATACATTGAAACAAGTTAAAATGAATGGTATGCATGAGTAAAATTTATTTATACTTTTAGAGTCATTTGATCTATTTATAAAATATTGCAAGACCAACTCAACCTTTTCAATATCAAAACAACATGATTCGACCCATGAATTATTATTATTATATAGTATTATTTAACATTACATCAGACGTATATAACTAATTTGTTGATCAAAATCAAATAAATTTTTCGATCACTAGATCTTGAAACTCGATACCTTTTTGATTCACCGTTAAGGTATTTTGTGTCCATCTCAAACTTAAAAACCTTAAATCGATCTGAATACCTTTTCGAGTCAAACATGAGTGTTTATTTGTAACTCAGTCTTTCCATTAAAAAAAATAATATAAAAAATCCATTCTTCGGCTTTTTCTTTCTTTTCGGAACGAAAGAATAACACCACACACGTCCAGAGCGGGGATCAAACCCTGAACTCCCACTGAGAGCCATGTTAGACTTTATTGGATTATCACTAAGGTACATAGTTATCAGACCAGAGCCGGTCATTGACCCGGAAAGGACACCGGGTCACCGGGTCAGTGATTCAACCGGTGGGTCACGTCATATACTTAAAAAATATAATTGAATATTCAAAACACAAAGATAAAATAAAATATGACAACCATAATTATTTTCAAAATACTCCAACAAACACAATTACAAATTAGACAACATAAAATGCTCAAATGATTAACTGTTGTGCAAGTTAAAGCGCAAATAATTAGCCTTTTCTTTAGATAAGTATTGTAGCTACTGTTACAATTTCATACATTCCTAAAAAAACAAAGCAATACATTCAATTCATAATGAAAACAAGCTCATTATCTTCACTTCAAGTTTTCGACCGTAAAAAAAGTTCAAATACTCATAAATACCAATAATTATTTCCTAAAAAACAAAAAATATTACATACTGTTGCTCGATTTTTTTTTGGTGAGAGATCTGCTCGATGTTCTTTTTTTTTTTGACAAAATTTGCTCGATGTTTTGAGATTTATACTATTTAGAACTGAAGCTTTTTTTAGAACCGGTTGAGGGTGAATGAAATCCCGATGACAAAAAAAAAAAAAAAAAAAAAATCTGGGTTGATGGAAAACCGCCCGGGTCACCAGGTTGACCGGTCCGAACGCCGGGTCGACCAGTTCCACCGCCGGGTCGACCGGTCCGACCGCCGGGTTGGACGGGTCAGAACGATTCACTTGCTTAAACGGTCGAATGCTTGACCCGACCCGGGTTTGAGACCGGTTCGACCGCCGGGCCGGGCCGGGTCTGATAACTATGCTAGGGTATGTACCCGAGTACTCCAATCCTTCGTTTGATGAGTCTCATTCAATACATATTCATTTAAGTTTTAATTACTTGACGACAACCAACAAGACATTGACACAACGATAAGTGATGTGGTTCTTAGCTTGGAGATTCTGGATTCGAGGCTCTGTAGGGACAAAATGTGTGTGCTTGTGTGTATATTTCGTATCCGTTAATTACTTGACGACATGCTACTGGGTTCGAGTCTCAGTAGGGACAAAATGTTTGCGTGCGTATGTATATTTCATATCCGTCAAAATAAATATAAATAAATTTCTTGACGACCTGCTAAATATAGAAAGTAACCTTTTGAAACGGGGATTGAACTGAGGCACCTATAAAAACGATTGCATTTTTTGTATCAATTGAATTCCTGTCCTAAATCCCCACAATACATAAATAAAAATCGAAACATTTTCAAAGAAATTGAAATGAACTTTAAAACCTTATTTTGCACTCAAAGTGAACAAACTTGATCTTAAAAGACACAATAATATGAAGCTTGACAGCAGCGGCCGCTGGATTAGGGGACAAATGGAAAAAAAAAAAAAAAAAAAGGCAAATTAAGGCTTAATGCACGACAAATGGGGGAAGTTATTGTGTTATGAGGGAATTTAAAGGTTAAGTGATGGGTGAAAGCAATCGAACCTTGCGCGTTTATACACGAATAAAAGCTGTGTGGTGTGTGGGGTACACGCGCGCGGTGAAAAACACTACACAATAACTTCCAGACAAATGGTGGGTGAACATTGGGCGAAAGGAAGAGAATGATGGAATCTTCATTGTGGTGGGGGTGGGGGGAGCCATAATTTTTTGCAGGTATTTTTGTCTTCTCCTTTAAGTTCCATTATATAATCATTCGTACACGGCGTATAAACTAGATTAGTGGAGCTGCTCTTAATTAATTGGGACAAATTGTTCAACTTTTGGCAGTGTGTTGTGATCTTTTTGGTATATAATCAGACAAGAAAATAGATTAAGTAATTATAATAGTTACGTAATGTTTGATCCATAGGGCGGTATAATTCATTTGTCAACATTAATTAAAGCCTACAGCACGTGGTAGGTAACTAAAACTGCTACAATGAAAGGTGCACTAGCAGGACGGAAAGTTATTATGTGGTGTCTTCAAACGGTGTGGAGACAACGTGTGACATCATACAGACCATACAGTTTTATTCTGTATTTAAACTGTGTGGTTCTGATCTTTTTCCTGACAAGACTACCTACACAAATGGGGTACAAGGTTATTTATATTATTGTCACATTTGCTAATTGTTGTAACACAAACCGTCGGGGATTGATGGTTATTTGTGGTAAGAACATATATGTAAACAATCAAACAAACACTGAAGCAAAAAGAACATAGATTTAACGTAGTTTCTGACAATGTGTCGACTAATCCATAGACAAATGAGAATATTTTATTAACTACAGAAAGTTATAGATTTGCACACACATATAAGTTACAATACATTTGGTATTTATATGCCTTGAAAGTCAAACCCAAACCGCCATAACAGTCAAACCAAGCAACGATAGAAATACCCCAGAAGAATCCCTAAAAAACTAGCGAAATTCACGTAGACGTGTTCCCCAAGTCAGTTGAGAACCAACTCAGCTGACTAGATGCAGCAATCGATCACTCTGTTGGTTATACAACAGAACACCAGACTCAACATCAACAGTACATTGCTCAACTGACCAAAAATGAACTTACAACACAGACCCAACTGCATAGTTTAAGTCACCATTGCAAATTTCCACATTGACTTGAACTCCATGCAGATTGCAGACTGACAAACCAGATGCACAAGTGCACAACCAAGTGCCAAACTTCCTCGTTGCTTTAGATTTTAATGCCTTAAGAGAACCCATTCTTCAACTTAGTATTCTAGATACATATGAACAACTTTGGATGTTCAGCAAGTCCAGACACAACTGAAACTTACTGTTGGAACAGATTTATTGAACATATCAACAGGATTGTCATCAGTGCTGATCTTCTTCACCTTTATCCTCCTATCATTCCTCAGTAAATGGTATCTTACATCAATGTGCTTGGTTCTTTCATGATAATCATGATCCTTCTCCAAGCATATTGCACTCAAATTGTCACAGCACACCTCAACTTCATCTTGATGCAGACTCAGTTCATTGACTAGCCTTTTAACCAGATTGCCTTCTTTGTTGCTTTTGTCAATGCAATATTCTCCGCTTTAGTAGTAGATAATGTCATTGTTGCCTGTAAATTTGTCTTCCAACTTACCACAGAACCACTCAAAGTAAACACATACCCAATCATGGATCTCATGCTGTCTACAACAACAGCATAATCAGAATCACAGTACTCGTGATAAAACATTGAGTACTGATGGCCAAAATAGTGACGGTCCAACTTTAATCGGCAGCGTACCGAGTCGGATGCACTATAGTAGCAAGCAAGGTCGATCCCACGAGGAATTTATCGAATACCATAGTCATAATCGAACTTAGTTTAGGTGAATCAATGGTTGTTCACATTTTGAATTACACTATAACGATATTTAAACTAAATATAAAGAGATATAAAGAGAGAGACATAGCCAAATCATGATCCAACTGAATACCCTCACCCTTCTAATCGACTATCTCGGGAACGAGCTTTACCAACCAACCATCCTAGAACTTATATTGACTCATTCATGGGTGCAAACTCCTAAAATAGTACTAGGCACTATTCAATGACCTAATACCCTTTGCCCGGTTCAACCGTCCGCATTTAAGGATTTAACTGACCGAAACAAGATTAACGCACTAGAGTTGCTCGATTAATCAACCGATAAACCTCGTTCCCTAATTGAATCTAAACAACTCAGTCAATTATAAGAAACGATCTTAAAACTCCTTTTCCCACACCCCTTCGCAACATACCTTTATAAAAGTGGTGTGTGTGGTTATGAACTAGGTGATTAGGCTAATTCAAGCTCTAAGAACAAGTTTTAAGACATGAATTTATCAATATAACAACAATTAAGCACTACCCATTCCCAATTTCATCAATTAGAGGGTGATTTCTTCAATCTTCACATGATTTGACTATGTAGATGTTTAGCTACTCATAGTAAAACAAGAAATAACAATCAAAACGAGAATTAAAGACATAAAACAAGAAAGGAAATGCTATCAATTACCAAAATCACAAAAAGTTGGCTTTATATCAAGCTTCATCAACACCATGTCAATTGGTGAGGAAGAAGGTCCAAAATGCAAAATTAAAGATAGTTTTGCTAGAATCTAAGCTCGATTGTGCTTAATTTAAGTGAAAATATGGTGTAAGAGTGAATCTAGGGAAGAAGTCGACCTAGATAGTAAAAGGTGTAAGTATGAAAGTGTAAAAGTGTGTAGCCGTCCCTTAAAAATCATTGCAACAAGTATTTATATGCTCCAAAAATGTGTAGGAAAAGTGCTTTTGGCGCGCCCCAAAATGGATTGTGTGATTTTGGGAGGTCTCTGTTCCAACTTGGCGTGCCCCAAACCTTTTGGCGCACCCCAAACATGTTCTGTGACTTGCTGGACATCTTGCTTGACCTTTGGTGTGCCCCAAACCTTTTGGCGTGCGCTGAACACCTCCTGGCTCCAGTTTCTTCACTTTTCTCTATTTTCTTCTATCTCCAACCATTGGTTTCATCTTTTACGCTTCATGCCTTATCTTCCGGGCTTACGAACGCCTAGATCCTACGTCACAACATCTAACACAAACCGAGCATAACTCCGCAAAATAACTAGGGCTCGAAAAAGGGCCAAAACATCGTAAAATGCCGAGTTTTTCCATCTAGATGACGGTTTACCTCATGGTGGGTGTGCAATGTGATTTTTGCCTTAAATATGGTCTAAAACTACCCGGAATGAACCAAAAGTGCCATAAACGGGGGTTGAAACATGCACCGGAGCATAGTAAAGTTGACTCTCATCAACCACCCCCTCACTTAGAGTTTGCTCGCCCTCGAGCAAAATGAGTGTTTTAAAAGAATCCAATGAGTCAACGTTACACGCGTAGGTCGAGTCAATCACACATCAAAGATAACCGGGAAGTAAATGAGTAAATGCATACAACTTAACCCTACCTTATCAAGCAAACGGGATGTGAGTGTGTGAATAGCTACTCCTACATTTACCACGGTTCACCGGTTTGGATTATGGACGCTAGGTTAATACGACTACTCCATAGGCTCATACTTCATAAGCATCTCCACTAATCGGGGCCAACCGAGGCTAAGTAAGGTCGAGTAGGACTTGCACGGTTGTAACGTTAGGCTAGGGACGGGGCTAACCGAAGGGAATTTCTGGGGAATAACCAAGAAAGAGGCAAAACGAGCAAGCTTAATCAATAGGTGTAACAATACAAAGCGTAGCTAGCTCTACCCTTCTCTAGCTCGAAATGAAACTAGAAACATGATCCAAGAAATAAAATGTCATATCGCACTATGTCTCAAGTGTAACGAGGCAAAAACATACAAGCATCGTACTAAGGACTCGTCCCAAACACCAACATCATATAACAAATCAATACATGAATCTCATACACTTGGCTTTCTTTGACTCAACATTTATTACACTTTTGTTGACTTTATTGCAAGCTTTCTTTGATTCATTTCATTTTCTTTTCACTTTTTGACTCTTTTTTTTATTTTTTTTTATTTTTTTACTTTTGAATTTAGAAAGCTGCACTATACAATGATTCTATTAGGTTTGAGTCAAAGACCATAACATACACATAAAATGAATCGAGCTCCTACCCTCCAATATCATGAAATAGCTCATAATACCAACTCCTCAATACAAACAAACCACTCTAAGCAAGTGTGATCTAGATAAAAAAAATGATTAAGCTTCACTCGTAGTGTGTTCAAGGGAATGTAGACCAGAAATAAGGCTCGGGGTCGGGTAATTATGGGCTAAAAATGAACGGATAAGTGTCGGATGGGGGTCTAACCATCCTACCAAGGCTTAGAGGGGTTACTGTGGAATATGTCACGGGATGGCTATTTGGCTCTGGTTAGGTCAAAGAAGTGCCATAACCGTCGTCCCAAACTCTACCAAGGTCGGCCTTTCTATTTCGTCTTGAAGTTAATGATATGAGTTCTAGGTAGCCGAATTGTGCCTAAGTCTACCATAATCAGTCACTAGTCACCATGGTTCATGAAATCGAAGCCGTGCATGCATGAAAATCCCGTCTCCAAGATAAGGTAGTAAGCCAAGTAACATGCATTCAAACATTCACTAAACTGTTTATCCTATCAACGTGAAGACTCAACATACGAATGCAACATCAAAACCTTGGAAAATTTTAAAAATTGCTCAATTTTTACTAAAGTAGTGACCAAACAAAAAGCATACAACACAATGGCTAAATTCAACAATGAATCATATATCATAGCTAAGCCTACCATCCCCCACTTTAAATGCAACACTGTCCTCAGTGCATGAATGATAAAGGAAAGAAGGCTTAGCTTAACCCGGCAGAAAGGCGCAAATCATGTACGTGACATATCCATGAAAGTTCCACTCGAATACCTGAAGCCATGAGACAAAAACACCAAGAAACGCATGCACGGGGAATAGCCACCGTGCCAAAAGCATGCAAAAATATCAAGATATAATCAAAGAGATCAAAGTCACATACACGAGCATACGAAACCAAGGGTACCAAACAAGGAGCATATGAGAGGAAAAGATAATAAAAACGAAAAACAACCCTCCATGCATAAAAAAAAGGGCCAAAACGGGCCAAAGTGATACCAATCCAAGTAGCATACAGAAGAGAGAAGAGAGAAAAAAAGTCAAGTGCCCGTGAGGGCTTACAACTCCAAAATAGTCAAAAGCAACAGACTCATTACTAGTCTAAACGTAAAATAGCTATGCGAAAAATAAAGTCCTAGACCTAGTCCTGAGTCATCTCATCGAGCAAGTACTTTGTAGCTGGATCTGTGGAGGACTCTGGAGCAGCAGAAGCTTATGTCGGGGCAACTCCTAGAACTGACTGATCCCCCTAACCAGTCACTGAACCTACCTATGTGTCAACCACCACATCTGTGCCACCTGTACCCTGAACTGACGTGTCTACAACCTCATCATCCTCCTCTGAAGAACTACCATCAGCAGAATCTGTAGCCTCCTCATCACTCTCCTCTGAACCATCACGACCATCACCATCACCCTCACCGCCCTCACGAGTCTCAGCCTCCCTAGCTCCCCTCTCAAGAAAACCAGCCCTGGTGATAAAAGTATCTAGCTCTCCAGGATAAACATAGGAATCAGTGGGATCAAAGAGGGTATCCTGGATAGAAGGGCCACCAGAAGCACGCAGGGCCTTGACAATTCTAGCAAGGATGAGCCTCTGATCTTCCGCCCACTCCCTCTGCGTGGCGGAAGCAGTATACATATGCCTCTTAAAGGTGGAAAGAGTGGAGGAGGGTGGTGCAAAAGATCAGCTACGGGGTGGCCTAGGAGCCCTGGAGGAAGATGGGATGTCTGAGGGCATACGGGTAGGACGTGCTAAGGGACTCTATCGAACAATCCAGCCTGATTTCTTCCCACCAATTTCATCATCATCATAAATGGGAACTTGGACACCATGGGCAAACTCGCAAATGAGGTGTGGGAAGATAATTCTCCAAAAACGGTCGTTACGGACATCCTTGAAAGATTCATAGATAACCTTACCAACGTTGATTGGGAGATTGAGGTGCAAAGCATTGATTAAGTCAAATTCGGGAGGCTTAAGGTTGGTGATGTTCTCACGAGGTCGGAGACGGCTAAGGACAAAGCGGGAAATAACTCTCGAATCAACCGGCCATTCTGGAGCACTAATGTCGAGCCGGACTCCCGAGTTATTGAGATTCTAAGGGACTTGCGGACAAAGGGCTAACCTTCCCTCCTCTTGGTGATCCACACCCCCAACTCTCTTAGCCTCAAGGATGGTTTTGTAGTCGGCCTAATCGGGTACTTCGGGGATAGAAAGATGTGAGTTGACGGTCTCAGGGGAGAAGGGGATGTCAACACCTCTTACCGTGACTACACCACTCTCAAGGTCAACCATCGAGAAATTACCCCAAAATGCACGGACAATGGACATGTTGGGTGGATTGACGGGTGCAGTCATGAGTTTCTCCCACTTACGGTCCTTAAGGTTCTGGACAAAGGTGTTGTCGACCTTAAAAACATCAAAGGCTCGCTCAAGGGTGGCGCTCTTCTTTCGGTAAACTTGCATATAGTTGTGGTAGGCTGGGGTCGAGATAAAATGATGTTCTAAGGGAAGTGGGTCGTTTGGAAGACGAGGGCCTCGAGGAGGGTTGGAACGAGTGCCGGTAGGGCTATGGATTATGAGTGTGGCTTGTCCGGTTCGAGCCTTTTTCTAGGGATTGGCCTTGGCCTTATCCGGATCTTTAGCCTTATCATTACCCTTGCTTTTGCCAGAAGAGGAGGCTTCGGGTTGGTTACGTTTGGGTGTCATGAGCCTAAGGTTTTGACCAAAACAACACCAATTCAACACCAATCCCCAGCCACCGTCCAAAATCCAATACAAGGCAACCAGAATCCTATACAACCCATCACCAAATACCAACAAAGCAAGCACCACCACAACCACACAAAATCAAAAACAACAAGCCCAGCCACCACAAAACAAGAGAGCAAAGCCAAAACAAAATTCAAGTCAATTCGTAGTCCAAAATGGGTCAAAAGAGGAAATGGGAATTGATGACAAGCCCTAAAATTTGAAATTGACAAGAGGAGTAAGCCATACTTACCAAATCAAAGCCAAAACAAGATGAAGGAGAGATGCCAAGTTCAACCGCAACAAAAACGAGTTGTGGCCGGCCGGAAAATCTTCAAAGACGGCGTTAATGGTGGAAAACACAGCACAGGGGATGGAAGTTAGGAAAGGGGATAAGAAAAGAAAAAAAAAGGAATTGGGGGTAAGAGGACGAGGAGAAAGAGTTTAGTGGGGAGAATTTTGGTTTGGAGGAGTTGGGGTAGGGACGGCGGTGGTGGAGAGCCGGAGGCGATGGAGAAAAGGTCTGAAAATCGGGTGAGTAGTTGGGTGAGAAATGAAAAAGAAATTGGTGAAAAAGGCTTATAAAGGCAGGATCGGCGCGCGCTAAAGTTGTTGGCATGCGCTAAACGAGGGACAAGGCTGGGCTGAAGTCTATGTTAGAGTTCGGCGGACGCCAAACACACTGGGTGCGCTAAAAATGAGGTGAAGCGGACAGAAGGCTCTGTTGAAGCTCGGCGCGCGCTGAAGTTGTTGGCGTGCGCTAGAAGAGAAAAGGAAGCAACCTGAACACTCTGTTGGAGTTCGGCGGGCGCTAAACCTTTTAGCGAGCGCTACACTTGAACAGAGGCTAAGCAGAAAGTGGGCTGAAATTTTGGCGCGCGTCAACATCTCAGGCGTGCGCTAAAACTTTTAAAACACCAAAAAGAGTATTTGTGAGCCAAACTCTCCCAAATTAACACCCTAGACCACTCCTAACACCTAAAAACTAATGAAAAACAGAGAAACGGTGGGTTGCCTCCCCCAAGCGCCTGTGTTTTACGTCGTTGGCTCGACGGAATGACTTATGCGGTGTCAACTTTAAAGTTATACCATTGACACAAAGGTGGAAATGGTGGATAGAAAGAAGTTTGGTGGAATTATACGATTTGGATTTGGTCAAGTTTATAGTCCTTGACAAGACTCACACGAACCAACACAAGGGACGGGATCCTTAAGGAGAATAACCTCGAGTGCCTCATCGAAATGTAGTCTTTCTTACTTCTTTAACCGAAGGCCATTTGTAACAAATGTCCACTTGGTTGGATGAGTTATCTCGACGGCACCGGAGGGGTAGACTTTAGAAACTATATAAGGACCCGACCACCGAGATTTGAGTTTTCCTTGAAAAAGGTGAAGGCGAGTGTTAGAAAGGAGGACCTCGTCAGCTTCCTTAAACTCTCGGGGCTTAATGGCTCTATCATGAAGTAACTTAGTCTTTTCCTTATAGTTTCTCGCACTCTCATAAGCTCTAAGGCAAAACTCATCTAACTCGTTCAACTGTGCTAATCGCCTCTCACCAACTAAACCATCATCCAAGTTTAGGAACCGGGTGGCCCAATATGCCTTATGCTCAAGCTCTACGGGTAGGTGACAAGACTTCCCATTCACCAACATGTAAGGGGACATACCTATGGGAGTCTTAAAGGTGGTTCGAAGGGCCCATAACGCATCATCTAACTTATTTGCCCAATCCTTAGGGTGTGACCTAACAGTCTTCTCAAGGATACGCTTAATCCCCCGGTTACTCAGTTCCACTTGGCCATTAGTTTGGGGGTGGTAGGCTGTCCCTAACTTATGCTTAACCCCATACTTGGCTAGAAGAGTGTTAAAAGGACGGTTATGGAAGTGACTACCGTTATCACTAATAATAGCACGTGGCACCCTAAAACGAGCAAAGATATTCTTCTTAATGAACCGGATGACCACATTCCTATCATTTGTAGGGGACGCTATGGCTTCTGACCATTTTGACACGTAATCACACGCAACTAGGATATACTTATTGTTATGTGATGAAGGATAAGGTCCCATAAAGTCCAGCCCCCACACATCAAACACATCACACTCTAAGATGGGCTTTTGGGGCATATCATTTCTCCTAGAGATTCTACCTACCCGTTGACACGCGTCACAAGCTTTCACATAGGCATATGAGTCACGAAAGATAGTTGGCCAATAAAAGCCACTTTGAAGCACTTTAAGAGCGGTTATATCCCCCATAAGATGACCACCGGCTTCCCAGTCATGGAAAAATGATAGGATATTCCTAATCTCTCCATCCTGCACACACCTCCTAATTATACCATCCGAGCAACGTCTAAATAGATATGGGTCATCCCATAAGTAGTATCGAACATCACTGTAGAACTTCTTGCTTTGATAATCCTTTAAACTAGGATCCACATACCCACATGCAAGAAAGTTTACAAAGGGGGCATACCAAGGGTCACCATGCCTACTCCGTTGCTCATAAGCACTCCTTTTCACCGGTAGCATCGCATCAACCACCATCAACTGCTCATCCGAGAATGATTCATTAATTTCCCGCTCAAATCTTTTTCACTTCCTCATCTAACGTCATACGACTCAAGTGATCCGCCACCACGCTTTCCCAACCCTTCCGATCCTTAATTTGCACATCAAACTCTTGAAGAAGCAAAATCCACCGCAATAAGCGGGGTTTGCCTCTTGCTTTGCAAACAAGTACCTCAATGCAGAATGATCGGTATGCACTATCACTTTAGATCCAACTAAATACGACCGAAACTTATCAAAAGCAAAAACAACAGCAAGCAATTCTTTTTCGGTCGTGGCATACTTAAATTGTGTGGGATTAAGTGTGTGACTAGAGTAGTAAATAGGCTTAAATATCTTATCGACTTTCTGCCCTAAAATAGCCCCTACGGCAGTGTCACTAGCATCACACATAACCTCGAACACTCGTGACCAATCAGGTGCAACTAGAATAGGTGCCGTCACTAATAACTTCTTAAGCATTTGAAATACATCGACACACTCTTGAGTGAAAATGAAGGGAGTGTCTTTTATGAGCAAGAGTGTAAGTGGCCTAGGAATCTTGGAGAAATCCTTGATAAAGCGTCGGTAAAAACCTGCATGTCCAAGAAAAGCCCGAAGGGTCTTCAAGTTCGAGAGGACGGGCAATTTCTCAATTGCCACAACCTTGGCCCTATCAACTTCAATCCCCATACGTGAAATCTTATGGCCTAGCACTATGCCCTCCTCTACCATGAAATGACCCTTTTCCCAATTAAGCACAGGATTAGTGTCTTCACACCTTTGCAAAAATTTATCAAGATTACTCAAACAATCATCAAAGGAGTCTCCAAACACACTAAAGTCATCCATAAAGACTTCCAAGAATTTCTCAATCATGTCCGTAAAGATATCCATCATGCATATTTGGAATGTCGCAGGTGCATTACACAACCCGAAAGGCATCCGTCTAAATGCAAAGGTATCATAGGGACATGTAAAGGTAATTTTCTCTTGGTCCTTAGGATCAATGCAAATTTGGTAATAGCCACTAAAACCATCAAGAAAGCAATAAAAAGCATGACCACTTAACCTCTCTAGCATTTGATCAATAAAAGGCAAAGGTAAGTGACCTTTCCTAGTGGCATCATTCAATTTTCGATAATCAACGCAAACACGATAACCGGTAACTAAACGGGTAGGGATCATTTCATTGTTTTCATTAGGTTGAACAGTCATAACTCCCTTTTTAGGCACCACTTGAGTAGGGCTTACCCACTCACTATACAAGATGGCGTAGATGATCTCATGCTTGTTTAGGGTGAAATTATACGATTTATTAAGATATATTTTATATCAATTTCCCCCATATATGTATGATTTTCATAGATATCGAGCCTTATAGTTAAATATTGAGTAAATGTTGTTTTTAAGGGTTAATATGAAAACGTATCGATTTTTATGTTTATTTGGTGTTTTTATATTATTTTGGAAATTATTACGTTTTGGTATGTTTTTGATATTTGTAGATACTCATTGATGATGGAAAAAGGTGATCCTAAAAGGCTAAAAATTCGAGATGGAAGAGGATCAATCAAAGATATGGAAGAATAAAAGAGATAAGGAAAGAAATAAATCAAGATAAAGATGGAATTATCAATTTAATCGTCAGTGGACGGGCGTCCATATGAATCAGACGAGCGTCTAGTTTGGACGGGCGTTTGGTGAAGTGGCCGAGCGTTCAGAAGCTGAAAAAGAGAACAGAGAGTTTGGACGTGTATTGAACGAGCGTTCACTCAAACCGAATGAGCGTCCGTTATAATGAACGGGCGTCCAGCACCGTTACTGTAGCAACCGACTTGATTTTCCTATTTAAACAGCTGCGCCCCAACCCTATTTTACATCAGATTTTTCATACGAAAATAACACCAAGAAGCAGCCGCAACTTGGAGGTTTCAAGGCCGGTCACCCGAGCCTTGTGCTCGGGTGAACCGAGGTTAGATTAGGATCGTTTTTATTTTGTTTTTCATCCATGGAGTTCATCCAATGTATTAAACTATGTGAGTTTGTTTTCTTTCAATTTATTCAATCCTTTTTATTTCCATGATCTTGATTTATTTTGTATCTTTCTTTGTGCTTATGATGCCATGAGAATAGATTGGAAAATTAGTTCTCTATTGATAGTTACAACATACGGAAGTTGCGTAACGTTAGATCACCATAGAAAGATAGGATCTTTAATCATTAACGATGACAAATTAATTGGTTAGATTTCTAGGTTGTTAGATTCGATTATACGAGAGTAACTTGAATCTACACCGAGTTTTGTATTGAAAATCAGTCTCAACATTCGGAAGATGAGAGATTGATAAATTGAATTCACTAAGGAATTAGGAATCCGTAGCTTGAGATCAAATTCACTAAGGAATTAGGGGTTTATATCTCGTGATAAGGTGAAACCACAACTTAAATTAAAATCATGAGATGAACTAGGATTGAGATCACATAGGTTTGTATATTGGTTGTTTCCATGTCTTTAGTTTAGATTGTTTTTATGTTTCTTAGGTTAGATTTATCTTGACTGTTCTTTATGTTTTTATGTTTTTCTTTCGTTCTTTCGTTTTTATGAGTAATAATTGGTAGGATTAAGGAGATTAGATTGAACATACCTTTTCCTTGTGGATCGACCCCTTACTCATTACGCTTTACTAGCAACAACCCGATGTTTTGGTCGGTTAGGAGTTAGTTTTGCATATAGGTTAGGGTTATAAATTTTCTTTTGTTTTTAATGATGCAAAATCTCCGCAACAAAAGTGGCGCCGTTGCCGGGGAGTAGGTGTCATGTTGAATCTGATCTTGTTAGTTCTCGATTTTGTTACGTTTTATTTTTGTTTTTAATAAAAGTAGCGTTTAATAGGTTGAGAGTTTTTATTTCGCCGTGTTTTGATGACCGTTAGGTTAAGAATGTGCAAAAGTTTTTTACTCAACTTGTTTTACGTGAAGTTTATCTGTTTAGTTGTTACCTAGTCTAACCCTGTGCATAAATTTATCTGTGGCTGCTGTCTGTGATGATGTGTTCATAAGTTTTAGGGTTTGCTGTGTTATTTTCCTGCGTTTCTGTGCATTCTTGTTGTTGGACGAGCGTCTGTATGTTTGGACGCCCGTCCAGTTCATAATCTGCAGGTGGACGAGCGTCCGGTATACTGAACGCCCGTCCGGGGTTGAACTCCAGGTGAACGCCCGTCCAACTCGCGTCCAGTTCCGCATTTCTTCTAAATTTGATTTTTAATGCTTTATTTAGTATGGATTTCTTTCATTCGAGCTTATGTGGCTGTATTCTTTTTACGTAGATGTCCTGAACGTACATGTTTACATCTTTCCATCTATGAATCCATGTTAGATAATTGATCTTACCTTTTATACTTGATTCATCTAGGCAAGTTATAGTTAATGTCGGTTTCCGTAGGCTATAACTGTTTTTATTTTTCCGTAGCTAATGTCGGTTCCCGTATGCTACGTATCTTGTGATGAATCCCGTAGACCTTAAGATTTATGAGCTTTCTTTTTGTTTTTATGATTCATATGGGTAGCTACTCGTCGGTTTTCCGTATGCTACAACTCGGACCATATGAGTTATATCTTTTTAGTATAGACAATGTTGGTTTCCATAAGTCTATCACTTTAGATAAGTCTTAAGGCGCGTTTGCATGTAGTGACAAAGACTTGTCGTTTATCGTAACTCGTCATTATTTGGTAGACGTTTATTTTATATATGTCGTGTTGCAAATGAGTGGGCTAGTTTTCTTTCTTTTATTTTCTTTTATTTTTGCATATCATTTAGATGCATATCATTTAGTTGCATGTCATCTAGTTGCATTGTTTCTTTCTTTTATTTTTCTTGAGTGTAGTTAGCTGTCGGTTTCCGTAATACTACCTCGTTTTTTTCATGATGGTTCTTGTTGGTTTTCCATATGCCATCATTATTATTATTGCATATCATGTAGGTTTGCATTGTATTGCATTTTCATATAGTTGCACCTAGCCTACGAGTTTGTGATAATTTCATGTGTATGTTTCCATCTTTATGTGAGCATAATTTGAATATCTCTATAAATTCTTTTCCATGTGCTTTATTTGTATAAGTCTAATCTTTTCCCCGTAGACTCTTTTTGCATTGATCAAGTCTGCAGGATATTTTTGATAGCTATTGTGCACTTTCACGATGAATTCAGTTTACCTGTGATGCTCCACAGTCTACTGAGCTATGCAAGCAATCCTGGTTCTTGTTGGTTCCTCCAGAATTGCCAGCATCCAATCAGCTAAGTTCTCTAATTTATTATTTCTGTATAACTTGAGGACAAGTTGCAATCTAAGTGTGGGGGAGAGGATGGTTTATATGTATCTATGAGTCGTTTGCTCAATTTCTGTTATATTCCTATGAAAAAGTGCTTAATTTTAAAATTTTTGTTTTGTCCCGAGTGAGCATTGCATGTCTTTGTTCGATGTTTATAATCATTTTTGCTGTATTCTGTATATTTAGTAATTTTAGTTGTTTCACCCGACACTCTTTTTTCACATGCCATAGTAAATGATGAGCTAAATGTTGAAAGCCTACCCCATTTTAGTTGGAGATTTTTGATGATTATAGCATGTTTCTTTGCTTATGTACAATTCTTGAAAAGTTTAGTAGTTTGTATTCTAGGATTAAAGTATGACATACTGTGAATATCTGACGGTTTGAATGTGATAAGTGAAACGTGATTAAGTCTTTGCAATAGTAATAAATTGTTTACTTGAGGTGTTATGCTCAGTGGTCTGTGCTACTAGAAAATAATCTTTTCCACTTCGCCGACGAAATCTCTAAGTAAACATAATTGTAATTGTGTGTGTCGGAAGTGGTTTATGATTTGGGTGAGGTAGGGTGTACCACGTATGTCCTATTCCACTATGATGACCAAAAGCTCACGACGTCGGTTTATAGTCGCCTTATGATTGGAGTAAGGTAGGGGATTATCTTGAAATGTCCTATTCTGCTATGAGGGCAAAAGCTTATTCTGATGTGCGTTTAAAAGGTGAAAATATTGAAATATATTATTATGAATAAGTAAGGACTTAGTTATCGTTAATCTTATACCCAGTATAAACTGAAGGATATGTTGTAGGGATTATCCTCTGAGTCTGTCAGAAATGTTTTAGATATTCTCTACTATTTCTTTTTGGGATATGTATGTCTTGTAAGGTGCCTGTTATAATTTTTGAATATTTCTAACTCAGATGGGAAACCGGGCTAGTTTTGGTTTGAATAACTTTCAAATTGTGGAACTTAGTGGAAGTTTATTATGGCTATGCACACACTCACACGGGTGAACTTCTAAGTTAATAAATATGCTTCATATTTGTATGGATGTTTATTTTTCTCGAGTGATGTTTTGTTTGTTTTACTCGAGGACGAGCAAAAAGATAAGTGTGGGGGTGTTGTTTAGGGTGAAATTATACGATTTATTAAGATATATTTTATATCAATTTCCCCCATATATGTATGATTTTCATAGATATCGAGCCTTATAGTTAAATATTGAGTAAATGTTGTTTTTAAGGGTTAATATGAAAACGTATCGATTTTTATGTTTATTTGGTGTTTTTATATTATTTTGGAAATTATTACGTTTTGGTATGTTTTTGATATTTGTAGATACTCATTGATGATGGAAAAAGGTGATCCTAAAAGGCTAAAAATTCGAGATGGAAGAGGATCAATCAAAGATATGGAAGAATAAAAGAGATAAGGAAAGAAATAAATCAAGATAAAGATGGAATTATCAATTTAATCGTCAGTGGACGGGCGTCCATATGAATCAGACGAGCGTCTAGTTTGGACGGGCGTTTGGTGAAGTGGCCGAGCGTTCAGAAGCTGAAAAAGAGAACAGAGAGTTTGGACGTGTATTGAACGAGCGTTCACTCAAACCGAACGAGCGTCCGTTATAATGAACGGGCGTCCAGCACCGTTACTGTAGCAACCGACTTGATTTTCCTATTTAAACAGCTGCGCCCCAACCCTATTTTACATCAGATTTTTCATACGAAAATAACACCAAGAAGCGACCGCAACTTGGAGGTTTCAAGGCCGGTCACCCGAGCCTTGTGCTCGGGTGAACCGAGGTTAGATTAGGATCGTTTTTATTTTGTTTTTCATCCATGGAGTTCATCCAATGTATTAAACTATGTGAGTTTGTTTTCTTTCAATTTATTCAATCCTTTTTATTTCCATGATCTTGATTTATTTTGTATCTTTCTTTGTGCTTATGATGCCATGAGAATAGATTGGAAAATTAGTTCTCTATTGATAGTTACAACATACGGAAGTTGCGTAACGTTAGATCACCATAGAAAGATAGGATCTTTAATCATTAACGATGACAAATTAATTGGTTAGATTTCTAGGTTGTTAGATTCGATTATACGAGAGTAACTTGAATCTACACCGAGTTTTGTATTGAAAATCAGTCTCAACATTCGGAAGATGAGAGATTGATGCAAAATCTCCGCAACAATGCTCAAGCATTTTCACCACGTCTTTACGCACCACCTCTTGAAGGTGTGGATTAAGCTTTCTTTGACATTGCCTCACCGGTTTCACGTCTTCCTCCAAGATGATCTTGTGTTTGCAAATCTCGGGGCTAATACCCCAGATATCAACATTCTTCCACCCAAAAGATTTCTTATGACCCCTTAGCACTTTCATGAGCTTTTCTTCCTGCAAAGATGTTAGTGCCGCAGAAATGATCAAAGGCAACAAATTATCAGATTCAAGAAAAGCATACTTAAGGTGCTCTGGGAGTGGCTTTAGTTCCAAGTCCTTTGGTGGATCCTCAATAGAAGGCTTCATTTTCTCACTGTTTACACCAAGCTCCAAGTATTTATGCCATGACGCCTCAAGAAAAGGCGTTGCCTCCAACTCACAAGCTGCTTCCCACAATTCTTCATTATCATCATGAATAGTGCTAGATTTCATTAAGCATTCCTCCATCGGCTCTTGATATCCCTGCGTGTTAGAAATTTCGGAAACACAAGTGTTGGACTTATTTTAAGTTTTAGTGATGAGTGCTAGACTAGCTGTTATAGAGCAAAGGCAAAAAGATGACTAGATCAAATGTATAGGCTTATTAGAGTTTGATCTTTGTATATGTTTGATCAAACAGGCACTGTAAAAGGTCAGCTGACTTTCATCAGCAGACTTGTCTAGATCAGTAGGGTACCTGAGTCAGTAGACCAGTTTAGGAACCTGCTGAACACTGAAGGCTGAGGGCTCAAACTCAGTTATTGAAGGCTAAGGGATCAAACTTTGTATTTAAAGTCAAGGATATGGAATCAGAATTTAGGGAAGTTTGTGATGACCTAAACTGGTTGCATATACCTTGTGTACAAGGTCTAAGTTCCACAAGTTAAATGGTGATTGGAACTTGGTTATGATTAAAATGGTGTAATCTAACTTAATAATGAAAAGTTAGATATAAGAGAAGTCAACTGCAGTGTATTATAAACACAGCAACCTTGGATCAGCTGACTGATATGTATTTCAGCAGACTTACATTCACAGGAACCTGCTGAGCATATATTTCGATTTAATCAAAGGTTACATTGGAAGTTTACAAAGAAAAGGACAGATAACAACTCTTTGTTTTGTCAATAAATCAATGGCTAAGATTAAGGAACGTTGGAAAGAAACAGAGGTTCATCCAATGGATACAAGTCAAAGGGTGGACAGTCTGAAATATGACAAAAAGTAGACTGACAGTGTCAGTACTATGTACAGGGACATAAAGCAAGTCAAGATGGGACAAATCTGAAACGGCTATGTTTGAATTTCAAACATAAATCACAAGGAGTCTCACCTATAAATAAAAGACCCCTGTTACAGAAACTGATGATGGTTTTTGAGAGAAAAATAACAAATAATCTTGAGCTTCAGATTCCTATCAACAAGTCACCCTGCTGACCCTACTGAACTTAAAGCTACTGATCCAGTAAACTTCTTCAAGTGTAATCTGTTATCAAGATACATCAAGTTTACACACTTGAAGAATCCAAGCTGCTGATCATATCATCCTGATCAAGCTGCTGACGGCTGAATCACTTACTTGATTCAAACTTTCTTTTATAAGAAACCGCCGAAGACCAGTGAAGCACATTTGTGTGTCAAGGACTGTTGCTTGTGGTGGAGTGGTGAAGAGGCAATCCTACCCTTCAAGGACCAGTGGAAGACTTTGGAGCAAAGCAATCCTACTGTTCCAAGTGTTCAGTTTGTGAAGCCATAGTTATTGGTGAAGGACAAACAACTTAGGGATTTTTGTAACTGCTACCTCAAGGATCTCTAGTAAATTACCTCCAACACCATAGGAGAAGAGTGGGCTGACAGGATTACACCACCTGGAACCACTATAAAAATTGCCTACTTACTTTCTGCACTTACATTCTGCATTTAGTATATTTAGCACATCAATTAACTGAACTAGCAACTGAATCACACACATACACTATTGAGTATCTAATACTTGGTATCATATTTTAACAACAAGTGACAAGGCTTAATTTGAATATATTCCGCTACAACAAATTCAGTAAAATCAACAGTCAGCAGACTACTGAGTGTCAGCAGACTACTGAGCAATCAGCAGGCTGCTGAAGTTGCTGAGTTTGTTAACTCCAAAAGTTTTAAGTGTTAAGTTTATTCACCCCCCCTCTAAATTTAACCAAAGCCTTTTCAAGGGACCAACAACAAGAATATATAGATTCAACATCATCACATTCCTCAATATCATCATGAGGGTACTTAATGGCATCAAACACATTCATGGTCACACTCTCATCCCCTACTCTCATTTTAATATCATGTTTTGCCACATCTACATTGGCACCCCCGGTAGCAAGAAAAAGTCTTCCTAACAAAAGTGAATTTCTAGGGTCCTCCGCAATATCTAGCACGACAAAGTCGGCTGGGAACACAAACTTATCAACTTGAACTAGCACATCCTCTAGTATTCCCATAGGTCTCCTAAGGGTCCGGTCGGCCATTTGTAAAGTCATATTGGTCTCGGTCAACCTACCTAGGCCCAACCTTTCGTAAATACTCCTAGGCATGTGATTGAGGCTATAATTCACCCTTCAAAAACAATTTATAAAGACTCGAAACCGTGGGCAAACTAACTCTCTAACCGGCAGTGTACCGGGTCGATTGCTAGAATAGCTACAGGAGTACGAGGTCGAACCCAAGGGAAAAGTGTTTGTGAGTACCAAAGCGAACGTGTTACTTAGTCTAGGTGATCAATGTTTTTAAAGTGCTTGTTTACTACAACGACACTAAAGTGATTCTTACTAACGAGTCTAAAGATAGAAAAGAAAGAAAGAAGATTAAACTACTAGGTTTTAAAGATAGATTAAGGGACATAGCCGAACCATGATCAAAATAGCTAGTTTCAACCCCAAGGATAGACAAAACCGGGAGTGTGCATTAAACAAACGAACTCTCACATTCAATTTCACGGGTGCGTGCTTCTAATTCAGGTGCTAAGGTCTGAACAACTCTCTCCTAACACCTTATGCCATGTTAACTACCCTTCCCTAAAGAAGATTCACTAACAAGATATGTTATGCACTAGAGCCGCTTAAACGTTAAAACGAATAACCTCACTTTGGGCTCGGGCTTAACAACTAAGTCGAGTCTACGCCGTGATCTTAGAACCCCTTTTCCCACATCCCTCTATCTGAACAACTCTTTAGAGTGATGTGTGTAATTTTGACCTAGGTGATCAATTTAGCCCAAATCTGTTATAACAAGTTCTAAGACATGAAACATGCAAGATACAACAATAAAAACCACTACCCACTCCCAATTTCATCACCCAAATGGTGATTTCACCAAATTTCACATGATTCGACTATGAAAAGGGATTAGCTACTCATTATACTAGTTAAAACATATAAGAAACTGTAAATTAAAGACATAACAAGTAAAAGAAAGAAGAAATATACCATTAATTTGCAAAAATTCGAGATTAGATCCAAAGAGTACAAAATAGAAAACTAATTAAAAGATGGTCTCTTAGTGTTTGGAATGGAAATCTGAGCTAAGAAATGGAAAGTTTAAGCTAAAATAGTGTTGATTTAAGCTAAGAGAACGTATTCTAAGCTATTACAAAATTCGAGCTAAGAAATGAGTAGAGATTTTCTAAGAGAATAGTTATTATTTAAGAAATAGTCTAAGGGGGATATTTATAGAAGGAGGAAAATCTACAGAAATCGGCTTCAAACGCACGTTTAGGATGCTGAGACTGGCATTTAACTTCTTCAAACGCTCGTTTGGATCAGTGCAAACGCGCGTTTCGCTTCATTTCTGGGCAGGGACTTGGCTGATCTTCATCTGGAATGCGCGTTTAGAAGATTCAAACGCGCGTTTGGAGAACTTGGAACGCGCGTTTAAGGTAGTTTCAAACGCGCGTTTGGAGGGGTTGAACCCTGTTGCCCCAAAACTTCACTTCTCTTCCTCTTTGATCTCTCATCTTGCCTCGATCATGCCTTTTGCCATAAATCATCGCCTTCCGGGTCTTTGAGACACTAATACCCTACAACATCGTACATGACCAAAAACATCCAAACAATTCCGGAGGGTAAAAGTGCACGGGAATGGGGTTAATATCAACAAAAAAGGGTAGTAATCCTTCAAAGTAACGGATTCACTCCCCGTGACATAAGCTCATGATATTACCCCGAAAACGGTCTGTATCACACAAAAATGTGCTGAAAATATGGTAAACGGGGGTAAACAATGCACCGGAGTCATGTGAAGTTGACTCCCATCAGCATGAGATTCACACTAGCACTTAGGTCACATAAAACTTTCGGGAATCTAATAGAGCCAATGGTGCAAGGAATAGAAAAACATCCGTGGTCTTTCTTTTTAGGCGGAAGCTTGTTTTGAAAGACCGCAGAGCATTCTTCATTTAGGCACAGAACCTCATCCATCTTGGCCTTGTTGGACAATATCCCTTTCAAAAACTTAACATACGAAGGCATGTTAGCTATAGCATCAACCAAAAGGGATATTGATCTCAATCTTGCACAAAATGTCAAGGAACTTGTTTTGACTCTTGGTTAATACGTCCTTCTTAGGGCCTCTAGGGGGAAAAGGTAAAGTGCTTACATCTAAAGGTGTAGAAGAAGTATTCATACCATTGCTACTTGTACCTTTCCTTTGGGGATTGGAGGTGGTTGTGATCCATTTGCTAGCCGTTTTCGGTGCCTCCTCATCTTGCTTGTGAGCTTCATTGTCTTTATCCCCAACAAGTTGATCTTCACTCTCATTCTCTACCATATCATCCTCTTTGCTCTTACCATGATCTTCAACTCTCTTCTTCAACCCAATGTCACTACCAACCACTTTGCCACTTCTTGTAGAGATATCATTCACACCCTTGGGATTTCTCACGGTGTTACTTGGCAAGCCTCCAACCGGTACAGTATTAGCATTTTTGGTCAATTGACCCACTTGAGTCTCAAGATTCCGTATTGCCGATTGGAATGTGGTTGTGGTGTTGTTCACATTTGTTTTGATATCTCTCAACTCCCGACCTTGATCTTGAAGAAGGCTACCATGATCTTGCAAGGTCTTGTTGATTTGCTCCAAGAGGATGTCAATCGAGCTCTTTTGTGGAATATGAGCCATTGGTGGTGGTTGAGAATAGTTGCTGTGAGAGTAATTTTGATGAGCATTCGGATGTTGATAAGTTCCGGATTGTTGTTGTCGTGGAGCTTGATTGCCTTGATAAGAAGGGCCTTGTTGTTGTCTAGAAGATTGCCCTTGACTTGGACCACGACCCCAAGTCAAATTAGGGTTCTCACGCCAATTTTGTGGAACTCCTTGAAAATCATAGTTTTGGACACGTCCTTGCCCCACATAGTTAGCATCATAGGGTTGTGTGTCCAACATTAGGCTTATATCCATAGGTTCAACCACCGGATTGCCATAGGTGGTGAGAGGGTTGAATTCTATTTCCCTGCATTCAATTGCCCTAAAGCGTAGGCATTCATCAAAGATTGTTGCAACGAATTCGGATTAGCCACTAAGGTACCGGCTTGAGGTGCTATTTGAGCTTTCATCGGAATAGTTGTTGGTGGTGTATTTAGATATGTGCAATTTGTAGCCGAATGTTCACCACCACAAAGTTGACATAACCGGGCCTTCTTGTTCTCTAAAGCCAAATCATCAACTTTTTGTTCCATGGCTAACACCTTATTATTCCACTCGGAGTTCCTTTCGGGCTCATCTACCACGGCGGTTACAAGTGGCTTTTTATGCTTCAATTGCCTTCTTCCCGAGCTACATTGCCTATTATTTTCACAAATCCTCTCAATGGTGGCCAATGCCACATCCGGTACTACATCCATGATGGATCCTCCACATGCCTCATTTAGTTGTTGCATTGAACTACCATCCAAATTCATATAAAATATATGCACTTTGCCCCATGCTTCGAATCCATGTTGAGGGCATTTCCGTAACATAGTCTTGAACCGATCCCATGCCTCAAACAAGTCTTCACCCAATAGTTGCTCAAAATTAGAAATATCGGATTTCAAGTCAAGAGCCCTCGATGGTGGAAAGTACTTGAGCAAAAATGTGCTTGCCACTTGTTCCCATGTGCGGAGGGAGTCATGAGCCAAAGATGAATACCACTCCCCCGCTTTTCCTTTTAGAGCAAAAGGGAACAAGAGTAGCTGAACCGCTTCCTCACCAACTCCATTTATCTTCACTGTTTTGCATACCTCAAGGAAATTATTGATAAAGGTATTCGGGTCATCGGTCACCTTTCCTTCGAATTGAGCATTGTCACCAAGTAAATGCCACACATGTTTCCTTATCTCCAAGTTATTTGCATCATAATTTGTTGATATTGTTGAATAAATTGGGGGTCCATTTGTGGAAGTTGTTGTTGTTGAGGTGCACCAAAAGGATTGGGAATTTGTGGGGCTTGGAGAGGGATATTGGCTTGTTGTTGAAAGTTATTGTTAAGTGGAGTATTACGAACAAGATTCCCTTCTCTAGGCAAAGTTTCCATCCTTGGGGGAGACAAGTTAATTTGAACTTGAACTTGAGTATATCCTTGGTCTTGACTTGCACTTGTTTCCCCAAACGGATTGGCATTGTCTTCTCGATTCAAACCCCTACCATATTCACGGTCTTTATTTCCCGTAGCCATACTCAAATTTTCGGAACTAGAACTTTCACTTTCCAATTCTTGATTTACTTTTTCAACTAAAATCCCCTTTTTCCGCAAAGCGTTTCGGTGTCTAGCCAAAGCCTCAATCTCGGGAATGTATGGAAGTAATGGTTCCTTAGAGCTTCGGGTCAGGCACTACAAGAGCAAACGACAAGAAAACAGTAAATTAAAAACAACATAAGCCTAAGTCTTCCAATGACTTGATAGATATCGATTAATTCCCCGGTAACGGCGCCAAAAAACTTGATGGCCAAAATAGTGACGGTCCAACTTTAATCGGCAGAGTACCGAGTCGGATGCACTATAGTAGCAAGCAAGGTCGATCCCACGAGGAATTTATCGAATACCATAGTCATAATCGAACTTAGTTTAGGTCCATCAATGGTTGTTCACCTTTTGAATTACACTATAACGATATTTAAACTAAATATAAAGAGATATAGAGAGAGAGACATAGCCAAATCATGATCCAACTGAATACCCTCATCCTTCTAATCGACTATCTCGGGAACGAGCTTTACCAACCAACAATCCTAGAACTTATATTGACTCATTCATGGGTGCAAACTCCTAAAATAGTACTAGGCGCCATTCAATGACCTAATACCGTTTGCTCGGTTCAATAGTCCGCCTTCAAGAATTTAACTGACCGAAACAAGATTAACGCTCTGGAGTTACTCGATTAATCAACCGATAAACCTCGTTCCCTAATTGAATCTAAACAACTCAGTCAATTATAAGAAACAATCTTAAAACCTTTTTTCCCACACCCCTTCGTAACATACATTTATAAAAGTGGTGTGTGTGGTTATGAACTAGGTGATCAGGCTAATTCAAGCTCTAAGAACAAGTTTTAAGACATGAATTTATCAATATAAAAACAATTAAGAACTACCCATTCTCAATTTCATCAATTAGAGGGTGATTTCTTCAATCTTCACATGATTTGACTATGTAGACGTTTAGCTACTCATAGTAAAAGAAGAAATAACAATCAAAACAAGAATTAAAGCCATAAACCAAGAAAGGAAATGCTATCAATTACCAAAATCATAGAAAGTTGGCTTTACATCAAGCTCCATCAACACCCATGTCAATTGATGAGGAAGAAGGTCCAAAATGCAAAATTAAAGATAGTTTTGCTAGAATCTAAGCTAGATTGTGCTTAATTTAAGTAAAAATATGGTGTAAGAGTGAATCTATGGAAGAAAAAGGGAAGAATTTGACCTAGAGAGTAAAAGGTGTAAGTATGAAAGTGTAAAAGTGTGTAGCCGTCCCTTAAAAATCTGTGCAACAAGTATTTATATGCTCCAAAAATGTGCAGGAAAAGTGTTTTTGGCGCGCCCCAAAACTGATTGTGTGATTCTGGGAGGTCTCTGTTCCAACTTGGCATGCCCCAAACCTTTTGGCGCGCCCCAAACATGTTATGTGACTTGCTGGATATCCTGCTTGACCTTTGGCGTGCGTTGAACATCTCCAGGCTCTAGTTTCTTCACTTTTCTCTATTTTTTTCTATATGCAACCATTGGTTTCATCTTTATACACTCCATGCCTTATCTCCCAGGCTTACGAATGCCTAGATCATGCGTCACAACATCTAACACAAACCGAGCATAACTCCGCAAAATAACTAGGGCTCGAAAAAAGGCCCAAACATCGTAAAATGCCGAGGTTTTCCATCTAGATGACGGTTTACCTCATGGTGGATGTGCAATGTGATTTTTGCCCTAAATATGGTCTAAAACTACCCGGAATGAACCAAAGGTGCCGTAAACGGAGGTTGAAACATGCACCGGAGCATAGTAAAGTTGACTCTCATCAAGTAACACCTCCATAAATGAGTCCAATATCAGAAGTACCCCTAAGGTACCTAAACACCCTATTCACAGCTTTCCAGTGTTCATTTCCATGTTGAGCCATAAACCCGCTGACAACACTGACTGTTTGAGCCAAATCAAGCCTAGTGTAGACCATGTCATACATTAGGCTACCTACTGCACTACCAAATGGAACTATTGACATGTATTCTTCCTCTTCAGCTGACCATGGAGCAAACACAACAGACAAATGTATATTTGGTGTCATTGGAGTGTCTATAGGTTTGGCAGCTGACATGCCAAACTTGGAAACTATCTTCTCAATATAATCCTTCTGAGACAAGAACATCTTATCCTGCTTCCTATCTCTATAGATCTCCATTCCCAGAATTTTCTTTGCTTTCTCAAAATCCTTCATCTTAAATTCAACTTTGAACAAATTCTTCAGATCTTGAATGTCAGACTTGTTCACAGCAGCTATCAACATATCATCCATATACAAACCAGATATATTACTGAACCATCCTTGAGCTTGTTGTGATATACACAAAAATCATATGGAATTTTTTAATAGCCCGGCTGGATCATATAGCTGTCAAACTTCTTATACCATTGCCTCGAAACTTGCTTATGCCCATACAATTAAGGACTTCCTTGGTTTGCAAACATACCCTTCTTTTTCAGGAACATGAAACCCTCATGGTTGTGTCATATCTTCTTATCAACATCCCCATGTGGAAAGGTTGCTTCACATCTAACTGCTCAAGTTCAAGATTCTGATGTGCCACTATTGCTAGTAACACCCTGATGAACGTGTGTCTGACTACTGGTGAGAATATATCTTCATAGTCCATCCCATTATTTTGAGTGAACCCTCTTGCAACCAAACGTGCCTTATACCTTATGGCTTATGCTCTTAGCAGGTGATATTCCTTCCTTTTTCTTGAAGATCCATTTGTAGTTGACAACCCTTCTCCCTTGTGGTTGTCTGGCTTGATCACAAGTCTCATTCTTATAAAGTGACTCCATTTCATCCCCCATGGAAGCAAGCCACTGAGATGCTTCAGAACATGTCACAACTTCCCTGTAAGTGGATGACTCAGATCTATCAACCTCTTCAGCTACCTGAAGTGCATATCCAAACATGTCCTCAAACCCATACCTTTTAGGGGCCCAACATTGGTCCTTCTAGCTCTGCTGAGAGCTATACTCAGCTAACCAACTTCATCTGTTTGAGTATCACCTGACCCCTGTTCAGCTAATAGGTTCAGATTCAGACCAACTGAGTGTTGGCTATATTCAGCTGAGTTTTCAAATTCAGCTGAATGAACCTGCAGCTCCACCTATTTGTCAACCCTATGAGTTTTATATCTACTTTAAGATTCAGATGTTGTCTCCACAGATGAGTTGAGCATATAATTTTCATCAAAGACTACATTTATGCAAAGTATAACTCTATTTTCAGCGGATAACCAGATTATATACCCCTTAAATACATCTTCATACCCTACAAATACTCTTTTCATGGCCCTAGGCTCCAGCTTACCTTCACTGACATGATAGTAAATTGTGCTTCTGCAGGCTCCCCTGACCATACCTTAAGTGAGGTTTTGAGATTGATCCCACTGTGATGCTCATGTTGATTAAGTAGCAGGCTGTGCTCACAGCCTCTACTTAAAATCTCCTTGATAAACCATAATTAGAGCGCATGCACCTTGCCCTCTCCAGAAGAGTTTGATTCATCCTTTCTGCAACACCATTCTGATGTGGAGTATGTGTGACAGTATGATGCCTAGCAATGCCTTCATTTTAGTAGAAATCATCAAATCAAACCAACAGAATTCCACACCATTGTTAGTTCTAAGTCTCTTGATCTTTTTCCCGTTCTGATTTTCAACCAATGCCTTCCACTGCTTGAAGTGCTTGAATGCATCACCCTTATGCTTCATCATGACTACCTAAACCATCCTTGAATAATCATCAATAGAGGACATGTTTGGATGGTTTTGCATCACTAAACAAAAACAATTTATAAACCCTAACCTATATGCAAAACTAACTCCTAACCGGCCGAATACCGGGTAATTGCTAGTAAAGCGGGATAAGTAAGGGGTCGATCCACAGGGAATTTGGTTGTTGAATCTAGTTTTATTAATTCCTTTCAATTGTTATTTATGAAAACAAATAAATGAAAGAACAAACATATAAACACATAGAACAGATAAAATAAATCTAAGCTATAACAACTAAGAAAAACATATAAGAAAGATACATGGAATCAACCAATATACAAACCAAGTGATTTCAATCCAAGTTCATCTCATGATTTTAATTCGATATTGTGGTTTCACCTTTACACGAGATACAAACTCCTAATCTCTTAGTGAATCCGTTTCTCAAGCTATGAACTCCTAATCTCTTAGTGAATTCAATTATCGATCTCTCCTCTCTCGAATGTTGAGACCAATTTCCATACAAAACGAAGGTGTAGATTCAAGTTAACTCTCGTATTTTAGAATGCGGCAACCTAGATAATTAACCAATTAATTTGTCACGAATTAACGATTAAGGATCCTATCTTTCTATGGTGATCTAGCCTAACAACGATTCTCATCTACGTTAGACAACAATTAGCAACCAATCTCTCGATCTAGTCACACAATAGCATCATAAATCATAGAAAGATACAAAACAAATCAAAGATCACGAAAATAAACAAAGGATGAAATAAATTAAAAGATAAACTCACATAGTTTGGTACAATGGATGATCTCGATGAATCAACAAACGAAAATAAAACATCCTAATCTAACCCGGATCACCCGAGCACAAGGCTCGGGTGACCGGCCTTGGAACCCTCAGAAGTGCGGCTGCTGATTAGTATTTGGTGTATGAAGAATTTTTTGATATCTTTTAGGGTTGGGGCGCAAGTTGCTTTTATAGAGTTTTAAGTCGGCCGGGGCTAAGTCGGCGGACGGACGCCCGTCCGAAACACACGGACGCCCGTCCAACCGCTTTGGACGCTAGGGCGTACGCTCGTCCATACAACGTCCAAACTCTCTCGTTCGATTTCTTCTCCTGGACGCCGTTTGATTTAATGGACGCCCGTCCATAGTGGACGGGACATGAACGAACGTCCATCATGCACGGAAGCGATTTCTTCATCTTTATCCTTTCCTTCTCATCCCTATCTCTTCTCTTCATCGGAAAATCCGAATGCGGCCTCTTCTAATCCTCTTTTAGCTCGAGAACATGTATCTAAAAGATAATAAAACATACCAAAGCGTAACATAACTCCAAAATAATATAAAATCACAATTTAAGCACATAATTCGTTACGTTTTGCAATTTAACTATTGAAAACACCACTTGCTCAATATTTCAATTATAAAGCTCGATTTCTATGAAAAACATCCACATATGGGGGAAATTGATATAAAACATATCGTTAAAAACACTATAAATTCACCCTAAACAGGACACAATGTATATGTGACCACCCAAAAACTTCACCCTTAAAGGCTCCCAACATTAAGAATGAACATAATCAAGTGTCCATTTTCTGATATGATTTGCTTTTGGGAACTTGCTTCTATGTAGCTTCTAAAACACATAGTTCTCACAAAAATCCTGCTCTATGACCTTATAACCCCTAATTAGACCAGACTCAGACATAATTTGCATCCCTCTTTTGGCCATCTGACCCGATCTCATATGCCACAACTTGGTCAGCTGTGACTGGTGAACTTCTGATGATGCGACAGCAGCAGAACCTAATACAGTACATCCTCACAGAATATACAATGTCCCTTGACTGATACCCTTCATAATCATAAATGAATCCTTGTAGACATTCACCACTCTACATTCACCTCTGAACCTGAACCCTTTGTTGTAGAAGACTAGGAGATATCAAGTTCTAGGTCATCTATGGAACATGCTTAACCTCATTCAGTATGCAGAACCTACCATCATGTGTCATCGATTATACTAATCCAATCCCAACAATTTTGTAGACCTTGTTGTTAGCCATAGCAATATGTCCTCTCCCCACTTGCTCATAGGTTGAGAACCACACCATGTGAGGACACAAACGATAGGATGCTCTAGTGTCAAGAATCCACACATCATTGTGTCTTGCTGATTCTAAAACTGCTAGAGCCATATCTTCTTTAGAGTTAATGTCTTTTTTGCCAAAGCAACAGTACCAGACTTGTTGTCCTGATGCTTTTTCCTTTTTGGACATTCATTTTTCCAATGCCTCAGCTCTTTGCAGTAATTACAGACATCCTTTGCCTTAGGACCCTTGGAACCACCCTTCTTGAATTTCTTCTTTCCATGATTTCCTGACCCTCTGCTACTGCCACGGGCCACCAACTCAACAACATGACTGTATGTATTTGCCCCAGCTGTCTTATGTCTTAGCTTTCTGGCATGGAGAGATGTTCTCACATCCTCCAAAGAAAAAATATCCTTCCCAACAATAAAGGACTGCAAAAAGTTCTCATATGATGCAGGCAATGACACTAACAGGATCAGTGTTGCATCTTTATCTTCAATCAAGTATTCCTTAAAGCCAACAATATTGTGTTCAGCTGATCAAGATGATCCTTCAGTTGAGTACCATCACGCATTCTTAGAATGAACAAACGGTGCTTTAACAACAACTTGTTGGTTAATGACTTAGTCATATACAGACTTTCGATCTTTGACCACAGCTTGGCTGAGGTATCCTCTTCAGCAACTTTTGTGATAATATCATCTTATAAGCACAACATAATAGTTGAATGTGCTTTCTCCTCCAGTCTGGCCATCTCAGCAGTGCTACCCTGTGTTGATTTTGACAGCAGACCCCAAAGCCCCTGATGTTTCAACAAAGGCCGTATCTTGATCTGCCAAAAACTAAAACTTTTTTCTACCTGTTAACTTGTCGATTTTGACGTTTAAAGCATACATCTTTCTCACTGGAAAAACTTGCGTTAATCATATAACCTAGTGTCAATTATGACCCTGGTGCTAACCAACCTTGCTTCGAACATATTGATAACGCCCTGAATGGTACTTATAATTATATATTTATTCACCCCGAATTCTGCTCAAGAGATGATAGATAGGTTCATTATTATATGGAATATGTGTTAAATGCTATGTGTACATTTCTAGGATCGTAATTCTGCATCTATGTTATTTTCTCGAAGATTTGGTACTGTTTTGTCTCGTTTTATGTGTTTTATAGGATATACCGAATCTGGAGCATTGGAGAACGGATTAGGACCAAAAGAAGTATGTTGGGCTGAGTAAAAGAAGTCCAAGAAGAAATTTACTGAAGAAAAAGAGGAAAACTCAGCCCGGTTTACCGAGGGCTAGGTCCGGTAAACTGAGGGCCTTGTTGAACACGAAATCTATTCTGCCGTGTTGTCTAGGTCGATTAGGGTTTCTGAGAGTCATAAGTCAGTCGTTGTATCTATATAAGGCCGTAATAACAGATTATTGTATAAGTTTTCATAAGTTTTACATATTATATTATATACATTATAATTTGATGAAATAAAGTTATTCCAAGCATTTGAGGAGTTATTTTTGGTTTTCTCCCTTTCTCTACCATCTCTAGCTTGAGTAGATCGAGCTAGATCTCCATTGTTGAAGGTATGAAGCTTTGAACGTTCCTTTTTGTCTTCAATATGGCAGATCTGTTCATATTTATGTGTTTTAGTTAATCTGCATGTTTAACAACCCCATGATTTACGTAAATTAATCGTAATTGAGCAATGTAGATCCAGAAATAGGAAAAGCTGACCCCGGTAAACCGGCGGTCTATACTGGTTTACCGAGGCAATATTTAGAAAACCTAAATCTGGGATTCACTACAGCTACGTTGATCGACATATTTAATTAACAGTAGGTTAGATCTGGCCAATCTGCTTATTGTAATCGTAAAAGTAGCATGAAATACGAATAGTGAAGTGTTAGTTTGGACATAGTTTTGATGGACCCTAGGAACGTGATGATCAGTGTCGACAGCTGTCTGGGCGGGTTAGCGGTATGAGTTAGTGCTCGATATCGGCAATTCTAGTTCATTATGCGTATGGGCTATTACGGACCAATTAAGGAGGGTAGCTTGCGTATAGATTGTCTACTACCATGGTCGGAGTAGATAGGGTTAGAGGTTGCACCCGTAGCTTATAATTAAATCAAAAGCTCGCTCGATTAATTTAAGGAAATTATGTGGGGAAGTAAACATAACTATTAACTAATCCAAGTTAGTAGATCGGTGGGAAGAGGGGGAGAAATACCAATTTTCTTTCATGTTTATTGTTGGTCCATGACCGCCTATATGTCGCTTCTTAATTAGGTTAGAATCGTTTATAATTAAAGTTGCATCGTCTTTGTGGGATCGATCTTGACTCGCATTTACTATACTACGATGTACCTAGTATTCTTGCTAGTAATATCAATGTTAGTGACTTACACGCGATCAATATTTTTGGTGCCGTTGCAGGGGACAATGGCCAATTTTAAAGATTAACGTTTTAATTCTGTTTAAGAAGTCGTTTTTATTTTATTTTATTTACTTTTGAGTCTTGAGTCGTTCTGGATCAAACCTGCAACTGTTAATCTGCAAGAATAAGAAATCTTAGGCCCGGTTTACCGGGGGTTACCCTCGATTTACCGAGGCCTGGGAAATCGAATTATGAACAGCCTTTGTTATTTTGTGTTATTCTTAGTTGATTTTTAGTTAGTAGGTTCGCAACAGTTGGGATCACCCAACTGAAGCGGGAGTTGCTAACCTTTTCTTTGTTTTATTTTGTCTCTTTTGCAAGAAGTATCCGGACACTTCGGAAATTCAGTCAAGAGAAAGCAATTAAGGCTAGACGAGTCAGACACAATGCCTCGTACTGTGTTGAACATCAAACGAATCTCTATGTAACCTGGATCAGAAGTCAGAGAGCAATATAAAGCTGACAAGAAGCGAGTGGAGAAGGAGACTGAAAAGCTTAAACGGGAAGACGAGGAAAACCTGAAGGAGTATGAGACCTATCGACCAGGTACGTTTCCTATTGAGCTAATTGATCTTTCATCCGATTACGACTCTGATGATCTGGAGGAGGATCTGGACACCATGTTCTCAGATTCTGAGGATTACCCAGATTCTGATACGTAGAAAAGTTAGGAGACCTTGGAACGTTTCGACTCCCAATCTCTATCAATGGTATATCTATAGGTTTAGGTCTTTGTGATTCCGGTTCGTAACATTCTACCTCTATCCCTCTACCAGAAGATTAAGCTTCCGGTCATTATGAATCAAACCCGAACCAGGACTTTTGTTGATAGTACGAGAGATATGCATGTCTTTCTGCTTAGGAAGTGCACGATAAAGGCAGGATGGTTCACTTTTCCAATTGATTTCACGGTTATAGATGTGCCAGAGAACCCAAGTGCCCTAGTTTTGTTAGGAAGACCTTTCTTAGCGACAAGCAGAGCAATCATGAACTTTGATAATGGGGAGATCACTTTAAGATTGAACAATGATGCGGTATCTTTCAAAATCTTAGAGTCCCTAGATAATAGGCCGGAAAACTTCAAGATGACTTATGATTCAGGCAAAGTAGAAGTCATGGAGATAGAGAAGGAAGGGCATAGGCAACAAGAGGTTTTAGTATAAATGGTTGAGCAAGAATTCATGAGATTAATGCTTAGAGAGCGCGAAGAGAAGGACCACAACAAGGCGCTCACGGAAGCTAATCCTTCCGTATTGAATAGTGACGGATTAGAGCTTAAAGTGGAAAATGTGGAATCCTTAGGCATAAAGTTTAAATCTCGACGCAGAGGACGACCTAGCACGCAAGCAAAGAGAGAGAGAGGCGTGCTAGGAAGAGAGTTCAGAAAGTTTCTATGGAAAACAGGGAAAAGGCGCTCTTGAAAAGTAATGATCCACAATAAGGGAAGTGCATGCCGGTTGAAACCTCGAAGATACAAGTTTGGCGAGTTAAGGCCCCGACTTTTGAGTGATTGAAGGACCGAAGGTAAGTCGAGCTGACGACTTTAAACTCAAAACTATTCCTTTGAACCCTTAGGTAGATTAAGAGTGAATAAAAGTAGCTGGATGAAGGGACGAGCTTTTTTTCATCCTACCGCACCCTTAGGCTTGAAACCGATGGTTGTTAGGAAGGTTTTTTTTACTCATTGTGGATTCTAGTGAAGTAGGTTAGGATTGAGTCGGAATTATCAACAAAAGGAGAAGAGACTAGTCAATTTGAGGTCAAAATTGAGCAGTGAGATTAATTAAAGTGTGTAGAGAAGGAAGACAGAGAAATCTGGGGAAAAGAAGCCCCAGTAAACCGAGGATTAACTCCGGTTTACCGAGCTAAGACTTTCAAGTCTGAATGTCAGATTGAAAAACAGAATTTTTAGAGACATGAGGAGGACGCACGTTGCACCAGAATGCTACCAGTCAGCAGAAACCGTCCCATTTTCCCTATTTCTAAACTTTTCATCCTTTCCCACACTCCACCATAACTCCACCTCAATCCCATCAATCAAACCCCTCAAATCCCTCACCCTAATTACTCATCTACCCACTATCCCACCAAATCCTTCCACCTTCTATCATTTCTCCTATTTAAACCATCTTTCCACCACCATTATCATCATTCTCATCTACTATCATCTTCTCAAATCACCAAACTTCTTCCATATCTTCTTCTTTCAAAAAATTCGGCCACCATCACCACCATTATCACCACCATACCTCCACCAAAATCAAACATTTTTCTTCCATTTCAACAACCAAAACACCACCTTTTCCATTCCTGTGCTGATTTGTAGTGGTGTTGCAAGGTGTAGCAGCTACAGTTCTTCTTCTTTCTTCATTAGAGCACAGTCTTTGAAAGAAATCTAGAAAGTTCAGGCCGGTAAATTAAGGCTTACCTCCGGTTACCGAGGGTACCTTTTTCAGAATCAACTTTATCATCAGCTTCTGTTATCATTCAGGATGGGTCCCAAGCGTAGCAGAGCAACCCCTCATCCAAGTGGTCACCAATATGTGTATGGAGATGCTAATCCCTTGATAGATAGGGTTGAGCAATTTCAATCGTTAGAAATCTATGAATCGTTCTGAGGGCATTGGAACGGAAGACCGGTTGCCCGAGAACGAGGAGTAGAGTTGGGCGATTACGGTTTGATCTTGCCACGAGCCCTACAAGTACAAGACATTTTGGATATGGCTGAGGCACCGATGCGGTTCAATGCTACGGTGGTAAGAGAGTTTTATGCATATCTTTCGCATAACCTAGGAGCTAATTTTGTGATGGTTCCTGGAGTGAAGGTTGATTTTTCGATTGAGCGGATCAATGCACATTATGGGGTTCGAAATCCACCAGTGGGCCCAAACGAGTACACATCCTCGACCAATATTGAAGATCTAGATAGGATGCAGATGATAGCTGATTATTTCGGGGTGCAATGGAAGCGCAACCCTATGGGAGCACCAACCATCTTCCTAGAGAGTGAATTATCTTGGGATCAGAAGATGGTCAACCGATTTGTTTGTGCCCGTCTTCTACCGACCAAGCACACGGTCTCTATCACCATGAAGAGGGCGGAGTTGATGTTCTATCTGGAGCAAGGATCTCCAGTCAACATCGGTCTACCGATGCATAGCTGCATTTATGAGATTGCAGCTACGTCTGAGAGAGAGCAATTGCCATATGGGCTGATGATTGACCTGTTTGCTTCGGAGGATGAGGGAAAGTTCCCGTCAGTGACGATTGGGAAGACCCTGAGCCGATTATCAGTTTGCAGTCAGTTCAACGAGTACCGAGATGGGTCGGGCAGAGAGCTGAGAGGGAACGTACACCGGTCCACGGAGCACCCCGGACACAGAGAGCCTTGCTAGAGGAGCACTCGAGAGAAATTGCGAGTCTGCATCACAAGATGGATAGAATTATAGATTTTCTAGGAGTTCCTTCTGCGACCCCACCACCTAGGACTACCCCACGTCACTGAGCACCCTCTTCTACTGTTGTTGCCTCCAGTTCTACACCACCTCCCGGTTTCGAGCCTAGAGATGACTGGGAGGATTATTATGAGGAGGACTAGTTTTTCTTTCTTTTTATTGTTGTTATTTTCCATTTTCTTGTTTTTATTTCCCTATCTAGTTGATGTAGCGGAATTTTATTAATATAATGATTTTGTCGGCTTAATTTGTTTGAAGTTATTTATTTTCTCTTTTACCGCCACGATATTGTTATGCGATTTCTTGTCACCACTATTCTTCTTGGTTTGTTTGAGCTACTTAGCGCAGATTCTTCAAGGATTACTTCCATGAGCCCGATGATTTATACGATGATCTAATTCTCATTTGGTTCCACCCTTAACGCATCTAAGTTCCTTTTCATTTTCTATTTTTCACCTTACATATTGGGGACAATGTTTCGTTTAAGTGGGGCGGTAAGGGACTTCACTAAGCTTCTTAGCATCATATTCTGTGAATTACGTGATTATCTTGATTCTCTTTGATGCACTGTTCACCACCTAGATATTGATTCATTTCGACAGAATTTCGAAAAAATATGACATATTTGATCTTTTTGAGTTAATTGACTTCTTCTTTGTTCCACGATGTACAAGTGAAGGTAAGTGCACACTTCTGAAGTAGTGGCGTATTAAGCGCATATTCTGTTATGAGCCACCTTTTTAAGCACGTATAACTCACTTTCCTTGGAATGTAGTCGATAGCATATTGCTTTGACTAGAGTTGACCCTAGCTTTATCCCGAATTATGTTTCACCCACGCTTATAAAGGCAAAGGAATTTCGGATTCGGTAGTTTATCAAGAGTGGGGCCGTGAGGATAGATAAATCAATGAGAGTTCACCCGCCAAGAAAGACAAGTGCATTGAAATATATACATCTATATTCCCTTTGAAAAAAATTGAGTCGATGAAGCGTAAAACGCACGACTTTCGCATAGACCGATAAACGCGAGCCTAAGAGTAATACATACTCGGTTCTCGATCCGTCTTGCCATCTGATTTAATTTGATTAATAAATAACATGTTCGAGACTGGTTAGTTCGACTACGGGTTGACGTAATGTGAGATTGTCTGCATTACTAAGCGGTTGTGAAAGTTATTGCACACACATATTGGCTCATAACATGAATAGTGTTTAATGCGTTACTAATGGATATGAGTGGCATGATCTTGATCTCAACTTTGTGAAGCATAGTTATTTTTAATTAACTTGTATTCTGATCAGGATGTTGTTTTCTTTTCGCCTTTTTGCTCGAGACGATCAAAAGCTAAGTGGGGGTTGTTGATAACGCCCTAAATGGTACCAATAATTATACATTTATTCACCCTGAATTCTGCTCAAGAGATGATAGATAGGCTCGTTATTATATGGAAGATGTGTTAAATGCTATATGTATGTTTCTAGGACCGTAATTCCGCATCTATGTTATTTTCCCTAAGATTTGGTACTGTTTTGTCTCGTTTTATGTGTTTTATAGGATGTACCAAATCTGGAGCATTGGAGAACGGATCTGGACCAAAAGAAGTATGTTGGGCCGAGTAAAAGAAGTCCAAGAAGAAATCTGCTGAAGAAAAAGAGGAAAAGTCAACCCGGTTTACCAAGGGCTAGGTCCGGTAAACCGAGGGCCTTGTTGAACACGAAATCGATTCTGCCGTATTGTCTAGGTCGGTTAGGGTTTCTGAGAGTCATAAGTCGGTCGTGTATCTATATAAGGCCGCAATAACAGATTATTTTATAAGTTTTCATAAGTTTTACATAATATATTATATACATTATAATTGGAAGAAATAAAGTTATTCCAAGCTTTTGAGGAGTTATTTCTGGTTTTATCCCTTTCTCTACCATCTCTAGCTTGAGTAGATCGAGATAGATTTCCATTGTTGAAGGTATGAAGCTTTGAATGTTCCTTTTTGTCTTCAATATGGTAGAACTGTTTGTATTTATGAGTTTTAGTTAATCTGCATGTTTAACAACCCCATGATTTACTTAGATTAATCGTAATTGAGCAATGTAGATCCAGAAATAGGAAAAGCTGACCCCGGTAAACCGGCGGTCTATACCGGTTTACCAAGGCAATATTTAGAAAACCTAAATATGGGATTCACTACAGCTACGTTGATCGACGGGTTTAATTAACAATAGGTTAGATCTGGCCAATCTGCTTATTATAATCGTAAAACTAGCATGAAATACGAATAGTGAAGTGTTAGTTTGGACATAGTTTTGATGGACCCTAGGAACGTGCTGATCAGTGTCGACAGCTGTCTAGGCGGGTCAGAGGTATGAGTTAGCGCTCGATATCGGCAATTCTAGTTCTTTATGTGTATGGGCTATTACGGACCAATTAAGGAGGGTAGCTTGCGTATAGATTGTCTACTACAATGGTTGGAGTAGATAGGGTTAGGATTTGCACCCGTAGCTTATAATTAAATCAAAAGCTCACTCGATTAATTTAAGGAAATTATGTGGGGAAGTAAACATAACGATTAACTAATCCAAGTTAGTAGATCGGTGGGAAGAGGGGAGAAATACCAAGTTTCTTTCATGTTTATTGTTGGTCCATGACCGCCTATATGTCGCTTCTTAATTAGGTTAGAATCGTTTATAATTAAAGTGCATCGTCTCTGTGGGATCGACCTTGACTCGCATTTACTATACTACGATGTACCTAGTATTCTTGCTAGTAATATCTACGTTAGTGACTTACACGCGATCACATATTACTGATTCCCTGATAAACATGTATGCTCTGATACTAGTTTGTTGTAACAGATCGTCAGGGATTGATAGTCATTTGTGAGAAGAACAGATATTTGAACAATCAAACAAGCACATAAAGAATAAGAACAACTATTTAATGTGATATCTGACAATATATGTGTCGGATAATCCACGGACAAACGAGGAAATTTTATTATTCACAGAAAGATCAGATTTGCACACACACACATATATGTTGCAATACAGTTGGTATTTATAGGCCTTGGGAATCAAACCCTAACCACCATAACAGTCAAACCAGGCAATGACAGAAATACCTAGAAGTAACCTTAAAAACAGGCGGAATCCATGCAGACGTGTTCCCCAAGTTAGCTGACCAGATGCAGCATATGATTACTCATATGGTTATACATCAAAACACCAGACTCAAGACGAAGCGGTACATTGGTCACCGACCAAAAATGGACTTCCAAAACAGACTTATCCGCATAGTTTAAGTCACCATATATATATATATATATATATATATATATATATATATATATATATATATATATATATATATATATATATATATATATATATATATATATACATGATATCATTATTTGAATAGAATTGAATATATCATTTAGTTTATACCAATGAGCCACAATCAGCTGTGATGGAGCGTCGGTCATCATTATTTGTACCCTAGTCAGATATCGGAGTAGGCATGCATGTGAGGAGTGGTGGAACGGTGTATAAAAAGGCCTTCAGAAATGCAATGTTAAGGTAGCGTAAAATACGTTTGACGGCAGCTCAATGTGTATCTTGAGGATCATGCATGAATTTAGTGACTCTGTGAACATAAAAAACAATATAAGGGCGGGTGAAATTGAAATATTGGAAACCACCGACTATGCTAGCTTCAATACAATGAAGCGTTAGAAAAAGGTTGGCCGTCATTTTTGGAGAGATCGACAGCACGTAGAGGACATAGGAGTTTGGCATGGTCAGGGGCGGCTACAGGAATTCTAGGACACGCGACAGGGATAGGGAGAGACACATTGTATTACAAATTTATAAGCATTGCTTTAATAAATCCAAGTATGATTACGGGTCAAGGATCAATATTTAAACAAATTAGCAGACCAGTTAGTAGATATTCGTGTATAAAAATTTCAAATAATGTGAAAAATACATAGACATTTTTAGGGGGATCACTTAACCCAATTCATGCTACATGGAGCCGCCACTGGCCATGGTTTTGCATGTTCCATGCCAGCACGCTAGAGTAGTTGAGCAATGTATTTCTGTTGTGTGAGAAGTAATCCTTTGTGAACACTGGGAGCCTCGATACCATAAAAATAATCGAGTGCGCCAAGATCCTTCACTGGAAAATGTTGACATAGATGTTGAATGGTTCGATCGACAAGTTGAGGCGATGATTTTGTAATAATACTATCGTCAAGATAAATTAAAACATATATTGTGTTACATTCTTTTCAAGAAATTTATTTCGATATCACATTCGACTTTTTTCCGACGTTGTTTTTTAGGTTCTTTTTGTAACAACAGCAAAAAAAAAATTGGATTTACGTAGTGGGATTCTTATTGGATATAGCAAAACGGTGGAATAATGGATTTGAAGTCAATTATACTATTTCACTGTAGCAAATCGTGCATTTGAGTGTCAATTCCATTATTGCACGGTAGCGATTAGTGGATTTTGGATAGGGAATATCTGATTTTTGTGTTCTGAACAGAAGATTAGGAAAGCCAACAGTTGATTTTCGTCTACTTTTTCTTGTAAAATGCATTTTTCTTCGTCTAATTTTAAATTATGTGTCCTTATCATCTTTTTTTTATTTTTTATTTTTATTTTTATCCATTTTTCTGTTTTTTTTTTCTCTTGTTATTTATTAGCACTCCCCCCTAAAATATATTATCCTCAATCATTTGCAAATTTCATTTGTCATTATCCCAGTAGGATTGATGTTTACTTGTAATTAATCCGACGCGGTAGATATATACTCTTTCCTAACGAAAAGAGTACATATTTAATCTAAGTAATTGTTTGTCCCTTTTCTCTTCTTTCACTATTCAGTCCCATAGATTCCCACCATTCAATTTTGTTGCCTCAATGTTTGTATACAAAATTTTACCAATCCTTCTTCTTAAAAACTAACGCAAAAATCTATCATTGTCAATACACACCTGTTCTACATACCAACAAATTTACAACTTTTCATGCTTAGCTAATAATAATTTTCCTTCTGTTATTATGGATCATTAACTTTTAAATACATTTGAAATGGATCAGATTCTTTATTTTATAGTTTAAACTACCTTTCTTTGCAAAATCTGGATGAATTCAGTGTGCTACATATAAAAGAAATTTTACAGACTCTTGATTTTTTATTTTAAGAGGAAAAAAAAATAGAGTATATATGTGCTTTCTTGTATTTGTATATTGAAAAGTTTAAAATACAGATATTTATAGTATTTATTGCAAGTGCCGTTGAAAAGCTTCTCTAAGTGATATGATAGTGCCGGATGAGGCCAAGTCATGAATGTGAAAAATTATTATACAACATGTATATATTTGCATGTGATAACTAGTGTTTTGATTGTGATGTATCAAAATTTACTCTTTCTCTTACACATAACAGTGGTGTGTAGAGGTGAGTTGGAAACATCTCACCCCTCCATTTAGTATCAACTATAAAACCCTGTTGTGTTAATAACTCTTCTCGTCATGAATTACTTGTTAGTTCATTAATGTGGGAATTTTTTTTTTTTTTGCATTTAAAGAGGAGTTATGCCTGAAAATAGCTTTATTAACTAGCAAGATTTAATATTTGGCATCTTACTTTGAATCTGGAAAAAAAAAAATATATTGTCACTAAAGTACGTATCAATTATTGTCAATGATATTTGACGGTGTTCCATTTTATGTCTTATATATAAACATTACTATCATCGAAATTATAACCGAATATATATATTATATAGTAGTACCGCCTAAACTATTTAAAGTAAAATGGCGGCGTTTAGTTCGTGGGCGAAATCAAAATGACAGGCATTAGAGTTAACATTGGCTTGGTCCATCAATTCATGCGTCTCCCGAAGGGGTATTTCTTCAATTTGCACCGTAGATTCATGTTAACGGTGATTTTTACGATATATATGATATTATTTCGTAGCAATTTCCTTCGTGTTTTATTACTTTTTATAGAAAATTAGGTGTTTAAAGGATTTATTGAAAGAATGCGTACGGAAATCATTAAAGTGCAAAATCGAGCTATTTACGCGATTTTATTAATGATTTTTCATCAATATATATGGTTCTACATTTTGCACGTTTCTATTATCTTGTAGGTACAATTTGCATGGCAAGGAATGAGCTGAAAAGATGTTTGATTGAAGACTAAATGGAAGGAAAGAGATGCAAGTCGAAGGTAGAATGAAGCTTTACAAGTCTGGACGCACGTTTGAGGTCCCGTCCAGTGGACTAGCGTCCAGAAGAAGTGGACGGACGTCCACTGGAGCCTTTGGATTCAGGATGTTCAGATTTTCTATGGACGAGCGTTCAAAATTATATAGGACGGGCGTCTGATCCAGCTCGGCCCGACTCGAAGTTTTTATGAATGACTGAACTGGCGTCCAGAGGCATTGGACGGGCGTCCAAGCGCCGCCTCAGCCTAAACCGACTTCAAAACCTATTTATAGTCGCGTTTTTCAACCCTAGAAACACCACAATTCGATCCCTGGACGCCCCAGGCCCCTTGGGGGCGTCCTAGCTGCGTTTTCCCACCATCATAAACATCTTTTTATCTTCTTTTTATTTATATGATTTGTATTCCAACGATGAATAGAGGCTAAGCAATTTGAACAAGCCTTGTGAAGCCGATCGTGCAGCGTTTTGATTTCGACTTTGGATTTGGTTTTGTGAGTTTTTATTTAAAGTTGTTTCTTTATTACGTTTTGTATTGATTTTGCAATTTATATCGATAGATGGTTGCTTTGTGATGTTTAACGTTTGATGAAAATCATTGTTAGACCTAGATCACCGTAGTAAAGATTAGATTTTTAACCTAAAAATAACGAGAGTTGCTAGGTTAAATTTCTAGGTTGCTAGATTGAGAAATCTTACACCTTTGTTATGGAAGCGTAAATCTTTAAGATCGAGAGATGAAAGATTAATAGGCGAATTATCTACGAGAGTAGGAATTCATACCTTTGATAGGTGAACCACATCTTTATTAAATCTTCACTAAACGATCTAGGGAAGAAATTGAGAGTTGCGAGATAGGTGGATCATTGCTTGTTCCTCGTTAACTTAATTGAAATTATCTTTGTGCCTTGTTCCACGTTGTTTTCTTAGAAGTTTATTTTGTTTTTAGTTTATAGATTAGAGTTATTTTCGTCCGCAACTATATTTCATGGCTTTGGATTGACGACCCTCTGTCCAGTTTATTGTTCTTCGTTTTCGTTTTTAGTTATATTTCGTGACAACTAGGAGGAGAATTAATAAACTAGATAAACAACCTCGACTCCCTGTGATTCGACTCCGGTATTAATCGCTATGCTACGATCCCTGCACTTGGGGTAAACCGGATTATTTTTATTACTTGTTTATTTTTCATTAGATTAAATCCGTGACAAGTTTTTGGCGCCGTTGCCGGGGAATCGGTACGGTTGTCTAGTTTATTAATTTTTCTGATTTTCTGTTATAAGTTTGGATAAAAGGGTTCGTTAGGGCACATGGTAGTATTTTGGCCGTAACTTTCGGCTCGAGTGTCCGTTTGGCTTGTAGGACCCCAATTCGGAAAGCTCGTTCCGACGCCGACGACGAGGTGAATAGCCAGAGGCCGTTCGACACCGTTTTCGAGGTCAAAATCTGCTGTTTTCCCTTCCATTTTGGGCTCAGAAGATTTCAACACGTTTTTCTCCCTTTTATTGTTTTCTTGTTTTCTATTTTAAATTTTTCGTAGGTAGGTTTCTGTTTCTGTTTCCGTTTCTTTTTCTATTTCTTTATCTTTTCAAAAAAAATAAAAAATAAAAAAAACAAAAAAATGTCATCAACTGGGATTATGCAAGATCAGAACGCCATGCTGAAACAGCAGATGGCAGCTCTTCAAATGTCGCTTAATCCTATGAGTCAGACCCCGTCTTTTCCACGAACTCACAAGTTACGTTCGTGGAAGATGTTGTCGACCCGGCCATCTTGTTGGTCGGTGTCAGTTTCTTTCCCCTGCTGCGTATCAAGTTAACACTGTCCATAATCAGGGAAATTTTAATCTAGTCACATGTCAAAATTGTGACACTGTGGGACACACTGCTCGTTTCTGTCCTATGAGTGGACAGAACGCTGAAGTAAATGCTTCATGTGGCCAGCAGTATCAGTGATTTACTAATCAGTTCTCTGGACAAAGCAGTTTTCAGAACCAGGGTTTCAATTCTCAAAATCCGAATTTCTATCAAAACCCGAACTTCAGTCAGAACCAAAATATCAATTTTTCCAATCAAAATCAATGATTCAATCAGAACAGTCCCGATCCTATGTTTCAAAGTCAGTCTAGCCAATCTTTCCCACAGAACTTTCAAAACTCTCAAGGCCCCTCGCACTCGAATGATATCCAAGCTGAATGGAGCTCCTTTCGGGAGGAGCAAAATAAAAACATCCAACTCCTGATGAGCACAAACAAGAATCTTGAGAGACGGCTCAGGGAAATGGCTCAAGACCAAGGCATTGACCTAGCTCCCACACTTCCTTATGATAGAGAAGAGGATAATGCCATGAACTTAGGATCCGGCATTCAATTCAGTGGTCCCCCAAAAGTAGAAGTGTCAAGTTTAATGGATTCATCTGTCTTTGGATCCGATCCTCGTATACCCTCAACTGATGAGAATTCTTATGGACATGGATTTAATAACGTTCAAGTGAGATGTTCGTATTGTGATGGAAACCATTATGAGGCTTAGTGCAGTGGAGGTAATTCGCCCCACCAATGGAATACTAATAGCAATTATGATACAAGTTATGAGAATCCACTTCAATCTAACTATGCTCCCACACTCCCTTATGGTGGAGAAAAGGCTAGTGCTATGAATGTAAGGTCCGACACTCAACTTAGTGGTTTCCCTGTTCTGGATGAGAGTACTCAGGTGGCTGATCCCCTGAGAAATAAAGAGTTTAGTGGAAGTCGGGAGGCTGGTCTCCTGACTGGTAAGGAAGGTGGAAACGAAGTAGATGATCATATGTCTAGAATGAAGGATGAAGAAGAGGAAGAACCTGAAGGGATAGACCTTTACCTTCCTCTCCAGAATGTTATGTGCTTCTATCGTCAACTTCTTACATTCCCAGTACTTAAATCCGAAATTTTCATATCAGGAGAAGAAGAAATTTTTCTCGGATATGAAAACATTCGTTTGGGATGAACCTTACCTCTTCAAGATTGGTAAAGATGGTTTGCTGAGAAGATGTGTTCCTGAATCTGAGCAACGTGATATTATTGAGCAATGCCACAGTGGACCCACTGGCGGTCACTTTGGTCCTTGGAAAACCGTTGCTAAAATCTTTCAATCCGGCTTCTATTGGCCCACGATCTTCAAAGATACAAAAGCTTTCTGTAAAGCTTGTGATAGGTGTCAAAGAACCGGAACTTTAACAAGGCGTTTCGACATGCCATTGAAACCCATCCTAGAATGCGAAGTCTTTGATGTATGGGGTATCGATTTTATGGGACCATTCCCATCATCTTATGGAAATAAATACATCTTAGTCTGCGTAGATTACGTATCGAAATGGGTGGAGGCTCAAGCCACGTCTCACAATGATCATAAAACGGTCATGAAGTTCCTGAAGAAAAATATTTTCGTGAGATTTGGATGTCCCCACGCCTTAATCAGTGATGAGGGAACGCACTTCTGCAACCGGCCACTAGAAAAAGTTCTTGAGAAATATGGTGTCCGGCACAAAATTGGCACACCATACCATCCTATGACTAGTGGTCAGGTTGAAAGAAGCAACCAAAGTTTAAAGAAGATCCTGGAGAAAACAGTTAACAGTCATAGAAAAGACTGGAGTCTAAAGTTGGATGATGTACTGTGGGCATATCGAACTGCCTATAAGACCCCCATGGGTACATCACCCTATCAAATGGTTTATGGTAAACCATGCCACTTACCAATCGAGTTAGAGCATAGAGCGTATTGGGCCACGGAGTTTTTAAACTTCGATACCCAATCTTGTGGAAAACATCGATTGCAACAGTTGCATGAGTTAGACGAATTTAGACTTCAGGCCTACGAAAGCGCCAGGATAAGTAAGGAAAAGACGAAACTCCTTCACGATGCCAAAATCAAGAAGCGAGAATTCCAAGTAGGGGAACAAGTTTTATTTTACAATTCCAGGTTACATCTGTTCCTTAGTAAGCTGAGGACACGATGGTCCGGTCCCTTTGAAATTCTCCAAATCATTCCTGGAGGTGTTTTAGAACTAAGAGGTCATAGTGACCAGCCGTTTAGAGTGAATGGTCAAAGGTGTAAGCATTATATTGGTCAACCCAAAGAGAAGTCTTTGATTGTTCACTTCCTCGACATCCTCGGGTGTGGTACTCCTGAAGTCAATGAGTTTGACGAGTTTTCGCCCGATTTGTTTTCTGAGGATGACGGCAGTGGTCCAGTAGAGGAAGTTCTGGCTGGTAGTTGGGATATGGAAGAGTTTAAATGGGAGGCATAGTTAAAGAGAAGACTGAAGAAGAAGAAGTCTGCAATGGGGGAAATTAAGAATGTTTGGAAAGCGGTAAAGAACCTGACCCCATGTGTGAGATGTTGTTTCTGTAGCCACACTAAGAGCACTCGTAGTAGAATCTGTAAATGATGTTAAATCTGTATTTTACATATCCGAACACAACAGATCCATATAAAATGCACATGCATCATTGTCTGTTGGGCCAATCTGTATATATCAGATTCTTAAGCCAATACCGTACATTTACAGCAAACCGGAACAAAAGTCCAGATCCATCTAATGCCTCTTCCTGCCTTTTCCCCTCTTTATCTACTTCTCTCGCCCTCTTTTCTCATCTTTTTTGTTACTATATTTTTATCTTTATACTTTTCATCTATTATTATTATTATTACTACATTGTAATGTTTTAACTTTTTGGAAATACACGACTTGTAACATTTCGGAGCATAACAACTTTTCCTTCAATTCCTTGTATATAAATAAGTTAATTAACATTACAATATAATGTAAATATGACGTAGAATTGCAAAAAAATTGAATGGTATTCATGTATAATAACAAAAATTAGAAATTGAGATAAAACTCGTTTACGAAGTTTACTCAATCACACTATTATAAATAATTACTATAAATATTTCACCAATATAATGATAATAGTTGAGAAAATTAATAGAGAATTTGTAAATAGAGATTTTGGTGTATTATGTCTTGGATAGAAAATCCGTAAATTGAGATGCTGATGCAGTTGACCTTTTATAGAGATTCTGAAAAACTAGAAAAGGTTATGTTTGAGTCTGTAAAATAGAGAATCTGTTAAGAGACACTGATGCAAGTGCTCTAATGACCAGAGCTTACACGAAGTAGTGGCCGGAAGGAAGATTAAGTGGCCTGATCCAGGCTGAATAGTACGTGTGTCTAGCCAAAGACACTAAAGAAAGGCGCTTGTTGGGAGGCAACCCAATAATAAGAATAGTTTTTTTTTATTATTATTTTGGATTATTTTGTTTTTTGTTGAATAAGGGGGGCTAGTTTTGTCTTGTGTCGTCTAGGTTTTTGGAGTCGGTTTCTTTGGCCAGGTAACTTGCATGAGCGGAAGCTACTGTCGGTTTTCCGTTGCTTTTTTTTTTTATGAATCTTGTAACACGCATTTGCACTTTCAGTTGGAGTTTAATATTTCTGTATGCACATGTTGGACCATATTTGTTTTGTAAACCTCTGGTGGTTATATTTGACGCTTAGATGCCCTGTGTTTTCCCTGTGTGGTGATTTTTCCATCTGAGCAATTATATCCTGTGCTTATATCAAACTTTTCGCGTAATATGTTATATTCCCCTATCCCCGAGGTACGTTTTGTTTTGTTTTTCATGTGTGCAGGGTATTTGCGATAGCGATGGTGCGCTTTTAGATGAAGCCAGTTTTCCGGTGGATGGTCCACAATTTACTGCTTTCTTCAGGCATTTCTGGATATGACTTGCTACCACTTCCAGAATTGCCACCATTGAACGACAAATCAGCTAAGTTTTTCTTATTCTTCACAACATGAGGACATGTTGTTATTTAAGTGTAGGGGAGGGATTGGTTGTACCTACAATGTGCTTAATTTATTATGCTTACCACCATTCTTCAAAAATTCAACAAATTTTGAATTTTGAATTTTTTTTAAAAAGCCGTCCCGAGCATGATTTTATTTTGGCTTACTTACTTGTTATATTCCCATACTTGTGCTCAGTTGACTAGTATTTTTGCATAGACCTTTGTTAGATAAGCCTTTACTCGAATTCTTTTCACGTAAGCCTCTTCGATGACGAGCTGAACTTAGGAAACTGTACTCATTTAAACCGATGATGTTTGATTCTGGTTATCAGACCGTTCGCTTAGTGCTAATGTCATGGAAATTGTAATATGTGCGTAGTTGGAATTGAAGTAGGAAGTATTGTGAATATATCGAAGCCTGAATGTGATAAGTGAAACGTGACTATTGTGCTTTAAAAAAGTTGTTATCAAAAAAAAAGAAAAGAGAAATGAATTAATTGGGTGTGTCGGAAGCTGGTCGATGATTGGAGTGAGGTAGGGCGTATCTCGAATGTCCTATACCACTATGATGACCAAAAGCTCACGACAGTCAGAAAAAGCTGCCTTATGATTTGAGTAAGGTAGGGTATATCTCGAATGTCCTATTCTGCTATGACGGGCAAGAGCTCATTCTGATGTGTGTTTTAAATGTGAAAGAATACTAAATCAACTTACATAAGGAAAGTAGTATGAATAAGTGAAAGACTTAGTTATCGCCTACCTTATCCCCAGTATAGGCCAAGGTATATGTTGTAGGGAGTATCCTCTGGGTACGACTGAAAAGATTTCGAAAGCATATGTATTACTCTAGTCATGACAAAAGTTGTTTTCAGGGCGTATGTATAGTCAGGGTAATTCATTATCTGTCTCTAATGGGTATTGGTTGGTTAGCTTGAATTTAATTGTCAAGTGTGGAATCAGTGGAAGTTGAAGAAGGCTTTGCACACACTACACAGTCGAGTAATCGTTTATTACATTGGATGTATGTTTTTGGTGCTAGTCGACCGGTTGTGATATGGAATATGGGATTTTTGCATGAGTAAGCCTATGTCTTTTTGTTTTGTTTTGCTCGGGACGAACAAAAGCTAAGTGTGGGGGAGTTGTTAACGGTGATTTTTACGATATATATGATATTATTTCGTAGCAATTTCCTTCGTGTTTTATTACTTTTTATAGAAAATTAGGTGTTTAAAGGATTTATTGAAAGAATGCGTATGGAAATCATTAAAGTGCAAAATCGATCTATTTACGCGATTTTATTAGTGATTTTTCATCAATATAAATGGTTCTACATTTTGCACGTTTCTATTATCTTGTAGGTACAATTTGCATGGCAAGGAATGAGCTGAAAATATGTTTGATTGAAGATTAAATGGAAGGAAAGAGATGCAAGTCGAAGGTAGAATGAAGCTTTACAAGTCTGGACGCACGTTTGAGGTCCCGTCCAGTGGACTGGCGTCCAGAAGAAGTGGACTGGCGTCCAGAAGAAGTGGACGGGCGTCCACTGGAGCCTTTGGATTCAGGATGTTCAGATTTTCTGTGGACGAGCGTTCAAAATTATATAGGACGGGCGTCTGATCCAGCTCGGCCCGACTCGAAGTTTTTATGCATGACTGAAGTGGCGTCCAGAGGCATTGGACGGGCGTCCAAGCGCCGCCTCAGCCTAAACCGACTTCAAAACCTATTTATAGTCGCGTTTTTCAACCCTAGAAACACCACCATTCGATCCCTGGCCGCCCCAGGCCCCTTGGGGGCGCCCTAGCTGCGTTTTCCCACCATCATAAAAATCTTTTTATCTTCTTTTTATTTATATGATTTGTATTCCAACGATGAATAGAGGCTAAGCAATTTGAACAAGCCTTGTGAAGCCGATCGTGCAGCGTTTTGATTTCGACTTTGGATTTGGTTTTGTGAGTTTTTATTTAAAGTTGTTTCTTTATTACGTTTTGTATTGATTTTGCAATTTATATCGATAGATGGTTGCTTTGTGATGTTTAACGTTTGATGAAAATCGTTGTTAGACCTAGATCACCGTAGTAAAGATTAGATTTTTAACCTAAAAATAACGAGAGTTGCTAGGTTAAATTTCTAGGTTGCTAGATTGAGAAATCTTACACCTTTGTTATGGAAGCGTTAATCTTTAAGATCGAGAGATGAAAGATTAATAGGCGAATTATCTACGAGAGTAGGAATTCATACCTTTGATAGGTGAACCACATCTTTATTAAATCTTCACTAAACGATCTAGGGAAGAAATTGAGAGTTGCGAGATAGGTGGATCATTGCTTGTTCCACGTTAACTTAATTGAAATTATCTTTGTGCCTTGTTCCACGTTGTTTTCTTAGATGTTTATTTTCTTTTTAGTTTATAGATTAGAGTTATTTTCGTCCGCAGCTATATTTCCTGGCTTTGGATTGACGACCCTCTGTCCAGTTTATTGTTCTTCGTTTTCGTTTATAGTTATATTTCGTGACAACTAGGAGGAGAATTAATAAACTAGATAAACAACCTCGATTCCCTGTGATTCGACTCCGGTATTAATCGCTATGCTACGATCCCTGCACTTGGGGTAAACCGGATTATTTTTATTCCTTGTTTATTTTTCATTAGATAAAATCCGTGACAATTCATGTGGATGAATCTGGACAACACAGTTTCAAATTAAATTCAAGTTATGTGATTGAGATTCATCCACATAGATCTACGGTGTAAATGGAGTAACAAGAGAAGAATTTTCCTTACTCTTGATTGCCTCCTTTTTCTTTATAAAGCGTAGTGGTTATTTCTCAACCTATCTTTTAGCTCAGTCTGGGTTGTTTTGTAGATGCTTGTAGACTGGGGTATCTCTCCATCAGAACATGTTATCGGTTTTATTGCTCGTTTGAATTAATAGAAACCTATTTTCCCTTTAAAAAAAGTAATAGCATTTATCGTAAATTAAGAATTTCAATTACCAAACAAAGTATTGAACAATATTATTTGAATACCAATAACACAATAGTAACAAAATAAAGTGACTTGGCTCAAGTGATAAATGATTTGAGAATGTCTAAGGAGGTCACCGGTTCGATTCTCATATAAGGCGCCATGATGAAAGAGCTCTTGGCCAGACCTAAGGAGGTCACCGGTTCGGTTAATTTTGATAGTCATTACGATGATATAATGTCTCAAACTGAAAATTTTAACATTAACCTTAACGAAGTTGAAGATAATGAGCCTCGTAATGACGATGCTGATGTTTTTGATGATGATGATGTATTTCCGACTAATGCCCGTCCTAGACAAGGACGTGGTGGGAGTCGTGGGATTGTAAGAACACCGTGTCATGCTCGTGCAGGTCCTACTCCCGAGTCAGTCGATTTAGCGGGTGATGAAACTACCCCAGAAGGACCACAAGAAAAAAAGTTAAAATCGAAATTTTTTACGGAATTTTTTAAAAAGGTTCCTCGAACTGATGCATTAGGACCATCTAGCCCCGGAAAGTATTTCTACGGGGTGTGCAAATTCTATGGCAATAAATACGCATTTACTGCGGGTGGAGGTTACGGATCGATGTGGAATCACATGATGCGTAAACACCCGGAAAAATTGGAAGACAACGCGTCTCAATCCCAGCTAAACATGCCGAGCTCCAGCAGAGGTAACACTTCTCCACTTTTTACTTACACTCGTGATAATTGTAGAGATCTAACCACGGATCTTGTTGCGGGGATGAGTCTTCCTTTTAGCTTTCCCGTGCCGAAGGGAAGCAAGATGAATCAGCAAAACAACAACAACTGGAGCTTAATTCGAAACTGAGGATTATATCCCCAAGGACAAGGGGAATAAATCATTTTGGGTAAGAGGGATCAACGTTCTTGGATATTCTAACAATTCTTTCTGTTTGGAAAATTTGAATTTCGAGAACACCAATAGCCCAAGATCGTCGCAGGTCATTAGGATGGAAAAAATCACAGAGGGCATTATTTGTATGAAGTTCCACTATATGGCCTTGGTGATATATGTTTTGTACTCAATGTGATTGATATGGTGCAATGGTTTATTCTCTTGTGATATTTTTAAATTCCAAGTGGTTGGGGGCCTGAGCTTATGGTGGTATCATATATTGTATTCCTTGAATTAAGCCTTATATGAGCCAAATGCTGATACTGATATTGTTTACTGATACAGTGTGCCTTATATGATACTGTTAATGATATTGTGTGCGTTATATGAGCCAGATATGATATTGTGTCACTTGAATTAAGCCTTAAATGAGCCTTATATGAGCCAGATATGTGTGCCTTGAAGTATTCACTTGAATTAAGCCTTAAATGAGCGATATGCGATATTGATATTGATGCGATACGATGCGTTTCGATCTTGTGTTAGTGTAAATGCTGCGATTAAATTCGGCTTTCAAATACTACGTCGAAAAGGTATCAAATAAGGTCTCAAAATGAAGATAAAAAAATATGAACTTTGGTGAAACAATTTTGATGATCGGTGTTTTAAATCAAAAGTTACGGTCGTTTATAAGAAAAACGCTCCGGTTAATGTAAATATTTTTTCGGCTTTCAAAATTTACGTCGGAAGGGTATCGTATTTGGGCTCAAATTAAAGAGCAAAAACAAATATGAATTTTGGTGAAAAAATTTCGATGATCGGAGTTATAATCAAAAGTTACGGGTGTTTGAAAAAAGAAAAAACAAAAACAAAAACTAGTAGGATAACTTGATGTAATGTACATATACCTGAGCGGCTGAGCTTGAGGACGCGCTATGTAGGGTCAATTTTGTCCGTTTGAAATTGTTTGTCCTTTTTGCAACTAAAAAATGGAATGTGTCATATTTATTCATTTTGTAATTTTTTTTATCCTTTTCCCTCAATCTTTCTAAAAAAAAACCATAAAAACTATATAAAAAACTATAAAAACCTACCCAAAAAAAACCATAAAAACCTAAAAAAAACCATAACAAAAAACTATAAAAAAAACTATCAAAAAACTATAAAAGACTAAAGAAACTATAAAACTACCTTCGCTTTGATCTTTTTATATGAGTCTTGTCTCCGACACGATTACATATATAAGATACGTAGGCAACCGAATTTTCGGTACAGCATTAAAAAAATAACATAATTTATAAAAATAACATAATTTACATATAAAAAATAACACAATATATCTCACATAATTTTTAATCAAACAACATTTATAATCAACTTATACTTAAAACTGAATAAGAAAAACAATAAGAAACTATAAAATACTATTAAAAAATATAATAAAAAATTTATAAAATCTATATAAAAAAACTATAAAAACCTATAAAAAAAACCATAAAAAACTATACAAACCTTAAACAAAACTATAAAAACCTATAAAAACTATAAGAGACTATAAAAAGACTATAGAACTACGTTCGTTTTGATTTGTTTATATGTGTCGTGTCTCCGACATAATTACATATAAAAGATACGTAGGTAACTGAATTTTCAGTACAAGCGTTAAAAAATTACATAATTTATAAAAATAACATAATTTACTTATAGAAAAAATAACACAATATATCTCACGTAATTTTTAATAAAACAACATTTATAATCAACTTATACTTAAAACCGAATAAAAAAAACTATAAGAAACTATAAAATGCTATAACAAAAACTATAAAAAAAAAAGCTAAAAACCATAATAAAATTTTTTTAAAAAAAACCAATAAAAAAACCATAAAAAACTATAAAATAAAATAAAAAAACTATAGAACTACGTTCGCTTTGATTTTTTTATATGTGTCGTGTGTCCGACACGATTACATATAAAAGATACATAGGCAACCGAAATTGCGGTACAAGCGTTAAAAAAATAAAATAATTTATAAAAATAACATAATTTACATATAAAAAAAAAACTCAATATATCTTACGTAATTTTTAATAAAACAACATTTATAATCAACATATACTTAAAACCGAATAAAAAAACTATAAGAAACTATAAAACAAAACTAAAAAAACCTATAAAAACTATAAATAAAAACAATAAAAAAAAACCTATAAAAACAACCATAAAAAAAAACTATACAAACCTAAAAAAAACTATAAAAACCTATAAAAAAAACTATAAAAGACTATAAAAAAACTATAGAACTACGTTCACTTTGATTTTTTTATATGTGTCGTGTCTCGACATGATATAAAAGATACGTAGGCAACCAAATTTTCGGTACAAGCGTTAAAAAAATAACATAATTTACATATAAAAAAATAACACAATATACGTAATTTTTAATAAAATAACATTTATAATCAACTTATACTTAAAACCGAATAAAAACTATTTATAAAAAATTATATACTACATTCGCTTTGGTTATTTTATATTACATTCAAATTTAATTAATAGTAATTTGTTATTATAATTGATAAGAATAAGTAATTTCTGAAAATGTACAAAAATATATTTATTATTAATTTTTAGAACTGTGATCTGTACGGGAAAGGAACCGTGTAAACCGTTGAACCGCCGGTTATCACCCATGAACCGTCGGTTCACTTGAACCGCCGGTTATAGAACCGTGATAAACCGAAACAAAAAAAAACCGACGGGCCGGTCCCGGTTCGGTCCGGTTGACTCATTTGGCCACCCCTAGGTAGGGAGGCAATTGTCTTCCATTAGTTGTATGTAGATCCGCTATCGAAAGTAACAACTATTTAGAAACTGGAGTTTCAAAAAAGTCTAAACAATTTGGGAGTAAGTTCAAAAACCGAAAAAGAAGGGTATAGATTATAAAGAGTTTTTAGCGTATGAAATTCACAATACTTAAAAGGAACAATTGAATTTAAACATTGTATGACATATGGTGAACACGGTATATCATACCAATGAGCAGTGGCGGACCTACATACAGCCAATGGGGCAACTGTCTCATTTAATCCGAAAAAAATACATTAAAATTTATACGATACATATAGTTTGTCCTCTCTTAAATTTTTTATTTGCCTTTAAAAATTTTACTGCCCCTTACCCGAGATCCTGCGTCCGTTCCTGTCAATGAGACTATGATACGTGTAACAGAAAACATGGATTATGACATATATATTATATTCTCACAACTCAAGTATATTATATATTACAATAACCTTTACCTAAAAAGCTTGTTATGGACATTAAAAAGTTGGCCAAGAAATTGCATGCATTATTCTCAGCTTTAGGTGTCTTTGATTTGACATGTAAAGATGTTCAGATTGTTGATTATGACTTAATTTTACTTTTACTACGAAACTTTATCCAGATATCACGGAATGGATGGAAGTCCATCCGTATTTCACACTCACACACGTAGATTCAAATGTGGGCAACGGGAGGTTATTGGGTGCATCGTGATATGCAGAGTGTATCCATATGGTAAACAATAGACTGTCATTTGATGAGTGCATCCTGATGTTCCAAAAAATCGTTAGGGTAACCCCTCCTTGATTAGGACCTAAGAAAGCTTCAAGAACACAGAAAAAACGACGGGAAGGGGGTGAATTGGTTCGTTTTAGACCGCACTTGATGATGATCAAGCTGCCTACGTATCCAATTGGTGAATTGAAATCAAGTCTCCGTAGTTCCTTAGGGACAGTTTATATAGAGGGGCTTAGGCCCTAGGGTTTAAGGTGGCGTGTTGATGATTGACACTGATTGACGTGTTCCCTAAGGAAGAAGATTATGATTGAGTGATCTCCATGATTATAGGAGATAATTATAGTATTCAAATATGAGCATTAAGTGGTAAAGGTTCGAGTCTTAATTATTCAAGACTCTATGATAGTTATCTGATTATTATGCAGGTGATAAATAAGATTATCACTCGAGATAAATCAAAAAGGCAGGGTCAGCTCCTAGGAACCGGGGGCAGGGGCCGGTCTCCTGCCCATTAGAAATTGTACAAGTCCAAAGGCTTAGCCCGACCTACGCGATCGGCGGAGATCACAGCCGGTTGGCCAAAGTCCGATGCATGACTCGTCTTGCCAGCAACTGAGACGGTCCGACCCTATGGGGGTTGGTCATACGGGAACCAGCGGTGATAAAGTGGGTGGATGAGCCCCCTGGGCTCGGATCTAGGGAGTCAAAAGCATTTTATCCCACTGAGTCAAGTGTCGAGCCACCAAAGTGGTGCCACGTGGGTGTGCCCATTTTCTGGCAGCATCATAAGCACCCAAGATCCAGCCAACCCCTAGCTGGTCGGCTCGGATCTACAATGGTGGCTCGGCACAGAAGTTTTTAGCCTATAGACTTTTAGATTAGCTTAGGAATTGCCAGGTGGCAAAGCTAGTTATGACACAGTTGCAATTATCCCAGAAATGAGGCGTCGCTACCCACTAACACTAACCGAGGCCGTTTTTCAAGGTAAAGGGGGTTATAAACCCGTCATATCAATTGTTTCGTACCTACGTTAAGTATTAAACCAGGGAATTAGCTGCCGGTTGCCATTCGTCATCTCCTACTCTCCAACCTTAATACTGCAAGTAAGCATTCTTCCCTCTTTTTCTGATTTTGTACTTCGGTTTCTTTAAGCAAAATCTTGCTCTTTCGAAAAATCCTAGAGTCGATTCTTCACCATGGCCATAGCTGATAGCAGAGATGTGGAGTCAATTCTGAGGCAAAAGGATGTGGAGGAAATTTGTGAGAGATTTGGGATTGACGAGGCTAGGTTTTCTCCTCAACTGCCGTCAGGGGATCACCAATCGGCTTTGGACCCGCCGGAGGGTTTTTCCTCTGTCCACAGGGAATATTTTGACGTGGGGCTGAGATTACCCTTCTGTCCTGCCCTTCTGGCGGTTCTCCGTCACTACGGGCTTGGGATTTCTCAGATAGCCCCTAATGGTATTAGGGTAGTCATTGGGTTTACAATTTGGTGTAGGTTGTTAAACATTAGGTTTACAGTAAATAAATTTAGATATTTTTATCACCGGGTGGGGCTAAGGGACCATCCCTACCGGTATTATTTTGCTAGAAGGTAGGGGAAGTCCTTTAGTATCCCTATCCTTCCTCCAGGTCGGGATTCTTTTAAGAGATGGAAGGAGAGGTTTTTCTTTGTGTGGAATGACGGACACGAGGAACTGAGCGTGTGGAATACGGCGGATCTGGAGGGGGATGAACGCCCAGAAATGCCAGAGTCCTGGGTAGAGAAGATTCGCCGGTCGGGGTATTCTATCGATTGGCAAAATCTGTACGATAATCTGATCGAAGCGGCTCAGTTAGGGGATGCGGGCCTTGAGCCGTATGTGTAATTTTCCAAGCCCGAGTGAAAGATCTGTAGGGTTCACTTATGTTGTGCTGTTTATTTGCTAATATACTTATGTTTCCTGTGTGACTAACCTTTCCATTGGTATATCTGCAGTGGCTGATTTTGCTGATCTGATGGCCGGGGTGAAGAAAGAAGCGGCAGGTGGCCAGACTGTGCCGACACCAGGGGTTCGAGAGATACCTACGGGGGATTCGGTCACTGAGAGTGCAGATGCCTCGGGCTCGGTTCCTCCCCTCGAGGCGACCAGGACGGACACCACTGGGGAGGTTACAGAAAGGGGGTTAGTCCCCAAAAAACCGACTCGCTAAAGGCCGACCGCTCAAGAGGGTCGGTCCTCGAAGAAGAGCAAGTCGAAGGCCCCCGAGGACGGTCGGGAGGGTCCTTCGAGCGGGGAGAGAGTTAGCGGTATGTCGACGAGGGGGCCGGCGATCCTTGGCGCAAAACGGTGGAGTGGTAAGTGTTGTTTATTCTTTTCTTTCTAGTGGTTCGGTATCGATAGTCCGATGTCCCATGTTTGTTCGGGGTGGCACGATCGGCCGGGAAGTTTTTAAGAGGTTGGGCAAAGCCTCAACCGACTTGGCGCCCAATCGGACAAGATTGCCGAGCGAGAAAGGCCGGGGATGAGCTTAGGGCAACTATTCGTCCTAAGGACGCGAGAGATAAAGACCTGCGGAGCCCGGCTCCGGGCTCGGGAGAAAGAGCGATTGAGGAGAGGAAGGAAAGGAGCGAGGAGGTCGGAGACCTCACGGCAAGAGTGGCCGATCTAGAGGCCAATGTTGCAGCTCGGTGTGCCGAGGCCGTGCAGGAGTACAAGGCTTCGGGCGACTTCGCCGAGGCTCTTAAGGTGTTGCTGGTTCCCATTCTTAACCATGGGTACACCTTAGGGGTGGATGAGGCGAGGGACCAGTATCCGGCACTTGCTCTGGATGCCCTTCCTAAGAGGGCTTACTATAAGCAGGGGATGGACGTGACCTATACCGAGCGTGCCAAATATTTCCGAGCAGGAGTGGACATAGTGGATAAGTATGTCCGTCAGCCGGCTGCAGCGTCCGGATCGGCCCCTCCTTAGTCTCAAAAAAGTCCTGCTCCTGACTCTTAATTTATTTCTGCTATTGTGTTGATGTTTTTTTTTGTGAAGCTTATGTACTACACAATTTATTTTTAATGAAGGATATATTTTGGTTTTATTTCTGTGAGTAATGTTTGAGTTGTTGGGTATGTATGCGTTGATTTTGGTTGTCTGTTATGGGTATGTGTGTTGCCCCCAAATATGTTATTCACAATATTGTGAATAACATATTTTCTTAATTGTAGATTGTTGCCGAGATTTGTTTGTGTATGGGATCGAGCTTTATTCATGGAGTTCGGTCTTATACCAAATTAGAGAGTGAGAGGATCGAGAGTCCGGGGAGCGGATCTTGAATCTAGAATTCGGAGAATATACAAGGGCGAGCCGATTTAGATCGATCGCCTAAACTAGAAAAAAAAAAAAAAAGTAAACAAGGGCGAGCCGATCTAGAGCTCGAAGAGCCGATCTAGATCGATCGCCTAAGCTGAAAGAAAGTGAACAAGGGCGAACCGATCTAGAGCTCGAAGAGCCGACCTAGATCGATCGCCTAAGTTGAAAGAAAGTAAACAAGGGCGAACCGATCTAGAGCTCGAAGAGCCGACCTAGATCGATCGCCTAAGTTGAAAGAAAGTAAACAAGGGTGACCCGATCTAGAGCTCGAAGAGCCGATCTAGATCGATCGCCTAAGCTAAAAGAAAGTAAACAAGGGCGAGCCGATCTAGATCGATCGCCTAAGTTGAAAGAAAGTAAACAAGGGCGAGCCGATCTAGAGCCGAAGAGCCGACCTAGATCGATCGCCTAAGTTGAAAGAAAGTAAACAAGGGCGAACCGATCTAGAGCTCGAAGAGCCGATCTAGATCGATCGCCTAAGCTAAAAGAAAGTGAACAAGGGCGAACCGATCTAGAGCTCGAAGAGCTGATCTAGATCGATCGCCTACGCTAAAAGAAAGTGAACAAGGGCGAACCGATCTAGAGCTCGAAGAGCCGACCTAGATCGATCGCCTAAGTTGAAAGAAAGTAAACAAGGGCGAACCGATCTAGAGCTCGAAGAGCCGACCTAGATCGATCGCCTAAGTTGAAAGAAAGTAAACAAGGGCGAACCGATCTAGAGCTCGAAGAGCCGACCTAGATTGATCGCCTAAGCTGAAGGAAATGCGAAGTGTAAGTTTGAAAGACCAGAGTAGGCATTTGAGCTCATCTGATTCGAGGTAAACTTGCCCTCTAATTAACCTAAAGTAGTCCGGACTACGTTAAATTGAGCTTATGAATTAATCGTTTATGCGAAGTTTTTTAGGACGGGCGGGGCCAGGCTAGTGCTGACTTCTCGTTCAAAAATGCGGTGATTCGGGTCAAGTTAGACCGACCTTTCACGTGTGCTTTTTAAAGACGAGCGGGGCCAGGCTAGTGCTAACTTCTCGTTTAGAAGCGAAGCGAGCTGGGCCAGATCGGACTGACTTCTCGCGTAAAGCTTTACTGTGCAGTATAAATGTTTGTCTGCCTCGCAAAGTGTTTAAAATTAAAATCAAAAGGTTGCCATATGAAGACCAGACAGGGATAGATAATCAAAAAAATAAGCTTCCGATATTAAAGAAACGAACGTAAATAGAGCAAATCGCAACCAATGACAAAAAAGTACGAGCAAGAATTGAAATGCAGAAAGTAAAAATAGTTTGTAAATGAAACGATAACGGATAAAGACATGCCGACCGCATTAGGCAAAGGTAATTCCTTTGCCCTTTATGGTCGCCGCATAGCGCTTCGGGCGACCTCCAAATCTCCTTTGACTTCGGCGGTCCTCCACCGGTCGGGAACTTCAAAGCGATGTGTGCGGGGGAGATTATGGCTCGCGATCGATTAGAGCGGGCCGTCCCAAAATGATGTTGTATGCCGATGAAGATTTGACTACGACGTAACTCACCATGAGAGTCCTTCCAGCAGAATCCTTGCCAAGTGTCGTCGCGAGTCGGATCATCCCCAGTGGATGAATCGGGGGACCGGCAAATCCGAACAAGGGTGCTGAGACCGGCGTGAGATCCGATTCCTTGAGACCCATTGCTTGGAAGGTTGCAAAGTAGAGAACGTTAACTGCACTACTGTGTCCACACAAACTCTCTTAACCAGATTCTTGTTAACCATAGCTTCAATGACCAATCCTTCATTATTAGGGATCAAGGGGAGAGGATCTTTCGGCCCATAACCTAGTTCTTGGAAGGGGGTTCGGCTTCCCCTGGCTGTCTGCCCATTGCCTTCTCGGAAACTTGGATTGTTGCCCTCTAAATTGTTTCCCGGTCCTCCCACAATGGTGTTGATAGTGTTCATGGGGTGATTGTCCACTGGCTGGCCTTTGTCGGGAGATGGCTCTCTTTTCCTCTGGGGTTCGCCTTGTCGGGTGCGGTCACGACCGTAGCTTCTCTGCTAGTAGTCTCGCTGGCCTCGGCGCTCGCCGTATCGGGGTCGATCTACGACCTCATCCAGCTTTCCTTCTGCAATTGCTGCATCCACGTCACGCTGGAAGTCCCTGCAGTTATCCAGATCATGCCCAGTATCTTGATGGTAGGTGAAAAATTTGCTATGGTCTCTCCTTTCCAAGGGGCTTCGAAGCGGCGTAGGAGTCCTTGTCAAGCCCTTTCTTTCCATGATTGCTAAGACCTGTTCCCGAGGTCGATTCAACACAGGGAAATCCCTTGGCTGCAAGGCATTTCTTTTTTCAGGCCGATCTGTGGCCGAACCACTTGCACGATCTCCATATGACTTTCTCTTGCTACCAGATGAATCCACTGACTTATCCTTTTTCGGCTCAGATTTTTCCACTTCCCGTTTCACACGATTAGCTTCTTCGCCTTGACAATGTTTGAAGGCCACTTCCAGGCATTCTTCCATGGAGGTGGGAAGCCTGCTGCTTAGCTTAGCGTATAATCTGCCTTCACGCAACCCTGCCACGAAGGATGCAATTCGGACCTGATCGTCGGCGTCCCGGACTTGTAGTGATTCTTCGCTGAACCGCTTGAGGTATTGCAGCGCAGTCTCTTATTTCCTCTACGTGATGGCGAACAAGTGGGTAGCATTTTTCTGAAACGGCTTGGCAGTAATGAATGCGTTAAGGAACATCTTTCCCAATGTGTCAAAACTGTAGATCGTCCTTGGGGGTATCTTCTTAAACCACTCCCGGGCTCGTCCAGTGAGCAACACAGGGAATGCTTTGCACTTCTTTTCCTCGGGGGCACAGTCAAGGTTCATGTGCGTGAGATACTGAAACAGGTGATCCTGGGGGCCCTTGGTGCCGTCATAGGGTTCCAATTTAGGGATCTTAAACCTTGTCGGGAGCGGATAATTATCGATCTGTTCGGAAAAAGGGGAATCGAGTGCCAAGAGCATCGATTTTCTCCCTGCTATCGCCTCAAGTTCAGCGCGAGCTGCTTCCATGGCTTGTGGGACGACCAACTGCCTTTGGAGGTTTGAGGATGATACCCGGTTCCCTTTCCTGTGATTCTTACGTTGCGGGGGAGGTGTTGGCTGCCTTGGCCCGTCGCTGGGGTCATCTTCTTCCTCTGGTTCTGGGCTCTGGGAATTTTCTCCAGATGAGTCTCCGTTTGCGTGATTTACGTCCTGCGAATTTTCATTGAGGGGGCCTTCCTCTTCCAGGCCTTCCCAGTCCACATCTTCCTCATCTTCTTCTGGCAAGACGGCACTGAGGACATCGGCTTTCATGGCTTCATCCAAAGCTGCAAGTTGATCAATTAACCCCTGATGGGTTGCATTGAGAGAGGTATTTCCCTGCTGCGGCTGATCCTGATCGTTAGCATCTGGCTCTGATGCGTTGTTAGCACCATTATCGTTAGCGGCTTGTTGTCGTGTAGTTACCATGTTTGTCTTGAAGCTTTTCCTGGGTTTATCAATCAACAGAGGACCCTCATTCTAGCGCCAATTGATGTTCCAAAAAATCGTCAGGGTAACCCCTCCTTGATTAGGACCTAAGAAAGCTTCAAGAACACGGAAAAAACGACGGGAAGGGGTTGAATTGGTTCGTTTTAGACTGCCCTTGATGATGATCAAGCTGCCTACGTATCCAATTGGTGAATTGGAATCAAGTCTCCGTAGTTCCTTAGGGACAGTTTATATAGAGGGGCTTAGGCCCTAGGGTTTAAGGTGGCGTGTTGATGATTGACACTGATTGACGTGTTCCCTAAGAAAGAAGATTATGATTGAGTGGTCTCCATTATTATAGGAGATAATTATAGTATTCAAATATGAGCATTAAGTGGTAAAGGTTCGAGTCTTAATTATTCAAGACTCTATGATAGTTATCTGATTATTATGCAGGTGATAAATAAGATTATCACTCGAGATAAATAAAAAAGGTAGGGTCAGCTCCTAGGAACCGGGGGCAGGGGCCGGTCTCCTGCCCATTAGAAATTGTACAAGTCCAAAGGCTTAGCCCGACCTACGCGATCGGCGGAGATCACAGCCGGTCGGCCAGAGTCCGATGCATGACTCGTCCTGTCAGCAACTGAGACGGTCCGACCCCATGGGGGTTGGTCGTACGGGAACCAGCGGTGATAAAGTGGGTGGATGAGCCCCCTGGGCTCGGATCTAGGGAGTCAAAAGCATTTTATCCCTCTGAGTCAAGTGTCGAGCCACCAAAGTGGTGCCACGTGGGTGTGCCCATTTTCTGGCAGCATCACATCCATATGGTAAAATGTAGACCTTTTGTTTTTAAAATGAATTCAAACTGTGTGGTTCAGATTTGTTTATCTGTCAATTTGATGTGTGTGGATACATCACACAAAAACTTCCGATGAGCCTCACAGTCTTCTAGATTTACAACAACGTGTGAATATATGTAAGAAAATTATGATGTAAGGACTTCCTATAAGAACATATCGTCGGATGACAGTCACGTGTAAAAAAAGATAAAACTGGTTTGTGTGTTTATACACGTGACAATTATTTGACGGTCCATTTTAATATGGAATCCAGAATTACCTATGTATACTGTTAAGGGTAAATTTATACGATTTATAACGCTATGTTCTATGATATTTTCCCTCATATTCGCATAAAATTGCATAAGAAACGAGTGTTTAACGGAAGTATTGAGTAAATGAGGTTTTTAACGAGTTAATCGCAAAATTTGTTGATTTTGGTGTTTTAATTGTGATTTTATGGTTATTTGGATGATACTACAATTTTGCGATGTTTTTATGTGTTATAGATGCACAAATTCGAGCTCAAGAGGTGATTCAAAGATGATCAAGTCGGATTTAATTAAAGAGGAAGAGATAATGATGATTTACATTGAAGATAAATATGAAAAAATCAAGATGAAGTTGGTTCTGGACTGGCGTCCAGAGGCTGGAATCAGCGTCCTGACTGGACGAGCGTCCACCATCTCCAAACGAGCGTCCAGGAGAAGAAATTTGATACAGAGATTTTGGACGCTGGGTGGACGGGCGGCTGAAGGAAGTCCAAATCCATCTGGACGGGCGTTCACAAGAATGGACGGGCGTCCTTCGGCCGACTTAGCAGCGCCGCCTTTGTTTTCTAGATATACATCGTGTTTTCTCTACCTTAAGGAGACCATATACTCATCATTCGAAACCCTAAACCTAGGGGCGGCTTTAGGATGCGTTTTTACCTCTTTTATTCTAGTTTTTATGTTCCAAATTCTAGATTAAAAGTAGGCAGTTTTATGTTAGTTTTTCCTGCAATTTCGAGTTTCCAGAGGATGTTGAGAGGCTAAGCTTCATCAAACGAGCATTGTGAAGCCATCCTACACGTTTTGATTCCATTTCTGCGATTATATTGTGAGTTTTACCTAAAGTTGTTTCCTTATTGCATGTTTATATTGTTTAATTGCAATTGTATCGAAAGATTTGCATGTTATGATTGTCTTATGTTGATGAAAATCTCTATAAGCCTTAGATCACCATTATAAGGAATTGCTGTTTAATCTATCATAACGAGAGTTAATAGGTTAGATTGCTAGGTTAAAGTTTGCACCTTTGCTTCGTAAAATCGTTAATCTTAGATCGAAAGATATAGATTAATAGGTGAATTACCTAAGGAATTAGGGTTCATGTTTTAGACAAGGTGAAATCACAACTTGGTTAGAAAACGCAATATAATCGAGATAGGAACTGATACTTGTTAGGATAGGTGGATCAATCGCTCGTTTGTTCATTAAAACTTGAATTTAATCCCGTGAAACTTGAATTGTCTAGATTAGCTACTTTTATTTCATATTAGTTTAAGTTTGATAGTTCGCAACCCGTATCTTTCCTGGCTTTAGATCATATCTTCTGTCCAGTTTTACATTTTAGTTAAGTTTGTTTTCAGTTTTGTTTAGTTTTATCCGCTGTTTAGATTAGTTTTTCGGGACATAATTTAACTAGACAAAATCTAGGGTTAACAATCGCCAGTTCCCCGTAAGATCGACCCGGTATCAACCTCTATACTACGATCCTTATACTTGAGGAAATATCGGATTTATAAATATTATTACTTGTTTGTTTTTGTTAATAAAATCCGTGACAAGTTTTTGGCGCCGTTGCCGGGGAATCGGTGCGGTTGTCCAGTTCATTATTAATTTTTCTAAGGTAGTATAGTGGTGAGTATTCCCGCCAACGGAACCAAAAACAAGTTTTTGGCGCCGTTTCCGGGGAACCGGACGGTTGCCTAGTTTTTGTGTTTCGTTTTTCTTGTTTTTTATTTCGTTTTAATTCCTGTTTTTAGTTGATAATCGTTTAGGTTAGTAGGATATTAGAGTTTTAGTTAGGGATTAAGATCTTCTCTTTATATAGTTCCCCTGTGATTAGTTCTTTCTTTCTATCTGTCCTTCTGTTTTTCTGTTTTTCTTTTCTTGCTGTTCTTCTCCATTCCTGCTTCGTTTTCTGCTTCCAAACGGGCGTCTAGACCAGTGGACGCCCGTCTGTTCTAAAATTTTCAACTCTGAACCGTTTTTAACCTGTTGGACGAGCGTCCATCCAATTTGGACGTCCGTCCACTTCTTCAACCTATCGGACGAGCGTTTGGATTTCCAGACGCCCGTCTAGTTCAAATTCCAGCCAGACGCCCGTCCAGGTTTCTGGACGTCCGTCTGTGCCCTTGTCTTAACTATTTTCATTTCTTTTTCTCTTCTTAGGCTTTAATTTTTAGTTAGGCTTTTAATTTCTTAGTCTTTAGGTTGCTTTCACTTGTTTTTGGTCCGGTTTATGCAAACTCGGAGTCAAAAGGGACCGTTACTATACACCCCTAACCCCGAGCGAACCGTAGTCCGGTCAAACAGGCGGATCTTCCGTTCTGCGGTTCTGGAAGGCAGAGCCGAGGAAGATCTTGAGGATCAGTTAGCCAAAGAGATCACTGATTTTGTAATAATGGCTGCTAATGATAGACGTACGTTGGCAGACAACGCCATGCCTGGCGCAGTCACAGTCAACCCGGCTATTGTCATTCCAGCCATCACTGCACAGACCTTCGAGCTAAGGCCGGGACTTATTCAGATGATGCAGCAGGCATCTATTTTCCACGGTTACCAGTCAGAGAATCCCCATACTCACTTACATACGTTCTTAGAGATATGCGGCACCACACGCATCCAAGGAGTAAGTGAGGATGCCATCAAACTGAAACTCTTTCCTTTTTCGTTAAAGGGAGAAGCTAAGGAGTGGTATAGCTCTCTCCCCTCTGAATCTATTACCACTTGGGCCGAACTCGAAAAGGAGTTCTTGAGTCAGTACTTCCCACCTTCAAAAATAGCCCAGTGTTTAAACGAGATATTCACTTTCTATCAGAAAGAGAATGAATCCTTTTTCGATTGTTGGAAAAGATTCAAGTCTCTGCTTAGAAAGTGTCCCCACCATGGCTTGCCACTCCAACGGCAAGTCAACACCTTCTTTAGTGGATTGACCGAGCTTACAAAAGGCATGGTCAATAGTTCATCTGGTGGGGCGTTTCTGAAGAAAACGCCTGATGAGGGATGGGCACTGTTTGAGGACATTGCAAAGTACAACTACGCCCCCTCTTATCAAGCAATTCAAGCACCTCCTCCTCCTCCTAAGGTAGAGGAGGTAAACATGCAAAGTTTGATCGCCATGCTGCAGAAGCAGATGGCAGCATCTCAAGTTTCAAATCCGATAAATCAAACTTCTTCTTTTCCACAGAACCCTCAGGTTCTGCACTGCGAAAGCTGCTGTCAGATTGGCCATATGAATGGCCAGTGTCAATTCAGTCCCCCTGCACCTTATCAAGTGAATGTTGTTCATGATTATGGACAGTATAATCAAGTCACATGTCAAAATAGTGACGAGGTGGGGCACACATCTAAATTCTGTCCTATGAACGGGCAGAATGCGGAAGTAAACGCGTTCTATGGCCAGAACAATCAAAGGTCTAATCAAGTTTCTGGCCAGAATAATTTCCAAAACCACGGGTTTAATCAATCTTCCAGTTTCAATCCTAATTCGAATTTTAATTCGAATCAAAATTTCAATAGAAACCCTGGTTTTAATCAGAACCAAAACTCAAATTTTCCAATCCTACTCAGAGATTCAATCAGAATTGGCCTTCCAATTCGAATTCTCAATTTCAAAGTCGGCCCAGCCAGCCCTATGCTCAAAATTTCCAAAATTCTCAAGGCCCCTCCCAATCTAACAATCTTGAAGCTAAATTGGAGGAGCAAAATAAGAGTATCCAACTCCTGATGACTACAAATAAGAACCTTGAGAGGCAAATTGGACAACTGGCTGAGCAGTTAGCTTCAAGACCCCCAGGGCAACTGCCTAATTTCACTGAGAAGAATCAAAAGGGTGGTCAAGTTGCTCAAACCGACTTGAACAAAGGCCCGTGTACTGACCTCGTACCTTCAATTCCTTACGGTAGAGAGGAGGCCAGTGCAATGAATTTAAGAAGTGGTACTCAAGTTAGTGGACCTTCCCACCAGGGAAACCACTAGCCCCTCCTGCCATTGATGAGGCAGGAGGGGAAGCTGAGCACCTACACTCCCCTTGGCCAAAAGAGAATACTCAGGTGGCTGATCCCCTGAGAGGTGAAAAAGTTGGAAGTCCTCAGGTGGCTGATCCCCTGAGGAATGAAGAAACAAGTGGAAGTTAGGAGGCTGACCCCCTGACTAATAAACATGTTGAAAAATCAGTTAGGTGGAAGGATCTGGAAGACAAAGCTGTCAATGCATCCTCAAAGAAAATCTTTTCTGAGAGTGACTTGAAAAAGCTTCCATTTCCACCAAGGAAGAGCAACATCCCTTTGAGTGAAGATAAGAAGTATGAAAAGGTGCTGAACCTTTTGAAAAATACTCAGGTAAATCTTCCATTATCCGAGGTCTTGGTTGAGATGCCTAAGTATACAAAATTTATCAAGGATGTTGTTTCTTCAAAAAGGAAGTTGTCAGACATGGAGAGGCTGATTGGTGAGGATTGTTCAATGATCAATTATGAAAACTTACCAACCAAGAGAGGTGACCCTGGAAAGTTCGTGCTTACAGTGTTAATGGGAGGCCTGGTCTTCCCTAACTCTTTGTGTGACCTGGGTGCATCTATAAGCCTCATGCCATTGTCTGTGTGTAAACAGCTGGGTTTAATTGATCTTTTAGAGCCCACTACCATGAATTTGCAATTCGCTGATAGATCTTCTAAGAAAGCAGCGGGAATCTTAAAAGACGTACTCGTTCAAATTGATAGATTTACCTTTCCCGTTGACTGGTACGTCCTGGACATTGAAAAACATGAAAATGTCCTCCTGATTCTTGGAAGACCCTTTTTGTCTACAGCTAGAGCCCTTATTGACTGCGATGGCGGGCGAGTGACGATCCGTGTTGGTGATCAAGAGGTAAGCTATAATGTTTCCAAATCCATTCAAATACCCTCTGGTCCTCCAACCGGTTTTTCCATTGAGGATACATCTGATGACTTCGATGATTTGATGGAAAAGCAAGTCATGGCTGTTGCAACGGAGTATGAGCGACTGGTTGATAATTTGAATAATCATGGTGTGGTATGTCTAGAGCAGTTAGAAGCTGAATTTAAGGATGAGTTGTTGGAAGGTGAAGCTTTGGCAGTGGGACCGCTAAGTAAACTCAGCGATGTTGATTTGAAAGGTGGAGATCTTAAGTCTAGTTTAGAAGACCCCCCTGCAGATTTGATGTTGAAGCCGTTGCCTAAACATCTTAAGTATGTGTTTCTAAGAGAAGGTGACAAGCTTCCTTTAATTATATCTGCCAAGTTGTCTCGTTTAGAGGAAATGAAATTAATCAACGTCTTGAAAAAGAATGAAAAACCCTTTGGATGGCAAGTAGGAGATATCAGAGGGATATCTCCTGACATCTGTATGCATAAGATCAAGACCAATAAGGGTGCGAAATGTGTTAGACAGCCCCAGAGGAGGCTCAACCCTCATATGCAATAGGTGGTTAAGAAAGAAATCATCAAACTTCTGGACATGGGAATCATCTATGCCATCGCTGATAGTGAATGGGTTTCCCCGACTCAAGTAGTTCCCAAGAAAGGTGGAATTACTATTGAGAAGAATGAGAAGGGAGAGGAAATAGCATTGAGACTTGTCACTGGTTATAGAGTCTGCATCGATTATCGAAAGCTCAACGAGGTAACCATGAAAGATCATTTTCCCCTTCCATTCATTGACCAGATGCTTGAGCGTCTGGCGGGGCACGCATTCTACTGCTTCCTGGATGGATATTCAGGATACTTTCAAATACCCATTGATCCAGCTGACCAAGAAAAGACCATTTTCACTTGCCCTTATGGTACATTCGCTTACAGGCGAATGCCATTTGGTCTCTGCAATGCCCCGGCTACATTTCAAAGATGTATGCTGGTTTTCTTCGACGGGCTAGTAGAAAAGTGTATGGAAATCTTTATGGACGATTTTTCAGTCTTTGGTCAGTCCTTCGACGACTACCTTGACAATCTTGATCAAGTGTTATCCAGATGTGTGGAAAAGAACTTAGTGCTCAATTGGGAAAAATGCCATTTCATGGTTGATGAGGGAATAGTTCTTGGCCACAAAATCTCCGCCAAGGGTATAGAAGTTGACAGGGCAAAAGTAGAAGCTATCGAGAAGATGAGTTATCCCAAGAATGTGCGTGAAGTGAGAGGCTTTCTTGGACATGTCGGTTTCTACAGAAGATTCATTCAGGACTTCTCCAAGATAGCCAAGCCCCTGTCTACTTTACTTAAAGAAGACGTTAAGTTTAATTTTGATGAGAGCTGCAAGCAAGCGTTTGAGGAGCTTAAGGACCGTTTAATCTCTGCTCCAATTCTTATATCGCCTGACTGGAACCTACCTTTTGAGCTTATGTGCGACGCATCCAACTATGTAGTTGGTGCTGTTTTAGGACAAAAAATCAAAGGGAGATTCTAGCCAATCTATTACGCCAGTCACACACTGAATCCTTCTCAAGTTAACTATACTACTACTGAAAAGGAATTATTGGCCGTAGTCTTTGCTATGGACAAGTTTCGTAGTTACTTGTTAAGAGCTCAAGTGATTGTGTGGACTGACCACGCTGCTTTGCGTATCTGATGACTAAGAAGGAGGATAAACCGCACCTACTGCGTTGGATATTGACCCTACAAGAGTTTGACGTTCAAATTAATGACAAAAAGGGTAGTGAAAACGTAGTGGCTGATCATGTTTCGAGAATGTTAAGTGAGGAAAAGGATGATCCAGACGATATAGATCTTTACTTTCCTCTAGAGAATATCATGCTTATCGATGGCTGCGCTCCAGATGTTCCATGGTATTCTTCCATTGTAAATTACCTTCATGCCCGATATCTCGATCCAGAATTGTCCTATCAGGAGAAGAAAAAGTTCTTCTCTGATTTGAATTTTTTTGTTTGGGATGAACCTTATCTTTTTAAGATCTGTAAAGGTGGTTTGCTTAGAAGATGTGTTCCAGAATCTGAGCAGCGCGATATTATTGAGCAGTGCCACAGTGGACCCACTGGAGGTCACTTTGGTCCTTGGAAAACCGTTGCTAAGATCTTCCAATCCGGTTTCTATTGGCCCACGATCTTTAAGGACACCGAAGCTTTCTGTAAAGCTTGTGATAGGTGTCAAAGAACCGGTACTCTGACAAGGCGTTTTGACATGCCTTTGAAACCCATCCTAGAATGCGAAGTTTTTGATGTATGGGGTATCGATTTTATGGGACCACAATGATCATAAGACGGTCATGAAATTTCTAAAGAAAAACATCTTCGTGAGGTTTGGATGTCCACGTGCCTTGATCAGTGATGAAGGGACGCATTTCTGCAACCGACCCTTAGAAAAAGTGCTCGAAAAGTATGGTGTTCGTCATAAGACTGGCACACCATATCATCCGATGACTAGTGGTCAGGTTGAAAGGAGCAACCAAAGTATTAAGAAGATCCTGGAAAAAACGGTCAACGGATCATAGAAAAGACCGGAGTTTGAAGTTGGATGATGTACTATGGGCATACGGGATCGCCTATAAGACTCCTATGGGTACATCTCCATATCAAATGGTTTATGGTAAGCCATGTCATCGCCGTCGAGTTAGAGCATAGAGCTTATTGGGCTACAAAGTTTCGAACTTTGATTCCCAATCTTGTGGTAAGCACCGACTGCAGCAGTTGCATGAGTTGGACGAATTCAGACTCCAGGCCTACGAAAGCGCCAGGATTAGCAAAGATAAGATGAAACTCCTCCATGACGCCATGATTAAGAAGAGAGAATTTCAAGTCGGGGAACAAGTTCTTCTGTATAATTCCAGACTACATCCGTTCCCTGGAAAGTTAAGGACACGATGGTCCGGTCCCTTTGAGATTCTCCAAATTATTCCTGGAGGCGTTCTAGAACTACGAGGTTATGGTGACCAACCGTTTCGAGTAAATGGTCAAAGGTGCAAGCACTACATTGGTGAGCCCAAGGAAAAGCCTTTGATTGTTCGTTTCCTCGATATCCTCGGGTGTGGTACTAAAGAAGTCGAAGGATTTGACGAGTTTTCACCCGACCTGTTTTCAGAGGATGACGGTAGTGGTCGATCTGAAGAAGTTCTAGTAGGTAGTTGGGATATGGAAGAGTATGAGAGGGAGCGTCAGCTGAAACGTCATCAGAAGACTCAGAAGATGAAGAAGTCGACCATGGGGAAGTTCAAACGTGTTTGGAAAGCTATCACAGATTTCACCCCATGTGTTAAGTGTCGTTTACGCGACCGAACTGCGATCAAAGTCTAGACGAGGTAGTGGTGGCGAGAAAAGTCAAATGGCCTGATCCAGGCTGAACTTTAAACGGTGTCGAGCTAACGACATTAACCAAAAGCGCCACTAGGAGGCATCCTAGATATCGTTAGCTTTAGTTATTTATGTTTTGTGCTTTTGTAGTTTTAGTTATTTAAGTTTAGTTAAGTCTTCTTTTTGTTTTTATCTATCAGTTAGTTGTGCTTTCTAGATATGGATTTCGGAGTTCTACCAGAGGAGTTACCTTTCCTTAGGAGGATCCCACTTATCACTGTAGATGACGGACCGGGAGGGACTATCGTTTTGCACGTAGACTTTGATATTAGTACCCGCATCAGGACTGTCACCTATGTTCTTATTGTTCCCCGCTGTTCGGGAGGTGGAGACTTTACTGCGAGGAGTTGCGGGCAGCTCTAGGACGTCCGTACACAATCCTGAATGATCCAATGCTGACAGATTTAGCGCTAGTGCTGCAAGCTGAACATTTTCGAGGTGTTGATATAATTTGGTGAGGACTGGGGTCTGCAAGATGAGTATGATTTCCCTCCGGCGATTGACATGCTCCGCCGTCTTATCCGGGTGATAGATTGGTCAGAAATTTACGATGACTAGCGTTGTTAGGTTGTTTCGTCGAGCAAACGACGTGAAACAAAAGCGCTTGGTGGGAGGCAACCCACTGTTTTCTATCTGTTTTTATTTATTTTCTAGTAATTTTATGTACTTCGTTGATTTCCATTTATATTTTTGAAGTTTTATTTAAGTTTAATGAGAAACGGTTTATTTGAATTTAAATTACATGAAAATTTGATAATTTTGTTGAGAAACTGCATTGGACGCCCGTCTAGAGGACTGGACGTCCGTTTGCCCTGTGTATCTCTTGGACGCCCGTCCGATTATTTCCCTCCAATCATGTTCAAGTTTTTAAACGTTTGGACGAGCGTCTGAAAATCAGGACGCCCGTCCAGTTCATATAATTTCCAGCTGGACGCCCGTCCACATGAGTTGGACGAGCGTCCCACATCTGTCTATATATACCCCCTCCTTCGATGAACCCTCACTTTTCAGAATTTCAAACGCGAAACCGACTCTTTTCCCCTCCTTTTGCCCTAAAATCTTCGATTCTAAACCATTTCAAGCGATTCAAAGTGCTATAGACCGCTCTTGATCTCCTCTCTTTGATTTTCCAAGCCAAATTCCCCAACACACCATCTTTATGGAGAATCAAAGCCCACTTCAGTCCGACTTTTTGAAGAAAAGATCCGATTTTGGAGGCCACATTGGTGTTGTTTGGACTAATTGTCATCTCGATCAGCATCTACTCACCTTACTTGGTAAGTTAGTAACAAATTTTCTGGATTTTATTCACGTTTTTGTGAGTTCGATCTTTGGGTCGGCTCGTTCACTTGAATATTACCTTAATTCGTTTTTTTTTCTTCTGGTTTTATGGTTTCTTTCTACTCTGTTACTGTGCTGTGGTGTTGTGATGGGTGATGAATGGGTTGTTTGGTGTTGATTATGGTTGTGGTTGGTGGTTTGGTTGTTTTGAAATCCCGATTTGGATGTTAAACGGGTACCTTGTTTTGAATTGGGATTGTTTTAGTCTAGGATTGAATCATGGTGCATAAGAAGGTGGTAGTCAGGAGGCATGGTAAGGATGTGGCCAGGGAGGCCGGGAAGAAGCGGAAAGAGTTTGATCCCACCTTGGTTGATCCAAACCGAGGTGTTAGCATTCGTGAGCAACCCCATAGAGCCACCCAAACTAGGGCTACTTTGAGGGATGAGCCAACCTCGGAATCTGAGACGGATGATGATATCCTCTTGGTGAGGATTCCTAGAGGTCAGAGAGGTGGAGCGTCGTCTAGGGTTGAGGAGGCTATGGATGCTCCTCGGGAAGAGGAACGGGTGGAGACTAGGGCTGCACAACCTAGGAAAAAAGCAAAAACCGTTGCCCCTATGCCTATGCCCCGTAGATTCGTGAACCCTAGAGCCCACAACGCTTATACTAAACACTATTTCTCGAGGACCATGTTGATTGAGAGAGCTACGTTGGAGGCGAAGGTACATCCGGGTTTCGTCAAGTTGCTAAAAGACCGGAAATGGGATGCCTTGATGACGATCCCGACTACCCCGGTCAATGGTTCCCTAGTTTGGGAATTTTACGCTAATTGCTCGGAGACCGAATTGGAGACGGGGGTAGTTGTGGTTCGAGGGGTAGAAGTTCCGTTTACACCGGAGGTGATTAATCGGAAGTATAACTTGGCGGCCTTTGAGGGACGGGATTATAAGGAAGAGATTGTTCATAGACAGAGTGCGGGGCGAGATCCTTTGGAGGAGTTACGGTTGCGAGTTTGCCCGGAGGTGGCCTGGACATTGAGGCCGGGTGGAGACCGGAAAGAGCTAGTCACCACTACCTGGACGGAAGATTGGAAAGTCCAGTGTAGGTTTATTCAGAGTCATTTGTTACCAAAGAACAACTTGACGCATTTTCATATTGGTGATCTAGGCATGCTCTATGCGTTGACTTTTGGCCTAAATGTGAATATGGGACAAGCATTATACGATGAGGTGGCTATCAATCAGAAGATTTATACACGTAGCTTGATTATCCCTCACTTGATTCACAGTTTGTGTCTTGATGCCGGTGTGCCTGAGTATGGAGCGGATCATAGACCGAAGAACCCGAGGCCTATACAGAGAGAAAAGGGTAAGTCTTCGGGACATTCTGAGTCGGGGGCACCGCAGGAGCCTGGTTCGTCATCAGCACCGCCTCGAGCATCCTCATTTCCTACTATATCTCCCTCAGTCCGGATGAGGCTGAGTATGGCCAACAGTGTACGGACCTGGTTGGAGGATATTCGGACTACACAAAACAACATTTTGACGATTCTGCAGTGTATCAGTGAGGGCCGGCAGCCGAGGGACGACAGAGTCTTCGATCCAAGCGTTATCGATTACGTATATTCTGATGAGGTTGAGCAGGCCATTGTGGATGTCCTGAACGGGTCTAAGTCGTCTTCGGATGAGGAGCAGCCTGACTCGCCTGCGGGTGATGTACCTCCGGCTGATGATTCTACGGCTCCGGGGCAGTCATGATTTTATTTGTCTATTTTTGATTTTGATTTGTCCTAGATACCGTGATTGTATATTTTTGCTACTTTTGATTCCGTGATTCGTTGTATTTTTCATTTAGCTACTATTTATTCTTTCTGATGGATCATGTAAGCCATATGGCATCAGTACTTTCATTTCTACTTTGTTTCAACTTGTGGATGTGTTTCATGTTTCATCTTTTGATATTACTCGGTTTTGCTATATCTTTCCATTACGGTATACTCCCCGTTTTCCCGAGATGTTTCCGTGTTTGTCAAGTCGTGCGGGTATATTTTTAGCGGTTTTGTCCGGCTACGTTGTATGGTTCCGAGTTCTTAGTGTCACTACGTAGGCTCCGGCCCGACCGACGATTCGAGTACTGTTAAAATCGGCTAAGTTCTTTCTATTTATTTACTTTACGCACAACATGAGGACATGTTGATCTTCAAGTGTGGGGGAGGGGAATGATTTGATATGTATCTACACATTTGCTTAACTCGTTATGTTTCTATGCAAAATGAGCTAAAAATGAGCTAGAATTTTCAAAAATTTTCGACATTTTTGTTTTTGTTTTGTCCCGAGTAGGCAATTCAAATCAATGTTCGTTATTTTTATAGTCATTGATGCTATATATCATATGTTTGATAAGTTAGTTGTTTCACCTGAGATCTATTTTTCACGAGCCATAGTGAGCGATGAGCTAATTTATACAGTTATACCCCTTTTCGACGAGTGATTTTTGATTTTCTTATAAGTCATGTGCTTAGTGCTACGTATCTATCTTGAGTTTTATGATAGTTTGTATTTAGATCCGAAGTATGTATACTGTGAATATCTAAGGTTTGAATGTGATAAGTAACACGTAACTTATTGTCAAATGCAAATGTTGAAAAAAATGAATTAATTGGGTGTGTCGAAAGCTAGTCGATGATTTGAGTGCGATAGGGTATACCACGTATGTCCTATACCACTATGATGACTAAAAGCTCACGACAGTCAGAAAAAGCTGCCTTATGATTTGAGTAAGGTAGGGTATATCTCGAATATCCTATTCTACTATGACAGGGCAACAGCTCATTCTGATGTGTGTTAAAAGTGAAATAATTAAATCAACTTGAATAATGAAGTGTTATGAAATGAATGAAAGACTAAGTTATCGTCTATCTTATCCCCAGTAGAAACTGATAGATATGCTGTAGGGATTATCCTCTGAGTATTTCAGAAAGGCCCTAGATATATTCGATCATTCTTTTCGAGATACTTTACGTTTGTAGGGTACATCTTATGAGTGTCATTTATTGCTAGTCTACGAGGGGGTACTAGCTAGTTTTCTTTGAGTTTCTCAAGTTTGGACTTAGTGGAAGTTTTCTATGGCTATGCACACACACAGTGGTGAACCTCTGATTTATTGGATCTATGTTATATTTGCTGAGATGTCTATCTTTTTCCGAGCCTTGGTTTTCGTTTTGTTTTGCTCGGGACTAGCAAAAGCTTAAGTGTGGGGAGTTGTTAAGGGTAAATTTATACGATTTATAACGCTATGTTCTATGATATTTTCCCTCATATTCGCATAAAATTGCATAAGAAAAGAGTGTTTAACGGAAGTATTGAGTAAATGAGGTTTTTAACGAGTTGATAGCAAAATTGGTTGATTTTGGTGTTTTAATTGTGATTTTATGGTTATTTGGATGATACTACAATTTTGCGATGTTTTTATGTGTTATAGATGCACAAATTCGAGCTCAAGAGGTGATTCAAAGATGATCAAGTCGGATTTAATTAAAGAGGAAGAGATAATGATAATTTACATTGAAGATAAATATGAAAAAATCAAGATGAAATTGGTTCTGGACTGGCGTCCAGAGGCTTGAATCAGCATCCGGACTGGACAAGCATCCACCATCTCCAAACGAGCGTCCAGGAGATGAAATTTGATACAGAGAGTTTGGACGCTGGGTGGACGGGCGTCTGAAGGAAGTTCAAATCCATCTGGACGGGCGTTCACAAGAATGGACGGGCGTCCTTCGGCCGACTTAGCAGCGCCGCCTTTGTTTTCTATATATACAGCGTGTTTTCTCTACCTTAAGGAGACCATATACTCATCATTCGAAACCCTAAACCTAGGGGCGGCTTTAGGCTGCGTTTTTACCTCTTTTATTGCAGTTTTTATGTTCCAAATTCTAGATTAAAAGTAGGCAGTTTTATGTTAGTTTTTCCTGCAATTTTGAGTTTCCAGAGGATGTTGAGAGGCTAAGCTTCATCAAATGAGCATTGTGAAGCCATCCTACACGTTTTGATTCCGTTTCTGCGATTATATTGTGAGTTTTACCTAAAGTTGTTTCCTTATTGCATGTTTATATTGTTTAATTGCAATTGTATCGAAAGATTTGCATGTTATGATTGTCTTATGTTGATGAAAATCTCTATAAGCCTTAGATCACCATTATAAGGAATTGCTGTTTAATCTATCATAACGAGAGTTAATAGGTTAGATTGCTAGGTTAAAGTTTGCACCTTTGCTTCGTAAAATCGTTAATCTTAGATCGAAAGATATAGATTAATAGGTGAATTACCTAAGGAATTAGGGTTCATGTTTTAGACAAGGTGAAATCACAACTTGGTTAGAAAACGCAATATAATCGAGATAGGAACTGATACTTGTTAGGATAGGTGGATCAATCGCTCGTTTGTTCATTAAAACTTGAATTTAATCCCGTGAAACTTGAATTGTCTAGATTAGCTACTTTTATTTCATATTAGTTTAAGTTTGATAGTTCACAACCCGTATCTTTCCTGGCTTTAGATCATATCTTCTGTCCAGTTTTACGTTTTAGTTAAGTTTGTTTTCAGTTTTGTTTAGATTTATCCGCTGTTTAGATTAGTTTTTCGTGACATAATTTAACTAGACAAAAACTAGGGTTAACAATCGCCAGTTCCCCGTAAGATCGACCCGGTATCAACCTCTATACTACGATCCTTATACTTGAGGAAATATCGGATTTATAAACATTATTACTTGTTTGTTTTTGTTAATAAAATCCGTGACATATACACACACTATTTCAACTTATTAAAATAGTTTGCATTTTGGAATCACTAATTTTATCATGACCTTGTAGTAATTAGGGCATTCTTATCAGAGTCCTCAAATTTTATCCCTAAAATAATGTAAAATAATACACAGCCCTATTTTACAACATCCCAATTCAAAAACCCCCACACCAGCATCCCTATCTTTATCCCTATAAATTTCAAATAATATTAAATAATTCATATTCTACATCACAACCATATTTATACACATTAAATATTTATTATTTCACTTCAGAAGCATCTCTATCTCTATAATTTTTAATAATTAAATATGTTTAGGGTGTGAATATTGGATCTCCACAAGTAGGGATGCACTGTTCATATCTCTAAAAATAAATAGGGATAAGGACTCTGTTGTGGAAGTTATTTTAGGGTAAACTCTATTTTTTATCTTCATTTTAAAAATAAAGCACTATATAGCTTCTGCTACGAATGCCCTTAGTGCATCACTTTTCATGCATAATTAAAAGGTTTAATTTGTGGCTACATAAAGGACTTGTAAAATAATACTATAACTAATTAACAGCATCACTTATGCACTTGAAGCAAAACGTACATTTTATCCTAGATGAGTTTTTCGGGAAAGCAAAACGTACATTTTATCGGATGTTACAAGCACTTAATCCAATTTTATTATGCCCCTCCAATAAAAACTGCCTACTTTTTTTATGCACACAGATTAAAAAAATAATTAATGTGTTGCATCTTAAATAGTGAGAGACATATATAACACTATCAAATAATAAATGTTCTTTTGAAATATGAAATAAATTTATAAACATTAAATGTTATGATATGAGTACGTTTGGAAAAAAAATGCATTAAATAATGTATTGATTTCTAAATAAACACTTTTTATGAGACAATTCATTTTAAAAAAATAGACATTTTTTGTGAGACAAAAGTAGTACATTTTTTTCGCACTTACAAACCTCCACGCGATTGTGAGTTAAAAAAATAAAATAGTATCAAAAATTTAAAGACTAAAGAAATACAGATAGTCAAGGGGCGGATGTAGCCAAGTGGATTAAGGCAGTGGATTGTGAATCCACTATGCGCGGGTTCAATTCCCGTCGTTCGCCCGTGACCAGGTTACGATTATTTCTTTTTCTTCTTTTGTGTTAAGTTTATTCATTTTTTTTAATAAATGGTTGGCTACAAAAGGATTTTTTTTTACTGAACGTGTCACAGCTTACTCCTCTTTTTTTTTCAAAAAATGTGCTTCTCAGACTGTAAAAACTCCGCTATTGTATCGCCCCCTCGTCTAGAGCCTAGAGGCCCGCGTCCGCCCCTGCTTATGAACCCTTAGATTAGAATTCATCTTGCAGTGTTATTGAACAAGAAAACTTAACAATCTACAAACAGACGCCAGAATGGCACCAAATCAGTTCTCCAACTTATTCTTACAAAGACAACACCAAGATTGCCTTTTGATGCACTTTGCACCTCTGTCAGTTGTTCAAGTATTTTTCTAATCACTTGAAACATAGCTTCAATCCTCCTTGATCAACTAGAAGTCTTAAAATCTTAGGATTCAGCTTCAATGCATTCAATTCTTTGAAATTAAATCTCTACAAAACATACTTGATTGAGTTTGTATCTAGCAAGCTTCATGTGTGATATCCCACATTGGATGTGGGAGAAGCACATGACCTTCTTATAAGTATGAGACATAAATCTCTTGTCAACTCGTGTTAGCCCTTTTAAGCCAAGCGAGAACGATGGGTCTAAGGAGTTGACCGGATGCTTTATGGCTCACTTAGGGCTACCAGGCCCGGGGTCTTTGGGGCGTTACAGTTGGTATCAGAGCCGACTACTAGACGGAACTAAGTGCCGGGCACCTCTAGAGTCCTCTGGTAGGGACGAGTCCGGGACAAATCCTAGCGAGGACGCCAGTTGCTTGCTTTATGGCTAAGTAGCGCTACAGTTGGGATCAGAGCCGACAACCAGATGGAACTAAGTGCCGGGCACCTCTAGAGTCCTCTGGTAGGGACGAGTCCGGGACAAATCCTAGCGAGGACGCCAGTTGCTTGCTTTATGGCTCACTAATTAGCGCTACCCGGCCCGGGGTCAGGGAGCGTTACATCATGATTCTTTATAGCTCAGAAATCCTTACATGCATTGCTTTAAACTCAAGAACAAAATGTGTTAATATACTGTTATTACGGATCGATCAAGAAGTGATGGTGATTGTGGGTAAAGATGAAAAATAAACAAGTAAACAAACACAGAAACAAGAAGAACACAGATTTAATGTGGTTTCTGGCAATGTGCCGACTACTCCACGGACAAACGAGGATATTTTATTATCAACAGAAAGTTACATCCCCCAAGTTACAATTAATACAGATGGTATTTATAGCCTAGAGAATCCAACCCTAACCGACTAAACAGTCAACCCAGTAAATGACTGAAATACCCCAAATGTAACTTAGACAAAACTCGGAAATCATGCAGCAGACGTGCTCCCCAAGTCTGTTGTGCATCAACAGACCTGTCTTCGTAGACTTGTCATCAGCAGGTTGATCAACCCTGCTAATCTTGCCCCTGCTGAACACCAGATTTCAGCAGATGCTTCATACATTGCTGACCAGAACATATTTCCATACCAGACTCAGTATCATATTAAGTCACCATTACAAATCTCCACCCTGACTTCAACTTCATGCAAACTGACCAGATGCACACCCCAAGTGCAAAATATCCTCTTTGTCTTCAGATTTGAATATCTCAGCAGACCCCCACCTTCAGCTGAGTATTCCCAGATACAGATTCAACAGCTTTGGATATTAAGCAAGTCTATACACAACTGAAACTTGCCCATTGGAACTGGTTTAGTGAACATATCAGCACGATTGACATCAATGCTGATCTTTTCCATTTTGACCCTCCTCTCATTCCTCAGAAAATGGTACCTAACATCAATGTGCTTGGTTCTCTCATGATGAACCTGATCCTTAGCCAAACATTTGCACTGAGACTATTATAATACCCCATGGCTTGATCTTGATGCAGACTCAGATCATTGACTAGCCCTTTCAACCAGATTGCTTCATTTGCTGCTTCTGTCAGATCCATGTATTCTGCTTCAGTAGTAGATAATGTCAATGTACCTTGTAAAGTTTCCTTCCAACTCACAACAGAACCACCCAAAGTAAACACATACCCAGTCATAGATCTCCTGTTGTCCACATCAGCAGCATAATCAGAATCACAGTACCCTATGACAAAACATTGAGTATCACCTCCATAAATGAGTCCAATATCTTATATACCCCTAAGTTACCTGAATATCCTTTTCACTGCCTTCTAGTGTTCCTTTCTAGGTTGACCCATAAACCTGCTGACAACACTGACTGCCTGAGCCAAATCAGGCCTAGTACAGACCATGTCATACATTAAGTTGGCCATTGCACTAGCATATGGAACCCTTGACAAGTATTTTTTAGGAAATTAATAGTTTAACGCAGCGGAATATAAAATTTGATTTCCGATTCCAAGATCGACTTCATTTAACAAAATAAACGCGTTAAGTAGTTTGACGGTATATACCTTGGCTGATCTATAAGATCGACACTTTGACAGTCAATGGAGAGTAGTAATGTGCGCAAGACGTCCACGCGTTCGGCCTCTATCGATAATCCACACAAACTCCTCACCGAAATCCACCTTGGATTGCTATCAGAAAAATCCGGCTGCTAGACCGGCCTTTCTCTCTCTATAACTCTCTACTATACGCTTTATATTTTTCTCAAGAACAATTAGCTCTTGGAATTGAGATGTATAAAATATCGAGCTAGCCAACCCCTTTCTTATATAGGTGAAAGTGCCGCCCCCTATTGCCCTAGGAGAAGCTTCCTAGAAGATAGATGAAAGAGAAAAATATTTTCCCAATAAAATAAGAAAAATCACTTCAATTGATTTATCTCTTTTATTATAATATCTTATATTAAATAAATACTAAATATTGTCAATATCTTATATTGAATATATTTATCTTATTACCATAAATCTATTTTTCTAAAATCAATTAATATCCAATATTAATATTATGGTAATCTTATTAATTAAATTGCACAATCCAAGTGTATCTAATACACTTAGAAGTAGCACCCCATATTGCCAAATATTGGCATCCAGAACATTCTTTAATTAATATAATTAATATCTTGTATTATATTTATTCATAATAAATAAATATCACCAAATTAATTTACCACTATAACCTTTTATAGTCTTGAGATAAAACTTTCCTTTTTTAGCCATCAACTATAACTGCATTTTAATCCAACTCGATATTCTTATGTGTTTGACCCGATAGGCTTCCGAAAATGTTGGTTGTAGACACAAAGTGCAAATTACGAAAATGCCTTTCGTACCTAACGATCACGGGATAGCGTCTAGCAACACACCGTGACCCCCAATCATCAGAAGAGTCAAATGTAATGACTACTACCTTTCATGTGAAACAGTTTCCGTGTAAATTACAATCCTACCGCTGTAATAATATCCATACGATCGTATCTTGAGTGTCGGTACGTACATTAACGATCGTAGCTTATAATCCGGATATCATGCTCTCTCGGAGTAACACATTTACTCCCACTTTGCAAAGATTCTCGAGAGCTAGATATTCCTTATAAGAAGGCCATTTCAGATATTCCCTCCCAATCATAGGATACGTGATTCCCGGACGAACTAACATGTATACTCCACATGCTTCAATATCACACCCAATCACTACCGCATGATAGCCCCGTGGCTAAGGGAAATCTCAATAGTATCAAAGCATGACAATCCACACCGTGATGACATGTAGACTCTGGTCACACATCGTGATAATTACACAACCGCCCATAGTGCGACTTAATGTAAGTGGGTCAGTCTAACGTACGCATTCTCTAATACACGTCCACGTACAGTCCAAGTGTCTCTACACTTTGATAGACGAGATCTATCCCTATCTTCAATAAGATAGAAGACATCCAATACGTGCTAGTCTAATTATAATATCAATGTCCTATTTGACAGTACACACGACTAAAGACATTTAAGTATCAAACTCAATAAACCGATTAGAGATCTCATCAACCATAATCACTATCATGGTTTCTCTGTCACAGTTTGACACTAGGGACGTTACTATATATATACAATCAATAACATAAAGATAAACAATATATAATAACAAAAGTGCTTTTATTAATCATAATAAAGTTGTTACATAAACTAAAATAGACTGTAATCGACCAGACCCGGTCAGATTCGGTCCAACCCGATTGGGTTTAGGACACCATTTCAACAATATTCATCCTCTTCGGCTGATGAATACGGAAAAATTCACTGTTATTTTTATAACTTTTCACCCCGTTTTTGATATCATTTTGAGCACTTTTGTATCATTTCGAGTCTTTAATTCCTAAATTTCATAAAAATATATAAGTCATGAATATTTTATAAAATATCGTGTTTTTATGTGTTTTTATTAGTTTTTGTACCGGTTTAGTAACCGGAGTGTCGTGTCGGATTTACGTTTGGTATTTTGGTGGTTTATTGCAGAATTATAGGTTGACCAAAATCCCGAGTAATGACATGTTTTGAGGCCTAAAAGAGGTATTTTTAGGGATATAAGAGTGTGCCACTAACTCAAGTGGTCAAGTGGCTCAGTGGTTAGTGGTACCACTAACGAATTATATCTTCGACGAACAAATGGCTCATTAAAACGACATTTTCTGAAGAAGTGTCCTTAATGAAAGTTGTAGATCTTTGAAAGAGCTTTCCAACGCATTTTGAATCACGTCAATCGGACTTCTACAACTCAAGTATCATTAAGTCAAGTGGTCAAGTGGCTAATCGATTCAATTTAGTGGAAATCGAGAAATATCTTCGACGAGCGAATGACCCATCAAAAAGACATTATCTGAAGAAGTGTCCTTAATGAAAGTTGTAGATCTTTGAAAGATCTTTCTAACGCATTTTGAATCACGTCAATCGGACTTCTACAACTCAAGTATCATTAAGTCAAGTGGTCAAGTGGCTAATCGATTCGATTTAGTGGAAATCAAATTATATCTTCGACGAACGAATGGCCCATCAAAACGGCATTTTCTGAAGAAGTGTCCTTCATGAGCGTTGTATATCTTCAAATAAGCTTTCCAACGCACTTTGAATCATGTCAATCGGAGGTCTACAACTCAAGTTATGGACATTTTACCGAATCGAACTGAGCCCAGTTCGAACCGGCCTCCTACTCGGTTCGAACCGGCCCATTTTGAGCCTATAAATACCCCCCCATTCCCATCCATTTTCCTTGCCCCTTCTTCCCCCATCCCTTCTTCATCTTTTCCCTTCATTTTTCTTTCATTTTGGGGCCTATATATATATCTATAGAGATATATATATATATATAGTTGTAATTTCGTTATAATTTCGAATAATTATCGTTATAATATAGTTTCCGTTTTTCGTTCTTTCTTTCTTGTTTTCTTTCATTTTGTTATATATATATATATATATATATATATATATATATATATATATATATATATATATATATAAGTATCGAGAATCGGCAAATGATTGGATTAAGGTTTTAATTTGGTTTTAATAGAATTCTGGCATTGACAGAAGGCTATTATGTAAAACTTCCCGCCATTTTAATCCATGACATGTTGACAGAATCCGTTTATATGGGTAGCTAAACTTTTTTTCGAATCATGTAAAATTTGGTGAAATCCTTGGAAAATGAAATAGGGAGTGTGTAGTGTTTTTTTTATTGTTATATCTATAATGCATTAGAACTTGTTATAACGGATTTGGAATTGACAACCTAGGTCAAAAATCACACACATCACTCTTGAGAGTTGTTCAAAGAGAGTGGTGTGGGAAAAAGGGTTCTAAGATCGAGGTAAAACATACCGGGTTTTAGGTCGTATCAACGATGTATTATTATCAACGTAATAACTTGAATGTGGTAGTTTAGATTAGTGTAATTTAGTGTTAGACCCCGGGGTTGAACTATGAAGTGCCGGGTGGTTCTTGAGCCAACGATGACAAGTTGTTTCACGGAGTCTTTCGGGCAGACCATGGTGTTAGGAACATTCTATTATGTTTTGATGATGACCATACTAGCTGTTATAGCAAGCCTGAAAAAGTTAGAATTCTCTGTATAAGTCTTTACTTAGAGTCTTACAAGTTGTATAAGTTAAGTCAGACAAGTATTGTATAAGTTGGTAGGACGGCAAAGCAAGGACATATATTCAGCATAGTGAAGCCAGCCAAGCACCAGCAGAGAAGTATAAAGACATTATGGTCTGACTTATAACCAAGAAAGTCTGTGATTACCTTGGATAAGTCTAAGTTATGTTTTAAGTGATGAAACTCAATGTTCAAATATGGTGTACACTGGTCTCACCCAAATCAAGGATCAGTGAAGTACAAAGACTCTCCAAAAACTAGAACAAAGAAGGAAACAGTGAATCGGCTGAGTAAACTGGCTTTCGGCAAAGAGAAAGCAAAACAGCAAAGAAAGAACTAACGGCTAAGTCAGAAGGCTCACTCGACCGTTCTAAAAACGGTGAAGAGACATTTACAAGATCAGATTTGATATACGATGAAGATTCAGAAGATCATGCATTAAATGCACAAATCATTAAAGGATCAATCAAGGACGGATTTTCTGCTATACGTTTGAAGAAAGAATCCGATCACTGAAATCAAGGAGAATACAATTAAGGGGGAATCAAGAATAAAATCAAGGGTAATTCCCTCATTAATATAGCCAACGGACGGAATTTTAAAAACCAAGGTTATTCAAGGCTATAAATAGAAGGCATTGACAGGAAAAGAAAACAACGATCAAGAAAGAAAAATCAAGCAGAAACTCTGTCAATTTGAAAAGCCTTCTCTCTGAACTTACAAAGACATATCTAGTGATCAACTCAAGTATCAGAACTACAAAGTCATACTCAGAATTGAGATTGATCAAGCAAGTGTGTGAATCACATTCACATCAAACTCGAAGCAAGCGAATCGAGAGGCAATCCGAGAAGGAGTTGAATCTGTGATAGTTGTTGAAGGATCTTAATCTTAAGGAACAAAGAAAAGGAATACCGAATCACCGAAGCCGTTGCGGTCAAGGAGTGATAGTCTTGTAGATTGTGAAGTTTGGGAAGCCAAGGACAATCATACTATTGTATCGTGAAAACAATAGTGAATTCCTCCAATCATCACGGGAGAAGAGTGGATTAAGGGATTACACCACCCCGAACCACTATAAGCCTTGTGTCAATTTAATTTACGCAATTTACTTTACAACATTTATTTATTTAGCCTACATCATAACTTATATCTGTGACTGTCTACACTGATTTGAAAACAACATAGTAAGAAGGGACTTATCCGCTGCCTAAAAGCTTTTAAATATAAGAAAAGTTTTTGAAACTCCACTATAGTCATTCACCCCCCCCCCCCTCCCCCTCTGACTATAGTTTCACCCTTTTTTCTGGGACCAACAATTGGTATCGGAGCAGTGTTCCTAGTATCAGAACCTGTTCAGATCTAATTTCTGGTAACAAGGAGATCACATATTTTCAAAGCAGTTTTCAAATCTGAGTTTTCCATTCACTGTCATTTATATATTCAATTATACTGATGGATTCCTCAAACTTCTTGTCAAAAGTACCTATTTTTAATGTTAACAATTTTGATGAATATAAAATAAGAATGTTGTCTCATCTTGCAGCAACTCATGAAGAGATGTTGGATGTAATCAATGATGGACCGATCACAATCACTACGGTGGTAGGCACAGGAGCAGATCAAGGAAAGGAAATTGACAAACCTAAAAAGGAATGGACCAAGGATGACGGGAGAAGAGCAAATCTGGACTTTGTTGCAAAAGACATGATCTTGAAGACCCTAGACAACAACATGTTCATGAGAATTAAAGCGCAAAACGACAAAGGAGATGTGGGACAAGCTATCATTGATAAATGAAGGATCTGAAGCAGTTAAAGAAAACAAATTATCTGTTGCAAAACAGAAGTTTGAGAACTTTAAAATGAAGGCTGGTGAATCCATTGATCAAATGGACAACAGATTCTCAAGCATCATCAGTGAATTACAACAGCTTGGACACATATATCCCCAAAAAGAAGTATGCTTGAAAATCTTGAGAGGACTACCTGAAAGATGGAAGATCATAACATCAGTAATCAGAGGAACAACAAATCTTGCAAGCACTGACACTCTAACACTGATGTCCCAGTTAAAAGCTCATGAATTCGAATTGAACGGCGAAGATGGTGCTCCGGCAGAGACACACAAAATCACTGCATTAGCTGCACCCCAGAAAAGTAACTTTGCCGAATGCATCAGCAAAGAGACACAAGAACTAAAAGAACAGGTAGCTTTATTAGTTAAACGTTTTGACAGGTTTAAAAAGAAGCCATTCAAAGGAAATTCGTCATCAAACAAAAAGTCAAGCTCAAACAGAGACATGAAGAAGAAAGATGATGAATACGGATGCTTCAACCGCAACAAGAAAGGTCACTTCAAGGTGATTGTCCGAAGAAAATGACAAAGATAATGAAAAGAAGAAATACGAGCATCCGAAAAGAGAAAGAGCAAGAAGGCACTTAAGGCGAATCCAAAGAAAGTGAAAAGCATGAAGAATCATCGACAATGACTCGGATGATAGTGATGAAGAAGACGACTCGAGAAAATGAAAAAGCATGCCTATGCCTCATGACCAAAGAATTGGATGAAGATAAAAGTGATGGCTCGGACACCGAGGAAACAAGCCTATGTTTAATGGCTAAAGAATCGATGAAGGCGAGGTAACATCTAGTTCCGTTCTTCATCTAATGCATCCACATCTAACACCGCACAATCCTCTAGTCTCCCATTAGATACGAAGACCTAGTCCAAAATCTCATGACTAAATTTGATGAAATTGAAAAGAATCATGAAATTCGGAAAAGGAATGCAAGGATCTAAGAAAAGAGAATAAGAGGTTAAAGAAAGAACTGGATGAAGCAAAAGCTGAATTAACTAGTAAGGAGACCTACTTAAATGATCAACAAAAAGCAGATGATCATACATCTGTTACTAAAAGATCAGTTAAGAAAATCTCCTCACCCGGTGAAGGTATCCACCGCACCACTAAAAGCACCACTTACAAACCCTCAAAAAGGTTTGGATCCGGATACGGTCTTGGCTACAACGATCGGGATGAAAGTAGGAATAATGATCAACACCATTCTAAATTCGGGACCACTAGTGGACCAAAATTTAGAAAGGGACGAACCATGGTTCCAACGGATCATCCCTGTTCCGGTGAAGTCAAGACCCGGTGTAGTGAAACGACAAACTAAATCCTCCTTCCCGGTCAATCAAGAACCACGGCCATCCGAAAGGAAAAGGCAGACTTTACCCTTCAAAGGATGATTGGAATGTTGCACCTCCAAAATACAAGAGGAAACCATTCCACAAAATGCATCATGTGTTTAAGAAAAACCAAACTGTTCTAGACACATGAAGCAAGAAAGGTTTCCTACCGCATATTGGAAAGTAAAGAAGGATGCAAATGCACCAAAAGGTGGAGAAAAGTATCGAATACCTTCGGTAAAAATACTAGAAGCTATTCTCGCCATGCCTTATACATATGAAGTTGATGACTTCAATTATCCAAAAAGAAGACCTTTTGGATACACCCTTGGTATGGGAGGCATGATTGCTAACAAGCATGGACCCAAACAAAGTGTTGGGTACCTAAACTTAATTAATCTGTTTTGTAGGATGTCCGGTACATGACGGTGGATGTTCCGGACACATGACAGAACCAAGAAATGGCTCACTGACTTCAAAGCTTTTGATGGACCCAAAGTCACATTTGGAGGTAAAGAAAACCCTGGCAAGATTAAGGGGGAAGGCACAATACTCAAGAACAATCTAAAGATTCAAAATGTGGCATATGTCAAGGGACTTAACTTCAATCTGATGAGCATCAGTCAATTCTGTGACAAAGGCTACAATGTGCACTTCAACAAAGAAGGATGCAAAGTGATTCACAGTCAAACCAACACAGTAGTTCTTGCAGGTAGAAGACAAGACAACATGTATGTGGTGGATCGGAAAACGACCAAGGCGAGAAACATGCCTACTTGTCAAGAATAAACAATCAACAATTTGGATTTGGCAGAAGATTAAATCACACGAATTTCAAGACCATCAACAAACTATCAAGGAGCAAGCTAGTTGAAGGCCTCGCCGAAGAGATCACATTCAAGAAAGAGAGTCTATGTGATGCTTGTCAAAAAGGAAAACAAATAAAAAGTTCATTTAAGTCAAAGCCTCATCAATCTACAACAAGAGTTCTACATCGCCGCACATGGACTTGTTTGGACCGGTCACACCGGTAAGTGTGAGTGGTAAGAAATACACTCTTGTAGTGGTGGATGACTTCTCAAAGTACACATGGACCATTTTCATGAACAAGAAGAAAGAAACACTCAAGAAGCTGCCAGATTTGTTGAGAAGACTCCAGAATGAGAAAGAGCTAAAGATTATCAAGATCAGATCAGATAGAGGCACTGAATTTCTAAATGAAATTATCAGAACCTATTGTGAAGAAAATGGAATATTACATCAACTATCTGCAGCAGGAACTCCACAACAAAATGGTGTTGCAGAAAGAAGAAACAGAACCATCAAGGAAGCAGTCAGGACAATGATAGCAGAAGCATGTTTACCAAAGAGATTTTGGGTCAAGCAAAGACAAACACAAGCATGCCATACATAAAACAGATCAATCATCAACAAACATCATGGAAAAACTCCATATGAAATATGGAATGGTAGAAAACCCAATATCTCATATTTTCATATGTTTGGATCAAAATATTTTGTCTTAAACAGGAATCAACTGCATACCTTTGATGAGAAGGCTGATGAAGCAATCTTCATGGGATACTCAGACACCAGCAAAGCATTCAGAGTACTAAATAAAAGAACTTTGGTGATTGAAGAATCAATACATGTGGTTTTTGATGAACCAAATACAAATGGTGAAGATCTTCAAGATCAAGAAGAGAAAGCACCACAGAGAGAAATCTATACAAATGCAACCATACCAACTACTATCCTGAATCATCATCTTGAAGATCAAGAGGAGCCACATACCAATACACCAGATGAAGCACCTGAAGTTGAATTTCTTGCTCAGCATGAAGGTATGGAAGCACCAAGTGAAGATCAACTTCAACCAGACCTAAATTGGCTAAGAGACCATCCTGAAGAACAAGTCATTGGAGATATTCACACAGAGTCGAACCGAGAAGACAACCTGGAGCACATGCTAACTTGCTTTCTATCACAAGTGGAACCCAAGACCATTGATGATGCAATCCAAGATGCGAGATTGAATCACGGCCATGCAAGAAGAACTAAATGAATTTGAAAGAAATGAAGTACGGGAACTAGTTGACGAGACTCGAAATGGCCAACATCATTGGTGCAAAATAGGTATTCGGGAACAAGATGGATGAGCAAGGAACTGTTGTCAGAAACAAAGCAAGGCTAGTTGCAAAAGGCTATTCCCAAGCTGAAGGAATAGATTATGATGAAACATTTGCTCCAGTAGCAAGATTGGAAGCAATCATACTTTTTCTAGCATTTGCTGCACACAAAGACTTCAAAGTCTATCAAATGGATGTAAAGAGTGCATTCATAAATGGACTTTTGGAAGAGGAAGTTTATGTAGAACAACCTCCTGGATTTCAAATTAAAGGAAAAGAAGACAAAGTATACAAACTCAAGAAGGCCCTCTATGGCCTCAAACAGGCACCTAGAGCCTGGTATGAAACACTGCCACAGTTTCTGATCAAGAATGGATTCAACAAAGGAACTATTGACAAGACTCTATTCAAAGCTGGAGGAAGGAGCAAGCACATTGCTAGTACAAATCTATGTTGATGATATAATCTTTGGATCGAGAGGATGAAAAAGCGTGTGAGAAATTTGCAAACCCGATGAAGAGCAAATTTCGGATGAGCATGATGGGAGAATTAAACTACTTCCTTGGCCTTCAAGTAAAGCAAATGAAGGATGGCATTTTCATTAGTCAAGCAAAGTATACAAGAGATTTGATACACAAGTATGGGATGGATACAAGTGGCACAGCAGACACACCAATGTGTGCCAGAGTCATACATGGAAAAGATGATGGAGGAAAAGATGTTGATCAGAAAATGTATAGAGGAATTATTGGATCATTATTATACTTAACTGCAAGCAGACCTGACATAGCATTTGCAGTAGGAGTGTGTGCAAGATTTCAAGCTCAACCAAAAGAATCACATCTTCTAGCAGCTAAAAGGATAATCAAGTACTTGAAAAACACTATAAATGTTGGTATTTGGTATCCAAAAGATGGAGGATTTACATTGATATCATATTCAGACTCTGACTATGCTGGATGCAAAATAGATAGAAAAAGCACATCTGGAACTTGCCAAATGCTAGGAACCAGACTAGTCTCTTGGTTCAGTAAAAAGCAAAACTCCATATCTACATCAACGGTGAAGCGAAATATATAGCAGACGTCAGTATTTGTTGTGCACAAGTATCTTGTGGATAAGACAACGGCTAAGGGACTATGGAGTAGAAGAGAAAACAATTCCAATCATGTGTGATAACACAAGTGCAATATCTATTACGGAAAATCCGGTATTGCACTCAAGAACAAAGCATATTGATGTAAGACATCATTTTATCGAGACCATGTTGAAAAGGGGGATGTCATCCTAAAACACATACCCACCGAAGATCAATTGGCCGACATCTTCACTAAACCACTCGGTTATGAAAGATTCGGTAAGCTAAGAAGCGAGTTAGGAATGATTGAAATTGAATAAGTATCAAACGGCGGCTAGCGGAGTAATCGGCTAAGTGACTTCATTAAGCGGTACGACCTTTGCCGTTACAGGAGATGCCGCAAGTAAGGCACTGGTATCCAGCGAATGTAACTTAACTGATTGTTAGGAACAGTCAAATGGTGCAGCTAAGTGAAGAACCTATTGGGACGGCTAAGTGACCAGCGAAGGCACTTCACCGAAATAAAGACTTGGGCAAATTAAAAGTGTGAACAAAATCAATTCTGATTACACGTGGAGAATAAGGAAATTATGGAGGATTATTCTGTACACACGTGGCGATCAACTTATGATCATGGAGGTAATTATATTATTTTTCGAATTATAAACTCCTCGATTCCCGGGCTCTATCATTACTTGCCTCAAACCACACCCCCATTCCACTCGAATATCACGATTTTCATACACAAAATCATGCCATTATGCCACAAAATCCTCCAATATTCAAAACCACGTTCACACTACCCAAATCACACTATACAAACAAGACTTAGAGATGTTCAGAAATCTTTACATACTCCTGCAAATTACAAACCCTACTTTTTCTCACTGAAACCTCAAGATATACTCTTCTAATCTTCCTCTACCAATCAATGGCTTCATCCTCCCAAATCACTGCTACTGAAAAATACTACGAAAAATCAATCATAACCGGCTCGTTTTTCAAACCTGAGCACTATCTCTCATTTTGTGACAATGACTCAAAAGCTCAACGTACGGTTGATTGTCGCTCGAATTGGGGGCGATGACCTTCCTAAATCCTCCAATAACCGGAATCGCTATGAAAATCGATAGCGTTTTGGAAAAACGCCAACTTTGTGCCCAAAGCACAAAGAAAAGCGAAGTTGATCGCATCCAAAGCTCAATCTTTGGAAGAGAAATAATCATCACACCAGGTGTACTCAACCGTTACCGCACCTTCCATTGAAAGGACAAAGCTAATGTCAAGCTTGTGACAACCGACATTGCAAAGTTACGGATTTGAAATAGCCAAAAGTCCAAAGAAAAACACAAAACATACAATCTACCCGGATCAACGCTCAAACTTCCGTTTGCTAAGTTTGCACCGAGTTATCACCAAAAATATTGAAGGCGAGAAAAGGGTCAATGGAAAACCCGACCGAGGTACGAATTAAACCGATGGCCATAATCTACAATCGCATCAAATTTGGTGGGCAACATTTGTGTTCAATCGAATGAAGGATCGATTCAAAAGGAAATCGATCTATCCATCACTGCACCAGGCAAGGGTTTGCAGAAAAAGGGTGATTTCGGGGAGAAGAAATCATATGGGTTCCCTCTTCAACACTTGTTCAATCAGTTGAAAGTACGATCCACAAATTTGCAGTCTCCACACAAATCCAAGACGATGTTTACTTACATCAAGGCTTCCTTAAAACCCAAACCCATAGCTGGGAGCAAAAGAAAGCAACCTGAAGGCAGTAGATCAGGAGTGGGACGAAGAACCGGATCTCAAAAGGCACAAGAGGAGACCAATATGCCTGACACCAGCAATTTGGATGAGCCTGTGACAATCAGCGATGACACAGCAGCAGAAGAAGAAACGCAGCCAAAGGGAGTCACCTACCTGGAAGAAGGTGAAGAAGGATACCGCCTCACCTCATCTGATGAGGAGGAGATACAAGATGAAGGGGATGAGTCAGAGGATGACCACTCAGAAGGAGGAAATCCTGAAACAAATCAAGAAGATTTGGGGATTCTGATGATGAACTGATTCTCCAGGAAGTGCTTTTCAAAAGCATAGGCAAAGTTGACAACCGACCAAGTGAGCCACCGATAATAAAGCTCACTCAAACCGAACTTGTCAACTCCCCCACAATTGCACAAGGGGGACCAGTGGTAGATGAAGCAGTCCACACTCAACAACAACCTCTAAATGACCCTGTGTCTAATGAGGCAGAACAAGAGCAGATGGAAGAAAAAGAAGAAACACAAGATGCAAAGGAAGAAGAGGAAAAGGAAGAGCAAGAAGTTGAAGTAGAAAGTGAGGAGAAGCAAGGTGAAGATGATGAGGATGAAAGTGATGAGGGTGAAGAGAATGCCCATGTGGCACCAGAAGAAATTGATCCAGAAAGAGTTTTCAATCTGGACATTCAACCCCTCATTGTGAACATAGAAAGGCAATACTACAGCAGGCAAAATCAAGACCGCCGCCAGGAGTGAAGCAACCTCCTTCAATCACAAGATTGAGGCCCTCATCACCATATCAAAATCCAAGATGAGGTCATGGAGAGACAAGGAAACTTAATTTGCAACTTACAACACCTCATCCCTCACCATGTCCAAACCAATCTTGAATTCCATGCGAGAGACGGTTGACAACAATCTCAAGCCATTAGTGGACACCCTCAATGCTCACACATCCAAAATTCAAGCATCCGGATGAGATCATGGAGCATTATGGCAAGCAACCTGGACTTTCTCATCAAAGTTGGTGAAGCCAACAACAAAATACCTTGGAGAGAAAGTATGGGCCTCTCCCCGAATCCGACGCGGCAATTGCGGACCTTGAGGCACGTTTTGATGCGCCACAAAGGGGAAGGTAACTCAAATCCCGAGAGTCCCGGTGGGAAGGGAAAGGTGGAAAGCTCCGGTGGAAAGAGAAAGGGCAAAGAAAGGCGAGGACAAAGAAAGGCAAGGGCATCAGGTTTGAAGAAATGAAGGAGTAAACCAGTTACCTGTTGCTTAATTCAATTCAATTCATCTTATCATTTGCCTTTGTTCACTTAAATAAAAAGATGCAATATCTTATTGCCCTATGATGGAAGAATAAAATTGTTGAACTTTTAACCTGTTGTGTATTATGAAAATTTTGATTACTTATGTTCAGGCTTATGAGGGTTTTGGCATCATCAAAAAGGGAGAAATTGTTAGGAACATTCTATTATGTTTTGATGATGGCCATACTAGCTGTTATAGCAAGCCTGAAATAAGTTAGAATTCTCTGTATAAGTCTTTACTTAGAGTCTTACAAGTTGTATAAGTTAAGTCAGACAAGTATTGTACTAGTTGGTAGGACGGCAAAGCAAGGACAGATATTCAGCATAGTGAAGCCAGCCAAGCACCAGCAGAGAAGTATAAAGACATTATGGTCTGACTTATAACCAAGAAAGTCTGTGATGACCTTGGATAAGTCTAAGTTATGTTTTATGTGATGAAACTCAATGTTCAAATATGGTGTACACTGGTCTCACCCAAATCAAGGATCAGTGAAGTACAAAGACTCTCCAAAAACTAGAACAAAGAAGAAAACAGTGAATCGGCTGAGTAAACTGACTTTCAGCAAAGAGAAAGCAAAACAGCAAAAAAAGAACTAACGGCTACTTCAGAAGGCTCACTCGACCGTTCTAAAAACGGCGAAGAGACATTTACAAGATCAGATTTGATATACGATGAAGATTCAGAAGATCATGCATTAAATGCACAAATCATTAAAGGATCAATCAAGGACGGATTTTCTGCTATACGTTTGAAGAAAGAATCCGATCACTGAAATCAAGGAGAATACAATTAAGGGGGAATCAAGGGTAATTCCCTCATTAATATAGCCAACGGACGGAATTTCAAAAACCAAGGTTATTCAAGGCTATAAATAGAAGGCATTGACAGGAAAAGAAAACAACGATCAAGAAAGAAAAATCAAGCAGAAACTCTGTCAATTTGAAAAGCCTTCTCTCTGAACTTACAAAGACATATCTAGTGATCAACTCAAGTATCAGAACTACAAAGTCATACTCAGAATTGAGATTGATCAAGAAAGTGTGTGAATCACATTCACATCAAGCGAAGCAACTGAATCAGAGGCAATCTGAGAAGGAGTTGAATCTGTGATAGCTGTTGAAGGATCTTAATCTTAAGGAACAGCAAAAGGAAGACTGAATCACTGAAGCTGTTGCAGTCAAGGAGTGATAGTCTTGTAGATTGTGAAGCTTGGGAAGCCAAGGACAATCATACTATTGTATCTGTGAAAACAATAGTGAATTCCTCCAATCATCACGGGAGAAGAGTGGATTAAGGGATTACACCACCCTGAACCACTATAAGCCTTGTGTCAATTTAATTTCTGCAATTTACTTTACAGCAATTATTTATTTAGCCTACATCATAACTTATATCTGTGACTGTCTACACTGATTTGAAAACAACATAGTAAGAAGGGACTTATCCGCTGCCTAAAAGCTTTTAAATATAAGAAAAGTTTTTGAAACTCCACTATAGTCATTCACCCCCCCCCTCTGACTATAGTTTCACCCTTCTCTGGGACCAACACATGGATTAGGTAAAGCTTCGGTTACTGCTTTAACACATTCTCGTTAAGATGTTCGGTGTAGTACATTGGTGAGTATCGGGGGTAGTAACGTCGACCGAGTAATTTCGGACTTGTTTCCTTAACGAGGTTTTTCTGTGAAAACGGAGCGTCTCACAGCACTTAATCATGTTAGATTAATCGGTATTCTAAAGGGAAAATTAGTTAACCTCACATAGGATGTTGAAGGAGAGTTGTTCAGATTTTAGCATCAGAACTAGGAGCACGCACCCGTGAGATTGAATGTGAGAGTTCATTTGTTATAATGCACACTTCCAGTTTTGTCTATCCGTGGGGTTGAAATTAACTATTTTGATCATGGTTCGGCTATGTCTTTTAAAACCAAGTAGTTTAATTTTCTTTCTTTTCTATCTTTAGTATAAACAAACCAACAACTTTGATCTCCTAGACTAAGAAACACGTTCACTTTGGTACTCACAACCACATTTCTCTTGGGACGACCTCGTACTCCTGTAGCTATTCTAACAATCGACCCGGTACTCTGCTGGTTAGAGAGTTGGTTTACCCACGGTTACGAGTCCTTCATAAATTGTATTTTTGAAGGGGTAAATTAAGCTCATCAAAAATTGGCGCCGTTGCCGGGGAAATGTGTGATATTGTTGTGATATCTTGTAAGTGAACCGAAGGCTTGGGCCTAGGTTTTTATTATCTTTATTTTATTTCGATAAGAGTCTTGGGATGCTGAAGTGATATTGTCCTGAACTCGGTTTGAATACGAATTTGGTACTCAACCCAATCTCTTTACGGGGTTGTTATATTAGGTTGATATCTTGTAAATCCAGCTAGAACTGGGGCTTAGGGCCTTCGGCTACCATATAAAAAAAAACAAAAAAAAAAAAGAAAAATTTTATTTTTTTCTTGTTGTTTTCTGAGATCTTGCAGTTTGAGCTTAAATGGATGGATTTTTCAATCAATACTACTCACCTGAACAACAATACTCCTACCAACCTCAGGCACCTGAACAATGCTATCAACAACAGTATGTGCCTCAACCTCAATATCAACAGCAGAATAACCAAGGTTCTTGGTCCTATAATTGCCCTAGTACGTACCAGGATCAAAATTATGGTTATTTGAGTTATGAGCCACAATATTATGAGGGTTCTTCGAGCCCTAGTGCTTATCAGGATTACGGTGTTCATACTCAATGCGTTGATAGCTTTACCCAGATTCAGCCACCTGATCAGTGTCTGGAATGGCAAGAGGACTACTACTCACCTCCAATGAATCAAAGTCAATACGATCAGTTTTCCCTCATGCCACAAAAAGACTTCACCGACAGTCAAATAGAGCAACTAGAGCAATTGGACCAGATCTTGCAAGAGCGACTGTTGGACATGCAGGAGTTCAAGGTAAGTACTGACTCCGCCATAAGAAATCTTCAAGACAAGGTGGGGAAATTGATTGAATTAGTGAGGTATGTGAAAGAGGCAGAGACATGTGAGGTGGTTAAGGATGATGATGTTATCACTGAAGAAGTTCAGGTCGAGAAAAAGGTTGAGGATTCAGTTTGCTATAATGAGATTTCAGATTTAGAGGAGCAAGAGATTGATCGGCCATCTTCGGTAAAGCCACTGGGAAAGTTGGTAATAGTTGATATGACGGTCCCGGATTACTATATTCGTCCACTCTGTGAGGATGAATTTTCTGCGATTCAGTTCATATACTCCCCAATGGATGAGCTTTATGGTGATTTTCAAAAGAAGATGGTTCGACAGGCTGATAAAAGAAGATTCTCTGGCTGGGAGGAGATAACATCGAGGGCCGAACGAGGTACGCTTCTAGACAATTCAATTTTTTTGGTTCTCGCATTGTTAATTTTTCTTAAGCTGTTGATCTTCTTGAGTTCGGATTTTGGTTGATTGAGTCTGTATAGAGTCACCCTGTCGAGCAAACGACGTTAAACAAAAGCGCTACCAGGAGGCAGCCCGATAATAATAATAATGATAATTTGGATAAGCCTAGTCTTAATGAAATGTAGAATCTGTATGAAAGATGAAAACAAAGCACAACCAAGTCTTAGGATGAATGTTTGAATTTCATTAACAGGAAACGATTAGGTGGTTATCCGAAAATCCCAATGGAGAAAAAAGATAAAATTCAAATGCATCATTTCTTGGACTTAGGTTATTGAACCATTAAGGATCTGGGTATAAAAGACTCGATACTCTTTCACACATTTCATTTTATGATCTAGTCTGTTTCAAATTTCTGGTCGTTGTAGTATAGTGGTGAGTATTCCCACATTAATAAAGCGTGTGTAATAAAAATGAATCTAGGAATAGCCGACTTGACTATGATATATGCTCATGTAATACGTATATGCTTAGATGTTCGTGCTTTACCCGTGTGGGTTATTTTTCCATCTAAAGCTATATATATATTGCCTATCGAATTTTCTGACGTAACAGGGCCATTATCTTATTATTCCCATATCCCTTTTGCATATTTTGGCACGAGGACCATGTCCCGTGTTTGCTTTGTTTTGGTTGTTTTGGTACAGGGATTAGGGACGTGCTTTCTCATGGCTGTTACGGGATTCGACGACACCTTTCTGCCAGATTTATCAGCTAAGTCTTTCTCTCTATCTCTGGGAATAATGCAAAATCGTAAGTGGGGGGTAGAGTATGGTTGGTATAGAAATGGCGTAAGTGTTTAAACCCTTAGTTTTTGATTCTTTTTCGAGCATTATTTAGTTGATTAAAATAATCGTATAAGGTATATATTTCATGGATTTAAAGATGTAATGATCAATTTGGATATGTATAACCAATGTGAACCGTAAGTGCATTTTAGCCTAAATTTATTTGTGTAACATGAATTCCTTCACATAAGCCTTTGATATTGAAGCGAAAATTTTAAATCGTACCCATTCGGTATTCTAGTGATTTATCCTAGAAATAGCGTAGCTTAGTACCTAATTTCGAACATGTACCGTGAATATCCGAAGGTTTGAATGTGATAGAAAGAATGTCAAAATAAGTGAGCTATTTATATGCCGGATGTAGCTACCAATGATTTGAGTGTAGTAGGCGTTATCACGAAACGTCCTATATCACTATGAGGTTTAAAAGCTCCCGACCGCCCTGATGATAGTAGTCCAGCTAGGGTGTTATCACGAAACATCCTATTGCTGGGAATGAGGGCATATGCTACACATGTGAAATTAAGTGAAAAGTTAGATAGGTATTGATGTATTCGATCTCACCTCATGACGCTTGAAAGATAGTCGATTTTGGCAATGAGTTCGGATATGTTAGTGTCCTATGGAAAAAAAAAACAACAACCTAGTTATCTTCTGACTATCCCCAAGTATAAACCGAATGATATGCTTTAGGGATTATCCTAATAAGTACACGGGGAGGACGTTGTGTGGGCTCATTCGCCTATACCTAGGAAAATCATTAGAATCGTGTCGAATGGATATTTGTGCGTTTGCTTGAATTATTCAAGAGAGGATAGTGGAAATTGAAAAGGCTTGTCACACACGCACTCTGTTATACATTTATATTGCGGTTAACGTGTAGTTATGATTCGAATGGTTGCATCATCTGATTGTCATTAATATCTTATCTTCATGAATTTTTCCTCATTCAATTTATTTTATCGCTTATTTTGTTCGAGGACGACCAAAAGCTAAGTGGGGGGTTGTGATGACGGAAAAATTCACTGTTATTTTTATAACTTTTCACCCCGTTTCTGATATCATTTTGAGCACTTTTGTATCATTTCGAGTCTTTAATTCCTAAATTTCATAAAAATATATAAGTCATGAATATTTTATAAAATATCGTGTTTTTATGTGTTTTTATTAGTTTTTGTACCGGTTTAGTAACCGGAGTGTCGTGTTTACGTTTGGTATTTTGGTGGTTTATTGCAGATTTATAGGTTGACCAAAATCCCGAGTAATGACATGTTTTGAGGCCTAAAAGAGGTAGTTTTAGGGATATAAGAGTGTGCCACTAACTCAAGTGGTCAAGTGGCTCAGTGGTTAGTGGTACCACTAACGAATTATATCTTCGACGAACAAATGGCTCATTAAAACGACATTTTCTGAAGAAGTGTCCTTAATGAAAGTTGTAGATCTTTGAAAGAGCTTTCCAACGCAATTTGAATCACATCAATCGGACTTCTACAACTCAAGTATCATTAAGTCAAGTGGCCAAGTGGCTAATCGATTCGATTTAGTGGAAATCGAGAAATATCTTCGACGAGCGAATGGCCCATCAAAAAGATATTATCTGAAGAAGTGTCCTTAATGAAAGTTGTAGATCTTTGAAAGAGTTTTCTAACGCATTTTGAATCACGTCAATCGGACTTCTACAACTCAAGTATCATTAAGTCAAGTGGTTAATCGATTCGATTTAGTGGAAATCAAATTATATCTTCGACGAACGAATGGCCCATCAAAACGGCATTTTCTGAAGAAGTGTCCTTCCTGAAAGTTGTAGATCTTCAAATAAGCTTTCCAACGCATTTTGAATAACGTCAATCGGAGGTCTACAACTCAAGTTATGGGCATTTTACCGAATCGAAGTGAGCCCGGTTCGAACCGGCCTCCTACTCGGTTCGAACCGGCCCATTTTGAGCCTATAAAAACCCCCCCATTCCCATCCATTTTCCTTGCCCCTTCTTCCCCCATCCCTTCTTCATCTTTTCCCTTCATTTTGGGGCCTATATATATATCTATAAAGATATATATATATATATATATATAATATATATATATATATATATATATATATATATATATATATATATATATATATATAGTTGTAATTTCGTTATAATTTCGAATAATTATCGTTATAATATAGTTTCCGTTTTTCGTTCTTTCTTTCTTGTTTTCTTTTTTCTTATATTTTATTATATATATATATATATATATATATATATATATATATATATATATAAGTATCGTGAATCCGGCAAATGATTGGATTAAGGTTTTAATTTGGTTTTAATAGAATTCTGGCATTGACAGAAGGCTATTATGTAAAACTTCCCGCCATTTTAATACATGACATGTTAACAGAATCCGTTTATATGGGTAGCTAAACTTTTCATAGTCGAATCATGTAAAATTTGGTGAAATCAACCCTTGGAAAATGAAATAGGGAGTGTGTAGTGTTTTTTTTATTGTTATATCTCACATATTGCACGTCTTAGAACTTGTTATAACGGATTTGGACTAGATTGACAACCTAGGTCAAAAATCACACACATCACTCTTGAGAGTTGTTCAAAGAGAGTGGTGTGGGAAAAAGGGTTCTAAGATCGGGAGGTAAAACATACCGGGTTTTAGGTCGTGAATTCGGGCCCGCGCTCATCGATGTATTATTATCAACGTAATAACTTGAATGTGGTAGTTTAGATTAGTGTAATTTAGTGTTAGACCCCGGGGTTGAACTATGAAGTGCCGGGTGGTTCTTGAGCCAACGATGACAAGTTGTTTCACGGAGTCTTTCGGGCGAGACCATGGATTAGGTAAAGCTTCGGTTTCTCGCTTTGACACATTCTCGTTAAGATGTTCGGTGTAGTACATTGGTGAGTATCGGGTGTAGTAACGTCGACCGAGTAATTTCGGACTTGTTTCCTTAACGAGGTTTTTCTGTGAAAACGGAGCGTCTCACAGCACTTAATCATATTAGATTAATCGGTTTTCTAAAGGGAGAATTAGTTAACCTCACATAGGATGTTGAAGGAGAGTTGTTCAGATTTTAGCATCAGAACTAGGAGCACGCACCCGTGAGATTGAATGTGAGAGTTCATTTGTTATAATGCACACTTCCAGTTTTGTCTATCCGTGGGGTTGAAATTAACTATTTTGATCATGGTTCGGCTATGACTTTTAAAACCAAGTAGTTTAATTTTCTTTCTTTTCTATCTTTAGTATAAACAAACCAACAACTTTGATCGCCTAGACTTAGAAACACGTTCACTTCGGTACTCACAACCACATTTCTCTTGGGACGACCTCGTACTCCTGTAGCTATTCTAACAATCGACCCGGTACTCTGCTGGTTAGAGAGTTGGTTTACCCACGGTTACGAGTCCTTTATAGGGGTAAATTAAGCTCATCAGCTGACTGTGGAGCAAACACATCAGACAGATGAAGATTTTGTGCCATAGGAGTGTCTATAGGTTTGGCTGGTTGATAGCAAAATACTTAACCGCTAACTTTCACCGACAGAGTATCGGGTCAACGGGAGTATAGTGGTCACAAGGTCGTATCCACAATGAGTAATGTCTAAGTACCAAAGCTGACGTAGAACTTAGTTCAGGCCAAAATATGGTAGACGATATTATACTAATGCAGAAATAAAGATTAAACTACCGGTTTTACTTCTAAATATTAAAAGGCATAGCCGAACTATGATCCCACGAGCTACTTTTACCCCTTATGAAGGACTTGATGGGGAGCGTGTCTTAACCGACCAACCTATCCTATGTAGTTTAACGACATCCACGGGTGCCAACTCCTAATTCTAGTGATTAGATTGAACAATTTGATCTAACCACCCTATGTGAAGCAAACTGACTATCCCTTTAGAAAACCGATTATCCTAACATGATTAAGTTCTAGAGTTGCTCGAACAACGATGACAAACCTCTGTATTGGAAACGGTCCTAACAACTAGGCCGAATCTACGCAATGATCCAAAAACCCCTTTTCCCATATCTCACCGCAAAATACATCTATAAGTTCGATGTGTGTGATAGTGAACTAGGTGATCAATCTAATTCAAAGATGTTATAATAATTTTTAGGCCGTGGATTAATCGTTAAACATTCAATTACGCACTACACAACTCCCTATCTCATCCTCCTTAGGGTTTTCACTCGCTTTCACATAATTCGACCACACATGGAATTAGCTAATCATGATCATACTAATAAACGAAATAAGAATGGATATCATGCTAGAAATAATAAAAGAAGAATAATTCATTACCATATAATTGAAGAAAATCAGATCCAAAAAGAGGTACGAAGAAATAATCCACCAAAAAGTCGAATCTTTGATCTTGAAACGAAAATCTAAGCTATATCAAGTCTTTAGAATCGACCGGTGTTATCTAGGGAATCCACAGATCAAAGTTTGATCAACCTACACTAAAACCGCACCCAGATCGCCCAAAAAGTGTATAAAGTCGGCCAGGGTTCTAAAACTGGTGAATGAGCTGCGCATTTATAGTGTAGGGTTGAAATTCGCTGCTATCGAGGGTGAATGCCCGTTTGCCTCCTAGGGAACGCCCATTTGCCTTGAAATCTGGTTCTTGATTAGGGCTTGTTCTTCAGTGAACTAGCGTTTGGATTCTTCTAAACGCTAGTTCGTGGATCATGTCTTGAGGGCAAACGCCCGTTTGGATTGTCTTGAACGCCCGTTTGCTGAATATAAGCTCAGTATTCGAGCTGAACCCATCCAAACGCTAGTTTGGGGGGTAATTTGGACGCTCGTTCGTCATCTAAGCCAACTTTCAGTATCAAATGCCACTTCTGTAAACGCTCGTTTGAATAGAGCAAACACCCATTTGCCTTGATTTCACTCCAAACTTGATTTTTCTCCACTTTCATGCTACTTTCATGCCACGAACATGTTTCTCACTCCAAAACATCGCCTTCTGGGTCCTCGAGTCACCTAAGTCCTGCAATAACATATACGAAGAAACACCACGCGTAATTCCGCAAGACAAAAGTGCTCGGAAAAGAAGTAAATATTGCTAAGAAGGCGGAGTTTACTACCGATATGACAGTTTTACTCCCCGTGCAAATAACTCACGATATTACTCTCGAAACAGTCTATATCTACCCGGAACATGCCAATAAAGTGATAAACGGGGGCTAGATCATATACAAAAGTGCAGTGAAGTTGACTCTCATCACTGGTGACATGCCAAACTTGGATAATATCTTTTCAATATACCCTTGTTGAGACAAGAATAGCTTCCCCTGCTTCCTATCTCTATAAATCTCCATCCTTCAAATTTTCGTTGCATTCCCCAAATCCTTCATCTCAAATTCAGCCTTGAGTAGATTATTCAGATCTTGAATGTCATACTTGTTCACAGTAGCTATTAGCATATCATCCACATACAAAACCAGATAGATGATTGAACCATCCTTCAACTTGTTGTGATACACACAACAATCATATGGACTCCTGCTATAACCCTGCTGAACCATATAGCCGTCAAACTTCTTATACCACTGTCTTGGGGTCTGCTTAAGTCCATACAAGGACTTCTTCAACTTGCAAACATATCCTTCCTTGCCATGAACTTTTTTCCTTATCTACATCTCCATGTAGAAAGGTTGTCTTCACATCTTATTGCTCAAATTCAAGATTATGATGTGTCACTGTTGCTAACAGTACCCTGATGGAAGTATGTCTGACCACTGGAGAAAATATCTCTTCATAGTCTACCCCATCGTTCTGACTGAACCCCCTAGCAAACAAACGTGCCTTATATCTGAAACCCTCAGTAGATGTCATTCTTTCCTTTTTGTTAAAGATCCATTTGCAGCTGACCACCCTTCTATCTTGTGGTTGTTTGACCAAATCCCAAGTCTTATTCTTCTGAAGTGACTCCATTTCTTCTCCGATAGCAACAAGCCATTGGGATGCCTCAAAACACGTCACAGCTTCCCTGTAAGTGTTTGTTCAAAACCATCCACTTCTTAAGCTACCTGTAGTGCATATCCAACCATATCCTCCACAAACCCATATCTTCTTAGGGGTCTGATATGGTCCTCCTAGCTCTGCGGTGAGAGCTATACCCTGCTGACCAACATCAGCTGTTTGAGTATCTGCTGACCCTTGTTCAGCAGACTGGCTTGTATCCAATTCTGGATCTACTGAGTGCTGACTATCCCCTGTTGAGTCTTTCAATTCAGTAGAATCTACTTGAAGCTCCACCTGTTTGTCAACCTTCTCAATTTCGGATCCAATTTCAGATTCAGATGTGACTCTCACAAATTAGTTAAGCATAGAGTTTTCATCAAAGACTACACTTCTGCTGAGTATAACCCTATTTGCAGCTGATGACCATATTATATACCCCTTAACTCCATCTCCATATCCAACAAACACTCCTTTCTTGGATCTAGGTTCCCGTTTACCTTCACTGACATGATAATTGACTGTGCTTCCAAACATCCTTAGACCAGAGTAGTCTACTAACTTTCCTGATTAAACTTCAAGTGGTGTTTTAAGTTTGATCCCAGTGTAAGGGCCCCTATTGATTAAGTAGCATTCTGTATTAACAGCCTCTGCCCAAATCTTCTTGCCAGACCAGAATTAGAGAGCATGCACCTTGCCCTCTCCAGAAGAGTTTGATTCATTCTTTCTGCAACACCATTCTGCTGTGGAGTATCTTTGATAGTATGGTGCCTAACAATGCCTTCATTCTGGCAAAATTCATCAAACTCAGACCAACAGAATTCCAGTCCATTGTCAGTTCTAAGTCTCTTGATCTTCCTCCTTGACTGATTCTCAACCAATGCCTTCCACTGCTTGAAGTGCTTGAATGCTCCACTCTTGTGCTTCATCATAATTACCCAAATCATCCTTGAATAATCATCTATTAAAAACACAAAGTACCTATGACCACCCAATGACTCCACCCTTGAAGGTCCCTAACAATCAGAATGGACATAATCAAGAGTCCCTTTTGTGATGTGAATTGCTTTTGGGAACTTGCTCCTATTTAGCTTCCCAAACACACAGTTCTCACAAAAATCTAGCTCATTGACCTTATGTCCCCCAAGTAGATCAGACTTAGACATAATCTGCATCCCTCTTTCACCCATATGACCCAATCTCATATGCCACAGCTTAGTCAGCTGTGACTAGTGAACTTCTGATAATGCAACATCAGCAGAACCTGATACAGTAGACCCTTGTAGTATGTATAATGTCCCATGCCTGATACCCTTAAGAATCACAGCTGAACCCTTATAGACATTCACCACTCCACCTTCACCCCTGAACTTGAACCCTTTGTTGTCTAGTAACTAAGTGATATCAAATTCTTGGTCATCTGTGGAACATGCCTAACCTCATTCAGTGTACAGAATTTACCATCATGTGTCCTCAATTGAACTAATCCAATCCCAGCTATTTTGCAGACCTTGCTGTTAGCCATAGCAATATGGCCTCCATCCAACTGTTGATAAGTTGAAAACCACTCCCTGTTTGGACACACATGATATGATACCCCAGTGTCAAGAATCCACACATCTTTGTGCCCTGCTGACTCTGAAACTTATAAGGCCATATCTTCTTCAAAGTTGGTGTCTTGTTCTGCCAAAGCAATTGTACCCTGCTGAGTATCCTGCTGCTTCTTCCTCTTTGGACATTCATTTTTCCAATGTCCTTGCTCCTTGCAGTAATTATAGAAATCCTTAGCTTTAGGACCCTTGGAATTCTTTTTGAATTTCTTCTTTCCAGAATTTCTTGACCCCCTGCTGACTCCACTGGCCACAAATCTAGCAGACTGACTAACTGTCTGTCCCAGAACCAGATGGCTTATGGCGTAGCTCTCGAGCATAGAGTGATGATCTCACATCCTCCAATGACACTGAGTCCTTTCCAACAATAAAGGACTGTGCAAAGTTCTCATATGATGTAGGCAATGACACAAGTAGGATCATTGCTGCATCCTCATCTTCAATCTTCACATCAATATTCTTTAGGTCAAGCAATATTATGTTCAGCTGGTCTAGATGATCCCTCAGCTGGGTGCCCTCATGCATCCTTAAACTGAACAGATGTTGTTTCAACAACAACTTGTTGGTTAGAGACTTTGTCATTACAAACTCTCAAACTTGGACCACAGCTTCTCTACTGTGTCCTCTTCAGCAACCTCTGTGATAATATCATCTGACAAGCACAACATAATTGTTGAATGTGCTTTCTCCTCCAGAATGGCCTTCTCAGTAGTGCTTCATTTTGTTGATTTAGACAAAGGACCCCATAATCCCTGAACCCTGTTGCTTCAACAAAGCACGCATCTTGATCTGCCACACACTAAAACTGTTTCTTCCTGTAAATTTGTCAATCTTAACATTTAAAGCAGACATCTTTCTCACCAGAAAAGCTTCTGTAGATCCCAAATCCTCGCGTCAATTATGACCGTGGTGCCAATCTACCTTGCTTAAAACAGATAAACAGATTTCTTGATGAACCTGGACGCTCTGATACCAGTTTGTTATTACGGATCGATCAAGAAGAGATGGTGATTGTGAGAGTAAAGATGAAAGGTAAACAAGTAAACAAACACAGAAACAAGAAAAACACATATTTAACGTGGTTTCCGGCAATGTGCCGACTACTCCACAGACAGACGAGGATATTTTATTATCAACAGAAAGCTACATCCCCCAAGTTACAATTAATACAAATGGTATTTATAGCCTAGAGAATCCAACTTTAACCGACTAAATAGCTAACCCAGTAAATGACTGAAATACCCCAGAAGTAACTTAGACAAAACTCGGAAATCGTGCAGTAGACGTGCTCCCCAAGTCTGTTGTGCATCAGCAGACTTGTCTTCAGTAGACTTGTCATCAGCAGGTTGATCAACCCTGCTGATCTTGCCCAGCTGAACACCAGATTTCAGCAGATGCTGCTTACATTGCTGACCATAACATGTTTCCATACCAGACTTTGTAGCATAGTATAAGTTACCATTACATATACTTTTAGTATAAAGAGTCTTTGTTTGTCAAGACTCAAGATCTAACAACTAGAAAGAAAATGAAAGACAAAATCTTTACAACAGAGAGCCTTTTTGTTTATAGAGTTTGTATGAGTGTTTGAGTTTGATCGAATGAATTCTTAGCAAATACGCATGAATATCTCTTGTAAACTCACGTGAGGACATTTTTCTATATATAAGATCGGTGCATGCCACTTGATCATTTGAAACTTGAATGTTGTAGCACAAAAGAGATTTTATAGTTTGATAGCTTTTCTAATTTTAATTAGAGAAGGTTTAAGCCTTGATGATGACCTTGATTGTCCATTAATCAGATTCATCAAGCTTATAAAAATGTTGAACAACTTAACCTCTTCCTTATAGCTTCAATCTCAGCCAATTTAGTCCCTTTTTTTTTTTCCGAAAACAAATTTACAAAATATTATCTCAACATCGCGTTTCTAAAATCTGTAAATACAAAATTTAAATTCATTGATATTAGATATTTTTTCATATATTGTTATCGTTTGCATTTGGGTTGTTGTAACAAAACGAATTGATGCATATGAGTTGTTATAAATTTGGGTCTATAATTTAGACATTTATCAATCCAAGAGAAAAATTAACAAAATATATTACGTTGGTTGAGATCAGATCTACACGATATTTTTCTTTTCGCGAAACATGTAACTACGTGCCCGCCATGAAGGTTGGGCCTTCAGCGGCCGCCTGGCCCGCCTTATGGGTAGAGGCCGGCCCGTGGTTCACCATACCGTTTTCATTGAATCGACTTTATGAAAATCGGTTCTACCGCCAAAAACTGATTTTTCCCAGGCTGAATCAGAATCGACTCCGTGAGAAATCGATTTTTGACTCTAAAATTGACATCCACAAAGTCTCAAAAAAACGATTTTCCCAAGATTGAATTAGAATGTGCGAAAATTCGATTTCTGATTCAAAAACTGACATTTATAATGTCGATTCTACTGTAATGTAGAAATAGTGTGATGCACATATAAAGTCAGTAGAGTGCAAATAAAGGTCGCTTTAATTTTATTTCACAGATTTTCTATGAAGATACTTTTTTTTTTTTTTTTTAAATTCTCAATAAAATAACAATACTTTTCTCAAAAAGAAAATCACATAATTGATGTATCTAAGTGTACCAAAAAAAAAAAAAACAAAAAAAACAAATAAATATCCAACATCCAAAAAAAAAAAAAAAAAAAAAAAAAAAAAACCACACACACATACAACAAACTTTTTAACATGAAAAGAAGATTCAATGCACCTAACAGTACTCCTTATTAACTTGCATGTTCTAACGGAATAAACTACTGCAAAATTTGTTTTGTTATTAGCTAAAGAGTGCTCTTAAGACATTTATTAGTTATGGGCATTGTTCTTAACACCATATCGAATCTATTTTTAGACATCATAATGACATTTAATCTCTTCAGAAATGAATTTAATTTCGAAATTCTACTCTTAAGAAATCAAAGAGAAAATTCAACCTCCTTAAAATCAATTTTTTCTAGGGATGTGGTGCTCGGTAGATTTGTTGCGGTGTGAATTGCGGTTCCCATTAGTTATGATTAGATTTTTTTGCTAATACATTTTGCCTCCTCTCTCTCCAACGCCTATAAATAGGCATGCAACTGTTTGAATCCATATGTTCAATTGCCTCATTTCATACCTCAACATAGCAATACACACAGCTCATCAATCCATTTCCTCTTCCCCCCTTTCAACAACGACACATCATCCCATTCACAATCTCAACAAATACCCATCTTTTCTTTTCTAATTTATAATCCATAGACGTGTTCTTTTTCTCATCATTACCTTGAATTCTCTTAAAAATCTCCCCCCCAAAAAATGGTGGTTTTGTCAAAGCCAGCAATGGAACAGTTCTGTATAGTCAAGAACAACTGTAAGGTCATGACCCCTACTTTCTTCCCTGGTGTTCCAGTTGTGGACCTATCTAAACCCGACTCGAAAAACCTTCTTGTTCAAGCTTTCGAAGAATTCGGATTCTGTAAAGTTGTGAATCATGGTGTCCCAACTGAATTCATATCAAGACTTGAATCAGAAGCTACAAAGTTCTTCTCTTTGCCTCTTTCTGAAAAAGAAAAAGCTGGCCCTCTTGATCCTTTTGGCTATGGAAACAAGAAGATCGGACGCAATGGCGATGTGGGTTGGGTTGAATACATCCTCTTAAACACCGGTCATGATTTCGATTACACAAGATTCGATTCGATTTACGGCATCACCCCAGAAAAAATTCGGTACAAAATTAATCACTATTCTTTTAATTTACTTTGCTCTGTTTTTTTTTTTGTTTTTTTGTATCAATGTCTTCTCTGAAACTTGACAAATATTTTAAATTAATTTGCAGTTCTGCAGTGAATGATTATTTGACATCAGTGAAGAAAATGGCATGTGAAATTCTTGAATTGGCAGCAGAAGGATTAAAGATTCATGAAAAGAATGTATTCAGTAAGTTACTGATGGATGAACAGAGTGACTCTGCATTTAGGCTGAATCATTATCCAAGAATTCCTGATGTTAAAGAACTGCATGGAAAGAATTTGATTGGATTCGGAGAACATACCGACCCGCAAATCATAACCATTCTTAGATCCAATGAAATCTCTGGACTTCAAATTGCTTTGAAAGATGGAAGTTGGATTCCTGTAACTCCGGATCCGAATTCTTTCTTTGTCAATGTTGGTGATTCAATGCAGGTATGTTAATGTCATTGAAATCATAATCTTTCTTGTTTATTTTACTGTCATAACTAATCAGACACAATCTCGGAATCATTCATTATGTGGCGGGTGGCCCACTTTGAAACTATGCGTGTTTTTGGCATCTGTCTCGGTTAATTCGGAACCGAGAGAGAGAGAGTACAATGTAATGGAAGTATATGTCAACTTTAGCAAATTAAGATACAAGATAAAACGAAACACAAGACAAATTAAGAGATTTTACGCTGCACACTAGGAATTTTGAAAGGGTAAAGTTAAAAGTTTTATGCATTTTAAAACTATCTTCTCATTAGTGGGGGGACTACACGTGTGGATAATTTGTTTGTTTTCTTTTAATTGTTTTGCTGAGAAATTTGGTAGACTTTTATTAATTTTCCGTTTATAAGATAATTAATTAATTTATTTATTTTCTTTGATGGAATGATTAATAATGTATAGATATTTTAATTTTGCAGGTTATGACAAATGGGAGGTTTAAAAGTGTAAAGCATAGGGTATTAGCAAACAGAGTAAAATCAAGGCTTTCAATGATTTATTTTGGAGGACCACCTTTAAGTGAGAAGATAGCTCCATTACCTTCACTTATGGAAGGTCAAGACAGTTTGTACAATGAGTTTACATGGTTTGAGTATAAAAAATCTGCATTTAAATCAAGGCTAGCTGATAATAGGTTGGAATTTTTCCAAAAAATCCCAACATCATAAATAAACTAAACTCTCTTTTTTTACTTAATTTTTTTGGGACAAAAAATGAGTTATAAAAAAAAGTTATACTCATTTTTGTAGATTTTGGGATGGTTTGGTAATTTTTTAAATTTTTTTTTTTTTTTTTTGCAAATCTTTTGTATTTTCTCTCCCATTGTTAATCATTTCTTGTCATTATACTCAATGTAACTACTTCGGTTTGTTGATACACATGTTGATATTAGTTTTAATATTTGTATATTATTGTGTATGTTCATTGTATTTTAATCTTTTTTGTTATTGAATGATTACTTAAGGGTACAATAAAATGCAGAATGTTTAATATTTATAGCAGTAAATATGATAATGAGAAAACTTGGCAGCATTCTTGAAGCTGATTGAACAATTTTATATGCATATGATCTAATAAATTACAGATTTTGGTATATTCGGTCGTAATCATTGTTTTATTACTCCACAAATTGGAATCTTCTATCACAATTGAATGACAATTACTTTGAGAATTCCAAGAAAATCAACTGCCATAATGTGCTCATATATTATAGTAATAGGGTAGACCTGGCCAAAATAAACCGTGACTGTCGTTTGGAACTGGAACCGGCGGTTTGGTCAACCGTCAGTTTGTCGAATCGTCGGTTTGTGGAACCGTCGGTTGGCCGGTTGGGTGCCGGTAGAAGATTTTTGGAACCGAAAGGGCGGTTGGAACCGGACCGGCCGGAACCGGTAAAAACCGGCCGGAACCGAACCGGAACCGGAAACGGTTCTTTTGTTTTTTTGGTTTTCTCCCAAACACCTCAAAAAAATTCCTATAAATACTACCTCATTTCATTTCAAAAATCCTACACCTTCTACATCTCAATTCTTACATCTTCTACTCAATTCTTACATTTTCTACTCATTTCTTTGATTATCAAGTTTGTTTAGTTGTTAAAAACAACAATCAAATTTACTTTACGATACCGATTTTTGAAGTTGTTCTGATTTAATCGTTACTTCAATGCGGTTTTAGTTATAAGTAAATTTGGTTATGTATTTTATTCAACTAATTATTTTACAAGTGTAAAAAAAATTCAATTTTATAATCAAATTTACTTTACTAGACCGAAATTTGAAGTTGTTCTGATTTTATCGTTATTTCAATTCGGTTTTAGTTATAAGTAAAATTGGTTAGTTAAATTAAAATTTTTTTATAACCATTATATATAATTTAGATTTAAATCAAATTTACTTTACTTAATTTTTTATAACCGTTATATATAATTTAGATTTTTTACAATGTCAAGAAGAGGTGCATCAACACAAGGCAATCGAAATGTTACTTTCCGTGATGACACGGTTGTGCCGGAATCGGATGATCTTGCCGGTGGCTATAGACCCCAATATTATACAGACATTGTCACCGGTAATCACATTTCGATTCCTCAGTTCGACACACCTTCAGGTTACAATCAAGATGATTTTGATAGTCATTACGACGATATAATGTCTCAACCTGGAAATTTTAACATCAACCTTAACGAAGGTGAAAGAAATGATGAAGTCGACGTTGATGATGATCATGATGTATTTCCGAATGCTTCCCGTCCTAGACAAGGACGTGGTGGGAGTCGGCGTGGTGCTAGTGCTCGTGCTGATACTACTCCTACTCCCGAGTCAGTCGATTTAGATGGTGGTGAAAGTACCCGACCCACAGCACAAGAAAAAAGGTTAACATCGAGAATTTTTAGGGAATTTTTCACAAAGGTTCCTCGGACTGATGAAATAGCATTAGCTAACCACGGAAAGTATTTCTTCGGGGTGTGCAATTTCTGTGGCAAAAAATACCAATTTAAACATACCGGTGGTTATGGAACGATGTGGGGTCACATTTTAACTAAACACCCGGAAAAATTGGAAGACGGCGCTTCTCAAACCCAGCTAAACATGCGGAGCTCCAGCGGAGGTAACACTAATCCACTCTTTATTTACTCTCGTGATAACTGTAGAGATCTAACCACGGATCTTATTGCAGGGATGGGTCTTCCTTTTAGCTTACCTGAGAATCCTATTTTCGAAAGTTACGTACAAGGGGCTTTGCAGCCGGCATTTACTAAGATCCCTCGTGCAACGGTTACTAGGGATTTCAAAAATAAATTTATTAAACGACAAAATATTATTATAGAAAGTTTGAAGAAAAATAAATTCCGAATATGTGTATGTGCCGAAATTTGGGAGGATATGAGGACGAACAATTTTTATTTGAGCGTATCGGGTCACTGGATTGACAACACTTGGATTGTCCAAAAAAGGTTACTTGCTTTTCGTTTATTTAACGAGACTCATACTGCTTCTACCATTGCATCTTTATTAGTTGATATTTTTTAGGAATACGATTTAAAAGGTAAAGTTTTTTCTATTGCGTTTGACAATGCTTCAAACAACACTACTTCTATTCCCGACTTATCCCGATATTGTGAACCTCTTTGTAACGGTCAATTTTTTCATGTTAGATGTTTATGCCATATTTTTAATTTATGTGTAAAGGATGGTCTAAAAGTTTTTGACCATAATATTAATGCGATAAAAACTGCGATTTCACATATTTTAGGTAGAAATATTCATGTTAATAAGTGGTATAAATTTCTTAAAGATAAAGGTAATCGCCAAGTCAAACTGCCGCAAGATGTACTGCATAGGTGGAACACGACTCATGATCTTTGGAAGAAAAAAAACAAAATTAAAAATACCTTTTGTGAATTTTTAAATGAACACTGTCCGAGCGAATATCGTTTATATCCCTCTATTTGGACTTTATGCAAGAAACTGATGGATTTTTTGAAATATTTAAAAAATTTACAGTATTGTTTTCAAAATGTTATGAACCCACAGCACATTTAGTCTTGTCTGCTTGTGTAGAAATAACTGCCGAGTTTGAAACCATGGAACACGACGCAGAATTATTTCAATGTTAAGTGCCGATGAAGGAGAAATGGAATAAATACATGTTGTATATTCCTGACATTTATCTCATTTCTTCTATGCTCGACCCTCGTATAAGACTAGTAGGTGTGTCTAACATGTTAGGTGCTTACTATGATGCTTTGTCTGTTACTCATAATGTGCCCCCGGTAGATTTTACAGTTGAAGTACTTAGAATAGAAAATTTATTAAACGCTTTCTATGTTGAATAGAGCGTATGTATAGATTGAGAAACTACGCGGTTCCCAATCCATCCGCAAGTGTTTCTACTAACCCTGCAGGTGTCCTACGGGGACTTCAAAAAGTTCTGGATAAAATGAATTCGAAACGACAGAAGGGAGCGACATCGTCATCGTCATCCGATCAACGTACAGAGATATCCAAATTTCTAAACACAACATTTGAAGGCTGTGAAATCGAGACCTATGATTTCGAGTTCGACTTATTGAAGTGGTGGAAGAGACATGTTAAAGAATATCCAGTTCTAGCAATGATGGCGGTCGAGTTTTTAAGTTGCCCTGTTTCGACCGTCACTGTTGAACGATATTTCAGCATGGCAGGATATGTGCTTACCAATAAAAGATGTTCGCTTCATCCCACCACTTTAGAGAAGAAAATGCTTTGTCAAGATTGGGTACGAGTCGAGAAGAGGGTGCAACACATTGAGTCAGAAGATGAGGAGTCACAGTTCGAAGGCGGTGACACTGAAACTTCAGGAGGAACAATCGCTCGAAATACCGACATCGATTAAAGGTACGCAATTTATATCTTACTTATATATTTGTTACAATTCATAGAACAACTATAAAAGATATTAAAAAAAACCTATTAAAAATAACTATAAAAAACCTTCTACTAAAAACTAAAAAAAAAAAACAATAGAAAACTATTAAAAAAACCATAAAAAAAACCCGATAGAAACTATAAAAACCTATTAACAATAACTAAAAAATACCTACTACTTTAACTATAAAAAAATATAGACCATAAAAACCGAACAACTATAAAAGATTTAAAAAAACCTATTAAAAATAACTATAAAAAACCTACTACTAAACACTAAATAAAAACTATAGAAAACTATTAAAAAAAACCATAAAAAAAACCCGATAGAAACTATAAAAACCTATTACAAATAACTAAAAAATACCTACTACTTTAAACTATAAAAAAAAGTATAGAAAACTATAAAAAAAAAAAAAAAAAATAAAAAAAACCATAAAAACCATATACAAACCTAAAAAAATTATATGAAACTATATAACACAAACACATAAGAATACTATAAAAGACTACAATAAAACAAACATTTAAAAAAATACTATAAAGAATACAAAAAACAATAAAAACCTATAACAAATCATAACAACACTACACAAAACTAAAAAAAAAAACTATAAGAAACTATAAAAACACCCAAAAAAACCATATACAAACCTAAAAAATTGTATGAAACTATAAAATACAAACACATATATATACTATAAAAGACTACAATAAAACAAACATTTGAAAAAACCTTTAAATACTATAAAAACATATAAGAAGACTATAAAAGAGTAAAAAGCATAGGGAGTAAAATCCTGAAACCTCGACGAGATTACTTTTTTTTGTCCGTAGTGTCTACGTGAAAGTTTGATGTTAAGGGATTGGATAATTATGGGCGAATATGGTTCGAAAATGGTCAAACCATGGTTGGGTGGTCAACTGAGCTACGGCTCGATCGACTTAACCCTCCACGTGTGGCGTTTGCACGGGTGTCTGGCTAGGTTGAGCTAACCGACGAGCAACTACGGCTCGACGGGGCTCCCCTAGCCCTGATCTGTCCGACGGCCACATATGATCCAACGAATAGGACGGGTAGGCTTGCCCATATAACCGACACCATTCGGGCCTATGATTTATCGTTCTTTAAAGATACATCAAGTCCAAAAACGTAATCAGTAAACCCACCACTTTTTTAAAATATTCAGTGGGAGCGGGAAAGGCGACAGCCAACCCCACGGCCTCTACTGTTGACACAAGCAACGTGAGAGAATGGTGACGCCTCGTGCCGGCTTGGGACCGGCCTCCCTAAGGAAGGCCTTCACCGCTATCAAAATTCAAGGCTTGGTCTCTGAAAGGATAGAATTTTGGGTACTCATCGGGTCACTGACCGACCCTAAGGCAGCATACTCGCGGTCTACAAAAAAATCTGAAATAGTAGGTCACACTCATTATGGGTATTTTTGGTAATACCTTGGCTGAAAAAGAAAGGTAATCGGGGATTAAAAATTGGATGTTCGATTCCATTTTAATCATCGAGAGAGAAAGATCTCAATTTAGTCGTCACCTCTTTGACCTACCCTAAGGCGGCACTGAGGTTTGAGACTAGATCCTTGGAACGATAGGATAGACTATATATTTAGTTTATAGTTCCTAAAATTAATTAGTAGTATATGATTTGGACTTATTTTCGTCAATTTTATTTGCAACTATATATATATATATATATATATATATATATATATATATATATATATATATATATATATATATATATATATATCTATGGTACTAGATCTGTTAGTGTATGCTTTAAATTGACTAGTAACGACTTCGTTTAAAAGTGGTAAGTAACTAGAACGTTGTACTTGTTAATCATACATGCGATTAATTTTTTGGAAGAGATATTTCTCTTGAGCCTTCAAGACTCAAAGTGACGTAAATAAGTATGTCATTGCTGTCACTCGTGTTGAACGAGAGACAACCGTAATTAGTTTGAAAGATGATTGGGACGGTAAAATTCTTCTAGTGAATTTTAATTGTGTAGTGACTACATGAAAAATTTTCTAATAGAAAAATTGGAGAATCATAAATTAAAGTGTTGTTAGTTAGACGGTATTTGGAACCGATAAACTAGTGGAGCTTTAATCTTATGTTTTTCTGATTTATTAGAAAATTAGTCCCACTGGGTAACGCTTTCAGTAGACATCCCACAGTTCACGAGAAGTGTCTACTCAAACAAGCTGCTAGTTTAAGACTTTTTCCTTTTAAGGAAAGTTAAGAATGGGAAAGAATGTCTACAAGTATTAATCATCTAAACTAAAGAAGTTTGAGGCTAAACCGAAATATTAATATAAGGAAAGTATAGGATAAGGAAAGTGATTTCGGATCACTAACCAATGAATCCTAGGGACTTCCTTAACCGAGTAACTGGACTCAGGAGCTATGTTCTTTTGGAAGAACAAGGTAGCTGTGCATTAACGATTAATAGAGTAGACAACGGGCAGTTATTTCAGCTAGAATAGTGGGAGTGATATAAGGAAATAGAATTTCGGATTCTAATTCTTGAATATCGAAGAAATTTAATTTCTGTTTCAGATTCGTTGGAACAAATAGATTCACTTTTATCTCGATACTACAGTTGCCTTAAGCGAAGTGAATATGACATTTGTACGATTTTGGAACTTGGACTTTTGTTTGATAAAGTCAGAACCACTAAGAAATGCTGAAAAGGTATATGTAACACGTCTTAAACTATTAAAGGCAAAAGGTTTCCGTATTAAGATAAACAACTCTTCAACAACTATTAATTAGTGCATATATCCTAAAGATAAGACCTGACGACTGTGTAAGGGTGATTCCTATCTCCCAGTTTAGGAACACTGTCTCAAAGGAACAATGACTAAGCTTCCTTTCAATCGGGAAAGGGTAATAGATTTGAAGAGGTATCAAAGCTTGTTCATAATGACCTTAGGGGTCTAGTGAAAGATACAAGCTAGTGAGAGCTTTTGAGTGGTGACATTTTGTCTGATAACCACTCGAAACGCGGTTTTGTTTATCACAAATACGAGGAGGTGTCTCTGATATTACCAGAGAGTAGAGTATTCCATGCTCAGAAAGAGGCTATCGCATAGTCTTGAGACTGATGCTCGGCCTGCCTCCTAGTGGAATGTTTTCACTGAGGGAGAAACCGTAATCTTGCCTTATATGGTCAATGGTGTGCTACTATACATTGCTTGACTCAAATTGAGATATTGGTTGCAATATAACGGTTAACATTATTATGTAAACCGAGAAGTCTACCTAGAAGATGCTTGTGAGTTTCTGGATAAGGAGTAAATTCAGTTTACTCCACTTCTGCAAATATGGGCATTTAGCACTTAGTGCTTGAAGGTAGGACTGGAGATTTTGCATACACGTTCAGAAGATAAATGTTCGTGAAATTTCTTAATGTTGACGAGTAAAGGTTGGTTATAAGATTCTTGAGATCAGAAAGTGACGGTTGGACTGTCACACCCCTTCTGAAAGAATCCATAAATAACAACCTTAGACCTTGGAGCACGGTTACTCATGGAAGTTACTATTGGATTTAGTCAGACCACGACCAACGTCGTTTGTTGGTGAATACACTGATAAATACTACTAGATCAGAATATCAATCCACCCAAACGCAGTGGGAGTATGGTTTAACCATTGACCCATTGTGGTTTTGTGGACTTTATAGTCTGTTGGGGTGATTGATAACCTATGGCTCTTTGTGGGCTGTATAGGATTTTGATCATAAAGGTTGGTTTGAAAGCCTTAACCCTGTGAATGGAGTTTTGGTACTCCAGTTCTGTTCAGCCTCTTGTAGAACAACCTGAGTGTCTCAGGGCCAGTGGGAATAATTGGATCTACACGGAAAATGAGTCGAATGAATAGGAAAGTTTAACTTTCAAAGCGAAGCTGAGTGGTCTAAGGGTGATTCCCAAATAAGTAGAGGGTTAACCAGACCTTGAACTCTCGCACCACTCAGTCTTGCCAGATTTCGTTAGATATCAGAAAATAGGGGTGATTCCTTGAGACTTTCTTGCTGAAAAACGGAGTCTGGATTCATTCAGAACAGAAGGGTCTTGGTTAGGACAAATGGTAGGTTGACTGCCGGGACTTATGTCCTTTGTGGATTTATGAGAACCTCTCGGTCATTAAAAGTCACATGTTTTAGAATATATGGACTTGACCAAAATATTGATAAGTCTTTCGTAGACTGGGTATCAATATTGGTAAAGTAGTCGTATTATTGTTCATGAATGGTAACACTGCAACAGTTAGAAACTACATGGGTGTGTTATCTGAAGTCGGAAACAGAGTCATATTCACAAGAATGAGTCATTGGCTATTCCATCCATCTTATCGAATAAGATGATCATGCATATACGTATGCAACATTCAACGAGAGTAGTCCTACCCTACCTCTCAGGAATGATTCTCGAAATCTTCGGATAAACAGAAAATGGGATAGAATCTCTCTTGGAAAAAGGGGAAGTCAGGTTATCAGAAGTCAATAGTAGTCGAATCTCGGATTCGAACATTGTGTAGTAGTTTAGTACGTCCTCAAGCATCTTTGGAGAACTAGGAATAATGTGCTTGTATATTCGGGTGCAAACTTGAATATGTCTGACTACACTAATTCTGACTTATAGTCAGATTAAGGATGATCGTTGGGACGATCTCGGGCTCAGTGTTTACTCGTGTGATGGAGCTATAGTCTGGAGAAATCCAGCACCGCTAATTCGACTTTAATTAGTCGGATACATAGCAGCTTTCGGAGCAGCTAGAGATGCGATATAACTTAGAATTTCCTTCCTGATCTGGGAGTAATTCCAGGTCTGGCAAGCCAATATCACTTCCTTGTGCAAACAGTGAGAGATAGCTTATAAGGATCTTCTCAGTCACTAGAGATCAAAAGCATATTGAGATAGTGTACCGCCTGATTGGATGAACCGGCGACGTTCGATCCTAAAGACCATCTCAAGCCGACAACCTGACTGGTCAGTGTACCAAGTCGCGTGGCATTTAATGTCACTCTTATGCGCTTGGAGGGTACGGTATAGAGGGATATGTCTCATCTGCTTTTAGAGCAAGTGGGAGAGTGTTGTGAATGAAATGTGAAAGGGTGTGCTCTAAAAACAATCGTTGCTTGTCATTTCGTGCAAATGGGAGATTGTTAGGTGTGGTGCCCGAAAGACAATTTGTGTAATTGTTTTTAGATAATGAATGACAGAATTTATCTCATTACTTGCTTTGTGCTTGTAAGTAATACACTGCTGCAAACCCTAAGTATATCAGTATGTAACCACTTAACTCAGTGTACACGTGAGGATTGAGTTAGTGGTGATAAACTTAAACTGTTAGTCCGTGGTGAACTTAATCAGAGTTTAGGGTCTCATGATTAAAACACCAGTAATGCGCCCGAGAACACCTTAAGATGTGATAGTCTTATCCGTTTGTCGGTAGAGAGGTACCTATTGGGGCATTTATATATGATGACATTCATATAGATCGGACCGATTTAATCGTATTTCTTGATATAATTCCGTAATCAAGAAATCTTATTAAATCATTAGATGATCATATATGGATTGACCTTAATCCTGAAGTGATCACAGGGTGCTGCTTGTCTCGAGGTAGTGTTTGATGTGTTAGTTACGGATCACTTTGATATGTGATCCAAGTCACTTCTCGTTGGCACTATTCCCTGATGAGTGAGTAATTCTGGTTTTCACAGACATGGAATCCATTCCTTCCTGCGGGAAGTAGAGAGACAGTCCCCTTATTTGTTAGCCCTAAGAAAATGATCGATCGGCCGAGTTCATATTTAGACTAATTAGCTACTAGTCAGATATGTGAATTAATTGATCACTAGGGGTTAATGGTAAATAAGGATAAGATATTCTGAGTCGGGTTTACGGAGACTTCCCACTCAGAATGGACAGTCTATGGAGGGTTAGTCCGTATGTAGTGATTATATCAATGGACGCTTATTTACTCGATGGGTTGAGTGTAAGTATATATCTATAATTAGTAGAGTTCAGTTTCGGGTTTATGGTGGTGTAATCCCGGAATTAATAATTTAAGTATGAATATTCTTTTCGATGTATATTTTACTTAATTATTGGAGCTACTGGTTATAGGTCCATGGTCTCCAACGTGGCTCCTATAATACGAGTGTTTTCTTGTTATTGGGCCTCAGTGATGATTAATTGGCTGGGCTAATTAATTGATATGCGAAATATTATTTAGTTGGGCTAAATAATATAATACACAGAAATGACATTTTATGTGGGCCTGGGTTGGTGTGTGTGGCGCCAGTATGAGGGTTTCCTCCTTGGAATAGGTTTTCTCGGAAGATGTCATATTGCGCTGTAATTAATTATTTATCCCTTATTTAATTAATTACAAATATATTAGATTGATCATTAATTGATTCTAGATTGGTTCTAGAATATCCTAGGATTTTCTAATATGATTAGGAAAATATAATTGTAATTATCTAATTAAATTATATTTTTCCTTGGAAGCCAAGGATTTTTCTTCTATTAAAGGAGATCTCTCCCGAGCCTCACATACACACAATCCACGAAATTTATACATAAAAAAGGCTAAGGAGTTCGATCCTTAGCATTCCCCGGTTGAAGAAAAACTTCGGTTTTTTCTTGGTTGCATGTCAAGGAGGTTCTGATTCCAAGGATCGGTGTCCACCAACCGCCATTTGGAGACACACGTTGGAAGATCAAGGCTACGTCCAACTATTGGTAAGTAGATCTAAACCCCTTGTATGAAGTTTAGATCCTTTGTGTATGATATGTAGTTCATAGATCGTGATCCATCCGCTGCGAAAAGATCTAATTTATTTAGATCTGAGCTCCTACATCCTTCAGATCCATTCATATATAGCTACATCGTGGGATTCAATGTATCGTTGTATGTGTCGATGATCATAGTGGAGATCGTGGAGCAGTTTGTAGCTCGTGCCATAATGGGGAGACAATCACAGAACCATTATCATGGCAGTTACAATCCTTGTGTAATGTCGGCCCAATGTCCGGAATTCCCATTGAATGGAGAGTTACTGCTGGTTGAGATTAGAGATGACCTGCACTGAGATAAGTATATATGACCGAGGTGAACCTGCACCACGTGAGTTATGAAAGCCATAGGACGTCATGTGCCGTGTCGGACATAGGACGATATGGGTCATGTTGGTTGATTGCATAAGAGTGCAACCGCCGAAGATGGCCGAGCTGATTGATTCCCGATACATAACTAAGCCCATTTCAGCCCACTTGTTGAGATGACTTGATTAGGTCTTATTAGTAACACGTGTTGGGTGAGTGGTCATACCATTTCAAGTATCTATTTTATTTTTTTTCATTCTACTTTTATTTATTTCAACGACGTATCAAACTTTTGATCCCAATGTTTTTCGATATTCGGTGGACGAATGTTTGTTGCAAATCAATGCATGAACCAGTACAATTCTAATAAGTAGGGGAGCCCCAACACACATGTAACCACGTGAAAGTGAAGAATATTGTGTACTCACGATGAAGCACACTTCTGAGTATTCAACAATAAGGCGTAATTCATACAAGTAGACTTTATGAAGAAAAAAAAAAGGTATTAAAACAAAGTTGCATCCTAAGACACATAATTCGTTGTTAATGAAGTCGTAATCAATGCGAGATTTCGTTTTTTTTCTTTTCTTTTTATAAAAAGAATGTTAAACCCCAATATTAAGGGTTTCCATTCCCTTGGTCTACATGTGAATGCTCCTACAAATATATCTTAGACAACCATGGGCAGAACCACCCTATGCCTGGGGTGGTGTCAAGCCCCCCCCCCCCCCCATATGGTGTCAAGTCCCTTCTAAATTTTTATTATTGTATTAGTAGTAGTGTTAATATTAGTATGTTATATGTCTTTTTCTTGAACAAAAGATCTTATATCCTAGTGGTTTAAGAACAAACTCTTTTCAGTCTCCATAATTCTAGGTTGTAAGTTCAAATTTCACTACCAACATTTTTTTATTTTTTCCTCGGATTTTTTTGAGCTTTGCAGTTTATATACCAAGACCACCCCGAAATTTTTTTCTGGTTCCGCCACTGTAGACAACATTGACACTCCAATAATTAGAGATGTACATGGTCCGGTTTTCCGGTTTTTTATCACTTTTGAAAGCAAACCATTTTTTACGGTTTTAAAATTTACAAACCAAAACCGAATTATAACTAGGTTAAACCATTTTATTCGGTCCGGTTTGGATTGACTTAATTGGTTCCGGTTTTTTATCTTCTCTATGTGTGTGTACGGTGTATATACATACACACAACATGATATTGTCATACATTCCAATTAGGTTAATCAAATAAGATACGTAAACTATTTTATTTCATCTTGTCATAGGTCCTATTAGGCTAGGGACAAAACCTACGTGTGTGAGGTGGTTGGTTGAAGTATTATTAGATAATAGACTGAAATATTACTTATTAACATGTAGTGATAATTGAGGGGATATTATTCACACCAAACACAATCAACTCGTACACCACTTTACATATGCAACACAATAGAATCGACTTTTTGTAGGTGTATTGTGATAAACGGCTTTAATTAAAGGCACTCATAATTAATAATGTCGATATACATAGACATATACATTTACACGCGCGCGCGCGCGCCCACACACACACATAGACACACACACACACACACACACACATATATATATATATATAGACACACACATGTAAATATTAAAACACACGGACACATACATATATGTATACATAATATATATATACATATATATCCGGTTTGGTCCGGTTTTTATTATAGAAAACCAAAACCAAATTATTTTTCACGGTTTGGTTTTTTATAATTGAGAAACCAACCAAAAAACCATGGTTTACTATTTTCCGGTTTGGTTCGACCGGTTGGTTTGGTTTCCGGTTATTTTGTTCACCCCTACCAATAATGCAGAAATTCTAACGTGGAGACTCCCTCGTCCCTCCTACGGTCACTTCTTTTTTCATTTGAAAACCACATTCACTTTGTCAGATTAGTGCGTCAAAAATCGAAGATAGATTTAGAAGATACTAGCTAGCAATGAATAATAATGTCCTGGTGTGAGAGTAGTACATCTTGGCCGTCCTTTTTTCCAGCCTGGAGTAGGTCTCTAAATCTGTCCCCCTTCTGCTGTTTATGCCCAAAAACTAGGGTTGGCCTCACTGGTAGCATACCTTTTGGAACACCATGCAGTACCTTACTACTATTATCAAAAGGTACGTACTTGGCTATACACAAGGGTTAAATCTGTCAATCAACAAGATAAATAAATAAAAACTTGTAAATATTGGCAACCATATCATCAACGCAACGTGAAAGTGAATCTATTTGTTCCAACGATCTTGAAGCAAAAATCATGTTTCTACGACATTCAAGTGTTAAATGATCGGTCTTGATCATAACCCTTGAGCATAAGTGTTTACGTTGGTTTGTTTTTTTCAATTAAAGATACCACGTTATCTGAGGAGGTTAAGTACTCTTTACGTACCGTGATTGATATGAGCTTAATTTGTCATTAGAATGATTTAAACTTAAGTACATTATCACTGATCATCCACTAATCAATCCATGCATCTATATGCCTTTACTTAATCCTGCTGTATTGTCTTAATTAACCTGCACTAATGTCATGTCTGAAGTGTTAAATATACATGACAAAGGCATGAAGCTTATACGGTGATTTACAGGTTTAATACAGGTGTTTAAACGAGTTAAAGAAGCTACATTTATCAAATAAGACAGATAAATGCAAAACTGAGCTTAACAGACTCAGGAATTCAGGATTAAGTGGATAACTAAACATTGATTAGGGAGTATAATCAGCTACACTTGATCACATTTTGATACAAAATTGTTACACATTTTATTCAGCAAAATGTGAGGCATTGAGACACGTTGGATGAGCATTGGATCGAGGGCTAGAATTTGAACCGTAAGACAAAGATAGTACAAATGTCTTTTTTCACATTTTCCACTTACATTTTGTATACTTCTATTTTCTCATTGGTTGATCAAGATAAAACTTAACAGAATTTCATAAGTGGGAATCTTATTCTCATTGATTATGCAGGCTGTTACACCATTCATATATGGAGACTGCTGCACCTAGTTGTTACGCATGTTGCTAGGTGTCAAATATAGGATAGGGTAAGTGTCAACATTCTAGTGGAACACATATTATGGGAAATCTAGTAGAGAATCTATTTTTTTTCCTAATATCCCCCCTCAAACTAAATGTGGAAACAACAACTACATTTAGTTTGCTTCTGAGAATTTGCAGTTGAGGCCCAGGTAGAGCTTTGGTGAGAGCATCATCAATTTGCATATCAGAAGGGACAAACTACACATAAAGCTGTTTGTTGAGTACTTGATTTCTCACATAGTGTATATCAACTTCAATGTGCTTGGTCCTGGCATGGTAGACAGGATTTTGAGCTAGATAAATAGCACTTAAGTTATCTGACCAAGCAACAGGAACTGTAGGTAAGCGAATCCCCATCTAAGACAGAAGCTGCTTGATCCAGAATAGTTCAGAGGATAAGTTGGCCAAGGATCTGTATTCAGATTCTGCTGATGATCTGGAAACCACATTCTGTTTCTTGGAACTCCATGAGACCAATGATCCACAATAAACACACAGTAGCCTACAAAGGACTTTTTATCAGCAGGGTAGCAGGCCCAATCAGCATCACAGAATCCAGTCAAGTTGAGTGATCCTCCTGCATTAAATAGCAGTCCATAACGTAAGGTCCCTTTGACATATCTTAGGAGCTTTTTCAGTGCATGCAAGTGCACTTGTGTAGTATGTTGCATGAACTGGCTCAAATAATTCACAGAGTATGCAAGGTCTGGTCTTGTAAGTGTGAGATATTGGAGCCCCCCAATGGCACTTCTGTAAATACTTGGAGAACGCATAGGTTCTCCTTGATCCGGTAAAAGATGTTCACCTGCTACCATAGGTGTAATACATGGATTGATATGATCCAACTGTAGCTTCTTTAAAAGGGGTGAGGCATAGTGGCCCTGAGTTATATACAAGCCATCAGAATTCATGTATGTAACCATGCCTAGAAAGTGTGCAATAGGTCCAAGATCTTTAAGTGAGAACTTGGAGTTCAGCAGGTGCACAAACTTCTGTATTAGTCCTTGGGAATTACATGTCACCAAAATGTCATCTACATAGCATACAACAGATTAGTGTCAGTTTTTAAGATAAACAAAGATGAGTCTGCAGCAGACTGATGGAATCCCCATCTCAACATTTGTAATCTCAAGGCTCCAAACCATGCCCTAGGATCCAGTTTAAGGCCATAAAGTGCCTTTTTTAGTTTACACACACAGTGAGGCTTTATGGATCAAAAAACCCCTCTGGTTGCACCATGTAAAAATCCTCCATCAATTCTCCATTCAAAAATGCATTATCAATATCCACCTAATGTATGTGCCAGTTTCTACTCACAGCCAGGGCCAGGACCACCCTGATTGTAGATTCTTTAGCCATAGGGCTAAAAGTTTCAGTAAAGTCAACAACATAGGTCTGATGGAACCCTTTTTCCACTAGCCCTGCTTTTATGATTAAGTATAGTTCCATCAGGCTTTAGTTTAAGTTTGAACACCCATTGGCTCCCTACTGGATTCTGACTTGTAGTAGGAGGTACAAGAATCCAGGTTCCACTCTTCTGTAGTGCATTATACTCTGCAACCATAGCATTCTTCCACTCAATACAAGACAATGCCTCTGAAACCCTAGTAGGTTCAGAAAGGTGATCAGGAAGGGTAGTGGACTGAAGTTGAGTGAAGTAGGTTTTGGGCTTGTATATGCCACTTTTAGAACGGGTTTGCATGGGGTGGCCTTGAAAAGGTTGAGGATTATGTGGTGGTGATATAGTGGGACTAGGTTGTGATGGAGAAGAATTATGTGGTGACACACTGGAGTAGATGGTGGTGCATCAGTAATCTCAGGGCTTGTGGTGTTGTCTGGGGACTCAAAAGTAGCTAAAGGTGAAAAGGAATTATGAGTGGGAGTGATACTACTAGATCTGGAAGGTGAAACATAGGAAGAAGTAGGTTGTACCTCTGATGATGATGATGCAGGATCAGTAACACTATGCTCCACAGGTATAGATGCCTCTTGTACAGATTATGGTTCAGAGATGGGTATAGAAAACTATGTAGACATATCAGGATCAGTTACGACTTCCTTGTGAGGTCCTTGTATGAATCGCTCTTTGAAGGGAAACTCGGACTCATTGAAAACAACATTTTTGTTTATGTACAAACTTCATGTGCTATCTAGACATTTATAACCCTTGTGAAGATGACTGATCCTCAGATAAGTGCACTCACTTGTGTGAAACTTGAACTTAGTGTGGGTAAAAGGCCTTAAGTAAGGAAAACATGCACAACCAAAGACTTTGTAGAATTGGTAATCAGGTTTCTTACTGGACAGTATTTCATATGGTGATTTTTGTTGTAGGACACATGTAGGTAAGACATTTATAACAGTTACAGCTTCAACAAAGTTGTCCCACCAAAACCTAAGGGGAAGAGAAGCCTGAGCAAGTAAAGTTAACCCTATTTCTACTATATGTCAGTGTTTCCTCTCTGCTCTTCCATTTTGTCGGTGAGAATGAGGACAAGGGTGTCTGAAATGGATTCCTTGTTGTTTAAGGTAAGGTTCTAGAGTTCTGTATTCACCCCCCAATCTGATTGCAAACATTTAATCTTTCTGGAAAACTGATTCTCAACCAGAGTCTTAAATTCAATAAATACATAGTGAACTTCAGATTTAGTTTTTAAGGGATAGATCCAGGTGTACCTGGACCATTCATCTACAAAATGTACATAGCATAGATAACCAGTACTAGATTATATAGGGGTTGGTCCTCACACATCAGAATACACTAAATCAATAACATTTTGAGCATGAAAATCAGACAGGGGGTAAGATAGGGCATGGCCCTTCCCAAATTGACAAGCATCACAAAACTTCAAATTCTAATTATTATCAACATTACAAGACTTCAGAATTTTCCCTAAGATCTGTTTGGATGGATGACCTAGTCTCATATGCCAAACATTAGGATCTTTGTTAACATTGACAAAACTTAACTGGACATTATAAGACTCTAATACAAACTGACTGGAACTGGTCAACTGATTATTGGACTGAAACTGGGAGGCAGAGCTGGAATGCTTGGATTGAATGGAGGTCTCATTTGAAGAGGGAGCCACAATCTGATACAAGCCATCACTGATGGTTACTGTGAGCAGTAGTGTCCCTGTTTTCATATCCTTTACAACACAAGAGTTAGGTGTAAAATCAATAGTCTCAGAATTATCAGCAAGGAGTTTAGACAAACTAATTAAAGTTCTTAGTGATTGAAGGAACATGTAATATATCTTTAAGCACAAATGTGGTGTGAGGACAATGTGTAGAAAGATAGGTGTGACCAATATGGAGTATGGACATTGCTCACCATTTCCTACTGCCAGGGATTCTGAGCCAATGTACCATGCACCAAGATGAAGATTGTTCAGATCTGATGTTAGATGGTTTGAGGCTCCACTATCCATGTACCAGGCTGGATCATTCACTGATTGAGGAGTAGCAACATAAGCTGATACTTATTTAGGAATGTTGTTGTTGTTGCTACTAGGGGAACAAAGTCCTCCTCAAATCTATACCAACAAGAGGTTACAATATGTACCACAAAGTTGGCACACCATTTTGTTCCCAGAATAGCCTCCAGAACCTCTTCCACCATTGCCACTGTTATTTCTCCTTCCTCTGCCACCTCTACCACCCCTGTTGGAATTCCTTCCTCTTCCTGAGCTGTAATTTGGATTAGGTGGTCTTCTATCAGGCCTAGGTCCCTGTACCAGATTTGCAGATGGATTAGTGATGCCAGCTCTTGCAGTGGGATTAAGTCTAGAAATGAGTCTTTCATGAATCATTAACTGGGATTGGACATTCTGCCAGCTGATGGATCCTACTCTAAAAGTGATATTAACTATGGCAGATTTATAGTCACAATCCAATCCTCCTAGTGTTGGCAAAAAATGAGTTCTAATTTAGAGATTGGATAGCTTGCAGCAGTTAAACTATCAGAGTAGGATTTTATTTGATCTAGGTAATCGGATGTAGATTTAGAACCTTTTGATGCTTTAGCCAATGCATTCTTATATTCAAACATACGAGCTTCAGATCTTCTATTAATAGGGTCTCTAGAGTGGTCCATACTTCATGAGCATTAGCACATCCTACAACCTCTGATAATGCTTGTTCAATCATTGAACTAAGCAACCAACCCATCATCAAATTATCCTTAGTGATCCATTCTTCAGTAACAGAGGTGTATGGGGAACATGGAGTGTGCCGGAGATGTATTAACAGTAGGAATAGGACTAAGAAGATGATCTTCCAGTTTATGACCACGAATGATGGGTAAAATCGTTTAACGCCATAGTAAATAATTAGTTCGATCTAATTTCACAGTTCAGATCTGATTAAGATTTCCAGAAAATGGTGGACTGAGAATAGAGCTAGAAGGATGTAGACTTACAGAACTCAGAAATGGTGATACGGATCTCAGATATGGTAGACTTGAGATGTTGGGATGCAAACCAGTGATATCTGACCTTCCAAAGTGCATACTAGACAGAGTAGGAGTTGGTGGTATGTTTGAAGAAGAAAGACCCATTACCGGAATGCCTGTAGCAACACCGCCTGGCCAGAGTGTTGCAATTGAGGAGATAGCACTGGAGAAATGAGTTGGAGAAAGAACAAAAGGGGAAGACCCATTAGTTAATCCTACTGCTGAAGTTGAAATACCAGTTGACAGAGCAGCTCTATCTCTGTCACTAATGGGCGGTGTTCCGGAGGTGGCCATGGACGCCAAACCTCAGCTCTGATACCAAGATAAAACTTAACAGAATTTCATAAGTGAGAATCTTATTCTCATTGATTATGCTGGATGATACAACATTCATATATAGAGACTACTACACCTAGTTGTTACACATGCTGCTAGGTGTCACATATAGGATCGGACAAGTGTCAACATTCTAGTGGAACACATATTATGGGAAATCTAGTAGAGAATCTATTTATTTCCTAACAATTTGGAGCCAAAATATGATACAAAACAGCCAAAATCTCATATGGACGTTCAAGGAAGTACTGGAACATCAAACAGCTAATTTTGCTACTTGAACATTAACCCACCCCACCAACCACTTGATGAGAGTCAACTTTACTATGCTTAGGTGTGTGTTTTAACCCTTGTTTACGACACTTTTGGCTTATTTTGGGTACTTCTAGACCGATTATAGGGTAAACACATTGCACACTCATTTAGAGGTGAACCGTCACATAGATGGGAAACCTCGGCAATATACGGTGTTTATGACCCTATTCGAGCCCCTATCTTTCTTGCGGAATTATGCTTGGTATGTGTTTGGGTGTTGTGATGCAGGATATATGTGACTTATGATCCCGAGAGACAAGTCATGGTGCTTAGAGTGATGTAACCGAAGGCCGCAAACGGAAACAGATCAAAAATAGCTGGTGTTTTCACCATACGTTCATAATCTGAGATTTGATCCTAGATACAATCTTTTTCTGGACTTGTGGTCATCATCAAAGTTTTATTAATTGAATGAGATTTCCAATGCAACCTGAATAACTCAAATTGAACATCTACACACAAGGATATTTCCAGATTACTGAAGTTGTATCAGTGCTATCAAGTTCAGGACTTTTGGTGTGCCGGAAGCGTTTAGCGCGCGCGTAATCAATTCTGACATATTTTTAGCTTCAGGTTTTGATGTAAAAAGCAGATTTTTCACCCTCATTTCATTTCCACTCATACTTAGACATACTCAGACACTCTTAGGTCGATTTTCATCACTTTTCGACCTTAGAATAGCTCATCTTTTATTCTTTCTCTTAGATTAAACACAATTTAGCATAGTTTCTCTCTTTCTTGTTGGTGTTTTGAGGTCTTCTTCCCCAAGTGACAATGTGTTTGGATGAAGATTGATACAACTTCAAGTTTTCTGTAGTTTGGTACTAAATTCAAACTAATTTTTTGTTTTATGTTTATAATTTCATGCTTGATTCTTGTTTCTTCCATCATAATGAGTAGCTAAACATTTTCTTAGCTAAATCATGTGAAAGTTGAAGAAATCCCCTTCTAATTGGTGAAATTGGGAATGGGTAGTGCTTAATTGTTGTTGTATCGACGAATTCGTGTCTTAAAACTTGTTCTTAATGCTTGAATTGATTTGATCACTTGATTCATGACCTCACACAACTTTTATAAATGTAAGTTGCAAAGGAGTGTGGGAAAAGTGGTTTTAAAATCGTTGCTAATAATTGACTGAATTGTTTAGATTCGATTAGGTGACGAGGTTTGTCGGAGTTGTAAATCGAGCGACTCTTGTTCTTAATCTTGTTTCGGTTAGTTAAATCCATAAATGCGGACTGTTGAATCGGTCAAATGGTGTTTGATTGTTGCATGACGTTTTGCACCATTTTAGGAGTTTGCACCCACGAATGCGTCGATACAGTCCTTAGGTTGGTTGGTTGGTAATACTCATTCCCGAATAATCGATTAGAGGGGCGAAAGTAATCAGTTGGATCATGGTTTGACTATGTTTCTCACCCTTTTATCTTAAGTTTATATTACGTTTTAGTGTTAATTATGACATGCTCCACTCTCGGTTGATCTAAACTAAGTTTGAAAATGACTTTGGTACTCGATTGATTCTTCGTGGGATCGACCTTGCTTGCTACTATAGTGCATCTGACTCTGTACGCTGCCGTTTAAAATTGGATCGTCATTATTTTCGCCATCACCACCATACTTACCATTTCTCACTACTCACCCTCCTTTAACACCCATGCATATAAGCCGACTCCACCCTACCTCAACCACCTACCCCATCACCCGACCTAAATCTTCCACATACCCTACCATACATAACCCCACCTTACCCACCACATACCCTACCTCACCCCACCCAACCACATCCCACCCCACTACCCACCTCACTCTTACCACATTACCCACATGTTTTGTCGATTTTTATTCCATTTCACCACATTTCGTCCATCTTTGAAAGTAATGATGTAACATCCCGACTTTTCAGAAAGGGTAAAATAGTAATTGGGCATACTCACTACAAACTAATTATTATTTATCATATTTATTTAATTAAAAGGGATTTAATTAAAAGGATTTAGTTATTTAATTATGGAATTTAATTAATGGCTATAAAAAGGAAATAATCCCCAAAACCCTTATTGGTTTATACGCAAATTCTGGAGGCAAAAAAAGATGGAACTACGCTTCAGAAGGAAAACAGACGCAATTTGCCAAGAAGTGGATGAAGGGAATCTTCAATCGTGCAGCTAATCCGTTAGGATTTTGAGCTAGCGGAAGTAGAAGAAATCGATCACTGGATGAAGATGGTCGTTTCCATACTCTTCGTTTTCTAAATAGTAAGTTTTCGTTTAGCCATAATTTTCGGTATTCGTCGAGTTCGATTCTTCAAAAATTCATATCTTTCAATCTGTGGCTCTGTTTCGCAGCCATGAGTAGTCAAAACGATTGTCTTGGAGCGTAGATTATTCTAAAAATAGTTTCACAACAAATAATCTAGGTAATCTTCTGTTTCACACACTTTTGTATTTCGGTTTTGCAAGGAAAATAGGATTTTAGGGTTTCTTGTTGATCAAATAGGTTTTGGGGTTGAGGATCAGCAGTTGTTGCGGTTGCTTGGCGTTTTGTTTCCGGTTTTGCTAGAAATTAAGGTAAGAGGCTCTTCCTAACGAATAATTATGATTTTAAAATGTTTAGGTTGAGTGTTAGTTGTAGCAAGGAATCATGTATAATGTTGTAGTTAAAGTGTTGGATGCTATGTGATGTTTAGTTATGTTTAAATTAGGTTTTTACGGCTGTTTCTTTGTGATAGTTGATGTTAAACATGTTTGGTTTGGGTTAGAAATCGTTAAAGTCCTGAAAAGTGAGTTTTTGGGAGTTACTGCGCTCGGTGCAAGCACACCAGAGGCCAGTGCGGACGCACTAGCTCAGCAGAAATATTTGGTGAGCTTCTGGTCATCCAGTACGTGCGCACTGATGCTCAGTGCGGGCGTACTGGCCCCTGTTTTGGGGGAAATGTTGTTTTAATACGTGTAATGAGTTTTAATTGTTGTTCCATGATATAATAACATTAATTAAACATGAACAAGTCTCGATTGAGCTTCTGATGCGTTTAGTTCCGGCACCGGATGTACTCTTCAAGGGAGTTGAAGTTCAGGACCGTCAGAAAGGCATGAAAGGGTTTGTGCTTTGATGAACAAGAGTTCATCAATGTCTGTGTAATTGCTAGGCCTTGTCCGTGTCTAGTGGTCTAGAAAAGAGAGAAGTAGGTGTGAGGGAGCTTATTTGAAAATACTTAGGTGACTAGTTAACGACAAATAATAAATACATACTTGCATCGTAATAAGCTTAAACGTCATGTCACTTTTGGTTAGGCACATGTAAACATCGGCTATGTGACTCGTCCGGATAGGTGGATAACTCTGTAAGTCTTAGAACCCTACGTACGGAGGAACATCACCCCGTAAGTCCGAGACCTTACGTACAGAGGAACTTCACCGGACGTGTATGCATACCGGGGAAACCCGGGACTAACAGTCAAGCCACTGTTGGTTGGCACCCTCTCGTGGTGGATACACCCCGCGTAGTGCCCTTGAGTGTTGACGTAACCAAGATAAGTTAAGCTAGATACGTATAGTCATGACGTGTTGATGGACATGAAGTGAACCTTCAATTGAGTCGGTCTCATAAAGATAACCTGACAATAATAATGAGAACCTTTTTGTTGTAGAACTTAGTTATTCATTAGCTTCTCACTTTTTCTAAGTACTTTGTACTTACCTCCTTTGCATTTTCTTTTGTATGCATTGTGGGGAGAGAAGACGAACAGGTTAACCAAGCGTAGATGACGACTTTTGAGGACGTTGATGCCTTGACGAAGCTTTTAATTTATTTCCTTGTAAAGGTTGTACTAGACTAGTTGTATTCTTTTTCTTAGACTTGTTGTATTTCTACTTCTAAGATCTTTGTAAGTATGGTTGGTACTTTTAAGACCTCGTATTGTGTAAATCTTTGGGTTTTCCGTCGTTGTATTCTAACTATCCATCTTTAATTGGTTGGTATTCTGTTCATAGTAGCATTTATGATTTTACCCGAGTCTTTTGGGCTTCCATTTGCTTTTATTTGATACGACGACGTAGAGACTTGTGTATAAATATTAGATTTATTTAATGCTATACGCGCCGAACGTTTCTCTTCCGGATAAGGGCTCGGTATCCGGAAACGGGGCGTTACAAATAAATATTTATCTTTTTCATTCAATAGAAATAAAATTTCATTCAATTTCGATACCTTATAATCATATCAAATATTGAAATTAATTGAAAAAATATTTCATTCGATCCATCACGAAACGAACAATTAAGTCATTGTCATTTTACACATTCAAAATATAATTTGCATAATTTTGTAAAATTTCTATTAACAGTAAAATGTATTACGATCTGTAAATAATTTGGAGAGTTATGTATTTTGTGTGTGATAAGTAATACAACACTTAAAAAAAACTAGAGATTGTGTTGTATTTTATTTTTTATAAATCTAAATAATTTAAATCTTACATATTATTTATTAAGTGTTTGTTGCAAATGCTTTTGTAACAACAGACCTGAAATTAGTTAAAGATCTTGCACATTACATGTCAAGTTGACTTGACATAATAAATCAGCAATAGGAAATCTTGAATAGTATTATATTTTTAAATGTCCCACTATGATATAATTGTCATTTTCCATAAGAGGGACACGTTAAAGCCATATTTATTTAAGTCTTTTTTCATATATCTTGTCATGATGAATCTCATAAGTGTTGCACAAAACAATTTTTCATTAATATGATAAGAACTCCTCGCAAGCCCCATCCTCTCATCTTGTTAAATTTAATGTGGATGCTTCATTTCAAGACTATTCAGCTGCAATTGGTGGTACTTTTCGAGACTCGACCGAAAACATCATTCGTGTATTCTCTCGATAATTGGATGAAAGATATGAAGTAAATAGTGGTGAGGCGGTAGCAATATACCATGCGATCTTTCTTTCAGTTACATGGGGATTATTTAATGTAATCTTCGAAGGAGATTCACTGACAGTCATCCAAAAACTCAACTCAGAGGCCCAAAATTTGTCTCATGTGAGAAGCATCATCGAAGATTGTCGGAGCTTGATCAAATGTTTTTCTTATTTTGAATTCACATTTGTTAAAATATCGGGAAACTGTCCCGCCCAACTTCTTGCCAAAGAAGGCCTTAGTCTGGTTGGAACCAAGTATTGGAGTACGTTCTTCCCCCCTTCGCATGTCGAAGTATTGGGGTTCTTCTCCCCCTTCGCATGTCGAACTAGCTTGTTTGATGGATAATGTTAATTAAAGAAGCTTTTATACCTCAAAAAAAATAAAATATGATAAGAGTTGAATTTATTTTTTTTTACGAAAATTCATCTTCACCTTATGGACCGGTACTCCACCCATCCATAAATTAAATATAAGTCGTTTTAATATTTTGATTTGACTCTTTATATATGTTTTTCACAATACCAAAAGAGTATTAATTGATATTTTTCCACATTTTAATTTATACTACATTCGTCCCAAAATATAAGTCCGTTTAGATTTTTTGTTTTGTCCCATAATGTAAGTTCATTTAAATAATCAAGAAAAAACATTTATTACATTTTTTTTCATTTTGCCCCTAATTTATTATCTACCTACCCAATTTTCACTACGCTGCATTAATAATAGTCAAAGGTCATTTTAGATTTTTCCATCAAAATTAATGACAGATAATCAATTTAACCAATTTTCTTAATCTGTATGATAAACCCCAAATAGACTTTACATTTTGGGACGGACGTAGTATTAATCAAACCGCTTGTAATTAATTTTCAACTATTACATTAATATTTTAAAAGATATATTACACATGTTGAATTGTCATCTCTTCCAAAAGTTTAAGATGATGGGAAGGTAGATAATAGATAATTAACATTATATCTCAATACGCCGCCCCTCAAGTGTGGGCCTAAAGAAACATTATATCTCAATACGTCTTCTCAAGTGTGGGCTTATAGAAGAGGGAGAGAGGGCCAACATTTGGAGAACATTGTGCTTGAGCGGGGTTTGATCTCAAGAAATTATCATCTATCCCAAAAACTTAAACTGATGGGAAGGTAGATAATTAACATTATATTTCAATAACATGTTATAATAATAAAATTAATGACGTTATAAAAAATCTAAAATCATTTACATTTACTGTATGAATAGAATACAATAGAAGAAAAAAACATCCCATCTTAACTTCCCACCTGCTAACTAACTTACGATAGTAACTATTATAGTAATCAATACATAGGTGCTCGACGAAGACCTCATTCATGACTACCGTAATATTGTGATATAACTTGTATCAAAACAGATATTGGTACAGAAATTTGCTCAAATTAAGTGACGTTGTTTGGCATGTATTCACATGCGTCCCTAGGTATAAGCCAACAAGGCCACGACCAAAAGACATATAAAAAATGAGGTTAAAGGTTGTAAAGGACTGTTTTTTATCTAAAATGAGGAAAAAGGACAAGAAAAAAAGATAATGGTCGAGAAGGACAAAAACGCGCATGTTAATACATGTGTTACTACATGTTGCTACAACCAAATGTAATAACACACGTAGAATGCGCACGTTTTGTCCTTCTCAACCATTATTTTTTTTTCTTGTCCTTTTTTCCCATTTTGTATCTTTTTTTGTCCTTCTGGCCTCTGACCCCTAAAAAATGATCGAAATTTAGGGTCCATGTTTTTCTTTTGATCCGATTAGTTTATTAATATAAACATATGACATATCTTCGAAAATCTATTTGTTTCTTTCAAAGGTCTTCATTTGATCAACTAGGCTAAGGCCTATAAACACTCAGGGACGGTCCTGGGTATTTGGGCTTTGTATATATTCTATCACTCTTGTATTTGTATAAACTTTAAATAGTTGATCATCAAATCTAATTCGTATCAATATTTTTATATCTGTTTAGCATTCTGGATTCAGCTTTAGTGATCTTTGATAAAGCTCTTGTGGTCTGTTGCTAGTTTTGCTACTTGAACAGCTGTTGTTGCTGTTTATGCTTCAGCTGTAATGTAAAAAAGCAAAAGACATGATCAAAATCATTGGACCAAAATCTCCTCTCCAAATGGTATATATCGCGGGTGATTTTTAGGTGGTGTATCCACTCTGCACATGCACGTGGAGATATCTGTACCACATAATTTTAATATGGATATAACATTGTGGTATAAATGTCTCCGGTAGTACGTCATGTCTCTGTACGCATTTCACCTTAAGTCAAATCACCCATATATTGCCACCGGAAATCAAATGAATAACAGAACAGAGAAGAAATCAAACTATTCACATTAATATTAAAATCATGATAATCATACACTAATTCACAACTTTTAAAGTAGTGCGGCGTGATATTATCCATATTTACTGCGAGCAGTGATATTTCCATAACAATATTGTCACAATAACGTTAGACAACAAATTCTACATCACTAGTCATATGACGTGTGATCTTTTAATTGATTTTGGACTCATCTTGATATGCAATTTCGTTGTGATTATTTTATTGCAGACAAAACATTTTGTATTACTGATGAGTTTACCGTGAGGGCGTATATCGTTGTGTTTGATGTTTGTGATCAAAGATCCAAAACTGATGAAAGAAATGGGAGCAGTTAAAATGGAAAACGTATGGTCAGTTTGGATGGATATAATATAAATAAAAAGAATACAGTGTAATTTAATTGAGTTTTTCGTTTTACTAATTAGTTTGGCACACAGGATATAATATAATGTAAGAAATTGAAGAATAAGTGGCACAATAGGTGATTGGTTGTGGGGATACATGAGGCGGTAGGCGGCCAGGCCGGGCGTGATACAAGTGGGGCCTAAATTTTATACGTTATCTACAAATTTATTCATCTTTATCGAAAGAAAAATTATCCATCTTCTTACTATTCCCACATCAACTATTTGTGGGATAAAAGTTATATAAACAAACGAAATGCTACATTTTTTTCTTTCTTTTTTTTGTTTTATAAATTATTATATATAATATAAAATTATAAATGTTGTAGTAGAAGAGAGGTAAAACTCGTTTGAGCCAGACTCAAGTTCGAGCAATAATTAACAAACAAAACTCAAACATAAATTTTTTTTTAAGATCTTCATAAATTTTTCATTCAATTTTACAAAACAAAATAGCCAAAGTTAATTCATATCTCGATTCGTCTAGGTTCGCAAACCTCTAAGAGTGGGGTAGTAAGATTTTCTTTGTTAATTAGTATTTAATAAACTAATGATTTCAGGTGAATGATTTTATTGATTTAATACATCATTCTATTTTTTCATTTATAATTTATATTGGGCTCAAGTGAAAGTGTTGAGGTATAGTGGTAAAGGGGAGTGGGGGGGTAAGGTATGGCGAAATGTTTGAGTAAGGTTGCACGATTGTTTTTTCTTGGAAAAGGGGTATGGTGGGATGCTTTCGTTAACGTACAATTGTATTATTGTTGAGTAATTGATTTTTATGGTGGTAGAAAAAACGAGTAGGGGTAGGGTGCGATGTGAGTGATGATGCGGTAGGGTAAATGATGGTTAGGTAGGGTAGGGGAGGTTGGGCGGTATGTGTAAGGAGTTAATGGTGAGATGAGTACGTACGGATAGTGGGGTGGAGGGTAGGGATTGAGTGGTGTGGGGTGGAGTCGGAATCAATGAGGTAGGGTAGGATAGTACGGGTAGGATTGAATGGGTGGTATAATTGAGATGGGGATGGGGTAGTGATGGTGACCGTAGCGGGTTCGTGTCAATTTTCATTGTATCTTATCCTTCCATTTTCAAATCTAATGTAAATTGATATTTTTCATTATGTTGTATTGAAATTTAATTACATCAGATTACATTACAGCATACCTAAACAATGTAAAGAAATAAAATAACGTTCTATTACATCCATCCAAACTAGATGTTATAGCACGAATGTTTTGATGTGACGTAGAAAATATGATGAAATGCACACCAACCACACCCCGCCACCAGAACCCTACCTCCTAGCAACTTTTACTATCTATAATCATCATTTACCACTAATTACGACCATTATCAATTTATCATTCTATGTCAACCTATCACCCCATCCTCACCTTTACACTCACATGATCTATCCCTTCCTACCTTGTCATCTATCCTCTTATATGGAATCTCTCCAGTAGTATTTCATTGCATGTTATACGTAAGAATGTCATCTGTCGCTTTATATAAAATTTCTTCAATAGTATTTTATAATTTCTATTGCATGTCATACATAAGAATGGAATGATGAGGAATAGATATGTATCAAGCTTAATTTGTTGTAGACGTGAGTGAACCGTGTTATATGCGTAGGTAAGGTAAAGCTGAGTTGTTAGAAAGTACACACGCACATGGGCTAATAGTCAGAGAATAGTAAGTGTGGTACAAATACATACATAAAAAATCTTGCAAATTAACAAGTTGGGTGCAGTGGGTGTTGAGATAATTAATTGATGGAGAACTCAGTTCGTTCAGAGAACTGAAAAAGGATAGGTACTGGCCATATACGGGCCCTTTGGGGGGTTTTTCCTATTACCAAATTTTGAAGGGAATGGATGGGTCATGCATGGTATCCCATCCAGCCTGCTTTTCTTTGAAATGTCCATCTCAATGTGATTCATCAGGTACTTACTTATTTTATATATATATATATATATATATATATGGTCCCTCCAATCTGATGCCTTAAGCATGGGCCGAGTTTGCAGTCGAACTGAATCAGATCTATTGAGGTTTGAGTGTACATTTCATTTACACCACCGACTTGCAAAACTACTGGTATTGTGAATTATCTTCAATTCAATGCATTAATGTATGTGATCAAAATAAATAGATAAATAAAGCATAATGTGGCGCATTTCTAAGCACTACTTCGAGTTTTTGATTCTTTTCTTGATAATGATTCAAAATTGAAAATTACAAGAAAATTATTTATATATATATATATATATATATATATATATATATATATATATATATATATATATATATATCCTTTCTATTTTAGGATTTTTTTTTTTTTTATTGATTCAAATCAGCAGATCAGAGATAAGCCTTCATTTGCAAGAAGATGGGTTGGGATGTTGCCCTCTCAATTGACAAAGGAGGAATAAAAATTGACAAAAACAGGAATAAGAGCTTTACAATCATCGCATCGATAATAGAGCCTAAGTGAAATAAATCATCCTCATGCGACAGAAGCTTTTTATTGACCGTATGGGAATCGACTTCGAATATGACATCGAAGTAGCACTATGTGATTGAAAAGACCATAGCTTGGTGAATGGCTAAGGCTTCAGCTATGACGACATCAAAGCCTCCGACAAGCTTTTGAGAGAAGCTGCAGAGGATGTTACCTAAGCTATTTCTGACTAGGCCTCTAATTGCTACCTCAGATCCTTTCACTGCTGCATCCACATTGAATTTGACCGAATTTTCCCTTGGTGGCTCTCATAATTTCTTAACACTCATCGGTTTAGAAATGGATGCCCTCATTGAGAGAACTTGAATGTAATTCTAAATGTCAGGATCTGCCTACATTATAATCTTCGCTGGGTGAGGCTCGCATTGCTCGTATATTAAACGGCACCTACTTTTCCAAATCAACCAAAGGGTATTGATAAATTTGGCTGCAGATTCCTCGGGTTATTTTTTCACCAAGATCTCAAAGAGATCAAGGTTAGAGTTGATAGACAAGCTCCTCCAAAATTGGCTGTCCGGATATAAAGACCATACCGATTTAGCTATATAACAATCAAAGAAGCAATACAGCGTCGTTTCTTGAGTTTTTTGCAAACAAGGCAAATACCATCACCAATACCTTTAGACAGCAACCCCATAGCAGTTGACAGTGAATTGAGTAAAAGTTTCCAACAAAAGTGTGTGATTCGAGGTGTCACTTTCAATCCCCATAGAGAACGCCAAATATTTTTATAAATTTGAGAGAAGGACGCCATGTCTCTTTCCCTTTCATGTGTCCTATATTGAAGGGCAACGTAATAACCAGACTTAACCAAGCAGTCATCATTGTTTGTATAATGCCAGATTAATTTATCCTCCACATTCCTTGAGGACAAAGGAATTGACAGAATGATGTCCGTCTCGTAAGGGCAAAAAGTTGATATAATCATCGCCTGATTCCATTGTCGAGTGTATGAGTTAATTAAATTACCGACCTTTCCAATTTGGTCTGGTGTTGCCGAGAGGTGGGGCTTGAATCTCGGAGCATGAGGGAGCCAAGGGTCCAAATTTGCATCCACTTTTGTACCATTACCAATGCACCATCTGAGATCCCGGAGAAGAAGGTCTCGGCCATGAAGAATGCTCCTCTATATTGCTAAAGGTCTAGAAGTGATTGAAGCTTTATCGAAGTCTTTTTTTGAAAAATATTTGGTTTGAGGACTTGTGAAGAGAGAGCACTTGGATCGTTGAGAATTCTCCATGCTTGTTTTGCAAGTAGAGCCAGTTTAAAACATTCCAGATCTCTAAAGCCTAATCCCCCATCGGATTTCGGTTTACAACAATGAGGCCAAGATTTCCAATGGATTTTTTTTTATCTCCATCCAAGTTACCCCAGAAAAAGCACCGTGTCATACTTTCCAGTTCAGTAATAATTTTTTCGGGGAGGAGAAAACACTGCATTATGTACTGCGGGAGGGCTTGGATGACTGGTTTTATAAAAAATCTCCTTTCCGACCGGGGAGAGAAATTTTCATTTCCATCCCGTCAACTATTTCTTGACTCTTTCCTTTACATAGGAGAATATCTCGCTCTTTGTTGCCCAATGACAAAAGGTAGACCGAGGTATTTTCCAGAATCGTCTCCCAACGGGATATTTAAGATTGAGGAGAGCTCTACCCGAAGATCACTATCCAAGTTTGCGCTGAAGAATAAGCCCGAATTGTGTAAAAAATTTGGCCTGAGAGCTTTTCACAGGATTCTAGGAGAGACAATATAAAGTGACAAGATTCAGAAGTAGCTTCCGAAAAAATTAGAGTGTCGTCCGCAAACAGGAGGTGATGGATCTCAAACAGCCCGCTTATCTTGACGCCCTTCAGGGCCCCCATATCAATAGCTTGGCGAATGAGGGCTGAAAAACCTTCGTCCCAAATGAGGAACAAAAAAAGGGAAAGTGGGTTCCCTTGTCGTATCCTCATACTAGGAGATATGACCGAAGTTTGATGCCCATTTTTCCTATGTTCGATAATCATAACAACCGCCACTACATATTTCCTAGTTATATAGCACAACTCTCAACAATCGCTAGAGGTTTGGTGAAAACAATTGCATTAACGATTTGAATAACACAATTCTAGGTATTCAACACAATCGGGTTAATATGAACCTAGATCACTTATTTTCACAACAGTGAATCCTACGGACTGCAAACTGACAGGCAATATGCTATTACCCCTCAAAATCAAATCTTTAATGACAATCGCCTAGATTTGATTTTTGGTGCTGGACTACAAAATTCATCTAATTATCGTGCATAAATAACCAAACGAACAATCAAATCATTAACAGATAAATCAGAAAATAAGTAAATACTAACAATTAAATCGATGAATACGAACAATTCGATGTCACGGTCATACGGAATCAAGAAGTAAAATGATCAATTAAGTAGAGGAAAAAAAATAATTGCTCATTATATTATTGCAAAGGAAACATCAATTGCATAGCTTAACAATCACAAAAAAAAACAAAAAAAACAAAAAAAAAAAAGTTGTCGGCACTTACAAGTTACAAGAATGTTGTTGTGTCGAGCAGTGTGCTGGTGGTGATCCGACGGTTGTTCGGTGGTTTTCTAGAGATTGTCCGGTTGTAATTCTGGAGAGAAATTATGATGCAGCAGGTATTTATGAGTTATACCAAATGGATATATATAATTCATCTTTGCACACACTCTCACACATAGTAGTGGTGTGTAGAGGTGATTTGGATGCATCACACACGTCCACTTGGTATAACCCACAAATAATTGTTGTACCATAAATCTTCTCGTAATTTTGTTGGTCTTTTAATAAAATTCATTTCGTTTCGTAAAAAACAAACAAACATACAAACTCCTGGTAGCATAACCTTATTTTCTAAAATAATAACCTAACCAAACGTCTCATCTTGCTTGCGTTAAATGCTAAAATGGGCCACGCTATTTTCTTAGCATCCGGTTTTTCTCACATCAGATTTTTTGGAATAGGGTTTTAAGGAGGTGTGGGAGGTATATTGAGGACATGTTGGAGGGAGGCCGGGAGGGCCCACAAAACCTTGTAATTAAAAAAAAAGAAGCTAAAATGGGCTCAGCCCACTTATTTCTCGAAAATCTTATATAGTAATAATTATAATAAAAGTCCAATGTGTAAGAGAGAAATCCAATCATATAAGGTCTTCTTAGGCGCCATTATTAGTGGGCCTTAGGGGCTTTTGCCTTCTTCAAAAATCGCTTCTCTTTGGTCTCCCACAAAACTTTCTGAAATTGTTCTATAATCTTCCAATATCTCTTCTGAGCTTCCAAAATCTGAGAATCATCCAATACATGTCTGAAAAAGAACATCTCTAGACATAATAGATATAAAATAAGCAATGAAATACTATTAAATATGGACTCATTATACATCGAAATGTTACTTTTTGGAATAAGGAATTAAATGGAAATTTAGTTTTTGTTTGTTAATATTAATGGTCAACATTAACTAAATGCTAAATATTACTCCCTCCGTATTTTTTAAAATTTACTCCGTTTTTATTTATCTGTCATTTTACATTTCTAATGAATCATTTATTATTTTTTTTCATCTTTAACCACTGTAATTAAACGGTGTTTGTATATTTTCCATTCTCGTAAAAATTGGAAATGAAAAATACAAATTCCCAAGAGATTTCCAACACTTTACAATTACTCCCATTGGTTGAAAAGCTTGGACCAATTTCCTAGGAGAAGTTTATAGGACTTTTTAATATTCCAATATTACAATATTTAAAGTGGACAATATATAAATGCAAAAAAAGAAGGACATATTTAATTTTACACTATATTTCAGTCGTATTAATCACTTTCTTAATTTATATGATTTTTCTCTACGCGGCTATTAAAAGAACGGATGGAGTATTTATTGGGTAAATAACATGACAATAACAATAACAATAATAATAACAGTATTATGTTTATTAAATACTGGAATTTATTTATTTGATAAATACTATTTATGTCTCAAATATAAGTCAGCATACACTTTTTGATTTATCCACAATATAAGTCATTCTACATTATCAATACAACATTTATCGTCCATTTCTCTATTTTACCCATAATTTATTATGAATCTAACACTTTTCATTACTTAACAATTATTGCATTAATAATAGTCAACGGTATTTTAGACATTAACCTTCAAATTAATAACATTCAATCATTTTCTTAATCTGTGTGAAAACTTCTAAGATGATTTATATTTTAGGACGGAGGTAGAAAAAAGTTTTGATTATTGTTCCTTAAGAAAGTGTAATCCTAAACCCAAAAAGGTTTATTGTCAAAAAAGACAATTTAAACATAAAAATATGTAAAGAGGACAGTGGAATATTTTTCTGGATACAAAGGATATATCCTTATTCCACTGTGATAGTGAAGCATTATATTTGATGTCAGTTCTACTACAGCAAATAGTAGATTTGGGGTTATAAACAGTGAATTTATCATTATCACCCAATTTATATATCCATTGTCCTGATTCTCATTGTCCCTCTCTTTTTTGTTCTTTTAAACAATTCCACCAACCCAAAAACTTAGCCACTCTTTGATTCAGAAGGGTTTTAAGCGGTGTAAAGAAAACTATAGTTTGTTCACTAAGAGCAACCAATTATAGGTGCTCAAAATTAATGCTCTTCATCCTGATGCTTTTTGACAAGCGACATTTTTTGTATTGATTAATTTAATAGAAGGAATATATAAATGATGAGTGATTGATATGACACTCTAACAACGAAAAATAGAATTCTTTGTGTGAGAGAAAATAGAAATCCATTTCAAAAAAAAGAAAATAGAAATCCTCTGTTGCATTGTCTATTTGTAGATAATGCACGAGAGAACCTGTATTAAAACTTGTCTAGAATGCTCTTGTTATTTTGGTAAGGCAAGCAACTCATCTTTCTGAATAAGAGTGCCTGCCCGAAATCTCTCTTCTGATTCAAAATCGTGGTGTAACGTGTGTACGTGAAACGATCTCGCGTAGGTACTTCGCTCGTTTAGTTGATATATATCTTGCAAAGTCAACATCCGTTGAGACTCGTTCGCTCCACTCGCGTAGGTACTTCGCCTATTACTCGCGAGGCTAAAGGTGGAATACCAGAAAGAGAAAGTGTACCTAAAAAAAAGACATTTTTGTAATGGGTATATATTTTCCACATGGTTCTCACAAGAGATATCATAAGGTATAGTCTTTAAACGAGTTTATTGAAGTATTTACTTATTTAGTTTAAAGCGGGCTTCTTTCGACTAGAAAAAGCTCTCTCACTTGATCTCTTCTATTCTGACAAAAGAAAAAGTGCAGCTCTGTAGATTGGAACAACTATAGTTTGTTCACTAAAGGGGAACAAGAAAGCTTTATTGGTGTTCTTGAATTTATCTTGATGACTTACTATAGTTGCTACTCCTACTCAAGCCTTGATTTATGACCTTAAGAGATTTACGCATTTCGAGTTCACCATGAAAGATTTATGTGATCTAAGTATTTTTCAGGAATCAAAGTTGCAAGATCTCAAAAGGGTATTGTTCTGAATCAACAGAATATAGTTTAGAGCTTCTAAAAGTGTATGGTGTTACTGTTATGATTTCAATGCATGATTAAACTCCATTGGAGACTTCTCTAAGCTTGTACCCAATGATTCTCCTCTTTTGCATAATAATCCAAAGACACCTTAAACAAAGTAATGCTAAAAAGGATTTCATTTCACACAGCTAATAAGTGCAGAACAAAAAGATTGCTAGGGAGTAGCAAAATACATGGAAAAAAAAAACGGTAAAGATTACCGTTTTTCATTGGCTAATAAACTACAACATAGGAGTTACAGATGATCATCATCATCAAGATGGCTCGATAAGACTAATCGAGGGGTACTCTCGGTCCGTTGTATGAGTTGAAAAATGGCTCAAATCATTTCTGGCCTTTCTTTTTCCACAGATCACCAAACATTTTGATTCCAGAAGCTTTTCTTTTGGCACCACCGAATACATCATCAGTTTCATCGATCATGCCTGGAGAACCGATGAAGTTGTTGTCATTAATAAAACCGCCTCCCGGTGTTTCAAATACCCTTCCAATGTGGTTATTATCCATCGATCCACACCGTTCAGATACTCGTCTTCCTCCTGTCGTAATGTCTACTTCCCCAGATAGTACTGCTGCTGCTGCATCAGCTGCTTTTCTCCATTGTTCTGTTTGTACTCTCAGCTTCTTCATTTCTGTTTCTAATGCTGTTTTTGCATTCTCTGAAGCTTGTAGTTTCTGGTGAATCTCAAGAGCATTGTTCTTGCTTTCATCTAGTTCCTTGATTACTTGATTCAATCTTACAGTGATTTCTTCCTCCTTGGATTTTGCAGAGGATGACTTTTCTTGCAATTGAATCTTTAGGCTCTCATTTTCATTACAGAATGCTCCCAGTTCTTTTTCTTTTTCTTCTAACTTGGCCTTTAATGCATTGATCTCGTTATCTTTTTGTTCTAAAGCCTCCCGGGATTCGATTGAAGCATTTCCATTTTCCATTTTGTGCTCTCCTCCCTCCTCCTTAGTTGGCTGGCCTAGTTCCAAAGCAACACCTTTTTCAATGGCTGCTTTTTCAATAGGAACCTCAAACACATCGGTTTCTTGTAAATTCTCTTCAGAAATTTCATATTCGACGCAATTGCTGCTTACCCTTTTCATTTCTTGTCTTTTTGGCTTCTGTGAACACTTCTTTTCTTGGTTTTCTGCTAGTTCAGCTTTCTTGGATTTTCCTCCATCAAGTTGTTGTTCTTGTACTACTACTTTCTTTGCATCCTCAGTTGAGACTAACTGCTCCTTTAAACTTCTGAGTTCCTCTTGAGCTTGTCCAAGCTGTGATTCCAAGTGATCGATTCGTGTTCCGAGCTTTTTTTGATTCACAGGAGGATCAGACAAAGTACTTCTTGGTGATCGCCTATCGATAACTCCTCCTAGCTTCGGGCTGCTTCTATCGGTTTTCGAGCGATGATGCAATGGATCTGAATCTGAACTTGAGACTCTGATTTGAGAAGTCCCTCGAATTGATCGCCTTTGCGTCGTTTCTACCCCACTAAACACATAATTAAAACTCTTAGAGGTTCACACTAAAGATCAGTGAATTTTGAAAACACCAAATTGGATTGAACTTACTTTGATCTTGGCATCTTTACTCCACTTAGCAAGAATCTGTCAATTGTTTTAATGAAAAACAAAATGGTCTCACAAAATCAACTGATTCAATCTGCAAGAAATAGAGGGACAACAAAAGCTTAATCTTGCATCTTAAAGCTTTACTTAAACATCACAACCTTACATAAATACCATCAACAGAAACAAATTCCCAAGAATTCCCTCTTTATTTCACTTAGATTTAACAATCATCAAAAAGTTATGCTTGGATTTGTCCATTTTAAAGTTAAAGGTGTCTGGATTTATCATTTCCTCAGTTGGGTTCACTTCCAAAATTTCCAAACTCAAACTCAGGTGACTAATGAAGCAAGTGATGATGCCTAAAAGCATAATTAATGTCTAAAGTATAGATGATGCCATTCACTGCAACGTATTAAAACAAAATTTAAAAAAAAACAAAATTTATAAACTGTAAGGATAAAGCAATGAGATCAGCAAAAAGCAAGAAATGTTTCTATCAAGCAGGACAAAATAATTATATCAAGCTCAAAACAGTAGATCTCGTCCATAGATTTCGTTCCTAAAACTCGAACCACCTCCACCACCGGCAAACTCCCAAATCCTTTAAAAAGACACAAAAAAAATACAAAAAACTCACTTTCAGGGCTCAAATTCTCACCATTTAATGCAATAACTGAAAACGCTGCATCCCAGCCAAGAAAAAAGACGGAAAACATAGAGAAAAAAACATGAAAAAACAGTTTAATATAACTGGGAAATCTCACCGTAAAAATTGTTTTTTTGAGTTCAGTTGAGAAGATGTACCTCAAATCCACCTCTCAAAAGCAAGAAAAACAGAGGGGGAGAAAAGAAGTAGAATCCCCATGAAAGTTGAATAAGAAGTAATGGCTTTTTGGGTTAAGGAGCATTTATTTAAGCATGCTTAACTTAGATTTGACTGCCCTTCTTCCGAAGCACAAGAGCAGGCGGTGAATCTTTATACCAGTACCCAAGGTCCCGAGACTGCAACCAAAAAGTTAAAGGGAAAAAAAAAGAAAGAAAAGGAGAGAGACGTTTCAAGTTTAAAGTTTGAATTTAAAGCAGGGGGGTAGTGGGGAATGGGTTAGGGGGTGTTAGGGTGAAAAGGATAAGAAAACAATAACAAGGAGACAAATCTATGATATTTAACCGTTTAAGACGTTCAAATATTCACATAGGAAACCCAAGTTTACAAAAAAAATGACCCCCTCAAAACAAAACAAAAAAAATGACTTTCCTCAACAACAACAACAAACAAAAAAATTTGAAATTTTTTTTTCGCCAACAAGTTTACTTTGTCACTATATTTTGGGTTTTTATTTATACCACATTTGATCTATCTTATAGCACACTATTTGTGAATCACAGTGTAATCGGATTATGTGAAATTCAAATATACAAGGCAACATTCGACTTTTCAGTGTCAAATCTAATACTACAGTGCAGAAATTCAAATGTTGTCTTGAGCATTCGAATTTCACAGAGTCAATTGTATAAAAATAGTATGATGCAATAATATATGAGATAACAGTAAATCAATTCTGGTGCGAATAAAAGTCTCCCACATTTTTTTTCTTCCAGAAAGACCCTTTAATCAACTTTCACATTCAAGAACATCTTTTAATCATCTTTCACAGTGAAAGATACACGTGGAAGTAGAAACTATATATTGCAATAGTCTTAAAAGCTAAAATTTTGAAAGATCAAAATTCCAAATTAATCTATATTCTTAGCTTTCTCAATGTTTTGGACAAAAAGGGTAAAGATTCATCCATTACACAAATGTCATAACATGTTTCACAACCCACTTTTTGATCATTTAATTATAAGGTAATTCATATCAACCAATGATTTCTATGCTTTAATCGTTAACTAGAAAATATGTAATAAAATATTATGATTTAATATTTAGTGTGCATGTCATTTCCCAATAAAATACATTAGTTGAAGGTCGATCTACACCAATGTCATGCATAATTGCATTTCGTCAAAAGGATGAGGTACAATGAACTTGGTAACTCGGACTAACGGTAAAACTCATCACCTCTTTGTAGGGGTATTTTACTCTATTCGGGATTTGTTTTTCCTTTTATATTCTTTTTAGGTTTTCTTTTGCTCCAAGTTTTTTGGAAAACCGACATAAGGTTGTCTAGGACCTATAAACAAATGCTCTCATACAACCCAGATGATAATGTCGAAATTATCTCAGGTAAATTAGCGGTTGTTTGGTGGTGGATATCTGGCAATAAAATGTGTATGAAAGTAGCGGCACGCGGTGGTGCTGTGGAATTGGTGGTGGCAGAAGTGGTGGAGGTGCAATGCAAGAACAACTGAGTAGTGAATTTGGCAGAGTATTGCCTTCCTTTTCATATATTTCGATCCTCTTTTGGGTTACACATGGAGCCCTATTTATAGGGTATCAAACCGACCAAGTTCGTGATATTTACGACTAAGGACACAGTACAACTAATTCTGCGGTGGCCAATCGGACCATGCTGGAAAGAAGCAGCGGCTTGGGTTCTCGGCTCACGCAGCGTCCTCAGTTGCGGGGTCGTGTCGTCGGCTCGCGTTCTTCAAATGTCAGGGATGGATGATGCGTCTGCGGCGGACCCAACACTCTTGATCGTGTGGAACTTCCCTTCGAGGCCCGCTTCCGGGGTGGGTCATCCCTCATTCTAAAACATGGCCATGGGCCGGACCTTCGGCTCTAGGGGCCCGTTATCCGAGGGACCTTCCGGGTCATCGGGCGGGTTATTGGGCCGCATTGCGGAGCCAACCCATCAATGGCCCCTTACTTCGTACCTGTAGCATCGCGAGATGTCGGGTAGGGAGTAAGTCCTCTAATTTTATGGGATGGTTTGGACGAGTGGATGGTTTTAAGCGCTCAGAGTTATGCCGAGCGGTTAACCTTGAACTCTCGGGACTTGGCTCATTTGGGGCCGTTTGCCCCTAACCGGCTTGAAGTCGTTATCTGGCGGACAGCCGTGATTTCATTTGATTTAGCCCGTTTGGGATCTTTGATCCCCTGGCCGATTCGAAGCCGTAAATTGGGGGACAGCCTTGGCTTCGTTTGATTTGGCCCGTTTAGGATCTTTGATCCCCTGGCCGATTTGAAGTCTTTAGTTGGCAAATAGCCTAGACTTCAGGGAATTTGGCCTATTTGGGACCTTTGGTCCCTATCCGATTCGAAGCCGTAAATTAGGGGACAGCCTTGGCTTCGTTTGATTTGGCCCGTTTAGGATCTTGGATCCCCTGGCCGATTTGAAGTCTTTAGTTGGCGAATAGCCTAGACTTCAGGGAATTTGGCCTATTTGGGACCTTTGGTCCCTAGCCGATTCGAAGCCGTAAATTGGGGGACAGTCTTCGCTTCGTTTGATTTGGCCCGTTTAGGTTCTTTGATCACCTGGCCGATTTGAATTCTTTAGTTGGCGAATAGCCTAGACTTCAGGGAATTTGGCCCATTTAGGACCTTTGGTCCCTCGCCGATTTGAAGCCGTAAATTGGGGGATAGCCTTGGCTTCGTTTGATTTGGCCCGTTTTGGATCTTTGGTCCCCTGGCTGATTTGAAGTCTTTAGTTGGCGAATAGCCTATACTTCAGGGAATTTGGCCCATTTGGGACCTTTGGTCCCTAGCCGATTCGAAGCCATAAATTGGGGGACAGCCTTGGCTTCGTTTGATTTGGCCCGTTTAGGATCTTTGATCCCCTGGCAGATTTGAAGTCTTTAGTTGGAGAATAGCCTAGACTTCAGGGAATTTGGCCCATTTGGGATCTTTGGTTCCTGGCCGATTTGAGGGGCAGTCTGGGATCGGCCCCCTTTGCTGACATATCGTTTATTAGGTTAGTTTTGTGTGGTCTCTTTCCATCTTTATTTGATGTGACAGCCGATGCAGCCTGCCGCTTGCTCTGATTGGCTGGGGTCTCTTCGATCCCTGTGCCGTAATGATGGAAACCTCAAATTTCGAAATTTGAAACACCCGCCTTAGATCTCATCCGTCGGATCAGTGGCGTTGTGTCCGTTGGATCCGCACCCCTTAGCCTATATAAAGGAAGAGAATCCTTAGCCTAAATATTTTCCAAACCTCCATTTTCTTCCGGTGGCGGTTCGCAAGCAATCTAGCAGTGAAAGCGCTCCGGCGAGACAGTTTCAGGCGGATATCTCGGTAGCTCATTCCATCTTTCTTCACCTCTTTTGCGGTTTCCCTAGATTATCAGGTAAATCGTCTTCCATCTTCAGTTTCTTATGCTCTTGTAAATAATTCCGTGCTTTTCCTGTTTCGGTGATAGTGTATGCTCTCTGTTTCTGCCGGGTTTGGGACTGTGGGTATTCCGGTTGCTTATCAGTTTTTGTATGAGTTTTCCAGAATTCCGCATCCTTTAATGTGGCCTTTAATTCTTGCCCCTACATTATTGCGTGGCTTCGAGCATTTTCTTTCAATGCTTTTACCCGAATTTTTTAGGATTTGGTATGTTTGGATGTAAGACAAAAGGCGGGGCGTTAGGATGATGACAGTTCATCTTGGCCTGAATTTAACCGTCATTGGTGATGCTTATCCGCCTCGTCTTTTTGTATTGCAGGATGTCCGGCAGCAATAGGTCAGGAAGCGATAACGACGATGATGATTGCGGCTACGCTTCTGGGGAGGCCGTGGAGACGAGTACTAGCTCCGGTGAGGGCGAAGAGGGTGGGAGCTCCGACGACGATATGGTGCTGGCTGAGTTGGCTCCGTCTCAGTCTGCTCATCCGAAAGTTGTTGTTTTCAAGTTACCGAGAGGCCAATCTATCCCTTCAACTGTGGCTCCCTTAGAGCCAAAAGGGAAGTTCGGGAAGGAAGCCGCTAGGGCCAAAGCCGCTGCTGCGGCGTCTGAGTCTAAAGATCCCAAACAGAGGAAAAGATCCGGTAACGATGGTGATGAGTCCAAAGATAGCAACAAGACTCCGAAGCCGCAAAATTCAGAGGCGGCCAAGGAAGATGAGGCCATTGATGCCCTTGATAGGCAAATAGAGTGTGATTGGGCCGTGGTCCAACCTCGCCTTGGGGATCCTAAAATTTTCTCCGAGTTCAACATATCTTCTGAGTATCTTTTCTCTAGCTTCAAGGAGGTGGCTAACCGAGCCGGTCGGAGATTACAGAAGGATGGTTTGGTCTTGTCTTACGACCATTTTATTGCAGGCCTGAGGCCGCCCTTCGAGCCGTTCTTTGTTGATGTAATGTGGAGTTTAGCGGCTCTCCCTTATGATTTTACCCCTGAGGCCGTTAGGGTCATGATGGCATTCATCGTACTCTATCGGATCTTAGGTTACGAACCCTTTCTTAAGGTCTTCTTGAGGTTCTATACCTTCAGCAAGGCGACCACGAACAAAGCGGATTCAAGCAATTTCCGGGGTTGGAATACGAGGGCTATGATGGTCGAGTCGATTTCGGGGTAGCCGTTTCCGAAATTCGAGGCGCGTCCAAAAAATAGGTAGAACAAAATTGTTGTGACTAAGACCCTCGATCACGTCGATGAGGAGCTTCTTGGCAAACTTCACGAACTTCTCGGCTGGGATGAAAGGAGTGAAACCCAGAAAAGAACTTTTAGCTGGAGGAGCTTGATTGATCTTAAGGCCCCTTTTTGTTCCGTAGCCGGGATCCCTGGGCCGATTATTGCCCAGCCCGTGGTGAAAACATCTGCTCTGGGTACCTATGAGGATTGGCACGCCGAGTGTCACTTAGGGAAATGTTTCCCTTCCAAATGCCCGATATGCAAAGGAGTCGAGGCGTCGCGGCCTGCATGTAACTTGTTGCTTTGTTTTATTTTCTTCTTTTCGGTCAGTAGCTTTGTATTTTATCTTTGAGCTCTGACCGTTTCCTTTGCAGGTACAATGATGCTTGCCAATGAAGACAGGAATGCCATAATGGCTCGGTTGAAAGATGAGCGGAAATCTCGCCAAGAGCTGTTAAAGTCTAGCAAACCCATGGATCCTCCTCTCTCGGTGAGCGTGGAGAATGCCTTATCGACTGATGCGGCCTCTTCTACGGATCCTCTCAACACTGTGGCTACTGAGGGTGGCGTTGCAGCTCTGCGGGTCGCAAAGCCTATTGTGGCCGCCTAGGTGAGGAGGAAGAGACCTTTTGAGAGGAACGTTAGCCTGATGGATGGGGATGAGGGGCTGGTTGACATAGGTGACGCGTCCTCCCCTAAGAGGTCTAAAGCCATCAGCGGCCAGGGCTCGGGCGACGTCACTCTTGATTCCTCTAAAACATCTGAGGGTGTTCAGGTTTCCCGGGGCATCGAGCCCCATGTGGCTACTATCGATCTGACGGAGAGTCCCGTGAAGAAGGTCGCTGGCGAGGTTGAGCCAGTTGTCGTCGACCCGACACAAAAGGGGGTCGGCAAGAGAAAAATTCCTACTGGTTTTAAGGGGAAGCCGGCCATATGGATGGATAATTATTTTCTGAAGCAAACCCTTACTCTGAGAATGGCTAGGGAGTTATCGGCTTCAATTAGTGATGTGGTCCCGCTTCAGAATCTGAAGTTCAAGCTGCCCGACGTTCCTCAATTGTTGGTCATCAGGGGATCATTAATCGAATAGCTCAGGCCAACGTGGTAGCTTCGACAGCATCTGTGGGGCCCCTTTCAAGTTTGCACTTCTTGTCCGAGGCGCTCGGTCTCTATGGGACTACAGCCAGCGCGGTAACATATATTTTCTGTTTTTGAATTCCTCTTTTGTTGAGTTTTCTAGGCCTGAGTCTTTTTCCTTTTCAGGTCACCACCAAGTTGAAACAGGACGAGTGGTATTGTAATGAGGAGGCAAAGAATGTGGTGAAGCAGCTTGCTGAGGTGCGAGAGAATTTGGCTGGTGAAGCGAGCCGGGGTAACGCCGCTGAGCAGAGGGAGAAGGTTCTTCTGGCCGAGGTTGGTCGGCTTTATTCTGAGAATTCTGGTCTTTCCAAGAAGGCTCAATCAGCTGCTGATTTCTAGAGATCTGCCGAGTTGGAGAAAGACTAAGCTCTTGCTTAAGGTGTCGAAAGCTCATGAGCTCATTGATAGATTGAAAAGCGAGCTGAGTGAGTCTTAGGCCGCTGCTGCTGACGTCGCTGGTAAGGTCAAGGATGCTCTACTGGACGGATTTGACCAGGGATTGTATCATGTCACGAGGAGCCTTAAGACGTATTGTGAGGATGCTCCAGATCTCGAGACCTTGCAGGACTGGTTGACGACGGATCAGGATGATCCTGAGTTGAGAGCATTCTATTTTGACCTTCCCTACACTGTCGTTCAGCTAGATGATTTCCGAGTCAGTTTCTTAAACAGAGGTAAGCCGCTTTGGGCTCCTCCTCCGGTCAACGAGAAGAATCTTCGCGCCATGATGGAGGAAATGGAAATGGAGGATATGGAGCTCGCAAAGAAGGAAGCTGAGGCAGCTGATGGCACCATGGAGGTTGCTGCTACCGGTGTTATTGGCGAGGAGAAAATTCCCGAGCAAGAGTGCGACCATTTTCTGAATCTGTCTAGTCCTCACACCGAGACTCCTTCTTCGGACAAGCGGGATTGATTTGTTTTTCCTTTGTTTGTACATTTGGTTCTGACCCACAGATAGTCCTCCTTTCTAATTTTGTAATGATTTGACGCCGCTTGTGGCCATAGTTTTGGCTTTCCTTTTTCTTTGTATTCTGTTTGAAACATTTGTCATTTCATATTTCATTTTTTCCTTGAGGTGTGTATATGCATGGCCTCTGTTTTGGCGAGGTTGTAAGAATTCCCTGGTAGCACTTGTCTGTCTTTGATTGGTAAGTCCACGTAGAGTGACTCTCATTGCAATCGGTGAAATGATTGTCTTAATCTTCTTCCGAGGTCGCCAAAATGACTCGTCTGAGTGAACTCGCATCTTCAAGTCCTTTGCATTGGTGTTATCCGGAATGAACTGCCCGATTGGGCCGAGAGATCGAGATTTTTGGGTTTGTGGGCCCTCTTGCTTCGAATGAGGTCGCGTACGAGCCCGATCGAAGTAATAACAATTTGCTTTGGATCCCTTGGATGTCGAACCTTTAATCAATTCGAACTGGAAAACATTCGTTGCGCCCCCCGTTTCTATTGAGATCTAGAGCACCATCGTGTGTGGATCTGAATTGAAACTGATTTAACTTTATGCTATCCGCTGATTTGATGATCCCTCGGGACCTATTTGCTTGCTTCAAAATTTCGGTGCGGCCCCCTGCTTTGTGTCTGTCCGACGGTGCCTATGGGCGGACACATTCAAAGCGATTTCAAGACACTGTGGCTTTGGAGTCTGACGGATTTGGGTTTTTTCTGACACATTTCTGAGGCAATGCTTCCACTTCTGATTAGTTACTGTTCTTTGAGCGTTTCAGGCATTTTCGGAGATCGTGCTAATGATGGTGGCGGTTCTGATAACGGTTCCGCCATTAATGTTTATTCAAATTTTGAAATTCAAACCAACTTTCAATCTTGGCCGTCCGTTTGGCTTTATTTCCTCCATTGGATCATTTCCTTTGTGCTATAAAAGAAGGGAGCTTTGCCCATTTTTCAAACACATCTTTCCTATGCTTCTCCTTCTTCCATAATATACTCTCTCTAAGCTTTCTTTTTTCCATAGCCATGGCCAACTTTGGTGATTATCCTTTTTTCCATACAGCCTCTCCCATGGCCATTGCCAATTATTTCTCCATTTTTAGTCAACTTCCCATGTTGGATGAGAGGGGCTTCAACTTTCGGAAGATCAATTTTGCTGAGTGTGAGCGTATTGCCCATTTACTGTGGGTTAGTTTCTTGAAGGCACCTCGGGGGCCATATAACGCCACCATGGTACGGGAGTTCTACTCTGCGTTGTCGATAGTTTCTTTGACCGACAACGCTCCCACTGTTGTTCCTCTCCGGGGGGTTGATGTTGCCATTAGTCCTGCACTCATCAACGAGCTCTTTGAACTACATGCTATCCCCCCGTACTTGCACTACGAGACGGTTTGGGTCCTCGGTAGCGAGTTGAGGAGGCGGATTTACGGGGCTGCCACTCTTAGGCGTCTGCTACCTGGTGATTGGGATCCTTTGCCTGAGGGTTATGCTTCGGAGATGCGTCAGGTCCACCGGGAGTGGAAAAGATTTATCAATTCTTGCGTGTTGCCATTGTTTGACGCCGAGGAGATATCTGTTGGTCCCTTGAAAAGGCTTTGGTTAAGTTTAGAGGGGGGGTGAATAAACTTAACACTTAAAACTTTTGGAGTTAACAAACTCAGCAACTTCAGCAGTCATTGATCGTCGCTAGTCATTGATCGTCGGCTAGTCCGTCGACTATTGACTTTACTGAATTTGTTTCGCGGAATATATTTAAATTAAGCCTTATTACTTGTTGTTAAAATATGATACCAAGTATTAGATACTCAGTAGTGTATGTGTGTGATTCAGTTGCTAGTTCAGTAGGTTGATGTGCTAAATATACTAAATGCAGAAAGTAAATGCAGAAAGTAAGTAGGCAGATTTTATAGTGGTTCCAGGTGGTGTAATCCTGTCAGTCCACTCTTCTCCTGTGATGTTGGAGGTAATTCACTAGAGATTCTTGAGGTAGCAGTTACAAAAATCCCTAAGTTGCTTGTCCTTCACCAATAACTATGGCTTCACAAACTGAACACTTGGAACAGGTAGGATTGCTGCTCCAAAGTCTTCCACTGGTCCTTGAAGGGTAGGATTGCCTCTTCACCAGCTCCATCACAAACAACAGTCCTTGACACCCAAAAATGCTTCTCTGGTCTTCGTAGATTTCTTATAAAAGAAAGTTTGAATCAAGTAAGTGATTCGGCTTTTCACAGAAACTTGATCGGGATGATATGATCGCGAACTTGAGGTCTTCAAGTGTGTAAACTTGATGTAGCTTGAAAGCAGATTACACTTGAAGAAGTTTTCTTGGATCGTAGCTTTATGCTCAGTAGGGTCAGCAGGGTGAATTCTTGATAAGAATCTGAAGCTCAAGATTATTACTTTGTTTTTCTCTCAAAAATCATCACTTGTATCTGAATTTGGAGTTCTCTATTTATAGGTAGGAATCCTTGTGACTTATTTTTGAAATTCAAACATAGCCGTTTCAGATTTTGTCCCATTTGACTTGCTTTCTGTCACAGTTCATAGTACTGACACTGTCAGAACGCTTTTGACAGTTTACAGTCTGTCCACCCTTTGACTTGTGTCTATTGGATAATCTTCTGTTTCTTCCCAACGTCCCTTTAATCTTGACCATTGATTTGTTTGATAAAATCAGAGGTTGTTAGCTGTCCTTTTCTTTGTAATCTTCCAATGTAACCTTTGAATAATTCGGAATATATATCAGCAGGTTCCTGAGGGTATTAGTCTGCTGAAATATATATAAGTCAGCTAATCCAAGTTGCTGTGTTTATTAAAACACTTCAGCTGACTTTTCTTATATATAACTTTTTATTATGAAGTTAGATTACACCATTTTGAATATAACTAAGTTCCAATCACCACTTAACTTTTGGAACTTAGACCTTGTACAAAATGTATATGTAATCAGTTTAGATCATCACAGACTTCCCTAAATTCTGATTCCATATCCTTGACTTTAAATACTAAGTTTGATCCTTTAGCCTTCAGCAACTGAGTTTGAACCCTCAGCCTTCAGTCTTCAGTAGGTTCCTATACTAGTCTATTGACTCAGGTACCCTACTGATCTAGGCAGGTCTGCTGAAGAAAGTCAGCTGACCTTTTACAGTGCTTGTTTGATCAAACCTATACAAGATCAAACTCTAATAAGCCTATACATTTGATCTAGACATATTTTTGCCTTTGCTCTATAACAGCTAGTCTGGCACTCATCACTAAAACTTAAAATAAGTCCAACAATTTCCCCCTTTTTGGTGATGATGCCAATACCCTCCTTACAGCAAAGCAAAAAGATTAAAAACAAAAACAGAACAAATTCCAGTCATTTCTCATTATAATCATTTGTTCAACAGTATTACAAGCTAGATTCAGCAAAACTAAAATGCATGTGTAAGTATGCTGATCTAGTGTCTACTTTCTCTTTCTTCTCTTTCCTTCTCTTGCTGCTCAGAATATGCTCTTATCTCTCTAACCATTTCTCTCATCCATTCATTTTCAATAAGAGAGAAATCAATGTGAGGATTCACTTCTTTCCACCATTTCCATGCTTCGGGTAGAGTAAGGTTTATCTGATGTACTCTAAAGCCTAAACGCATGTATACTTCTTTGAATTCCTTCTGTGATTCCTTTGCATTGGTGGTAGGAATACTTCTTCCACCTCTGCCACCTCTTCCACCTCTATGTGCAGATCTTAAAGCTTTAACCCTTGCTTCCCAAAACTTGAGTCCCAGAAAAGAATTTAGTCCCTCATGGAAACCCTTGTCATGGTTAGGTCTTCTCTTGTTGTTGTACAACTTCTTATATTCTCTGAGAAGATCATCAGTAAGTGGAAGTCTGCCAAGTGCAGGTTCTCTGAAAGCATTGGTGTCAGCTTCCCATCTCTTCTTAGCAAAAATCCTAGCAGCCTCTTTTGCTACTGATGTTTGGCTCTCTTCCCCCTCATTGACATCATCAACAAAACGGGACAGCAGGCCATGAACACTCTCCTATGTGATTACTAGATTGTTCAGTTGACCCTCCATAATTTCAGTTCTTGTGTCAACTGCAGTAATCCTCTCTTGCATAGTCTGCTCCAGTAGATTGATCCTCTCAGTAAATTTAGGATCCAATCCAGCAGGTTGAAGTGTTCCAGCAGGCTCAGCCACAGCAGGCTTGGGTGCCTCAGCAAGTTTGTCAAGTTTCTGGTGAATAGATTCAAATTGGTCTTTCAGAAACTTGTCCTTCAGTGTATTTCCTTGTCTAATCCACTTTACATCCAGAGCAAGGTCAGCAAGAGCATACTGAGTGGAAGTGATATTGGAAGCAACTGTTTCTGAAGTCCTCCCTCTATTTTCCACCAGATTCATCAAATCTTCAAACCTTTGCTCTTGCCTGTCAAGTTGAGTTCTTAACCTTGTTATGTCATTTCTGACAGTCCTCAACTCATCCAAAATCTCTACAGGTACCCCACCAGCCATTCCTCCAGCCATATGTCCAGTAGCTTCTTCAGCAGACTCTTCAATATTGTATTATGCCCTCTGTCTGCTGACAACCATGGCCCAGCTCATATCCCTTCCAGTAGGGCTAGGTCCTTGGAATTCATCTAGAATTGGATCTAGGGAAGGTTCTTCAAAAATAGGTACAAATGCCTGTTGAGGTTCAACATCTATAGGTTCTTCTTCAGGCACTTGAAATTCTTCATCACTGTAATCATAGTCCAGCAGCTGTTCATCCTCATCAACAACAACAGTCTGCTGACTATCTTTACCTTCAGTGACCTTTCCTCCAGCAGGCTCTACTACAGCAGCCTGTTCTTCAACAGCAGGGGTTTCCTCCAAACCCATAGATAGTTCCAACCTATGTCCAGGTGATGTTTGTGCCTTAGCAGCCTGTACCTCCTGTTCCAACCTTTTTCCAGGTGCTGTCTGTTCCTCAGCAACCTGAACCACCAATTCCAACCTTTGTTCAGGTGCTGTCTGATCCTCAGCAGCCTGAACCTCCTCAACAATCAATGGTGATCCTTCAAATCCCATCACTATGTCTAACCTCTGAGCTATCACCGATCGTTCCTCGCGTGGCCGTACTCTCGTACAAGGATTGGGGAATTCAACCCTATTTTCTTCTTGAAACCCTCTAGCATGAGCAATCCTTCTTAGAGTATTGGCAGTTTTGGATAAGGTGCCCTCAGTGTCAATCCAGTCTTGATATTGAACTGAATCCTCAGAACTGACATCAGGTTCACTAAGATCAGTGACCCTTTCTTCATCCAAATCTTCAGTCTGCTGATCTTCAGTAAGTGCAGCAGATTCTTCAATGAAGACAGTATCTGTCTCACCAACCACCCTGTTTGCACCAATATGTATTCCCTCATTGATTTGTGCCTCCAGATCATCCATGGTGAGATCTTCCAGATCCTCATCCATTTGACCGGTCGCCCGCCGGCCCTCGCGGACCTACCACTTTCGCAGATCGTTCTATACTTGGTTCATTTATCAAAGCAGTCCCACTGATTTCTCCTGGACCAGAGGGATGATCATCACCAGAGTCAGATGATGATGAGTCATCACTATCTGATCCATCTCTAGGATCCCTGAATTTGATACCCTCTTCCTTCTTTTGCTCATCAAAAAGATCCATCAATCTTGATTCTAACAAAGAGGTATCAACTAGATCAAGTAAACTCTCCACTCCCAACTTCTAAAAAGCCCATTCCTCAAAATCTGTCATTGGTTCTGCAGCTGGCTTTTGTCTTTTCTAGAATCCAAACTTCCATTGAAAGTAGTTAGCAACCAGTAGGAGTTTAGGATCAACATACCCCTCCTTCTTCTTCTTCTCCATTCTTTCAAAGGGCATGGATGGCTTTCTAGGAGCAGTATGTGTACCTTGCTGACCTCTAAAGGTCTCAACAAGTAGGTTAAGAGTTTCTTCAACAGATGCTTCTAGGTCAGTAGGTTCTCCAGGTTGTACATTAGTGCCTACCACCTCCATCTGTTCAACACTTGGTTCCCCTTGACTTATATGCTCATCAGCAGGGTTAGCAACATATTGCTCTTCCCCCTAAACTATTGCGGAACTTGCAGGGTCTTGTACCAACTTTTCAACTTCCACAGCAGGTGCAGACTTAGTAGTTTGCTGTGGTTCTTCAACAAGTTGCTCAACAACAACTTGTGCAGCTTCAGTAGGCTCAGCAGCCTTTACAGGGGAGGATTCAACAACTTCTACAGCAGGCTCAGGTTCAGCAGTCTGCTGTGATTCTTCAGTAGGTTGCTCAACAACAACCTCTACTATCTCAGTAAGCTTAATAGTTTTTAGGGGCTCATCCTCAATAGCCTCTTCTTCCTCTTCATCCCTCTGAGCCTCCAGAATCCTTAACTGCTTCCCTTTGCTATGTTTCTTTTTCTTGGAAATTTCCTTCATCCTCTTGGAAAGTTCCTCTGTTTCAATCTCAGTAGCCTTCCTCTTTCTACTGAATTCTTTCTGTTGCTCCTTCAAAACTTCAGCAACAGACTTCTTCTTTGCAACTACAGAAGGGTCAGTAACTTCAATTTCAGCTAGACCCTCAGCAGACTCAGCAGTCTCTGCTGTTTGCTTCCTTGTCTTCCTAGGCTTTAACATTTCTGTTATCTTTCTTGTGTCAGCAGCCTTTCTCTTCTCAAAAATCTTCTTGGGTGCAGCAGACTTAGCAACTTTCTTAACCTATTCACCACCAGCATCATCATCTCCTCCATCATCACTCTTAGTGGCTTCATCATCCACATCTTCATCATCATCTAATCTAGGAATAGGAGTAGTAACTTCTGGCTTGTACCTGGATTTGTTAATCTTTTCAGATGAAATATCAGGTATCTAAAAATGATTCAACAAGGTCTGAATCAGTAGACCTAGAGGCTTGGTCTTGGACTTCCTTACACCATCTCTATCTTCAGTAAACACCTTCTTCATGTAGTGTATAAAGAATCCAGCCCAATCAAACTTCATGCTTCTGCAGATGATGATTAGCAGGTCTATTTTGGGTCCAGACAGTGTATCTAGACTCCCAATGAATCCTAAAATGGTCTTTGCAATTAATTTGCTCAGCAGGTTATACTCATATCCAATATGCTTCACATTAATGCTTAGAGATGAAGATATCTTCTCATTTGTCTTTATTGCATCCACAAACTTCATTCTTGTCAGATTCATTGTTTCTGGATTGGTGGGAGCATTATTTCCAGGTCCAAAATGAAATAGTTCTCTCAGTAGATCTGAAGATATTTCAATCTCTCTTCCATTAACTGTCGTAGTGAAGGCCTCTCTACCTTCATGTATAACAATATTCCTCCAAAATTCCAATACATTGACATATGAAATTCTCTCCAGTCTTCTATTGATAACATTCTCCAAACTAGCAAACCGTCTGATTCTTCGTCCTATGTTAATGGCTAATTCAGTAGAGTGACAGTCAGTCACATAACCTCTTACACTTTGACTGGTGCCAATATGAACATCATCCTCGTTTGCCATTATAGATGAGAAAGATGAAGAAGAAAACTTTCAAATCTGTGTTCACACAAGATATTTGCATAGAAATCGCAATTTGAGAGTTGTATGTATCCTCTGTGTATATGTCTGTATATAAAGCAGAGACTAGTGGGTAGAAAACTGTCAGACACGAACCGTATCATTAACCATGATTAAGTTTTGAGTGAATGTTATCGTGCCATGTGTCCCATGACAGACTTATAACGGATTGTAACCGTTCAATCGTGTGACTGCGGTTATAAGGATGAAATAAATATCCCGCTATTTTGCTTTTTGACTTTAGTAAAGTTTGACTGAGTAACGTATCCTTCAGCAGCCTTGTCATCAGTAGAGTTGGTTCAAGCAGCCTGCTGATAAAGATGCCTCAGCAGCCTGCTGATAGAGTTACTCTACTGATCTTCCATTCTTCTTGTTTTGTCCAACTGATAATACAAGATGAAGTTTAATACCAATGACTGATCTGTCAAGTGAGCTCACCCAACATGACAAAGACCAATCCCCTTGGCAACTTCATTTGCTCAATTGTTCAAACATAAGTACATGGAATTGTTGATACCAATGACTAATCTGCTAAGTGAGCTCACCCAACATAGCAAAGACTAATCCTCTTGGTGAATTCGAGTACATTGCTGATCATAGATGTATCAGTCAACTTTTATAATTCCAAGTTCTGTCCTTAACTTAGCAAATCTTTCACTGTCCAATGGTTTAGTGAAGATATTAGCAAGTTGATCTTCAGTAGGGATATACAGAACCACCACATCTTTCTTTTCAACATGATCTCTTATAAAGTGATGTCTCACATCAATGTGCTTGGTTCTTGAGTGCAAAACAGGATTTTCTGTGTTTGCAATTGCACTTGTGTTGTCATACATTATAGGAATTTCTCTTTCTTCAATTCCATAATCCCTTAATTGTTGTCTTACCCATAAAATTTGTGCACAGCAACTTCCAGCAGCAATATATTCAGCTTCAGCAGTTGAAGTTGATATAGAATTCTGTTTCTTACCGAACCAGGAAACCAGTCTATTTCCCATTAACTGACAGGTTCCGTGGTGCATTTTCAATCAATCTTGCATCCATCATAGTCAGAATCTGAGTAGGATATAACCTTGAAGCTTCCATCTTTTGAATACCAAATCCCTACATCCAAGGTCTCTTTTAGATACTTGAGAACTCTTTTGACTGCAGCTAAATGACTTTCCTTAGGTTTTGATTGAAATCTTGCACAAACACCTACAGCAAAGGATATATCAGTCCGTCTGGCGTAGTACAATAGATCGCCTATCATCCTTCTGTATAAAGTCTGATCAACATCTTTGCCATCTTTGTCTTCATCCAATCTAATATTTGTACTCATAGGAGTTGATACTTTGGTGCTGTTTTCCATACCAAACTTCTCCAGCAGCTCCTTGGTGTACTTGGTTTGATGAATGAAGATTCCATCTTTCATTTGTTTGACTTGTAAACCTAAAAAGTAGTTCATCTCACCCATCATACTCATTTGGAATTTACTTTTCACCAGATTTGCAAACTTTTCACAAAGTAAATCATTTTCAGAACCAAATATTATGTCATCAACTTAAATTTGCACCAACAGGGTGCCGTCTCCTTCATTGATTCTGAAAAGAGTCTTGTCAATGGTACCTTTGGTAAAACCATTGTCCACCAAGAATTGATATAGGGTCTCATAACATGCTCTTGGTGCTTGTTTCAAACCATAAAGTGCTTTATTGAGTCTGTACACTTTATCTTCTTGATTTTTAACTTCAAAACCAGGAGGTTGTTGAACATAGACCTCCTCTTCCAGAATGCCATTCAAAAATGCACTTTTGACATCTATCTGATATACTTTGAAGTTCTTATAAGCAGCATATGCCAAGAATAATCTTATAGCTTCCAGTCTTGCAACAGGGGCATATGTTTCATCAAAATCTATTCCTTCTGGTTGAGAATAGCCTTTTGCTACTAGTCTGGCCTTATTCCTCACAATGGTACCAGATTCATCCAATTTGTTTCTGTATACCCATTTTGTTCCAATAATGTTTGCATGATTAGGCCTTTCCACTAGTGTCCAAACTTGATTTCTTTCAAATTAATTCAATTCTTCTTGCGTAGCAATTATCCAATCTGGATCTGATATTGCTTCCTCAACAACTTTAGGTTCCATTTGAGATAGAAAACAAGTAAACATTGCTTCCAATTGTCTTCTGGTCCTCACACCTTACTGTATGTGGCCAATAACTTGTTCAGCCGGGTGATCCCTTAACCATTGAGGATTCTGATTATATTGATTCTCTGGAACATCATCTTCAGTAGGGTCTACTGTTTCTTCAACAGGGGGCTCAGCAGATCCTTGAACTACTTCAGTTGTTGCATCAGTAGTGTTACCAGCGGGGGTTCAGCAGAGGCAGAGTCGAAACCTTTAAGTCATTAAATCTTTCCAAAACATCAACACATTCTGGATCAGTGGCTTGTTGATTCTCAGCAGGTTCTGAACCTTCATCTTCCATACCAGTGAACTTAGGTTCATCAAATACAACATGTATTGTTTCTTCATGTTTTAGTGTCCTTTTGTTCAGTACCCTGAATGCCTTGCTGACAGAAGAATATCCCAAGAAGATTCCTTCATCTGATTTTGGTTGGAAGGTCTTCAATTGTTCCTTATGATTCAAGATAAAACATTTGCTTCCAAATGGATGGAAATAGGATATATTAGGTTTCCTTCCATTCCAGATCTCATAAGGTGTCTTCAGCAGCTTCTTGTTCACGGAGGTCCTGTTTTGTGTATAGCATGCTGTATTGACTGCTTCAGCCCAATATCTTTCAGGTAATAATGCTTCACAAATCATAGTCCTTCATGCTTCCTTTAAGGTTCTGTTTCTTCTTTCAGCAACCCCATTTTGCTGAGGTGTACCAGCAGCAGCAAGTTGATGTAGTACACCATTCTGTTCACAATATTCTCTTATAACTTTGTTGAGAAATTCAGTACCCTTATCTGATCTGATCTTCACTACTATCAAAGTTTTCTCATTTTGCAATCTCTTCAAAAGTTCAGGCATCTTTTGAAGTGTTTCACTTTTCTTGTTCATGAATACTACCCAAGTGTATCTTGAATAATCATCCACAACCACTAAAGTGTACTTCTTTCCTGTTACACTTGTTGGTGTTACTGGTCCAAATAGATCCATATGCATCAGCTCCAAAACTCTTTTGTTGACTGCTTTGTCTTTGATTTGAAGCTTGATTTTGTCTCGTTTACCTTGCTGACAGGCATCACATATAGCATCCTTCTTGAATGTGATCTCAGGTAAACCAATCACCAGTTTCTTCTTCACAAACTGATTGATATCATCAAAATTTAGATGATTCAACATCTTATGCCATAGACAATTAAGTTCTGACTTGGTATGCACAATTAGGCAAGTTTCTGGAATAGCAGTAGACCAATCCACAACATACATGTTTTGTTGTCTTCTTCCAGCCAACACAACTTGATCAGCTCTTTCACTAATGACAATACAGGTGCCCTTGTCAAATGTGACCTTGTAACCCATGTCACAAAATTGTCCAGTGCTCAGTAGGTTGTAGTCCAGTCCTTCCACATATGCAACATTCCTGATTGTTAATCCATTTCTCACAAGTGTGCCATATCCTCTTATGTATCCTGGTGTGTTCTTGTTGCCAAAATTCACTCTTGGACCATCCTTTGCCACAAAATTTGACAGACAGTGCTTATTCTTTGTCATATGTCTGGAACATCCACTGTCAAAGTACCAGACACCCTACAAAACAAAGTTAGTGCATTTTAGGTACCCAAAACTGTTTGGGTCCATAGTGGTCAGTGGCAAGCATGACCCTTGGCAAATTTCCATAAGGTCTTCTTTGAAAGGCATCATACTTTGGTTCATACATGTATTCCACACATCCATAATGTTTAACATTTGGTTGTGTAGGACTCACATATGCTTTCTTGTCTTTTGGTATATAGTGCTGTTTGGAGTGATTCCTTTTGTTAGAAGCACTAGGATAACCATAGGTTTGCTGTCTGATAGGAACAGCCCTGTAGTATGAAGCATAGTTATCAGAACCGGACCGGACATTGAACCGGAAAAGGCACCGGGTCACCGGGTCACCGGTTCAACCGGTGGGTCATTTCTTATATATTTATATATATATATATATATATATATATATATATATATATATATAGCAATATATTCAATACATAAGAAAAGATTATAATATGACATAAAATTAATTCCAAAATATTCCGACATCTAAATCGATCACAAGCAAGATACAAATGAAATATGTAAATTATAAATACACTACAATACTAGTGAAAACCCACAAAAAGTTTCGAATAATATATATGGTTTGTAAATTTTGCACATTGTAAAATAACAACCATACTAGTCCTTAATTTTCAAAATAGTACCAAATTCATGATCAAAAAATTTGAAATACTGAAACTTATCAGTTTTCATAATTAATCCAACAAAAGAGAAGAAATAAGAACATATAAAATAAAAGATTTTAATGAGAAATAATGAATTTTTTACAGGATTTATTCCAAAATGGACGAAGCTTGAAAGAATAAAAATGTTAATAATTGATGAGTGAAATTAAATCTTTTGTGTTTTGCTTTGATTATACAAAGGTAAAATATTTGTTTTGTTTTTTAAGTTAAATCTCACCAAATTATTAATAAAAATTCAAAAAAATAAAAATAAATAAAAACCGGTTCAACCGATAACCGGCCGGGTCACGGTTTAGCGGTTCAACCGGCGGTTTTACCGGTTTTGAGCGGTCGGACTCCTTAACCGGTCCAATGACTGAACCGGACCGGTTCCATGTCCGGGTCACCGGTTTTACCGGTCCGACCGCCGGTCCGGTCCGGTTTTAATAACTATGGTATGAAGTCTGCTGAGGTCCCTGCTGAGGTCTTGTATAAGTCCTCTGCTGAGTCCTCTACTGATTCCATTGCTTAGGTTTTACCCTAGCAGCATGGTTATATCTGTTGTTTCTAGCAGTATAAACAGGAATATTCCAATCATCATCAGTAGGGAACAGTCTACCTTTCCCCCTGAGATAAGTATCCCTAGAATGATTGACATTTTTAGGTTTAGGATTCTTATCCTTGGAATATTTCTGATTTTTATTCTTTTGTGGTCCAGCAGACTTGGTAGCAGGTCTGTTATCAACAGGTCTAGAAGGTACATCAGTCCTATTTTTGGATTTATTCTTTTTGTTAGGTGTTGTTGACCTATTTGACTTTTGATTTTGCTTCCTTGAAGTCTTCTCAGTAGGCTTTACTACCTCAGCAAACTTTTTGGGAGTTGGATCTTGTGCAGGCACAAACTTAGGACCAATTCTGGCACTAGGTTCAGTGACCTTACTAGATCCATTCTTATTAGATTGTTGAGTTCCAAATCCAAGGCCTGTTCTATCACCATAAGGCTTTCCATATTTGAATGCAGTGTAGGAACAAGATTGTTCAGCAGATTCAGCAGCTACTGAATGTACAGCAGACTTATGTTGATTATGTCCAACTCCTTTTTCCTTACCCTTGAGAACTCTTAATTCAGCTTTTAATCTTTCAACTTCTGATTGACGAGCTTTTTTTCAGCCTTCACAATCTCATAACCAGATTGTATTATCCTCATTTGATTAAGGATGGCATCCAAAGTTTCTTCATTGTCAGAATTTTTAGGATTTGAACCACAGGTTGATTCACAATCACTTCCAGCAGGAGTGTTAACAGATATAGAATTGTATACCTCTTCTGTTTCATCCATATTTTCCATTAAAGCATAATCTTCCATATCAGCAACAAGTGCAGTATCATCAGATTCATTTCCTTTTTCTGATTCTACTTCATATCCTGATTCATCTTCAACAACCATAGCTTTCTTGCCAGATCTTCTTTGTTGGCTTTTTCTCTTCAGTAGGTCTGGACAATCAGGTCTAAAATGTCCAGGTTTCTTGCAGTTGAAGCAAAGATAATCAGGTTCCTTTTTCTATTTTAATTCAGGACAGTCAGGTTTGATGTGTCCTAGTTTCTTGCAATGATAGCACAAATAATCATTATCTTTCTTGGATTCTTCCTTCTTCTTTTCACTGAATTTCTTTGTGAAATTCCTTGGAGAACCCTTTCATGTTTTCATCATTCTGATTTTCTTGCTCAGCAGGGCAATTTGCTCTTGCATCTCATCCAGGAGACCATCTTGAGCTGTTGATGTTTCTTCTTGATGTGTAGCAGCCAATGCAGTGGTCTTTGGTTCTTCTTTTTCAGTCTCAGGTACAAGTTTCTTACTGAATTCATATGCCTCGAGGTCTGAAAATAATTTGAAGGTGTCTTCTTCATGCAAACTCCTCATTTCTTCTATGGAAGTCACCTTCATCTCCCAAACTTCTTTTGCAGGTAATGCTTCCAAGATTTTTGAATTGATTTCTTCCTGTGAGTACTTCACACTCAGTAGAGTGAGCTCATCCATGATTGCATTGAATCTTGACTCTATTTGTTCAATGTTTTTATTTGGTTTCATTTTGAACTCCTGAAACTTCTTCTTTGCCACACTGATCTTGTTCTTCTTGATTGCATCAGTGCCTTCACAGATTAACTGTAACTTGTCCCAAAGTTCTTTTGCAGTCTGGCAATCTTTCACTTTCATGTACATATTGCTATCCAAGGTTCTGTATATGATATCAATAGAAATATTGTTGAGGTTTGCTCTTTTTCTATCTTCAGCAATCCATTCCCTTTTTGGCTTTGGAATGTACTGAGTTTCATTATCCACAGTTATGGCTTTTATGATTTCCAGTGGTCCATCTGTCAGTACATCCATCATCTCATCATGTGTTGCAGCTAAGTAAGCCTGCATACGACGTTTATACTCATCAAAATGATCTAAAGAACACATCAACATTGTTCTAGCATACTGGTTGTTGTCCATGATGCAAAGCTTTGAAAATCAGAAACTTGAAAAAGTTTTCAAAGTATTTTCACAAGCACAACAAGTAGGATTACTTCCGAACAGAAGCACTGCTTTGATACCAATTGTTGGTCCCTTGAAAAGGCTTTGGTTAATTTTAGAGGGGGGGGTGAATAAACTTAACACTTAAAACTTTTGGAGTTAACAAACTCAGCAACTTCGGCGGCTCGCGTCGATGCTCGCAGTCCGTCGACCGTCGTAGTTTGCTGACTATTGACTTTACTGACTTTGTTGCAGCGGAATATATTTAAATTAAGCCTTATTACTTGTTGTTAAAATATGATACCAAGTATTAGATACTCAATAGTGTATGTGTGTGATTCAGTTGCTAGTTCAGTAGGTTGATGTGCTAAATATACTAAATGCAGAAAGTAAATGCAGAAAGTAAGTAGGCAGATTTTATAGTGGTTCCAGGTGGTGTAATCATGTCAGTCCACTCTTCTCATGTGATGTTGGAGGTAATTCACTAGAGATTTTTGAGGTAGCAGTTACAAAAATCCCTAAGTTGCTTGTCCTTCACCAATAAGTATGACTCACAAACTGAACACTTGGAACAGGTAGGATTGTTGCTCCAAAGTCTTCCACTGGTCCTTGAAGGGTAGGATTGCCTCTTCACCACCTCCACCACAAACAACGGTCCTTGACACCCAAAGATGCTTCTATGTCTTCGTAGATTTCTTATAAAAGAAAGTTTGAATCAAGTAAGTGATTCGGCTTTCAAAGCACTTGATCGGGATGATATGATCACAAGCTTGAGGTCTTCAAGTGTGTAAACTTGATGTAGCTTGAAAGCAGATTACACTTGAAGATGTTTATTGGATCAGTAGCTTTATGCTCAGTAGGGTGAATTCTTGATAAGAATCTGAAGCTCAAGATTATTACTTTGTTTTTCTCTCAAAAATCATCACTTGTATCTGAATTTGGAGTCCTCTATTTATAGGTAGGAATCCTTGTGACTTAAGTTTTAAATTCAAACATAGCCGATTCAGATTTTGTCCCATTTGACTTGCTTTCTGTCACTGTTCATAGCATAGTTATCAGACCCGGCCCGGCCTGGCGGTCGAACCGGTGGTTGGCCCGGCCCGGGACCAAAACCGGGCCGATTCAAGAGTCTGACCGTTCAAGGAGTTGACCCGTCCAGACCCGGAAAACCCGGTGGTTGGACCGGTGAACCGCGACCCGGCCCGGTATGAATCAACCCGGTCTGGTTTTTTTTTATTTTTAAATTGCCATAGGATTTTTTATTATAAAAAAACATCATTGCTGTGACTTGAACCCTGGTCCCTCAGGTAGGAGTCGAATATCCTAACCATCATTTCTTATTTCGTACTCTATCTTTTGGCAGAAATGAGTTCTTACATTTCTATATTCGTCAAATTAAACACCACAAACTAAAGTCGAAATTCAATACAACTTCCAAAATTGGCAAGTAATAAATTAACATTGTTTATAAACAAACTTGTTGGGAACGAGGACTAGTTTTTATTTGAATTAATAATGTTACAATGCATGGACCAGCTCTTTTGTAAGAAATTTTGATGGTTTTTCACTTGTATCGTCATGTGTTTTGGTATCAAAAACGCTTTTCATTTGTATTTATTATGATTTGGATGTTGAAAACTTGGAATATTTTGGAATTGATTATTATTATCATTTTTTTTTATTGTATGAAAATATTATTTTTAACCTTATGTTGTGACCCACCGGTTGAATCAGTGACCCACCGGTTGAACCGGTGACCTGGTGACCCAGTAAGTTTTCCGGGTCGATGACCGGGCCGGGTCTGATAACTATGGTTCATAGTACTGACACTGTCAGAATGCTTTTTGACAGTTTACAGTCTGTCCACCCTTTGGCTTGTGTCCGTTGGATAATCTTCTATTTCTTCCCAACGTCCCTTTAATCTTGACCATTGATTTGTTTGATAAAATCAGAGGTTGTTAGCTGTCCTTTTATTTGTAATCTTCCAATATAACCTTTGAATAATTTGGAATATATATCAGCAGGTTCCTGAGGGTATTAGTCTGCTGAAATATATATAAGTCAGCTAATCCAAGTTGCTGTGTTTATTAAAACACTTCAGCTGACTTTTCTTATATCTAACTTTTTATTATGAAGTTAGATGACACCATTTTGAATATAACTAAGTTCCAATCATCACTTAACTTGTGGAACTTAGACCTTGTACACAAGGTATATGTAATCAGTTTATGTCATCACGGACTTCCCTAAATTCTGATTCCATATCCTTGACTTTAAATACTAAGTTTGATCCCTTAGCCTTCAGCAACCGAGTTTGAACCCTCAGCCTTCAGTCTTCAGCAGGTTCCTATACTAGTCTACTGACTCAGGTACCCTACTGATCTAGGCAGGTCGAAGAAAGTCAGCTGACCTTTTACAGTGCTTGTTTGATCAAACCTATACAAGATCAAACTCTAATGAGCCTATACATTTGATCAAGACATCTTTTTGCCTTTGCTCTATAACAGCTAGTCTGGCACTCATCACTAAAACTTAAAATAAGTCCAACAATATCAGAGGCTGAGTCGCATCTTCTCTATACGATCCTGCGTGCCGACAATAACCTCAAGATCGATTGGGGTCTGCTGATTTACCGGGCAATAATTACATTTGCTGCCCAGACAGACCTTCATGGACCTATCTCCTTCCCTAGGTTGATTTCCCGCTTGTGTCTCCGCAATCCCGGGATGCCTGTTTCCCACGATGACGTGTTGGTTCCGCCGCGCGCAAATGTAGAACATGCACTTGTCGTTTCGGATTCACCGACAGATGACTCTGACTCCGACTAGCTTTAGGCCTTGTTTTTGTCTTTCCTTGTAAAAATTGGCCCTTGCGGCTTTGTTATATAATGAAGTTATCTTTTTCCATATTTCACTTGCTTTTTTGTTTTTGGCGTTTCTGAATTTTGAGTTTTTACCTGCGGCCCCCATTCCCTAGCGAGATGAGAGTGCCTCCGAAAACAGAACTTTCCCGTGTCCGACAATGGCCCCTTAGCTTTGATGGGACCACCGATTATGCTCGGCTTCGGCCCGGACGGTTGGTTTCTCGATGGTCGCGAAGCCTCATGACCATCCAACCGACGTCTTAATGACTCTTTTTCAACCGACGCATTTATGACTGTTCCTTTCGAAGCGTGGCTCGGTTACTGTCGAGGCTTGAATTAAAATTCGAACGTTTGTGACCTCTGGTCTTCCCGCCTTTTGATTTTTTTGGTCTATAAAAGCAGGAGAAATCTTCTTCCTTTTCCCTACAATCTTTTCTGAAAATCCTCCATTCTTCATGAAAAACCTCTTACTTTTCCTTGAACTTTGACATTCTACCATTTCTTCCTCTGATTCTTCCAGCCAAGGCTCCAATGCTCTTGAGCCTACCGTGGATGAGCCTTCTGTTTGCTTTAGGGCCACCGCTTCCCCGGTGGCTAGGAATAGTTACATGACCTTTTTTCATGATCATGGCCATATGGTGGAGAGAAGATTGAATCTGGGTCGTATTGGTCCAGGCCACCGGGCTATGGTCATCGCCAACGGTTGGATGAATTTCGTCACTACACCATCCGGGGAGTATAACCTGACGCTTGCACGTGAGTTTTACGCCGCCTTATTTGAGAACGGCCACGCTGATCGCACAACCACTGTTTCTGTTCGTGGGGTGATTGTGGATTTTACCCCGGCTGCCATAAATGATTTTTATGGCCTTTCAAATCCCGCTGAGGATTATGATACCTTTTTGATCTTGAGGACAGGACCGGCTACTACAGCACACGGTTCGATGCCTTCCAATTTTTGCTTAGGAACAAGTTGGTGGAGGACACAGGCGTGACAGCCAATATGCTGGACCGGAGGGAGAGGGAGTGGAAGAGATTTTTAAACACGCGGGTCTTTTGCATGCCCGACCCTAATGAGGTTATTGATGCTGAAGCGTTCGTCCTTTACGCTCTTTCGGTTCCTGAGATGACCATTAACTGGGGTCGCCTGATCCATTTTGAGGCAATCAAGTTTGCTACCTTGAGGCATGATGTTTTGCCTCTGCCTTTCGCCAGAATGATCTCCAACATGTGTATTAGAAGACGAGGGATGCCAATCTGTCCTTCCACAGATCGATACTACGCTTACCCTGAAGCAGACGAGTGAAAGGGGTGGAGCCTTTTTTTTGCTCCATTGTAAAAATTTCCTTCAATTTGTAATAAACTGACTTTCTTCATTTTGCGGTCAATTTTTCTTATTTGCTTCAATTTCGGGTCGCCCTCTTCTATGTCTGGCAAGCTTTGCTTGTCGGAGACAGAATTTGTTCGTGATTGAGAAATATTTCATTGATCATAATAAAACGGGCTCAATGCCCTTACAGAAAATGTCTCTATAGAAAGGTTGAGTTCATTGCCCTTACATGTAATATTGTTTCAAGTTGTCGGCGTGCCAGGGCCTGTTGAACTCACGGCCTTCTTTGTCTATGAGGATGTACGTCCCCCTCTTGACTATCCTTGATACTTCCCAAGGACCTTCCCAATTTTCGGCCAGCTTTCTCTTGTCGATTTTCTGACCCGTTGCCTGCCATTTGCGTAACAAAAAGTCTCCCCCCCACAAAAGAGTGATCACGGATTCGCTTGTCGTGTCGTCTCTTTGCGGCTTGTTTATAGTTTATCAATTGCGCGCATGCTTTTAAGCATTTTTCCTCTGCTAGGTCTAGCTCGATTTGCCGGTTGACGATGTTGTCGGCCTCGTCAAAGTGAGAGACCCTTATGCTTGGTAGGGCAATCTCCACAGGCGCCATCGCTTCCGATCCGTACGTGAGTGCGAATGGTGTCTCACCGATCGTCACCTTTCGAGCTGTTCGGAGCGCCCAGAGAGCTTCGGGCAGGTAATCAACCCATTTTCTGGCTTTCTCATCTAGGCTCTTCCTTAACACTTTCAGTACTTTCTTATTGGCATTTTCCGCTTGACCGTTTCCTTGGGGATAACATACCGAGGATTGTCAGTGCTTGACGTTATGCTCTTTGCCAAATTCATCTCTGAACTGCGGGCCGTGGTCGGATACGATGGCTCGTGGGACCCCACACCGAGTCCAAACTTGATCCAGTAAAAAGTATATTATGTCTTTAGCGCAGATTTTCACAAGCGCTTTTGCCTCTATCCACTCCGTGAAGTAGTGTACGGAGATGACCACGTATTCGCACTTCGATCGACCTTTTTTAAGTGGACCGATCAGGTCGATTGCCCACATTTCGAAAGGCTAAGAGGCAACAACGATGCTCTGTTCCACTGACGGCAGCCTGGGAATGTCAGCAAACCGTTGGCATTTATCGCAGCTTTTGGCGTATCTTTCCGCGTCTTCGGCTAACTTTGGCCAGTAGTATCCTGCTAATAAAAACTATTGAGCCAGAGTGCTGCTAGATGGGTGGCCCCTGCATATCCCTTCATGTAGCTCTGTCAGTATCCCATGAGTCTCCTCGGGTCGGACACAACGCTGCAATGGATTTGAGAAAGACCTCCTGTATAGGATCCCATTCAGGACTGTGTACCGAGCTGCCCTTTTCCTCAAGGCTTGAGCTTCTTTGGGATCCTCTAGTAGACTCCCACTTTCTATATATGCTCTGATTTCGTCTATCCAGCATGGAGTTGGCATCTCGATATCCATGACCTACGCTCTGTTTACTGCCGGCTCTTCGAGGTATTCGAACATGATTGCTGGGTCAGTGAACTCGTCTTTTGCTATCAATTTGGACAGGTAGTCTGCCCGCTCGTTCTATTCTCGAGGTATGTTTCGGAATTCATAATACTCAAAATTGTCTCTCAGCCTCTTCACGAGATCGAGGTATCGTCTCAACACCTCGTGCCTTGCCTCAAAATCATCGTTGATTTGGCATACCACGACTTTCGAGTTGCAGAAGACAACTAAAATTCTCACTCTCATTGCTTTAGTGAGCTCTAAGCCCGCTATTACTGCTTCGTATTCGGCTTGGTTATTCGAGGCGGTGAAGTTGAATCTTAGCGCCTTTTCAATTTCCTCGGACGTGCCTGGCTCTAAGAGTAGAATTATGGCTCCGCAACCATTTCGGCTCGCGGCCCCGTCAACATACATCTGCCAGTAGTGGCTCGGCCGTTTCGGCACGGCCACGACTGGGGTGTCTGTTTCGTTGACGATCGGTGAACTAGGTTGCCCCACCGGATGTTCCTCATGGAAGCTTGTCTCGACTATAAAGTCGGCCAGAGATTGCACTTTTATCGCTTTCCTAGGTTGATATTTGATATCGAATTCAGTCAATTCAATAGCCCGTCGAAGCAAGCGGCCCGAGAGATCCGGCTTGTGGAGTAATTGCCTCAAAGGGATGTCGGTGAGTACTATGATCGTGTGTGATGAAAAGTATGCCCTTAATTTTCAGGCGGCAACAACGAGCAAGAATCTAAATTTTCTGCATTAAAATAGCGACTCTCGACGGGACTGAGAGCCTTTGAGACATAAAAAATGGGTTTTTGGAGGGTGCCATCCTTCTTGACAAGAACGGAGGCTACAGCCCGGTCTGAGGCTGCCAGATACAGCTGTAATTCGTCTCCTATCATTGGGTTGACCAAGAGAGGGGGGGCGGCCAAGTACTTCTTTAGTTCCTCGAACGATTTGGAACATTCTTTTGTCCAGCCGAAGTTTTTGTTTCCCTTCAAGTCTTTAAAAAATGGCTGGCACCTATCTGCAGATTTAGAAATGAATCGGCCCAAAACAATAATTCTCTCGTTCAACCTTTGCAACTCCATAACAGTTTTGGCCTCACTCATGTTTACTAGAGCCTGAATCTTTTCCGGATTTGCTTCTATCCCTCTTTGAGTTACCATGAATCCCAGGAATTTTCCGGCTTGAACTCCGAAGGTGCATTTTACAGGATTGAGCTTCATCGAATGTTTTTTTGACATTGTCAAACGTTTCTTGGAGATCTTCAAGGTGGCCGTCTCCGGTAGATTTGATGACCATATCATCAATGTATGCCTCCATGTTCCTCCCTATCTGACCTCGAAAGACCTTATTGACCATTCTCTGGTAGGTTGAGCCGGCATTTTTTTGTCCAAACGGCATCATCTGGTAGTAGTACATGCCTCATATGGCCCAAAAGGCTATCATTTCTTTTCTTCGTCTGCCATCATGTCCTAATGGTAGCTGGAGTATGCATCCAAGAAGCTCAATCTTTGAAACCCTGCGATCCTATCTACCATGGTGTTGATTCGAGGCAGCTCGTATGGATCCTTGGGGCATGCTTTGTTTAAATTGGTGAAATCGACGCACATGCGCCATTTCCCATTCTGTTTCTTTACCATCACGACATTAGCCAACCAAGTGGGGTATTGCAACTCCCATTCTGTTCCTCCCTAAATCCAGGCTTGGGTCAGCTTTCCCACCTCCACTTTTATGGCGTCATCTTTCTCCTTCGAGAAGTGTCTAGCTCCCTGTTGGATTGGTTTGAAATTTGGGTCAACGTTCAAGTAATGCAATGCTATATCCGGTTTGACCCCTTCCATATTTGTGACAACCCATGCAAAAACGTCAAGATTAGCCTTTAACAACCTTATCTGATCTTCATTTTCTTTACTGTCCAGCTGATTTCCGATTTTGATCTCTTGGTCTGGGTGTTTCTCATTAACGGCCACCTCTAAAAGCTCGTCTTGAGCAGAGATGTCAGGCTCGTCTCTCATTTGGAGGGTGTCGCACACGACTTCCCCGCCTCCTGAAAATCCCTCCTGAACAGGCTTGACCACGCCCTTCATCGCCTCCATCTCCTTTTCGGCGACTGTTTCAGCGACCACATCGATCCGCGCCCTTCTGGAGGATGCTTCAGGAGCCTCAATTTGTGGTCGCTTGTATCTCCTTCTGGCGACATGATCGAGGAGCAGTTTGTGCCGCGACACTACCATTCCAATTCCGTTGTCGGTATAATATTTTGCCCTCTGATGGGACATCGAAACTACCATCTGAAACCTTTTCTGTTCTGGAATTCCTAGGATCGATGTGTAGTGCGAATGTAGATCTACAACCGGGAAGTTTACTTGCTCCTTTCTGTACGGTGGATAGTCCCCTATTTCGACCTCTAGGTCGATGATCCCCATGACCTTGACTTTATCGTTCGAGAAGCCTTCTAAAAAACCCATGTATGGCCTCAGCCGAGAGGTTTCAATTTTCAGCGCTTTCAGGGTATTCAGGTAAATGATGTCTCTGGCGGCCCCCGTGTCTATCAGCACGCGGTTGACCCCGGTGTCATTGATCCCTATCTGAACTGTCATCGGTAATTACATTGCTCCTGTTGGCCAGGCGAGCTCGCTTTTAGCGAATGTGATCACCTGTTCCTCCGGATCCAAAAAGATCGGTTTCTCCCTTTCCTGGAGGATGATTGAATTGATTTGTATTTTTAATTGATGATTGCTGGGGAATTCCTCGATGATTACCTTTATCTCATTGGCATACCTACGAGGTGCCCACTCATTCTTATCTCCTATGCCTTTCTTCTTATACTTATCTAGCTCACTGTTTTTTATCATCTTGTCGATGATTCTCCGTAGGGTGATACACTCATCAGTGACGTGACCGTGGTCTTCGTGAAATTCAGAGTACTTCGTCTCGTCCCGCATCTTGGGATCGGATTTTAGTGGCCTGGGTTTCTCTATCCGGTCCCGGATTTCATATAAGATCTCAGAGAGAGGCGCGTTGATAGGGATGAAGTCAGACTCGTTGAACTTATATGGTTTTTTAACCTCTCTTTCTTCCTCCGCCTTCCTGTGATCACCGCTCCGCTCCTCTTTTCTCTCCTCCCTGCGCTCCTCTTTTTAGGATCGAGATTCGGATCGAGATCGTTCCTTTCCAGAGGGTGAGGGATTGGCCTCGGCGAGGCCGAATATTCTGGCCTCATTAAACATGTCACGCAGGTTGGTCAGGGGATGCATGGCGAAATGTACCTTCATTGAACCTGTAGTGATCCCTCTCACGAAGCCCCTTATGACCTCAGTCTCAGGGAGATTTTTGGTTTGATCGTAGACCTACATGAAGCGATCGTAGTAACTCTTGCAGGACTCATCTTCCCCTTGGCGGATTCAATACAGATCGTCAATGGTTTTCTTCGGCCTTTCTGTTGTTTCAAATTCTTTCAGGAACTTGTCCTTCAGTTCCTCCCAACTTTTGATAGAGCGGCGAGGAAGTCCACGGAGCCATGCGGCGGCTCTATCTTGCATACTCCCGACAAATGCTACACACCAAGCTGACCTGTTGGTTGTTGCCAGTAGCGTTCGGCTCTGAAAAGACGCTATCCACTCGAATGGACAGGTGGTTCCTTTGTAATAGACATACTGTGAGTATTGTACCCCTCTAGGTGGTAGCGAGTCCAGGATCTCGTCGGCTAAGGCATCTATCCCCTGATTCAGCATGGACGGTCCTATGAAGAAACACTTATGATACTAGAACTCATGTCCTATCGAGCCTCGGGCTTGTTGCCCTTCTTTTCCTTCTTCAGCTCAGAGAGTTCTCGTTCCACCCTGTCTAGCCTATTGTCTTTGACAATCTCCCTATTTTTGGCCGGGGCAGCCTTTTTCTTAACAACGTCTTTGGAGTCAACGTAGTATTCCGATTCATCGTCTTGGTCGACATGTTTTTGGTTAAGGATGTTTCTGGCGTCGTGGAGGTCATTACCCTCGTGGAGCGGGATAATATTTCTTTCAGATGGGGCGGGTCCCAATCACTAAGGCAAATTTCTCTTTCCGTTTTGCCCTAAGCGCTCTAAAGCCGATCTCCTGTCCCTGCTTCTTTCTGGGACATGTTTGTTTCCGTTTCCAGAAGAATATTCGATTCCTTCAATCTCAATCCTTGTCTGGCCGCGGGGTGGAGCGGCTTTGGTTCTTAGGGGAGTCATGGTGTATTGCTCCAGCAGGCCGGGGAGTTTGTCGTCTATCTCCATCAGACAGAGCCCAGAAGCGGCAAGCCGAAGGTTGGCTTCGTACATTCTCTTTACGTATTCGGCGTAAGCTATCGTCGGTTTGGCCTTAGCCTCAGAAACTTTCAGATTGGGGTCCTCCTCAACCCTTGGTATTCTCTTAGGAACTGTCTTTTGTTTTTCTTGAATCTTTGAAGCTTCTACAACTGCCTTACCTCGATCTCGACCGGCGCCAGAATTTCCTGAAATGGCGGTGTGTTCCTTGGAATGAGCTCTCCTTTGGTTGATAATGGTTCTGGCATCGGTTGTGAGCTTTGTCCGTTAACCGGTTGTGAGGCATCCCATTGCGTGGTGGGGTCATCAAAACGTACTCTCCAAGTTACCTCGGTGGGGAGGATCTTGTGTGGTCCCCTTGTTCGGTGTGGGTGGTACCAACGGGCTTTCTTTGTTTCCTGCCATGTGTCAGACTCTGGTTTGTTGTTGGCGCCAAATGACAGAAGTACCTTGCTTTCCTTAACAGATTTAGAAAACCAACAACCTTGCACGACTTGAATATCCAGATTTCGTGACAGAGATACTGTCGAAAGTGACTTCTGTGACGGAACTGATGATGGTTCCGGCGTACGGACGATGTGGTTCCCGGAACGACTGCGATTTCTCGAGCGGGAAGTTCCGGAATACCAATCTAGGCTCGAGATTCCGACCATAACCTATGAAATTTCACTATTCAACGCAGTTGAACTCAAATACTAGGGATGTCGGTACACCGCTGAAGATAGCTATAAATACCAAGAATGGCTCGACAATGATGATATGGTAAACAAGATTTTGTTCTTAACGTGAAAATGCTGAAGGAGTCAATTTCTTTAGAGCAAATTCAGCAAAATATTGTGTCCCTTTCTACGTACACACCACGCAAAGTCCAAACTGAAAGTGCAATGTAAGAAGGTTTTCGGTTGGGAAACTTACAACGCTAACTCTGACGAGGTCCCACGCAAAGATCATGAGAATGGTGATTATTCGAATGCAAACTCATGATTTTGAGTGAGAGATGACGAGTTTACCTTGTGTGAAGCTGGTGAAGCGTTGGAATGAACGGATGAGCATACGGACCAAACGAGCGAGGGATCCTTTCCGCAAAAACACAGGATCAGCCTGGAGAGACGATGATTTCCCTCGTGCCGCAGTGAAGACCGGTATCTACGACCAAGCCGTACACCGGAGCTGAATCGAATGTGTCGATTTCCCAATAACGGAGCCAACTGATAACGTCGAAATTATCTCGGGTAAATTAGCGGTTGTTTGGTGGTGGATATCTGGCGATAAAAGGTGTATGAAAGTGGCGGCAGGCGTTGGTGCTTTTGAATTGGTGGTGGCAGAAGTGGTCGAGGTGCAATGCAAGAATAACTGAGTAGTGAATTTAGCAGAGTGTTGCCTTCTTTTTCATATGTTTCGATCCTCTTTTGGGTTACACATGGAGCTCTATTTATAGGGTATTAAACCGACCAAGTTCATGATATTTACAACTAAGGACACAGTACAACTAATTATGCGGTGGCCAATCAGACCTTGCTGGAAAGAAGCAGCGGCTTGGGTTCTCGGCTTGCGCAGCGTCCTCAGTTGCGGGGTCGTGTTGTCGGCTCGCATTCTCCAAATGTCAGGGATGGATGATGGGTCTGCGGCGGACCCAACACTCTTGATCATGTGGGACTTCCCTTCGAGGCCCGCTTCCGGGGTGGGTCATCCCTCATTCTGAAACCTGGCCGTGGGCCGGACCTTCGGCTCTATTGGCCCGTCATCCGAGGGACCTTCCGGGTCATCGGGCGGGTTATCGGGCCGTATTACAGAGCCGGCCCATCACCAGAATACATAATGTTTGTGTATTTGGAGTTTTGGGGTGAGTTGGCTCGCTGAACCGAGCACCACCCTCGGTTAAGCATCCTGACCTTGCCCCGGACATGTCCCAGAATGCCCAGGACGAGTCCCAGACATCCTAGGACATGCCCTGGTCTTTCGGCTCACTGAACCGAGCACTGCTCTCGGTTAAGCGGCCTAGTTTTGGTGCCCAGGATGCGTCTGACCTTGTCCAAGACGTGTATGCAGTTCAGAGTCTTAGTTTCAAGGTAGATCCTGATTCAGGAACAGTTTTGAGGCTTGCTTCATCTCAAGAAGGTAATTATCGTAATACCTAGTTCAATTCGTTGATTGATCATGTTAAGTTAGGGTTCTTGGCCTTTGATGTTAGGGTTTCGGTTGTTCATAGGTTCGCAAGGTTTCAAGGGCTAAACATCGCTAGGTTCCGTTTTAGTTTCAAGATTGTGCCTTTAAGTTAGTTTGAATTCTATTTTGTGAAAAACTGCACATACTAGATATTATTATGTGTTGTCGGGTATTTGCCAAACTACGTTTTCATAATGTTATTCTATTTCAATTTATTTTTATGTAAATTTTTATGTGCTTTTGGTTACGAGTAAGGGAGATAAGATGGGAGTCCGGTGTTTCTATAGCCTTAGTAGGGGTAGGTTAGTTTTGGACTTTAACATGGATATATGTGTTTAATGTGCTCTTACGTGTTTATAGTTCGTGACCTCACGAAGTAATGATCGGAGTACCATGGGTTCTTATTCCCATGTCAGACGTGTGACTAGTTGTATTCCCCATGTCGTTTCAAAAACGATGTACCAAACGGGGTACCGTGACCCAGACCCACGTTGGACGTATGACTAGTCATGTTACCCGAGTCGCAACAAGTCCTCAGTCAAGTCATTAAGAATCATGGAAACAGAACAGTATAGACAAAGATGCTCAGTAAGAAACAAGGACCTGATAGACAAAACCCGAATATGCTACAGTTAGTTGACAAGTCAAGTGTGGGTTAGTAGATAGTTTACGTAAGTTTGATCAGCAGAATAAACATAATAAGTAAGTAATTAATGTAACGAATAGTTACGTGCAAGATGAACTGAATGTAGTTAATAGACATGTTTTCTATGCATGGTTTAAAGTCGGTTTTAGAGTTGGTTCACTTATGTTTCAAGTTATGCTTTTATAAGTAGTTTTCTTAACGTGACAAGTTATGTTTTTAAAAATATTTGAGAACTGGATGAAGTAGATTCATGCCGTGTCTCACGGCATTCGACATACATGAATCTCTCTTTTGATCATCTTTCTCCTTACTGAGCGTCCGGCTGGGGCTCACTCCTTTATTTGGAATGAGAAGGTTTCTTGTACATGTTTATTTGACGACGAGCTTGGAGTGCTAGCTTATGATGGAGCAATGGAGTCGTTTATGTTTTAGTTTCCTTTTATAGTTGTTCCTTTTTTCGGAAATTGAGTTGTAATGGATAATAGTATTTTCTTTCAGTAATTTATGACCTAGTTTGACAACAAGTGTACTCTGGTTGTGGTTGTTTTGGAAGACCATAAGGGTTATTTCCCGAGTCTTCAACTTGTTTTCTTCCGTGCTAATATGTTATTACTCTGATATGACACGAGGCTTACGTAGGAATTAGGGTTGCTATAAATGTCACGTGCCGAATGTCTCGTGTCTAGATAAGGACTCGGTATTCGGGGCATTGTGTTACAAACAATTTTAGGCCAAGCGATCATGACGAGTCTAAGTAGTTACCGGATTTACTATGGCTCAAGTAGCGCTGCCAAACCCGTTGTTTCGAGGTGTTACATATTTGTATGATATGGTGTGATTACTTGTGTATGTGCATTATGTCCTTGGTAAGGTACGAGATACATGCAATAGGCTCATCAAGGGGCCCTCATGGCCTCATCCATGAGATCCTACTCCTAGGAAAGAATATTTATACAATGGTTGCGTGGAAACTGAAATCGTCTTATAAGGTTGAATAAGTAGTTATTTTTAATACTTTTTACAGTTTGAAATTTACGCTTAACAACTTTAGTTGATTTTGAATTAGTGTATATTCTCTATATTACAACTTAAACAAAAAGCTTAATCATTTGCCTATTGCCAAAATATTACAGTGTTAGAGCCTAAGTGCTATGATTTTTTTTCGGACGGTAATGGGGCAGGTGGAATATGGAAGATTCAAACATAGAAAGTATTTTTATTTTTTTATTGGATGCAGGGATGGGGATTTGAACCTTGGTCAACATCAGGAAGCGCAATGTCATTTACCACTAGACCAGATTCATCCCCAAAGAGTGTATTTTAAAGAATATGGTAGATTAATATGTGTGTAGAATGACAAATAATGTTTTCCACTTTGAATACGCAACGCGTGTGATGATGTTCCTTCACATCCTTTGAATAAATCAAAATGTCATCGATGAAGACTATCAAGAACTTATCAAGTTATGGCATAAAGACTCTTTGCATAAGGTCAATAAATGTTGAAGGTGCATTAATGAGACCAGATGGCATGACTTTAAACTCATAGTGCCCATACCTAGTGTTGAAGTTGTCTTTGGAATGTCTAACTCCTTAATCTTAAACTGATGGTAACCTAACCTCAAATAAATCTTATAAAACACTTTATTTCCATGAAGTTGATTAAACAAGTCATCAATTCCCATGAGTGGATATTTGTTCTTAATAGTCAAATTATTCAGCTCCATGTAGTCTATACAAATCCGCATGCTTCCGCCATTCTTCTTAGCAAAGAGAACATGAGCTCCCCAATGTGAGTTACTAGGCGTGATAATATTATTTTCTAACATATCCGCAAGCTGCTCTTTTAACTCTTTTAACTCAGCTGGGTCCATCATGTATGGAGCCTTAGCAACATGACTTGCTCCAGGAATCAAGTCTATGGTGAACTCAATATCCATGTCTAGCATATCCCCTGGTAACTCTTTCGAAAATACATCTGGGTACTCATTTACGACAAGTATATCCTTTAAATATGGATATTTCTTAGACGTGTCTACCACAAAGAACTATAATGCATCACATCCCTGCCGGATTGTCTTAACTGCCTTAAGTGTTGAAATGATATGGTGGCGGCGAACCTCTGAGCTCCTGGAATTCTTTTGATAAGTGATATTGTCAGGTGTCTTAAAAATCACTTTCTTATCCTTGCAATCTAAGTGCACATGGTTCTTTGACAATTAATCTATTCCAATAATAACATCAAAATATGTGAAGTCCAAAACTATCAGGTCATGCTCACATTTATACTTTCCAACCTGCATACTGCAATGGGGTATCATCTGATCAACCTTAGTGGACTTTCCTAAGGGAGTTGGGATATATAAGGATTTTCTTAGCTTTCTGAAGGGCCTCTTAAGCTGCTCGGATACTTTGACTGATATGAACGTGTTTGAAGCGCCAATATCAAATAAAGAAGACACAGGTTAACCTCTTACTTGTATAGTACCTAGAAAGAATGTAAACAAGTATTCAAGCAACATGATACACTTAACTTAAATAAAAATCTTTTGAATTGAACTAACAAAATGAAGTACCTATCACAACACCTTCGTCAGACTCATAAGCTACGGTATCAACTGCGAACACTCTAGTTGGACCACTAGCCGAATCTTACCTGCCAGAGCCTGTGAAGGAGACGGTGGACTATTGCATGATCCCTCTAAGGACAATCCCTTACTCTATGTGTTGTACTCCCACAACGGAAGCATCCATTAACACTTTGCTTGCACTCTTGTGAATAAGACATGTCATACTTAGGGCAAACGGGTAAAGGTGTTGTAGTTGGTGTTGCATGTAGCGTTGGAGCTCTCCTAGAGTTCTGTTGAGGCTCAACCATGTGTCATTGGCCAAAACCGAATGGTCTACTGCCCCAACAATCTTAATTTCTTTTGCCTTGAAATTCTTGATCTCTAAACAAATATTTATCATCTTCCCCATAGTCTTAGGCCTCTTACCAACCATGATGCCTATAATGACCCGTGACAAGCCCTTTAAGAAACCAATCTACCTTACTCGTTTCACTGGCCGTAACATTAAGGACATACTTACCCAACTCATAGAACCTCATTTGGTACTCCATGATGGACATACCCGTCTACCTCAACTAATAAAACTCACTGACCTTGGCTGTTGTTTTCCAGTGGCAAGTACTCCTCCAGAAATGCTTTCTTGAGCTCATCCCAATCATTAATCTCACATCTAGTGCTTTTTATCATGTCTGCCCACTCTTGGGTTGCCTCTGTCAGCAAAGAACTAGCTAAGTTTTCCCATTTATCTCAGGCTATCCTCATCCTACCTAAATTCCTCCTATTTTGCTTCGACTAACTGTTTGCCTCAGTGGTAAATTGTCCCACCATCAAAATGAGGAATCCATGCCTTCTTAACATCCAAAAATCTCATGGCGTCATCCTGCTCCTCCCTAGCCGGTGGTGTAGGGGCCTATGGGATCTGTCTGCGTGTAGGCTCTCGTGGTTTCCTATAGGTGGGGTAGGCTGATGGTGGTTCATAGGGTGGATAGGATAGGCCTATGGCTGGGAAAAGTAGGGGTGGTATCTTAGCTGGGTCTGAAAAGTTCTTACTGGCTAGTGGTGAGATGGATGAGTAGTGGGATATGGCATATTATGAGGGTATGGTACGTGGGTTCTGAAGTTGGCCCGACAGTAAAAGATGGTAGTGGGTAAGCAGCATGGGTGGTGTTAGTAGACAGTGATGGAGGATAGTATGGTGAGGAGGTGGGTAACCCGAGTGCTACGGTGAATAAACTATGGATTGTGAAGGATAACCAAACGGCGGTGGATAGTAGGTGGGGTGTTGTTGGTAAATTGAGGGGTGGGTAGAAAAATCAATAGAGGGACGGATATGGGTGGCGCGTTAGGTAGAAGCTGACAAGGTAACTTAGGCTGTTGTTGTTAGGAAATCAACAAGTGTAACGCAGCGGAATTTAAAATTTGATTTCCAATCCCAAGATCGACTTCGTTTTATACAATAAACATGTTAAGTAGTTCACGGTGATTACCTTGCTTGATCTAATAGATCGACGCTTTGACCGTCAATGGAGAGTAGTAGTGCGCACGAGCCATCCACGTGTCCGGCCTCTATCGATATCCACACGAACTCCTCGCCGGAATCCTCCTTGGATTGCTACTAGAAAAATCCGGTTGCTAGATGTTAAGGCCATATTTATATGATTATTAAGGGTTTATTTCATTATTATTTTCCCCACATTTGCATAATTTACATGAGAATTAAGGGTTTAAGTGTAATTATTTAATAAAGATGATTTTAAGAGGGTTGTATGCAAAATTGATGATTTTAAGTGTTAATTTAATGGAATTATTATTATTTGGATTTTATTACATTTTTGCATTGTTTATTTATCATGTAGGTGTTGATTTTCGAGTGCATAAAGAGGATAAATGAAGCTCAAGTCGAATTATTCAAGATAGAGTTGGAATTGTCTTGAAGAAATTGGATAAAGATGAAGAAATCCGATCCTCAGCACCTTAGACGAGCGTCCGAATCCCGTCCAGTCTAGACGGGCGTTTGATAAAGCGAGACGGGCGTCCGTAATCGTATTTTACATTCGAGAGTTCGACGGAGGATGAACGAGCGTTTACTCAGCGTCCAGGCATTCTGGACGGGCGTCCACGAGACCAGACGGGCGTTCAAGGCCGACTTAACCCTAACCGCCTTAAAATTCTATAAATACAGCTGCAGCCCCAACCCTAATTTCATACCTTTATACCAAATCATTGAGATCGCAATTTTCACCAAAGGCTGCGGCCAAAGATCCCTAATTTCACAGAGATGCAAATCTCCAATCCAACAATCATCTTCAACATGATTGTTGGCTAAAAGCCTTGCAGTGAGTCGACGGAGGAAGCCTATCAACAACACAAACCAACTAGAGATTTTATGCCTATGTTTAGTGAGTAAAAGATTTAGTTTTTCATTACTTTGGATCTGTTTTGCATTGTTATGTTTTATTGGATTAAGATTTGATGAAACGATTTATTTATATGTGATGCTTGAATGATTATATGGAAATATATTGTTTAAGTTCTATTTTGTTCAAAGTAATGCATCTAGTCATGTTATAAGAGATTAGGCATGTTTAGTTGAGTAAGAGTTTGGAAACAATCTCGTGATTTCGTTTTGATTGCATGTTTAGTTTGTTTGAAAAGATAAACGAAACCCTAGAATTTGGTTGAAGATATTTAATTGAATTCGTGAAAAATCACTACTAAAAACTATGTCTTTTTAATCACCATCTAGTTGGGATTGTTGGTTGATAGGTGGAATCTAGTCGCCTTGCTGTGTTTTCCCTCAACTGTTTGAATTAAATCGTTTAGATTAAGTTTAGTTTAAGTTCTAGTTATATAAACCCTAGTTTCCCGTCGTTTTCCCGCACTTTTCTCGCGAGTTCATAATCGACGTTCGTCCGCAATAGCGTACGCTCGTCCATTAGGTTTAGTTTCCGACGCTCGTTCACTTTAGTGAACGCTCGTCCGGCTTTCTCGTTTTCTTATTTTCGCTTGCTTTTATTTCCTGTTTTAGTTTTAATTCTTAGGTTTAGGTTTTAGTTAGTTTCAGCTTTAGTTTAGATAGATAATTGTTCTTTGAATCCGATAAACATTCCACTCCCTTAGGACGACCCGATAACATCCTATACTACGATCCTTATACTTGGGGTGTTTCGGTTATAAATTGTAAAACTCGTTTTTACCGAACAAGTTTTTGGCGCCGTTGCCGGGGAGTCGGTAACGGTTGTCGGATTCTATTTAGGATAATTTTCGAGTCAAAAAGGTCGTTTTTAGCACGCCAGTAGTATTTTGGCCGTAACTTTCGGCTCGAGTGTCCGTTTGGAACGCAGGACCCCAATTCGGAAAGCTCGTTCCGACGCCGACGACGTGGTGAACGGCCGTAGGCCGTTCAGTGCGTTTTCGAGGTCAAAATCCACTGTTTTCCCTTCCTTTTTGGCCCTAGAAGATTTCAACACGTTTTTTTTTTTTTTTTTTTTTTACCGTCTTAGTGTTTTTCTTGTTTTTAAACTTTTCGTAGGTAGGTTTATTTTCCAGTTTCGTTTAATTTTAGGATTACATTTATTACTGTTTTATTTTATTTGATTTTCTTTCAATTATTTTCCTTACTTTTTATTTTTATTTTTATATAGCTTAGATTTGTTTCCGTACTTATAGATTTGTTTGATTTTATAAGTCTTTTCTATTTTTATTTTTTACCTCGTTTTTAATTTCTGGTAACCTTAGTTTTTAGTTTTTCGTATCTGAACGAGCGTTCAACAACTTGAACGCCCGTCCACCTCAATTTCGTCCTCCGAACGAACGTTCATTCAATCGAACGAGCGTTTCGCTTCGAACGAACGTCCACTAACACCGGACGCCGATTCGCCTCTCCGTTCAATCATCACTTCTTTTCTCTCTTCTCTTTTCTTCCTCTAAACCATCTAATCTTTTCTAAACCTATTCTAATCAACCCCAAAGGGTTGATTTCTTCCTTTTCCTTTCTTCTGGTTTATGCAAACGAGAAGTAAGAAGGGACTTCTGATCTTTGATCCTGAGCCTGAACGATCTATCCTTAGAAGAAGGCTTCTCCCTGATTTGGACAAAATGGCGGATCAAGATCCACCAATTCCAAATCCTGACCCCCAAGCTCAGTTAAATTTACTCCTTCAACAGATGCAAGCTCTGCAGCAACAACTGAATCAGCAAGCTGGCATAACTCAACAACTTCAACAATTTAGACAAAACCAAACCTTAATCAACCGAACCGGGACCCCTACACTCCATATCTAAACCAAGATTTTCTCGAGGGACATAGACCTATTCGTCCTCCCGACATGGGAGGAGTGAACTTTGATCTAAAGAACGGAGTTGTTGCACTGGTTCAGAATAGCTCTTTCCATGGTATCGCTCGGAAGATCCACACGACTTCTTGTCCACATTCGTACAAATCGTGAAGTGTGCCATTATCCCGGTGTTGATTCCGAGATCGTAAAGTTGAAGCTATTTCCTTTTGCTTTAAAAGGTGAAGCAAGCAGATGGTTTAAGTCGTTAGCACATCATTCCCTCCATACATGGAATGATGTCAAAAGAGCCTTTGCTCTTAAGTGGGTTTCACCTCGGCAAGATTATGGAGATGAAACGGGAAATAGCTACGTTTGAGCAAGATTGGAGGATGAAACTGTTGGCAAAGCTTGGGAAAGATTGAATCTTTTGATGAGAAAGTGCCCCAATCACGGATATGATAGACATGAGTTGTTGGAACTATTTTACGAGGAGTCTCTCAACCTAATAGAGACTATCTTGACTCCACAAACTCATGGATCCTTCTTGGGGAGGTGATGAGACTGCTTACAGAGTAGCCGAGACAATTGCCAAGAACAACATGTGGTCGACTCCTAAGAAGACCAATATTGTTAAGAAAGAAGGTACTTCAAGCAATCCTGATACACAGCTGTTGGTTGCTCAGATGGAATCGATAAGCAAGCAAACTCGGCCAATCTTCGATGCCCTTCGAGGTGAATTATCTTGGAACACAAAAGGGTGGACCGAGATGACGGAGGAGGTAAACTTAATGGATAATCAAAACCAACCCTTCCGAAACTTCAACGTAACCGAACTATTCAGATTTCAAAGACAAAACTTCAATCAAGCCAAGTTACCACCGGCCCTTCAAATTCGAATTCTTTCAACTCGAACTATCAAAAGCCGATTCGTAACTCCCAAAGGCCTCAAGGTGGCCGGAATCAAACTCGAACAACAATCATACCACCTCATGTGTCCCTCAACACAAATTCGATGAGCCGGTAGACATGGTGAAGACTCGTCTACTAGTGTTAAAGCAATTGAGAGACAAGTTGGTCAAATGGCGGACCGGCAAGCAAGCAGACCTCACGGTAAACTTCCGAGTTATACCGAGAGAAATCCGAAAGCTGATGTGAATGTTTGCACCGCCATTACACCTCGTGGGAGTATGGGCAAGAAGAGGAGTTGAACGAAGTAACTTTGAGAAGTGGTAAGAAGGCCGGACCCGGCAAGGTGTCGGGAAACGAGTAGCCCCTCCCGACGCTATGAGTTCAGGGGGGAAATCGAAACCACATGCCGAAGAAAGCAACGATGAGGAGCTTAGTGACAATTCTTCGGAGGATGAAAATAATTCTGATGACGAGGAAAGAAAGGAGAGTCAGGAGGCTGTACCCCGACTAAGAAAAAGGAAGAAAAGTTTGTGAGATGGAAGGATAAGGAGGATGAGGCGATAAAGAATCGGCCACGAGGAATGATAAAGCCCTTCCTTACCCACCAAAAAGGAAAGAGAAAGCCCTCGCCAAAGACAAGCAAGATGATGGGGTGAGGAGGATACTTAGGGACACTAAAGTGAGTATGCCCTTAGCCGAGGTATTGTCCGAAATGCCTAAATGTACTAAGTATCTTAAAGAATTCTCGTGGGAGCAAGAGAAAGCTTCGGGGGATGGTCGAAGAAGTGCTTCGCGAGGATTGCGCGATGGTTTCACGTAAAATTGTCGTTAAGCGAGGTGACTCGGCGTACCTTCAATCTCCCGTGAGATCGAAGGCCATTTGTTCGAAAATGTATTATGCGACTCGGGGGCCTCTATTAATGTGATGCCATTAAACGTATGCAAAAAGCTCGGGTTAGATAAAAGGATGCGGGAACGCCCGATTTCTCTTCGATGGTAGACAAATCTAGTCGTATCGCAGCCGGTTGTGTAGCTAATGTTCTTCTTCAAATTGAACATTTAGTCTTCCCTACCGACCGGGTTATTCTAGACTATCCACCGATAAGGAGATGCCTCTAATTCTAGGCCGAACCTTTTTAGACACTTCTAACGCTCTCATCGACTTCGTAAAGGACGATTACTCTTAGAGTCGGTGACACATCCGTCACCTTCACACGAGGGACACATCCCGAAAGAGCCGTAATTGATGAAATATCGTTTGTCGAAGCCATATATGAGGACGGAGGAGATGCCTATTATGAAGATGCAATGGAGCTTACAGAGATAGGTGTTTTTGAAGTCATGGACATTAAGGATCCGGTCGATCGCGGACCATCTTCTAATTCATTTCAAGCCGTAGGCATTGACGAGTCATCTTCACTCGCTCACACCGGGCCCGTTATTGAGTTAGAAGCATGGAGATGCCCAAGCAACAAACGATGATTTCAAAGAACCGAGTCGAAGACTTCATCCCCGGTGAAGAAGAAGCTCGATGGGTAGTTGGGACGAGGTAGAGTTTTGGAGAGAAGCTACTCATTGGGAAGTAGATGATTGGGAAGAGTGGAGAAGAGCTTAAAGATGAAGAGTTAAGAAAAATGATCGATCACAAGAAAAAGGAAGCAAGTGTTGACCGGAGGATTCCGATGGATGATTTGATCCAGTACCTTTCTGGGGTTAAGCCTCGGGAAGATGAGGTGTTCTACTGTCAACCACTCCAAGCTCATAAAGAGAAAGGTGGCCCGTTAAAGTCTAGTATTGAGCAACCACCTACTGATTTAGAGCTTAAACCGCTTCCAAAACACCTTAAGTATATCTTTCTTAAGGATGGAGATAAATTGCCTTTGATCATTTCGTCGAAACTCGACCCTGAGCAAGAAGCACAAGCACGGTGATAGAAGTGCTTAAGAAAAACATCCTCGCGTTCGGTTGGCAAGTGGGTGATATCCGAGGGATCGGCCCCGTACATATGCATGCATAAAATCCGAACGGAGGAAGGAGCTAAAAAGGTGAGACAACCTCGGCCGAAGGCCGAATCCGCATATGCAAGAGGTTGTCAAGAAGGAGGTTATAAAGTGGCTCGACATGGGAATCATCTACGCAATCGCCGATAGCGAGTGGGTCGCCCTACTCAAGTTGTGCCAAAGAAGGGCGGTATTACAAGAGAAAAGAATGAAAAAGGGGAGGAAGTTGCCCCGCGTCTCGTGGATCGGCTACGTAGTCCGTATTGACTATCGTAGACTTAATGAGGTGACTGCCAAGGACCACTTTCCCCTACCCTTCATTGACCAGCTAATTGAACGACTGAGTGGTCATAAGTATTATTGTTTCCTTGATGGCTATTCTGGCTACTTCCAGATAGCCATTGATCCTAATGACCAAGAGAAGACAACTTTTACGTGTCCATCTGGTACTTTTGCTTTTCGCAGAATGCCATTCGGCCTATGCAACGCACCCGCGACTTTTCAACGGTGCATGTTGGCCATTTTTGATGGACTTGTGGAGCAATGCATGGAGGTCTTCATGGATGACTTCTCAGTCTACGGCGATAGCTTCGATGAAATTTTAAAGAATCTAGATATGGTACTCCAACGTTGTGTTGAGAAAAATCGGTGCTTAACTGGGAAAAATGCCATTTTCTAGTAGACGAAGGAATCGTTTTGGGACATAAGGTGTCCAATGCTGGTATTCAAGTTGATAAGGCTAAGGTCGAAGCCATTGAAAGGATGACGTACCCAAAAACAGTGAAAGAGGTACGAGGTTTTCTAGGACATGTTGGCTTCTACCGGCGTTTCATTAGAGACTTTTCTACCATCGCCAAGCCTTTATCAAATCTCTTGAAAGAAGATGTCGATTTCTTGTTCGATGCGAAGTGTAAGGAAGCTTTCAATTGTTTGAAAGACAAGCTTATCAGTGCCCCTATTTTAGTTGCACCTGACTGGACCAAGCCTTTCGAGTTGATGTGCGATGCCTCTAATTACGCCGTAGCGCAGTTTTAGGTCAAAGAGTTGATAAAAGGTTCGGGCCCATCTATTATGCGAGTCGTACCTTGAACCCGGCTCAATGCAATTATACTACGACCGAGAAGGAATTCTTAGCCGTCGTCTTTGCCATTGACAAGTTTAAGCTATCTTCTCGGGTCTCAAGTGATTGTATGGACAGATCATGCAGCCTTTACGCTACCTTATGGATAAAGCGGATGCAAAACCAAGGTTACTTAGATGGATTTTAATTCTACAAGAGTTTGACCTTGTGATTAAAGATAAGAAAGGTAGTGAGAATATTGTGGCTGATCATTTATCTCGCTTAGTAAATGAGGGTGCAGAAAATCACAATGATATAGGCATTGATTTTCCGACTGAGCAATTGATGAAGCTTGAAACGGTTAGGCCGTGGTATGCTGACTACGTCAACTATTTAGCGAGTGGTCATTTAGAGGATATGACGTATCAGGAGAAGAAAAAGTTCTTTTCGGATCTTAAATATCTCGTATGGGAAGATCCTTATTTGTTCAGAGTCTGTAAAGACGGGTTGCTTCGACGGTGTGTTCCTGAGCATGATCAGTGGGATATCCTAGAACAATGCCATAGCGGTCCTACCGGAGGTCACTATGGAACGCCGAAGACGGTTGCAAAGATTCTTCAAGCTGGATTCTACTGGCCGACTCTGTTTAAGGATGCAGAAGCCTTTTGTAAAGGTTGTGATAGGTGCCAGAGAACTGGACGGCAGAGTAGTCGGATGGAAATGCCACTTAAGCCCATTCTTGAATGCGAAGTTTTCGATGTATGGGGCATAGATTTTATGGGACCCTTTCCATCCTCATGTGGTAATAAGTATATCCTCGTCCGTGTGGATTATGTTTCAAAGTGGGTCGAGGCCATAGCTACCCAAACTAATGATCATAAAGTCGTGAAGAAATTCTTGCAAAAGAATATCTTTACTAGATTTGGTCGTCCGAGAGCACTCATTAGTGATGAAGGTACTCACTTTTGCAATGCGCCGCTTGACAAGATCCTTGAGAAGTATGGTGTCAAACATAATATTGGTACACCATATCATCCTCAAACTAGTGGCCAAGTCGAGGTAAGCAACCGGAGCCCGAAAAGAATTTTGGAGAAGACCGTGAACAATAATAGATCTAATTGGAGTCTTAAGTCGGATGACGCATTGTGGGCTTATCGTACCGCATTCAAAACCCCGATGGGCACGTCACCCTTCCAAATGGTCTATGGCAAAGCTTGTCATTTACCCGTCGAACTTGAGCACGAGCTTTCTGGGCAATTAAATTTTTAAATTTCGATAGCCAACTCTGTGGGGAGAAACGGTTGTTACAATTGAACGAGCTCGACGAATTCAGACTCCGTGCATACGAGAATGCTAAACTCAGCAAGGAGAGAACGAAGATACTCCATGACGCTAAGATCAAAGACCGAGAATTCAAAGTTGGTGAGATGGCTTTACTTTATAATACTAGACTTCATTTGTTTCCGGGTAAACTCAAGTCTAGATGGTCTGGTCCCTTTGAGATTCTCGAGGTTAATCCAAGTGGAGTAATTACTTTGAACGGGTATGGTAATCAAGCTTTTAAAGTGAATGGCCATCGACTTAAGAAATATTTTGGGCAACCAAAAGAAAAGCCTGAGATTCTTTATTTCCAAAGAAGAGATGAGAGTACAGATGTCCTGATTTGTGAAGAGATTCCTTCTTATTTCTTTGAGTCAGATGATGATGACGTTCCTATATCCACCCGTAAGGTACCTTCTGTTGAGACTTCTGATCATACCACTATGTCTATGCCTATCATCCGCAAGAACAAGAAGAAGAGAGTCAGTGTAGTTTGGAGAGAAAAGTTTAATGATCTTATAGCACACTTGACTTGTTGTTGTGGTGAAAATCATTTCCGCCCCAATACTCCTGATTCTGATACTGAGGTGGCGGTAGTCAAACCAAAGTGGCCCGATCCGGGTTGATCTTTTGGAATCTGTGTCAAGCTATTGACATTAAAAGAGCGCTCCTGGGAGGCAACCTAGTTTTCTTTGTTTGTTTCCTTTTCTTAGGTTGTTTTGTTTTATTGTTTAGATATAATACTTTAGTTGATTTTGTGTTGATGGTTATTCCTCTTACATTCGTTGTGAGTGTTTTGTGTTATGTGTTGCTCATATACCCCGTGTACCCCGAGATTATATGGTATGTCGAGTGTTGCAGATACTTTTGAGCAGGTTCGCAAGCTTTTATGTCCAGTGTTGTCTATTCGAGTTGCAGCGGTACATTCATGCTCCGGCCTGACCTCTGCCAACTTTCATCCGACAACCACTGTTGAAACCAAGCTAAGTTTTCTTTTTCTTTTATTCTGCACATTCTGAGGACATAATGTGATTTAAGTGTGGGGGGGTAAATTGGGTATGTTTTTATGCTATATCCTTTGAAATATGAGTGAATGTTGAATTTCTGCGAAATTTAAAATTTTTTGTGAGTCTCGAGCATATAATTGGAACTAGATGCTTGCTAGTTGTAGTTTTCTAACGATGATAGTATGTGACTTAGTGAGATAATTATAGCATGTTTTACTTTTATGGAGATAGTTTCGTTTTTCACTCACGAAAGCCTTTGATTTTGAAGCATGACTTTTGAATTATATCCTTTCATTATTTTTAATGATTTATCTTAGGAAGGTCAGTATAGTTACACCTAAGTTAGACCATGTACTGTGAATATCATAAAGTTTGAATGTGATGAGTGAGATGTAACTTATGACTTTGAAAAGTGAATAAATAAAGTGAGTGGAGCCATTACTGTCTGTACCTAGGATAGTCATTGGAATTTCTGAGAGGATATTTCTTTGAAAGGCTTGTTAGATTGAGAACGGCTTGTCACACTTGCACCGAATCTATCTCTGTGATGGTATCATTTGCTATAGTTGTTGTATCTTTTGTTACGTGAGTTAGAGATCTATGTGGATTATTTATAAAGTTGAGCTATAGTTTTGATTGTTTTGCCCGAGGACGTACAAAAAGTTAAGTGTGGGGGTGTTGTTAAGGCCATATTTATATGATTATTAAGGGTTTATTTCATTATTATTTTCCCCACATTTGCATAATTTACATGAGAATTAAGGGTTTAAGTGTAATTATTTAATAAAGATGATTTTAAGAGGGTTGTATGCAAAATTGATGATTTTAAGTGTTAATTTAATGGAATTATTATTATTTGGATTTTATTACATTTTTGCATTGTTTATTTATCATGTAGGTGTTGATTTTCGAGTGCATAAAGAGGATAAATGAAGCTCAAGTCGAATTATTCAAGATAGAGTTGGAATTGGCTTGAAGAAATTGGATAAAGATGAAGAAATCCGATCCTCAAGCACCTTAGACGAGCGTCCGAATCCCGTCCGCCTAGACGGGCGTTTGATAAAGCGACGGGCGTCCGTAATCGTATTTTACATTCAGAGAGTTCAGACGGAGGATGAACAAGCGTTTACTCAGCGTCCAGGCATTCTGGACGGGCGTCCACGAGACCAGACGGGCGTTCAAGGCCGACTTAACCCTAACCGCCTTAAAATTCTATAAATACAGCTGCAGCCCCAACCCTAATTTCATACCTTTATACCAAATCATTGAGATCGCAATTTTCACCAAAGGCTGCGGCCAAAGATCCCTAATTTCACAGAGATGCAAATCTCCAATCCAACAATCATCTTCAACATGATTGTTGGCTAAAAGCCTTGCAAGTGAGTCGACGGAGGAAGCCTATCAACAACACAAACCAACTAGAGATTTTATGCCTATGTTTAGTGAGTAAAAGATTTAGTTTTTCATTACTTTGGATCCGTTTTGCATTGTTATGTTTTATTGGATTAAGATTTGATGAAACGATTTATTTATATGTGATGCTTGAATGATTATATGGAAATATATTGTTTAAGTTCTATTTTGTTCAAAGTAATGCATCTAGTCATGTTATAAGAGATTAGGCATGTTTAGTTGAGTAAGAGTTTGGAAACAATCTCGTGATTTCGTTTTGATTGCATGTTTAGTTTGTTTGAAAAGATAAACGAAACCCTAGAATTTGGTTGAAGATATTTAATTGAATTCGTGAAAAATCACTACTAAAAACTATGTCTTTTTAATCACCATCTAGTTGGGATTGTTGGTTGATAGGTGGAATCTAGTCGCCTTGCCGTGTTTTCCCTGTTGTTTGAATTAAATCGTTTAGATTAAGTTTAGTTTAAGTTCTAGTTATATAAACCCTAGTTTCCCGTCGTTTTCCCGCACTTTTCTCGCTTCGTTCATAATCGACGTTCGTCCGCAATAGCGTACGCTCGTCCATTAGGTTTAGTTTCCGGACGCTCGTTCACTTTAGTGAACGCTCGTCCGGCTTTCGTTTTCTTATTTCCCGCTTGCTTTTATTTCGTTTTAGTTTTAATTCTTAGGTTTAGGTTTTAGTTAGTTTCAGCTTTAGTTTAGATAGATAATTGTTCTTTGAATCCGATAAACATTCCACTCCCTTAGGACGACCCGATAACATCCTATACTACGATCCTTATACTTGGGGTGTTTCGGTTATAAATTGTAAAACTCGTTTTTACCGAACACTAGACCGGCCTTTTCTCTCTCTCTAAAACCCTCTAGAAGAAGCTCTCTATTTTTCACAAGAATTATGAACTCTTGGAATTGTGGTGTACAAAATAGCTATCCAACCCCTTTCTTTTATAGGAGAAAGTGGCGCCTCTATTGTCCCTAGTCTGATTGGACTTCCTAGTAAATTGATGAGAAAGAAATTTTTTTACTAGTAAAATAAGGAAAATAACTTTGATTGATTTATCTCATTCAATTTAATATCTTATATTAAATAAATCCAAGATATTATCAATATCTAATATTGAATATCTTTATCTTATTACCATAAATCTATTTTTCCTAAATCAATTAATATCTAATATTAATATATGGTAATCTCATTAATTAAATTGCACAATCCAAGTGTATCTTAATACACTATGTGATGCGCTCCATGATAGGCGATTATGGTTGATGAGATCTCTAATCGCTTTAATAAGTTTGATACTTAAATGTCTTTAGGCTTATGTACTATTAAACATGGCATTGATAGTACAAACATGCTAGCACGTATGATAAGTGTCAACTTTGCTATCATTTCGTGTGCATTTTACCACATATTTGTAGCCTATTCGATGTGATTTTGGGGTAGTTAAATAGTTTTTATAGGCACATTTCATCATGAGTTGAATCATGAGACGGAAGACAATTACGTCTGAAAATCTCGACATTTTTGGGTGATTTGCATGGGTATTATTGGTATTTTTCACGCTTGGGTATGTGGTTTATTTTTGTTACAGGCACTTCGTGATAGAGGGCGTGACGAGGATCACAACGGTACGAAAATCGTCCAAAACGGAGTCCGTATAAAGAAATGGTCCAAGATTCAAATTTAGGCGATTGAGAAAGGAAAAAAGAAAAAATTATTTTTTAGTTTTTTTTTGGATCCCAAAAGTTATGTTGATTGGGAAAGCAAGTCTCCGTACCACCTCCGTTCCAAAACAAAGTTTTTATCAAAAAAATAAAAATAAAAAGGTAGCAACGTAAGGACGGAAAAAACATCAAGGAGCATTCAATGAAGGTGGGGACAGCTGATATACTACTTTTATATGATTAAATATACGTTATATTATTATGTTTTATCAACAAATTCTATATAAAATATATGAAATTATGATATAAATGTTATGAAATGTTAATCTTTATAATTTAGAGTAGTTAGTAGTAAAACTTAGTAAAAAGTTATCATTTTGTATTGATTTTAGTAAATCGGAGTGTCGTGTCAGATTTACGTGGGTATTTGTGGTATTTTATTGCAGATTTATAAACCGAGACCCCGAGAATCGACATATTGAAGTATAATCATATCTCTGGAAGGATTTAGAGAGTGTCACGAGCTTAAATGATCAATCGAATTGCTTAAGTGGTCAAGTGGTCAATCGAAGTGGTCAAGTGGCTAATCGATTCGATTAAGTGGTAATCGAGAAATATCTTCAACAAACGAATGGCTCATCAAAACGACATCATCTGAAGAAGAGTCATTCACGAAAGCTGTAGATTTTCCTGAGCTTTCCAATGCCTATTGAATCATGATTTTTAGAGATCCAGAACTAGAGATATAAATTTTATAAGTTATATATAATTATAATTATAATTATATATAACGCTGCACATGCTGAGTAATAAGGGGGGATGGAAGTAATCATCAGGCCGGACCAGTCCGGCCTCATCAAGGACCGGTCCGGCCAAGGAAGTTTCATCTATATAAGAAGCTCAGTTGCAAACGAACGAGGGTACCAATATATATACATATAGCATATATATATATATATATATATATATATATATATATATATCTTCTTCTCTTTATTTTCTTTTTAGTAGTAGTTGTAAATAGGCCTTATGCCAAAAATAATAATCTCGTAGTACTGTTGTAATGCTCGGGAAATTATCGGAAGTTCGGTGTTGTTGAAGTCGTTGTAATATCCGGAAGAATACGACTCTGATTCAGCATTTGTAATCGGGTAAATTTCTAAAGTATTTATGTTTGTTTTTATCTTTTTAGTCGTTATAATGTTTTTAGCTAAGTCTAAATAACTAGCCAAAGTTATGTAATCGTTTTATTTCGATCTTTTCGGTAAAGGAATGCTGTCTAATTAAAATTGACTAAAATTGAGTTAATTGAATCTTTTTCTATTTTGTAACGTATTGATAATATTCGGATTGACGTAATTAACCAAGATGAATCGCAACATATAACCTAACGATGAACTGACCAGAGAAGTTAGGATATGAGATAAAAGATAGAAAAACCGGAGGGTAAAATTGGCCGTGCGAAAGCGTGACTACGGAATCCTATTTCCTATCCGGGGGCAGATTATTCTTGGGAAAGATTAATCTTATTAAAATTGTGCTCGAGATCGTAATAATGTTAAAATCAACGGTTTAATTAAAACTAACACCGGAAAGTTAAATCGATCCGCCTGACAACCGGAGCCTTTTGAATAACATCGGCCGTCTGACAAACGGAATAACCTCTTTTATCCGGGGTAGATTTGTACTCGGTACCTGTTCAGACTAACTAAGATTAGCATGGGGCGAGTTGTGGAGATTGAACCGATGACAATGACATATGACAATTTCATACGCTCGTGTGAGGAGGAATTGTTAACCTCGTGGAGTACACCGTTTCATTTACTCAATTGGACCTAATATAAAAGGAAAGATCGAGCACATTCCGTTTACTGAAAAGATCGTATAAATCAATTATATAAACTTTGGCTAGTTCTATAAAATTATCTGTCTAGTTCTATAAATATATTGGTATCTATATATTTATATCTATATATATATTTTGCAATCTATGTACATCTATATATATTTTTATATCTATATATATTATATTAGAATAACTTTTAAATTACGCATTTATTTTATGTTAAGTAGAATAGTCGTCATATGTGTTATAAAATTGCGGTTTAGATCGAGTTAATAACAGCTCTTTGGTGTTTAACCACACTTAGAAGAATTACCAAGTTTCCCTGAGGATTCGACACTCTGACTCACCACACTAACACTACAGTGTGACCCGATACACTGTCGGTTAAGGACTGGTATAGCACTAGAAAAGGCCACGTCAACAGCCAATGAAAGGGAGGCACACCGCACACCCATTACTTTTACTTAACGTGATTTTTTCTGGAAATTGCAATAGGTCGGCTATTTTACATATAAAAACCACTTAGGTCGAATTTTAACACAGAAACTCCTTACAACAAATTTGTTTTTTCTTCTCAACAGTTTTTTTTCTTCTCTTAGAGGTAGATCTATTATATATTTTCCCAATTTTTGCAAGAACATCATACTTCTTCTTCAATTATTTTACGATTAATACATATCGAAGTGACGAATCGAGTGGAGATTTCTACATTTTTTCTTGGTAATTTAACTTATCCTTTTTATTTATGTCTTTTAGCAGCTCTTTCATGATTTCTTGTGTTATTTGTTTAATTATGGATAGCTAATTTTATTATAGCTAGATTATGTAATGAAACTACGAAATTGATGCCTAAACGATGATCTAGGGATGAGTAGGGCTAAAAATTAAATCTTTTGGATTGTTGTGACCTAAAACTTGAACCTAATGCGATTAGTGGAGTTGTTAACCATTAATTGATCATACACACGAACTTTATAAATGTATTTTGCGAGGGAGTGTGTGAACTAGAGTTTTAGGATTGCCATGCACGAATTAGTCGAGTTTTTCGCAGCTTGTTCCTTGGTAAGGTTTTTCTATCTAAGCCGTGAACTCGGTGGATGCAGGGCATCGCATAGTTCTTAATTATATTAGGTCGATTAAATCTCATAGAGGGGACTGTTGAACCGATTATAGGGTAGCTAGGTTGTGGTATTAGTGCCTAAGGACCAGTTTAGGAGATTGCACCCACAACACCTTCATTGGAAACCATTGGTTGGTTGGTAGGTTAAGACTCGTCCCTAGTGATTCGGTAACGGTGTTAAGAGTAGTGTTCCTGATCATAGTTTAGCTATTCATTTTTATCATACTATTTAAGTTATCGTTCTTATTTGCTTAGTTATAGCACTTTCACATCATTTGTGAGCCTAAACTAAATACGACCATGATTGTGGTACTTGACGGATTCCTCGTGGGATACTACCTTGATCGCCGTTGTAGTACAACCGACCAGGTACTCTTCCGGTTAAAGTTGGTTGACTATAATTTGGCCATCAAGTTTTCTGGCGCCGTTGCCGGGGAATCAGTCAATATCAGTAAATCACTAGAGTATCTAGGATTAGGTCTTTAGTTTATTTTTTTTTATTTTGATAGTTTGTTGAGGAGTCACGCCACCTACTCCGGTAGTGGTAGTGACTTGATACCTTGATTGTGTTCTTGTTTTTTTCTTGAATTGCAGAGTATGGATCCTTTTGGCCAAGGAGGCTACTTCCCCAACTTATTTGGAGGATTTAATTTTTGTGGTTTGGGTTTTGGAACACAACCATATTATCTGTTCAACCCGTACAAATCACCATACAACATTGAGTGAGAGAGTCCTCCAGGTTCTCAGTTTCAGCACCCCAACGCCTATCCGCAACACTCACAGCTGCCACAGGTTGCTCCGCCGCTGAAGAGCACAACTGAGGTTGTGTTGGAGCGACTTAGCCAAGAACTTAAAGAGTCTAACCAAGAGCTGAGAGATTTTAACCAAGAGCTTAGACGGGATCTGAAAGAATTGAAGGATTCTTAGCTTGCTTGCAATCTGAAGTGGTGGATCTAGAAATCCGGGTAGGGCAGTTGGTTGAGAAGAGGAGGCTTGAGAGAAGCATTAAAGATGACGAGTGACGTGATCCGTTTCCGTCAGGTAGTTTGAAAGGAAGACTTGGACGTGGGATATCTGGCCTCTTCGTGGTGCTCCGATCAGTGAGGTTATCGCCGTCGGACGGTGGTGTTTATCGACGTCGGTGATGAGCCCGCGGTGGTAATATGAAATAAATATGAGAGAGAGAACAAGGTCGATAGAAATAAATGTGCAAAAGTTGTTCTATATTTCTCTCTCTTCATTGATGTCACAAATGGGGGTATTTATAGGGAAAGGATAAAGCCGTAAAAGACTACTCGTGCTAGCGGCGCCGATGCCCGACGATGGCGCTTGGCCTCGCATTCTATCTAAGCTTATGAACTTTCCATTAACCGATATTCTCATAGGAATGGGCCCGCAAAGGCCGCGGGGCGGCCCCCTTATGCTTGGCGAGGATGGCGGGATGGCCATCAAGTTGGCGACGTCGCGCGCTTATGCTCGGGAAAGAGTTTGACTTATGTCCTCGACGAGTTGACCGGGGATAATGGGACCGTGTCGGTTCCGTATCATCAATGGCCCCCTACTCGCGGCGGAAATTTGTTGCGGCGTAGAGTAGTATATCGGTCGAGGAGTCTCCGTTGTCGAACACTCTTGGAAGACAAAAGTTGAGCGGACCCAGATTAGGGATACAAACTCGTAGAGCCTCATCAAAACCTTTCTTAAGAAAAACCCAAAGTGGGAAAAAATCTTAAGCAAGTGGAAAAGAGTACTCTCTCGTTTGTATCGAAATCTCAAGACCGCTCCTTCGAGGCGAGGCGGGGTTGCGACATGAAGTTGATGCAACATATCCCGCGAGCGCTTCGTGAAGTTGAAGCTATACGAAAGGCTTGCCAATCACTACAAGCGGGTTTCCTCCTCCTAGTACACGTTAGTGGTGATCTGGAGTCGTCGTCGCGCTCGGTAGTTCGCCGGCCGCAAGCAACAAGGGATCTGACCTACCAGGCCGCCCCTTTTCAGATATAGGAAGCGATCTTCTCTCATCCGGCGGCCTACCAGGTCGTCTTCCCCTCATATAGGAAGCGATCCTCTCTCATCTTGGATCTCAGCTTGCGGACTCGGTGATTGTAAGGGGCCCAACTCGGTGAAAGACGCTTTGCCATTCTTCCCGCATACCGTCGACCATGGCCCCCCGGCGCTTTCCATTCCGGACTAGACGCACAAACTTTTTGAACAAACCTTGCTTTGTGCGGTCCGTGGATCCGATCGCCGATGAATACCTCTCGATCCTCCCGTGAGCCCGCAGACTCGGATTCACTTATCTCGCCTTCCTCCTCACGCTCTAACTCCGCAATCTCGGGCGCAAGAAGGCGGCGCGGTATCAAGATTCTCGTTCCATTTCCACTCGTGGTATTGAAATTGGGGGTTGTCCTTCCCCCGAAGGGTTATGGAGGAAGTGCAAGCCGGATTCCGTATGCTCGTTGCCTTTGTAATCCTCCATAAATTCGTATTCAACATTATCCGACCGAGACATTCTTGTTTTTCTGGGATTTTGTAAGAAGAAAAGAAAAACGAGTGATTCGAATGGGAGAAGAAGCATCTCGTGGAAGAGGCAAGTGAAATGGCTGGCTTTTATAGAGGGAGGTGGCGTGTTTGGCATGGACTACCATAATGGTGGACGTACGTAACGACGGCTATCTGAAGAGACAGTCATAATGACCGGCGTAATGATGGTTATCTGAGAGGTTTACCGTCATTATGAGCATTCGAAGGGACGGTTATTTATGGTGGGTAATCATGGGCTATTTTTCGTCCAAAGATAGTCCCTAGTCAAAGTAGCCCTATTAAACACGGCTAAAACTCGGGAAGACCACCAATGATGGCTTTTGAACCGTTCCATCCGTGGGATACCCGACAGCTTGTGGACGCAGCGGGGAGATGCGACGACACCCGCGGACCGCGATTTGAGGTGCACAAGATGAGCGATCCGATATGCCGCGAGGAGTCGTTCGGTCGCCGCGATCGCGGCTTGAGAGCTTGCGATGGAAATCGTCCGTGCTCGTTGGTCCGACCGAGGTCGACATGTTGAGGTGCACGCATGTAGCGATCCGATATGCCGCGAGGAGTCGTTCGGTCGCCGCGATCGCGGCTTGAGAGCTTGCGATGGAAATCGTCCGTGCTCGTTGGTCCGACCGAGGTCGACATGTTGAGGTGCACAAAGCATGAGCGATCCAGATATGCCGCGAGGAGTCGTTCGGTCGCCGCGATCGCGGCTTGAGAGCTTGCGATGGAAATCGTCCGTGCTCGTTGGTCCGACCGAGGTCGACATGTTGAGTTTCGGGAGTTATCATTTTCTCGCGATCCCGGCGAGATGGCGAAGTCATTTGTGTTGGCGAGAGCGAAAACCGTACAAGCGAGCTATTACAGGTGGCGTGCCACGTGGAGCAATATAAATGGGCCGCGTAACGCCGCGTATCATTAAATGTGGCGTCCTTTCGCCCGACAAGGTGACGTTTCGCCGCAGACGTGACGGCCGGTGATGATGGCTTTTCGTTTTTTACGCAAACTTCAAATTTCAAAGCGTCGTGTCGGATTTCGAAACTTTTCGCTTTCCCGCGTAAACCCGAACCGTTGGATGTAGATAATCACAGCCCGCCGGTTGGTTGAATGCTCGTCTATTTAAGGGGGTGTTGCCCCTCTTTTTGCCACTTTTTCGAAAACCTCCTCCAAAATTCCCGTGCCGATCAAGCCGAAATCAAGAGCATCCCGTGGTGATTCGTAACCAAGTTTCCGTAATTCGAGGCCGAGGTTGTGTTTGAACTTCATCGGAGTGAGCCTTTTTCGCCGATCGGAGCGATCATCCTTGTCTTCCCAATTTTCTCGCCATCCGATCATAAAGGTACCATCTTTATCCGATCTAACACCGGGTTTTTCTTTGTTGATCGTCTTTTTGTGGTTGATTCTTGGCCCGTATAGATCATAAGTATGCTTTTTGTCCCGTAGATATTCGGATTTTTGAGGTTTTCTAACCGGTGATAGAATCCGTATGCCTAAACCCTTCTTTTGTGAATTTGAAGCCCTCGTGATTGGGTGCAATTTTCAATTTTTCCGTGTAGTATTTCTTTATGACCCCGTTGCCCCCTCGTGCCGTTTGGCTTGCGCGGAACGGGGGGGGGGGGGGGGGCGGTGTCGACCCGAACGAAGCGTTGATCCACCTCTCTTCATTTTGCGCATGTCGCACGCCGGGGACGACAGCCGATAAAGAGGAATTTAGTTATGGGGACGGCGGGGCCGAGGAAATGGCGGCGGCGAGGTTTCATCTTCCCATTCTCGACGAAGAGGACTCGCGTCCCGCGACCGGCGAGGCCCAAAGGCTACTTATAGCGAGGGGCACTCACCGTTTTTCGAATCCTTGCGCACTTAGCTCCCGCAGAGCGAATTCCTAAGACCGCCGGTGAAAGGATTCGACGGCGTCCGCCCCAAAGCCGCAAAGGCGAAGGGGGACAGCCGTGGGGGCACCCAAACCCGCTAGCTCCGCCCCGCAGAGGGGAAAATCCGCATCGCCTTGAGATCGCGGAGTCTTTGGAAGAGGGTGGCAAGCTGAAGGCCATGCATCGCGCCGTCGATGTAGAATGGAAATCTTTGTTGACCGCGGCGCCTGATTTTAACACCGCTATCCGCGCCCGATACCGGCTTTCCGACAACTATCATTTTTGTCCGTGCATGGACAGCCGACAGTATGATTATACTTGTGGACGCTCTACCAGGGACCAGTTGTATGTTCCTTTCGACAATTTTCTGGCGGGGTTCAGGCCCCCTTTCGATCCTTTTTTGGTGGAGGTGATGTATTTGCTGGAAGCCTTGCCGGCGGACTTTCACCCTAATGTCGTTAGTGGCCCCGGCGGCGTTTATTGCGACGTGCCGCCTTAATGGAATCGAGCCCTCCTTGGGCCTCGTTTAGGGAGTTCCATGATTTCGTCGGCACCCAAACTCCGGGTCGTGAGCGTGAGGGCGCGTGAGGGGAGGCCTCGCCCTTTTTACCCCGCCGACAACAAAATCTACAACCGGAGCCAAAGAGTGATGCGCGTGCAATCCAGGGTCGGATGGCCGTTCCCGCATTTTGGGAGTCGGGCCGCACGGGGACTAGACTCCAAGTGGCTCAAAGGCGAGTGGTTCCTCTCGCAAGTCCCGAAGAAGTAGAGGCGATTGTGGCCTTGATAAGCTCGCGGACGATCCGCACAGTCCGCATGATCGCCGTTCGGATGTTGACGAACGTAAAGCTTGGTAGCGCGAGGATGGCGGGATCCCGGGCTGTTTGGAGTCGGGGATTTTGCCCGTCGTGAACATTCCCCCGCCATCCGTGGAGTTTAAGTGATCCTGACTGGGTCGGCGAGTGCCACTTGGGTAGGAACTTTCCGACGCAATGCGAAGAGTGTGGCGGCGATTGGTCGAGCCGCCAGGGTAAAACCATTTCTTCTCTATTTTTGTTTTTGCTAACCCAAAAATACGCGGCACCTGTGCGCGGGGTCGGGGCGGCGCTGGGCACAGTCCCCCTATTCCCCCCCCTTTTTTTTTTTTTTTTTTTTTTTTGACTTGTACATTTCTGATTGCTTCCTCTCTTTTTCTTTTTTCAGAGATGCCGGCATCCGGTCTTCGCAGGAGCGCTAATGCCGCCGTCGCTAATGCCGCGAGGAAGACGCGGGAGGAAGCGTTGGCGAGGGTAGATCCCGTGATCATACCGACCGTTCATGTGGGGATCAATCGGGAGTGACCGTTGCTGCGGCGGGTACAGCGTCTGAGGCGGGGACTTCCTCTGGTATTGCGATCGCCGGAGCGATTACAGAAAATGTCCGCCCCCCGCCAGCTGAAGGCTCTGAGCGCCGCCCGGGCGCACCGCCGCAGAGTTTGAAGATGTTCTTGAAGACGTCCCCCTTTCCCGGAAAAGACCAAGAGTGGATGCGCCATCTGAGGTTGTCGACCTAGAGGGTCTTGACTCTTCCCCTCTCAACCTTGCACCTCTTTATGAATTCGTGCCGCAGGAACGCGCACGGCAAGAAGCTTCGGCGAGCGCTGACATTCCTTTATATTTTGACGAGGCTTTCTGCGCCGATCAATCATCGCCCGACCGGGGTGTGATGATGGAGTCGCCCCCGTCGCCGGTTCCCCCTCTTCCCCGTACTTACCGTAAAATGGAGCGCTGAGGCTCGCCTATCCGTGGGGACCGGACTGATAAAGAGGATTGCTCCTGCCAACATCGGCAACAGCTCTATTGATCCCCGCGAGGCTATGAGGGCTGCCGTCGCCGAGTACGGGATGTCGGCGCATAAGGTAAATATGTTTCCTCGCACAAATTTCCTTTTATTTTCCAAGTGCTTACTGTGTCTTTTTTAGGTCTCGCGGTGCATGCTTGCCGCTTTGGATACTGTTGAGAAGTTGGTGGAGAGCGAACAGCGAACGAGCGACGAGCTGGCGAAGAAGGCGCAGGAGAACCAGGAGTTGGTGCAGACGATGAAGGACCTGGAGGCCAAAGTTGGCGACGCCAAGGCTCTATATACCGCTAAAGAAAAGACCTGGGCGGACAAGATAGCGGAGTTGGAGCGCCAAGTTACTCGCGAGAAGAATCATCGCAAGAAGGTCGAAGCCGCCCGGGTGCCCGTGAGCAAAAGTTGAAAACTCGCCGAGGATGCTATCGCCGGTGCCGCTAAGGAAACCGAGGATGCCCGTCGGAAAGCCGAGGAAGCTATCAAAAGGGCCGAGGACCTTGCCTCGGATGTCCAGCCAAAATCGTGGCCGCCCTTGCCGAATATAAGGACGGCGCCGAATATTGGAAGGATCCGGGTGACAATTATGACCAAGGTCGCTATCATATGGCGAGGTGTGTCCGTAGGTCGATGCACCGGCAGAGGGTCCCCGCCTTACATGATATGGCGGCGTGGACTCGGGAGAATTCCTTCGCGTCGAGCTCATTCAATATCATCCCGTGGTTCCATATTCCGAGGAGGAGATCGCGGAATACCGCGAGCGATGTAGGGTTGATGGTTTACAGCGGCGGTATTTCCGGCGGGCAAAGAAAGAGAACATGCGATCACTCGTGCGGGCGATCTTGGATGGGGCCCATACAGAGGGAGATCGGGCAGGCTCCTGTGTGGTGAGTGAGGGGGTGCGGCGGGGAGATTCGCAAGCCGGCCTTGATTCCGGAAGCGTTTGATTCTCCTTTTGTTATTGACGTAAACTTTGTTATTGGTTTGTAATATTAACTTTTGTTTCCGGCCGATGTGGGGCTCGCCACCCCGTTAACTTTGATCCTTTTCCTTCGTGCACATTGGGGCCGCCGCATGGCCATTTCGTTTTATGCCTTTGCTCTCTCGCTTTGGTATTTTGAGTTGTTTTTGTTTTTGCTAACCCAAAAATACGCGGCGCCCGTGCGCGGGGTCGGGGCGGCGCCGGGCACGCTCCCCCCTATTTTTTTTTTTTTTTTTTTTTTTTTTTTTTTTTTTTTGGGCAAAAAGGAAAAAAATATATACACAAGGAACAAAAACTTCCAAAAAACGAGAGGACTACATGTAATATCTCTTGAGAGGTTGTCGGCGTGCCAAGTATTCTCATATTCACGGCCATTCCCGTCTTTGAGATAATATGTCCCCTTCTTTAGCTCGCGAGAGATCCGAAGGGGTCCCTCCCAATTGTCGTCTAACTTTTTGGGTTTGCGGCCGGCGGCTTCACATTTAATTAATACGAAGTCTCCCGCCTTGAAAAAATGGTGGCGTACCTTCTTATCGTGGTGTCGCTTAGCGGCCATCTTGAAGTTAGCCAAACGGGTCGCCGCTTGCGCCTTTTTTCTTCGAGCATGTCGAGCTCAAACTCACGCGATCGTTCGTTGGTGTCCTCGTTGAAATGCGACACTCGATGCTAGGTAGAGACATCTCCACCGGTGTCATCGCCTCCGAACCATAAGTCGTGAGAATGGGGTTTCTCCCGTGGTGGACTTTTTGGCGGTCCGGAGCGACCATAAGATCGCGGCGCCTCATCTACCCACCGCCTTTCTTTCCGCATAGAGTGCGTTTCGTGCCTCCGAGCACTTGTTTGTTTGCGTTCTCTCGCCCGACCATTACTTTGAGGATAGCCGACCGAAGACGTCGCATGAATGACGCCATGCTCTTTACAAAACTCGTCGAATTCCGTTCGAACCGTGGTCCATGGTCGATATGATGATGCGAGGTACCCCGAAACGAGTCCACACTTGATCCATTAAAAAATAGATGACCCGGGTGGTGGCAATCTCTCCGAGGGCTTCGCCCCGTCCATTTGGTGTAATAATCGCCGCTACTACTATGTATTCACATCCTCCGCGCCCTTTAGGCATTGGACCGACGAGGTCGATGCCCCACATTTCGAAAGGCCATGAAGCGGTGACGATGCTCGCTCTACGGAGGGTAACCCGGGTATATCTCGCGTACCTTTGACAGGGGTCGCATTCCCTAACGAATATATCCGCATCCCTCAACAAGGTAGGCGCAGTATCCCGCGGTGATCGCCCTTTGTGCGAGGGTTCGACAGCCGGATGCCCGCCGCACACACCTTGATGAAGCTCATGGAGGATACCCTCTACTTGCTCCGGCCCGACGCAGCGGAGCGAGGTTTGGAGAAAGAGCGCCCGTAAAGTATCCCATTTTGTACGACATATCTTGTCGCTCGGCGAGCCAAGGTTCTCGCCCTATCTTGTCCGAAGGCAAAACTCCATGCTCAATATAATCTTTGACCTCATCGATCCAAAGCAGCGCGAGGAGGGTTGAATATCCATGACCTCGCATCCGTTGATAGAAGGTTCCCCGAGGTATTCCAAAGGGATGTCAGAGCGAGCGCCGCGTCGCCGTCGGATAACTTGGATAAATAGTCCGCCCTCAAATTCCGAGTGCGTGGTATATAAGAGAGCTCGCAATATCCGAACCGACGACGTAACTTCGGACCAGGTCGATGTACCGCTCAGCTTTCGAACAATAAATCTTATAACCTCCATTCACTTGATTGACAACCGGTTGTGAGTCGCAAAAGACGTGTATGTTCTCAACTCTCATTGCGAGGGCGAGCTCAAGGCCCGCGATGACCGCCTCATATTCGCCTTGGTTGTTTGACGCCGTGAAATCGAAGCGAAGCGCTTTCTCAATTTCTTCGGACGTTCCCGGCTCGAGCAAGACGATGCCGGCCCCGCAAGCTCCAATTCCACTAGCGCCGTCAACGAACAACCGCCAACGGTGGCCGGGCCTCACGGGGCCGCTAGGAGCCGGTTTGTCGGGCGAGTTGGTCGAAGGGGAAGTGGGTTGTGTTGTCGAGGGATCTCGGAAGCTTGCTTCAAGAATGAACTCGGCCGTGGGGCCCGTGCCTTGATTGCCCTTCGAGGCTCGTACTTGATGTCGAATTCGTGAGCTCAATTGCCCATTTCTCGGAGACGACCGGCGAGGTCCGGCTTATGTAAAACCCGACGCAAGCCGGACTATCCGATAGTACAATGATCGTATGTGATGAAAAATATGCACGGAGCTTTCTAGCCGCTATAACAAGAGAGTAAGCCAATTTCTCTCGTATTAAAATATCGACCTTCCACAGACCGAGAGCCTTCGAAACATAGTAAATGGGCTTTTGAACGGGCTTCTCGGGGTCCCCTCTTCCTTTACAAGAATCGCGGCGACATGCCCCTATTCGAGGCCGCCAAATATAAATAAAGCCGGTCGCCTATGATAGGACTTACTAAAAGAGGCGGGCCGACCGTGTATTGCTTGAGCTCTTCAAAGGCTTCGGTGCATTCTTCGATCCATTCAAACCCCTTGCCGCCGCCTTTCAAAATCTTATAAAAAGGAAGGCACCGTCCGCCGATTTCGAAATGAAACGCCCCGTAGCGGTTATCCTTCCATTCAACCTCTCGAACCTCTTTCACAAGTCGTGGGAGGTGCCATGTCCGTAATGGCTCGATTTTCTCAGATTTGCTTCGATGCCGCGCCGTGTGACCATGAAGCCTAAGAATTTTCCAGCCTTTAACCCCAAACGTGCATTTGACTCGGGTTTAGCTTCATGTTGTTTTTTCGTACGTTCGCGAAAGTTTCCCTCAAATCGCTATGAAGTCGCATCCGCCGGATTTGATGACCATGTCATCTATGTAAGCTTCCATGTTGCGGCCGATTTGAGTGTGGAAGACCCGGTTGATCATCCTCTCGGAATGTTGAACCCGCATTCTTCGTGCCGAAGGGCATCATTTTGTAATAATACATGCCGCCTCCCCTCCGAAAGCAAGTAAGTTGTCCTTCGTCCCCGGCCATACGGACCTGATGGTATCCAGAATAGGCGTCGACGAAACTGAGGATTTCAAAACCCGCTATCCGATCTACCATTCTGTCTATGCGGGGTAGCTCATAGGGATCCTTGGGGCAGGCTTTGTTCAAGTCGGTTTAATCTACGCACATTCGCCACTTGCCGTTGTGCTTCAAAACCATAACGACGTTGGCTAGCCAAGTAGGATATTGTAGTTCTTCAATGATATCCGCCGCAAGTAGTTTGGCGATCTCAATTTTTACAGCCTCTTCCTTTGCGGTTGAAAATTGACGAGCCCGCTGCTGAATTGGCTTGAAGTGGGGATTCACGTTGAGACGGTGGAGTGCGACCTCGTGGTCGACGCCTCGCATGTCGCTGACCTCCCAAGCAAAGGCCTCCGTGTTCTCTTTCGCACGTTGATCGCCGCGGACATATCGGCCTTGCCGAGGTGCGCCCCGACTTTGATCTTTTGGTCGGGGTATCTCTCATTGATGATTACTTCGACGAGCTCCCCCTCTGCTTCAATGCTTGGATCATCTCGTATCTGCAATGTGTCGCATACAATTTCCTTTTGTTGTTTCTTAAGCGGCGGAGGGCTGTTCGTGTCTTGTCCCCGCTCGATATGGGCTTCCGCCGCTCTTTTCTTAGCGCTCGCCTCTAACTCGGCCATGGACTCACCTATCCGGGGGTTGAGTCGTCCGGCGTACTTGGGATCTCACCGTATCGATTATCACTAGAGCTTCTCCCAACGATTTATTGAATTAGTGATGGGGTTAGTCCCCGCCGGTGCGACGGGAGGTGTAGCACGAGCTTGTCCTAGCACACCTTGGACTTCGGGCTCCCGTGCCCTTTTCAACCCCCGCCTTTGATTTTGCCAAGTGGTCAAGATAAGTCCGTGGTCGGCTAATCGCCCGGCCTATCCCGCCATTTTCTCGTATAAAATTTGACCCTCTCGATGCGGAATGGAAGACACCATCCGAAATTTGCGCATCGCAGTATGCCCAGGATCATATGGTAGCGAGCCGGCGATCGACCACCGTAAATTCTATTTTTTCGATCCGGAAGGGCTCGAAGTCTCCGATGCGGACCTCCGGTCAATCATTCCTTTAACTTTTACCTCATGGTTGGTAAAACCTCTAGCGAGCCCAGGTACGGTTTCGGATTGGCCTCGGTGAAATTCAAACCTTTGAGGCGCTCAAGATAGATGATGTCTCCGGCGGCACCCGTATCCACCAGACTCGTTAACCCCGCACTTGCCGATCCCGATTTTGATTATGAGGGGCATCTCCATTGCTCCCGTAACAAAGCTAAGCTCGCTCTTTGTGAAAGTCAAGGCCTCTTCATCCGGCCGCGCAGTTCTAGGCCGCTCTCGTCCAAATTCTTTGATCGAGTTGATCTCGTTCTTTTATCCGCCCGTTGCTAGGCGGGCTTTCGTGGATGACATTAAGCTCGCGCTCATACCGGGCCGCGACGAGTCTCCGGTTGGCACCGCCCGCCAATTTGAATCGATCTAACTTTCCCTCCCGGGCCATTTTGTCTAGATCCTTATCGGGGAAAAACAATCATCCGTGTTATGGCCGTGATAATTATGAAACTCACGAATTTGTTTGTGTCCGCTTTACGAACGGTGTCTTCGCTATGATTGTCGCGGGGCTTCCGGATGTGTTCCGAAATTTCGTTCGGGATCGCCGACGGTCGGGCATTCGCCGGAATGTAATCTTTTACGTCGAACTTTTGCGGCCTTTTGAAATCACGGTCGTCCGTTCTTTCGCCGGATTGACGGCCTCCTCCTTTCTTTGGGGATCGGCCTCGAGTACTATTGGACGGGGCCGTGGGATCGATTGAAGGCCCCGGTTTCGGCGGGGATGACCTCGACGGTAGTAAACTTCCGGGCCTCGCTCCAACATGTCCCTCAAGTTGGTCGGAGCGTGCATCGTTAAGTGTGTCTTAAGTTCGCCGCCCACCGGTCCGCTTAAGAATGCCATCATGACCGTGGGTTCGGGCTCGTCCCGTGTTTGATCGTAAACTTGGACGAATTTCTCGTAATACGACCGGGCGGACTCCCCGTTGTCCTCGCTTTATCAAAAACAGATCGGTTGTGGTCTTGCGAGGTCTATGCGCCGTCTTGAATTCTCGTTAGGAACTTTGTCCGCATATCCTCCCAAACCGTTAACCGATCCGTCGGCAATTTGCGAAGCCATGTAGAGGCTCTATCTTTCATGCAACCCACCATAGCCACGCACCTGGCCGCGCTATGGCGCGTAGCGAGCATCATTTTGCTCTCGAACGAGGCTATCCATTCGTATGGGTCCGACTTACCCCGATAACTGTTATGTTGATGTTGGAGACTCGGCGTCGAGGAGGCTCGCTGGCGAGCGAGTCCGAAAGTGCGTCCATAGCAGCAGCCGCTAGGTTCCTTATCCTCTTCTCGTTTGTTCTTTTTCATTTCCGAACCATCGCCTCGATCTTCAAATCGCCGGTTGGTCCGGGCTCGAGGTGCGCCCCGAGAGTGGGCGTCGTCCTCGTCACCGCCGTGCCTTCTCGTTTCGGCCCGTGCTCTTCTTCTCGGATAATGTTCCGGGGATTTTCACCGAGGGACCGGCCTCCGTCCGACGTTGCCTCGCGTTCCTTTATCTTCATCCCTCGGTGGTGATGGTAAAGCTCTACGTTTTCCTGTGCGGTCGTGCGCCGATATTCTAGTTTGGCTGTGTTCACCGTGCCGAGAGGAGGATACGCTTTCCCCTCGATGCTCGTGACGCTGAGCTCGCGTTGTTTCCCCCATGTTTGGCCCTTTCCACGGAGGGGCGATGACGTTAGGTCCGGCGTTCATGCCCTCTACGGTTGGGGGAGGATCAATTGCTAGCGCGGGCTGGCCGGCGGAGATTAAGATCTCGTTGGTCGCCTTCATTTTCGCCGCGTATTCACCATAACTCTTCATTCTTGCCGATCAACCTCGCTAGGAACCGCCGGGGCGGGGGCCTCTTTGTCCGGGCCCTCGGTGTTAACTCGTCTTCGGGCGAGCTCGCCTCTAACCGAGTGTTTTTCTTTCTTAACTCCAAGAACTCGCGGTAATCGACGGTTGTACGGGCGGGGTCACTCTCATGAGACCTCGTTGGGGCGATCTCGCTTTTCTCGCCGGGTTGGGTGTGACGGGGTTAGGCGAAGGGTTAGCCATGATGGGAGGTCCGATGCCGTCCGACAACAAGCTTTCCAAGGTAGCAAGTGGGATTATTGCCTCTCGACACAAGCCGACTCTAGTATCCTTTTCAAAAGGTAGTTGATGTGACGTGACGTGATGTGATCCGCCGTCGATTTTATGTACGCAACATCCGATGAACCTTTTACCCTCCTACAAGCAATCGATCCCAACACGGAGATGCTACAAGTCGAATTTTATGGCGTTCACACCGTCCCGATCAACATACAAATCGGAAAACGCTAACCACGCCGTTTCTTAGCGGTTCATATAAGATTATCCCAATAGTGGTGAATCTTCAAACGCAAGATTGGGATAGTCTACATAAACACATGAGCTATCTTTCAACGGACCGTGAAGACAAAGATAACCGATTTGATGATGATAAACGGAATAACAAACCTTTTATACAAGGGAGACGGAGATCGGTACAAGCCGAGCAACTATGGAGTCCACGAAGGTGTTGAATCCTTTGAAGAAAACGTTCCCGGTAACGGAGCCAATTGACGTGATCCGTTTCCGTCGTGTAGTTTGAAAGGAAGACTTGGACGTGGGATATCCGGCCTCTTCGTGGTGCTCCGATCGTGAGGTTATCGCCGTCGGACGGTGGTGTTTATCGACGTCGGTGATGAGCCCGCGGTGGTAATATGAAATAAATATGAGAGAGAGAACAGTGCTGATAGAAATAAATGTGCAAAAGTTGTTCTATATTTCTCTCTCTTCATTGATGTCACAGTGGGGGTATTTATAGGGAAAGGATAAAGCTGTAAAAGACTACTCGTGCTAGCGGCGCCGATGCCCGACAGATGGCAGTTGGCCTCGCATTCTATCTAAGCTTATGAACTTTCCATTAACTGATATTCTCATAGGAATGGGCCCGCAGTGCTGCGGGGCGGCCCCCTTATGCTTATGAGGATGGCGGGATGGCCATCAAGTTGGCGACGTCGCGCGCTTATGCTCAGGGAAAGAGTTTGACTTATGTCCTCAGACGAGTTGACCGGGGATAATGGGACCGTGTCAGGTTCCGTATCATCAACGAGGATTTGCATCCTCCAGTATCTCTTACTAATGTAATCACACTTGAGGAATGCCATGAAAAAGGTATGAATACTGTCCCCATTGAATTATCAATTCCTTCCTTAGTGAACCCTATTGAGACATTGGTTGATGTGAGTCTTTTTAAGTCTTTAGATGTCTTTTGTGAGCCAACTTGTTACTATGTGGTGCTTGAATCACTCTTAATTGGCATATGCTCTGTTTCGGGGAAAGTAAATTCATTGTGTTGCAGGATGAATTCCTCGAGCCAATTTTGGTGGTGGGGATTGAGCCCCTTGTTTCTCTTTTCTTATTTTGAGGGGGTGCTCAATTATTCTGACATTTGTAGGGAGACGCATAATTGGGGATGGAAAGTCGAGCTAAGGACTTTAAACTTAGAATGTTTTAGGTAGTTTGTTTTTCTTTTCACTCGTATTTCTATGTTTCTTTTTCAATTTCTTAATAAGTCGATCTAACGACAATAAACAAAGCGCTTATGGGAGGCAACCCACTTTTTCTTAGGTTCTAAGGATTGTTTTTGAGAAGTGATGAAAATTTGACCACGCATCTTGAATTCTGTTGCATGCCTTGTGATAACCTATATTTCTATTTTCTATATACACCTCCATACTTGTTCTTACCTACACTTAAGGTTTAGGCCTTTCGTTGTAGTGGTTTCTTGGTTGTTTTTGTTGTGATTGCACAGGTATCCTGGGAGATACATTGGCGGTTGTCATTTTGCATGGTTGCGCCCTATTTCTAGTTTAGATAAGTCTTTCTTTCTTTTACTTTATCACTCACACACCGAGGACGGTGTTCCGTTTTAAGTGGGGGATGGTAGACTTAGCTTCACTTGACTATGTGCTTTTATTTATACATTGAATAAATTATATGCTTGGTGTTTGGTCTAATTGAGTAAAAATTGAGCCATTTTTAAAAAATTTCATGGTTTTGATGTTGCGAATCCTATGTGAGTCATTGTGTTCTATGGTTGATTATTAGTCAAGAGTTGAATGCATGCGAGTCAAATCTTAATCTTGTTGTGGAAATTGAATTCTTATCCGTACTAGATTTGCTTTCATTAGTTGTGATTGGTTAGTGAATGCTTATAGTTGACATAGACATTAATCTGTTACCTAGAACTTATACCATTAACTTCGAGGCGAAATAACAAATGTCAATCTTGGTAGACTAAGGGATGACGGTCCTGGCATTTCTTTGACCCGATCAGAGCCAAATAGCCAACCCTGTACATAATTTCCACAGAAACCCCTCTAAGCCTTTGTAGGGTGGTTAGACCCCCACCCGAACTTTAGCCATTCGTTGATTAGCCTATAATTACCGACCCTTTATTTGTGGTCTACATTTCTTTGACACCCTACGAGTGAGTTTTAATCTTAGTTTGGGCACACTTGCTAGCACAAGTGTGGGGTGGTGGAGATGTGTATCCAAGTATGGTGTTGGTGGATCCTTTGCTTTACGAATGAGAAGGGGTAGTGAAGTGTTGGTGTTTGACTTACAAAAAAAATTTATTATCAAAAAAAAAGATCAATCAAAATGAAAAAATTGACCAAAATGAATAATGTTGAGTCAAGAAATGTGGATGAAAGTTTTCGAGTTAGTATTTCCAATGTAATACATGGTGATGGGATGAAGTAAATTGGAGTGGGTGTTCTTGAATTCTTGGTGAGGTTGTTCTTGGTGACGACTATTTTGCAAGCGATCTTGGATTTTCATCTTGGTGACAACCATTTTTGCATCTTACTCGTGTTTATGATACAGTGTTGACAGGAGGTGAGCTATGAGTTAAGTGTAAGACATTCTGATTAGACTCACTCGTCTTTCTATAGTGATATTCCTTTTATCCTTTCGATTAGCCGCGTCCCTAGCCTAACGTTACAACCGTGCAAGTCCTACCTGAACTTAGTTATCCTTGATTTGACCGTGATTAGTGGAGATGATTATGAAGTATAAGCCTATGGTGTAACAACATTAGTCATGTGCCTATAGTCTGAGCCAGTTGACTGTAATGAATGATTGAGAATCTATGCACACACACATTCCGTTTTCATGATACGATACGTTTTGACTCGTGTATATTTGCTCGCTGACTAGTGGTTAATCATTGAATATATTGGTTTCCCAAATGATCGCAACGTTGACATCATGATTTATTTCTGAATCGCATGATTTGCTCGAGGGCGAGCAAACGCTAAGTGGGGGGTAGTTGATAAGTGTCAACTTTGCTATCATTTCGTGTGCATTTTACCACATATATGTAGCCTATTCGATGTGATTTTGGGGTAGTTAAGTGGTTTTTATAGGCACATTTCATAATAAGTTGAATCACGAGACGGAAGACAATTACGTCCGAAAATCTCGACATTTTTTGGGTGATTTGCATGGGTATTATTGGTATTTTTCATGCTTAGGTATGTGGTTTATTTTTGTTATAGGCACGGCGTGATAGAGGACGTGATGAGGATCACAACAGTACGAAAATCGTTCAAAACGGAGTCCGTATAAAAAGGCGATTGAGAAAGGAAAAAAGAAAAAAATATTTTTGAGTTTTTTTTTTGGGATCCCAAAAGTTATGTTGATTGGGAAAGCAAGTCTCCGCATCATCTCCGTCCCAAAGCAAAGTTTTTATCAAAAAATAAATAAATAAATAAAAAGGTAGCAGCGAAAGGACGGAAAAAAGATCAAGGAGCATCAATGAAGGTGAGGACAGCCGATGAAAGGGAGGCACACCGCACACCCATTACTTTTACTTAACGTGAATTTTTCCGGAAATTGCAATAGGTTGGCTATTTTACATATAAAAAGCCATCTAGGTCGAATTTTAACACAGAGACTCCTTACTATAATTTTATTTTTTCTTTGCAACAATTTTTTTTCTTCTCTTTGAATTAGATCTATTATTTATTTTCCCAATTTCTACAAGAACATCATACTTCTTCTTCGATTATTTTATGATTGATACACATCGAAGTGACGAATCGAGTGGAGATTGCTACAGTTTTTCTTGGTAATTTAATTTATCCTTTCTATTTATGACTTTTAGCAGTTCTTTCATGATTTCTTGTGTTATTTGTTTAATTATGGATAGCTAATTTTATTATAGCTAGATTATATTATGGAACTACGAAATTGATGCCTAAACGATGATCTAGGGATGAGAAGTGCTAAAAAATTGAGTTTTATAAATGTATTTTGTGAGGGAGTGTGTGAACTAGAGTTTTAGGATTGCACGCACGAACTAGTCGAGTTTTTCGCAACATGTTCCTTGGTAAGGTTTTTCTATCTAAGCCGTGAACTCGGTGGATGCGGTGCATCTCATAGTTCTTAATCATATTAGGTCGATTAAATCTCATAGAGGGGACCATTGAACCGAATATAGGGTAGCTAGGTTGTGGTATTAGCGCCTAGGGACCAGTTTAGGAGATTTCACCCACAACACATTCATTAGAAACCATTGGTTGGTTGGTTGGTAGGTTAAGGCTCGTCCCTAGTGATTCGGTAACGGTGTTAAGAGTAGTGTTCCTGATCATAGTTTAGCTATTCCTTTTTATCATACTAGTAAAGTTATCGTTTTTATTTGCTTAATTATAACTACTTTCACATCATTTTTGAGCCTAAACTAAATACGACCGTGATTGTGGTACTTGACAGATTCCTCGTGGGATACGACCTTGCTCACCGTTGTAGTACAACCGACCCGGTACTCTGCCGGTTAAAGTTGGTGGACTATAATTTGGCCATCACATGTATTAGATGTCTTCTGTCTTTAAGGACATGGATAGATCTCGTATATCGAAGTGTAGAGACACTTGGACTGTACGTGGATGTGTATTGGAGAATGCGTACGTTAGAATGACCTACTTACACTATTAAGTGTCACACTATGTGACGGTTGTGTAATTATCCTTAAGACCAGAGTCTACATGGCATCACGGTGTGGATTGTCATGCTTTGACACTATTGAGGTTTCCTCTAGCCATGGGGCGATCATGCGGTAGTGATTGGGTGTGATACTGAAGCTTTGCAAAGTGGAAGTAAATAAGAAGATACTGAAGCATGCGGTAGGGGTGAATATCCGAAAGGACCTTCTTATAAGGAATGTCTTACTCTCGTGAATCTTTGCAAAGTGGAAGTAAATAAGTTACTTCGAGAGAGCATGATATCCAGATAAGAAGATACGGTCGTTGATGTTTGACACTCGATGAACGACCGTATGGATATTATTACAGCGATAGGATTCTATTTACACGCTAACCATTCATATTAAAGGTAGTAATCATTGCATTTGACTCTACGGTGTGTTGCTAGACACTATTCCGTGATCGTTAGGTATGAAGGGCATTTTCGTAATTTGCACTTTGTGCCTACGGCCAACATATTCGGAAGCCTATCGGGTCACATACATAAGAACATCTAGCCGGATTAAAATGCGGTTATAGCTATAACCAAATAAGAAAAGTTTTATCTCGACTAAAAGTGTTATAGTGATAAATTAATATGGTGGTATTTATTTATTATGAATAAATATAATACTAGATATTAATTATGTTGATTAATTAAATATACATATAATGTATATGTATAAGTCGAAATATATATTGTGTATATTGATACACATATATTTTGCAAATTAATTAATCATAGCTTATATTAATTAAAGAATATTCCAGATGCCAAAATATTGGCTATGGGGCGCAGATTTGGTTGTGTATAAGATACACTTAGATTGTGCAATTTAATTAGTATGATTACCATAATATTAATATTGGATATTAATTGATTTTTGGAAAAATAGATTTATGATAATAAGATAAAGATATATTCAATATAAGATATTGTCAATATATATCTTGGAAGAATTTTTAATATATGATATTGAATATAATGAGATAAATCAATCGAATATATTTTCATTATTTTATTAGGAAAATGTTTCTTTCTCCTCAATCTACTACGAAGCTAATCTCAAACAGTTGGGAGACTAGAGGGGCGCCACTTTCTATTATAAAAGAAAGGGGTTGGATAGCTCTTTGGTACACCATAATTCCAAGAACTAATTATTCTTGTGAAAAATAAGAGAGCTTCTAAGAGGGGGGTTATAGAGAGAGAAAAGGTCGACCTAGCAGTCGAGTTTTTCTAGTATCAATCATTGGCGGGATTCCGGTGAGGTGCTCGTGTGGATTACTGGTAGAGGTCGGACACGTGGACGGCTCGTGCACATCTACTCCTATCGGACAGTCAAAGCGTTGATCTTTTAAATCAACCAAGGTAACCACCGTCTACTAGCTTATTTGTTTATTGCTTAAACGAAATCGATTCTGGTTGAAAGGAAATAAAATTTTGAATTCCGCTGTGTTCCCGCGTAGATTTCCTAACAATCCAGCCCAACCCGATTGGGTTTAGGACACCATTTCAACAGTTGTCAACGTATTGGTGACAGAAGAGGGAGCCACTTCTAGAGGTAAGGTGACAATACCCTCAGACAAAGAAGCTGTAACCTGAGATGTCTGAATCTCTGTAGTAGTTGCCCAAGAATTCTACAAAACTTTCCGCTGACTAGTCTGCATCTCCATTTGTCCCTAATCCTGTTGTACTAAGCACTGATTCTGCTCACCATGTTCAACTATCGTAACATTCTGACTGCTTTGAAGTTCACTCGAAGTTCCGGCTCGATCTGGATTAGGACGATCGGTTATACGTGTTCTTGCAAACATTCTGAAAGAAGGGAGAAAACTTAAGTATTTCAATCTTAAATTACAAACATAGACTTAAGAATAGAACTTTGCTCTGATATCAACTGTGACGCCTCTTCCCCGATACCGAGTCCTTATCTAGAAAAGAACGTCCGGCACACATATTTTTTTTGAGGATATATATATATATATATATATATATATATATATATATATATATATATATATATATATATATATATATATATATATATATTGTGTGTGCGTGTGTATGTGTGCCTATGTCATAACACATCAGAGAAAAAAGCGGAACAAATAAAGGACAACTTGGAACGTCAAAAGACATTGAGATCGCAACAGTCTCAATCCAAGTCTAAGGAATACAATCCCAAATGAACTTAAAGGAGATGGTACTTAAAAATAAAAGATGTCCAAGTCTAAGATTTGCTAAAACAATAATGTTTACAGTTCCCAACAAGATGATAATAAATGCTTAAATAATAACATAGGGATAATAGCTTCTTGCATTCCAAAGCTCATTCATCCACATCCTCAAAGCAATCATCTACGACCTGCCAATCTTCTTGGATGGGAACAATAAAAATGGGTAAGTACTACGTACTTTGTAAGAGGTAGAAAAATCGGTACAACAAGATATAAGCACATACTGAACTACAATCACTACCAATTATGTTTAAAGAGCACACTCCCTTGCACTAGTCTAACTAGCAATACCTCACACAATCAAAGATTAGTTGCACAATGATCAAATGACACTTTTCATGGTGGTGGTATGTGTCATGACATATCCTTCAGTACCTCACATGGCACGGACTTGTCCGTGTCGGCTGGCCCATACTGCGAAGATTAAACGTCCCTCACCAGAGATCAAATGCTTTAGCTTTTAGACACATCGAGTATGTTTATTATGAAGTTAATCGAACCGCCTAGGTTCATTCACATAAAAGGTTTCTTAAGGACATCTAGTCCTAGACATTCTATAGTATACTACTTAGCACATAGCAAAGAGGTCATTAATTACTAGGTCAATGTCCCACAAGGCCTAAGTGACCGCATTCCGGTTCTCCCACCTTCTCCCCGCAGAGGGTCTTAGTTGTGGTGTTGAGCCGAAACTACCAAAAGTCGATTAGTTGACTTTTCCAAGTTCCAAGTAATGCCCCGAAGACAAAAGATAACAAAATAGCCTTTTTGGGGTCAAGCGTACGCCTCTGGAGCCTCATGCGCTGATCGAACTTTCTTAGGTGTCTAATCTCACCGGCAGTGTACCGGGTCAATTGTAGTCTAGTCTAGTGGCAAGGTCGAATCCTACGAGGATTTGTGAGGTCAAACACCAACAAGCTATTATTATCTTGATCTAAGTTTCAACAATACATGAAAGTAAACGTCTAAGAACTATTACAAAGGGTGATAAAATGATAAAAGACCTAACCAAGATTCATAGATCAAGCAAACCTCTATTAGCATCATGGGAATGATTTCATACCAACCTACCAACGGTGTTCAAACGAGTGAATCGGTGCATTCCTAAGCAAGTAGTTCCCCTTCATACGAGTGTATGAAGCTATTCAATGTCTCATTCTAGGCCTAAGTGTCCTAGACCTAATGATTCAACATGATATGAACTTGAATGCAATGAACAAATAATAATCCCCGGATAAGAAATCGAGTTCCACTTAAGGTTGATTTTACCTTCCGGTTCTCCTACCCCTTTTCCCACACCTTACATCTCCTTTCGGTCTCCATTAAGTATGTGTGCGCAAGCATTGGTTAATTACTCCAACACAAACAAACCATACAATGAAAGTAGGAAAAGATTCACAACAAATGAAACTAAGCAACATGAACAATCATTCCCAATCAACATAAGAGATTATACTATCTCTACAACACTATCTTGGCTAGTAAGAACTAGCCGCTCATGAATATGAACACCAACATGTCAAAGCTAATATTCATATTTATGAGAACAATTAAATCAAAGTAAAGGCTAAGAATTTATCAATCACAAGCTATAAACTTGAAAGAGGGAACTTTCATTCAACTTCAATAGACTTCAATGGAGTTTAATACACAAAGTGATAATCTTGCTCCAACTAAAGTAATGTAGAGATTAAACTAAGAATTCTTAATGTTTACAATTGGAATTAAAAGCTAAATATATGTGGATTTTGGCTAGGAGAGCCTTGAGGTTGGGTTGCCTTCAAGATGAGTGAGAGTGGAGTAGATGATATATGTTAGGTGAGAGAGTAAATTAGATCTTTAATTGCTGAATCTGCAACATCGGCGCGCGCTAGTGACTTCGGCGTACGCCGTTTCTTCCTTGCGTGTAAATGGCATGCACCGGGTCTGACTTTGTGGTTGGTATCTGAAATTACGCATTTAATTCTCCATCAGAAGTTATTCAGAAATGTCGGTGTGCGCCATTTGTAACTGGTGTGAGCCATTTATACGGGAAAACTCTCTGCTTGCATCAAAAGGCCATTCAGCGTGCGCCAGATACATCGGTGTGGGCCATTTACTCTTCAAAATTGTGATTCTTGCCTTTGATGCTTTGAATTGCTCCTTAATCACTCTTTAAACTTCAAAACTCCAAAATTCAAGCTCCAAGCCTCGGTATCTATGCCACAAAACAAAAACACAAGGTACCACGCGTAAATCCGATAACAAAATTGGCTAATAAGCCTTAATATGTGCCAAAATAATTGGTTTTCATAATATTTACTATATACAAAAGGTTGTCCAAATCATCACGATATTTGCTCAATTTGATACAAAAACATCACTAAACGCATAAGAAGTGGGAGTAAAACATCGATAAATGCATCATCCGGTTGACTTACATCAGGCGCACGCCTAGAATTACTGAACCTTCCTACCAAAATCTGGGAGTTCAGGTGCACGCCCTAATTCCCTTAACCTACCGAAGAGCCCGCCTGAAATCTCAGAACTTGCGAACAATTTCCTTATCTTGCCAGGCGCATGCCTAACCTGACCCAGGCGCACACCCGATGGCAAAATTGGAGGTTTCTTTCCCTGTTCATCAGTCGTACGATTCCAAACTCACTCACAGCCATAATTCAGTACCAAACATCACCAAAACCTGCAAAATCATATATACACAATACCATACACAATTTAATCATCCAAACACCAATTACACCGATTAGAACAGCCCTTAACCTATTGTTTTGATATAAACCATTCCAAAAGCAATTCATGCATTTCCCTTCCTTCCTCTACGAATTATTAGAGAGATGTTGGTATCCAAACGATCACTGTTGTTGGGTGTCGGGTGATCAAGAAACTTTACTGCGGTCTGCACAAATGACGAGCAGATTAATCGTAATTGTCAAGATTCCATTGCCTCTTCTCTGTTCTCCCAATTTCTTCCACAGAGCCGTGCTCTCTTCTCTCTCTCTCTCTCTCTTTAAACGTGAATCCAGGGATTAGGGTATGAGATTTAACTCCTATAATCATCCATATTTAAAGAAAAATATATTATCCATATTTTCTGTGATTAATTAATAGAGTAAATAAATGAAATGACCCAATTTTAATTACCTGTCTACCCCTGTTTAATTAATTAAGGTATTACTTGTTTTTGATATATCTAAATATAAGAAATCCCTTTTCCATCTCCATAGGTTTAATAATTAAGCTTTCACTCTTCAAAAAAAAAAATTAAAAATTAAGCTTTCGATATCTTTTCCTCTTGCTGTGATTCTTTAATGTTAGTTACTCCCTCATTTTTTTTAAGTGTCTTTTTTTAAAAAAAATAATTGACTATATTTATTTAGAAAATGACTAATTTTAAATTAAAAAGTGATCAAGTTTATCCAAACAGTGACAGTTATTTTTTCTTAAACAAAAGGAGTATTAAATAACAGAAACCATTATAAATTAAAGGAAGATTTTAATGGAGCCAATAGATTTTGAAAACGAAATGGTCGATCGAGAGAGGTTTAGTTTCATGTGGACCAACAATAATAATAATAGTAATGCCGGGCTGAGGAGGCGGTGAGAGTGTGTGTGAATACCAAAAGAGTAGATGGCCATTTCTATGATTAATGATAAAAACATTTGCACGTGAAAGATTAAATGCCAATCCAACAACTCCAACCTACTGCCTTTCTCTCTCTCTCGTTATACTGCTAGTTCTCTTTATTTTATTCTGCTACCTCCGTCTTAAAATGTAATTTCTTTTAGTTTTTTAGTTTTGTTTCAAAATGTAAGTTCATTTACAAAACCAATAAAGCATTTATTACATCTTTCTCCTTCTACCTCTCATTTTAGTCTTTTTAATCAAAATTAATGACAAATAACAAATTTAACCAACTTTCTTAATATGTGTGAAAATGCCTAAAAGGACTTACATTTTGGGACGGATGTAGTATTTTATTACTTCCTCCGTCTCAAATTGTTTGGAACGTAAACATTTATGGATGTTCCAAAACAAATCATATAACTAATATTTAAACTAAAAGTTTATTTTTGAATTCCTAAAATGCCCACATAACAACATTTATTAAGAAATTTAAGGACAATATAAGAAGCACATAATTGTAAAGTAATCATGTTTTTAATGACTAGGCAAGCTAATAAATCGTGTTTTCTTAAATTTTTAAAGTTTCAAAATTCCCAAACAAATTTGGAGGGAGGGAGTATTATATATTTATTTATTGGGAAAGCATATTTTCTATATTACAAAGACATTCCTCTATAAAAAAACGGTTAAATGAGAGGTTAATCAGGTAACCTAATAATTCAGAGAATGGGCTGCCTTAGACCACTGCACTGAAGTATATGTCATTGGAAGTCAATCAGGCCATATCAAAGATATGTTAACACCCAACCCATTTTTCGGGGATTGAACCGCTGACTTACAGCTTATGGTCTGGGCTGTCACTACAACACCCCAGCTCCTCACCACTAGGCCATATCCAGAAGATGACATTCCTCTATAATCTATATGGTTCTAAGCTTCTTTATCTTTATGATAAGGATAATATACAAATATAGTCTTAGCTTCAATTAAAGACATTCCTTGATATGGTTCTAAGCTTCAATATAATTAGCATTTTACTAAAAAGGGACTCCGATACACCGTCTGTCACAACAGTAATTATGTCTTGTAATCATCTCTGATACAACCGACAACACTCCAAAACTTTGATATAATGACTCTGTTTGAATCGTAATAAATCTAATAACTATTTAGGCTCATTATTTTCATTTCCCATACAGTGTTTAACCTATGTTAGTAAGCTTGTGATTCGTCAACCTTTATTACCTCAACGTAAACTATCGTTTATTGTAAATATATGAATTAGTTTTCTTTTTCTTAAAGTAAAAGGAAATTGCTCATCGGCGATCTCTGATCTCCGTACCCACTTTCTTCCCCGACATATCCAAATGCAACCTCCGGGCTCTAGCGAAGAGGCTGACCTTCTTCACCGGAGTACTAGCAGGCTCAAAAGACGAGCCACGGAAGAGCCACTACCACCGTCAAAGGTTGGCTCGGTGTGGACCAGACGGAGTGGAGCTGACCTCATACGAGACCCTGAAGTTGTTCCCGAGCTCTACACCGGTGATCGAGGATGAGACTGAGAAGGATATCCTTGAATTCGTTCAACATCATCAGCAGAAGTCAATCGGGAAAACCCCCACAGCCATTGCAGGAGTGAAGAAAGTTGATATTCCACTAGAAACCCCCAAGAAATTGTGGCTCCCTTGGAGACGGGCGTTGATCTATAAAGTGCTTGGGCGAAATATCAGCTTCCGGGTCCTCCAAGCCCGATTAACAGATATGTGGGCAAAGGGAAAGCACATCGAAATTGCCGATTTGGAGGATGACTTTTACATTATCTGATTTGTTGACAAAGAGGATTACGATTTGTTAGGAAATCTATGCAGGAAGGCAGCGGAATTCAAAAATTTATTTCCTTTTAACTAGGGATCGACTTCGTTTAAGCAACAAGCATAAAAGAAGTAGACAAGAGAATACCTTGGTTGATCCAATTGGATCGACGCTTTGTCTACGGTTGTAGTTTCTGCACGAAGCCGCCCCAACGTTCGGCCTCTACCGGTGATCCACACGAACAGCTCGCCGGAATCCCATCATGGATTGCTACCAGAAAAACTCGGTTGCTAGACTGACTTTTTCTCTCTCTAAAATCTCTCTAGAAGAAGCTCTCTATTTTTCGCAAGAACTATTAGCTCTTGGAATTGTGACAAAATAGCTGGCCAAACCCTTGCTTTTATAGGGTGTGTGGCGCCATCTAGTAATCCCAATCTGATTGGGAGAAGCTTCCTAATAGATTGGGGAGAAAGAAATTTTTTTCCTAATAAAATATGAAAAGTATTTTTGATTGATTTATCTCATTTAATTTAATATCTTATATTAAATATTTCCAAAGATATATATTGACAATATCTTATATTGAATATATCTTTATTATATTACCATAAATCAATTTACACATTTGTATATATCACATATATATACTATATGCGTAAATCTCTATATATTATATATACATATTACACAAGTGCACATGCATATCATATATGCACACCACACGCATGTAGTCACAAATATATATATATATATATATATATCTCTTATATTAATACTAGATAATATAATACCATGATTAATTAATTTGCAAAATACATGTGTATCAATATACATACATATTCGACATATACATATACATTATATATATAATGTATATATTTACTTAATCAATATAATTAATATCTTGTATTATATTTATTCATAATCAATAAATACCACCATATTAATTATCACTATAACACTTTATAGTCGAGATAAAACTTTCCTTATTTGGTTATCGCTAAAACCGCATTTTAATCCGGCTAGACGTTCTTATGTGTGTGACCTGATAGGCTTCCGAATATGTTGGCCAAATTATGAAAATGCCCTTCATGCCTAACGATCACGGAATAGCGTCTAGCAACACACCGTGACCCCCAAACATCGGAAGAGTCAAATACAATGACTACTACCTTTCATGTGAAACAGCTACCGTATAAATAGAATCTTATCGCTGTAATAATATTCATACGGTCGTACGTCGTGCGTCAAGCATCAACGACCGTATCTTATAATCTGGATGTCATGCTCTCCCAAAGTAACTCATTTACTTCCACTTTGAAAAGATTCACGAGAGTAAGACATTCCTTATAAGAAGGCCCTTTCGGATATTTACTCCTAATAATAGGATATGCGATTTCCGGACGAGCAACATGAATCCTACGCATGCTTCAGTATCACACCCAATCACTACCGCATGATCGTCCCATGGCTAGGAGAAACCTCAATAGTGTCAAAGCATGACAATCCACACCGTGATGTCATGAAGACTCCGGTCTCAGGATAATTACACAACCGCCACATAGTGCGACACTTAATAAAGTAAGTGGGTCAGTCTAACGTACGCATTCTCTAATACACGTCCACGTACAGTCCAAGTGTCTCAATACTTTGATAGATGAGATCTATCCCTATCTTCAATTAGATAGAAGACATCTAATATGTGTTAGTCTAATCATACTATTAATGTCCAATTTAATAGCACATATGACTAGAGACATTTAAGTATCAAACCTTTTAAAGTGAGTCGAGATATCATCAACCATAATCACTATCATGGTTTCTCTTTCACAGATTGACACTAAGGATGTTGTCATATATACAATCACAAATTGGTTCATATAAATGAGAAGAACATATAATAACAGAAAAGCCATTTATCATATGTATAAACATAAAGAAATAGTAGAAATGATCCGACCCGGTAGGATCCGGTCCAACCCGATTGGGTTTAGGACACTATTTCAGCACGATTATGTGCTCGAAAATGTTCCTTGGCTTATCAAATCAATGAAAAACACATCAGCACATAATCGGGTTAGAATACTATGATCTGGGTTAGAATTCCATGTGTGCCAATTGAATACTTTGAGAAAGAGACCATCCTACATGTTGGCAATTGCATTGGTGCTGCTCAAAATGTGGATCTGACTTCACTACACAATCAAATAGGAAAGTATGCACGAGTTTGCATTGAGATCGAATTGAATAAACCCTACCGACTGTAGTGATGTTGAATGATGAGATTTACAAGACATAGTATGAAGGCCTGCACATGGTCTGCTATGGATGCAGAATCTATGGCCATAAAACTGAAGAATGTCCCCAAAAATTGCAGGTGATGGATACATCTACGACTAGAGCACATGAACCTGTCAATGCCCCTACGAATGATACCTCGTTTGGGCCTTGGATGCTTGCCCCCACTCGTAGGATGAGGCCACCTACCCAAAAAACAACCTCCAAAGATCCAAACCCCAAAAATGGACCAAATGCTGATGGGGAAAACACTTTTCAGACTACCCCAGCCCGGACAAATGCCCCAAATAACACTACTCTAACAACAAATGGCTCCCAGTTTTTTATTTTAACGGATGAGGTTGAAGAGGAAAATGATGAAGCTCCAGTTGAAACTTTGCAGCAACATTTTTAGAATATCCCACAATTTACCAGCAAACCAGCAGTTCATCAATCAACAAGAGGAGATCAGTCCACAAGCTCTTGTGGACAAGGCAGGGGTGGAATGTCCACGCAAATAAACTGGGTAAGAGTTCAGTCTCCACAAATCAATGAAAAACAGCCACTTACAACCAACCTAAATTTCAACCACATCATCAATCTATAGTTTCCCTTCTATGAGCCACATACCTCTTATAGACATTACCAATGTAAGAGGATGATCGGTGAGTGTATGCAGTGTTATTATGGACATGGTTAAGGAAGCTATGATTGTTGACGCAAGAATCACAGAGGAATGTATCAACAAAAAAGATCAGCTTTATGTGAAATCAAATCCTCTGGATAATTCATTGCCTCATGATGATTGCACACCAATGCATGTAGCGAATTTACAGGTTTCAATTGCCCCTGGGCAAGGCACAAATAATCTCGCGGATACCTCCCAATGAAGCTCATATCCTGGAATTGCAGAGGAGCTAGCTCCACAATCTTCTTCAGACACTTAAAATCTCGGATAGATGGAGTATAACCACATATTGTCTTTCTTATGGAAACTAGATCCCCGAGTACAAAACCGGATCGTATTTTACGGCGTTTCAATTTTACACACATGATAGCGAAGCAGGAGGATTTAATGGAGGACTTTGATTCTTCTAGGATATCTCTTTTTTTGACCTGCGCTTCCTTTATGCAACGGATCAATGCACCATCATGGCTGCAGTCAAAGGTAATGCTTCTGAGTTCATTATTATTTTTACGTATGCGTCACCCACCCCTGGCGTTTGGGAAGATCTGTAGGGAACTTATTGACTATGTTTCGGGCTTGTGGAAATTCCTATGTGCATTATTGGTGATCTGAACCAAGTAATCCATCCAATTGGCAAGTGGGGAGGTAGACCAGGAACGAGAGCATCAGTAAATGGTCTTCAGAGTCTTGTTGATAATGGAGGTTTGATGGAACTACCTTTTCACGGGACTCGCTATACCTGAACTAGTTCAGTGCACAGTACTCACGGGATTGAACAACGCGTGGACCAGGCTTTATGTAACGATAGGTGGTGGCGTCTTTTTTGGATTCTAATATATACCACCTTCCTCGTGTGCATTCCGATTATTGCCTGATTCTCTTTGATATCGAACCCTTACGTGACAATATCACCGTTCCACTTTCAGGCCCGTTGGATGAAACACAATGTTTTTCCTGCGTTTATTCTTGAAAATTGGACTGTTGATGGTAATGACCTACATGGAGCTTTGGATTATTGTGCTGTAAAGTTGAATGAATGGAATAGACAGGTGTTCAGGAACATTTTCTATCGAAAAAAGAAATGCAAAAAGAGGATTGGAGGTATCCAGCTCTCACTTTCACCCTGTAAAAAAAAGCTCACTTTCACACGTCTGTTCTAGCTTATTGACTAAATTAAATTCAGAGCTTATGCAGGAAACAACAATATTTTGGCCCAAGAATGAATATACTGGTACCAGAAATCACACTTGAATTGGATTGAAGATGGTGAATGTAATACCCGATATTTCCACTTGTCCACCAAACGCAGGAGGGGTTAAAATACTGTTCATTCTTTAAAAGATGGTTAGGGTATATGGATCATAGATTGTGAGGCTTTACACACCATGGTTCAAGATTATTATATTTCTCTTTACGCTGATGAACCTAAACTCCTCTACCCGGCTAGTCTTTTTTCTCCCATCATTAATCATTCAGATAAACGGCTTTTGAATCGTCCGATTAGTGCATGCTAAATTTGAGCGGCAGTCTTTCAAATGGTGGTTTATAAATCTCCTGGGCCTGATGGCTTTCCCCCGATTTTCTATCAACAAATTTGGGATACTGTTGGTCCTTCATTCATGGATTGGATCATAAAAGCATTCCGGCAAAAAGGCTTCCCCTCGGATATGAACCGGACTTTAATTGCACTAATTCTAAAAGTAAATCCACCAGAATCGGTGTCTCAACTGCGTCCCATAGCACTCGCCAACATCACTGTCAAGACTATTACGAAGATCATTGCCAATCGCTTACGACTGATCATTGATTAAATTATTGATAATAATCAGAATGCCTTCATACCCGGTAGACAGACATCGGGCAACATTATTGTAACTCAAGAGGTTCTACACACTATGAGGAGGAAAACGGGGAGCAAATGGACTATGATTATAAAGGTTGACCTTGGGAAGGCCTATGACAGAGTCAATTGCTCCTTCCTCTGGAATATTCTGGCTATTATTGGGTTTGTAGATGATATGAATGATCTCATCATATACACGCTTTCCAGCACATCCTTGGAAGTCTTATGGAAGGGTAGCCCACTGTAAGGGTTTTGGCCCCTTCGTGGTTTAAAACAAGGCGACCCTCTTGCACCATATCTTTTTGTTCTTGTCATGCAGTTTTTGAGTTGCCTTATTAATTAATCGGTCAGTGCAGGAAGATGGAATCCCATTGGTGTCTCTCGTAGGGGCCCGAAGATCTTACATCTTTTTTTCGCTGATGACCTCCTACTTTTTGTAGAGGCTACAATTGAACAAGCTCAGGAGATTGATTGCATCTTCACCTATTTTTGCGGCATTTCAAGCCAGAAAGTAAGTACGGAAAAATCGAAGTTCACAACATCACCCAACAATGATTCGCAAACTATCAACCTTATTGCAGGAGAACTTGGCATGGCTCATACCATCCATCTTGAGAAATACCTTGGGGTCCCTTTGCACCATGGCTGGGTCAAAAAAGAAGATTTTCAGGGAGTCATTGACAAGGTACGTTCGAAGCTCCAACCTTGAAAAGCTGCCACTCTCTCCAAAGCAGGCCATGCTCTTTTAACACAAACGGTGCTCACCATTACACTGTATTATCATATGCAGTCTGTCCGTCTATCGGTCTCTGTAACAAATGAGCTTGATAAATTGGCACGCGTGTTTTTCTGGGGACATGATGAAGACAAAAGGGGACTACACTACACCTTGTCTCCTGGAAAGACATTTGTCAGCCCAAATTACAGGGGGGATTAGGCATTCGATCAGCTCAAGGAATTAATACTCTACCAGCCAAACTTGTGTGGCAAGTCCTAACCGATCAAGTCAAGTTGTGGGTTCAGATTTTAAGGCAAAAATACGGATCACCTTTTGACGTACCTAAACCCACTAGCTCTTTCATCTGGCGGCACATTTGCAGGACTGTAAATTCTCTACGCAGTGAGATTGGTGTGGATGACCAAGGAAATTTTCTATGACTACCGACCTCCATCGGAAAATTCTCTGTCAAATCGTCCTATTTTGCTCTCCAGCAGCTCCCACCTCTTCCATCAAACTCTACAAATATCCGGAAACAAATTTGGTCTATCGAAGGGCTTTACGAGGCAACCTCCTCATCTAGTCATATGGCAGATCCAACAAAACGCCTTACCAATGGCCGCTCTCATTGTCTCAAGAAACATTTTATAGGATGCATGGAACTTGCACTTTGTGTAGTACAGCTATGGAAACTTCTTTACTTGCGTTTCGGGATTGCAACTGGACCAACCAAATGTGGAAAAATGTGGTTCACCAAGACCATTGGTCTCATTTTATCTCAGCAACTGACACATCTCTACGGCTCATGAGATGTCTGAATGTAACATGTATAACACGAAAATATCGAATTTTAGAGATTTCTGTACCGTGAACTCACTCAACACATATGGTATTGGCTGAATCAAGTAGTGCATGGAAGCGACACTCATCGAACCCCGAGGATGGTTTTCATTTCTGAAGCAATCCGTAAAACCCGCGAACTTAGAGTAGCTTGGTTGTAACACTCCTAGTTTATTTTTGTAAATTTTTAGAAACTCTACTGAGATATATATTGTGTACAGTTAAGTTTGTTTAATAAAATATCCGGTTTTCGACCAAAGTTGTTTATTTATTATTTTTTTAGTTTACTAATATGGGATACTACACTATATTCGATCGTGTCACGATATCGACCCATTTTATGTGTATTTTCGTTTATTTGATACGTGACGGAGTATGACTAATTAATACAACCAACTAACCCAACGGTGACATGCAACTTGTATGTCACTATCTTTTGGTTTTCTTTGATAGGAGCTTCTATTTAATGTTGGATATCTAAAGTTGGGTTTGCTCGTGTGATATTGTCCCTAGTCTCAGTCTAGCTGTCTAGACTCCTAGTGAAATTCTAAATTGTCCTAAATTTTATAATACAACCGTTGTATGAAGGTTGTACCAAATAACATGCATTATAATCATTTATTTCTCTTTTCTCACATACGATAAAAATATATTATGTGAAAGGCTTTTATTTATGCCACATAATTAGTACAATTTTCTATAATTGTTGCACCATAAAATCTCTAATTGGGTGAGGAGGCAGTAGTCCAGTGACCATTTACACTAGGGAATTCTTGGTGAGAAATTTAAGATAGGGAATACTTAACGATCCACGAATTTTTACGTGCATTTTGTTGCAAAATAACATTTAAAGGCCCACAAGTCCTTACGTGTATTTATAAAATAAACATAAAGACATATGAGTCTTTAGGGTTGTGTCTGTTTTGCCCTTGAGTTTTTTTGGTTTTTTTACATCATATCACCAATCATTTCTTACAATTCTTCCACCAATCAAATCTTCAATTACAAATAAAAAAATATTTAATCATCTCTCATTATTTCACTTTATCTACTTTATTACATTTTTTACCATTATTTTATTCATTATTCTACTTTATTTCACCAATCATTTCATAATCTACACAAATTTCAAAAAAGCATATTAACTTTCTAATAATTACTTCAATCACTTTATCTAAAAAAAAACCTCCAAAAAAACTCCAAAAAAAAAACTCCAACCTAAAACAAACACAACCTTTAAGTGTAATTTTGTCCTTCATATCGGTAGTCTCTTCATATTGGACATGTAACATATCCTAGGGTTTTGTGGCTATTACACTTTGACCCACTATTAACCTAGTTCCTGATATAGTCTAGTTTTATGTGTTTAGCCCTCTTATGGAACACTAATTTTTGCTCAATATGTATGGTGGTGGCATTATCACAGAACATCAATACAAGGAGAGGGACTTGAATATGTAAATCTATTAGAATATAAGTGAGCCATTGCAATCCACATGTAGTATTTGCCATGGTTGAATATTCAGCCTCAGAAGAACTCTGGACTATTGTACTCTGCTTATTTGCTCTCCAAGAGATAGGTGCATTACCTTGGAATATTAGGTATCTTGAACAAACTTTCTAGTATTTGTGCACCTTGCCCATTCTGAATATGTGTTCCCCTTTAATATTAGTGGATTCTTACATGGAAATAGTAGTCCTTGACCAATATCATGTTTCAAATCTCTTAATAATTTGTGTGCCTGAAGATAATTGCTTGTAAGTTCATGTGGAATCGACGTCCTAAGTTCTAGGTGCGCTTGCGGGTCTTATTGATTATAATAAAAATCACACATCAAATATGCATGAAATATGTTAGAAATATGCATGAAATATGTTAGAAATAAATTCATAGGTTATCTTATATGAGGATGAGACATTAATTACCTCCAACAATATCTTTCTTACTGAGTAAGTTGATGTCGAATCCTTATGTTTTTCAAGAATTTGAGGAGTTTTGTAGAATAGGGAATAACCCGAGTTGGCAAGCCATAAGTTGTTTTAGGATCATAGTTTATGTTGTGTTTTCTAGATGTTAGCTAGGTTCTTCTTTTCATGTGGTTAGGACTTGTGTTTAATTTTCCATTTACAAATAAAGTTGTAAACAATACAAATATAACAGAAAATAAAGGGCGCCTTTAAGGGCATCTCAGTAAATCTACACGGGATACCACATCAATATTTAAAAATAGACAGTTGCTGCAGTGCCCTGAAAGACGAAGGTAGATTGACTAGAGTGCCTTTAAAAGGCCCCTTTTTTTTTCTAGAAGGTTTGTACTCCTTTCTGTTCTCTTTCTTTGGTACTTTGCAAACCATCCTTGCCCTCAATAAAGTACTGAATAAGTATTAATGCACATTGAACAAATTAAAAGAGGATAAGATGCATGTCATGTGGTACAAACCTTCGTATAACCGTTGTATTATATAAGAATTGTCTCAATATGGTCATTGGCAACAATTTGTACTTTTCCAAATTCCCAACATCACAATACAGTATTCATGTGCAGATTCTGCCTTTATTTCGAAATAAAATAAAATAAACAAAGACACACACACACACACAAAGATGTCTGATACACTTAGAATGATGTCTGCACAGCACACATGCCATGCCTCATGGAATATTGGCAAATCCATGGGGGGGCAAGGAAGTTTTTGCATGCTGTATGTATTGTACACAATTTTCTATATATCATTAAACTTCCAGAAGAGAACCATGATCTAAAAGTTCAGACAATATGTTTCTCATTTTGTCTACTGAGATAGGTTTTGTAATGAGTCCAGCCATGCCAACTCTCATGCACTTTTCTTTAGTCACTCGGTCTGTCGTCCCCGTTAAGGCCACGATGAAAATTCTATCCGGGCGCCTAGAAAACTTTTCGTGTATTTTCATTGCAAGCTCGTAGATGTCTGAACCAGGCAAGCTGACATCCAAGAACACCACTTTGTGTTCGTGACTGATGAGTTTCAAACACTCGTCTCCCGAGCTGGCAGTTGTTACATCACAACCTAGATGCAAGAGCAGCCCTTTGGTAACCATCTTGCTGACACTACACACCAGAAGACATTTAGTTGACACAGCAAAACTAAAAGTAACTTCCAAGCTTAAACACATGAGTATGGTGTCTAAAACAAGGTAAATCTACAAAATAGAGATCCAAACTATTCAGATCCACTAAAAACCGTCTGCAGCATAATCTCTACTCAGATAAGTAACATATATATCGTCTATTCAAATTACGCGCTGTAGACATTCAGATGCTATTCAGTCTAGGTAGAGATTCTGTATACACAGAGAAAAGTGGTTTTGAGTCTATAAAATACAGGATATGTTAAAAGACACTAATGCAAGTGTTGTAATGGAGATACAACAGTGTACGTGAACCACAAAAAACAGATGCACTCAATGCAATACAAAGTGTTATGTAACCCTATGCAGAGTGAGTTTCTTAGATTAATTGCTTTCCCTTTAACCCTCATTATTCAGTACACATGCACAGCAGACTCTTTTATAAAAAAAAGGAAATAATATATATTTGCCTAAGCAACTTCATTTCACTATCACCTTTCACTACAAGCATAAATGAAACATCTGCAGGGCAAACTAAGCACATCAAAACAATCAACGGGAACGAAAGTGGAAAATGGTACACGGATAACATACCCGTTATCATCCATCAGAAGAACTTTCAGCCCTGCGAAGTTAGTCTGCGTGTGATTAGCTGGGGCTCGTGACAGTAACGCAAGCTTAGATTCATTTGAGCGATCAGGAATCCCAAGCTTTACTGTGAACGTAGCAGTACATCCCTTGCCAAGACCATCACTTTCAAGTGAAATCTGCCCTTCCATGAGATTTACAAACCTACACTCCAAAATGATATATAAGCATACAAAACAAAGTAAAATAGAAATACAGGGGAGGAATTCATGTAACCAACGGTGTCTTATGAAGTCTAAAATAAATAGAAAAAGTGCACAATTTCATTTGTCAGATAGTATATGTGTATACGTATGTGTGTGTAGATTGATCTTCTTCGCGGCTTAATCTTTTAGGTGGGCTGATATTTTATCATGGCACAAGAGCACGAGGTCACATGATTAAAACTCACTCCTGCCTCATCTATTGAAAACAATACTATGTTACTACTACTATTATTGCTCCCATGTGAGGGAGCATGTTTTTATTTTTTTTTAAATTTTTTTTAGATAATGTATATGTATATATTAAACTTCTTAAATTAAGCTTCCAAATGAGTGGGTAATTTATCATCCATTTCCATATTCATCAATATGGCAAGCAAACCTATTGATATTGCCAAAAGAAACCGGGTTCAAAATAGGCTGAGGCGATTTTAAATGTGACCAGGACTATGTAGCCTTGACAGACCAGGCCATGACCTGCAACTTTCAAGGCCTTTAGCCTTATCCGGCCAACTACTTCCACCACTGCCACCACTACAACCAAATCTTTTTCTTAAACCTTTGCAAAACCCCTTGTTGCTCCTCTTCAAAAGCTCCTTGTCAGACTATTTCATCGATGGAGGAGATGGGGGAACTGAAGGAAATGGTGGACATCATACTGATTTGGAAATCTTCAATTTTGATGCAAACCTGCTACTACTTTTGTATCTTTGTTAGCTAGTTCAAGATATCAGCCCGTTGTTTCACTTTCTTATTACTTTTTGATAGCCTCGCCAGCAGAAGCAAAAACAGGTAATGATATCAAATGAGCAGATAAGAGAAGAAAAAGAAGCGTTGGCTCAAATTAGAGGTGGCAAGAGAATTGTGCTGATCCTAGATTCTGAGAAGGATGAATTTATTGTTCGGAAAGAAATGTGGACGTCCTGGTGGCAGAAGAGAGGACCGAGCAAAAATTTGGCAATGGGTAATTTGTGGATTCAATATAGGGACATGTTCATGAATTTGATGCTTTTAGGAGGGTTGTAACCAGTGATATGGAATATTCGCTTTGGAGAGGTGTAAAAGGTGTGGCTGCACAGATAGATGGGGTTTCTGCTACTTAAGCATTGCTTTATGCTGTTGGATTGGGAAAAGGAGCCATCCCAACTACAGCAGCTGATATATGGGTCCTCAAAGATGGAATTGGGTATCTAACCAAGATCATGTTATCCAAATAGGCAAATATGGAAGGCATTTTGATGTCAATGCAAAAGGTTTGAGATTGTTTGCAGATCTCTTAGAAAATGCTGCTTATGGCATGGAAATCTTGACTCCTGCATTTCCAAATCTCTTTGTTCCTATTGATGCTGCTGCTGAAGCAGGACGATCTGCAGCTGTCTGAGGAAGCTAAGGACACAGCTGCCAATATTGACTGCTGATTGTGTCTCGGTTCTAAGCTTTCTGACATTGTTTAAGAACAGAGAGGATGCATCTGCCCTTTTTGACCTCTACAAGCATGAAGGTTACATTCTGACAGAACAACTGGAATTTTTTTGAGTATGTATATCCTTCTTTAGGTCATCTTTTCTTGTTATATTCATGTTCTTGGTTCTTCTTTCTTAGATATTCACTACACTGCCTTCTCTATTTCCTTAAAAAGAAAAAAAAAGAAAAAGAGGGGTGACATAATATACCTCTTTGAAATAGCAAGACCTAGGCCGCTGCCTCCAGAATTTTTCGTAGCTAGTGACTGCCCTTGAGCGAATTTCGTGAATACATTAGGAATATCTTCAAGGTTGATGCCTGATCCTGTATCTCTAACCTAACATCAAGAGTAAACCCATCAACTATTTTCATCACCATAAGTTATTGCTATCCCAATTCCCAAAAGTAAAAAAGTATACAAGTACATACCTGCACACAGAGAATAAAGTGATTATCACTCTGTACTGTGAAAAAGTCAGTAAGTCGAGGATCCCTTAAAGACTCTGAGACGAAAGCAGAAACTGAAACACCGCCCTCTTTTGTGAATTTCACTGCATTCCCAACAACATTTAACATGATCTGCATGAGCCGTTTTTCATCACCAATAGCATACTCTGGTATATCGGATGGCAAATTCAACCTCACAGTTAAATTTTTCACAGATGAAATAGGCATTATCAAGTTAAGAACCTGCAATCAGAAGAAAATGTCTAAATCAACCATCTAAATAGCGAAACCATCAAAAGAAGGTCATAAGAAATATACAAGTACCTCTCTAAAGAGAGCATGGAGGTTGAAAGTTCCGATTTCTAGTTGAAGACTGCCATCTTCAAGCCTTGAAAGGTCTAAAACATCATTGATAAGGGTAGCCAAAAGATTGCTGCTTTTGAGAATGGTTTCAACCATTAGACGTTGCTCAGGTGTCAGCTTAGTTTCCTGTAGTAGGGACGAGAGGGCAATAATGGCATGCATAGGAGTGCTCATTTCATGGTTCATGACGGCCAAGAAATCATTACGTGCACGAATAGCAGTTTCCGCTTCTCTCCTAGCCAGATCAAGGGCCACATTCTGGTCCATGAGAAGATCCCTTGCCCTCATAGATTCTTCTAATATTGCAGCATGTGAAAGAGCAACTGCCACCTAATGTAAAAGCAATACATAAACCGTGTAAGATTGGACAAGTAGATGTATTTAACAACTTTCAAATGATGACTAAGAAATATATTGGAACTAAAAGCATCAAAAGATAAAACTTTCAGAAAATTAACCTGATCAGCAACGACTTCGACAAGCTCCAGCTCATGGACATGCCACTGCCTTGCACTATCAGATGGAAGCATCAGAACCATGAGGGCATAATGTTTTGACGACATTTCTGGCCAGTCATTGATTTGAAAATTGGACAGATGAAGAAGGGGTACGCGTATGGCTACCACCTCTCCTGGCATGTATCTCCCTGCAGGACGAAGTCTTGCAACAGGAGAATTGGGAGAAATCTTTACAGCACGGTTTGTGCTGAATACTTGACTAATCACAGGAAGCTGTGTGGGTACAGTAAATCCAACGGGATTTTGATGGCGCAGAGTGTATGACAGTTGAAGCTCTACTCCACTCCGTGTCGGCATCCAGAGCGCGCATTCTTCCAAAGCTAAAGTTCTTCCTAACTCAACAAGTGTAGTCTTAAGTATAGTATGCCTGTCAAGAGTACTTCGTATTTCATGAGTCAACATTCTAACATGCCTTCCAGTCTCTTCCTGAGTTCGAATCAAGCCCATTTCTCGATCCAGTTCTGCAGCTTTATTTTTCAAGAATAACTCCCTAGTTTTCACACTTAACAAGTCAGGAATAATGTGCACTAGCATCAGAGCTGTCACACATGAGACAACAGCTGTGAAAACCTTGGCAATGGTCAGGACTATGGCCACGCTTCTCGAGTGAATGCCAAACGTCCATAAGTTAATGAAATGTGTAGCACCACAAAGCACTATAAAAGCACCAAACTGCACTAGAACCCATCGGTAAGGGAATACTGCAGATTTCTTGACAAAGTATATCAACTCTAATGGGATGGAGAAATAAGCAAATGCTATAAAGAAATCTGCTATGTATTGGTATTTCATCAACAATTCATCGGCAGACCATTGGGGCTCAATGCAGTTACACGACTCCATTGTCAATGAGTTTGCCTCAAGGCACGCGAATCTCAAGCTCACTAGCCACGCACCTGCAATAATTCATAGACACGACTTTTGCTCATGTGGGATCACCAATCACCCAAGATAGCTACATATGGAAATGACTTCATACATTAAAAGCATATACTATCTATTTTCAACAAACCGAAAAATATAATAGATACATGAAGCAAAACATTCAAGTTAGGAACTACAAGTAGGTAAGCAAGCTTCTTTGCTCCAAAATCCCTAGTCAAAATATTCAAGCTACTAGTCAAACTTCACTTCACTAGTTGCAGTTCAAAGGCAGCCATGAAATTCCATAAACAAAGTGATGTTGCTGCTGTAAATATATATAAAATGCATATCAACGACTTATACTCAAAATTTATTGTTCCCAAACCATTTGGAAAGAAACAAAAATTACCAACATCATTTATCTTAGGTCAAAGTCTCCCACGATCATCCATGGAGTGAAAAGGTTCAAAAAGTGATAAATTCAGCAACTTTTCATCACTCCGATCCAAATTCAGAAATCCAAAATGAGCACCGTAGCCAGCTATAATTAGACAAAAGTTTTCGCATTGAGCTTATCCAAGAAAAAAAAAATTGAGGCCTTTAAGATTATAACATCACAGTTTCGAGTCCAACCAAAATCCAATATGAAAAATTACAAGAAGCACACAGTGAAAACATATAATCGCCAGTTTCGAAAAATCCATTGGGAGGCAGTTTTTTTTTTCTTAATCTCTGAAAAGAACAGAACAAAAAAAAAAAAAAATCTCCACACAGAAGAACTTAAACTCTAGAATGATGAATATAAAGAAAAGAAAAAATAGCATTAAAAAGTACCATTTTCATCAAGATCTGTGAAGTCCAAGTTGCTGCAAAATCAGCAATTTTGTTTTTTAAGCTTGCTAAAGTGAAGGCACCCTACCCTGGTACATGTATCTTGACAAACATAATTAAATTCAATAACAAGAACCAAGTGATGAAGGTAAATCGTAAGGTACTTTTCCGAGAGTTGGTTTTGAAAAAGAAAAGGAAAAAATATTTATTATAAAAAAGGAAGACATTATTCGGCAATTCGCTCGTGGGCTGGGCTGTGGGCTGTGGGCTGTGGGCTGTGGGCTGTGGGCAAAACCTAGACTTCTGGCCTTCTGGGTGGGTGAGAGCCAATAAGGGTAGGAGGGAATTGGACACATCTTATTCATCTACTTGGTATAAGTGCGCTTGCAGACATATTGTAAATCTTTTGAAAAATGTACTTAAGAGATTTCAATATTTAGATTTAGAAATTGGTGGGTTCTATTGGCACCCTTAGTTTTACTATTTACACCATTTTTTTGATTATTTTTTTTCAATTTCCGACACTACACATATATTCTTGTTTTTACTTCCGTCACTACATTAGGAACGTCAGTGTCCTTTTCGATATCAATAACAGTGGACTGACGTTTCTAAGTTATGACACGTTTATAACGTAAATGTTGGCTATGGCCCGAAGGAGCAGATATGCCAACAATGGGAAAAGGCTTACTAAATGTCTTTCCTTGGGGTTTGAGTTTGAGTCTCCGTATTCCCCCTTGGAGGAGTCTTGAAATAAGCTAGTTCGTTTTTCATCAGTCATTTGAAAACCTTTCTCAAGCCAAAGAGTTCGCAAGGCAGAGGTTATGAAATAGTGTAAACGTCGGTGCCACTGACTTTCGTTTTTAAACAGTAACGTCAGTGGCACTGCTGTTGCTATTGAAAACCAACATCAGTGCGTTCATTAAAAAAATCCGTGGTGTCGAAGTAATTTTTTGTGGTACCGGGAGTAATAGGATGCCAGTAGTAAAAAAGATGGTGTCAATAGAACCCCCCTTAGAAAATATAGAACTGCAGCAATACTCTATTTTTTACTATACAATACAGATTGTGTAAAGTTTCAATTACATGTAGCGCATTCTTCTAGATTTAATAAATTTACCTTTATATTTACCGTATTATGTAAAATAGAGAATCTGATTTATTTTATCTTGGATATAAATTTTGTAAACTAGATAAATATGTATTTAAAACTGTAAAATAGAGAATTTGTTTACAGCATCGTATGCGAGTGTTCTAAATCCTCAATCATTATTGTATAATAACTCTTGTCCGTATCTCAGTCGTTGGCGATACTATTTTGCTTTGTTTGAGATTTTATTTAAGAATTTGTAGTGGTTGGATGCAAAAGGGGCTTCGAAATCATTGTGAAACATGTGGACAAAACTAACGTAATGGCCTTATGAAGAATTGAGATGCATTACATTAATTATATTGTGGTGATTTTTTCTTTTAGGGAAGTTGATTTTTTGATCCAAAGAGAGAGAGAAAGGCTCGGAGAAGAGGTTTTAAACATAGAAGGGTTTGGAGAAGTCCTTCGGATGGTTTGGTGAATAATTAACATATAAAAGGCTTGAGAAGGGCTTTTAAATAAAGGGTTTAGGGCTTGGAAAAATAATTGGAGCAAATAAAAGCCTTCTAGTCATGTGTAGCAATAGTATATTTTTATTAGTAGTATTTTTTGATTGGGAGAAGGGCCAGGGGATTTATGTATTGGTTGTATTATGGTTAGGCAATTCCGAATATGTAATATCCCGAATTCGATTTCTATCATTTATTATTCATAATATATGTAATGTATTATGATAATTATATTAAACAAACCATAAGATATGCTGAAAACCCATAGGAAACATAATAACACATATTTCGAATTTCGGCCCCACGAGCAGTACGTTGGGGAGCAACGACAGTCCCGGTGGAGTTTGAATTTAAAAGTTAACTCCCTTTATTCTGGCAAATCTTATGATTTCCTGTATTTTTCTCAACTCTCGTCATTTCACGCACCTTAAATACGAGACTCAACTCTTTAACACTTTATATTTCCAAGCATTTTCTCCAGTTCCTCTCATATATCTCTCAAAATTCTAGAGTCTTTTATGCAAATATACTCGAGGAATTCAGTGTTCTTCAGGCCTTTCAGTGTCTAAGTAAATCCTACTCATATTCTCAGAGGTCTAAGCATTCTTAATAATCAAAGACTGAGGTTTCATGTGTTTTCTTAAGTAAAAACAAAGATTGGTGGATGTATGTGAGGAATTCTTCATAGTTGAAAAAGAGAATGCACTTCATTCCCCGATCAATACAAGTAAGAATTCAAGAATCAAACATTTTTGTCATTTTATGTGTTTGAGACTTTAAACATGCAAATATGCTTATGTTTTTCATGTTCTGGACTTGATTACTGGGTGTGATCAACTCTCGACTTTACATGAATTAACTAAAATGGTTCATAACAAAGTTGATGCAGGTCTGGTGATAATCAAATATTAGAGGACGATGGTCGTTCAGGATTTCCGGCCTATTAGTCTCTGCAATTCCATTTATAAACTCATTTCTCGAACAATGGTAAATCGCTTAAAGCCTGTCATCGACTCCGTTATCTTAGGGAATCAAAGTGCATTCATATTTGGAAGGCTTATTACGGATAATGTCATTGTGGCCTTTGAGGCTTTTCATTCTTTAATGCATGTTTGCGCGGGAGTGAGCACTATGCGGCCCTAAAGCATGATATGGCAAAAGCTTTTGATAGGGTGCAGCGGGATTATTTGTTTGTTGTGATGATTGTGATGAATTTTCCACCCAGGTTTGTTTTCCTTGTGCGGCGTATGGTGACATCTGCTTTCTTTAAGGTTTCATTTAATGGTAGACCTACCAGGGGAATTGTGCATAATCGGGGTATTCGAAAAGGTGACCCACTATCTCCTTTTTCTCTTTATTTTATGTGATGAGGGGCTTTCTGCACTTATCCATTAAGCGACTATAGAAGGCGTTTCATTCGGCCATAGGGAGAAGTTTTGGTTACTCATCTATAGTTAGTACCAATGAAGATAAAAATCTTTGAAGAAAGTTTTTCCCATTTGTGTCTACATTAGAGTGTGAGTCGTGTCAGTTAGCAAAACAGCAGAAATAGAGCTAGGCCTTTTCTTCCTTTCTTCCCACAGGTGCGGGAGCAATTATAATAATTGATAGGGAAGTACCCGCTCTTGTTCTTGATGTGGTATGGTACTTGACTTTCTGCTTTTTGTTTTAGAAAGGAAAACTGCTGAGTTGATGAACGTCGGAGGGTCGGGCTGAAATTGTGTGGAGTATTTTGGCCCATTATGACACTTTGTCAGGGCAGTGCATTAACTCTCAGATGTCTAGTCTATTTTTCAGCAAGCTGGTCGAAGATGACAACATGGAGGATTTCATTCTGTATCTCGGTGTTCCGTTAGGCATTGGAACCGGGAAGTATTTGTGGTTTCCATTTATGATAGGGAGATCAAAGAAGCAGGTCATTCGGTATCTTGAGGATTGTGTAAGAAACAAGCTTAGTGGGTGGAAAGTGAAATTTTATATTAAGCGGCTCGTGAGATATTAATTAAGAGTATGTTACATGCAATTCCAACATTTGTCATGCAGTGTTTCCCTATACCGCATGCGCTTATCAACACAGTAGAATATTTGATCAAGCACTTATTTTGGGGTGGCACTCTGGAGAAGCACTAGATACATTGGAAGAAATATGAGTTATGCACTATGCCCAAAGACTTGGACGTCTTGAATTTCTAGGATTTTAATTGCTTTAATCTCGTGCTTCTTGACAAGCAGGTGTGGAGGGTGTTGAAGCTTCCGAACACTCTTGTTAGCCAGGTTCTCTTGCTGAATATTCTCATAATAGTAATTTGCTTGATGCTCCTTTGGACCACGGCCATATTTCTTGTGGCGTAGTTCGCTAGATGGTCATGATATCCTTGTGCTTGGCTTGAGATGACGGGTTGGTGATGGTTCTTTAATCAACATATATTCGGATGCATGGCTTCCCCTACCTCACTCTTTCAGTACTGGTTCTGCTTGTTGCCATATGATTCTAAAGTTCAATCTCTTGTCCTTCCTGGCTCACATTCCTAGGGTCGTGATTTGGTTCTAGCATTTTTTTCTCTTGAGGCCCAGGAAATCCTCAGCATTCCCCTGCCTTTGGGTACTCATGGTTATGATATCATGTGGCACTATGACCTTAGGGGTCGATACACAGTTAACCGGATATATGTTGGCTACTGAGTTTTATCATGGATAGCTTTTTCAGTCACGTCCCTCGTTTTATAGTCGGCCGGATGTTGTGTGGCGGCAGATATGGTCTATACCGATTCGGCCGCATATCGCGAATTTTGATGGCGTTGCTTGCATGACTATCTCCCGGTGGGGGAATCTCTTAGTAAGAGAGGTATGGGTAGCACCGTAGCAGAGCTTGTGGCTGTGCATGTCTTCTTTGGAGAATCCCATCATGCTTTGTTCTTATGCACTACTCCTCAGGTAGTGTAGGCGTGTTTTGTTGAAATAGTGTCCTAAACCCAATCGGGTTGGGCCGGATCCGACCGGGTCGTATCATTTCTACTATTTCTTTATGTTTATACATATATTAAATGACTTTTTGTTATAATATATTTGATCTTTTAGCGGACCAATTATGATATTGTATTTATGATAACGTCCCTAGTGTCAAAATGTGAAAGAGAAATCATAATAGTGATTATGGTTGATGAGATCTTGACTCACTTTAATTGGTTTGATACTTAAATGTCTCTAGTCTTATGTGCTATTAAATGGGACATTAATAGTACAATTAGACTAGCACGTATTATGTCTTCTATCTTATTAAAGATAGGGATATATATCACCTATCAAAGTGTAGAGACACTTGGACTGTACGTGGACGTGTATTGGAGAATGCATACGTTAGACTAACCCACTTGCTTTATTAAGTGTCGCACTATGTGGCGGTTGAGTAATTAGCCTAAGACCGGAGTCTTCATGACATCACGGTGTGGATTGTCATGCTTTGACACTATTGAGGTTTCCCCTAGCCACGGGGCGATCATGCGGTAGTGATTGGGTATGATACTGAAGCATGCATAGGATTCATGTTGCTCGTCCGGAATTCGCGTATCCTATGAATATCAGTAAGTATCCGAAAGGGTCTTCTTATAAGGAATGTCTTACTCTTGTGAATATTTGCAAAGTGGAAGTAAATGAGTTACTTCGAAAGAGAATGATATCCAGATTATAAGATATAGTCGTTAATGTATTGACACTTGAGATACGACCGTATGGATATTGTAACAGCGATAGGATTCTATTTACACGGTAACCGTTTCACATGAAAGGTAGTAGTTATTGCATTTGACTCTTCTGATGATTGGGGGTCATGACGCGTGTTGCTAGACGCTATCCATGATCATTAGGCATGAAGGGCATTTTCATAATTGCACATTGTGTCTACGGCCAACATATTCGGAAGCCGATCAGGTCACACACATAAGGACTTCTAGCCGGATTAAAATGAGGTTATAGTGATAACCAAATAAGGAAAGTTTTATCTCGACTATAAAGTAATATAGTGATAAATTAATATTGTGGTATTTATTTATTATGAATAAATATAATACAAGATATTAATTATGTTGATTAATTAAATATATACATATTAGCTATGTGGGGCGAAATATACATATGTATATGTGATATAAATGTATTTTGTGAATTAATTATTCATAGTTTTATATTAATTAATTAAGAATATTCTTGGATTTATTTAATATAAGATATTAAATTAAATGAGATAAATTTATAATATCTATTTCCTTTATTTTACTAGTAAAATGTTTTCTTTCTCCCTACTCCACTCAGAAGCTTTTCCCATTGGGAAAACTAGTAGTATGGGGCGCAGGTCACCCCTATATAAATAAGGGGTTGGCTAGCTATTTTGAACATCACAATTAGAAGAGTTCTAAACTACTAGAATAGAGAACTTCATGCAGAGAGTTTTGAGAGAGAGAAAATGTCGGTCTAGGAACCGAGTTTTTCTGGTAGCAATCCATGATGGGATTCCAGCGGGCTGTTCGTGTGGACTAGCGGTATAGGCCGCACACTTGGGCGGCTTCATACAGAAACTACAACCGTACGTAGACAAACCGACGATCTATTTTAGATTATCCAAGGTATTTCTTAGTCTAACTTTTATGCATGTTGTTTAAACGAAGTCGATATTGGGAAAAGGAATTACAATTTTTGAATTCCGCTGCATTCCCGCGTAGATTTCCTAACATGTTTATGGTATTCAGTCCTTTCTAGTGGTTTGAAGTTGTGTCAGGATTTTCGATCGTTGATTGGATTTCTTTATGCTGCGTGTGAGGAGGTTTATCTGGTTCGTTTCACGACTTCACCTTGGTATATTTGGAAATCACGGTTTACCTCGCTTTTTGAGGAACAACCTGTGAATATTTGGAGAATAATCTCCACAATGGAGTGTGATGTGCGTGAATATGTGGACCTTCTGCGGTATACCATTAGTCGGTCTGAAGGTTCGCCTTGGCTTTTCTAAATAATTGACAAACGGTATTGATAACGCTAGTAGTAATTACTCCCCCATGCTATGTAGATTGACGACGAGACAAAACAAGACATTTAAGATTAATTATTCTGACTACGGGATTCATCCCCTAAAATAGATCTAGCTCCGGTTAGGCCATCTAGATCATCGTGTCTCCATTACGTGACTTCACATTTTTAGTCTCCATCTCATATAACTTCTGACACAATTACGAAACTAGAGATGCCGGTATAAACCGTAACCTCATCTAAGCAACATTCCTATGGTTAGGCGTACTTCTTAGACACCGATTCAATCTCTGTCCTAAATAACAAACACTTTTTAGGTCTCATGTTAAATTACGATGACAAATAATTAAGTTGATCAAGTTTAATTACTCGTTTGAATTACAAAGCGAGAACCCGACGTAGTCGAAGCCGTTCACGTACAAATCAAGAACATCACAGATCTTGCTACCAACGAGACATAAGCTCGCCGCCAACAAGCTCGTATCCGAATCGATTTGCTCGTGAAACGTCTTTTACGTCTCGCATCTACATAAACATGGGTTCGTAAATTAACTACATCACGAAATCAATACACAAAAAGACTACTCCATAACGAAATAAATTAGATCTACGAATAAAGATTGCATAATTGAGTAGACATTACCCTCGAAGACGAGCGTGATTCCCACTCTTCGATACAATCTCTAACCGGAGATTCTAACGACTCCGTAATGAAAGAACATAAAATAAAATAAAGAAAACATATATATAAAAACAATGTTGTGAATTGTATTCTGGAGTATTTCTATGGTGTATATGGCGTGTGGTATATGCCTCTATTTATAGGGGTTTAAGCTAATTAAGAGATATACTTCAAAATATCAAAATAAATAAGAGATAACTCTCGGCCGATCTCAAAATGTGACATGCGCCCCCCTAATTGCGTCCTCCATAAAGTCGGCGCCATCATGGATTGGTTTGCCGGCTTTTGTCATGCTTATCCGATCTTTATCTTTAATGCATCTTGGATTTATCTTGAGATTTAATTATTCCACTTGTATTTATCCTTCATAATTATCCAAATCTGCAAAATAGATATTTATCCCAAAATAAATCATATTTAAATAAAAATGGATAAATACCAAATTATATAATATAAACGGATAAATACCAAATTATATCTTATAAATGGATAAATACCAAATTATATAATATAAATCACATAACATTAAATAATCCATATAAACAGGTGATTTATCATAAAATATATATTATTAATCCCGATTTAAGGATAATGTTGATGACTTTTACGGGTATAATTTGACCGTCATCAACTACCCCCCACTTAGATTTTGATCGTCCCGAACAAAGCATCAATAAGTCATTCCCTAAGATAACTTTTCCCGTGGTCAAATCATACTTATACAAGAAACTCGAGTCAACTCATACCACTTATGCTCATAAGGTACCCATTATTCACTACTCATCATGAATCGAAGTGATGTGTGCATGTGCATTTAGTTTTATCTATTCGTGGCAAGATTAAAGTTTATGCTAACTTCGCAGTCTTAACCTACCAACATCAGCATTCCCACTTCTTAAGCCTCGCAATGGGTAAAGACATGGTGCAATAAGCAAGAGCGTCATCCATAAGGTTTTTGGACTTGGAGACCGAGAGAAAATACTCAAGCCTCTTAAAAATTTGAATTTTTTCGCATTTCTGTAGTTTCAAGCTTTAACACCTCTCAAGAAAGAAACTTGCTTTAAAAGTAAAGTATGCATTGCAAGAATCCTCCTCTCACAGATTAGTGGAAGCATTGAATATTACCATAAGCGCGAAGCTACTTTGGTAATGTTACTACAAGCCCAGTGTTTATCTCATTGTCAAAACACAGATAATTCTCAAGCTTATTACTCCGCTTTTGATGGCTAAAAGATAAGAATACATCAGCAGATAAATATCGACTCTAGGTCTGCATAACCAATCATCTACACAATGTACATATAATTCTTCTCAGTTATATGATTTGTGCGGAATTCGTCGATTCAAATTGAGTAAGCAAATAATAAATAACTACTTGCACTAGTTGGCATGAATATCCTTAAATTTACATCCACATAAGTATAAAATGATCACGTAATCATGCAACTTGGTTCTTTCCCTATCAATTCTATGTATAAGAACTCACAATTCTAAGGGTACGAGATAATTAATTTGGCATTTGTTCAAAAAATTTCATTTTTCACCGTTTCATTTAATTTTTCAATTATAACACATCATGGCTAAGTCTCCTACCCCCCCCGGCCCCCACTTAATCTTGGCATTGTCCCCAATGACAAAGAAAAATGAGAATTTAAGAAAAAGACTTAGCTCTGGAAACGGCTCTCAAGCAGATGCAGAATGTCATTGTAGACCAAGCACGTCGTAGAGAAGCAATCGAAAACCTGTTTAAGCAAACCAAACAGAAACTCCACGAAACCGTTAATAACATGTCAATGGAAGTCATAAAATAATGTGGCAGTAATTAGATATAACATATCCAAAAACAATTTAAGCCACTTTATTTCATACAACCAATGACACGGAAAACCAAAGAGTTAAAACTATAAAACTCACATGTCGGCTATCAAGGAAAAAACCTCGTTTATTCCGAACTTAGAATCGGAACATGGCGAGATGAAAAAAACCTTAACAGTCTCATGCTACTTTATTCAAACAAAACAAAAACAAAAGATAGTTTTTAAGAAATAGTTCTGAGTTTATAGTCGCCAGCTCGACTCAGCTCAATGATGGTTTAAGTATAGGTGGGATCTTCAAAAGTGAAGACTTCCTCCTCCTTACCTTGACCAAGACCAACATAATGTTTCACACGGTGTCCAGTAACCACAAAAGTGGATTGGTCTTTAAGGTTCAATAATTCAACAGCTCCGTAAGGGAAAACCTTACTCACTCTATAAGGGCCATACCATCGTGATTTTAACTTGCCAGGGAAGAGTCTCAAGCGCGAATTATAAAGAAGAACCAGATCGCCTTCCTTAAAGGTGCGGTCCAATATCTTTTTGTCATGAAATTTCTTCGTGCGCTCCTTAAAGATTTTAGCATTTTCATAAGCTTCCAGACGAAACTCCTCTAGGCGAGTCAACTCTAACAACCTTCTTTCTCCAGCTAAACTCTCATCAAAATTCAACATACGCGTAGCCCACATGGCACGGTGTTCAAGTTCAACCGGTAGATGACATGCTTTACCAAAAAAAATCTTATAAGGGGACATACCAATAGTCGTCTTATAAGCGATTCTATAAGCCCATAAAGCATCATCTAATCGCAACGACCAATCCTTTCTAGTCGTATTCACAAGTTTTCTCCAAAATGCGCTTTATTTCTCGATTTGTAACCTCAACTTGTCCACTTGTTTGAGGGTGATAAGCGATAGCTAACTTGTGTCTAACCCCGTACTTAATCCTCAACTTTTCAAACGGCCTATTACAGAAATGGCTTCCAGTATCACTAATAATGGCACGAGGGGTTCCAAACCACGTAAAGATATTTTTCTTTAAGAACTTCAGTACAACTTTCGCATCGTTAGTAGGCGAAGCAATGGCCTCAACCTATTTGGACATGTAGTCGACTGCCACTAAGATATAGCGGTTGGAAAAAGACGAAGTAAAGGGTCCCACAAAATCAATACCCCAAACATCAAAGAGTTCCACCTCTAGGATATTCTTTAGTGGCATTTCATTCCTTCTCGAGATATTTCCCGTCATCTGGCAAGAATGACAAGATCTAGCATATTGATGCGCATCTTTGAACAAGGTCGGCCAGTAAAAACCACATTGGAGAACTTTCGCATCAGTCTTGTCTCCTCCATAATGTCCTCCGGCCTCATAAGCATGGCAATGTCTAAGGATATCATACATCTCTTCTTCCGGCACACATCTCCTAAAGACATTGTCGGATCCTAGCTTAAAAAGATAGGGTTCTTCCCAATAATAGTGCCTAAGATCTTTGAAGAATTTCTTTCTTTCTTGGGGGTTGAGATTTGGTGGCAAGTATTTCGCGGATAGATAATTCACAAAGTCTTTAAACCATGGTTGTTTCTTCTCCTTCACAACCTCAATACGCGAAGATACTGCTGCGCAATCATCGTTTCCATGTATGGCCGTGATGGAGAATAGTTGTTCATCAGGAAATGTTTCTCCAATCTCGGTCATTGGCTCATTTTCCTCTATTTGTAAACGGGAAAGATGATCTGCAACCAAATTCTCAGATCCTTTCTTATCACGGATTTCTACATCAAATTCTTGCAATAGTAGAATCCATCTCAATAACCTTGGTTTGGAATCTTGTTTGGCTAAAAGATACTTCAAATCCGCATGGTCAGTCCAAACAGTGACTTTAGATCCTACTAGATAAGATCTAAACTTGTCGAAAGCAAAGATGACAGCCAGAAGCTCTTTCTCAGTAGTTGCATAATTCCTTTGAGCAGTATTTAAAGTTCGACTAGCATAGTAGATGGGCCTAAAGATCTTGTCTTTCCTTTGTCCTAAGGCAGCACCTACAGCAGTATCGCTTGCATCGCACATCAACTCAAAAGGTAGATTTCAATCAGGCGCAATCAGAACGGGTGCAGTAATAAGCATGTTCTTTAACTTATTGAAAGCTTTCATGCACTCATTAGTAAACACAAATGGCACATCCTTGGCCAATAACTCAGTAAGAGGTCTAGAGATTACGGAAAAGTCCTTCACAAACCGACGGTAGAATCCTGCGTGGCCAAGAAAACCTCGCAATGTCTTAAGATTGGTTGGTGGAGGCAGTTTTTCAATCACTTCTACTTTTGCTCTATCCACCTCTATACCGTTCTTTGAAATACGGTGGCCAAGTACTATACCTTCAAGTAACCATAAGATGACATTTCTCCCAGTTAAGCACCAGATTCGTCTCCTCGCATCTCTTCAACACTCTTGCTAGATGCGTGAGACACGAATCGAAATCATCTCCAAATACGGAGAAATCATCCATAAAGATCTCTAGGAAGTCTTCAACCATATCAGCAAACAGAGAAATCATGCATCTTTGAAACGTTGTTGGTGCGTTGCACAAACCAAAGGGCATTCTATTATAAGCAAAGGTTCCATATGGACATGTAAAAGTGGTCTTCTCACGATCCTCGGGTGAGATATGAATTTGATAGTATCCCGAGTAACCGTCAAGAAAGCAATAAAACGCATGTCCGCTCAGTCTCTCGAGCATTTGATCAATGAAGGGAAGAGGGAAGTGATCCTTACGAGTAGCATCATTCAGCTTCCTAAAGTCAATGCATACTCTATGACCAGTAATGAGTCTAACAGGAATTAACTCGTTTAACTCATTGGCTTGTACAGTAAAACCCCCCTTCTTCGGAACTACGTGGATCGGGCTAACCCATTCACTATCAGAGATAGGAAAGATGATTCTCATCTCTAACATCTTAATAATTTCATCCCTAACCACGTCCTTCAATTGTGGAGTCAACCTTCTTTGGGGTTGTACAACCGCTTTCTTTGCAGGATCAACGGAGATTTTATGCATGCAAACGCTCAGACTAATGCCCTTGATGTCAGCTATAGTCCATCCAAATGCTCCGCGATACTCTCTCAACACTCTCATCAGCTTTTCTTCTTGTATTTCACTCAAGGCAGAGGAAATGATAAGCGGGAAGGTTTCATCTTGAAGGAATACATACTTCAAATGTGCAGGCAGAGGTTTCAATTTCAGATTGGTAGGAGGTTCTTCTAGCGAGGTCTTTAACTTTTGTCCAGTTAGCTTGAGTTCAAAGAACATATGCCAAGTCGATCTATGGTAGAATTTCTCGACATCGGTAGATTTCATCTCCTCAACATGTCCAGGGGTTCCTCTACTACATCCAGGCCATATCACTTTCTCTTCTTCGCTCTTCACATATGGAACTTCATCTTCTAACTCTAGGGTAGCCTCGAGGAAATCCTTAATATCCTCATATTGTTGGAAATCACTGACAAGCTTGTCAACAGAATCCAACATGAAACATGCATCCTCTTCATTGTCAGGTGTCTTCATAGTGCCAAGCACGTTGAATGCTATTTCATCTCCATTAACTCTTAACACTAACTCTCCTTTGTAAACATCGATAAGCGTCCTACTAGTGGCCATAAAAGGTCTTCCTAAGATTAGGGGCACTTCGTAGTTAGCTTCCATATCTAGCACAACAAAGTCGACAGGAAACACAAACTTCTCAACTCTTACTAGCACATCCTCAACCACTCCACAAGGTTCCTTAACTGAACGATCAGCTAATTGCAAAGTAATTGAAGTCTTTTTAAGGTCTTTCATGCCTAGCTTTTGGAAAATGGATAGAGGCATCAGATTTATGCTCGCTCCTGGATGGTTATGGTTAGGCTTATATCCTCCCCATTGATTTCCTTGTTTCCCAATGTAGTTGGCTTCTTCAGTACCAGCATTCTCACTTTGAGGTATCACTTCGATTCCAGTCCCTTTTTCTACTCTTGCCATCCTCTCTTGCATTCCATCTACCTTACTGTTGATAACAGACAGTTGTTCTAAGATTTTGGTTGATGCACTATCCTCAAATATGTCAGCGGCCATCTTCACAGCAGCTATGTCATTGCCTCCCCATTGACTATTCATCGCTATTTGCTCCATCTTTCCTTGTGCCTCCTCAGGAGATAAAAGGACAAACGCTCCATTGCTAGAGGCGTCTACTCTAATTTTCTCGGTCTCTCTCAATCCATGGTAAAAAGTTTGCATTAAAAGCCAAAGAGAGATATCATGATGAGGACACTTTCTCATAGCTTCCTTAAAACGCTCCCAAGCTTGATCAAAACTCTCCCCAGGTTGTTGCTTAAATCCTAAGATATCCTGGCGTAACTTAAAGGTTTTTCCTAAAGGAAAATACTTATTCATGAACTTTTGCAACAGTTGTTCCCAAGTAGTGATAGATCCAGCCTCTAGAGAGAGTAGCCATTGCTTAGCTTTATCTTTCAAAGTGAAAGGGAAAAGCTTAAGACGAATGTTCCCCTCCGGGATTAATTCTGGTTTCACAGTGCTAACGATTTCCAAGAAATTTGTCACATGAACACCAGGATCCTCGTTTTGGACTCCATGAAAAGTGGAATAGTTGGTCACCATTTGAATTACATTAGGCCTAGGGTGATAGACTTCCGCAGCATTTTGCGGTGCCACGATAGCGGGAATGAATTGCTCAATAGTGGGCGTTGCATAACTTTGCAAAGTGCGCCTCGCAGCTTGGTTTCCATTATTAGCATCAAGATTGTTCGCATTATTAACATTATTGGCATTATTAATAACTTCAGGATTAATTACCTGGTTCGGATTGACCGGAATGCCTTCCATTTCCGTTTCAGATTCAGAATGCTCAGAATGATTGGTTGTATGTCCTTCTTCCAATTCGTGCTCGCTTTCCTCAAGATTTGGATCCTCTTCTCCTTGTTTAGCCAGTTCTCTAGCTAACTTTCTATTTCGCCTTGCAAATTTCTCTATTTCAGGATTATATGGCTCAAGCTGTTCCTTCGATTTCCGGGTAGCATACTATAAAATAACAAAAAACAATAAAACAATTAAAAACTTTAAAGGCTAGGCCTTTAACTAGACTAACTAATAAAAACGAAACTAAAACAGACTCTATTCACAATATTTACGAATTTACTTTTAATAAAATAAGCTATACTTAATTTAATGACATGAGTCCTCGGCAACGGCGCCAAAAACTTGATGTCGGGTCAAGTAAAATAAAAATACTCGATACCTAAATAACACACTAGCAAGAGAACTAGGTTCAATCGTAGTATAGTTAGATAGAGTCGAGGTCGATCCCACAGAGACTCGGCTTAAACGAAATACGACTTATTAAATTAAAAAGTAACTTAAAGGCGGTCTACGACCAACAAATAACGTAGAAATAAAATTGACACAATAGAAACACAAAACCAACAAAGACACAACGACACTAAAACACTTATTTTTCTAGGCTTTATAAATAATTGACAAACGGTATTGATAACGCTAGTAGTAATTACTCCCCCATGCTATGTAGATTGATGACGAGACAAAACAAGACATTTAAGATTAATTATTCTGACTACGGGAGTCATCCCCTAAAATAGATCTAGCTCCGGTTAGGCCATCTAGATCATCGTGTCTCCATTACGTGACTTCACATTTTTAGTCTCCATCTCATATAATTTCTGACACAATTACGAAACTAGGGATGCCGGTATAAACCGTAACCTCATCTAAGCAACATTCCTATGGTTAGGCGTACTTCTTAGACACCGATTCAATCTCTGTCCTAATAACAATCACTTATTAGGTCTCATGTTAAATTACGATGACAAATAATTAAGTTGATCAAGTTTAATTACTCGTTTGAATTACAAAGCAGAGAACCTGACGTAGTCGAAGCCGTTCACAGACAAATCAAGAACATCACAGATCTTACTACCAACGAGACATAAGCTCGCTGCCAACAAGCTCATATCTGAACCAGATTTGCTCGTGAAACGTCTTTTACGTCTCAGATCTACATAAACATGGGTTCGTAAATTAACTACATCACGAAATCAATACACAAAAAGACTACTCCATAACGAAATAAATTAGATCTACGAATAAAGATTGCATAATTGAGTAGACATTACCCTCGAAGACGAGCGTGATTCCCACTCTTCGATACGATCTCTAACCGGAGATTCTAACGACTCCGTAATGAAAGAACATAAAATAAAATAAAGAAAACATATATATAAAAACAATGTTGTGAATTGTATTCTGGAGTATTTCTATGGTGTATATGGCGTGTGGTATATGCCTCTATTTATAGGGGTTCAAGCTAATTAAGAGATATACTTCAAAATATCAAAATAAATAAGAGATAACTCTCGGCCGGTCTCAAAATGTGACATGCGCCCCCCCTAATTGCGTCCTCCATAAAGTCAGCGCCATCATGGATTGGTTTGCCGGCTTTTGTCATGCTTATCCGATTTTTATCTTTAATGCATCTTGGATTTATCTTGAGATTTAATTCTTCCACTTGTATTTATCCTTCATAATTATCCAAATCTGCAAAATAGATATTTATCCCAAAATAAATCATATTTAAATAAAAATGGATAAATACCAAAATATATAATATAAACGGATAAATACCAAATTATATCTTGTAAATGGATAAATACCAAATTATATAATATAAATCACATAACATTAAATAATCCATATAAATAGGTGATTTATCATAAAATATATATTATTAATCCCGATTTAAGGATAATGTTGATGACTTTTACGGGTATTATTTGACCGTCATCAATGGCCTTGAAGTTAATTCTGCTGCTAAGAAAGTAGAGTTTTTATAGTATTTAGCGCGAATTACCTGGCCAGCGAATGGATGTCGGTAAAGTGATAAGTCGCCAAGCCTGCTTTGCCAATAATGCCATATTAAAACATTCCAGATCTCTGAACCCCAGGCTGCCCATATTCTTAGGTAAGCAACAAGTTTCCTAGCTCTCCCAATGAACCTTCTTCTAATGCTTTGTATCTCCCCAGAGAAAGCGTCGAATTTTCCGCTCCAGCTCCTGTATGATCGTAGTAGGAATCTTGAAGTATTGCATGATAAAAGTAAGTATTGCCTGTAATATTTCCTTCGTAAGGATTTCCTTCCCAGCTGGTGAGAGAAACTTGCCTTTCCAACCCGAAAGCTTCTTCCATTTACGTTTTTTTTCTTCAGGAAAGCAAAAACTTGTATTTTATTGCGCCCCTTCAAGTAAGTAGACCCAAATATTTCCCAGAAACCATCACCAATAGGAACATGTAGCACGTTAACAATCTCCTCGCGCACCTCCTCGATCTTTTGTATCCTTACTAAAATACAAGTCGGATTTATGAAAATTAATAGTTTGACCAGACACTGCACCATACCCCGCAAAGAGATCAATTAAATTTTTCACCGCTCCATCAACAGCTTCAAAGAAAAGTATGATGTCATCTGCATATAAAATACGAGAAATGTGATCAATTATATGTATTTAATTTTTGACACAAATTCTAGGTTCGGTAATGAACCAAATCATAGACTTGATGTACCAAAACTACTAGAAATTATTATTTTTAATATGGACTGATACCCTTAAAAAAAAAAAACACCAATCAATATCCTTAAAATTGATGACATGATGTGTTCTAATACTTGTATCTAAACAACCTAAAAATTAGTATTTTGTTGAAGTCAGAATCATGCATATTTGTACACATTAATTATCAGAAGCAACCTTTATCAAATGGATGATACAATAATGCTAGATTCTTATTGACCACATCAAACATCACAATGTATAATCCAAACATTCTTTCTATAAAGTAAAAACGCGTGACCAAATAAATCCCAATTATGTTTGAATTATCAACTAAAAAGGAGTGAACGTGGCAATGATCAAAACGCTTGATCCATGTTTAGGCAGTTATGTGCACTGTGCAGTTGGAAGTCAAAGATATTGATTTAACATTTTGAGGGACATTATGGATGTTGATTTATCTAATTTATTTGTCTTTTTCGACTTGTCGTGTTTTCCTATAATGTTCGGACTGCGCATAATTATTTGTTTTTTTTATGCATGATGATCGCGTTAGCTGTAGCCGTTCTATTGGTGAGACTCCTAACATCTTGCAGATTTATATCCGTTATTTGAGGAATGTCAATAATGGTTTGAACTGTTGGGTGTAGGGGTGGCTCCGGGCCGGGTCGGGCCGACCCGCGGGCCGGCCTAGGCGGGGCCGGGCGGGGGGATCAGGCCCGGGCCCTATACACGGGGCCGGGCGGGCCGGGCTTGGGCGGGTTGCGGGCGGGGCGGGCCGGTCTTATGGGGCCCCGCCCGGCCCTCGGGCGGGTTTGGGCGGGTTTTGGGCGGGTCGGGCCGGTTCCGGGTTTTTTATTTTTTATTTATTTTTTATTTTTTTTTTTGCAAATTTAAAACATGTTAATAACTTAAAAAAAATGATTTACGTTTTACGTTTTTTATTATAAGACATATAATACATGTATTTAATACGTTTTATTATAAGACATATAATACATGTAAACATTTACGTTTTTTATTATAAGACAATATAATAAATGATAATAAACATAAATATATAATATTATCAAAAGATCATATTTTTATTAATCGTAAATAAAAATTACATTTATATAATACATTATTACAAGTTTACAACTATTGTTTACATAAAAAAGTACATTATTACAATAAATTATATTATTACAACTTTACAACTATTGTTTACATAAAAAATTACATTATTACAACACAAAAAAATATAAATAAATGGGCTTGGACCCGATTATTATAATAATCAAAAATTACTTCCTCAATTCCATTGGATTTTTGGTAGTAACTAGTAAGTAGTAAGTGCTAAGTATAACGGGGGTAGAATTGGGTTTTGGCATTTGGGTAGTAAATATGTGGAGGTAATAGGTATGATGATTGAGTTTTTGGTAGTAAGTAACTAGTATGTAAGTATGTTGGAGACTTGCGGGGGTAGTAATTTAGTATATTTGAGTTTTGGCTCTTTTGGGTAGTAACTACTAACTAGTAAGTATGTAACTATGTTGGAGTGGAGGTGGAGGTATGAATGTAATAACCAATAAGTATGTTTGGGAGTTAGAACTTGGGCCTTGGGGCTTGGGGTAATTTAATTCAATGGAATGGAGGAAGTATGATTTTGTAAATTATAATAATTAGGCTGCCTACGTATCTCAAAAGAATCAAAGCCCACGTAGTTCTGTGTCACTTACCTTGGTCATTGGATGGATTGGTAGATGGTTGGCTTAGTCTTCATAATAATCATTCGTTGATGGAGATCCTGATCCGGATGTTGTGTATTCTAACCACGGATCTTCTTCGTCGTTTTTATCTTCTTCGAACTCCATGTCTTGTGTCCGTCTATTGGCTCTTTCCCGATGGACCCAATCCCCGTTGCGACACATATCTTGACCGACTCGGCGGTCAAACTCGTCCGGTAGTCGGTGACGATTCTTCTACCCGAACTAAATGCGGACTCGGACGCAACAAGAGGCGGTGAATAACAAGTATATCCCTAGCTATTGCGGTTAAAATGGGCCGGTGGGTCTCTTTACTACGCCAATATTGTAAAATATTAAAATTATCTTCGTCAATTATATCATCAGTGTTTAAATAATTATCAATTACGGATCTTGCGTTCGATGTTACTGAAGTTGATTTACTTTTACTTTTACCTAATATACTTCCTAAGGCACCAAATCTATCGCTTTTAGGTGGACGACCACCATTAGTACTAGCGTCGTGGTTTCTCTCAAAGATAATATATATCATATAATTTAACTAAAATATTATAACACTCCGTTACATAATTGTCAACGTCAAAATCGTTATTTCTAAAAATGAATAATATGCAATTAATAAATCGCTTAAATTTTCTCTTCTAAGTCCGGGATCAAGCATAGCGGCAATGCCATATATGTGAGGAAAAGTTTTTAAATATGCTAGCCATTTAGTCTTTATAGATTGAATGATCGCATTTAATTCATATGTTAACCAAGTACAACCACTTACAAGCAGACATTATTTGACAACATTCTACTATAATCGAATGTACATTTGGTTCATAAACCAATGAAAAAACTTTTGTTGCTTTGTGAAATTTTTCAAAAAGAGTGCAACATTTTTCAAAGCAAGTTGCCAAAGTTCCGGAGTAATACGAGTAGTATTACCCTTGTTTATCATTTCTTCATTAAAACATGTACTAATTGCATCTTTATATTTTAAAACCTCTATAAGCATGTTGTAGGTGGAATTCCACCGAGTTTTACAATCTAATGAAAATTTACGGGGCCTTAAACCGTTTTGAGAACAATAATTTTTAAATCTTCGGCTAACATTGCCACTGTATCTAAACGCTTTTAAAATAGTTCGTATTGGTTCTAAAACTTCGTATATGTTTGACAAACCATCTTGGACGCACAAATTTAAAATATGTGCACAACAACGAACATGTAAAAGTGAACCTTCAAGTAACAATGGTAAATGTTCTTTCATGTATGGTATTGACGCTCGTGTTTGCGGATGCATTATCAAATGAAATTGTCAAAATTTTATTATATAATTTAAAATCTATTAACGTTTGTTTAATTCTATTAAATATATTAATAGCACTGTGAGACTCGTCAAATAGATCAAAAGCAATAATTCTTTTTTGTAAGTTATATGAGGGATCGCACCAATGTGCCGTAATACAAATATAATCCTCATATTGGGGAGATTTCCAACAATCACTTGTTAAGGAAACACGACCCTTATAGTTGGAAAACATTTCATTAATTCGTTCCTCATTTTTTCATATTGTTTTTTCATTGTTGTTTTAATTACTTTTCGTGAAACGGATGAATATTGTGGATTTAAAGACATTTTATTAAATTCTTCTAAAGCGCGACTTTCAGCGTGATTAAATGGTTTTTCTTCAATTGCTATATAACGAGTCATGCGGTCAATCATATTTTGTCTATCAAAAGTAAAAGGCATACCTCCCCCGGGATTTTGAGACATGTACCCCCCGAGTTGGGTTTGAGAGCCATGACCGCCATCTTGTATTATCCGCTTCTCATTAGCAATGTATTGTATACCATGCTCTTTTCTGAGATGCCGAGTTTGCGTTCCGTTGCCTTGACCCCGAATCCACGACAATTCTTTCGTGACTCCTTTCTTCCTGCACACTAAACAAACAGTTTTAGTTCTTTTAATATTAGGGTCATCACCTTCCCTTTGTGGTAGATCATGAATTTCAAAATATTTCCAAATTAATGATTTCGATTCTTTTTTATCGCCGGGAACTCGTGGAAGAACTTGGTGTTTCCTCCAAGGGTAATTCGGCACTACCACTAGGACCACCACTACCACTACCACTACCGGCACCGCCACCTAAAAAATTAAATATGGTGATTAAAACGAATTTAAAATAAACAAAAATAAATTAAAACAAATTAAAACAAAAATAATTGATAGATACATACCAAATTGTTGAAATTGTGGCGTCGAACCGTAACTCGAATTCGAAAAATCTTGGGGAAGTGGATAAACTTGTACATCTTGTGAGTCGAATACCGGAATATCACCAAAAATTTCGTCACCCAAAGCTTGTGCAAAATTATTATCCATATTTGTAGATAGTAAAGACTAGAGAATATAAAAGAGTATAAATTTATAAATGAGTAAAGAGTATAGTATGAATATATGATAGAGTAATTTAATATTGTAGTAGTAAATTACAATTACTAGTAAACTAGTAAGTAGTAATTAATATTATATACGATAATATGAAGATAATAATATTGAGAATTTGATAATATTGAGAATGATAGAGATTTGAGAGAGAGATGTGTGATTTGTGAGGAGAATGGATGATATAGAGGGGTATTTATAGGTGTAGAAAGTGTGGGGGGGGGGGAAATTCAAAATTCAAAAAAGAGGGGGAAAAAATGTAAGGGGGGGGGGGAATTCAAAATTCAAAAAAGAGGGGGAAAAAATGTGGGGGGGGGGGGGGGGGAATTCAAAATTCAAAAAAGAGGGGGAAAAAATGTGGGGGGAGGGAAAATTCAAAATTCAAAAAAAGGGGAAAGTCGGGCGGGCCGGGCGGGGGGGCGGGCCGGGCGGGTCGTGGCCGGGCCGGGGCGGGCCGGGTTGCGGGCCGGGGTGCGGGCCGGGTTGCGGGCCGGGCCTGGCGGGTCACGGGTTGGGCATACTAGGACCGGGCACGGCCCTTAAATACTTCCGGGCTTGGCGGGCCGGGCTTGGCGGGTTTGGGGCCGGGTTGGGGCCTGAAAAAAACGGGCCGGGTCCGGGCCGGGTCGGGCTAGCCCGGCCCAAATGCCACCCCTAGTTGGGTGTGGAGATGGTATGCTGAGGGCGGGGCTATGGCCCATATTCAAATTTCGATTTGAAATTACTAATATATCTTTTTAATAATATTAACATTGTGTATTTATATTATTTCGAAAATTTTGAACCAAATTGTCCTTGTAGCTTAGTTGCCAAAGTGTCTAACTATTTATATTAGTGTTATTTGTTTATAAGGACATGTTTTGGGACTTAATTAGGCACTTAGGACATCCAAAAAAGACCATTAGTTATAAGGACGTATTTTATCCAACTTTCCTAAATTACCCCTCCTTGCTAACAGGGAAAATCATTTCTAACTGACCGATGGGAAAAAAAATATGGGAATGGATGCTGGAGCTCTGCAGTCGGAATCGGTGATGACAGAGGCGGCGTCGACGGAGTATCCGGTTGTTGGCATGGAGAATATTGCGGCAGTACTTAGCCACGGTGGCCGGTTCATTCAATATAATATTTTCGAAAACGGGTTTGAGGTCACAGCTAAATATAAATTAAACTTCCTATCATGTCAATTGGTAAAGTAAAGGTGCTTATGGCATCGTCTTGTAAGGAACCATTAACCTTTTTAGATTATCATATTCCAGGTGTCTGCCTTTTATGTGTTTTTTTTTAATACCTGCCAACTATTTTTGCTTTAGCACTGCTATCTGTTTCTTTGTTTTTGGTAGTTGATTTGGATGCTTGTTCTCTTTGAATTTCCACTTATTTGCAGTTTGAGGATAACAGAGTCATTATTTCAATATTCATCAGCTTCTAGCTCTGTTGTTCATGATAATGAGCTTATCAAAGGTTTGAATTGCTATGACCGGTGGTTTTACATATACAAGGCTTGACTTTTCTTTTTGGCAATCACCTAATTGTTTAGTTATAAGTTATAACTACCGGTTCTTGTTTTTATTGTTTAATTATTGTATTGATTTTTATGATCATATAAATAGAAGGTTGATGTTGCAGTAAGACTTGTGCACATATATGACCAGAGGTTAAAGGGTTGAGACCAATTGTTTATTATCATCTGAATATTTTTGTGCAGGTTCAATGCGACGGATTTTCTGGACAGTGGGTTTGAATTTGATTTGGAAGAAAATTGGTGCAGTGACATGGCTTTGATGATGGGTTTGAATATGATTTGGAATAAAATGGATGCGGTGACATTGATGTCACTGTATATACATTTGTTTAGGTGTGCTTTTTTTTTTCACAGCTTTTAAAAGTGAGGACAAGTGTTTCTTGTGAATGCTAAGAGTTTTTCGGCTTTGGATTTTTAATCGGTTTGATCTGCTTAACATGCATTGTTTTTTTTGTTGTTTAACAATGATGCTACATAGCATAAATTTGAGTTTGATTTGCAACATGAATTGTCTGTGGTAAAACAGTGTTTGCATTCTTTATCTATTCGCAAATTATTTTCAAGTGTATTCTGCTTTAACAACATATATTTTGTCAATGAATTTTTGTTTTATCATATGCACTTTTTTTCTGGATGATATTTTATTTTTTCCATTCTTTTTTTAGTAATGATCCGAACACAACTGTTGTGATGTCACTGCATAAAATGTTGATGTCACTGCATAAAATGTGATGTCACTGCATAAAATGTTGATGTCACTGCATCTGATTGCCGATGTCACTGCATAAATTCTTTTTTTCTTAACGTTGTTGCTTATTAAGACCTGTCTTATTTTGTGACTTATAGCAGTTTTGATAAAAGTGTGTCGAGTATAAAGAAAGCATATGGTGCAATCGAGATTGAATCTCTAGTCATTTTTCTTACAAGGCTTGACCGGTACTTTGGTTTTAAGTTGCGTTAAGTTCAACTTCGGCTTTCTATACATTACATGAAGGATTGATTGAAGCATAACAGAGGGAGAAACTAGTTTCAAGGGACCTTAGAGAAATTGAAATCTGAATATGGTTGTGCAATGGAAGAGAAAGAAGAAATGGGGAGAAAGATTGATGAGATTTTGAGGGATAAGAACTTGTTAGAGAAGAGTTTGATTCAGTATAATACGGAGATTAACGAAATAAAGAGTGAGATTTAGAGGATTCATATAGAAAAAGACGAGATTAAGAATGCTATTTGCTGTTTGCTGTTTTGGTGTGTTAAGGCCATATTTATATGATTATTAAGGGTTTATTTCATTATTATTTTCCCCACATTTGCATAATTTACATAAGAATTAAGGGTTTAAGTGTAATTATTTAATAAAGATGATTTTAAGAGGGTTGTATGCAGAATTGATGATTTTAAGTGTTGATTTAATGGAATTATTATTATTTGGATTTTATTACGTTTTTGCATTGTTTATTTATCATGTAGGAGTTAATTTTCGTGCATATAATGAGGATAAATGAAGCTCAAGTCGAATTATAAGAGATAGAGTTGGAATTGGCTTGAAGAAATTGGATAAAGATGAAGAGATCCGATCCTCAGCAGTTCGAACGGGCGTCTACTGATCCTAAACGAGCGTCCAGAAGTGAACTGGCGTCCATGCAGCGTCCAGAATCGTATTTTACATTCAGAGAGTTCAGACGGAGGATGAACGAGCGTTTACTCAGCGTCCAAGCATTCTGGACGGGCGTCCGGATATTCAGACGAGCGTCCGTTGCCGACTTAAACCCTAACCGCCTTAAAATTCTATATATAGCAGCAGCCTCTCAACCCTAATACATACCACATAATTGAGATCGCACTTTCACACCAAAAAGCTGCGGCCACAAGCCTTTTTACACAGAGATGAACTTCTCCAACCCAACAATCATCTTCAACATGATTGTTGGCTAAAAGCCTTGCAGTGAGTCGACGGAGGAAGCCCATCAACAACACAAACCAACTAGAGAGTTCGATGCTCTATGTTAGTGAGTTTAATTTATAGTTTTTCATCACTTTGGATGCTGTTTTGTATTGATCATGTTTTGTTGGAATTAACGATTTGATGAAACGATTTATCTATATCTATATGCTTGGATCTATGTATGAAAATATATTGGTTTAAGTTTTATTTCGTTCAAGTGATGCAATTATTCGTGTTGTAAGAGATTATGCATGATTAGTTGAGTAAGAGTTTGGGAAGTGATTCCTCTTTAATTTGCAGCTCTTATCTTGGCTATTTGAGTTTTTGCTGATTTTATCTTTGGATTTGCTGGTTTTTATGGAAGAAGTTTTGCTGGTTTTCTTCTCTTGTTTGTGAAAGAATTCATATCAAAATGCTTATGCTTTGGATGCACATCAAGAAGATTGTTGTTATGGAGTCTTCTAAGCTTCTATTCCATTTTTCTCGGGTCGTTTTTTTTTGCTCATCGTTACCTCGGATGCTCCAGGTTTGGTTAGTATTGCTTGTTTGGGCATTGATCCGCTTGAAAATCTTTCTTCGATAATGCAAATATGACTAATGAAACACTGCTTCGTTTTTTTTACCGCTTTGTTTCGATCCCAGAGTATCCGTTTTGGTTGGCTCTGTTTCGGTCCCGGATGATCTTTGTTTTTTTGCAAGATATAGTTTCAGTGGATGATTCTCCATTGTTTCTTTAATGAAGTGACATTGATGTCACTGCATACAATTTGAGAAATACAGAGACCTTGTAATTTTGTCTGATAATTTCTCTAATCTTTTTTTGGGAGCCGCTGCTATTTTCTGTAATTTTTTGTGCTAGTAATTATATATCTGCATTGTTTTTGTTTCTTTCAAGCTGTACTGAACTAAATATTTTATCATATTACATTATAAAATAGTGTTTGCATTCTTTATCTATTCGCAAATTATTTTCAAGTGTATTCTGCTTTAACAACATATGTTTTGTCAATGAATTTTTGTTTTATCACATGCACTTTTTTTCTGGATGATATTTTATTTTTTCCGTTCTTTTTTTGAGTAATGATCCGGACACAACCGTTGTGATGTCGCTGCATAAAATGTTGATGTCACTACATAAAATATTGATGTCACTGCATAAAATGTGATGTCACTGCATAAAATGTTGATGTCACCGCATATCGATTGTCGATGTCAATGCATAAATTGTTGATGTCACGCATACATACATGATTGCCGATGTCACTGCATATATAATTGTCGATGTCAATGCATCGCGGTGGTCAATGCAGCGCGGTTGTTAGTGCATCGCGGTGTCTCTGCATCGAGGAGGTCAATGCATCACGGTGGTCAATGCATAAATTGTTGATGTCACGTATATATGATTGGCGATGTCACTGCATAAAATGTTGATATCAAGATTTGCATATATGATTGCCGATGTCACCGCATAAAAATATGAATTAAGATGAAAGATTTATGTTGATCGTAGTTTTACATCAAAAGATATAGCCATTTGAAGTCGATTTGATGAAGAAAAGAAATCGATTTTATGAAATTAAGTCGGAAAAATATCAAATGTCATCACGGTGTTGCTTTATCAAATGTCACATATTGCATCCCGATGATCACCGCATCTCGATGGTCTCTACATCGCGGTGTTTCGCATCGGGGCACTTCATCACGGTGTTTCGCATCGGGGGTGGCCACTCCATCGTGGTGTCACTTCATCGCGATGTCTCTGCATAGTCTCGCATAGATGATTACCGATGTCACTACATAAATTGTTCATGTCATTCATATATAATTGCTGATGTCACTGCATAAAATATTGATGTCACTGCATATCTGATTGCCGATGTCACTGCATAAATTGTTGATGTCATGCATATATGATTGCCAATGTCACTGCATAAAATGTTGATATCCCTGCATATATGCTTGCCGATGTCACTGCATAAAAATATGTATTAAGGTGAAAGATTTATGTTGAACGTAGTTTTATATCAAAAGATATAGTGATTTGAAGTCGATTTTATGAAGAAAAGAAATCGATTTTATGAAATTAAGTCGGAAAAATATCAAATGTCATCATGGTGTTGGTTCATCAAATGTCACTGCATCCCGGTGATCACTGCATCCCGGTGTCTCTGCATCAGGGGTGGCCACTTCATCGCGGTGTCTCTGCATCGGGGGTGGCCACTGCATCGCGGTGTCACTTCATCGCGATGTCTCTGCATATATGATTGCCGATGTCACTACATAATTGTTGATGTCATTCATATATGATTGCTGATGTCACTGCATAAAATGTTGATGTCACTGCATATCTGATTGCCGATGTCACTGCATAAATTGTCAGTGCATCACGGTGGTCACGGCATCGCGGTGGTTGATGCGTCGCGGTAGTCAATTATCGGGGTGGTCAATGTATCGCGGGTGGTCACTACATCCAGGGTGGTCACGACATCGCGGTGATCAATGCATCGGAGTGCTCACACCATCGCGGTGGTCAATGGTTCGTAAAAAAAAAATAAAAAAAAAAAAAAGTTTCAGCGCTTGCTTTCTTTAAAATAAAAAAATAAAAAAAATAAAAAATAAAAAACTTTCAGCGCCTGCTTTCTAAAAAAAATTTAAAAAAAAAAAAAAAAGACACAGCAACTTGAAGCGCTTGAAGCGCCTGCTTTATTGTTCCCAAATTTGAGCCGCCTGTTTACTATTTATTAATTGAGGGTAGATTAGTCCGTGTATTAATATTATGTCCTTATAACTAAGTGTTTGTTTTGAGTGTCCTTTTTGCCTAATTAAGTCAATATGTGTCCTTTTCAATAATTGTCCCAATCATTTTAGTGAGATTTCTACCTCCATTGAAATAAAATCGTAGGTCCGTCACACGGAATGAGATCGAGGTGGGTGGGTGATAGGGAGGGGCTGTGGAGAATAATATTACCAAATTTTAGTGAGATCTCGGCTCCCACTGGAAAAAATTATGGGTCCGTCACACGGAATGAGATCGAGGTGGAGTGGGGTGGTTGATAGAGAGGGGTTGTGGAGAATAATATTGCGCACCATCAAAAGGTAGTGTAAGTATATGTGTAAGCTGACCCGATGCAAAAGAAATGGAAACAAACACGTACTAAGTTACTGAAGGAGTGTAACAATGCTTTTCTAACTTCCAAGAACACTTCACTTTCAGTTGGTTCTGAATTGCTTATCTTGGTTAAATTCTAACCATGAGGTTCTTATTCTTCCTGTCGTACGTGATACGTGAAGATGTTAAATCTTGGTTAAACTCTAACCATTCCCCCTGTCTTACGGGATAAGTGGATATATTAATCAGGTAACTAGTGGCTCAGAGTCATGAGATTGCTATTCTACCAAAAAACCCGTATAAGTACTCCAAACTTAAGGTTGAAATTTGTCATTTAAAGCACCCAAACCTACATAATTGCTTATCTTTTATATAATTTATGTGGTGTATCATTTATGTGGGAAAGGAAGAAAATGATAATAACAATGGAGTCTATTATTTGCACCTCACCGTTCAACCGGCCGGTGCACCAAACCAATCTCGACCACAAAATCGATATTGTGAAGTAGATTCTAGAGCGAAAACCTAATTTCTTAAGGTCGTTTCTCACAATGCACCGAGAAGAAGTCATTTTTTGGCTCCATAACCGACTTTCACAAGGTTGATTCTAATGTTAAATTGTACCAAATTGGGCACTTGAGATTGTTTCACCCCCATATATATTTAAAGATAAACTTCCTCACCTGACAACCTAGGTTTTGAAGATGAGTCTTTAATATTATATGAGTTTGAGCTTATATTTTCAACATGGTATTGGGGCCACCTTTTATTGTGCAAGTGCTGGAACTCTTTATTGGCCTTAGTGTCCTTTATATGCCTTGTGTGTCATGTGACTCAGACTCTATAGGTCCACACTTGATGAGGCATGTTAAAGTGTCTCATCTTGGGCACTTGTGATTGTTGTATCCACCATATTAAGAGATGAATTTCTTTCACCTCTGATGACGTAGATCAAGTGAAATTAAAATACTTGACCACCAAAACCAATACTAGCAAGAGGACTAGGTCCATCGTAGCATGTTTAATTAATTATTTATAGAATGACCCACAATTTGGTTCCCTGTGGGATCGACCTTGATTCACTATAGCTATACTACGATGGACCTAGTCCTCTTGCTAGTATTGGTTTTGGTGGTCAAGTATTTTAATTTCACTTGATCTACGTCATCAGAGGTGAAAGAAATTCATCTCTTAATATGGTGGATACAACAATCACAAATGCCCAAGATGAGACACTTTAACATGCCTCATCAAGTGTGGACCTATAGAGTCTGAGTCACATGACACACAAGGCATATAAAGGACACTAAGGCCAATAAAGAGTTCCAGCACTTGCACAATAAAAGGTGGCCCCAATACCATGTTGAAAATATAAGCTCAAACTCATATAAGATTAAAGACTCATCTTCAAAACCTAGGTTGTCAGGTGAGGAAGTTTATCTTTAAATATATATGGGGGTGAAACAATCTCAAGTGCCCAATTTGGTTCAATTTAACATTAGAATCAACCTTGTGAAAGTCGGTTATGGAGCCAAAAAATGACTTCTTCTCGGTGCATTGTGAGAAACGACCTTAAGAAAGTCGGGTTTTCGCTCTAGAATCGACTTTCACAATATCGATTTTGTGGTCGAGATTGGTTTGGTGCACCGGCCGGTTGAACGGTGAGGTGCAAATAATAGACTCCATTGTTATTATCATTTTCTTCCTTTCCCACATAAATGATACACCACATAAATTATATAAAAGATAAGCAATTATGTAGGTTTGGGTGCTTTAAATGACAGCTGAACCTTAAGCTGGAGTACTTATACAGGTTTTTTGGTAGAATAGCAATCTCATGACTCTGAACCACTAGTTACCTGATTAATATATCCACTTATCCCGTAGGACAGGGGGAATGGTTAGAGTTTAACCAAGATTTAACATCTTCACGTATCACGTACGACAGGAAGAATAAGAACCTCATGGTTAGAATTTAACCAAGATAAGCAATTCAGAACCAACTGAAAGTGAAGTGTTCTTGGAAGTTAGAAAAGCATTGTTACACTCATTCAGTAACTTAGTACGTGTTTGTTTCCATTTCTTTTGCATCGGGTCAGCTTACACATATACTTACACTACCTTTTGATGGTGCGCAATATTATTCTCCACAACCCCTCTCTATCAACCACCCCACTCCACCTCGATCTCATTCCGTGTGACGGACCCATAATTTTTTCTAGTGGGAGCCGAGATCTCACTAAAATTTGGTAATATTATTCTCCACAGCCCCTCCCTATCACCCACCCACCTCGATCTCATTCCGTGTGACGGACCTAAGATTTTATTTCAATGGAGGCAGAAATCTCACTAAAATGATTTAGCAAAAATTTTCTACGTTGTAGTAACCAAGATTTGACCTCATAACCTTTCTCACAAAAATGATACACCGCATAAATTATATGAAAGATAAGCAATTATGTAGGTTTGGGTGCTTTAAATGACAGCTGAACCTTAAGCTGGAGTACTTATACAAGTTTTTTGGTATAATAGCAATCTCATGAAGCCACTAGTTACCTGATTAATATATCCACTTATCCTGTAGGACAGGGGGAATGGTTAAAGTTTAACCAAGATTTAACATCTTCACGTATCACGTACGGCAGGAAGAATAAGAACCTCATGGTTAGAATTTAACCAAGATAAGCAATTCTGAACCAACTGAAAGTGAAGTGTTCTTGGAAGTTAGAAAAGCGTTGTTACACTCATTCAGTAACTTAGTACGTGTTTGTTTCCATTTCTTTTGCATCGGGCCAGCTTACACATATACTTACACTACCTTTTGATGGTGCACAATATTATTCTCCACAAACCCTCCCTATCAACCACCCCCTTCCACCTCGATCTCATTTCGTGTGACGGACCCAAGATTTTTTTTTTAGTGGGGGCCGAAATTTCACTAAAATTTGGTAATATTATTCTCCACGACCCCTCCTTATCACCCCCCCACCTCGATCTCATTCCATGTGACGGACCCAAGATTTTATTTCAATATGGGCCGAAATCTCACTAAAATGTTGTAGCAAAAAGATTTCTATGTTGTAGCAACCAAGATTTGACCTCATAACCTTAATATAAAGGGACAATTATTGAAAAGTACACATATTGGACTTAATTAGGCAAAAAGGACACTCAAAACAAACACTTAGTTATAAGGACATAATATTAATACACGGACTAATCTACCCTCAATTAATAAATAGTAAACAGGCGGCTCAAATTTGGGAACAATAAAGCAGGCGCTTCAAGCGCTTCAAGTTGCTGTGTCTTTTTTCTTTTTTTTAAATTTTTAGAAAGCAGGCGTTGAAAGTTTTTTATTTTCTTTTTTTTTATTTTTTTATTTTAAAGAAAGCAGGCGCTGAAACTTTTTTTATTTTTTTTTTATTTTTTATTTTTACGAACCATTGACCACCGCGATGGTGTGAGCACTCCCATGTATTGATCACCGCGATGTCGTGACCACCCTGGATGTAGTGACCACCCGCGATACATTGACCACCCCGATAATTGACTACCGCGACGCATCAACCACCGCGATGCCGTGACCACCGTGATGCACTGACAATTTATGCAGTTACATCGGCAATCAGATATGCAGTGACATCAACATTTTATGCAGTGACATCAGCAATCATATATGAATGACATCAACAATTATGTAGTGACATCGGCAATCATATATGCAGAGACATCGCGATGAAGTGACACCGCGATGCAGTGGCCACCCCCGATGCAGAGACACCGCGATGAAGTGGCCACCCCTGATGCAGAGACACCGGGATGCAGTGATCACCGGGATGCAGTGACATTTGATGAACCAACACCATGATGACATTTGATATTTTTCCGACTTAATTTCATAAAATCGATTTCTTATCTTCATAAAATCGACTTCAAATCACTATATCTTTTGATATAAAACTACCTTCAACATAAATCTTTCACCTTAATACATATTTTTATGCAAAGTTGACATCGGCAAGCATATATGCAAGTGATATCAACATTTTATGCAGTGACATTGGCAATCATATATGCATGACATCAACAATTTATGCAGTGACATCGGCAATCAGATATGCAGTGACATCAATATTTTATGCAGTGACATCAGCAATTATATATGAATGACATGAACAATTTATGTAGTGACATCGGTAATCATCTATGCAGAGACATCGCGATGAAGTGACACCACGATAGAGTGGCCACCCCCGATGCAAAGACACCGTGATGAAGTGCCCCAATGCAAAGACACCGCGATGTAGAGACCATCGAGATGCAGTGATCATCGGGATGCAGTGACATTTGATAAAGCAACACCGTGATGACATTTGATATTTTTCCGACTTAATTTCATAAAATCGATTTCTTTTCTTCATCAAATTGACTTCAAATGGCTATATCTTTTGATGTAAAACTACGATCAACATAAATCTTTCATCTTAATTCATATTTTTATGCAGTGACATCGGCAATCATATATGTAGTGATATCAACATTTTATGCAGTGACATCGCCAATCATATATACGTGACATCAACAATTTATGCATTGACCACCGTGATGCATTGATCATCCACAATATCATTAGAATATAAACAATATCATCCACATAAATCAGAATATAAACACGAGCACCATCATGAGAATAAATATATAAGGAGGTGTCAGCCTTAGAGCCGACAAACCCAAATTGAGTCAACACATCAGTGAAGCGAGAAAACCAAGCACGTGGGGCCTGACGGAGGCCATAAAGACTACGGCGAAGACGACAGGCATAATCAGGATAGTCGGGGTGAACAAACCCCTGTGGCTGCTGCATATAAACGGGCTCAGATAAATGCCCATGGAGAAAAGCATTCTGAACCGAACCTGTGTGAGCGCCGCAGTGAACCGAGAAAACCAAGCCCGAGGAGCCTGTTTGAGGCCATAGAGACTGCGCTTTAAGCGACAGACGTAATCTGGGAAGTCAGGGTGGACAAAGCCCTGTGGTTGTTGCATGTAGACAGGCTCGGAGAGATGACCATGCAAAAAGGCATTTTGTATATCAACCTGCCGCAGAGACCAACCCTGAGAGACTGCAAAAGACAGGAGCAGACGTATGGTAACCGGTTTAACAACAATGGTCGAAGGTCTCATGATAATCCACGCCCTCTCGCTTGATGAAACCCTTTAGCAACTAAACGTGCCTTGTGACGCTCGAGGCGACCATCTGCAAGGTGTTTGGTACGGTAAACCCACTTATTACCAACAATATTCATATGAGAGTGACGCGGCACAAGATCCTAAGTGTGATTTTTCAACAGGGCATCAATCTCATCCCGCATCGCATGACGCCAAATTTCATGTTTAGAGGCATCAGTATAGGAGGAAGGGTCTAAAGAGGTAGTGGTGGCAAGAAGTGCCCGAGATAAAGGATAACGAATGTAGTCAGGCATTTGGACCGGTTTAAGTTTATTGGTTTGGGTGCGGGTGAGCATGCGGTTGGGATTGGGAGGTGCAGGAAGCAAGGCCGTGGGTAGGCCGGGGAGAGGAGGGTTCGGCCGAGGGGTGTGGGACGGGTCGGGTGGGGCGAGTGTGGTGAAGGAGGTGAGTGGGGTGCGGGTGGCGAAGTGGGAGAAGCAGACATAGGAGGAAGGGTGATTAGGAGGTGGGGTAGATCGACTGTGAGAGGAGGAGAGGTAATGGGGGCAGAGGTTGGTGTGTAGGGGAAGAGAGATTCATCAAAGATGACGTGGCGAGCAATATAGAGACGACCAGTGGCAAGGTCAAGACATTTATAGCCATGATGGTTTGGAGAGTAACCTAATAAGATGCATGTGGCAGAACGATAGTCAGTTTTGTGGTGGTTATAAGGACGCAGATATGGCCAGCAAGCACAGCCAAAGACGCGGAGAAGAGAGTAATCGGGAGGACGATGGTAGACCATTTCATAAGGGGTTTTATAGTCAAGAGCTTTAGAGGAAGGCGATTTATGAGGTAGGTGGCGGTGATAAAGGCATCTTCCCGAGAAGGGGGGAAGATTAGATTGGGCGAGTAGGGAAAGACCAACTTCAACAATTTGACGGTGACGGCGTTCAATAGCACCGACTTGTTCATGTGTGTGTGGGCACGAGCGGCGATGCGAATGCCTAAGGTAGTGAGGGTGTGAGAGAGGTGGCGATATTCACCCCCCCAATCGGATTGTAGGGCTTTGAGTTTAGTGGAGAAAAGGCGTTCAATGAAATTGAGGAAGTCGGGCAAAACCTTTTCAACGTCGGATTTTAATTTAATCGGAAAAAGCCACAAATATTTGGTAAAATCATCAAGAAAACTAACGTAATAACGAGAACCATAAGTAGATAAATCGGTACAAGGACCCCAAACATCAGTAAAAATCAAATCCAATGGTGCACTAGAAGTAAAATCCGAAGTATAAAGAGGAAAACGATGGCTTTTGGCCAGTTGACAGGGGGCACACACACTAGTAGGTGCCTTATTTGGAACATTAAAAGAAAGACGCTTAAAGACTTGTTGGAGCACTGGAAGGGAGCAATGGCCAAGACGACAATGCCAAGTGGTGGAGGAGTGGTGGGCGGCAGTGAGAGCTTATGCAGGAGACCGACTGGGTTGAGGGGTGAAGTGATAGAGTCCATCTTTGACAACGCCTCTAAGAAGGATGTGACCCGAGTAGTCCTTCACAACAAAAAAGGTGTCATGAAACTCGAAGAAAACAGAATTGTCAGTGGAAATTTTTTGAACAGAGAGTAGATTTTTAGTGAGTGCTGGGGAGACAAGTATATTGGATAAGTGATAAGTGTGGGGTGGGGAAACAATAGAAGAAGAACCAGAATGAGTAATAGGTAAACCTGAGCCATCTCCAACATGTATTTGGTCAGTGCCGTCATACGGTTCGGAATGAAGATTGAGATTGCCAAAGTTATTTGTCATGTGATGAGTTGCACCAGTATCAGGAATCCAATCAGTCTGTGGAGTAGGATACTGCTGGGGATGTGGGAAAGCGGCATAAGCTTGTGGAGCACGAGGTGCAGGAGGCCGTGGTGCCGAACCCCGAGATTCCGAATAACGCCAGTAGCAAGTCTGAGCTGTGTGACCTGTCTTAGCACAAATTTGACACTTGGGCAAGGAGTCAGTAGAGGTGAAGGGGGACGGTGGAGGAGGACGGGGCTGTCCATTGCCACGACCACCACGCCCCCGGCCTCGATTATTTCCAGAATGACCAGAACCATTATTGCCATAATTATCACCAATGCGAGCATGCCCAGAATTATTATAATTATTATTTCTATAGTTATTAGTTAGAGAAGCAGGACGGGTATTACCAGAGACATAGCCAGCATAAGGAGTGGAGGCGGAGCCACCGGAGCTGGAAGATGAAGGTGCAGCGGCAATAACAGTGGGGCGGTGGTGCTGAATTCGTGCCTTGGTTGTAAGCAGCTGAGAATAAACATCATCCAACGAAAGAGAAGGCTGAACCGAGAGCATGGTGACGAGAGAATCAAATTCAGGGCCCAAGCCGGCAAGGAGATAGGCAATAATGTCGTCGTCGGAGAGAGGATGACCGGCGAGAGACGGTTGATCGGCCGAGATTTTTGATTTTGAAGAAATAATCGGCAGCCGAGTTTTCTTCCTTGCGTGTGGAGGCCGAGTCTTTGCGCGGATGGACAAGCTTTGACTCGCGCTCCGGGATGCAAACGCGGTGGAGAGGGCAGTCCAGATTACCGCTGAGGTGGTTGCCGTGTATACTTGCATTAGAATATCATCGGAGAGGGAGGAGGTGATCAAGGAGAGTATTAAATTGTCAGTCTTTGTCCAGGCCGTGAATTCAGGATTGGCAGACGTTGTGGCAGCGGCACCAGTGCCGGTGATGATGGTGGATGGCGGCGGTGGAAGAGAGCCATCGACAAAACCGAAAACACCCTGGCCTTTAAGGTAGGGGACTATCTGAGCACGCCAGAGATTGTAATTGTGACGGGTAAGACGGGTGATACGTATAGCAGAAGAGGGGGTGAACGACGGCGTAGTTAGGCCGGCTGCGTTTGAGGTAGCAGCAGTGACGGCGGTGGAGCTATCGTCACCGTCAGACATGGCGCCGAAGAAGAAGGGGATGCGGCGGCGGCTTAGGGTTTTGTTTTGTTTTTTTTTTTGTGAGGATCTCAGAGAGGCTCCGATACCATGTAGTGATTTGTAAATGGTAATTGTATTGTATTATGTTCATAATGAGTGTTACATCAAGTATTTATAGGCAGAAAGATAAGAGGCCTAAAACGGTAAAATACAAATTATTATAAATAATAAACTACTTGATAATATTATGCTCAACAAGGCCGAGGCCCACAAAAACTCCACTAATCAGCAAAAGATGATACAAAAGTGTTTCAAACATATCAACCAATTCAACTACACCAAAGCATCAACTAAGAATGCAAAATACAAGAGTTGTTGAAAAATATCACCGGAAACGCATCAGTCAGGTCGGTGGAAGATTGCTGGAAATTGAACCGTTAAAACAAAAATTCCACCGTTCAGATTGAAGAATAATGAGAGACGAACAAGCCCTCAAAATTTCGTGCCGATCGGAGTTCGTTTCGATGCCCGATCGTCGCCGTAAAGTTGCTGTTGCAACACAGAAATCTGCTGCGAATTTCTTCTCTTTTTGCCTCTCTTTTTGTTGTGAAGATTAGAAAAGATTAGGGAAAAATAACCTAGCTTGTTCCCTTAAATAATACTTGACATATATTTTTTTCTTATTTGCTAGCAACTTCAGGAGTTACTCCAACACATCCCGAATCCATTCTCATGATAACGAACATCAATGTTAGGCCTTGTCAAGTGAGTTTTCAAAGTTCGATTCCGATTCAAGTGCTGTTCAACTCAACACAAAAATTCGGTTCGGGGCTCGGCTCGCTCGAAAAAATCATCAAACATCAAAGAATAGGGCCTTGGAAATTGGTATTCGGACAAACGAATTTGAACATGTTCAAACATGTTCGGCTCGTAGAGTTGCAAGGTATTTTTGGACATGTTATGTTATATTTTGGAATAGGGCATTAAACATTTTGGACATGTTATGTTATATTTTGGGACATGTAATGTATTATTTTGGTTTTGGACGTGTATTTTTGAACTAGAATTATTTATTGGGTGTTTTTGAATTTTCGGACCGAACATGTTTGAACTATTTGAACTGTTCGAGCCGAATAGTACCGAATATTTTTCCCTTTTTTTAAGTTCGAGCCGAACCGAATCCTGAAATTTTAGGCTCGAAAATTTTGAGCCGAATCGAGCCATGTATTCGAACATGTTCGAGCCGAGCCGAACTACTCCAGGGTTCGGTAGGGTTCGGCTCGTTTATAGGCCTAATCAATGTGCTTGGTCCTAGAATGAAAAGCTGCATTCTTACCAAGATGAATAGCACTCTGGCTATCACAAAGCAACACATACTGATCTTGCTTCAAACCAAGCTCTCGGAGAAACTTCTTCATCCACAACAACTCTTTACACGCTTCAGTTGCTGCAATATACTCAGCTTCAGTGGTTGAAAGTGCAACACATTTTTGCAAACTCGATTGCTATGACACAAATCTCCCTGTCAATTTGACCAAATATCCTGAAGTAGACTTGTAAAAATCAACATCTCCAGCCATATCAGAATCAGTGAAACCAACCAGCACGGGTTTTTCACCACCAAAACTAAGGCATAAACAATGGCGGATCCAAAAATGTTTTTTGGGGGGGTCCGTAATTTTTTTTCTAAGTAGAATAAATTTATTACAATGTCCAAAATATTTTTCTATAGGTAAATGTAGAGTTTTTTCACCACCAAAACTAAGGCATAAATCTGTAGTACCCTTGAGATATCTCATAATCCATTTCACAGCATTCCAATGCTCTCTACTAGGATTAAAAAGAAAACGACTAACCTTACCAACTGCATAAGCTATGTCTGGTCTAGTACATACCATGGCATACATCAAACTACCCACTACTGAAGCATACGGGACCTTCTGCATCTTTTCCTTTTCATCATCGCTAGAAGGACACTATTTGATACTTAACTTGAAATACGATGCAAGTGGACTGGACACTGCTTTAGCATCACTCATGCTAAATCTCTGAAGCACCTTCTTTATGTACTTCTCTTGTGACAAATAAATTTTCCCGGCCTCTCTGTCACGAGTAATCTGCATCCTTAAAATATGCTTTGCATGGCCCAAGTCTTTTATGGCAAATGACTTGCTTAAATGCTGCTTCAACTGGTCAATCTTTGAAGTATTCTTGCCAACAATCAAAATATCATCAATATAAATTAAAAGAATGATAAAATCATCCTTTGAGAATCTGTTAATAAACACGCAATGATCTGAAGTAGTCTTCCGATAGCCCTGCTTCCTCATGACAGACTCAAATTTCTTATACCACTGTCTTGGCGCTTGCTTCAACCCATAAAGACTCTTCTTCAACTTGCACACAAGATCTTTTTTCCTTTCACTTGAAAACCCTCTGGATGCTCCATGTAGATGTCTTCTTCCAAATCATCATGAAGAAAAAGGTCTCACTTTCCTTTTTTAACATCCATACGGACGTAGATGATATCATCAACCATGTCTCCAGAATCGTTTTAACATCCATCTGCTCAACCTCCAAATCGACACTAGCTGCCAAGCCAAGAACAGTCCGGATAGAAGACATTTTCACAACAGGAGAGAAAATCTCACCAAAATCAATGCCTTTTCTCTGACCAAACCCTTTGACTACTAATCTTGCCATATACCGAGGTGAAGAATTACCGTCTTCGTTCTTAATTCTGAAGCCCATTTATTCTTCAAAGCTTTCTTCCTTTTAGGCAATTTCATCAACTCATATGTGTGATTGTCATACAAAGACTCCATCTCGTCTGTCATTGCATCAAGCCATTTATCTTTATTTTCATCATCCATGGCCTCCTCAAAACATTCATTCTCTCCACTATCTGAGAGCAAAACATAATCAGCCACTGATATCTAGTAGAATGGTGTCTCTCTGTAGTAGATCTCCTGGGAATAACTGGAGGAGCCTCATCTAGTACTGGTTCCTCAATCATATCATCGTCAATTTCTGATCGGAATCAACTGCATCATCCTGCTGATTACCCTGGTCATCTATTGCACCATGCTCCACTATGGGTGTAGGAGAAATTATCTCCAAGTCAGCTGAACCATCACTAGCATGAGGTGTTGAACTCTGATTTTTATCAACATCCTACAAAGTCCCATTCTCTGCAAACACAACATCTCGGCTTCTAATCACTTTCTTGTCAACAGGATCATAAAATTTGTACCCAAACTCATCTTGACCATAACCCAGAAAAATACATTGTTTAGTCTTATCATCAAGCTTAGACCTCTCATCTTTAGGAATGTGAACATAAGCTTTACAACCATAAACTCTCAAATAATGGTAAGATACATTCTTACCTGACCTTACCTTCCGAGGAACATCATTCTGCAAAAGAACACATGGAGACATATTTAGTACATGAACCACTGTACTCAAAGCTTAACCCCAAAAGGATTTAGGCAATCCGGCTTGCGAAAGCAAACATCCGACTCTTTCCACTAATGTTCTGTTCATCCTCTCCGCCAAGCCATTCAACTGCGGAGTCTTTGGCGGAGTTCTCTCATGTCTGATACCCTGTTGCTTACAGTAATAATGAATTGGACCTTTGTATTCACCTTCATTGTCAGTCTGAATACACTTCAACTTCTTTCCAGTTTCCGTTTCAACTGAAACTTGAAACTTCTTGAACACGTCTAACACTTGATCTTTTGTCTTCAAAGTGTACACCCAATTTTTTCTTGAGTGATCATCAATAAAAGTCACAAAATAGCGGGAACCACCAAGCCTCATTGTCTTCATAGGACCACAAACATCAGAATGAACAAGCTCAAGTACTTCTGACTTTCTTGAAGGTGGATTTGATTTAAAAGAAACTCTAGTTTGCGTCCCTGCAAGACAATGAGCACACTTTTCCAAATACAAACTGTTAGAATAAGACAATAAATTTTTCTTAGATAAGACAATCATTCCTTTCAAGCTCATATGACGTAACCTCTTATGCCACAACTCGGTCTCATCACGTGACTCCACTGCATGAGCCTCATCAAAAATAACTTTGGCTTGAGTCAAGAAAAGTGTAGATGTCTTTGTACCTCTAGCCACAACTGAAGACCCCTTTGTGAGCTTCCACTTATCACAAGAAAATGAGCAATTATAACCATCATCACATAGTCTGCCAACATAAATCAAATTCAACCGGATCCCTGGAACATGCTTAACCCATTTAAGAATCAGTTTGATACCATTAGACGTCTCCAAACTAATATCTCCAACACCTGCACACTTTAAGATAGAATCCTGAGCTGTTCTCACATCACCAAAGTCACCTGGAGTGTATGATGTGAAAAACTCTCTTCTTGAAGTACGTAGCATGGACCGAAGCACAACTGTCAACAACCCAACTAGTCATATCATCAGCAAGAATAATATCATCAACCTCTTGAAACACAAGGAAATCATCGAAAAAAGCTGCATTAACTATATCTTTCTTCTTCTCATTATCTTTCTTGTCACCGTTTTCCTTTTTCTCCCGTTTCAATTTAAAGCAAAATTTCTTGATGTGTCCATTCTTGCCACAGTGATTGCATTCAAAATGTTTGTATTGCCCTTGGATTTACTTCTATTTCGACCTCTATCTTTAGAAGCTCTACTTTGACTTCTCCCTCGTGACTCAGTTACCAAGACATCTGACTGTATGGAAACACCATGTGCCTTCCTCCTTGTCTCTTTTTCCAACACACTAGTCTTAGCAAGATCAATGGTCATAGCACCATCTGGGGTAGAATTAGATAGAGAACTTCGAAATTTTTTCCACGATTCCGGTAAAGAGCCAAGAAGCATCCATCCCTGCACTTCATCATCAAACTTAATACCCAAAGCATTAAGTTGGTTCATAATACCCAAGAAATTATTTAAATAATCAGCCATAGGATTTCCATCATGATATCTCAAATTCATGAATTTATACATCAAAAGCATCTTATTGTTTCTAGTTTTCCGGGCATACAAGTCTTTAAGGTTTTTCCACAAAGACCTAGCATGTTTCTCCTCACTAATGTGATTTAAAACATTATCATCAACCCATTGTCTAATATAACCACAAACTTGGCTATGCAACAAATTCCACTTTTCATCTGTTTTATCTTCAGGTTTTTCAGCACTGAACACCGGCAAGAAATAATTTTTCACATATAAAAGATCCTCCATTTTATTTTTTCATATGGCATAGTTAGACTCATTCAAAGTGATCATTCTATTCAAGTTGGCTTCCATTTCACCAATAAAATAAAGTTCACCAAAAACACTTCAAAACCAAATCAACTAACCGGGGCTCCGATACCACTTGTTGGGAAAACAAACAACCGCAATACCACACGTATCACAAACACCCACAAAGTCTTCCCCTTGACACGCAACGAAATTAAACGAGGCAGCCCCAACAAAGATAAATAAAAAAATAAAGCGAAACGAAAACACAACAAAATCAACACCACAAATTTTAACGTGAAAAACCTCTCTCGATGTGAGAGAGTAAAAACCACGAGGCCGATGCCCACAAAAACACCACTAATCAGCAATAGATGATACAAAAGTGTTCAAACACATCAACCAAGTCAACTACACCAAAACATCAACTAAGAATGCAAAATACAAGAGTTGTTGAAAAATATCACCGGAAACGCAGCAGTCAGGTCGGCGGAATATTGCCGGAAATTGAACCGTTAAAACGAAAATTCCACCGTTCAGATTGAATAAGAATGAGAGACGAACAAACCCTCAAAATTTCGTACCGATCGGAGTCCGTTTCGATGCCCAATCGTCGCCATAAAGTTGCTGCTGCAACACAGAAAACTGCTGCGAATTTCTTCCCTTTTTGCCTCTCTTTTTGTTGTGAAGATTAGAAAAGATTAGGGAAAAATAACCTAGCTTGTTCCCTTAAATAATACTTGACATATATTTTTTTCCTTCACGTAATTGATTACGAAAGTGCAGTACATTCACATATATATATACTCTAGGAACATGATCATGATTAAGCTTTAAAGCCAGGCACGATATTAGTAAATTAGTATGCTTAATGAAGTGATTAAGGCCACAACTTCTTCCAAGAAATAGTATTTAATTGTTTATAAAAGCAATATGAGAAGTTGGTAAACGGTTAGCTTCTGATACCCACACATTTTCCCCGTAAAAATTATGGCCAACAAGAGACGAGGAAAAAGCTTACGCACAATAAGGAGTAGTATTAGATTATTGATAAAAGGATATTGTAGTTTTATTTTGTTATTCAAATAATTTCCACAATAGGATGTATCAATCAACATTAGTGTAGAATATTTCTTTATAGAGACAAATAAAGAGATCACTAGAATTGTCCTTCGGTTTATTTGTATAAAATCATTCTGTGCAATAATACCTGTGTCAATTTTCGCCTTACCTGTGTTCGAACCGAATAACGAACCCTAAGTAGTGATGTTTTAGCTCAAAATAAAGGATAAAAATTTGTAAATAAAGTAATACATAAAGTGTATAGGTTCCAAAATTTATCACACACATACACATATATGGTTTCTATTCACATCATTAAATTGTTATTGACACCACATTTATATTCTATGAGTAAACATGGTTCTCGAAACAACTGTGTAATGCACAACCCTCCAAAGATTTCGTCCATAAAAGAAACAAAAAACCTGTCTTCTCTTGGAGCTCAAAATCAAAAGTCTAAACCCCTTCAAAATAAAATTCAAAAATTTTAAATTCATCTCACAAACTAAAAAAGAAAGAAAAAACTAAACGAATATGCTTCACCCCAAATCGATTAATGGTTAACATTCCTCCTTTATCTCTTCCTTTAATTCTTTCAATTGAAAAATCAACACTAAATCCATAAAAAAACATATAGCTATGTATATTATTAATTCGGAGGTTAAAGTTTTTGTTGGAAAAAAGATATTTTAAATTAATGAAACATAGCAAGGACACAAATTTCTTCTAAATGATATAAAAGGGCGATTTTTAAATAATACTTTGTAAATATATTGTTTGGATTGAATAAAATCGGAATACGTGTGGAAACATAAAGACACTCAATTGTTTATTGAATTGATACTCTTATCTTAAATTTAATTTAAAACATGAATCAAAATTTTATTCAGTCCTACTTTATCTTGCTAGCTTCATCACTTCTTTGAAATCCATTTTTTTTATCTTTCGTGATTTGATTTGTAAGGATATGCATACGAATTCGAAATAAAATGTTCTTGTTTATGATATCCATTCTTTTTCTTCCATTTTCCTAAAAAAAATGTATTTGAACCGCAAGGGACCTATTCAATAACCAAGCAGCAGCAACCCCAGTAAGAGCCCCAATTACTTCCTCCAAATATATCGTTTTCCGTTTTAGTAACACTTTTTCAACACAAAAAAAAAATCACTTCAGGAAGCAACCTCTCTAAAACCCCGATAAACAACTTTTCTCTTACATCTACCATCACATTAATTTTACACCACATATTTTGTACATGAGAGAGAATTTTTATTTTTCCACCAATAAAGTAACTCCAACATCCACCTGAAAAGTAGAGGTAGTGATGGAGGAAAATTGGGGGTACAATTGAGGACCATTATGGCTTTGAGGGACTGGAAATATTTATTGGGTGTTGATTGAGGCTGCCATTGTGGTCACCCTAAGACCCCCCCCCCCCCCCCCCGTAGAAAATTTAAAGTCATATAAGAGGAGGACCTCATCTCCAAAACCTAGGTTGTGAGGATGAAGAAAATTCTCTTAATATGGTGGGTGATACATTAGCAAGTGCCCAGTGTGAGACAACTTTAACACGCCCGCTCAAGTGTGGGCCTATAAAGAGCATATACAGGGCACTATAAGGCAAACAAAGAAGCACAACACTTGCGCACAATATAGGGGTGCCTCTGATAACATGTATAAAATTTAATTAGCCAAACTCATATAAGAGGAGGGGCCTCATCCCAAAACTTAGGTTGTGAGGTTAGGGAAATCCATCTCTTAATATAGTGGGTGATACATTAGCAAGTTTCCAATGTAGGACAACTTTAACAACCCCGAACTCCATAGGGCCGGCCCTGTGCATTATCCCCACGTTTTCTGACGTTCAACATCACTTCCAGACTCTTAAAACAAACCATAACATTTCTTTTATTCATTTCACATAACTCTCAGCACGTCACCAGCCATTCCATGTGTTTTACTAGGAGAAACAAGTGTGGTTTTTATCTTTCTCTTTAAGCAATTTTTCGTTCATAGGAGTCGGATCCCGGGTCAATGAATTCAAATTTTGTATATTCCAGTATATATCATTCTTGATTTGCTTAAATTTAGAGTACAATGTGAAGATATAAGAATATTGTTAATTGTAAAGAGTTGCTATAGATATGTGTTTTTTTTTTCACTATAGATATGTGTTTTGTTTAAATACAAGTTTGTTGTTTGAATTCGTATTCATCCGAGGAAAGGATAATGTTTTTATTTTTAGACTATTATATCACTATAAATATAGGTTGCATTTTTTTTATTTTTTTTTTGCCGGAAACGAGAGAGGGGGAAGGGATTTGAATCCTGAACCTCCCACTGGAGGCCTGGGTAGACCCTAGTGGTAAACCACTAGGGTATGAGCTTAACGGGTTGCATTTTTACTTTTGAGTCATTGAATAAAAAACAGTTTTAACGTTCTTACTTTTAATTGTGTATTCTGATTTTTCTTTTTACCAATATATGTCAAAATCACCATGGGTAGGTATAGTTACTGTTAGGAGTCGAATTCCAAAATATAGTTTTTAACGACAATAACGTAAATTAATTACATGGAGAGAAATAATATGATTGAGATGAAGACATCAAGATTTACGTGTTTTGGCGAAACTAATCTACATCTACGGGCAAAAGAGGAAAAATATTACTATAATGGTGAATACAAAAACTCTTATAAGTTGGGCTTAGCCATTTTCCATTGATTATTCTTCGGTTGATGAGCTCAAATAGCAATAGCTCATACAATGGGCTAAAGGCAATAGGGTTTATGTTTAGCATCTAATACAAAAAAAACTTAAGGCGTTATTTATATGAGAACAAAGTGCGACCATCTAATTCAAAAAAACTTAGGGATCATGTATGGTCGCACATTTCAATCATGGAGAGAGAACACACAAGAAATATGCGACCAAGATCTCGTCACGTCCCCAAAGTTAGGAAAAGCTGAGATTCTCAAAGTAGAGGATCCGTACACGCCAAATATAATAAATTAGCAATGTGAGAATTGTTGAAATAGTGTCCTAAACCCAATCGGGTTAGACCGGATCCGACCGGGTCGGATCATTTCTACTATTTCTTTATGTTTATACATATATTAAATGACTTTTATGTTGTCATATATATGTTATTTTAAAGAACCAATTATGAATTGTTATATGATAACGTCATTAGTATTAAACTGTGATAGAGAAACCATGATAGACGATTATGGTTGATGAGATCTCTAATCACTTTAATAAGTTTGATACTTAAATGTCTAAATTTGGTGTACTATTAAACTGGACATTGATAGTACAAACTGACTAGCACATATTAGATGTCTTTTGTCTTTAAGGGCAGGGATATATCTCGTCTATCAAAGTGTAGAGACACTTGGACTGTACATGGACGTGTATTAGAGAATGCGTACGTTAGACTGACCCACTTACACGGTTAAGTGTCACACTATGTGGCGGTTGTGTAATTATCATTAGGACCGGAGTCTACATGGCATCACGGTGTGTATTGTCATGCTTTGACACTATTGAGGTTTCCCCTAGCCACGGGGCGATCATGCGGTAGTGATTGAGTGTGATACTGAGGAATGCGGAGTATACATGTTTGGTCGTCAGGAAATCACGTACCCTATTAGTAAGGTGAATATCCGAAAGGGTCTTCTTATAAGGAATGTCTTACTCTCGTGAATCTTTACAAAGTGGGAGTAAATGACTTACTTCGAGAGAGCATGATATCCAGATTATAAGATACGGTCGTTAATGTTTGACACTCAACGTACGACCGTATGGATATTATTACAGCGATAGGATTGTAATTTTTACACGGTAACCGTTTCACATGAAAGGTAGTACGTAGTCATTGCATTTGACTCTTCCGATGATTGGGGGTCACGGTGTGTTGCTAGACGCTATCCCGTGATCGTTAGGCATGAAGGGCATTTTCGTAAATTGCACTTTGTGTCTACGGCCAACATATTCGGAAGCCTATCGGGTCACACACATATGTACATCTAGCCGGATTAAAATGCGGTTATAGTTGATAACCAAATAAGGAAAGTTTATCTCGAGACTATAAAGGTGATAGTGGTAAATTAATATGGTGGTATTTATTTATTATGAATAAATATAATACAAGATATAATTATGTTGATTAATTAAATATACACATAATGTATGTGTGTGTCGAAATTATTGTGTATATTGATACACATGTATTTTGTAAATATAATCATAGTATTATATTAATTAAATAATATTCCGGAAGCCAATTTATTGGTCAAGGGGGCGCCACTTTCAATGTGTATAAGATACACTTGGATTGTGCAATTTAATTAATAAGATTACCATGATATTAATATTAGATATTAATTAATTTTGAAAAATAGATTTATGGTAATAAGATAAAGATATATTCATTATAAGATATTATCAATGTATATCTTGGAAATATATTTAATATAAGATATTGAATATTAATGAGATAAATCAATCAAATATATTTTTCTTATTTTACTAGTAAAAGATTTTCTTCTTCTCTACTCTACATTGGGGTGCCACATCCATTATAAATAGGAGGTGGGTGTCAAGCTCTTTAGCACATCACAATTTCAAGAGCTAATAGTTTGTGTGAAAATTAGAGAGCTTCTTAGATAGAGTTTTGAGAGAGAGAAAAGGTCGGTCTAGCAGCCGAGTTTTTTTGGTAGCAATCCATGATGGGATTCCGGCGGGCTGTTCGTGTGGACTAGCGGTAGAGGCCGAACACTTGGGGGGCTCCGTGCACAACTACTCTCCTTAGACGGTCAAAGTGTCGATCTTTTAGATCAAGCAAGGTAATCACCGTCTTTAGCTTATTTGTTTATTGCTTAAACGAAGTCGATCTTGGGTAAAGAGAAATCAAAATTTTTAATTCCGCTGCGTTCCCGCGTTGATTTCCTAACAAGAATGAGTCACAACAACATAACAAATCTCAACAGTGGGACAAAAGGCCGCATTCACAAATAGTTGCTCCGCTTTTTCCACAAACTTCCAAATTGATAATGCCGAATATTATTAAGGTGGCCTAGCGGTGGTAGTGAAGATGGATATCTGGCTATTTTTGATAGATTTATGGCGACTGCAGCCGGTGGTGCATGGCGGCGATGTGGTGGAGTGAATGAATGCTAGAGAGAATGAATTTGACAAGAGTTTTGTTCTCTTTGTCTATTTTTTTGCATATATCTTTTGAAGTCACACAAGCCCTCCTTTTATAGGCAAGGAGAGGAGCTAAGGGTGCGGGATAGGGACAGATAAGCATATAGTAGAGTGATGTTAAGCGGACAATACAACTGGCGGTGTCGTTATGAAGTCGCCCCGGTCGCGGTCGCGAGTTTGTTTCTTTGTCCGGTCTTGACTTCCCTTCAGTTTCTCCCTTTCAGGGCTCATACAGTTTCTTATCTACTCTGGCTTAGATCGCAGGTCGGCCTCCTGAGCGACTAATGACCTTGTAGATTTGAAGCTCTTGGCATGGGTCGCCCTTCCGCGACCTTAACCAGATGGTCATTGCCGACGGTATGGCCGCAGTCCGGTTCCATCCTGGTGGCTAGCTAGGTTGTTTCCGGGGACTCATAGGTGGCGGTATATTTAGACATATCAATGGCCCCCTACTCTATGTCTTCGGCATTTTCATGGAGTGCCAAGCATAGAGTAAAGCGTACAAAGATCGCCTAGCTTGCTGGAGTTTATTCGACCATTTATTTAGGATCACGCTATTAAACGGACGACCTCGAAGTGATTTAGGGTCTATGGCGACCTTGTCGACTGATGCGACTTGTTCACTAAGGGCCGCGCTATTCGTGCGTCTTGCCTCAAAGTGATTTTGGGTCTATGGCGACCTTGTCGACTGATGCGACTAGTTCACTAAGGGCTGTGTTATTCGTGTGTCTTCGAAGTGATTTTGGGTCTATGGTGACCTTGTCGACTGATGTGACTAGTTCACTAAGGGCCGCGCTATTCGTGCGTCTTGCCTCGAAGTGATTTTAGGTCTATGGCGACGATTTGGGTCTATGGCGACCTTATCGACTGAAGCGACTAGTTCACTAAGGGCCGCGCAATTCGTGCGTCTTGCCTCGAAGTGATTTTGGGTCTATGGCAACCTTGTCGACTGATGCGATTTGTTCACTAAGGGCCGTGCTATTCGTGCATCTTGCCTCGAAGTGATTTGCTTATAGCATGTTCATGCCGTGCTATTAAGCGGACGGACTTTTGCTGGAGACATGGTGGTGGTGAGCTTGAACAGGGCGAGCTTGTGCTGGGTGACGCAGGGTGTCAAACGTGGGTAGTGGAGTAGTTGAACCGTCAGATCGTGGTCCTTTCGGTTTATAGGTAACTGTAGCAACGTGGGCACTGATGGCGTCTTGGTAACTGCCTCTAGTAATGGTGCAGTCATTGGTTGACGTGCATTATTATGTGGGCATTGATTGACCCGCCGTAATGATGGTGATTTTGAAATTTGAAATCCCCAAGGTAACCGCCCGAATCTGGACCGTTGGATGGATCACATTCGGACCGCACGATCAAATCCCATCTGTCTATATAAAGATCCAGCCCCCACTCCTTCAACACTTTTTGCCCCCACTATTTTATTTTAACTCTTCTCTCTCAATTTCGAGTGCTCTTCATCAGTCTCGAGTGTTTTCCGTTGAAGATTTGAAGTTTCCGGCGGCCAATCTTAAGGTTTCCGCTTGGTTTCTCCAGTTTCCGACCACTCTTCTGCTAAAACAGGTAATTCTTCACCAACTAAGCTTCTCCGATGGTTTTTCTTATAGTATTTCTATTCATTTTTCACGCTCGTTTCATCCTTTAGAATATCATGCGGGACTTGGGGTGTTTGGGGGAGTAAAGACTTGAGTTTTTGAGTGGGTGATCTTGTTTTGGTATGGTTTTCTGGGTGGTCGGATTTTGTCTCTCCGCCTACGCTACTTTTCAACCTTACCCTGGTGAGGGAATTTTACTCCGTTTTGTCAGAGACCTTGTCCGAGGAAGCTGTTAGTTGCGTTGCCCTCCGGGGCGTCTCAGTTAACTTTTCTCCGGAGACTATCAACGTTGTTCTTCGCATTCCTGCCGTCAATCCCTCTGCTCATTATGAGGTCGCTTGGAACCTTTGAGATGAAGAAAATAGGGGAATTCGCCTACGACGTGCAATTCGTGAGCTTTTCCCCCACCGTCAGCGCCCTCGGACTCTGGGTCCCGCGTCTGAGCTGTCTCGTACGCGTAGCAACCGTGAGTGGAAAAGGTTTATTAACTCGCGAGCTCTTTCATCTGTGGATTCTGAGGTGGTTACCGAGGCTGAGGCTTTACTTCTCCACGCTATTCGCGACACCCAAGTGGATATTGATTGGGTGATCTTGATCCATCGCGAGGCTGTTGCGTTTGCCGTTTCTATGGATCCCGATCGCCGCATTCCGTATGGATCGCTGATTTCTAAATTATGTACTAATGTAGCCAGAGTGCCGGTTCATTAATTGGATCACGGTGGGTTCGCTTGAAGTAGTTTAATCGGTCTTGTCGATGTTTTCCCGCTATTTAGAATAATGTTTGAAAATTTGATCTTGCGGCCCCCTGTTTTGGGTTAAGCTTGCGGGACCTATGTCCGTGGGCTTGCCAAAAATAGAGATGAGCTTCTATTGTAGCTGATTTGTATTTTTCGAAACTAGCCTTTTACTTTTCTGAATAAATAGTTTGGGCTTACATGTAATATCTTTTTAAGTTGTCAGCGTGCCAGCGCCTATTGTACTCGCGAGACCTGAAGCGGCCATTCCCAGTTTTCAGATAACTTGCCTTTCTTGGCCTCGTGACACGTGGCTTGTCTCTTGCGCAAAACGTAATCTCCCACCGCGAAGTGGTGGTTGCGGATATGCTTGTCATGGTGTCGCTTGGCCGCCTATTTGCAATTGAGGATACGACCGTACGAGTTGATTCGCCTTTCCTCCGCTAGGTCGAGGTCGAGCTATCGGCTTAGCGGATTTTCGGCCTCATTGAAGTGCGTGACCCTAAGACTTGGCAGGGCCATTTCCACCGGGGCCATAGCTTCCGACCCGTAGGTCAAAGCGAAAGAGGTCTCCCCTGTAGTTATTTTTCTCGACGTTCTAAGGGCCCACAAGGCCGCGGGTAAGTGGTCCGGCCATTTCCCTGCTTTTTCATCCAAACTCTTTTTAAGCACGCTTAGAACCTGTTTGTTTGCGTTTTCGGCTTGCCCGTTGCCTTGTGGATAGCATACTGAGGATTGCCAGTGTTTGACGTTGTGCTCTTTACAAAACTCGTCGAATTCGTCCCGGAACTGCGGCCCGTGGTCGGACACTATTATCCGTGGAACTCTGAATCTAGTCCAGACTTGTCGAGCAGAAAGTAAATAACATTCTTGGTTTCGATTTTCACCAAGGCCTTAGCCTCCATCCATTTGGTGAAGTAGTCCACGGCCACGACCAAGTATTCGCATCCAGAGCGGCCACTCTTCAGTGGCCCTATCAAATCGACAGCCCACATGTCAAACGGCCATGCCGCGAAGACAATGCTTTGTTCAACTGATGGTAATCTGGGGATGTCCACGAACTTCTGACATTTGTCGCACCTCTTGGCATATATTCGAGCGTCCTCTGCGAGCTTTGGCCAATAATATCCGGTGAGTAAAACTTTTTGAGCGAGTGTGCGGCTAGCCGGGTGGCCGCCACACATCCCCTCATGCAGCTCCGTGAGTACCCCGTGAACCTCCTCAGGCCGCACACATCACGACAAGGGTTTTGAGAAAGATTGCCTATATAACACATTGTTCATAAGGGTATATCTGGCGGCTCTTCTGATCATGGCCCTGGCCTCTTTAGGGTCGGACGGTTGAATTCCTGACTCAATGTATGCTATTAGCTCATCGATCCAACATGGATTGGTAGGTTGGAAATCCATGACCTCGGCCCGATGGATAGCGGGCCCGGATAGATGCTCTACCATGATCGTGGGGTTGCTTATTTCGTCGTCGTCCGTTAATTTCGACAAACAGTCCGCTCGGTGATTGTCCTCTCGAGGGATGTTGGTGAATTTACAATATTTGAAGCCGCTCTCGAGCCTTTTCACGAGATCAATGTATTTTTGGAGGATGTCACAGTGGACCCTAAACGATCCCGTGACTTGATTGACCACCAGCTGTGAATCGCAGAATACTTCCATGTTTTTGACTTTCAGTCTTTAGCGAGCTCAAGTCCTGCTATGACAGTCTCGTATTCTGCTTGATTGTTTGAAGCAGTGAAATCAAACCTTAATGCTTTTTCGATTTCCTCTGAGGTGCCTGGCTCTAGCAAGATAATCATGGCACCGCAACCATTGTGGCGGCGTTGGGCGCAATGGGCGGAGAATCGGATTGTTCCTCCGTTTGTTCATTGAAACTCGTCTCCACAATGAAATCGGGTAAGGCTTGAGCCTTGATAGCTTTCTGATGCTCGTATCGAATATCAAACTCTGTGAGCTCAATGGCCCATTGCAGCAAGCGACCAGATAAATCCGTCTTGTGTAGGACCTGGCGTAGCGGAGCGTCCGATAGCACAATAATTGTATGTGATGAAAAATAATCCCTTAGTTTGTGGGCGGCTATGACAACACAGTACGTCAACTTCTCGATATTGAAATAGCGACTCTCAACGGGACTGAGAGCCTTAGAGACATAATAAACGGGATTTTGGAGGGTGCCGTCCTCCTTGACAAGTGCTGCGGCTACAGCCCGGTCTGAGGCCGTGAGATACAAAAGCAAAGAATCCCCTAGGCTAGGACTGACCAACAGTGGCGGGCTGGACAGATACGCCTTGAGATCTTTGATGGCTTGCGAGCATTCTTCTGTCCATGAAAAGGTCTTGCTTCCTTTGAGGATTTTGAAGAAAGGCAAACTTTTTTCGGCAGATTTGGAAATGAACCTTCCCAGAGCGATTATCCTGCCATTAAGTCTCTGCACTTCTTTGATCGTGGTCAGCTCGTTCATGTTTATTAGAGCCTCTATCTTCTCGGGGTTCGCTTCGATTCCCCTCTGGTTTACCATAAACCCTAGGAACTTTCCTGCCTGAACCCCAAATGTGCATTTAGCGGGGTTAAGCTTCATTGAATGCTTTCTCACGTTTGCAAAGGTTTCGCGAAGGTCCGCCAGATGATTCTGGCGGCTTGATTTCATGACCATATCATCGATGCAGGCCTCCATGTTTTTGCCTATCTACGAACTGAAGACCCTGTTTACCATCCTTTGATATGTGGATCCCGTATTCTTCAGGCCGAATGGCATCATCTCATAGTAGTAGAGTCCGCCTGCGGCTCTAAAGGCGGTCATTTCCTTGTGTTCGTCGGCCATTTTTACTTGGTGATACCCAGAGTAGGCATCCAGAAAACTCAGCATCTCAAAACCAGCGATCCCGTCTACCATTTGATCGATTCGAGGCAGCGAGTAGGGATCCTTAGGGTAGGCCTTATTTAAGTCGGTAAAGTCTACGCACATTCACCACTTCCCGTTGTGCTTCTTGACCATCACTACGTTAGCCAGCCAAGTCGGGTATTGAAGCTCTTTGATTATGCCCGCGGCTAGCAATTTATCAACTTCACCTTTTATGGCGACCTCTTTCTTTGTGGAGAATTGCCGTGCTCGCTGCTGGATCGGTTTGAAGTTGGGGTCGACGCTCAGATAATGTAGCGCGACCTCAGGCTCCACACCCCTCATGTCGGTCACCTCCCAAGCGAAAGCGTCCCGATTTTCTTTCAAGAGCTCGATCAGCTCCTCTCTCTATTTTTTTGTGGCTTGCGATCCGATCTTTACTTTCTGGTCGGGATATTTTTCATTTATGACAGCTTCGATCAACTCATCCTCGGCTATGAAGTCTGGTTGATCTCGCACCTGCAGTGTCTCAACTTCTACGGATTTTCAACGATTTCTTTTACCGTGGTGATTCGGGTGGTATGGGCATGGAATTCCTCGATTCTTGGTTTTTTGGAGTCAACCCTGTTCTTGGTCATGTAGTCGAGGAAGAATCCCGGTCGGCTCATGGCGACCCCAATATCGTCTCACACGTGAAATTTCACCCTTTGGTGTGGTATAGACACCACCATTTGAAACTTTTTCATGGCCGGAATCCCTAGAATCATGTTATAATATGAGGGGAGATCGATGACCAGAAAGGTTATTACCTCTGTCCGGCAAGGCTCATAATCGCCAAGGGTGATGCTGAGATCGATGGTACCTTTGACCCTCACGGTGTCGCTGGTAAAACCTTCTAACATTCCCAAATAAGGCTTCAGTTTTGCTTCTCCGAATCCGATTTGTTTGAGACACCCAAAATAGATGATGTCACGGCCTGCGCCAGTGTCGACCATGACTCGGTTAACCCCGTGCAGCTCATTAACTCCGATCTTGAGGATGATTGGCATCTCTATGACGCCCTCTACGGTCGTTAGTTCGCTCTTAGTGAACATGATTCCTTTCACTTTTTCTCCCAAGACTATCGGTTTCTCGAAGCCTCACGTGTTGATCGAATGTATTTGCGATTTTAGCTGACTGTTACTGGGGAGGCTTCCGTGAATAACCTGAACCTCCCTCTGATAGGTGCGAGGTGTTCGCCCCTTACTGGTACCAACATCACCATCGCATTTATACTTGGCGGTGGTCCCTCTCTTATCAACCTTTCGATTTCCCTTCTTAGAGTAAAACATTCGTCAGTAATGTGCCCATGATCCTTGTGGTACTCAAAGTATTTTGATTTATCATGATTGCTGGCGTCGCCCTTCATAGGCCTAGATCTCTCAATTTGTTCGCAAATTTCAAAAAGTATCTGGGATGGCTTGGTGTTGAGAGGGGTGAAATCATTTTCATTAAATTTATACAGCGCCTTGGTCTCGCGGTCTTGGTTCGCGCCCTTACCACGTTCCTTCTTACGATCATCCCCGCGATCTTCTTTATGTGAGCTAGGCAAGGCTTTAGATTTTGATTTTCCCGTGAGAGACGGCGCTTCACTTACCCCTATCAATCTAGCCCTTTCTAGCATTTCCCTTAGGCCCACTCTAGGGGGCCGCAGGTTAAACTCCGTTTTCATCGGGCCTTTGGCAATTCCTGTGTGGCGTCGTCGGGAATGTTCCTCCTTTGATCATAGATCCTAACAAACCGCTCGTAATAGTCCTTTCCCGACTCGTTTTCGCCCATGCGGACCTCGTAGAGATCCTCAATGGTCTTCTTTGGTCTGCTTGCTGACTCAAATTCCTTCACAAATTTTTCAGATAGATCCTTCCAACTCTCAATCGACCCGCGATGGAGTCTGCGGATCCATGAGGCAGCCCTGTCCTGCATACTTCCGACTAGAGCGATACACCAGGCGGACTTGTTTTGGGTCGCTAGAGTAATGCGACCCTGGAAAGCTATAAGCCAATCATGTGGGCAAGTGTTTCCACTATAGTAGTTGTAGTTGGGGTAACTGACTTTTTCTTTGTTAGTGGGCAATGTTTCAACTATCTTCTTGGCAAGCACGTCGATCCCGGAGATTGGTGTGGGTTTTTCGACGGGCCTCGACTTCTTAAGCTCAGCGAGCTCTTTCTTCATTATTTCCATCTGTTCTGTGAGGATCGGATCGTATCTCAATGTAGGCGGGGGCGGATTGGCCGCTAACTCTGTCACATGCTCTGAGGTCGCTTGATTCCGCGACTCCTCCTATTGGGCTCGCTTTTCCCTTATTATCAGCCGGGCATCTATTTCATTTCTTCCTTCTTGCCTGGGTACTACGCCCCTCTCTGGGAGGCTCAGTGGGCTTAGAGGCCCGACCTTTCTCTTTCTCACCCAACCTTTTAAAAACGGATCCTCTTTCTCCATTTTTTTCCCTGGGATTTTCGCGGCTAGGACGGGTAGGAGTTTGGATGACCTCCTGCTCTCCGCGGCGGCCTTTACGACCTGAAGACTGGATGCTCTCTTCAATCTCTACCCTTTGTAGGTGACTCTGGCGTCCCCTTTCAGGCGCCTTGGGGTTGGGACCGCCCCTAGATTGGATTGCCTCCCGTACATGCAAAGGTTCCCGGCCTAATGCCACTAGCCGGGAATTGGTTAAGTACATTCTTTCGACGTACTTGGCATACTCTATCATTTCCGCGATCTCAGACTCTTCTTGAAACCCTGGTACTTTTTCTGGTACGTCCCGACTGCGTTGTGGCCTAGGTGCCACGATGGCATTCTTTTCTCTGCGAGCCTTTTCTAGGGCTGCTTGGGCCTCTTTAGACTTTGATTTCTGATTTATGATGTTTCGAGCGTCGGCGGCGGCTAGTGCATCCCTTTGAGGCCTACTTCCTTCAGCAGTGGGACTGTCCAGTGTTTTTCCGGCGCCCTCAGCGCGGCTTTGATTGGGTGCGCCCCCTTTAGCTGGGGTAGGAGGTATCAGCGTGCCCTTACTTCCTGCCATCGCTAGGGATGCAAGATGGTAAACTTGAAAATGGGATCGCTTCACCGATTATTACCAACTCTGACAACCTGCTCCTGGCTAGTGAACTGCTCTGTCTGACAGGTTTAACTGCTCTGCACTCTGTGTTTTCTGCTGAAGTGGTTTGAGGGTTGTTAGTTGTTATACTGCCCTCTGAGAGTTGGTGGGAGAATTTGCTCGGACGGTGGTAACTCAGGCGAGCTCCGGTCGGCGATACCAATTTCTGGGAAAAAAGGTGATGATTCAAACGCAATCACCCCAGAGACTGGTATAACCTCCAGTGGGAGAGGCATACATTGTTGGAATTTCTTTTGAGGGGGAGTATTTCCTGGTGATATGACAAGGGCACCAAAGCTTTTTCTGGGGATTTTTCTGGCGAGGAGAAGGAAACAGCCTTCGAAGGTACCAAGAGAGGTGGTTATTCAAATGCAAGCTTGGTATTCTCTGGTTTCAATGGATTTGAACGAAGAACACTACGAGAGAGGTGATTTCTCAAACGCAAACTCGTGAGTCTTGTGCAAATCGTGTTAAAGCTACCTCATTTGGTGAGATGCAACCTGGGTGATCTCCTCTCTGGGCGAGAACTCTATTAGATTTGGGCAGATGATGAAGATGATGATCAACCTCTCCGCCGCATATGAGCTTTTCCGGGGTAGTTTCCTCGTTGGGAAGCCGGAAAACTGAGCTTCCCGGTAACGGAGCCAACTGATAATGCCGAATATTATCAAGGTGGCCTAGCGGTGGTAGTGAAGATGGATATCTGGCTATTTTTCATAGATTTATTGTGACTGCAGCCGGTGGTGCACGGCGGCGATGTGGTGGAGTGAATGAATGCTAGAGAGAATGAACTTGACAAGAGTTTTGTTCTCTTTGTCTATTTTTTTGCATATATCTTTTGAAGTCACACAAGCCCTCCTTTTATAGGCAAGGAGAGGAGCTAAGGACGCGGGATAGGGACAGATAAGCATACAGTAGAGTGATGTTAAGCGGACAATACAACTGGCGGCGTCGTTATGAAGTCGCCCCGGTCGCGGTCTGCGAGTTTGTTTCCTTGTCCGGTCTTGACTTCCCTTCAGTTGCTCCCTTCCAGGGCTCATGCGGTCTCGTATCTACTCTGGCTTAGATCGCAAGTCGGCCTCCTGAGCGACTAATGAACTTGTAGATTTGAACGCTCTTGGCGTGGGTCGCCCTTCCGCGACCTTAACCAGATGGTCGTTGCCGACGCTATGGCCGCGGTCCGGTTCCATCCTGGTGGCTAGCTAGGTTGTTTCCTGGGACTCATAGGTGGCGGTATATTTAGACATATCACAAATCATCAATGTTAAACAAGACTGTCTCTTGTATAAATCTGATAGAAATCTATCTCTTGACAATCATCTTTATGGATTTTTCTCCTTCGCAAGCAAGATAACGTCGAAACCTTCATCATAAGTTGTCGCATCCAAAAGTTAACTTTCTGGTCGAACTTCTCAAAACAAGACTTGGTTATTGTTGGGGTAGATTGCCACACTCTTAATATATAAAGAAATATAGTAGCACATTTACTACAACCAATTGGTTTTAGTACAACGGTAAGCGCTTGATCTTAACATGGTAGTAGAGCCAGAGGTCATGAGATCGAACTCTGGATGGAACATTATTTAAAAATAAAAAAAGAAATTATGCAGGTGTTGAGACAGATTGCTTACACTTGAGGAGGGTGTTGGGACAAATTGCCCACACTCTTGAATGAAGAAAAATAATATAGCCAAGACGAAGACACTAGAATTTACTTGGTTCAATCAAACTAACCTACATCCCCGAATAAAAGATGAACAATACCACTATAATGGATATAAAATAAAATAAGACTCATTTGAATCCAAAATTACAATAACTCACATGTTGGGCTAAAAACAAGAGAGTGTTTTTTTTTTTTTTTTTTTTTTCCCGTTTATTTAAAGTGGTGTATCTCAATTGTGCATATAATACAAAAAAAAAAAAAAAAAAAAAAAAAAAAAAACTGACATTATTTATCTAAGAATCAAAAGTTAACACAAAAAAAATTAGCAATATGTGATTGAGTCATTCCTACTTAAGCCTTACTATTTTAAATATGATTGGGAAAAATTGTAAAATTCGTCGTATAATTTGGGTGGTATAAATTTTGGTTTTATATATTTATAATTATCGATTTTGATCTCGTAACTTAAAATAATACGTGACTTTTGGTCACATAAGTTTGAAATTATCGATTTTGGTCATTTAACTTTAAAAAAAAATCAATTTCAGGACACTTGTATTTTCTGACGAGATCTCTTTGATTTTTTAAATATTGCAACCCAAAATTAGCCGATTGACTTCTCTATCTTCTGAGCAGCACCTGTCTTTCCGATCACCGGCAACCCCAATTCATAATTGATAATTGCAAACGTATTAAACCAAAATTGATAATTGCAAACGTATTAGATTAAAATTGATGTGTGTTTTTTAAGTTATGGGATCAAAATCGATAAATACAAACGTATGAGACCAAAATTAATCACCCTAATGTTGTGGGATCAATTTTACAATTTCCCCATATTATTGTTATATATGTTTATAAAAGTTCACCATGTTGATTTAGAATGACATATATACATTTTCCTTCCATAACTGATTCATGATACATCACGAGGGTATTTTGCATGTTATTTCTGTCGAATTCTGAGCTTTTGTTCAATTCCTTTTCTTCTGTTGCAGTTTGCACATTAATTTGACTCAATTAATGTTCTCACATTAGCTTATGTTTACTAGTGAGCCCCTCCATGTGACTTCCTTACTTAATACCCCATCTAATGGGCCATCCATGCAGGAGGAAAGCAATATCTGCAAAGCTTTGACCGACTTATCCTATATATATATATATATATATATATATATATATATATATATATATATATATATATATATATACACACACACACTTGGAGTTTTCACACATGACATGATTAATATCATAAATTTAAAGGTTAAACATCTAAAATCTCCCTTGACTATCAATAATGCAATAATTGTTAAAAATGAAATGTTATTGGATTTATAATAAATTAGGAGTAAGATAGAGAAATGAACAATAAATTTTGCATTGATAATATTGAATGACTTATATTGTGAGACAAATCTAAAATGATAGGATAACTTATGGGGGCAGACGTAGGATCCCGGGCGACGGGGGCGATAACTAAAGATTTATTGCAATAAAAACGGTGTATAGTAGTGTTTTAATATATATCGCACAATCCTAACACATTAACCGTTAAACTCCTATTAGTAAAGATTTGTAATATTGTTTTTAGCGAAACCAACATTTCAAAACTTATTAATATTCGTTTAAATATATTACTTTGGTAATAACTATGTATTCTTTTTTACATGATAAAATTTTTATATTAAATTATTTGATTATTACATATGAATTGAGTTAATTTTTTTAGGGGCCGAAAAAATACATAATATATATATATTATTGTGTTATTCTCCCGATCCGAGCCCCCCCCCCCCCCCCCCCCCCAATACATAGGTGCGTCCACCCCCGATAACTTATATTTGGGGATGGACGTAGTATAAATTTAGTATAACGCCCCCAAATCCCAGGTCTGGTAGTGCTAAGCCGTAAATGATCCGTCTAACTAATTATACCATCGTTCTCGTTTGGCTTAAAAGGACAAACCCGAGTTTCGTGGCGTTGATCTTTATTAGCTAAGTTAGATTTTCATGGTATTCATGTTTGATTTGTTTTTGGGTTGTAGATTCGCATAGACTTGGAAGTTAGTTGATATTCGGTTCGTAGGTTTGGTTCGTCTAAAAGGTAAGAAGTTCTTCTTATAAAAAATGATCTGTATTTGATTTAAAGTTTACGTTTACTATTGGTGTTAAACTACGCGAATATGGATATAATTATGTGCTTAGGGTAGTAGTCGGGTAATGGTGGTTCCGGAACATGGTCGTGAGTGTCGGTGCAACCGCTTTCCTGAAAGAACTTGTCCATACAACATCTGTACTGAAACTCCTGAACTGGTTTCTAGATGTTTAGTGAAATGTACGGTAGTTTCATGTGTTATTGTGTTTTCTGGATTCTGCAAATGGTTACGAGTAGTGGAGATGGGTTGGTAGTAATGTAGTATGGTGTTGTTATGCATGTGTTTTGGTTACGAATAATGGATATGGGTTGGTAGTATGATGTTGATATACATGTGTTTTGGTTATGAGTATTTGATATGTGTTGGTAGTATGGTGTTGTTGTGGGCTTTGTATGATCACGTAGGTTAGAATATATGGATAAAACACGAGTCTGTACGCTTTATGTGCTCCTACTTGTGTTATGGCAAGGTCTAGTTAGTTACCAAGTGACATACTAAACAGAGTACCATGACTATGTTTCATGTCGGACGTATGACTAGTTAGTATTCCTCATGTTGTATTAAGACGATGTATCGAAGGGGGTGCCGTAATTTTACGTGTCACCTTGGATGTATGGCTAGTCATATTCTCTGTGTTGCTACATGCCCTCATACTAAGTGTTTAGTGTTATGTGACTACACGAGAAAGGAAAGACAAGAACATGAACATGTTATGTAAGTAGGTTGATTAATGAAACTAAACAAATGTGTGCAAGATTATCAAGATATAAGTTAATAGACACGTTGTGATGCACTAGCCAAGATATGCTTTTAAAGATGCATATTTTATGTATTCTTCATATCAATGTTTCTAAAGTGGTTTGAATCTGGATGAAGTACATTCATATCATGCCTCCCGACATTTGACAAACATTAATCTCTCTTTTTTATCTTTGTTTTTCTTACTAAGCTTATGCATGAGTTTAATCCTTTATTTTGAATAAGAAGGTAAGTATTGTCACGGATTTTATCTAAGCTAAACAAACAAGTAATAAAATTTATAAATCCGGTATTCCCCAAGTGTAGGGATCGTAGTACAACGATTAATACCGGAGTCGGTCACAGGGAATCGGGGTATCTAGTTCATTAATTCTCCTAAGGTTGATACAATTATTCCTAAACCTAAACTAAAACGGAAAATAAACTGGACAGAGGATTGTCAGTCCAAAGCCCGGAAAATATCGTTGCGAACAAAAGCAAATAAAATAAAACTACAACTAAGAAAACAATAAAACTAACTATCATGATAACGACTGAAGCAAATCAACATAGAACAAACATGATCCACCATCCCGCAACCCTTAATTCTTCCCTAGATTATCTTATGATGATTCAATCAAAGTTGTGGTTCACCTAATCAAAGGTATGAATTCCTACTTCCGTAAGTAATCCGTCTATCAATCTCATCATCTTCCGATCTATAGAGATTAACGCTCTCAAAACAAGGTGCAAGATTTATTAGACTAACAACCTAGAAATCTAACCTATCAACTTCCGTTATGTCAAGGTTAAAAGTCTAATCTTTCCTATGGTGATCTAAGGTTTACACCGATTTCCATCATACGGTAAACATCAAATAGCAATACATCTTCCGATATCGATTGCATAAACAAATAAACAAAGGAAAGAAACAAACTTGAAATTAAACTCACAAAATATCCAAAGGAAGAAATAAAACGCTGCCGGAAAAGTTTCCCATGGCTGCTCCAAGTTCATATCTTCAAGCCATCATCAAGATCGAACAAGAAAAGAAAACGAAAATAAAAACCTAACTAATCCGCAACCCCAGCCTCCCCAAAGGGGGCTGGGGCCGCCTAGGGTTTTTCTCTAATGATATGTATCAATAAGAGTCAATAATGTGTGAAAATCGATTATTAGGGTTGGGGCGCGCGCGCTATTTATAGAAAAGTAGGCGGCCGGCCGTCGCTATGTCGGTTTTGGACGCCCGTCCGAGGATTCGGACGCCGTTCATTCTTCTGGACTTGGACGCCCGGACGCTCGTCCATATCGGCGTCCAAACTCTCTCGTTCAACTTTTCTTCCCCGGACGCCGTCCAATTCACTAGTTCGGTCCCTTTTCTTCAAATTCATCTTGATTTCTTCCAACTTCATCTCTATCTCTTTCCTTCCATGCAAATCATCACTTGAACATCTTTTAAGCTCCTTTCACCTCATGCAAGCGTACCTACATCACGATAAAAACATGCAAAATGTAACATCTTACATCTAAAGATATTTATCCAATAAAATCACATAATTAGCTCGATTTTGCACTTTAATACTTCTAAAACTCATTTGCTCAATATTTCAATATAAAGCTCGATTTCTATGAAAAACATCCACATATGGGGAAAATTGACATAAAATATATCCTTATAAAACGTATAAAATCACCCTTAACAACTCCCCCACACTTAAACCTTGCTCGTCCCGAGCAAGACAAAACAAAATCAAGACTCGAGACATATAAACATTTATGCAACCATAAAGCATATTCAATAGTTTAGAGGTTCACCCAAGTGTGTGTGCATAGCCATAATAAATTTCCACTAAATCCACACTTGAAATTGATTCAAGCAAAACTAGCCAACATCCCATTTAGAATAAATATAAAAACGATTATAACATGCACCTCACAAAACATACATATTCGAAAAATGATAGAGGGTATTTACAATATTTCCGACATACTTAGAGGATAATCCCTACAACATATCTTTCGGTTTATCCGGGGATAGTCGAGAAGATAACTACGGTTTCCAACCATCTTTTCACAATACTATTCACTAATTTTTCTTAAAGTAACTTAATTACACACTTATAGCATATGCCCTCATTCCCAAGCAATAGGACGTTTCGTGATAACACCCTAGCCGGACTACTATCATCAGGCAGTCGGGAGCTATTGAACCTCATAGTGGTATAGGACATTTCGTGATAATGCCCTACCGCACTCAAATCATCGGTAGCTACTTCCGACATATATATATTATATATATCATACATTATTCATCTTAGATTGGTATACAAACCTTAAATTATATCCTTCCTATCACATTCAAACCTTCAGATATTCACAGTATGTCATACTTTAATTCTAAACACAAACTATTAAAATTTTCAAAATTCGTATGTAAGCAAAGAATCATGCGATAATCATCAAAAATCTCTAATCAAATGGGCATAGCTTTAAAATATAGCTCATCATTTACTATGGCACGTGAAAAATAGTGTTGGGTGAAACATCTAAATTTACTAAATATGCAAAATAATGCACCAATGATATAAAAACTCAAATAAAGATATGCCTTTGCTCACTTGGGACAAAACAAACAAATTTTTTTAAAATTTAGCACTTTTTCATAGAATTATAATAGTATGGCAAATGAATGTAGATACATAAAACCATTTCCCTCCCCCACACTTAAATTACAACATGTCCTCATGTTGTGCAGAATTAAAGAAAAGATAAAAGAACTTAGCTGATTGTAGTTCGAAAAAGGGAGCAAGTCCGGAAGAGGCCGAGAGTCCAATCCATAAAACGCTCGAGGAAGTCGGTAAATAGCACAAGCGCCATCGAATATCCTGCACACTTGAAAAACAAGAAAGTATCTCGGGGACACGGGGAAATCTAACATATAAAGCACAAAATAGAATCGCTTCAGATGGAAAAATCAAACAGGGAAAGTACAGAACATCTAAGCGTCTAAACACAACTGAACGGAAGTTTGATATAAGCACAAAAAGAAATAAAGCCACAGAAGCTTGTAGAATAATATAGACCACATGTACAAACAGAAACATCAAACTCCAACTAATAATGACGAGAGGATTATACATGGAAAAGAAGTCATAGAGATTTTTCAAATTAAGCCCATATAAAGATGGAAATTATACATGGAACATTACAAAACAGTAGGGCTAGGTGCAACTACATGAAAAAGATATTACAATGCAATCTACATGATAAAGTGGTAGCGTACGGCAAGCCGACAGTAACTACCCTCAAGAAAAATAAAAGAAAAATAGAAAAACAATGCAACTAGATGACATGCAACTAAATGATATGCAAAAATAAAAGAAAATAAAAGAAAGAAAACTAGCCCACTCATTTGCAACACGACATGTATATCATAAACGTCTACCAAATAATGATAGTTTACGATAAACGACATTACTATTCATTATATGCAGTGGAGACGCGCCTTAAGACTCATCAAAGGTGATAGCATTATGGAAAACCAACAGTTAGCTATACTAAACAGATATAACTCATAAGAAGACATGGTAGCATACGGAAAACCGACAGTAGCTACCCATATGAGTTCCAAAATTACAAGGAAGCACAAAGGTCTCAAAGCCTCACAGATTCATCACAACGATATGTAGCATACGGAAACCGACATTAGCTACTAAATAACAATAAGAACAGTTATAGCATACGAGAACCGACATTAACTATAACATGCATAGATGAATCATGTATATAAAAGTTAATCAATTATTTAACATGGATCGGTAGATGGAAAGATGTAAACATGCAAGTTCAGAACATCTACGTAAAAATAACTAGCCACAGAAGCTCATATAGAAGTACCCACGTCAAATAAAGCATGTATCAGAAACAAATTCTAGTCACTAGAAACTGACACACTGGACGGACGTTCAGACAAGACGGACGGACGTTTAAAGCATATTCAGGGCGGACGGGCGTTCAGTTACTATGGACGCCCGTCTGACTCAGAAAAAAAGCACAACAAACTCGATTGATACCAGAAAACAGCAGCAACCCTAAAATCATAACCTAATACCATATCATTAAAACAGAAACCCTAGTGTTTATTGAAAACGAAAACAAAACTATGAAACCTAAATTCACGTTTCATAAATCGAGTAAAAAACTTTTTGCACATTCTTAACCCAACGGTCATCGAAACACGGCAAAAATAAAAACTCTCAATTTATTTAACGCTACTTTTATTGAAAACTACCTAAAAAGATACGGAAACAGAAACCCAAACCTAAACTACGAAAAATTTAAAACAGAAAAAACAGAAAACGAAAAAAAAAAAAACGTGTTGAAATCTTCTGAGCCCAAAATGGAAGGGAAAACAGTGGATTTTGACCTCGAAAACGGCATGGAACGGCCTACGGCAGTTCACCACGTCGTCGGCGTCGGAACGAGCTTTCCGAATTGGGGTCCTGCGTTCCAAACGGACACTCGAGCCAAAAGTTACGGCCAAAATACTAATGAGTGCTAAAACGATCCCTTTTATCCAAAAATTTGACCGTGAAAAACGTGGAGTCAGATAATTCAACCTCAGAACCCTACCTATGAAACCTACCTACGAAAAACGAAACCCTAAACCACGATATCTACCAAAAACAAAAATAAATAAAAAAAAATCAGTGAGACAAAGCCGACGGGCGTCCAAGTTGCGGACGGACGTCCGCGCCGGAGAAAGAACGGGACGGGCGTCCAAGTTGCGGACGCTCGTCCGCCCGGGCAAAACACAAACAGAGACGATCGGATTTGGACGGACGGGCGTCCAATAGCTCGGGACGCCCGTTTACGTTCAACCGAACACATAAACACATAAACGCCGCTAAACACGAAAACAGTCCAAACAAAACACGAAAACTAAACAAAACCCTAATTGGAACCTAAACACAAACCTATGAAAAATTAATAATCACTAGATAACACAAACTACCTACGAAAAACAAAACAAACAACCTTAGAAAAAATTAATAATGAACTCGGACAACCGTACCGATTCCCCGGCAACGGCGCCAAAAACTTGTCACGGATTTTATCTAACAAAGCAAACAAGTAATAAAATTTATAAATCCGGTATTCCCCAAGTGTAGGGATCGTAGTATAGCGATTAATACCGGAGTCGATCACAGGGAATCGGGGTATCTAGTTCATTAATTCTCCTAAGGTTGATACAATTATTCCTAAACCTAAACTAAAACGGAAAATAAACTGGACAGAGGATTGTCAGTCCAAAGCCAGGAAAATATCGTTGCGAACAAAAGCAAATAAAATAAAACTACAACTAAGAAAACAATAAAACTAACTATCATGATAACGACTGAAGCAAATCAACATAGAACAAACATGATCCACCATCCCGCAACCCTTAATTCTTCCCTAGATTATCTTATGATGATTCAATCAAAGTTGTGGTTCACCTAATCAAAGGTATGAATTCCTACTTCCGTAAGTAATCCGTCTATCAATCTCATCATCTTCCGATCTATAGAGATTAACGCTCTCAAAACAAGGTGCAAGATTTATTAGATCTAACAACCTAGAAATCTAACCTATCAACTTCCGTTATGTCAAGGTTAAAAGTCTAATCTTTCCTATGGTGATCTAAGGTTTACACCGATTTCCATCATACGGTAAACATCAAATAGCAATACATCTTCCGATATCGATTGCATAAACAAATAAACAAAGGAAAGAAACAAACTTGAAATTAAACTCACAAAATATCCAAAGGAAGAAATAAAACGCCGCTATTTGGAAAAGTTTCCCATGGTGCTCCAAGTTCATATCTTCAAGCCATCATCAAGATCGAACAAGAAAAGAAAACGAAAATAAAAACCTAACTAATCCGCAACCCCGGCCTCCCCAAAGGGGCCGGGGCCGCCTAGGGTTTTTCTCTAATGATATGTATCAATAAGAGTCAATAATGTGTGTGATGTTATTAGGGTTGAAATCGCGCCGCTATTTATAGAAAACTAGGCGGCCGCCGCTATGTCGGTTTTGGACGCCCGTCCGAGGATTCGGACGCCCGTCCGATGCTCGGACTTCCTAGGGCGACGCTCGTCCATATCGGCGTCCAAACTCTCTCTCAACTTTCTTCTCCCGGACGCCGGTCCAATTTATGGACGCCGTCCACTCGGACGGAGCTCAAACGCTCGTTTTCTTCAATTCATCTTGATCTTCATTCCAACTTCATCTCTATCTCTTTCCTTCCATGCAAATCATCACTTGAACATCTTTTAAGCTCCTTTCACCTCATGCAAGCGTACCTACATCACGATAAAAACATGCAAAATGTAACATCTTACATCTAAAGATATTTATCCAATAAAATCACATAATTAGCTCGATTTTTGCACTTTAATACTTCTAAAACTCATTTGCTCAATATTTCAATATAAAGCTCGATTTCTATGAAAAACATCCACTTTTGAATATGCCAAGTAGCTTGTAGGGAAAATTGACATAAAATATATCCTTATAAAACGTACGGTTAAAATCACCGGGTTGGATTGGGGTTTAACAAGAAAGAGAAAGTAGAATAAAATATAGTGAAATAATGATAAAAGTTAAGTGCCGAACGTTCGTTTTCCATATAAAGACCCGGTATCCGGAAGCGGGACCTTATAATTAGTATGTGTGATTTTGAGTAAATAGAAACGTAGGGAGTACATAAAAAAGACTGATAATAACATACAATCTTCGTCCATCATATATATATATATATATATATATATATATATATATATATATATATATATGTGTGTGTGTGTGTGAATTTTTTATATGTGTGTTAATTTTTTATTTAATTACACAGGATAATAACATGTGGTAAATGTAATTTATTTTATTTCAAAAAAACATTAAATACACTGATGTGACTGCTTGTTGTGCGTTCAGCACCTTGGGCATCCGGTAGAAGACCTTATGGCATTCGGGTGCTAGCATTTGATTGCTTTTCGAGATCATTGCGTTTTGTGTCTGTTAATTTTTCTTTTATTAAGCGGCTAGACAATGTCTCAACATATCTTCTAATTAAGCATGATCTTCCCTTCAAAAAAAAACTAAGCGTGATCTTTTTTTTTTCGGATGTTATTTCTTGGGATAATTAACCAACCCACGGATGACGTTCTCTCGGCTTGTTTGACGGATTGTCTTAATATAATTCTTTTTCACTTAAACAAATGATTCTTGATCATTAAGACCTTCTGCCCTGAATAGTGCATGCATGAATTTTGAAAAAAATAAGTAATTAAATCCATTAAAATTTAAAATTTGCATCCATAGTTTTGATTTCTTGAAGCTTGTAGCCTAACTTGTTTACAAATACACGCCTCCTTTACCGTTTATAATTTAAAGGATTTTAAGGTCTACTCTCTGCTTATTCTGCGGTCAAGACGGTTGGTAGTTTTATCAGGTAAAGTGGGTTGAACACAGAATATTTTAATTAGCCATAAAAGTAGCTGATTTAATTTGCTCGAAAAGCTAAGAAAGACACATGACCCTCCATGCCTTTTTTTATTTGATTAAGACAAGGCATACTGGTCCCTTACACGTTCATTGTGTTCATATTTGATCTTTTTCCAACATGATTGTAGTGATTTTAGTGTTTTTTCTTTTAATATTATTTTACGGAAACGATATATACTCACTTATACTTTATGTCCTCGTAAGTACTTGAATCCGGATACTCCAGATAAAAAAATCACAGTAATTACCACTGGATCAATGTCTCATTGACACTATATATGTAGTTTGAAATTGTCAAAATGTGAAAATTTGATCATAATTGTTAAATGAAAAATAAATAAATTGTTCTTTTGACTTAAAACATGAACGCAAGTAAATTGCAAGAGGCCAATGAGCTTAACTCAAGTGGTTAAGCTGAGGCATCGTGACCAAGGAGTCGCGGGTTCGAGTCCCACCGTATGCTCAATTGTGGGTAACAGTCCTCTAAAATGAGGTACTTTTGCTTCTGAAAAAAAAAAGTAAATTGCAAGAGAATACATGCGGTAGATAACTAATGATACGCCAACAAGACTATGCTCTCTAGTGGTCATTGATGATGCCTCAAGACCCGAAAATCTTGGGTTCGAGTCCTCGAGAGCAGAGGCATCTGTAAAGTCCCACATCGGTAAAAGTAAGTGAATGCTCACCCCCATATAAGTGTGAGACATAAATGTCTTGTCAACTCGGGTTAGCCCTTTTAGACCAAGCGAGGACGGCGGTCTAAGCAGTTGACCGGACATTTATGACTCATTTAGCGCTATCAGGCCCGGGGTCTGGGGGCGTTACAGAATGGTATTCAGAGCCGACTATCAGACGGAACTATGCGCTGCACCGTACAAGAAGACGGTGTAAGGATGGCCTCTAGTTACATCTGGTAGGGACGATCCGGGAATAGTCTTGGCCGTCCTGGCGAGGACGCCAGTCCCTTATAAGGGGGGGAGAATGTAAAGTCCCACATCGGTAAAAGTAAGTGAATGCTCACCCTCATATAAGTGTGAGACATAAAGGTCTTGTCAACTCGGGTTAGCCCTTTTAGACCAAGCGAGGACGGCGGTTGTCTGGGGGCGTTATAGCATCCCTCGGCACGGGCCAACAAGGCCACAACCCAAAGCCCTCCTTAAAAATGATATTTTGAAGGCCCTTTTATATCTTTGTAGTTATTTTAGATATATTTTTATTCTACTTAAATTTAAAAAAAAAAAACTTATTAATACTAATATATATACACATTTTTAATAAAAAAAAAATGTTTAACCAACTTATACATGTGAACATAGTTTAACATAAAAATAACCGATACATCATAATTTTTTATACAATCCAAAACCCTAAAACAAAATTTTGTGTTAGAACCCTTAATTACACAGGGACGCCCCCGCTAGTTAGGGCAAAAAGTGTGTGTGTTATAGTGTTGTGCTATTATTCAGTAAAAAAAACCTGATAATACATTAAAATGCTTGGTTTTTGATGAATAAAATCATACTTTTGCAACTAATGTAATTTAGGGCCGCCTAGATCGATTCGTGTTAAACCGTAAGTCATTTTGGATGTTTTGAGACAGATTAAGTAAATGGTTAGCTAGTGTAATAAATAAATTTTAAAGAAAAATGGCTAAAATAGTTTTTTTTTAATAAGACTAAAATACTTTTTTACTATTATTAGAGTAATGATAAATAGTTTGATTATTAGTGAATTAGGGATAAAATCGAAAGAGAAAAAAAACATACTTGATTGGTAATCTAAAATATATGACTTATATTTTTTTTTCTTTGTTACGGATATGTAATGTTACACACACCCTAATTATACCCCTAGCTATGGATACGAAATGTTACACACACCCTAATAATGCCCCTAACGGGGCTCGAACCATGGTCTCCAGACCAATGTATAGCGGGTAACTACTATGCCGATGTCAGGGGCGGACGCAGGATCTCGGGTAAAGGGGGGCAATAAAATTTTTAAAGGCAAATAAAAATTTAAGGGGGGGGGCAAACTATATGTTTCATACAATTTTTAGTGTGTTTTTTTTAGATTAAGGAGGGGCAGTTGCCCCCCTTAGCTGTATGTAGGTCCGCCACTGGCCGATGTACTAAATACATGTGACTTATATTTTAGGTTAAACTAAAAAATATATACATAATGACTTGTAATCTAGTGCGGAAATAACCATAATATTAAAAAAAAATTGAGGGTACCATATTATTAATTACTATGAAGTTTCGAACCATAGTTTCTACGTAAGCTTTTTAAAATTGAATCATTTTTATAACACAATTTTTTATCATTCATTTCCTTCTTTATATTAGAGCTAGCACAAAAATTTACGGAGTCCGTAATTTTCTCACGGGCCGCCTAGTTAAGAACACTTGTAATAAATATTGTAAATCTTTTAAAAACTGAAATTTAAAATTTTCAACGTTTAGTTTCAGAAAAAATAACACCGAAGTAAATACTATATTTTTTTACAGTAAAATGTATATTCTATATAATTACTTTTACATCCATGTTATGTAAATTTTCCGTTATATCTACACCATTATATAAAATAGATAATCTTATACATTTCAATCATTTTTTATAAAGATTTTGTAAACAAGAAAAATATTTTAACTCTGTAAAATAGATAATTCGTTACAAAAATCTCTTTCAAGTGCTCTAAGTCACCCCTGGGGGAGGGCCATGGGGGCCATGGCCCCGAGCCCCGTTAAAATCTATGAATTTAAGGGTAAGGTAAAATTTTAAAATAGTATATATATATATATATATATATATATATATATATATATATATATATATATATATATATATATATATATATATATATATATATATATATATTGCATTTTTGAAAATAGATAAGTTATTGTTATAATGATAAGCAGTCAAGTATAATTTGATAAGTAATCAGGGTTCGTTTCTTGCTAGAGGCAAAAATATTTTTTTTTTTTGGTTAACCATTTTTTAGAAGGGCCTAAAATAATAATATATTTTTTTTGGTTAACCCTTTTTTAGAAGGACCTAAAATAATATTTGCTTCGAACGTAAATTTAGATAGGGATATTTTTTTGTTTAACCCTTTTTTAGAAGGGCCTAAAATAATATTTGGCCCCGAGCCTAAATTTGGAAAGGGACGCTTCTGCTCTAAGTACATGCACCGTAAATATTAGCAATCATGCAACAACAGCTTTTGTAAGAAAAAGGAAAGCAGACAAAGAGCAGACAAAAAAGGAAACTTGATAAAAGGAAAGCTGCACAAACAAAGAAAGCAACTGCACATGAAGTCCTACAGTTGTACAACTTGTTAGGTGTAGTGCCCGAAAGATTGGCAGGATTTATAATTCATCTTAATATTTGCATTTATGCTTATATTATACACTGCCGAAAACCCTAAGTATATCGGTATGTAATCACATAACTCAGTGTATGGGATACACATGAGGATTGAGTTAGTGATGATATGCTTAAAACTAGTTAGTCCGTGGTGAATTTAATCAGAGCATGGGTCTCATGATTAATATACCAATAATGCGCCCAGAACACTTAACGGTGTGACCGTCTTATCCGGATCGTCGGTATAGGGTACCTAGTGGGGCATTTATATATGATGTCTATCATATAGGACTTGACCGATTTGATTTGAATTCTCGATATAATTTCGTGATCGAGAAATCTTATCAAATCACAAGATGATCATATATGGATTAATCTCAATCCTGATGTGATCACAGTCTACTGCTTGGTTCAAAGTAGGGTTTGATGTGTTAGTTAAGGATCACTTGGATACATGTGATCTGAACACTTCTCATTGGCTCTATTCTGGAATGAGTGAGTAGTCTGTGACTTCACAGATATGGAATCCATTCCTTCCTGCGGGAAGTAGACAGACAGTTCCCTTATTTGTAATCCTAGAAACTGATCGATGGGCCCAGTTCATATTATATTAGTTATGCACTAATTGATCACTATGAAGTTAATGGTAAATAAGGATAAGATGTTTTGAGAAGGGTTTACGGAAATATCCCGAATCAAAACGAACAGTCTATGGAGGATTTATCCGTATGTAATGATTATATCAATGGACGTTTTTACTCAATGATTAGAGTGTAAGTATATATCTATAATCGATAGAGTTCAGTTTCGGGTTTATGGTGGCGTAATCCCGGAATTAATAGATTGAATAAGAATTGTTCTGTTCATTGAATAATTTTATTTAATTTATTGTAGCTACTGGTAATAGGTCCATGGTCCCCGATGTGGCTCCTAACATGCATATGTTTCTTGACGTTGGGCCTCAATAATAATTAAGTAGTTGGACTATTTAATTGATGTGCGATTTATTATTTATTGGACTAAATAATAAAATACATGGAAAACACATTTTTCGTGGACTCGGCCCATTATGTGAAATTTCGTGTGAACCCTAATTTTCTAGTATTGGGGGCGTGTTTTGTGTCTTGGTAATTATTAAGGAATTAGTTTTCTTGATAATTATAAGAGATGTGATTAATTGTTTATTTGTTAAATAATTAATTAAGGAAAATATATTAGATTGATCCTTAAATATTCTAGATTTACTCTAGATTATTCTAGGAGTATCTTTTATGGAAAAGGATTATTATAATTGATTTTGTATTAATTATTAAATCCTTGGAGGACAAGGATTTCTCTCTTATATAAAGAGAGTTCTCTTAAGCCTTTTCTATCATCACAATACACGACATATACACACCAAAATAAGCTAGGAATTTCGGCCAAGCTTAGGTTTTTATGAGTTGGGAAAATCTTCGGGATTTTCCGGGTAGCATATCAAGGAGGTCAAGCATCAAGGATCAACATCCACCGGTTGTTGCTTGGAGATACACATCGGAAGATCGTGGCATCTCAACTATTCCGATCTCGGCTTCTCAATCTTCGAGTTCATCCTTTTTGATTGGTGAGTAGATCTTAAATTATGTAGTTTAATTTTATATGATCGTGATCCTCTTGTTTATTCCACTGCGTAATCGGGCGGATCTAGATCCGTCCGGCGATATTACATCCAACACAACTGTAGCTGTATTCAAAGAAAAATCCGATAAATACAATTGGATAAATCAGACCTCGGCTAAGCATTTTATCAAACAGTTGGCAGCATTCAAACTCTTCAAAGATAAAGTTGAGTCTTCAAAGATAAAGCTGCACAAAGAATTCAAAACAAGTCAAGTTATCAGATAAATGGCTGCAATATCACAAATTCAAGACAAAAGAGGATAAAGCTGGATATGTCGTGATTAAGAGTCAGAGAGTAATTTACTTCTTTTTATATGTGTTTATCTCTTTCTATGTATTTATTTTTGAGAATAAGTCATGTTTATCAATTTTAGTTCAAGAATGCTATAAACTAAGAGCTACAACACAACAATTGTAATCAAGGAAAATTCAGATCAATAAAAGCTTCATACATTTTTCTCTTCAGCATTCAGTTTTTCACATGGTATCAAAGCCAATTGGTGCTTGATCACCATCAAATGCATATTAAAATCATGTCATCTCTTTCATTAAATGTCAGTAGCTTCATCTCTCTCAAATTAACCTCCAAAAATTATCCCCTATGGCGTGAACAAGCTCTAGCACTAGCAGAAAGTCAGGATCTGGTAGGCCATTTAAATAAAAAGACCCCTGCACCTGATCAGTACCTTCCAACCAGCCCAGCAACTCCAGGAAGTGGATCAACAATCAGTGAGTCAACTACAAAAGCAACAAATCTAGAATATACTAAATGGAAAAAGGCTGATAGGTTACTTAGGGGATGGCTCATCGGATCCTTATCAGAAGAATCCCTTGGTCTAGTCATTGGACTGGATTTTGCTCAAGCTGTCTGGGATGCACTTAAGTGTGCATATGCACAGGATTCACAGGAAAGGGAGTTAAACCTGAAGCAGCAGATCACATACCTAAGGAAGGAAGACGATAAAAGCATCACAGATCATATTTAACAGTTTAAGGGCATGTGTGATAGCCTATCAGCAATTGGAAAACCTATTGTAGATCCAGAAAAGGTTTATTTCATCCTCACCAGTCTTGGACTTCAATATGAAACCTTCACCACCACCATGTTAAAACCACCTAGACCTACATATAAGAGCTGGTCTCACAGCTGTAAAACTTTGATCAAAGAAGGATATGGTTCTCCAACAAAGTGTCAGAAAATCAGCCTCTCTCCCATCTGGCTTTCTATCGGCAGAGACCACAACAACAGAATGAAGGACCCCCCAAATTCAATTCAACTGGAAGTGGCTTCCCTGCTCAACAAAATAGGCCCAGATTTGAAGGCAGCACCAATCAAGGAAATGTATTTAGAAGGATGTCTAGGACAAAAAGAGAGCAATACAGAAATGAGGTTCGCCAACACTGTGGTGTAACAGGACATGTGGCCAAGATTTGTTGGTGGAAGACACATAATCAGGATGAAAACACACCAAAAGCACTGTCTGCACTAACTTTGGTCAACACCATAGCAGACACAGAATGGATCATGGATACCGGGGCCTCCAACCACATGACATGTAATCCTTTAATTCTGCACAATCTTGTACCATACACAGGACATGACTCTGTACTTGTAATTAATCGTGCTCAATTAGAATAAAAAGGAATAGGAGAATTACACATGCAATAATCATGAAACTATCATAATCAAAAATGTATTCTTTGTCCCTGCACTTAAGAAAAACCTCATGTCTATAAGTCAACTAACCTCTCAATATCCTGCAACTTGTTTGTTCACTAATTATGACTGTATTCTTAAGGAAAAGACAACAAGACAGGTCATGGTGAAAGGGCTTTGTAGAGGGGATCTCTATGTCATTCCTAGCCAATTGGAGTCACAATTTTCTCAAAGATTTAGGTCTTGCATGGCATAATTGTGGCACCAAAGACTAGGACATATTCAGTTTCTTACAGTTCATTTTTTGAAGAATAAAGGCCTCATTGAGGTTTTAGGAAAAAATAAACAGGAGCATTTGTGTGAAAGTTTCCAACTTCGCAAACTTAGCAAGCTCCCTTTTAGTCATTCTGAACATTCCGGTTCTAGCAGTTTTGAGTTATTGCATCGTGATTTGTGGGGCCCTACCCCAGTACTATCCTTAGGCTATTTTAAATATTATTCTTGCATTGTGGATGATTTTACTAAGTACATGTGGTTTGTGCCCTTAAAACAAAAATCTGAGTTTTTTGATGTCTTCATTGCTTTTGAAAAATATGTGCATACTCAATTTAACAAATCAATAAAACAGTTTCATTCTGATGGTGGGGGAGAATTTATTAATCAAAGGTTGATTAATCACTTCATTAATCAGGGTATAGTCCATATAATCTCTTGTCCTCATACCCCTGAACAGACATGCATAGTTGAAAGAAGACATAGAATCATTAGAGAATTAGGGTTAACTATGTTATTTCACAGTAGGACACCCCTATACCTTTGGGTAGAAGCCTTCTCAACAGCTGTGTACACCTTAAACAGACTCCCATCCTCTGCTATTCAATTCAATTCACCTTATAATATGCTATACAATAAGTACCTGATTACACCTCATTTAGGGTCTTTGGATCTAGATGCTATCCCTACACTTAGGACTCAAAAAAAACACAAATTTGAACCCAAAACCTTACCATGTATTTTTGTGGGATATAACAACCAGTACAAAAGGTACAAGTGTTACCACCCTGCCACAAAAAGGTTTTACATGTCCAGACATGTCACCTTTGATGAAACAAATTTACCATACCTAACCAAACAAACCCCTACCAACCAGAATCATGTCTCAAACATATTTGAATCTTGGACATAACCTATCAGTCAGCCTATTCCCCCCATTAAGTTCATCCCAGAAATCAACTCTACAATCACACCAGATCCTATTCCTCCCAGTCCTGACCAATCAGACATCTCCATTACCACAGCAGAACCAACCCCAACATCCTCAGACTCTGTCTCTAGTCAAACTCCTACAGGTAACAAAAGGTCTCCTTCCACTGATCAGCAGACATCAAACCAGGACACCAATGACTCCATATCTAGCATAAATACACCAGAAATACCTGATCCACCTACTCATGTCTCTCACCATCCCATGGTAACTAGGGCTCAACATGGGATCTTCAAAGATAATCCCAAATATGCCCTTGCAGTCACCTATAATACCATTCCTACAGAACGAAAAACAGTAAAAAAAAATCTGCCCTCAAACATAAAGAATGAAGGACAACTATGATAGAAGAACTAGATGCCTTGCACAAAAATGAAACTTGGCATCTTGTTCCTAGAAAACCACATATGCATATCATTGGAAGCAAATGGATTTACAAGACCAAACATAAATCAGATGGAAACATAGAAAGACTTAAGGCAAGGTTAATGGCTAAAGGATACAGTCAGATTGATGGGATAGATTATCTTGAAACCTTCTCCCCAGTTGTTAGACCTAGCACAATAAGACTAGTTCTCAGCATTGCACTATCATATGGTTGGTCTGTCAGATAGCTTGATGTCAAAAATGCATTCCTACATGGACACATTATAGAAGATATATACATGGAGCAAACCCCAGGTATGGTTGATGCACAGTATCTTACTCATGTTTGCAAATTGGATAAGGCATTGTATGGTTTAAAACAAGCCCCTAGGGCTTAGTTTAATAAGTTCAGTACCTTTATCCTGCAATATGGCTTTACATGCAGTTTATCAGATCCCTCTTTATTTTATTACCATTCTAACCAAGGCACCCTAGTGCTTTTTCTCTATGTGGATGATATTTTACTTACAGGATCCAATACTGAACTGCTTCAGCAGACAATTCAGTTACTTAGTCAAGCATTTTCCATGAAAGATCTAGGGATCATACATCACTTTCTGGGTGTCCAAATACAACAACTATCTATTGGTCTCCACTTAAACCAGTCTCACTATGCCACCACAATCCTGGACAAGGTTGGCATGACTGATTGCAAACCAATGAGAACACCTATGGACACTAAACTCAAGGATCCAGCAGATTCTCCTCTCCTACAAGATGTCACTCACTACAGAAGTTTGGTTGGATCACTCCAATATCTGACCTTCACCAGGCCAGACATCTCATTTTCTATAAATCACTTATCCCAGTTCATGCAGGCACCTACACAAGCTCACCTTAAAAAAGATCATAGACTCCTCAGATATGTCAAAGGTACTCTCACCCTAGGCATTACACTACGAGCATCATCAGATCACAACCTTTATGCATTTTCAGATGCAGATTGGGCAGGATGCCAACTTACCAGAAGATCTATCACTGGCTACTGCATATTCCTAGGACCCAATCTCATCTCTTGGTGTGCAAAAAAACAGCCTACTGTCTCCAGATCTAGCATAGAGGCAGAATACAGAGCCATGGCCCACACTGCTACAGAACTCACATGGCTCACATACATTTTCAAGGAACTCAAGGTGGTCCTACCTTCAACACCAGCTCTTTATTGTGATAACCTCAGTGCACTATACATGACAATCAATCCAGTGTTCTATGCAAGAAGTAAACACATAAAAATTGATTACCACAATGTTAAGGAGCAGGTTGCTCGACGAATCTTGATCACAAAACATATTCCAGCTACAGCTCAAGTTGCAGACATCTTCACTAAAGCATTACCTAAACAGCTATTTATGATGTTTCGACCCAAACTTGGCCTGGTACCCAGCCAAGTTTGAGGTAGGGTATTAGCAGTCATTCAACAACAGCTTTTGTAAGAAAAAGGAAAGCAGACAAAGAGCAGACAAAAAAAAGAAACTTGATAAAAGGAAAGTTGCACATACAAAGAAAGCAGCTGCACAATGAAGTGCTACAGCTATACAACTCTAGCTGTATTCAAAGAAAAATATGATAAATATAGTTGGATAAATCAGACCTCGACTAAGCATTTTATCAAACAGTTGGCAACACTCAAACTCTTCAAAGATAAAGTTGAGTCTTCAAAGATAAAGCTGTACAAAGAATTCAAAACAAGTCAAGTTATCAGATAAATGACTGCAATATCACAAATTCAAGACAAAAGAGGATAAAGCTGGATATGTCGTGATGAAGAGTTAGAGAGTAATTTACTTCTTTTCATATGTGCTTATCTCTTTCTATGTATTTATTTTTGAGAATAAGTCATGTTTATCAGTTTTAATTCGAGAATGCTATAAATCAAGTCATCTTATCCTTGTTTACCATTAACCCACTACTATCTCCGTTCATATTTTATTGTCGTTGTTGTCCAAAAAATTGATTATTTCATTTGACGTAGTTATATATGTTAGGTGTAGTGCCCGAAAGACAATTTATGTAATTGTTTATATTTAATAAATGACACAATTAATTTCATCTTATTTTCTTTGCGCTTATATATATGCAATTCACCGCTGAAACCCCTAAGTTGTATCGTACGTAGTCATATAACTTAGTGTGTGTATCCCACGTGAGGATTAAGTCTATGGTGATACGCTTGAACTATTAGTCCGTGGTGAACTTAATCAAAGTATGTGGTCTATTGATTAAACCACCATTAATGCGCCCAGAACACTTTATGTTGTGACCGTCTTATCCGGACCGTCGATATTGGTTATCTAGGTGGGGCATTAATATATGATGTAGTCATATTGGACTGGACCGATTTAATATGCATTTCTAATATAATTCCGTGATTGAGAAATCTTATTAAATCACAAGATGATCATATATATATGGTTTAACCTTAATCCAGATGTGATTGCAGACTTATGTGTGTTTCAAGATAGGGTTTGATGTGTTCGTCAAGAATTGCTAAGAGTCGCGGTCCGGATCACTTTCACTTTGTCACTATTCTGGAATTAGTGAGGAGTGTGTGTCTCATAGATATGGAATCTATTCCTTCCTGTGGGAAGTAGAAAGACAATCCCCTTATTTGTTAATCCTAGAAACTAATCGATCGGCCGAGTTCATATTGGTTATGAATTGATCACTAGTGGGTTAATGGTAAATAAAGATAAGATGTAATGAAAAAGGTTTACGGAAATAATCCCGCTTCATTATGGATAGTCTATGGTGTTGGATCATTAATCCAACGTTGGGCTTATATGTGAAATAATTATTTATTATAGACTGTCAATAAAGATTAGCCCGATGTAAAAGTGATCTAATACGGTTTATGGTTATTGGGCTATGATGTATCATTAGGGTGTGGGCATTTTATGTGTAGAGACTAAGGGGTAATTTCTGTTTCATTGATGGGTAGAATCGGAAATACCTAAAATATAATTAACTATATAAAGGGGTTATGGTCCCTAGGTCACACACCGATCTATTCTCCTCTGCCTCCCATTACCAGAAAGAGAACCACAGGGAATTCTAAAGGGTTCCTCTGAAAATTACTAGAAGGTGTGTAGATCTAGAAGACTGATCCTACAACACCAGAGTGAGGTTTCCGCTGCTATGGATTCAGGTACGGTTCCGTTTTATCTTTCATTCAGATTTTTGATAGTTTAGCATAAACGATCCTGGATTAAAGTGATTCGTCACATAAGGTTAAATCCTACAAGTGGTATCGGAGCGAATTATGTTAAATTATCGAGAATCGGTTTTGATTTCGATTAAATTGAGGTTGTTTATTTTTTTGCATTTACGGAACTGAACTGTTGATTCTATTGAAGTACATGACTGTCGCCTGTTAGATTTGTTTTTTTTAATATATTGTCTGCTGTAATTGAGTTATATTGATATATGAATACATACCTTTGGTTTTCATACACTAATTGACGGCAGCAATACAAGTCAAAGCATATCTAGTTAAGGTGTTAATTTTCACCGAAAATAATTTTCTTTTCGGGATTGGAATTAAAAAGAGAAGTTATTATTCCTTGATGGATAAAATGTTCAAGCGGCGGCTTTCAGAACAGTAAATGATCATCCGAAGTATCTTCTGCAAATTGCATTAGGATGAATAAAAAGTTGAAGTTTCTTACGGTAGATACAGTGATGGCAAGGTGAAGGTTTTTTTAGGGATTTAGTATGTTTTTTTTTATATATATATTTTATTTTATTGGCTTATTAATAATAATAATAATAATAAAATTAAATTTTAAAAAAAAAAGGAAAAGGACAAGTCAAAGAAAATTAGTTATTGTAGTTTTTTTTTCGGAATACGGACTTTAATAGGTTTGGCCGACATTTACTCTAAATATATATTTAGAGATTTAGACAACATTTTTTTTAATTGTTTTTTTTGGCTTTTGTTCGGATAGACCTTTTATTTAATAATTGGTCTATATATATGTATAATTGTAACATTTGAAGAAATAAGCGACCTAATTTCGATAGAACTTTTCTTTTGAAGGTCAATATAGTAAAATCGAACATTGATATATTGCGGATTTTGCATTTATTATGTCTCTAAGTGGATTTGTTGAAGTAATATGTTGTCAAAGTGACATCTACGTGGAAATTGATTTACGGTGGGATGTAAAAAGGTTTGTGTGTTTATAAATTCACGCGGATAGTGTTCGGCTCAAAGGAAGGATGTTATTTGGCAGAATTATAAATACGCTTGTGGTGGTAAATACGTGACAATTATTCGGTTTCCATGTGGGTAATAGATACGGTCCAAAGATTGGTCTATTATTTGACAGGACTTATTGTCCGTGTTTGATCACTACGCCAATATGTCAATTACGAGTTAGTATTATCGTCCAAAGATGAGATATTAATGTCGTGCCGGCATCTTGTGATGGGAAAATATATCATACAATTGTTTGGCTTTGGATATTTTTCGGATCATATATATATGAGCCTAAGGTCATTCAGTTGTTTTCTCTAGTTAATTATAATTTCTGCTTTAAAGTATATCTGCTCATTTAAGCATTATATTTCTCCAAATTGCCTATAATTTAAAGAGTTGGAAATGATGATGTAACGCTCCGCTCCCAAATACCGAGCCCTTATCCGGGAGAGAACATTCGACGCGTATAGCATTAAATAAATTTAATATTATACGCCAGCCTCTACGTCGTCGTATCAAAATAAAGCAACGGAAGCCCAAAAGGCTCGGGTAAAAACCATAAATGCTACTAGAATACAAACCGACTAGGGATAGAAAGGAAAAGCTTACAACAACGAGATAAAGCTTACAACGTACGATGTTACAAAATAAAGATACAACCCTTGTCTTCTCAAACTTGGAATAAAAGTACAACATGTTATTTAAGAATCTACAACATACTATAGTACAACCTTTAAAATAAAGTAAAAGAAAGCATCATCAGCACCAACGTCGACATCAAAACATCATCGAACTCCTCAACGAGCTCAAGGACAACCTGTTCGTCTTCTCACCCCAAAAGCACACAAAACAACATATACAATTGAGGTAATTAAGTACAAAGTACTTAGCAAGAGGAAGAAGCTAATGTATAATCAAGTCTTACAACGAAAGGTTCATTAATTATTATTAAGTTATCTTTATGAGACCGACTCAATTCTGGGGTTCACTTCATGTTCATCAACATGTCGTGACTAAACGTTTCTAACTTAACTTATCTTTGTTACATCATGTTTGCGAGGGCACTACACTTAGTGAGATATGCACTAAGACAGAAGACGCAACCCTATAGAGATAAATCTCTAGCGGTCCCGAGATAATCATTCCACTTTATCTGGCCAACCCTAGAGAGCTGACCGGTGAATGCATATCTCTTTCGTGAGTTTGTCCGGTGGAATGATCACTACTTTATCTGGCCAAACATTACATTGCCGATATTGTACCGTGCCTATCCAAGCTCTCATGATGTTTAACCTTTTATCTAGTCAAATACGTTTATTAAGTGATTAGCTAGCCACCTAGGTTCATTCAGGACAAAAAGCTCCCTACTCCTCTTCTTAGACTCTTAGACTCAAGCTAGCAATTACACAGACATCGATGAATACTAATTCATCAAAGCACAAGGCCACTCTTACTCTTCCGACGGTCCCGAATTTCAATTCCCTTTAAGAATACATCCGGTGCAGAACCAAGCGCATCAGAAGCTTATTCATGGCTTTGTAATGTTCATGATTGTTTATTAATGTTTCTTTTTGTAGATCGAGAAACAACACTTGAAACTCAACACATAGCTCAAACATCATATTTTGCAAAAGCAAGATCAATGCGTGCGCATTCTAACAAGACATGTGCCCTAAACCCGATTTTCAACACTTCTCTCGATTCTAAAACCTTTCTAACATGTTTATCACCAAAAATACACATCAAAACAGCAAGAAAACAGCCTTTAAACATACCATAACATCTTGTACTACAACAACAACAATTAACATGATTTACAATCAAGAATCAACACAAAAGCTCAACCTTAACATCATAAAAATAAAATTAAACATTAGGAAGAGCCTCTTACTTGATTGAAGCCACAAACCAAAACTAATCTCTCGCAGCACTTAAACAGGCCTCAAACAAGATCTAAAAGATCACAATTAACATGAATTAATTGATGATCAAGCTTCTAAACAAAGAACTACGAAACAAAACCCTAGAACATGAATTCATGATCCTTTTCATGAATTTACAGCAGAAATTCGACTCCAGAATACCTGAGAATCAGACCCAAATTATGGTATCAAAACGATCCTCGTCTTCTCACGATTCCAGCGGTACTTTCGGATTTCAAAACGGATTAACGGTCGCAGAGATATGCCCAAAAGTATCCAACGCCAAACCCTTTGTTTCTGTTTCTTTTCTCTCCTCTCCAAGGTCGAATTATGTTCAGCCAAAAAGGGATTATGAAAACTTCTTTGGAAATCTCTAAAATAATGGGGAGTTAATTCCCCAAAATAAAACTTCCCACAATAATAAATGTAATTATAAATTCATAAATTCCAAAATTAACTTCTTTAAATATATATTTATATATTTCGATTATATATATGTAAAAAAATATTTCAAATCCTTTAATTAAAGTAAAACAAAAAAAAAATGAATTTTTGTTAAAAGACTCTTTTAACCTTTTCTGAAAGTCGGGATGTTACAGATGACTTGAATTTGTCCTTGACACAATGGATCTAGACTTGACATTTAGGTATGATCCTCTTAAACCTCTCAGTTAGGATAGTAAAGCCAAACATATTTGTACTTTGAGAAATGAGAGTGATCAAACAGGTTGAGTCTACTGATCATATAGGAAGTCATTCCAGATACTCTTAAAATTTGCTAAGGAATGTGGTGACCAATAAAGAATTTTTGTGTTTAATGAAGTTGCACCATGTCTAAGAAGAGAAAGATGAGACATATTTTGTCTTGTCTAAGCTAGTCTCTATAAGGTACAAGGACTAATGCAACATAATGACACATTATAAAATTAGCTTATTTGATTTCCAAACTTCAGATATTTGATTTGGATATGATGGACTACTGGTGCAATTTATCATTCTTTATCTTCAAGCACAATATGGTAAATTAAATGTCAGTTATAACTGACATACGGAATGGTGGGAGTTGAAAAATTGATTTCCCATTGAGTGCAAGAAGTCGAATGATTTAAATTTGGGCAACCAGAAAGTGCTAAATATGGTCACCATTAAAGGTAAGGGCACAATAAAATTTAAGGAAGCTGCTGGTATTCAACAATAGGGGCAAAAGCGACAACATAAGGATATTGGTTGTGTCTTATGCCAATAGGTAGGAACACTATGAAAGATTGCTTGATGTGTTATGCTTCCTGAGCAAATAAAGTTAAGTTTTTCCTTTATTGGTTTGTTTAGGAGTTCATTTGACTTTTGTGCCTCAACACACTTGGTGGATAGATTACGGTGTTGCTATTTACTTAAGTGTGTTTATGCAGAGTTGTTAGCATTATATATCACTAGTTGATGTTGAAAGATACATCTTTGAGGGAAATGATGATGCAATAAAGTTTAAGGCTATTTAGAAACTAGATTGTTACCAAAGATTGAACATTTTTTTAGACTTGGAATAGACTTATCAGGATGTCTTTATGGTGGAATTCAGCTTTTCATTTATTGATTGGACAAATCAAGACATTCTTGTTCAATTAAGAATGACACCTTTAGTCTTTTCCAGTATTCAGATTAAATATGTTCTAATCATTTGACTTTCAGTGATAATCTAAATTTGATGGATACCATTGTATCCTTAATAACACTCTGCATTTAGTTTTGATGGCACAAATCAAATTTAACTGATGATGGTTCTTACATGGTTTGGCATTAGCATTTATGGAAGATTTCTCGAAAGAGAATATAAAGGCTTGTGTCAGATGGAACATTTGGTCCCCTTGATATGTCAGATGATCTTGTCAGCTGAGTAGGTTGTATTAAGGGATAACAAACCAATACAAGGAGATTAGGTATGTGATTGCTCTAAGTACGTCTTAGAATTGATGCTTATGGTCACTTGTTGTTTATTCCCTACGGTATGTTGGAATGTTCAGCAACAAAGTATCACATTCATAGACGATTATTTGTTTTTAATTCCTTGTATCAAATGGCAGTCACTATGGAAATTAAAGATAGCAGCTTTCATACTAAATAAATACCACTACAGCAGTAACCAAAACCCAATATGAAATATGGACTAGGAAAACCTAGTAATCGGTGTAATCATATTGGAGGTTGTCCAACTAAGTTTAGGCCTCATAAACCAAAGGAATGAAAATTGGACTTAAGAATGGTCAACTGTTATGTGTGGTGTTTTATAAGAGATCCAGGGGTTTTAAGTTCTATGGTCCTACTTCCATTTTTTTATTAGACGGGATCTGTAAGGTTCCTTGAGGATATTGAGTTTGGGGGGAAGATAAGGTATGAAATATTGTCTTTAAGGAAGATCCTACCATGACTCTCCCTACAGTGGCAGTTGGTAACAATTTGTTTTCCCAAATGGGATGTATACTATTGCCAGATACGGTTTATGACAATATTCGTGAACTTTCAATTAGGAAACCTCTACATCCTCAAGAACCTATACAGGAGCAAATGAGCATATGAGGTACCACATGAGAAATCAGTGGCACCGCAACTTAGGAACTCCACTAGAAAGATGAGGTCAACAATTCAGTATGATTATATTGTTTACCTCTTTGAGCATAAGGATCCTGGCATTATGGAGGACGATCCAGTTACTGTTCCCCAAGCCATGGAAAGCTCCAACTCTCATAAGTGGATTAAGGTTATGCAAAATGAGTGTAATAAAAGGCTTTCTCTCTGGTTTCATTGAAAGGGCATTTTCAGGATAATTATGGCTCTACTTGCTCATATGGATTATGAGTTACATTAGATGAATGTAAAGACAATGTTTATCAGTGGTGACATTGATTTGGTGCTGCTAGAAAACTTTGCATTTGGTGACGCAAAGAATATGGTTTGCAAAATAAAGAAACCCATCTATGGACTCAAATAGTTTTCCCGTCAATAGTATGTTAGATTTCATCAAATCATTGTCTCATTTAGTTCAGAGGCAGATTCAGTTGATGAATATATCTACCATAAGTTTAGTGGAAGTAGGTTCATACTCTTGGTTTGACATATCGATGATAACTAGTAACGATATAGATTTTGAGAGTGTTAAACTAAATCATTTCTCTCGTCCGGATTTGAGTTGAAAGATTTAGTTGACGCAAGTTCAGTTTCAAGATCCATGTATATCGGGGTTATCCCTGAGGTATTATTGGATCATTACAAATAGACTATATCGATAAAGATTTCTTAAGAGATTCGACATGCTGGATTATAAACCACATGGTACCCCTGTGTCTAAGTGAGACAAGTTTAGTCTCAAACTGTGCATTTTTCTAATGATATAAAGTAGGAGGAAATGCAAAAGATTCCCTTTGATTTATTTATTGGGAGTCTAATGTGTGCTTAGGTTTGTATATGTCTGGTTATTGTGTACATTTCAGTCAGGTTGAGCAGATTCTTAAAAGATCCTGGAAAAGGGTCATTTGTTCGCAGCCTATAAGGTTATAAAGTACTTACAAAAATTAAAATATAAGATGCTCACATATCTGGAGTCAGAAAAGTTAGAGATCATTCGGTATGCTGACTCAGGTTTCGGTGGATGTAAAGATACATTTAAATCCACGTGAAGTTTTGTCTTCATTTTGTTTCAAGAAGTTGTTTTTCTGAAAAGTGCTAAGCAGACACTTATGGCTTCTTTGACATTGAAGACAAAATTTGGGGCATTTGAAGGCACTAGTGATGGGATATAGATGCGGAAATATGTTTCACGGATGCAAATTTGGTCATTGAATGACCACTAAGGTTTTATTGTGATAATAATTCCGCAGTGTTTTATCCCACCAACAACATGAGCTCATCAATGTCTAAGAACATTGATATAAGGTTCCTAGTTAAAAAGATAGAGTTCAAAGTGGAAGGGTGTCTTTTGAAATTATCATGACAAACTCCATTATTGTGGATCCACTCACTAAGGGACAACCACCCAAGATGTTTTTGAGCATATTGCTCATATGGGTGTCATGTCAGTTAAGGATGTTTAGGTTTAGTGGGAGTTTGTAATTGATAATGTTTGGTTCGATATAGACACTTTTTTCAGTTGTTTCAGTTTAAGGTTAAGGTTATGGTTAAAGTTAAAGTTACAATTATAGTTGTTTCTGCAGAAATTTAAGTTTTGATGTTTCACACCTTGATCTCGATATACGGTTTTGATCTCATTAAGTTTAAGGTGGACCAGTTGGAAATATACATATTAAGATCACATGTCATGTTATTTTCCATGCTACGCATCCACATCATGATCCATATCATTCAGTTTTATAAGCATATGAGATCATTGATGGGTCCCGTCACGATAGATGTGATGAATGCCGCTTTGGTCCTATGTTGATGGAATTGATAGACGGGATTGTTATTGATACATTCTTTTGTGACGACAGCAAAGTTGAGCGCTCATTCGGTTATTTTGTGATAAATAATTATAAGGTTACACATATAGCCCAAGTGGGAGATTGTTGGATCATTAATCCAACGTTGGGCTTATATGTGAAATAGTTATTTATTATGGGCTGTCAATAAAGATTAGCCCGATGTAAAAGTGATCTAATACGGTTTATGGTTATTGGGCTATTATGTATCATTAGGGTGTGGGCCTTTTATGTGTAGAGACTAAGGGGTAATTTTTGTTTCGTTGATGGGTAGAATCGGAAATACCTAAAATATAATTAACTATATAAAGGGGTCATGGTCCCTAGGTCACACACCGATCTATTCTCCTCTGCCTCCCATTACCAGAAAGAGAACTACAGGGAATTCTAAAGGGTTCCTCTGAAAATTACTAGAAGGTGTGTAGATCTAGAAGACCGATCCTACAACACCAGAGTGAGGTTTCCGATGCTATGGATTTAGGTACGCTTCCGTTTTATCTTTCATTCAGATTCTTGATAGTTGAGCATAAACGATCCTGGATTAAAGTGATTCGTCATATAAGGTTAAATCCTACATATGGAGCCATGGAGGGTTAGTCTGTATGTAATGATTATATCAATGGACACTTATTGACTCGACTTTCTGATAATAAGTTATATCTGTAATCGATAGAGTTCAGTTTCGGATGTATGTTGGCGTAATTCCGGATTTATTAAGTTGAATAGAAATGTTCTGTTCGATGAGTATTTTATTCAATTTATTGGAGCTACTGGTTATAGGCCCATAGTCCCCGGGTTCGCTCCTAACACGTGAGTGTTTTCTCGTTTTGTAGAACCTCAAGAATAATTAAATAGTTGGTGTATTTATTGAATATGCAATATTATTTATTCGGTAAATAATATGTAAAATAGAAAATGTATTTTCTGTTATCCTATGGCAAAAAGTGGCGCAACATGTGGGAAAATTGGGAGGAGAAATTTTCCTGAATTATATCATATTTGTAATTAATTATTTATTTGTTAAAAATAGTTAATGGATAAATTAAGAGATTGATCTTCTAATGATTATCTCATTTATGGAGAATATCTCTTATTTATTGTAAATATCATTCTCTTTGGGAAAAAGATAAATGTCTTGTGAAAGGTATAAACTCTCTCTTGCCAAAATTATTTTTTATATAAAGAGAGTTCCCCCAACACAACACACACTAGAAATCTGCGCCACATTCAAGAAAAAAAGAGAGAAAATTTAGTTGCTTGTCCTAGCCATCGGGAGAAGAAAAAACAAGGGTTTTTCTTGAGTATATTCGAGGAGGCTCTACTACGAGGATCGACGTCCACCAGTCATCGCTTGGAGATTCAATCCGGAAGATCACGGTTTCTCTTCAGTTGGGTAAATATTCAACCTTCTTGTAGTTAGATTAATTTGTTATGCGAATAATATCGTGGTAAAATCGAAAACGAATTTTAATTCGTTGCTTCCGTTGTGCATGATCAAGCGTGTCGATCGGTGCTGTGAATCAGATCTGACGATCCAGAAAAGAACGGAAAAATACGCCGGATTAATCGAGACCCCCTCCCGATTAATCGAGCACCGGAAATTTTCCGGATTCGGTTTTTTTCGTGTTTCGGATTCTGATTCGGGTTTCTGTATATCCAGCATGTGGTATCAGAGCCATATTAAAGCGATTTTACGATTTTGATTGCATAATTAATTAATAAGGAGTGGAATTGCATTAGAATAAATATTGCATCTTTAATACATCTGTTATATATATGTTGCGTGGTTGAATGTTTTGGTTGACGAGATGGATTGGGGGTTGGTACTTGTTTACCCGTTATATCTTTTGTAGTAGGGCACCACCTTGTAAATTATTGTTATAGAATAGATTAGCAATATTTTATTTGGCAGATCTACGATGTTGCTGAACATAGAAACGAACATAGACGTTTTTCCAGGGAAGCAGACGACGAAAAAAAAAAGGAAAATTATGCCTCGATGCATCGAGATTGCTTGGGTGCATCGGGGGTTTAAATTTTTTAATTTTGATGCCGAAGGGATCAAGGTTCGAGCATATTTAGAAGATGGCGCCCGGGTGAAAACAAAGGCGAAGACTTGATGAATCTTGTCATTATTGTAATAGATTAGACACGGGAGTACCAACCAATCCATCTCAGTGGTTTAATTTTACTCATCTATTTTTTTAGGTAATTATTTATGTGATATAACCATGTCATGCATCATATTCATGAATTCCACTCCTAGCATATGCATACATTCAGATAATTAATTGCATTAATTAGGCATGTATGAGCACATATTAATTTTAGATTAATTAACTAATAATTGAACCAAGGGAATTTTATCGGGATATAAAATTCGTATGGTGAAAACTTATTTTCAGATCATAATTATTGGGATTGGATAAAAATTCTTTGTGAAATTTGTTGTGTAGTGTCTACATATAGAAGCTTGATTAATTCGAGAAATTGGAAAGTCGTGGATATAGTGACACAAGTTGGACGGTATTTGGAACCGATGAACTAGTGGGAGGATTTAATAAATGTCCATGATTTATTGTTTCTTGGACGATTGTCATTCTTCCGAAATCCCAATATGGATACCTATTTTTCAAAATAACGAGTGGGACCGCGGAAGGTGACAACAGACCCCACGGCCTCTACTGTTGACACAAGAAAGTGAGAGAATGGTGACGCCTCGCGCCACTTTGATTTCACCCCCTGAGGGTGGCTTTCACCCATATCAAAAATCAAGGCTTGGTCTCCGAAAGGATAGGATTTTGGGTACTCGTCGAGTCACTGACCGACCCTGAGGCGGCATACTCGGGGCGTACTTGGGATCTGAGACAGTAGGTAACACTCTAAATGGTATTTTTGGAAATATCTTGGCTAAAAAAGGAAGGTGATCAGCAATTAAATAGAGATGTCCGATTCTCGTTAGTTGTTGAGAGAGATTGTCTCAATTTAATCGTCACCTCTTTGACCAACCTTGAGGCGGCACTGAAGGTGTGAGATTAAATCCTTGGAATGGTAGGATAAACTGCATGCATGACATCACGTTTATTATTCTAAAATCATTATTAGTTGTGGTGTATAATTTGATTTATTTCTGTCATTTTTATTTACAGCATAATGTCTTCTCAAGTAACTAATCTGCTGAATGAAAATTTGACCAGTAAAGGGACTGGATCTTTGGTGTTATCAATTTAAGCATTCTGATTCTGCTTTGATTAAGGCACTTTTCAGAATTAGAGATGTTATTCTGGCTGCTGCAGGGTCTGTTGATGATGCTGTTTGTATGATGAAAACCCGGTGTGTTGGTTCTAGACTTAAACCTGCTGCTGCTTATATCTTTTTCAGGAGGAAGGAACACAAAGTCTGGTGGTCTAAGGCTGTTTGGAATTCTAGAGCTACCCCTAAACATTGCTTCATTCTATGGATTGCTTTGCATAACAGCTTGCTTACAGCTGATAAACTGCTTACTGAAGATAAAATCTTTCCTCTCTGTGGTTTGATTAATGAAACTGCTTCTCACTTGTTCTTCCAGAGCCCTATTTCTTGTATGATTTGGGGGAAGATCAGAATTTGGCTTGGCATCAATAGGAGGTTGGAGACTATTTTGAGTTCTTTGAGATGGATTAAAAGGCATTGCAAAGGAACCACTCATGGAAATGTGGCTAGGGCTGCATCTGTATCTGTGGTGGTTTACTGGATCTGGCATATGAGAAATAAAAGAAGATTTGAAGGCTTTCTAATGAAGATTCCTGATGTTTTGCATTGTATAAAGACTCATATCTTCTACAAAATGCAAGCTGCTTTTCCATTGCATACTTTCACCCCTTGATGTTAGGGTTTTGTACATCTTTTGTGTTAACTTTTGGTAGTTGTTGGTGGCTGTTTGAGGTAATTTTTTTCCTCTACACCCCAAGGGACAGGCTCTGTGAGTTATGCTCTCATATGACCCTTTTTTTGCAGTTTTGAGTGTTGATAGGGGTTTAGTGGCTGCTGTTTCTTGTAGCATATAATCTCAGGGATCTTATGCTGCTTGAAATCATCAAATCTAACCTCCTCTCAACATTTTGTAGATACTAGACTAGATCTTTTGTCTAGGATGTTAGCTCTTGTAGTTTACATACCTTGGTTCAATATATTTACATTTAACCAAAAAAAAAGTAACATGAATGTTGCACTTATCTTCGAAAATGTTAAGTTTGTCTTGTCTGAGGCTCGTCCGCCGACTCCTCCCATGAACGTTTTGTGAGCCATACACGATGACCATAAGCGATGGGTAGAGCCAGACAACAAGGCTCGTGGCATCATGCTAGCTTCCATGTCGGAGATTATAGGGACCAAGCACGAAAACATAGAGAGTTCATGAGAAATCATGGACTCTCTTATTTCCATGTTTGGCGCCCCATCTGATCAAGCAAGACATGAGGCTGTCAAGTTGGCTATAAATGCCAAGATAAGGTAAGGCTAATCGGTTACTAGTCATGTGATGAACATGATTAACTACTTCGCTGATGTTGAGACTCATGGCTCTAGGTTTGATGATGCTACTCAGGTGAGTATGATCTTAGAATCACTTACACATAAGTTCCTCTAGTTCAAGAGTAACTATGTCATGAACAAATACAAATTTGATCTGACCTAATTGATTAATGAACTGCAAGTGTTCGAAACTATCTCCTCTAATAGGAGAAGCCGAGAAGAGAAAGTGAAAGCCGAAGCCCATGCGGCTGAAGCTAGGTCATCGACCTCTGGAGTCAGGAATAAGCCTAAGGCAAAATAGGCAAAACGTGAAGAAAAACGTGTGAAGCCGATGAAGAAGAAGGCTAAAAAGGCAACTTCCAAGCCCAAGGGGAAATGTTTCCACTTCCATGAGGTAGGACATTGGAGGCGCCATTGTCCAGCATACCTCAAAGAGGCTAAGGAAGAGAAAGGCCTTGAGAACAAGGTTAAGGATAAGACATGTAGTTCTGAATTACTAGTCTTGGAATCCTACATTGTAGCTAAAGATGTGTCAACTTGGATACTAGATTCTGGAGCTACTAACCATGTTTGTTCTTCTTTGCAGATCCTTAGTTCTTATCAGGAGCTAAAGGAGGGCACGCTAACGATGAGAGTTGGAAACAACACAGTGGTTTCAGCTAGAGCAATAGGAGTAGTTAGTTTATGTTTAGGAATAAATTCTTGGTTTTAAACCATGTTTATTTTGTTCTGAATTTCCATAGAAATTTAATTTCAGTTTCAATGTTGCAAGAACAATCATATTCTCTTTCTTTTGATAGTAATAAAATTGTCATTTCCAGAAATGGACGTGATGTTTGTTCTGCGATTTTGGAAAACGGGTTGTATTTTATTAGACCGACAGAAACTCCACTGATTAACACTGAAATGTTTAAAGTAGAACATCAGAAATCTGTTAAAAGACAGAAAGTTTCTTATAAGGATAAAACATACCTTTGGCATCTAAGACTTGGTCATATTTTCTTGGAAAGAATCAAACGACTGGCTAAGGATGGTCTCTTGAGTGAGTTATATGTTGACACACTCCCAGTCTGTGAATCTTGCCTGGAAGGAAAGATGACTAAGTGACCCTTCTCCTCAAAGGGAAATAGAGCCAAAGAACCTTTGGAGTTGGTGCATTCAGGCCTGTGTGGTCCGATGAATGTACAGGGTAGAGGTGGTATCGAGTATTTTGTGACTTTCATCGATGACTACTCGAGATATGGATATGTTTATCTTTTGCACATGAAATCCGAAGCTTTTGGTAAGTTTAAGGAATTACAGGCTGAAGCCGAAAGGCAACTGGGCGAATCATTGAAGTGCCTTTGCTCAGATCAAGAAGGCGAGTACTTAGAAACCGACTTTACTGATTATCTGACAGAACATGGGATTTTTCCCAACGTTCAGCACCCAGGACACCTCAGCAAAATGGTGTTGCTGAGAGGAGAAACAGGATTACAGGACCTTGATTGATATGGTCAGGACAATGATGAGCTACACATCACTTCCGATTTCCTTTTGGGGATATGCACTACAAACAGTAGTACACATATTGAATGTGGTTCCATCAAAGTCTGTCTAAAAGACACCTCTGGAGTTGTGGAATGGACGTGACATTAACATACGTCACTTCCGCATATAGGGATGTCCTGCACATGTCTTGAAAGACAAGACTAGCAAGTTGGAAGCACGTATGAAAGTATGTCTGTTTGTAGGGTATGCCAAAAGAACAAGAAGAGGTTTGTTTTATGATCCTGAAGATAAAAAGGTGATAGTCTCAACTAACGCCATGTTTCTCGAAGATCAATAAAAGACAGACTTCAAGCCTCGAAGTAAGGTAGTAATCGAGGAGTTACTTTCTGACAAGGTAAGACCACTTGTGACACCTCATGTCACAGTTGACACTGATAATGCCATAGTTGATCCAGATATTCCTAGACCGCTCAGACGTACTGAAAGGATGGTTCGGCCACCTATTCGGTATGGCATGCAGGAGGAGGCAAATATTTCCGTCTCTGATGAGTAGAGGATGATCCGCTATCCTTTCGGAGGGCTATGGATGATTCTGATAAGTTAAATGTATTGACGCAATAAACCAAGAAATGGAGTCTATGTACTCTAACTCAGTTTGGAAACTTGTGGATTGCCCTGAGGGTGTAAGGCCCATAAGCAGTAAATGGATCTACAAGAGAAAGAAGGGCGTGGATGGTGAAGGATGTAGTTTCTTTGCACAGCGGATGGATCACGATTTACAAATTACAATACATAAATAAAGGATCTAAATTCCAACTAGGGGTTTAATATGTCTTACCAATTGCAAGAAGAGAAGCCAAGATCTTCCAATGTGTTCTCCAAACGGTGGTTGGTGGACACCAATTCTTGGTACTATAACCTCCTTGATATGCTTCCAAGAAAAACTACAAGTTTTTCTTCAACCAGAAACCTAAGACAAGAAACAAGTTTTTCTCTCTATTTTTGTGTGTGTATGTCGAAAAAAAACACATATGTCTTGGAAGAACTTTCAAGTAAATTTGGCCTCAAGTTTCTAATTAATTAAATAAATAATTGAGTCACAATAAAAGATAATCATTTATAAAAGGTTATGATCAATCAATCAATTACAAATCAATTATCTTTTATTAATTAATTATTTAACTAGTAAATAATTAATCACACAAGAAAATCAATTCTTGCACTTTATGACATGGGAGGTGCCACACCTAGGGTTTTAGGCCCACAGAAAATATATTTTCTGTGTATTATATTATTTAGCCCAACTAAATAATATTTCGCATATCAATTAATTGGCCCAGCCAATTAATTATCACTGAGGCCCAATAACAAGAAAAATACCCGAATTACAGGAGCCACATTAGGGACCATGGACCTATAACCAGTAGCTCCAATAATTAAGTAAAATATTCATCGAACGAATATTCATACTTAAATTATTAATTCCGGGATTACGCCACCATAAACCCGGCGAACTCTAACAATTATATATATATATATATATATATATATATATATATATATATATATATATATATATATATATATATATATATATACTTACACTCAACCCTATGAGTAAATAAGCGTCCACCGATATAATCACTACATACGGACTAACCCTCCATAGACTGTCCATTCTGAGTGGGAAGTCTCCGTGAACCCGACTCAGAATATCTTATCCTTATTTACCATTAACCCCCTAGTGATCAATTAGTTCACATATCTGACTAGTAGCTAATTAGTCTAAAATGAACTGGGTCCATCGATTATTTTCTTAGGGCTAACAAATAAGGGGACCGTCTCTCTACTTCCCATAGGAAGGAATGGATTCCATGTCTGTGAAAACTAGAACTACTCACTCATTAGGGAATAGCGCCAACGAGAAGTGACTAGGATCACATATCAGAGTGATCCGTAACTAACACATCAAACACTACCCCGAGACAAGCAGCATCCTGTGATCACTTCAGGATTAAGGTCAATCCATATATGAGCATCTAATGATTTAATAAGATTTCTTGATTACGGAATTATATCAAGAAATACAGATTAAATCGGTCCAGTCCTATATGAATGCCATCATATATAAATGCCCCACTTAGGTACCTTCTACCGACAGTCCGGATAAGACTATCACACCCTAAGGTGTTCTGGGCGCATTATTGGTGTTTTAATCATACCCTAAACTCTTATTAAGTTCACCACGGACTAAAAGTTCAAGTATATCACCACTAACTCAATCCTCACGTGCATGCCGTACACTGAGTTAAGTGGTTACATACTTAGGGTTTGTAGTAGTGTATACTTTATAAGCACATAGCAAATAATAAGATGAATAATAAAAAATCTGTCATAAAAACAATTACATAAATTGTCTTTCGGGCACTCATTTAACAGATGGGAAGGTTGAAACCTTCAAGGCTAGGCCAGTGGCAAGGGGTTACACCTAGAGAGAGGGAGTCGACTATGAGGAGACTTTCTTGCCCGTGGATATGCTAAAATCCATTCATATTCTTCTTTCGATTGCTGCATGCCTAGATTATGAAATCTAGTAGAAGGATGTTAAGACGGCTTTCCTGAATGGCTATCTTGACGAGAAAATATATATGCAGCAACTAGAAGGGTTCATTAAGAAAGGCCAAGAGCACAAAGTATGCAAGTTGCTCAAATCCATTTATGGGTTAAAGCAAGCATCTCGGTCTTGGAACCACGATTTGATGAAACCATCAAGTCTTACGGTTTCAACCAGAATCTTGATGAGGCTTGTGTATGCAAGCGCATCATTAAAGATAAAGTGGCATTCTTAGTGTTGTATGTTGATGTCATCCTGCTAATTGGAAACAATAAGGGGATGTTGTCTGATGTTAAAAGTTGGTTAGCCACGCATTTCCAAATGAAAGATTTAGTAGATGCTAGCAATGTTCTAGGGATCTAGCTCATCCGGGATCAAAAGAACAAGATGTTGGCGTTGTCCCATGCATCTTACATTGATAAGATGATGTTGTGTTATAGTATGCAGAATGCAAAGAAGGGTTTCCTACACCCGTCATGGCATAGCTCTCTCTAAGAAATAGTGTCCTCAAACCCCTTAGGAAGAAGAGAGCATGGGATTAATTCCTTACGCATCTGCAGTTGGAAGTCTTATGTATGCAATGTTGTGCACTAGAACGGACATCTGCTATGGCGTGGGATTGGTCAGTTGTTTTCAGTCAAATCCAAGCATGGAGCACTGGATAGCAGTGAAGAATCTCCTCAAGTATCTGAAGAGAATGAGGAATTATATGATTGTGTATTCAGGTGTAGACCTGAATATCGTTGGCTACACTGATTTTGACTTTTAGTCAGATAAGGATGATCGTCAGCCGATCTCAGGCTTAGTGTTTACTCTTGGAGGCGGGGCCGGAGTCTAGAGAAGCGTAAAGCAACCCAGCATTGCCGATTCGACTATGGAAGCCGAGTACATAGCAGACTATGAGGCTGCTAAGGGGACGGTATGGCTCAAGAAGTTTCTTGGTGATTTGGAAGTAATTCGGAATATAAACAATCCAATACCACTTTATTGTGACAACAATGGAGCAGTGTCGAATTCCAATGAGCCGCGAAGTCACAAGAGGTCGAAGCATATAGAGAGGAAGTACCACCTGATCATGGAGATCATGCATAGAGGCGACATTTTGGTCCTAAAATCGCCTTGGCCGACAACCTAGCCGATCCATTTACAATGTCCCTGGCATCTAATGTCATTGACAAGCACTTGGAGGGTATGGGAGTGAGAGACATGTCTCATTTGCTTTAGATCAAGTGGGAGAAATATGCTAGTAGATATGTAATAATGGGTGTGCTCTAAAAACAATTGTTGCTTGTCATCACGGGAAGTGGGAGATTGTTAGGTGTAGTGCCCGAAAGACAATATATGTAATTATTTTTATATTTAATAAATGACAGAATTAATTTCATCTTATTATTTTCTTTGTGCTTATATGCAATACACCGCTGAAAACCCCAAGTTGTATCGTATGTAGCCATATAACTTAGTGTGTGTATCACACATGAGGATTAAGTTTATGGTGATAAACTTGAACAATTAGTCCGTGGTGAACTTAATCAAAGTATGGAGTCTAGATTGATTAAACCACCATTAATGCGTCTAGAACACTTTATGGTGTGACCGTCTTATCCGGACCGTCGATATTGATTATCTAGGTGGGGCATTTATATATGTAGTCATATAGGACTGGACCGATTTAATCTGCATTTCTTATATAATTCCGTGATTGATAAATCTTATTAAATAACAAGATTATCATATATGCATTAACCTTAATCCAGAAGTGATTGAGTGTTTCAAGAGAGGGTTTGATGTGTTCGTTAAGGATTGCTAAGAGGCGCGGTCCGGATCACTTTCACATTGACACTATTCTGGAATTAGTGCGGAGTGTGTGTCTCACAGATATGGAATCCATTCCTTCCTGCGGGAAGTAGAAAGACAATCCCCTTATTTGTTAATCTAGAAACTGATCGATCGGCCGAGTTCATATTGGTTATGAATTAATTGATCACTAGTGGGTTAATGGTAAATAAGGATAAGATGTAATGAAAAAAGTTTACGTAAATACTCCCGCTTCATTACGGATAGTCTATGGAGCCATGGAGGTAGTGCTGTTAACGAGCCGAGTCGAGCCGAGTAGCTGAAGTTCATTCTCGAGCTCATTTGTAATCATGCTCGTTCGAGCTCGCTCGTTAACACAAACGAGCCTAAAAAGCCGTTCGAGCTCGGCTCGATAAGTATGAAAAATGTTCGAGCTCGAGCTCGAGCTCGCGAACAAGCTCGAACTAGAGCTCGGCTCGTTGAATAGTATTTTTCGATCTTGGCTCGTTCAATAGTAATTTTTTTCGAGCTCGGCTCGTTCAACTACTAACTCAATGTGTAAAATGTTAATGTGTATATATATAGATATATTACCTAAGTTCGCGAACACTAACGAGCGTTCACGAGCAGGGCGTGTTCGCTCGTTTAGTAAACGAGCAGGAGAAACTGCTCGAGCTCGGCTCGATACCATTAACGAACGAGCTTAAACGAGCCGAGTTCGAGCTTTGTTCACGAACGCTCGGTTCGTTTAACAGCCCTACATAGAGGGTTAGTCTGTATGTAATGATTATATTAATGGACACTTATTGACTTGACTTTATGAGAATAAGTTATATCTATAATCGATAGAGTTCAGTTCCGGATTTATGGTGGCGTAATTCTGGAATTAATAAGTTCAATAGAAATGTTCTGTTTGATGAGTATTTTATTCAATTTATTTGAGCTGCTGGTTATAGATCCATGGTCCCCGGGTTGGCTCCTAACACGTGAATGTTTTCTCGTTTTGTGGAACCTCAAGAATAATTAAATAGTGGTGTACGTATTGAATATGCAATATTATTTATTCGGTAAATAATATGTAAAATAGAAAATGTATTTTTTGTTATCCTATGGCAAAAAGTGGCGCCACATGTGGGAAAATTGGGAGAAGAAATTTTCCTGAATTATATCACATTTGTAATTAATTATTTATTTGTTAAAAATATTTAATGGATAAATTAAGATATTGATTTTCTAATATTATCTCATTTATGGAGAATATCTCTTATTTATGGTAAATATATTTCTCTTTGAGAAAAAAATATGTGTCTTGTGAAATGGATAAACTCTCTCTTGCCAAAGTTATTTCCTATATAAAGAGAGTTCCCCCAACACAACACACACTAGACATCTGCGCCACATTCAAGAAAAAAGGAGAGAAAAATTAGTTTCTTGTCCTAGCCATCGGAAGAAGAATAGCCTAGGGTTTTTCTTGAGCATATTCGAGGAGACTCAACTACGAGGATCGACGTCCACCAGTCGTCGTTTGGAGATACAATCCGAAAGATCACGGCTTCTCTTCAGTTGGGTAAATCTTCAACCTTCTTGTAGTAAGATTAATTTGTTATGCAAATAACATCATGGTAAAATCGAAAACGAATTTTAATTCGTTGCTTCCGCTGTGCATGATCAAGCGTCTCGATCGTTGCTGTGAATCAGATCTGATGATCCGGAAAAGAACGGAAAAATACGCCGGATTAATTGAGACCCCCTCCCGATTAATCCAGCACCGGAAATTTTTGGATTCGGTTTTTTCGTGTTTCGGATTCTGATTCGGGTTTCTGTATATCCAAAACATTATTTATTGTACTTTTCTAAATTTACTCTTACTTATTAACTACTCCCTCCGTCCAAGAATATAAGTTACTCTGCCTCTTTTTTCTGTTCATTCTAAAATAACTTGTGCGGTTTACAAAAACACGTATATTAAGGAGGGGAATTAATAGTTTAATTTAAATGTAAAAATGACTAAATAACCCCTAATCTATAATTAATGCAATGTTGTTTTATTCTATCATTATATAATAAATTAGTGTAGATGCAGGAAAAACACAATAAATGCTATATTAAAATTGTAACTGCCTCACATAAAATGGAACAAATGATTTTGACAATTGCATCAATTATTTTGAAACGGATGGAGTATTTATTACTCTTTTCTCTATCTTACCCTTAATTTATTAACAATATAACTATTTTCAATATTTTATAACCATTTCATTATTGATAATCAAAAGATATTTTAGATATTTCTCTTTAAAATTTATGGTATTCAACTAATTTTTTAATTTGTGTGAAAACATCTAAAATAACTTATATATTAAGAGATGAAGAAGTAAGTGAACGAAAACAAGACACAATTAATAATAATAATAATAATAATAATAATAATAATAATAATAATAATAAGGAATAGAGGGAGTATTCAAGTAAACCAGTGGATTCTGACGGTTGAAGATCATCCTCGAGAAGGAAAAAATAAATAAAATGAATGATAGTCCTATGCATGTGATAACATGTGTATGGAACATGGACAACATGGGAGATCTCTAAGGACCAAGAGCAACTCGGTCTTGTAATTCCTAATGATTAGCTGAATTTTTTTTTATTTAAATTTTTATTTATTGCTTATAGTTTTGTGTATAATTTGTAGATATTTGCACAATAACATGGCCAACATGGGAGATCACTAAGGTGCATTTTCCTCTTCTCATTGCTAATGATTAGTTGAACATTTTTTATTCTGTTTATTTGTTAATATCAGCTTAATTATTCTTTCAGGTTGAAGCGGCCAATACTATTTTTTTTTTCCTCCATTTTTTTTGGTACATCACCAATTAACATTTGATACACAAAAAGGACACATAAAATTCTTTTTACGACATTTGAAATTTAAAACACCGAACCAGGTTATTTTTTATAGTTAGAAATTTAATGTGTTTTAAAGTATGAAATAAGTTCAAGAAGATAACACATACTCCCTGCGTACCTATTTATATGTCATAGTGGCCAAAATCAAAATTTTCTTTTCATATGTCGTAGTTACATTTCAAATACATATTTTAATACTTTTTTCGTTTTTTAATATTACTTTTCAACCAATCAATCTTTCATATTCAATACACCATACACTTTTCAACCAATCAATCTTTCAAATGCACGATGATCGGGAAAAAAAAAATGATCAAAGACCGCCATTATTAATCGGGTTAGTCTTATATGAGGAGGATGTTTGAACCAATCAATCTTGAATTTTCAAAAAGCACGCGATGATCGTGTGAAGAGCAGCGATAATGAAAAAAAAATGATCAAAGACCGCCATTATTAATCCTATGGAAATTTCATACCTGTACAAGTCGGCAGCGTTCAGGCCCACTAAGTAAGGATGTGATTTGTGAATAATCTTTCTTTAATCAAGGATTACATCCGTATCTCTGTGTGCGTTTTTAAGTCTATGTTTTTTTATTTTATTATTATTATTCAATTTTTATATGTTACTGTTCAAAAGAGGGCATGGCCTCGGGTTCTCCCAAGATTAATATCTTCGTTTATATATGTTAGTAGTGTAATTTTTATACATATTTTTTTATATATGTTAGACGAGTAAATGGGTAAATCACACATCAATACATATATATTTAGTTAAGACAAAATTACCCACCTATATATTAAATTACACATTTTGATTTTAGTATACTTTAAAAAAATATCTCGCATATCATAACTATTATTATAACCATTATTATTATTTTGTCTAGGATGATCCTGCTAGTGACCAATATTGAATGCTATACATTAATGCAATTCTGCCGATTTATTGATATCAGAGTAATGATGAGAGAATAAATAATTAGAAAACAAGAAGAACAGTACCGAGAAACACCTTTTGGTCATCTTTGGATTTTATGTTTTGTTTTTAAGGATAAAACAATGACCCAAATGATTTAGTTTTTCATGACGTACCCTTGAACGTCAAGATCGAAGAGGTATATTTAGTTAATAACTATGCATGGAATATTTATAACCACTTAACATCAGCGATAAATCAAGAATTATGTTAAATAATTAATTAATATATATTGCGAGTCACAATTTCAGAATATATATATTTATACATTGATCACGACAGTCGAATTTTTTTCCAAGTTAAAAAAGATTTTTAAAGTTGTGCCGACCGTAATAAGAAAGAGGAGTGGCATGATCCTTCAACAACAACACTATATTAAAACAATAAGGTTTTGGAACATAAAACGTCATCAGTTTTGCTATTAGTGTTCGATTGTCATTACTTGAGTTTTACGCATGCATTTTCGAATTTAGTGATAGAGAGTGGCTTGGTGAAGCTGTCAGCGTAATGGTATACTAAAGAAACATGATGAACAATAATGGAGCCCTGGAGAATCTTATCTCTAATGAAGTGAATGTCAATAGTGATGTGCTTGGTTCGGCTAAGGAACACTGGATTATAGGCAATGGATTGTGCACCTAGATTATCACACCAAATGGTGGATGTTTTAGGTACAAGGATGAACATTTCAGCCAGGAGAGACTTAAGCCACTGAAGTTCGGTTGTAACATTGGCTAGAGCCCTGTATTCCGGCTCCATGCTTGATCCGGAGAACACCGCTTGTCTCTTGGAGCTCCAGGAGACTAGTTAACCACAGAGGTAAACACAATAGCCTGCAATAGACCTTTTGTCCACAGTGTCACACCCCCACTCTGAATCTGAATTGTTTGTCAAAGTAAGTGTTTAATCAGGTAGGAAATGGATGACATGATCAATAGTGCCTTGTACATATCCCCGTAGTCTTTTTAACGCTTTCTAGTGAATGAGAGTGAAGTTCTTCATATACTGGTGGAGGGTGTTAACAACAAATGAGATATCTGGACAAGTAAAAGTCATATACTGAAGCCCCCTAATGATACTTTTGTACAAAGTTGGGTTGTCCAAAAGTGGACTATCTTTGATGTCCAATTTAACTCCAAGAGCCATTGGTGTAGGGCAAGGTTTCAAACGATGCAAGCCAATCTTGTGTTGTAATTGAGTAGCATACATGTGTTGATTAAGATACAACCTAGTCTCATCTCTATGCACCTGCATACCTAAAAATTGACTAAGATGACCCATGTCCTATTGAGCAATCCTAATGTGGAGCATTTTGATGAATTTGTGGATTAGGGTGGAAGTGTTCCTAGTGACAATAAAGTCATCTACATAAACTGAGACATAGAATAAAGTAGACTCATCTTGAATATAAACAGAGACACATCAGATTTTGACTGAGTAAACCCCAGGCTAGAGACTTTTGTCTTAGCTCCTGAAACTACGCTATATGAGCCCGATTGAGCCCATAGAGAGCCTTTCAGAGGCAGAAAACATGATTTGGTTTTGCAGGACCAACGAAGCCTTCAGGTTGAGGCATGTAGACCACCTCTTTGAGAGTGCCATTGGAAATTCATTGTTGATATCCACTTGGTTAATGTTCCACTAACATGCCACAACTAGAGCAAGTATGACCATGATTGTGGATGATTTTGCTACGGGACTAATTGTATTAGTGTAGTCCAGATTTGGGGTTTGATGGAAGCCCTTGGAAACAAGTCTAACCTTGTGTTTCTAGATGGTGCCATCTAAGTTGAGTTTAAGTTTGAAGATCCATTTATAACCCATTGGCTTCTGATTAGGGCAGAAGGCACCAATTCCCAAGTGTGATTTAACATCATGGCTTTATACTTATCCCGCATAGCCCGTCTTCATTCAGACTGGTTTAAAGCATCAGATACCTTAGTAGGTTCATTTGGATAAGATAAAGCAGAGTGAGTAGCTAAGTAGGAGAAAGTTTAAGGCTAAAATATGCCACTTTTGGATCTAGTTTGCATAGGATGTTGGATGAGAGGTCGTGGTGGGGAGGGTTGTAAAGGTGACTGTTCTAGTGTACGAGATGGAGATGGTGATTGAGCAGTGGAGGTAAAGCTAGGAGATTGAGAGTTTAAGGGTCTTGGATTTGTGGAGGTGGAGACATAGACAAGTGATCATTGGCTGGTGTTTGATGTGGAATCAAATGAGATGAATCAGGAGGTGGTGAAGCCGGTGAGGCTTCTTGTTGATGATCTGTATTAGTGGGAGACATATGAGCTGGGCCAGGGTATGAAGGAGTATTATGGTCCGAACTAGGAACATACACAAGAGGGTCAGACACATGGTTTTCAGTGGATACAAACAGAGGTGTGGTGGTGTTGCTTGGGAATCCTCTTTTGTAGGATAATTGAGTTTCATTAAAGGCAACATCTCTTGAGATATGGGTCCTACCTAGGTGTTCTAAGAACACATACACTTTGTGTCTGGGACTATTTCCTAGAAAACACATTATTTAGGGATAACACGCACACCCAAAGACCTTAAAAGACTCATATTTAGGTTTCTTTCCTGTCATGGCCTTTGTTGGTGATCTATTAGACAACACATGTGTAGGAAGGCTATTTATAATAGTGACAGCCTATCTGAAACTCTCCCACTAAATCTAACGGGCATAGAGGCCTAAGAAAGGAGTGTGAGCCGAAGCTCTATAATATGTATGTGTTTGTGTTCAGCCTTTCCATTTTGGGCATGAGCATAAGGGCAAGGATGTCTGAACAAGATTCCATGATGTCCGAGAACATATTTAAAGATTCTAAATTCCCCTCCCCAGTAATATGGAAAGTGCTTAATTTTGGTATCAAACTGATTTTCAGCCATGTTTTTAAACATGAGAAAGGCATTCAAAGCTTCTGATTTTGGTTTAAGAAGATATATCCATGTAAATCTAGTGTAGTCATCAATTAAGTGTATGTAATATGTGTATCCATTAGTGGATTTGACTGGTAAGGGTCCCCATAAGTCTGAATGTATCAACTCAAGAGGATGTGTTGTTTTAGTATGTGAAGTGGTGTAAGGAAAAGTATGATGTTTACCTAATTGGAAAGCTTCACAGAACACATACATTTTATGTTAGGAACATTACATTGCTTAAACACCTTTTCAAGAACTTGACAGAATCATGACCTTAAACCTTTTTTAGAATTGACAGAACAAACTAATTAATCTAAGGGTTGTCCACATTGGACTTCAAACTTATTTGACTTCCTACTAAACTAGATCTGATTAGAAAGTAGAGAGTAATTCTTGGATTGAAGAGAGCTCAGGGTTGGTTACTAGGAAGCTTTAATTAAATGATACATGTTGATGGCCAAATTCTAGTAAACCAACTTTAACCGGCAGGGGATCAACATGAACATGCAAACTTCTTATTCCAAAAAAAGGAGTGATCACTAGCTAGATGCTCAATAAGGATAAATAATATCAAAAGGGCGATTTGTGGTTGTCAATTTCCGGGAGACACGACATGAATCCGCTTCATCCACTTTCACAAACAGTTCAAAGAACATTACTTGAAACATAAAAAAACCACTTTAACGCACATATTTAATGCATAGAAAACATGCCTACTTACTATATTGGTTTATCTTGCACGTACTTGTTCACCTGCATTACTTACTTAACTTACTCGTGTTCTTGCCATATTCTCGTCTTGTCTTGACTTGTCTTGTTACTTAACATGAGGGTATGATGCGATGCGGGAAACATGACCAATCATATGTCCAACGTTGGGTTGGGTCACGATACCCCGTTCGGTACATCGTATTGAGAAATGCATGCGGAATTCAACTAGTCACACGTCAGTCATGAGACTTAGAACCCATGGTACTCCGTTCAGTACATCGCGAGGTTACCAAGGGTGGAGCCATGATTTTAATCCCGGGAGGGATAGAATAATTTTTTCCATGACGTTAGTTTTATAACGATTCTTTTTTCTATCAAATATCTCTCCTCAAAGGCTCAAACATCCACACAACAATCCTATAGAAATCAAATTTGACTACCTTCCTGAGGTGATCTATGGTGGGCTTCAGAAGAGAGAAAAATCGGAAATCCATGGTGATGCAGAATAGGCGTAATTATTTGTACATGTTATTGAGTACAAAGTCTTTTATTATCCCACATTTGTTAGATAGTCTTTTATTTTTGTTATCATTTTTATTTATTGTATTTTGTGTCACGTTGCTTAGCTGTAGTAGTTACTTGAAGATTGTAGCCTATATAAGGCACCTAGGTGTTTCTTTTACAAACAATTCAGTTTTTGAGTGAAATTTATATAAAGTCTTTGACTTGTTCATCACTTGCGAGTGATGATCTCTTCGTTGTAGAGCTCCACCATTTAAGAACTTATCAGCGCCTTGAGCAAACGTTGTGGTGTTCTTGCCAACGTTTTTAGATTAAATTATCTAATATCGTTGTTTCGAGCTCGTCCATTGATTCCTTTAGAAGATCCTAGGCAAAATCTTCGTTCCAGATTCATATTATTTGGTATCAGAGTTTTCGGTTGACTAAAGGTAATCAAATATCCATTTTCGTTCTTGTTTTGATTTCGTTATTTTGTTACTTGCGTTCTTCATTCAAAAACAAAAAACAAAAAATTTCAGTCTTATATTCGTTGTCTTTGCTGCGTATTCTTCATTACAAAAAAAATAAAAAAATAAAGCAGCCCCATAATCGAATTCTTTTCCCAGCATCCATAATCGTGCCTTGCATCAAGGCATCCTTTGACACATACAAAAGAAATTAAAATTAAAATTAAAAAAACATCATCCCATAAATTCTTAATTTCCAAACCCAAGCATCACCAAGAATGTTCATCTTTTAATCGTACCTTCTTGTGTCACTGTTGTTTTATTGCTATCTAAATCAGCCGAGTAGATATATATCTATAAAAAAAAAGGGATTTGACCTAATTTTTCCAAAAACGGCATTGTTTCAATCTCAAAAAAAGAAAAAATAATCCAAAACAATATCGTTTTAGGTGTTTTTTACCTCACACCGACAACATATGATCTGTATGACTAGTCTAGGCGCTCATAACAGACAGATGAAACATCTCTTTACACAACACATAATATTTTGATCCAACATAAGTCAGAAAATAGTTAACTATCCTGACTTAATTTGACTGAGATGTTTGGTGTGCGTTTTCTAAAAAAGAATAAGGGAATTAGTGATTAGTTGTGTTGCTGGATGTAGTGACATGTGTCACGATCTTAGGCTAGATCTTATCCTTTTTGGTAGATTTGGTTGTACACATATATGTGCGTACAAGTTAGTTTTGCTGAGCATTGAATGAATGAATGAACATCCATTAGCTTGTCATCTTCTTCACCATGATTATCTTGCTTTCTTCATCTTAAAATCAAACTTGGTATCGGAGCAAATAGACTAGCGCCATGAGTACGGGGACCTCGACTGGAACTCCGGAAGCTCAGGGAGCCGGAGGAAGCCATGAAAGCACAGTTCTGACGAGCTCTGTTGCTATTCCGGCCACTACCTCTGTTACTGTTCCGGCCACTACAGCTATAGGAACAGAGTTTGGAATATCTTCATACTACAGGTCAACTCTTGGGTCCATCCCTTATCCGGGTTTCGTGTATCCACCACCGATCTTTAGTGGAACATCATCACACATTTTCTCCAGCACAATGGTGCCACCGTCCATTCCGACATCTTTTCCAGGCGTGTCCACCTTCATGCGGTCTCCCTCACCCAGCTCATTTCCACAAGCTGGATCTCCATTTCAAGGTCATTTAAATCAAACATGCACAGTGAAACTCAATCGGGACAACTATTTACTCTGGAAATACACTATATTACCTATAGTGAAAGGCACAAACTGGAAGGATTTCTTCTTGGAACAATCCCCAGACCTCCACACACAGGTATGTTTATGGATTTATCTCAAACTTCTGCTAATGAATGGGATGTTGTGGATCAATTGTTGATGGGATGGTTACCGGGCTCTATGACTGAACAAGCTTTAGTTGAAGTGATAGGATGTGGTACATTGATCGGCCTTTTCTAAGTGTCCAATCTAACCGGCAGTGTATCGGGTCAATTGTAGCCTAGAATTGGTGAGTCAAGGTCGTATCCCACAGGGAATCTGGTCGAGTACCAAAGTCGGTCTCGTCCCTACTTCAGGCCAACACAATAATTGAACGTGGTGATTTGTCAGATCACCGGTTCTACAAACTAATTATACACAAAAGAAAGATTTAAAACTATATAAAAGAGATAGCCGAGCTATGATCCAGTCTAATACTCACAAACCCTAGCTAAGTCCCAAGGTATTCTTGATTCACCTAAACGTTCTCGATGTCAAGTAGGGTGTCGTTTCCTGGCTCTGAGAATAGACATTATTTCAATAATCTACCCTCCTATGTCAGGTTCAACAGTCCGCTGACCGGATTTAACTGACCGCACACGGTCTAAGATCAATGAAACGCTCGACAAGTCGATACAAACCTCACACATGAAACCAAATCTGAAAAACTAGTCGGTTTTACAGGGTGATCCTAGAACGCCGGTTCCCGTATCCACTCGCAAAATACATGTGTAAAGACGATACGTGTGATATGATTATCAAATGTTCAATTTAACAAACGTGATAAGAATAAGTTCTAGAACAACGGTAACATCGAGAATCAACAGTCAAACATCAAGAACACCACATGAACAAGCTAAGGTTCGATTTCGAAGACTAACACATAACTCGACTAAAACCGGATTACCTACTCATTCTAACAACAAAATACAAGCAATCAACAATAAAAGTTAACAAAAATAAAGATCGAAAACAAGAACAAGAACAAGAAAGGAAAACGAAATACCAAATATATATATAGCTGTAGAAAATCAAATCTCCGATCGATATCCCGTCAATAACGCGTCAAGCAATCTTTGAGATCCTCCGGATTATAACAATCTACAACTAAACTAATATAATCTACCTACAAACTAATCTAAACTAAGGAAAAGTGCAGAAAAATGGTGAAAAACGAGTTGGGGAAGAAGAGGAGATTGTATTAGATCTAAAATTGGGGTTTTTATAGTGTTTTGGCAGATCTGGATGCTAGGCGTGTGCCTAGGTTTGCTAGGCGTACGCCTAGCATGCTGAAAACATGGACTGAAACTTTGGCATAATTTCCGCCGTAGGCGTGCGCCTAGCTTTTCTCAGGCGCGCGCCTAGCTGACATACCTTCAGTAAATTGGCTATAACTTTGTGTGTATACCTTCAAAACGAGTGATTCAAGTTGCGTTGGAAAGATGATTCAATTTTCTACAACTTTCATGAAGATGTCCAGCCCAGAAAATGCATTTCAGGTGGATAAAAATGCAGATCCATGGAAGGTATGGTTGTAGTACCAACGCGTTTTGATCCGTTTAAACGTTTAAGCTTCGGGCACACGTTCCAATCCTCGTATCTCACCTTCTGGCCATCTTGAACACCTAATACATGTACAAAATCACAACAAATACCACACATAACCCCTACAGGACACTAGGGTGACCGAGAGTATAGTAAATACACCGAAAAAGACCGAGAATCCCGGACTTTACGTCCTAGGTCTCGAAATGATAAACAAGGTGTAAATACATCAAAATACAACCAAATGTCTCCGAAAACATATATAATGAGTTATAAATGGGGTATAATTACATATTAAATGATAGCCAAGTTGACTCTCATCAACTACCCCCTACTTAGCGTTTGCTCGCCCTCGAGCAAAGATGAGCGCTTCAAAAATAAAGATGGAGTCAACATTGCTATCATACATCTAGTCTATAAGAATTGAAATGGTAAAACACAAGTAATCTACATGAGTGCATAGGATTTAAGTTCAACCTTGTATCGAGAAAAGAATGTGTGTGTGTGTATAGCTTCTTCGACATTTATCACCAACGACCGGTTTAGATTATAGACGTTTAATGTACTGAGGTTAAACCATAGTTTTATACGTCGTAAACATCTCCACAAATCGAGGTCCATCAAAGTCTAGTAGGGTCAAGCAGGACTTGAAGGGTTATATTGTTAAGCTAGGGTCGGGGTGATGAGAGTCAACTTTACTATGCTTCGGTGCATGTTTTAACCCCCGTTTACGACACTCTTGGCTTGTTTTGGGTAGTTTTAGACCATTTATAGGGAAAAATGCATTGCACACTCACTTTGAGGCAAACCGTCAAATAGATGGAAAACCTCACCATTTTACGGCATTTTGACCCATTTCGAGGCCTATCTTTCTTGCGGAATTATGCTTGGTATGTTGGTTGCTATGGAAATGCAGGAAATATGTGACTCGTAAACCCGGACGATGAGGTATGAGGGTTAGAGATCTTGTACCCGAAGCCACGGAGTTCTTACGGGTCATTTGTCTCGAGCATTTATACTCACAGTTGACTTAATGTGACATTTGACCCCTCTTGTAGACGGAATTCGGTTTAGACTTCTTCACAAGAGTTGTAGATCTTTGGACAAGCTTTCCAACGCATCTTGAATCACACAAATCGGAGGTCTTCACGCAATGTTATGGTCAATTTATTGAAGACAATCTAGTACCGAACTATCTGTTGAGCCGAACTTCAGGCAGCTCGGCTCGTTATGCGTTTTTCACCACAAAAACGCGAATTTTCTGCAGATTGCTGATTCTTCTCTGCCCCAAAACCCTTAGAGTCACCATTCCCCCATTCCTTCACTTAGATTAGATCTTCTTTCACTATTTCTCTTAGATTAAACTCAAATTAGCTTAGATTTTAGCTTTCCTTCCCTTAATTTTTTCTTTTTGGATCATCTTCTTCCCCAATTGACATGGGTGTTGATGAAGCTTGATGTAAAGACAATTTTCTGCGGTTTTGGTAATTAATCTTTCCTCTTTTCAGTTTTATGGATTTGATTCTATCTTTGATTGTTATTTCTAGTTTTACTATGAGTAGCTAAACATTCCATAGTTAAATCATGTGTTGAAGAAATTGCCCTCTAATTGATGAAATTAGGAATGTGTAGTGTTTAATTGTTGTTATATCGATGAATTCATGTCTTAAAACTTGTTCTTAATGCTTGAATTAGCTTGTACACCTAGTTCATGAACTCACACACCACTTTTATAAATGTATGTTGCGAAGGGATGTGGGAAAAGGGGTTTTAAGATCATTTCTTATAATCAACTGAGTTGTTTAGATTGATTATGGAGTGAGGTTCAATCGGTTGTGAAATCGGGCAACTCTAGCGCGTTAATCTTGTTTCGGTCAGTTAAATCCTTAAAGGCGGACTGTTGAACCGGGCAAAGGGTGTTGGATTGTTGCATGGCGTCTCACACTAGCTTAGGAGTTTGCACCCATTAATGAGTCGATATAAGTAGAGGTTGGTAGGTTGTTTAAAGCTCGTTCCCGAGATAGTCAATTAGAGGGGTGAGAGTATTCATTTGGATCATGATTTGGCTATGTCTCTTTCTCTCTTTAGTATCTTTAGTTTATATTTTGTTTTAGTGTAAGTAAACTTGAAATATCTTGGTTGACCTAAACTAAATTTGAAAACGGCTTTGATACTATATTGATTCCTCGTGGAATACGACCTTGCTCACCTCTATAGTACTTCCGACCCGGTACTCTGCCGGTTAAGGTTGGTTGTTACTATTTTGGTCATCACGGGGCTAACGAAAAGGAAATTTACGATAAAATAGAAAATAGAGGTGCAAGTGAGCTTTACCGAACATCGAACATTAAAACCGAAGCTCTTCCCTTCGTAGCTGCAGAAGACTCGACTCCGAAAGAGATTAGGAGAGGTCCCCCTTCACCAACATCAACACAACAAAACTTAATCCCGAAAATCGGCATTCCATGAACTCTATATATATATATATATATATATATATATATATATATATATATATAAACAACTTATATATATTTTTTTCTTTCTATTTTCTGTTTTCTTTTCTTCTCATTTTTTTTTCTTTCTTTTCAAAACCACAAAAAACGATCAAAGGCCGAAAAGCCATAAAATTCCACCTCCTCCGCTATGTACTCATTTTTACCATCACCACTCGAGAGATACGTCACTCCACCACCCCACACCATATCAGAAAATGTGAAAACAATAAGCTCAATCTTGCAAGGTGGTCAAGGAAACGTAGACCGTAATAAAAGCTAAAGGAATTCGTAATTATAAGTTAGTAACACAAAAGGTTAGTTCGGGTGGCAGTCTAACCACCTTAGAAAAGGCTTAGAGGGGGAACTGCGGATATACACGTAACGGATTTCATTTGGCTCTGATCGGGTCAAAGAAATGCCATAACCGTCATCCCCTACCTAACAACGACGACCTTTCTATTTCGCCTCGAAGTTACTAATATAAGTTCTAGGTAACTGGGTCATTAATAGCTACCATAATCGTTCACTAGTCAAGTTGATTCATGAAGTCGAAGCTAACGTGAAAACAATTCCATGCTCAATACATATCCCAACACAAACCAAACGCATTTATACAATCAGTCAATGTTTAATCAAAACAATACTACAGGCTCAATGCATCACAAACAATGTCAAATCCATCAAAATTCTTGAAAACTGACTCATATACACTAAAGGAATAACAAGCACTAAGTATAACTCTTTTCACATGAAAATGAAACATTGAAGCTAAACCAACCACCCCCTACTTTAAAACAAAACACGAATGATATAGGTAGAAAAGTTAGCTTACAACCGGAAAAAGCGCGAGTACGATCATGTGGCATCCGAAAAAGTCCTCCCGAGGTACCTGTGCTTATATCAACAAGCAACACAACATATACGAGAATACACAAGTATGGAGATATCGAAATGAAAATAGACGGATCACCACAACTCATCAACCCCCCAAAACACACTTCTTCGAGCTATAAAACATCAAAACTTACTTGAAGTCTCAAAATACAAACTAATGAAACACAGTGCAACACGAGGGGAAAGAAAAGCAATAAAACACATTCTGAGCTTAAAGTCCTCAGCTCGACTTTTTACCCCAAACTATGTCAAGGATAGCTATACCAAAGGAGAACAACTGTTGCTTCTCCCTACCAAAATCATCGGAATTGAGCACCCCTTGAAAATAAAACAATAAAAATATGGGGCTTAGTCCCCACCACCATGATTTTTTCGATGAGTCCATTGCACAGAACAACGAACTCACTTTCCCCGAACTAAAAATCCCAACTAATAACGACTCAAGCACCAATTATGAACATTTAGGCTCAACATGAACAACAAACTCAATAGGGTGCACCCCCGTAGGTATAACAGTAAGGCTCGACGAAAAAGGAATAGATGATTCAATAATATCAGGATTCATACCCTTTTCGTAGCATTCCTCAGGGGTTACTTCAAGCAAAGTCTCACTTTCTCTCCTCTCAAACTCCTCAAACAGTTGTTGCACTTTAAGCTCCAAGTTTCGTATGGCTGTTTGCATCATTGCCATGCCATTTCGAACCTCTTTATGGTGCTCTTGGACCGCTTTACTCTACTCTTCAATAGTTTGCTCAAGTGCCATCCGTTGCTCCGTTGAGGTCTCTGATTCCAGAGGTGGAGGAGTATCGAGTTGTTGATCAAAGTAACTTGGGGCATTATCCCACTCATTTCCATAAGATGCGGCGTATGGGTTGTACTGATAAAATGGTTGTGTTGGGTAACCTATAACACCGTAATTGTAGTATGGATTCATTATCTGCAAATAGGGAAACAACACGAACACAATCACGGTATCTAGTCACTACCACTACCGAAGTAAATGGTGTGAAACTTCAACTAAAACAAATAAAAACAAACTATACATAGAAAATAAATAAGAAAAACGACATAATCCTAAGAACTTAACTAACTTACAAGATATCAACCGGATTCCCCGGCAACGGCGCCAGAAAGCTTGATCGGTCTTTTCTAAGTGTCCAATATTACCGGCAGTGTACCGGGTCAACTGTAGCCTAGAATTGGTGAGTCAAGGTTGTTGGTCCCTTGAAAAGGCTTTAGTTAAGTTTAGAGGGGGGGGGGGGTGAATAAACTTAACACTTAAAGCTTTGGAGTTAACAAATTTCGCAACTTCGGCGGCACACTGGCGATACTTCGATAAAGAGTCTGCGAGACCTCGTAGCTGTTGATAAACAGTAGTCTACTGACAGTTCAGTTTGCTAAATTTGTGCAGCGGAATAATATCAAAATTAAGCCTTGTTACTTGTTATTAAATATGTTACTAAGTATTAGATACAAAGTAGTGTATGTGTGTGATTTCAGTTGCTAGATTCAGCAGGTTGATATGGATAATGACTAAGTGCAGAAAGTAAATGCAGTAAGTAAGTAGAGAGATTTTATAGTGGTTCCAGGTGATGTAATCCTGTCGGTCCACTCTTCTCCCGTGATGTTGGAGGAAATTCACTAGTGATCTTTGAGTTATCCGTTACAAAGAATCCTAGGTTGCTTGTCCTTCACCAATAACTATGGCTTCACAACCGAAAACTCGGGAACAGGTAGGATTGCTGCTCCTGAGTCTTCCACTGGTCCTTGAAGGGTAGGATTGCCTCTTCACCAGCTTCACCACAAACCAACAGTCTTTCACACCCAACAGATGCTTCACTGTCTTCAACAGATTCTTTATAAGATAAAGAATGAATCAAATAAATGATTCAGTTGCAGCAGCTTGATTATGATGATGTAATCAGCAGCTTGCAGTCTTCAAGTGTGTATGTTTGATGCAGCTTGAACACGAGAAAGCACTTGAAGAAGATAACTAGATCGCGGCTTTAAGCTCGGTAAGTTCACGCAGGTGTTTTTTCGGCTCGGTATTGTTACTTAAAATTTTTCCCAAAATTCATCCTTCGTTTCGAGTTGAAAGTCTTCTATTTATAGGTAAGAGTGCATGTGACTTGAATTTAAAATTCAAATGTGACCGTTCCTTGTATTTGTCCCATCCGCACCGCATTCTGTCACTATTCATAGGATCGACACTCGTCAGATTACTTTTTGACAAGTGCGATCGTCCACCCCTTTGACTTGTATCCAATGGATAAAAATAAGGATCATTCCAACGTCTTTTTAATCTCGGCCTTTGATTTGCTTGATAAGTCGAGGTAGTTGGTGTTCTTATCCATGTAATCTTCCAATAATCTTGAGTTAATCGAGGTATATATCGAGCGGGTTCATCGTCCGTCGTAATATAATCGATCGTCGAACATCATTATTTTGTACGTAAAATATAATGCAAATTGATTACTTTTATCTAACTTTTATTTATGAAGTTAGATTACATCATTTTAAATATAACCAAGTTCCAAACATCATCCAACTTGTGGAACTTAGACCTTCTACACAAGGCATATGTAATCGGTTTAGGTCATCACGGACTTGCCTAAAATGCGATTCCATATCCTTGACTTTAATTACTAAGTTTGATCCCTTAGCCTTCATTAAGCGAGTTTGAACCCTCGGCCTTCGTCTTCGGTCTTCGGCGGGTTCCGGACCGCCCTCGACCTATCTACCCTACCGACCTAGACCCGATCCGTCGATATCAATCGCCAGCCCTTTACGGTGCTTGTTTGATTAAACCTATTTATGAATCAAACTCTAATAAACCTATACATTTTATCTAGACATCTTTTTGCCTTTGCACTATAACAACTAGTATGGCACTCATCATCAAAACTAAGAAATAAGTCCAACAATTTCCCCCTTTTTGGTGATGATGCCACTACCCTCACCTAATCAAAGCAAAGCAAAAAGATAAAAACAAAAACGAGAACAAATTCATCAATTCTCATTATAAATAATTGTTCATAGTATTACGGTCTAGCATCGCAAAGATAAAATAATGTAAATATCTTGATCTCTCGTTTCTTCTCTCTTTCTTGTCTAGCCTTCTCGTTTGCTCTTGATAGGCTCTAATCTCTTCTATCATTTCGGTCATCCATTCATTCTCAATTAGTGTAAAATCAATATAGTGATTGACTTGTTTCCACCGGTTCCATGCCTCGAAGCAAGATGAGATTGATCTGATTCACCCTGAAGCCAAACTTCATATACAGCTCCTTAAATTCATTCAGTGAATCCTTTGCTTTTGTAATTGGCAAGCACCTTTTCACCTTTGCTACTTCTTCTACCTCTGGAACTTGCTCTTAAAGCTTTAATCCTTGCCTCCCAAAACTTCAAACTCAAGAAGGAGTTAAGACCTTCATGAAATCCCATGTCACGATAAGGTCTCCTTCTGTTATGAAACTCTTTCTTGTACTGTGATAAGAGATCATCAGTGAGTTGCAATCTGCCAGGTGCAGGTTGCCTAAAAGCATTTGTATCATCAGTCCATCTCTTCTGTGCAAAGAGTCTAGCAGCCTCCTTTGCTGCAGCTGATTGGCCCTCTTCCCCCTTAGTGACATCATCAACAAAACGTGAGATGAGGCCATGAATAGCTTCCTGTGATACTATCACTCTGTGTAATTGACCTGCCATAGTACCAGTTCTAGTATCAAGTGAAGTAATCCTTGATTGCAGAGTCTCTTCCAGTCTGTTGATCCTTTCAGTAAATTTGGGATCAGGTACAGCAGGTTGTTGTGCAGCAGCAGGCTCAGCAGCTTCAGCAAGCTTGTCAAGTTTTTGATGAATGGATGTAAGTTGATCTTTCAAAAACTTGTCCTTCAGTGTGTTCCCTTGCTTGATATATCTTACATCATATATCATATCATTTATAGCATTTTGAGTGGAAGCAAAGTTTGAAGCAAATTGTATCGCCAGATTGTCCGTTTTCATTGACCGAGCCATCGGTTCTTCAAATCTTCTTTCTTGTCTCGTCCGGTTGAGTTCTTAACTGTTGCATATCATTTCTTACAAGTCCTCAACTCATTTAGTACTTCAACTCGGCACTCCACCGGCCATTCTACTATCGGTAGATCCATCGACGTGCTCCTCGACTCGTATTGTGCACGTTGACCGCCGAAGACCATTGCTCTACTCATATCTCTCCCGGCGAGAGGGAGGTCCTTCCTCAACCATTGCACCAAGAATGTCTTCCATGATTGGATCTTGTGCGGGTTCCTCAAACAACTTCTTCTTGTCCAAAAATTTGAAATTCTTCATCACCGTAGTCATAATCCAGTAATTTGTTCTTCTTGATTAACACCGGCGGCCCTGGCGATTATCCTTCCCTACGGTGGTCTTGGCTCCGAAGGCTCCACTACAAGCAGCCTCATTAACAACGGGGGTTTCCTCCAAACCCAAAGTTTGTTCCAACCCTTTGTGTCCGAGTCTTTGTTTGAGACTCGGCACAGCTGTACCTCCTGTTCCAACCTTTGTCCGGAGTCTTGTTTGTACCCAAAGAACTCCGTACCTCCTCTTCAATTTCCTGTGGATTAAAGATATTGGTATTATCCACTTGAAAACCTTCTGCATGACCAATCTTGTGCAGGATGATGGCAGTTTTAGTAAGAGTGCCTTCAATGTCAAATCCATCTTGATATTCAATGGATTCCTCAGAACTAGCACTTGGTTCACTAAAGTCACTGACTTTTTCTTGATCCAAATCAACAATCTGTTCATCTTCAGGTTGTCCAGCAGGCTTTACAACATGAAATGTAGCAGATTCATCAACTAGCCTACCATCACTCAATGTAATTCCCTCATTGATCAATGCTTCTAGATCATCCATGGTGAGATCTTGTAGATCCTCATCCATTTCTTCGATCGCTTGGCCCTCGGCGGACTTACCCGATACCGGTGGTTGTTGTGCAGGTGGATCATTTATCAAAGCAGTCCCACTAGGTTCTCCTGGTCCTGAGGGGAAATCTCCCCTTGAGTCAGATGATGAGGAAGAATCATCATCACCATCTCTTGGATCTCTGAACTTAATACCCTCCTCCTTCTGTTGCTCATCAAATAGATCCATCAGTCTGGATTGCAGCAGAGTGGTATCAACCAGATCCAGCAAGTTCTCCACTCCCAAATTGTTAAAAGCCCATTCCTCAAAATCAGTCATAGGTTCAGCAGCTGGCTTTTGTTTCTTGTAGAAACCAAACTTCCATTGAAAATAATCAGCAATTTGTGAAGTTTGGGATCCACAGATTCTTCGCTTTTCTTCCTCTCTTTCATATGCCTTTCAAAGGGCATGAAAGATCTCTGAGGAGCGCTTCGGTGGCTTGTTGACCTCCAAAGGTCTCAACAAGCGACTCATGGTCTCTTCTACGGATGTTTGAAAATCGAGCGGAGTTCTTTGTGAATGTGTAGTTGTACCTACTACTTCCATCCGTATCACACTTGATTCCCCCGACTCACATGCTCATCGGCGGGGTTAGCGCAGCAGATCGCTCTTCCCCCGAACTATTGCCAAACTTGCGGGGTCTTCAATCAAGTCTTCAATCACCTCTTCAACTACCACAAGCGGAGTTCGGAGATTGCTGTGGTTCTTCAAACAGATTGCTCAACAACAACTTTGTGCGTGGCTTCGGTAGATTCACCAATAACATCTTCTACGGCGGGCTGCGAGTACGCACGACAGCTCTTTGTGATTCTTCAACAGATTGCTCAACAACAACATGTTCACTTCCGAGAGACTTAATAACCTCATCGGGTGAGGAATCACGATTACAACGGGTGGAATAACGAGTTAAGGGCTCGGCCTCAACGGACCTCTTCTTCTTCTATCGACACCTCTTCTTGGACTTTTTGTTTTTCCAAGATTCTCAATTCTTTTCCTTTGCCATACTTCTTCTTTTTGGCAACCTCCTTCATTCTCTTGGATAGGGGTTCATCATCATCATCATGTCCAGTAGATTTTCTCTTTCTACTATCTTCTTTCTGTTGTTTTGTCAGAATTTCAACAACAGTTCTTCTTGCGACTACGGCAGGGGTCGGTAACCTCCACTTGACCCTCGGCGGACTCGACGATGTCAGTGTCTTTGTTTCCTTTCTTGTTCTCTTTGATTTCAAGATTTCGTAATCTTTCTAACATCGCACTTTTTCTCTTTCCGGCTAGGTTTTCTTTGATGCGGCGGAGTTTGATGGATATCTTCTTAGTTTGCGAACCTTGCTCACCACCAAAGCATCACCGTCATCTCCATCATCATTATCACCAAGCATGCTCTCCAAAGCAACCTCTTCATCATCATCTAGTCCGGGAATCGCATGATCAATCTCCTTCTTGTATCCGGACCGATTTATGTCAAGCGGTTCAAGATCGGGAACCTCCGGATGATTCGGCGGGGTCCGAACCATCAAACCTAGGGGTAAGGCCTTTGATTTTCTTTTCTTTAATTTGTCCTCCTTGGCTACTTTCTTCATATAATGAATGAAATAACCACCCCAATCAAATTTCATGCTTCGCAAATGATAATCATCGGCTCTATCTTGGGTCCGATAGAGTATCCATACGCCAACTAGCCCAAGTATGTTCTTTGCAATGAGCTTGCTCGCAGATTGTATTCATTACTAATGTTTTTGCAATTGATGCCTGGTACCGATTTGATAGTTGCATTTGTCTTGATCGATCTACAAAAGCCATCTTGTCCAAGCCCATAGCTTCGAGGGGATTGACCGAACCATCAACAACTTCTTCAAAACCAAACACTTCTCTCGGCAGATTGGAGGAGATTACAAGCTCCTCACCATTCACGGTGGTTTTGAATGCTTCGGTTCCTTCTTCTATAACAATATTCTTCCGAAATCAATAACATTGGTGTATGATATTGTTTCTAATCGATGTTGAGTTTGTTCTCCGGGCACTCGCAAACCTTCTTATTCTTCGACCTATATTAATAGCCGAGTTCCGTTTTGTTTGCATCAACAACATAGCCTCTTACACTTTGGCTTGATTCGATTTGAACCTCAATCCTTTCCGCCATTGAAATAAGAAAAAGATGAAGAAAGATTGCTCTCAAATCTGTGTTCACACGTTGTAGATTTTGCGAGAGATAAAGCGAGAAATTGCAAGTGGAGAAAGCCGTATAACAAGATCGATTTTATAGACGAGTGGGTAGTTGAAGCTGTCATAGCACGTACATTGAGGTAACCACGATTAAATTTGATTAAGTCTTCGTCTTGACACGTGGCCCATTACTCCACCATAACGTTTGTAACCGTTGGATGGTTTGACCGTGGTAATAATGGATAAAATAAATATCCCGCCAATATGCTTTTTGACTTTAATTATTTTGATCGAGAAACGTTCCCACCGGCGGGGTAATCCTCGGCGGGGTGGGCTCGCAGCGTGTGTCGATAAGTAGACTTCGGCACTGCCGACAAAAGTACTCGCTCGAACCTTGTTTTCTTCTTGTTTTGTTCAATTGATAATACAAGATGAGGTTTAATACCAATGACCGATCCGTCAAGTGAGCTCACCCAAAATGACAAAGACCAATCCCCTTGGCAACCTCATTTGCTCAATTGTCCAAACATAAGTACATGGAATTGTTGATACCAATGACTAATCTGCTAAGTGAGCTCACCCAACATAGCAAAGACTAATCCCCTTGGTGAATTCCGATTACACCGCTTGAATATCAGTCAATCTTTATGATTCCAAGTTCGGTCCTTAGTTTAGCAAATCTTTCACTTGTCAAGAGGTTTAGTGAAAGTATCGGCAAGTTGATCTTCGGTAGGAATGTATAGAACCACTACATCTTTCTTTTCAACATGATCTCTTATAAAATGATGTCTCACATCAATGTGCTTGGTTCTTGAATGCAAAACGGGATTTTACGTGATTGCAATTGCACTTGTGTTGTCACACATGATTGGAATTTCCCTTTCTTCAATTCCATAATCCCTTAATTGTTGTCTTAGCCATAGTACTTGTGCACGGCGGCTTCCAAAGAAGCAATGTATTCGGCTTCAAGCGGTGGAAGTTGAAATAGAATTTCGTTTCTTGCTAAACCGGGAGACCCGTCTATTTCCCATTAAGCGACGGGTTCCCGAGGTGCTTTTTCTATCAATCTTGCATCCAAGCATAATCGAATCCGAGTAGGATATTACTTTGAAGCTTCCTTCCTTGGAATACCATATCCCTACTCCCAAAGTCTCTTTAAGATACTTGAGAATTCTCTTAACCGCACCTAAATGACTTTCTTTAGGTTTTGATTGAAATCTTGCACAAACACCTACAAAGCAAAGGATATATCGAGTCATTTGGCAATGCGGTGAGGTACAAAGATCGCCTATCATCCTTACGTATAAGGTCCGATCAACATCTTTGCCTTCTTTATCTTCATCTAATCGATGTTTGTACTCATAGGTGTTGAATTCTTAGTGCTATTTTCCATACCAAACTTCTTCTTGCAACTCCTTGGTATACTTGGTTTGATGAATGAAGATTCCATCATTCACTTGTTTGACTTGCAATCCCAAAAAGTAATTCATTTCTCCCATCATACTCATTTGGAATTTGCTCTTCATTAGATTTGCAAATTTTTCACAAAGTAAATCATTCTCGAACCAAATATTATGTCATCCACATAAATTTGTACCACAGGTCTTTGTCCCCTTCACCGATTACGAAAAGAGTCTTGTCAATGGTGCCTTTTGTGAAACCATTGTCTACCAAGAATTGAGATAGAGTCTCATACCATGCTCTTGGTGCTTGTTTCAATCCATAAAGTGCTTTGTTGAGTCCGTACACTTTATCTTCTTGATCTTTAACTTCAAATCCAGGAGGTTGTTGAACATACACTTCCTCCTCTAGGATCCCATTCAAAAATGCACTCTTGACATCCATTTGATATACTTTGAAGTTCTTATATGCAAAGCATGTGCTAGGAATAATCGATAGCTTCCAATCTTGCAACGGGTGCATAAGTTTCATCAAAATCTATTCCTTACGCTTGAGAATAGCCTTTTGCAACTAGTCCGGCCTTATTTCTTACAATGGTACCCGATTCATCAAGTTTATTTCGTATACCCACTTAGTACCAATGATATTTGCATGACTTGGCCTTTCAACTAGTGTCCAAACTTGATTTCTTTCAAATTCATTTAATTCTTCTTGCATAGCAATTATCCAACTGGATCCGAAATTGCTTCTTCAACAACTTTAGGTTCCATTTGAGATAGAAAACGGGTAAACATAGCTTCCGGTTGTCTTAGTCCTCACACCTTGCTGTACATTGCCAATAACTTGTTCAGCAGGGTGATTCCTTAACCATTGAGGATTTTGGTTATTTTGATTTTCAGGAACATCATCTTCAGTAGGGTCTGCTGTAGTTTCTTCTACAGGGGGGTCAGCAGATCCTTGAACTGCTTCAGTTGTTGCATCAGTAATATTGTCAGCAGGGTGTTCAGCAGGGGCAGTATCAGAAACTTTTAAGTCATTGAATCTTTCCAAAACTTCCACACAATCTGGATCAGTGACTTGTTAATTCTTAGCAGGTTCATGATCTTCATCTTCCATTCCAGTAAACTTAGGTTCATCAAACACAACATGGATTGTTTCTTCATGTTTTAGTGACCTCTTGTTCGGCACCTCGAATGCTCGCGGCGAAGAATATCCCAAGAATATGCCTTCATCGATTTAGGTTGGAATGTTTTCAAATGAACTTTGTGATTTAGAATAAAACATTTACTTCCAAATGGATGGAAATAGGATATGTTGGGTATCCTTCCATTCCGGACCTCATAGGGTGTCTTCGGCGGCTTCTTGTTTATCGAAGTTCTGTTTTGTGTATAGCATGTCGTATTCTTGCTTGACCCAATATCTTTCGGGTAGCAATGCTTCACAAATCATTCTTCTTTCAAACAACCCCATTTTGCCGAGGTGTACCGACGAAGAACAAGTTGATGTAGTACACCATTCTCGTTCACAATATTCTCTTATAACTTTGTTGAGAAATTCAAGTACCACGATCGATCTTATCTTTATGATTGTTAAACTTTTCTCATTTTGTAATCTCTTCAAAAGATTAGGCATGCTTTGGAGTGTCTCACTTTTCTTGTTCATAAATATCACCCGGGTGTATCTAGAAAAATCATCCACAACTACTAAGGTGTATTTCTTTCTGTCACACTTGTTGGAGTTATTGGTCCAAAAAGATCCATATGCATAAGCTCCAACACTCTGTTAGTTGATTGTTTAGTCTTTGACTTGAAACTTGACTTTATCGTTTACCTTGTGCCGACATGCATCACATATAGCATCCTTCTTGAATGTGATCTCAGGTAAACCAATCACTAATTTCTTTTTCACCAACTGATTAATATCATCAAAATTCAAGTGATTTAACTTCTTGTGCCATAACCAATTGAGTTCAGATTTGGTATGCACAATCAGGCAGGTTTCTGGAACTGCAGTAGACCAATCCACAACATACATGTTCTGTTGCCTTCTACCAGCAAGTACAACTTGATCACCTCTCTCACTAATGACAATACAATTGTTTTTGTCAAAAGTGACCTTGTATCCCATATCACAGAATTGTCCAGTGCTCAGCAAGTTGTAGTCCAGTCCCTCCACATATGCCACATTCTTGATTGTAAGTCCATTTCTGATAAGTGTGCCATATCCTCTTGTATATCCAGGTGTATTTTTGTTGCCAAAATTCACCCTTGGACCATCTTTTGCCACAAAGTTTGTTAGACAGTGCTTATTCTTTGTCATGTGTCCGGAACATCCCTTTGTCAAAGTACCGGACACCCTACAAAACAAAGTTAGTGCATTTTAGGTACCCAAACCTGTTTGGGTCCATAGTGGTCGTGGCAAGCATGACCCTTGGTATGTTTCCATAAGGTCTTCTCCTAAATGTGTCATACTTTGGTTCATACTTTGGTTCATACATGTATTCCACACATCCATAGGTTCTAACGGTAGGTTGTGTAGGAACCACATATGTTTTACGGCCTTTTGGTACATAATCTTTGTTTGAAATGATTCTTGTTGTTAGAAACATTTGCATAACCATAGGTGTCTTTGTCTGTTAGGAATGACCGTAATATGGAGTCTGTTGAGGTCTTGTGTAAGTCCTCTGCTGATTCCATTGTCTAGGTCTTACCCTAGTAGTATGGTTATACTTACTGTTTCTAGCATTAGATGCGGGAATATTCCAATCATTATCGGCAGGAACGATCTACCTTTCCCCCGAGATAAGTATCCCTTGAATGATCAACATTTTTGGATTTAGGATTCTTATCCTTGGAATATTTTCTGTTTCTTTCCCTTACGTGGTCCAAACGGACTTAGTAGCGAGTCCGCTATCGAGCGAGCTTAGAAGGCACAACGAGTCCTATTTTTTGATTTATTCATTTTACTAGGAGCGTTGACTTCGAGACTTCGATTTTGCTTCCTTGAGGCATTCTCATTGGGTTTTACTTGCTTCGGCGGCCTTGCGGGAGATGGATCTAGTGCGGGCACAAACTTAGGACCAAATCGGGTACTAGGTTCGGTAACCTTCTTGGATCCACTCTTGTTAGATTGCCGAGTTCCAAATCCAAGCCCAGTTCTATCTCCATAAGCCTTTCCGATTTGTATGCGTATTGGAACAAGATGGTTCGAGCAGATTCGAGGCGTGGATGTTCACGAGCTTATCCGATTCCCGTCCAACTTCTTTTCCTTACCATTGAGAACCCTTAATTCGGCTTTCAATCTTCCAACTTCTAACTCAAGAGCCTCTTTTCACCTTCACAACCTCATAACCAGATTGTATTATCCTCGGTTGATTAAGGATGGCATCCAAAGTCTCATTGTTGTCGAATTTCTAGGATTTGAACCACGGGTTGATTCACAATCACTTCCGGCGGGAGTGTTTATAGATACGTGTTGTATACCTCCTCGTTTCATCCATATTGGCCATCAAAGCATAATCCTCCATATCGGCAACCGGTTCCGTGTCATCCGATTCATTTCCTTTTTCGATTCCACTTCATATCCCGATTCATCTTCGGCAACCATAGCCTTCTTGCCATGTCTTCTTTGTTGACTCTTGGTCTTCGTAGGTACGGACAATCGGGTCTAAAATGTCCGGGCTTCTTACGGTTGAAGCAAAGATAATCGGGTTCCTTGCCTTGTTTCAACTCGGGACAATCGGGTCGAAGTGTCCGGTTTCTTGCAATGAAAGCATAGATAGTCATTATCTTTCTTTGGTTCTTCTTTCCTTCTTTCGGTAGGCCTCTTTGTGAAATTTCTTGTAGGGGCCTTTCCGGTCTTCATCATTCGATTTTCTTGCTCGGTAGGGCAATTTGCTCTTGCATTTCATCTAGCATATCATCCCGTCCTCCCGATGTTTCTTCATGATGTGAAGCGACCAATGCGGTGGTTTTTGGCTCTTCCTTTTCGTTTCGGGCACCGAGCCTTCTTGCTAAATTCATAGGCCTTAAGATCGAGAGAACAATTTGAAGGTATCTTCTTCATGCAACTTTCTCATTTCTTCAATTGCAGTCACCTTCATTTTCCAAACATCTCTTGCGAGTAAAGCTTCCAAGATTTTGGTGTTTACTTCCTCTTTTGAATAACTTACACTCGGTAGGGTAAGTTCATCCGATATAGCATTGAATCTTGATTCCATTTGCTCAATGGTTTCATTAGGTAGCATCTTGAACTTTTGAAACCTTTTTTCGGCCACACCGATTTTGTTCTTCTTTATTGCATCGGTGCCTTCACGGATTAAGTGAATCTTATCCCAAAGTTCCTTTGCGAGTCTTGCAATCTTTGACCTTCATGTACATATTGCTATCCAAGGTTCTATAGATGATATCAATAGCAATGTTGTTGAGGTTTGCTCTTTTTCTCGTCTTCTCGCATTCCATTCTCTTTTTGGTTTAGGAATGTACTCGGTTCCGTCACCCACTCATTCTTGCCTTTGTAATCTCGGTGGTCCTTCGTTAGTACATCCATCATCTCATCATGAGTAGCAGCAAGATATGCACGCATTCGACGTTTATACTCATCAAATCGTCAAGAGAACACATCAACATAGTTCTAGCATACCGTGTGTTGTCCATGATGCAAGTCTTGAAAATCGGTAATTTGAAAGAAAGTTTTAAAGAATTTTCACAAGTACAACAAGTAGGATTCCTTGAACGAAGCTAATCGCTCCGATACCAATTGTTGGTCCCTTGAAAAGGCTTTAGTTAAGTTTAGAGGGGGGTGAATAAACTTAACACTTAAAGCTTTGGAGTTAACAAATTCTCGCAACCGGCGGCCTGGCGATACTTCGCAGTCGTTGAGACCTCAGTAGCCTGCTGATAAACAGTAGTCTACTGACAGTTCAGTTTGCTAAATTTGTGCAGCGGAATAATATCAAAATTAAGCCTTGTTACTTGTTATTAAATATGTTACTAAGTATTAGATACTCAGTAGTGTATGTGTGTGATTTCAGTTGCTAGATTCAGCAGGTTGATATGGATAATGACTAAGTGCAGAAAGTAAATGCAGTAAGTAAGTAGAGAGATTTTATAGTGGTTCCGGGTGATGTAATCCTGTCGGTCCACTCTTCTCTCCCGTGATGTTGGAGGAAATTCACTAGTGATCTTTGAGTTATACGTTACAAAGAATCCTAGGTTGCTTGTCCTTCACCAATAACTATGGCTTCACAACCGAAAAAGCGGGAATAGGTAGGATTCTTTGCTCCGAGTCTTCCCTTTGGTCCTTGAAGGGTAGGATTGCCTCTTCACCGGCTTCACCACAAACCAACGATCTTTCACACCCAACGGATGCTTCACTGTCTTGACAGATTCTTTATAAGATAAAGAATGAATCAAATAAATGATTCGGTTGCAAGCGGCTTGATTATGATGATGTAATCGGCGGCTTGCGATCTTCAAGTGTGTATGCTTGATGCGGCTTGAACACGAAAGCACTTGAAGAAGATAACTAGATCAAGCGGCTTTAAGCTCGGTAAGTTCACAGGGTGTTTTTCAGCTCAGTATTGTTACTTAAAATTTTTCCCAAAATTCATCCTTCTGTTTCTGAGTTGAAAGTCTTCTATTTATAGGTAAGAGTGCATGTGACTTGAATTTAAAATTCAAATGTGACCGTTCCTTGTATTTGTCCCATCCGCACTGCATTCTGTCACTATTCATAGGACTGACACTGTCAGGATTACTTATTGACAAGTGCGGTCTGTCCACCCCTTTGACTTGTATCCAATGGATAAAAATAAGGATCATTCCAACGTCTTTTTAATCTCGGCCTTTGATTTGCTTGATAAGTCGAGGTAGTTGGCTGTTCTTATCCATGTAATCTTCCAATAATCTTGAGTTAATCGAGGTATATATCGCGGGTTCATCATCTGTTGTAATACCAATCGATCTCCGTCGAACATCATTATTTTGTACGTAAAATATAATGCGGTGATTACTTTTATCTAACTTTTATTTATGAAGTTAGATTACATCATTTTAAATATAACCAAGTTCCAAACATCATCCAACTTGTGGAACTTAGACCTTCTACACAAGGCATATGTAATCGGTTTAGGTCATCACGAGACTTGCCTAAAATGCGATTCCATATCATTGACTTTAATTACTAAGTTTGATCCCTTAGCCTTCATTAAGCGAGTTTGAACCCTCGGCCTTCGATCTTCGGTCTTCGGCGGGTTCCGGACCGGTCTGCGACCTATCTACCCTGCGACCTAGACCAAAGTCTCGTGATATCAATCGGCGCCACTTTACGATGCTTGTTTGATTAAACCTATTTATGAATCAAACTCTAATAAACCTATACATTTTATCTAGACATCTTTTTGCCTTTGCACTATAACAGCTAGTATGGCACTCATCATCAAAACTAAGAAATAAGTCCAACAAAGGTGATGACGGTCAAATTATACCCGTAAAAGACATCAACATTGACCTTAAATCGAGATTAATAATGTATAGTTCATATTAAATCACTCGTTTATATTTATTATTTAATGTTAAGTGATTATTAATATGATATTTGGTATTTAGCTGTTTTTATTATAAAACGCCGATTTATTGTGCGATAAATGTTTATTTTGTAGATCACGACAAATCGAGAGGATTAATGTCATTCAATCAATTATCTCAAGATAAGGAAGAAAGGAAATCGGAGCATTAAATGAGAGATTAATCGGATCAACATGCAAGCGTGCAGTGGGGAGCAAGACGGATGAAAAAACGTGTAGAATGGGCAACTTTTAGGTTCGGTCGACCGAGCCATCACACTCGGTCGGCCGAGGCTCAGGTTTGGGGCAGTTTTAGGGTTTTATCGAGTCTATCTTCTAGAACCACCCTAAGTCGGCAGAAACCTCTATATAAGCAAGCAGCTACGAGAATTGTAAAATATACCTTAGCCATTCATTCAATAATTCATTCATTCTTAGAATACTCTTCATATCTTGTAGCAATGTAGAATAATTTGAAGGTTTCCAGAGTTTAAGGGCTGCAAATTATGTAAGCCTTTATTTTCTGTTTCTTTTCTTTTAAGTAATTAATTCCCCCCAATTATGCTTTATTGTTTGAGTTAGTTAATTCATAGCTAGATGATGTAGATCTAGGTTATGTCGTTATGGATGTGGCGAAGCCTTGTCTATGAGGATCCCATAACCTACGTCATACACTTAGTATTTATTCATGAATCTACTTGATTTAATTAATGCGTATCTATGTTAGTTTATATGAATGCTTTACGAATTCGTTTAATCTGTTGTGTATAGTGAAACGCTGAGAGATATGTTCAGGGATGTAATCTGGGGACGAAATTGATTCGGGTGACCGAATGAGTTCACTCGGTCGACCGAGCCCACCTATTCGGTCGACCGAGCCCTGTTTTCATCCGTTAAATAGCCACGTCTTTATGGTTAGGTTAACTTAATAGAATTTATCATCTCAGTGGGTATGGCTACGGCTACGTTGCTCGTCTGTTTTAATTAGCGTATGATTAGGAAATACCAATATAGGGCTCCTAGGTTGGCTCACGAATGATCTTCCGGGACTTTCAGCGAGATCTAGGTAGGTTTTGTATTTGGGAATTGAGCTCACCTAGTTATACATAAATCGTAGATTAACATGAAACCGTGCAGGTAATTGTTAATAGGACAGAGACTGATGCGATCGTTTAGGAAGTACGCCTAACCATAGGAATGTTGCCTGGACGAGGTGTACGATTAATATCGGCATCCTTAGTGTCGTAAGCGTGCGAGTTATATGAGATGGAAGCCTAAAAAGCGAAGTCACGTAATGTAGCACAGTGATCTAGTAACCTAACCGGTGCTAAGTCAAGTTTAAGAGGATGACTCCCGTAGCCAATCTAAGATAGATACAAACGGATTGACAGTTAATAAGTTCAGTTTATTATATAAATTATCTAGGTCCAAACGATAAAGACTATAATTGGGGAGGTTAATTACGTTGTGTCGAGTCGTGTCTTTACCTTTCTTGTCTTATGTTGGTCATAGACCGCCTTTGTGTCCTTGGCATGGGTGATTAATTGTTTGTATATAAGATGATCCACAATTGGTTCCCTGTGGGATCGACCTTGATTCACTATAGCTATACTACGATGGGCCTAGTCCTCTTGCTAGTATTGGTTTATGGTGGTCAAGTATATTATAACCTGATTGACCCCGATCAAGTTTTTGGCGCCGTTGCCGGCGAACCAACGGTCAATTTTATATATAAATAATTTTCTTATTCATGTCAAGTTTTCTGTTTTAGAGTCTGTTTTTACCTTTTGAGTCCCTCTAGTTGTCTGCTCTGTCTGAAAATTCCAGATTCTAAAAAAAATATATATAAAAAAAAATTTATTCGGTCGACCGAGAGACCTCATTCGGTCGACCGAGAATTTATATTTTTTTGTTTTGTTTTGTTTTGTTTTGTTTTGTTCTTGTTATGTTCTGCTTACACGGTTTCTGATTTGTGTTTTTCGAGTCTGGAATATCGCGTGTCTGTTTATCCCCGTATGTTTAATCCGTAGGTCTGATAGCAGCATGGGAAACCATGTTAAAATCAGTCTACGGTCTGTTTTGTTTTTCTTCTGTTTGCAGAAACCTGGGAAGCAATAATCCAAGTCAGTAATTTTTCGCGGGCGCTGAGAAAATAACCCAGCAAACATGTGGAGCTACGAATCTAAGAGGGGAAAAGCAATGGAAGCAATACCTTTAAAGCACCAAGATGGCTCCGGAAAAAATTTTAAAGGCTTAAATTCTTCGTGGTACAATGTTGAAGGCAAGGTACTACCTTTTTTGCTTATGTTTTACTACCTTTTGGTTTTTTGAGCATAAGTTAGCCTATACATGAACCTTAGTATGAATCTTAGCCCGGAGTTGGTTTGTAAGATTAATTCTATTAGTATGGAAGGTTCTGCCCCCAAATCTGTCTCATCTAGAGGGTGTAAGGAAACATGTAGTAGTTGAAAGGAAGCAGTGAATAAAGAGTTCCTCGTAGTTCTGTTAAAATCTCTTTGTCATATGCATGAGATTGCTTCTCGGCCGGGGAGCAACAAATTGTGTAGTTTAAGCATTCACAATCTAAAGAAGACGTTGAGTTTTGAGAGAACACCATCTTCTGCTTTCGTTGAGTTTTATGGTGATGGCTTCTCGGTGAACCCACCTTAAACATAAACGAGATTACGCTTTGGGTGACAATTTAGAAATCGGAGACTCTTAGTACATTGGTTCAGAAATGGTCTAACCATGGCTGGGCGAGTTTAACCGAGCCTCGGCTCAATCGACTCCCCTACACGTGTGATGTACGTTACAGCAGTTCCACAAGACTTAGCATAGCCGATAAGCCTTCGGGCTAAACGGGGCTTAATCTTAACGGATTGGCCTGAACTGTCACATATGTTCCAACGAATAAGACGGCGTAGGCTTGCCTACATAACCAACCTTATTCGGAGTAACTTTGATTCATTGTTTCTTATTGTCAAGGCCAAAACCGTAATTTTAACCGAGTTTCTTAGAATTCAGTAATTCCTAAAACGAGAGCTGAGGTAAGAGCTTTGTACAAAGGGTATGGATAAATGTCGTTTCCTAGGTCTCACAACCAAGGGAAGGGTATTAATCCGCAAAAGCGACAAGCCACCTCTAATAGTGCTCAGAGGGTCAAAGTCTGGCGATCCAAGAATGATAACTGACAAGGATAATCTTTGGAAAGTCGAGCTGAGGACTTTAAACTCAGAACTACTTCTTTAAAACCCTTAGGATTTCTTTTTAGGATTTTAGGTTTTGTTTTCTTTGAGTCAAATAAAAGTAACGTGACATATGTCGAGGTTTTTTATTTTGTCGTGTTCCGATGGCCATTGGGCTACGGATGTGCAAAACTTTTTTACTCAATATAGGCCACGTGAATTAGAGTTTCTTAGGAGAGTCGAGAAATTGCTAAAGAAAAGGAAATTTAGCAATCAATCTTAAGATGGAAGCATTAAGAGAACTTGAGAATTACTGAAAATGTAACAGAGAATGATTGGTGCGAACAAGAACAATTTTGGTCAACTTCTAAAACCTTTTAGAAAGGTGATCCAAGTGAAAATCCAAAGTAGTGTGCAATTCATTCTGCAACTATCCTTATCTTTCCCTTTACACTTTTTCACCTTCAAAATTTTCGATCCTCTCACCAATCTGCCCCAACAGTTCACATTTCTAACCATTCTTTCATCGCCTCTCTTTCTTTCCATCCGTTTCACTCTCCCACCCAATCTCAATACTTTAACAATTCTCAAACCCATAAACACAATTTCTTACCCGTCCTTTATCTTTTCTTCCCATCCTTATGTGTATCTTTTTCTAAACCCATCATACTCTCAACCTCCATTTTGTTTACAAAATACCTTTGTGTTGCGGAATTTGAAATATTGCTAAGCTTTAATGATAATTTTTTATCATTTTGATTTTCATGATCCTAGTGGGGGAAGTGTAGCTCTGACCCTAGCTAGATTTTAAAGGTTTTTGGTTCGATCAAAGTACAACTTATCTTTCTACCGGAAGTTTTAAATTTCACATTTTTTCCGTCTATTCCGGTATTTCTAGATGATCCGTTTTGTTCTACACTATCACACCGATCCGACCTTGTTGATGACGGTTATGACTTTTACGTGATACATTGGGTTATTAGTAATTTTGAGGAGTAGTTACATCTCCCTAAGTTGTTGATATCCACTGCAAGCGAGAAGTATTCAATTTTATCTTTAGCCTATAGGTCGCATTGCATCTGTTATACATTTTCGATCGAGTCACCCTCGTGTTTTCCCACTTGGGGTAATGCTTTTTGATCTTTGTCTTCTCCACCCGGTTTTAAGAACATTTAGGCGGTGGAGGTTGTAGATGAAGACCACCATCTTTAGTTGCTTGTTTATTCTTCTTTCTATTTAGTATTTTTCTTGTCTTTGGTTGTATAAAATAAAGTGGCTTAAACTGTTTTTAGGTATTTATACCTCATTACTGCCGCATTATTTTATAACTTCCATAGACATGGTATTTTACGGTTTCGTGGAGTTTGTTTGCTTATACAGGTTTTCACTTGCTTCTCCACAACGTGCTGACATTTACTCCGATATTGTTCCTTTACTTGAGAGCCGTTTCCAGAGCTAAGTCTTTTCCTAACTTCTCATTTATTTTTGTCATTGAGGACAATGCCATGTTTAAGTGGGGGGTAGGAGACTTAGCCATGTTATGTTATAATGGAAAATTGAATGAAACGGTACAAAATTGAAAATTTGAATACATACCATATTATTTATCTCGTACCCTTAGAATTGTGAGTTCCTAGCTAAGAATTGATAGGAAAGGAACCGAGTTTCATGAGCACGTGATCATTTTATACTTATGTTAAGTAAATTTAAGGATATTCATGCTCGTTTTTGCAAGTAGTTATTTATTATTCAATTACTCAATCTATGAATCGAGTATACCGCGCAAATCATAATAACTGAAGAAATTATGTGTACATTGCATAGATGATTGGTTATGTAGACTTAGTGTCGATACTTATTGGATGATGTATTCTTATCTTCTTGCCAACAAAAGCGGAGTAATAAGCTTGAGACGTACTGTGTTTTAGCAAAATGTTAGACCTTTGGGCTTGTAGTAACATTACCAAAGTAGCCCCGCGCTTGTGGTAATATTCGATGCTATACATGATCTAAGATAGGGGGATACTCTAAAAAGTTTTCTTCCTTGAGATTAGTAGTATTTGAAAAATATGAAAAGAATTGAAAAATATTCAACTCTTTAAGAGGCTTTGAGTAGTACTCGGTCTCCAAGTCCAAAATCCCTATAGACACGCTCTTGCTTATTGCTCCAAAGGTTGCTCAACCATTGCGAGGCATAAGAAGTATGAATGCTGAGGTTGGTAGGTTGAGATTGCGAAGTTAGCATAAACTCTAATCTTGCCACGAATATATAAAACTAAATGCACATGCACACATCACTTCGATTCACAGTAAGTAGTGAATGATGGATATCTTATGAGCATGACTAGTATGAGTTGACTTGAGTTTCTTGCGTAAGTATGACTTGACCATGGGAAATGTTGTCTTGGGAAATGACTTATTGATGCTTTGTTCGGGACGATCAAAGTCTAAGTGGGGGGTAGTTGATGACGGTCAAATTATACCCGTAAAAGACATCAACATTGACCTTAAATCGAGATTAATAATGTATATTTCATATTAAATCACTCGTTTATATTTATTATTTAATGTTAAATGATTATTAATATGATATTTGGTATTTAGCTGTTTTTATTATAAAACGCCGATTTATTGTGCGATAAATGTTTATTTTGTAGATCACGACAAATCGAGAGGATTGATGTCATTCAATCAATTATCTCAAGATAAGGAAGGAAGGAAATCGGAGCATTAAATGAGAGATTAATCGGATCAACATGCAAGCGTGCAGTGGGGAGCAAGACGGATGAAAAAACGTGTAGAATGGGCAACTTTTAGGTTCGGTCGACCGAGCCATCACACTCGGTCGACCGAGGCTCAGGTTTGGGGCAGTTTTAGGGTTTTATCGAGTCTATCTTCTAGAACCACCCTAAGTCGGCAGAAACCTCTATATAAGCAAGCAGCTACGAGAATTGTAAAATATACCTTAGCCATTCATTCAATAATTCATTCATTCTTAGAATACTCTTCATATCTTGTAGCAATGTAGAATAATTTGAAAGTTTCCAGAGTTTAAGGGCTGCAAATTATGTAAGCCTTTATTTTCTGTTTCTTTTCTTTTAAGTAATTAATTCCCCCCAATTATGCTTTATTGTTTGAGTTAGTTAATTCATAGCTAGATGATGTAGATCTAGGTTATGTCGTTATGGATGTGGCGAAGCCTTGTCTATGAGGATCCCATAACCTACGTCATACACTTAGTATTTATTCATGAATCTACTTGATTTAATTAATGCGTATCTATGTTAGTTTATATGAATGCTTTACGAATTACTGTTTAATCTGTTGTGTATAGTGAAACGCTGAGAGATATGTTCGGGGATGTAATGCGGGGACGAAATTGATTCGGGTGACCGAATGAGTTCACTCGGTCGACCGAGCCCACCTATTCGGTCGACCGAGCCCCGTTTTCATCCGTTAAATAGCCACGTCTTTATGGTTAGGTTAACTTAATAGAATTTATCATCTCGTAGGTATGGCTACGGCTACGTTGCTCGTCTGTTTTAATTAGCGTATGATTAGGAAATACCAATATAGGGCTCCTAGGTTGGCTCACGAATGATCTTCCGGGACTTTCAGCGAGATCTAGGTAGGTTTTGTATTTGGGAATTGAGCTCACCTAGTTATACATAAATCGTAGATTAACATGAAACCGTGCAGGTAATTGTTAATAGGACAGAGACCGATGCGATCGTTTAGGAAGTACGCCTAACCATAGGAATGTTGCCCGGACGAGGTGTACGATTAATATCGGCATCCTTAGTGTCGTAAGCGTGCGAGTTATATGAGATGGAAGCCTAAAAAGCGAAGTCACGTAATGTAGCACAGTGATCTAGTAACCTAACCGGTGCTAAGTCAAGTTTAAGAGGATGACTCCCGTAGCCAATCTAAGATAGATACAAACGGATTGACAGTTAATAAGTTCAGTTTATTATATAAATTATCTAGGTCCAAACGATAAAGACTATAATTGGGGAGGTTAATTACGTTGTGTCGAGTCGTGTCTTTACCTTTCTTGTCTTATGTTGGTCATAGACCGCCTTTGTGTCCTTGGCATGGGTGATTAATTGTTTGTATATAAGATGATCCACAATTGGTTCCCTGTGGGATCGACCTTGATTCACTATAGCTATACTACGATGGGCCTAGTCCTCTTGCTAGTATTGGTTTATGGTGGTCAAGTATATTATAACATGATTGACCCCGATCACAAGGTCGTATCCTATAGGGAATCTGGTCGAGTACCAAAGTCGGTCTCGTCGCTAGTTCAGGCCAACACAATAATTGAACGTGGTGATTTGTCAGATCACCGGTTCTACAAACTAAATATACACAAAAGATAGATTTAAAACTATATATAAAAAGATAGCCGAGCTATGATCCAGTCTAATACTCACAAACCCTAGCTAAGTCCCAAGGTATTCTTGATTCACCTAAACGTTCTCGATGTCAAGTAGGGTGTCGTTTCCTGGCTCTAAGAATAGACATTATTTCAATAATCTACCCTCCTATGTCAGGTTCAACAGTCCGCTGACCAGATTTAACTGACCTCACACGGTCTACGATCAATGAAACGTTCGACAAGTCGATACAAACCTCACACACGAAACCGAATCTGAACAACTCAGTCGGTTTTACAGGGTGATCCTAGAACCCCGGTTCCCGTATCCTCTCGCAAAATACATGTGTAAAGACGATACGTGTGATATGATTATCAAATGGACAATTTAACAAATGTGATAAGAATAAGTTCTAGAACTACGGTAACATCGAGAATCAACAGTCAAACATCAAGAACACCACATGAACAAGCTAAGGTTCGATTTGAAGACTATCACATAACTCGACTAAAAACGAATTACCTACTCATTCTAACAACAAAATACAAGAAATCAACAATAAAAGTTAACAAAAATAAAGATCGAAAGCAAGAACAAGAAAGGAAAACGAAATACCAAATATATATATAGCTGTAGAAAATTGAATCTCCGATCGAAATCCCGTCAATAACGCGTCAAGCTATCTTCAAGATCCTCCAGATTACAACAATCTACAACTAAACTAATCTAATCTACCTACAAACTAATCTAAACTAAGGAAAAGTGCAGAAAAATGGTGAAAAATGAGTTGGGGAAGAAGAGGAGGTTGTATTAGATCCAAAATGGGGGGATTTTATAGTGTTTTGGTAGATCTGGACGCTAGGCATACGCCTAGCATGCAGAAAACACGGACTAAAACTTTAGCAGAATTTCCCCCGTAGGCGTGCGCCTAGCTTTTCTCAGGCGCGCGCCTAGCTGACACACCTTCAGTAAATTGGCCGTAACGTTGTGTAGACCTTCAAATTGAGTGATTCAAGTTGCGTTGGAAAGCTGATTCAATTGATTACAACTTTCATGAAGATGTCCCGCCTAGAAAATGCCTTTATGGTGGATATAAATGTAGATACATGGAAGGTATGGTTGTAGTACCAACGCGTTTTGATCCGTTTGAACGTTTAAGCTTCGGACACATGTTCCAGTCCTCGTATCTTGCCTTGAGGTCATCTCGAACACCTAATACATGTTCAAAATCACAACAAATACCACATGTAACCCCTACAGGACACTTGGGTGACCGAGAGTATAGTAAATACACCGAAAAAGACCGAGAATCCCGGACTTTACGTCCTAGGTCTCGAAATGATGGCCAATGTGTAAATACATCAAAATACAACCAAATGTCTCTGAAAACATATAAAAAGAGGTATACACGGGGTATAATTACATAGTAAATGATAGACAAGTTGACTCTCATCATACATCCCGTGAGATTTGGACTACATTAGAAACCATGTTTAACAGTCAATCCGAAGCTAGAATGTTGGAGTTTAAGAGTGCCCTGACCAAAACTGAAAAAGGAGGCAGATCCATGTCTGATTACTTGGCTCAAATGAAAACCTATAGTGATGGTCTGGCTGCAGCAGGATATCCCATATCCAAATCTGAATTGATCTTGGCCACATTGGGAGGATTGGACAAAGATTATGAGGCTGTTATTGTAAACATTACCTCTAGGATTGGCTCACTTACTTGGCCAAAGGTACAATCACAGTTGCTGACTCATGAACGGCTTCTTTCTAGGTTCAATCCTGCCTTATCCCTTGCAAGTGGAGCAAATGCTACTCAACCTAATTCTGCTGCTCATTTGGCCACTTATGGAACTGGTGGTTCAGGAAATAGATCACAGTACAGACCTAGTAACAATCAAGGGAATTACAGAGGTAGCGGGGGTAATAGAGGTGGAAGAAATAGAGGTGGTGGTAGGAATGGAAATGGTGGTAGATCTGGTCCCAAAATGACTTGTCAACTCTGTGGAAAGAATGGTCACACAGTTTTTGATTGCTGGCACAGATTTGATCAGGATTTTCATCCAGCTTCAAGTGGAAATGCTGGTGGCTCAAAACAGAATTCAGCATTTGTTGAAAGTCCTAGCACAGTCAATGAAAATGCTTGGTATTTGGACAGTGGAGCAACAAATCATGTCACTGCTGACTTGAGCAACATGAGCATCAATCCTAATTACAATGGTAATGATACACTAACTGTATGAAGTGGTGAAAGATTGGTAATAGCACACACTGGACATTATTTTCTACACACACCTCATGGATCATTACACCTTCACAATATTCTACATGTTCCACACATCACCAGAAATTTGCTTAGTATTTCCAAACTTATATCTGATAATTCTATCCTAGTTGAATTTGATGATCTCTTTTGCCTTGTAAAGGACAAGTATACAGGGACAACACTTCTCATAGGTCAACTGCATGATGGCCTTTACAAGATCCCTCTTCATCTTAAGAACTCCCCTCACTCCAAATGTCTTTCTGTCTGTTTTTATGTTTCCAAATATCCCATTTCCTATAATAATGTGAATGCTAGTCATGATGTTTGGCACAGAAGGCTTGGGCATCCTTATGTTCAGATTATGTCTTCCATTTTGAAAGATTGTAATGTTAAGACTGGTGTTTTATCTTTTTGTGAGTCATGTCAATTTGGTAAAGTCCATAATCGGTTTCATCCTCCATCTGATTCTCATGCCACAACACCCTTTGATCTTATACACACTGATTTTTGGGGTCCTGCACCCATTAAATCATTAGAAGGATATAGTTATTATGTGTACTTCATAGATGATTAATCTAGGTTCACTTGGATCTACCTTTTGAAGTCTAAATTAGAGGCTTTTAGTGCCTTCACCATGTTTAAGGCCATGGTTGAAACTCAGTTTTCTGGAAAAAACCAAATGTATCCAGTCTGATTGGGGGGAGAATATAGGTCTCTTCAACATTATCTTGACAATGCAGGAATCCAGTTCAGACATCCTTGTCCTCATGATCGTGCCCAAAATGTTAGGGCAGAAAGAAAGCATAAGCATATTGTTGAAACTGGTCTCAACCTTCTTGCTCAAGCCAGCATGCCCTTAAGATATTGGTGGCATAGCTGCCAGACCTCTGTCCACCTTATCAATTCCCTTTCTACACCTGTCCTTGCTCATAAATCTCCTACTGAGTGTCTGATGGCTGTTAAACCTGATTATAAGAAACTTAAAGTGTTTGGTTGTGCTATTTACCAAAATCTAAGACCCTTCCAGACTACTAAATTTCAGTTTCACACCAAAAAATGTGTGAATTTAGGCCTCAGTTCCTGTCATAAAGGTTTTAAGTGTCTGGATGACACTAGCCGGATTTACATTTCTAACAATGTGATTTTTGATGAAACTCTCTTTCCTTTTTCCCAAGGGTTCACTCAAGGCCCCTCTACTCAAATTCTGACTGATTATACCTCATTCTCCATTCTTCCTACTCTTCCATCCACTTAGTTTGAGGGGGAGAAAGGCACTATCATGAGTGGACCTACTGATGAAGACAACACTATTGTTGCCCCTGCTGCTGATCAGGTAAGTTCAAATCCTAGTTCTCCATTACATAATGATGTTTTTCAGTCACCATCTCAAAACACTCTCAGTCCACATACACAATCATCATCTCAAAACAGTCCCTCACCACACAATCATACACTTGTGCCATCACAAAGTCCTACTTCCAGTTCTAACATTCAAATTTTCACTAGTCCCACAAATTCACCATCTGTTAGTCCACCTAGACCTGCACCTCCAGCTCATTCCATGCAAACTAGATCCAAAAGTGGCATTTTTAAACCCAAAGTTTATTCTGTTGCTATTAACTGCTGGATATACAAAAACCCGAATCCGGATCCGATCCAGGAATAGATCGTCAGATCTGATTCACAGCACCGATCGAGACACTCGATAATGCACAGCGGAAGCTACGAATAAATTCGCATGCGATTTTACCACGATTCGATTCGCATGATTAATTAATAACTACTAGAAAGTTGAAGATTTACCTTATTAAAGAGGAACAGTAAATCGACAGATAGAGAAGCCACAATCTTCCGGATTGTATCTCCTAGCAACGGCTTGTGGACGTCGATCCTCGCCGTAGAACCTCCTCGAATATGCACAAGAAAAACCCTAGGTTTTTCTCCTCTTAATGACTAATGCAAGAAACTAATTTTTCTTCCTTTTTAAATTGATATTGGCGCAACTTTTGAATGTTAATTGTGTTAGGAGGAACTCTCATTATATAGGAAAATAACTAGTAAAGAGAGAGTTATCATTTTCACACCACAATTACCTATTCCCATAAGGAAAAGATATTTGCCATAAGATAAGAGATAATTCCCAAAAAAATCAATCTCTTTATCTCTTTTCCATTAATTATCCAACAAATAGATAATTAATTAATCACACTTGTGACATAATCTAGAAAAATTCCTTTTCCTAATTTATCCACAAGGGGCACCATACAGGTCATTATTTTTAATAGAAAATGTCTTTTCTATTTTACATATTATTTACCAAATAAATAATATTGCATATTCATTAAACAGACTAACTATTTAATTTATTCTTGAGGTTCCATAAAACGAGAAAACACTTGCGTGTTAGGAGCCAACCCGGGGACCATGAACCTATAACCAGTAGCTACAATAAATTGAATAAAATATTCATCGAACAGAATATTTCTACTCAACTTACTAATTCCGGAATTACGCCACCATAAATCTGAAACTGAACTCTATCGTTTATAGATATAACTTATTCTCAAAACGTCGAGTCGAGTCGATAAGTGTCCATTGATATAATCATTACATATAAACTAACCTTCCATAGACTATCCGTAATGAAGCGGGAATATTTCCGTAAACCTTCTTCAATACATCTTATCTTTACTTGCCATTAACCCACTAGTGATCAATTAGTTCATAACCAATACGAACTCCGCGGATCAATCAGTTTCTAGGATCAACAAATAAGGGGATCGTCTTTCTACTTCCCGTAGGAAGGAATGGATTCCATATATGTGAGACACACACTTCTCACTCATTCCAGAATAGTGCCAACATGAAAGTGATTCGGACCGCGCCTCTTAGCGATCCTTAACGAACACATCAAACCCTATCCCGAAACAAGTAGGAGCTTGTAATCACTTCAGGATTAAGGTTAATCCATATATGATCATCTTGTGATTTAATAAGATTTCTCAATCATAGAATTATATGAGAAATACAGATTAAATCGGTCCAGTCCTATATGACACTCATCATATATAAATGCCCCACTTAGACAACCAATGTCGACGGTCCGGATAAGACGGTCACACCATAAAGTGTTCAGGGCGCATTAATGGTGGTTTAATCAATAGACCCCATACTTTGATTAACTTCACCACGGACTAACATTTCAAGTGTATCGCCATAAACTTAATCCTCATGTGTGACACACACTAAGTTATATGGCTACTTATGATACAACTTGGGGTTTTCAGTAGTGTATTACTTATAAGCACGAAGCAAATAATAAGATGAGAATAAATCTGTCATTTATTAATTATAAAAACAATTACATAAATTGTCTTTCAGGTGCTACTTCCAACAATAGCAATATTCACTCATTTCCCACTGAGCCAACCTGTGTATCAGAAGCATTGGAATCAGGAGATTGGAAGGTTGCTATGATGGATGAATACAGGGCTCTTATGTATAATAGGACATGGGAACTGGTAAAGCCTCCATCTGGGAAAAGCATAGTTGGAAACAAATGGATCTTCAAACTGAAGTTGAGACCAGATGGTACCATACTCAAACATAAAGCCAGATTAGTGGCTAAGGGGTATAGTCAAAGTTATGGCATAGATTTTATTGAAACTTTCAGTCCTGTAGCAAAATCTGCCACCATTAGAGTGATTCTGACTTTTTCTGTGTCAATGAATTGGCCAGTGAATGAAATTGACATCAACAATGCATTCTTGAATGGACCTCTACAAGAGCCTGTTTATATGGAGCAACCAGAGGGATTTATGGATTCTACAACACTTAATTATGTGTGTAGACTGAAAAAGGCTTTGTATGGCCTGAAGCAAGCACCAAGGGCTTGGTTTGATGCTTTTAGAGCTCAAATGATCAGATGGGGGTTCACTCAGTCTATGTTGGATCACTCTCTTTTTATGTTCAGGTGTGAAACTCAAATTCTGTTTGTCCTGGTCTATGTAGATGATATTATTATTACAGGAAACACACCCTCTCTGATACAGAAGTTTATCAAGCAAATGAACTCCAGGTTCTCCCTTAAGGATCTAGGCCATGTGTCCCACTTCCTAGGAATGCAAGTTGCACGAGACAGTTCAGGGATGTATCTGACACAGTCATATTATGCATCTCAGCTGCTTAAGAGGCTAAACATGGAACACCTCAAACCCTGTCCTACACCAATGGTGGCAAGAAAACAGCTTGTGCCTGATCAAAGTGAGCCTCTTGTTAATCCATGTATCTATAGGAGTGCCATTGGGGCACTGCAGTATTTGACTCTTACAAGGCCAAACATTGCTTACACAGTTAATACCCCAAGCCAGTTTATGCAGAAACCATGTACTGAACATTGGCAAGCCCTAAAAAGACTGTTGAGATTTATACAGGGAACTATGAATCAAGGACTGCAGTTTATACCTTGTGACACTTTACAGTTGCATGGTTTTACTGATGCCAATTGGGCTACTGATGTAGCAGATAGAAAGTTCGCTGGTGGCTACTGTGTGTACTTGGGAAAGTCTCTCATTACTTGGAGTTCCAAAAAGCAAACAATTGTGTCTAGATCAAGTTGTGAGTCAGAATATAGAGCCTTGTCCAACCTGGGAACTGAGATTCAATGGATTGTGCAGTTGTTGGCAGAAATGAAGTTCAGACTTCCAACTGTGCCAGTTCTGTGGTGTGATAATACTGGAGCAAAATTCCTAGCTCAGAATCTTGTTTATCATGCTAGGACAAAGCACATTGAAGTTGATGTTCACTATATGAGGAATTTGGTTCAGGACAAGAAACTGAAAGTCTGTTACATTCCCTCTTCTGCACAAGTTGCAGACATCTTTACTAAATTGTTGCCTATTTCTATGTTCTGTAATTTTAAAGCCAAACTCAATGTGGTTGATCCACATGTTCGTTTGAGAGAGGGAGAAAGAATAAGGGAATTAGCAATTAGTTGTGTGGCTGGATGTAGTGACATGTGTCACAATCTTAGGCTAGATCTTATCCTTTTTGGTAGATATGGTTGTACACATATATGTGCGTACAAGTTAGTTTTGCTGAGCATTGAATGAATGAATGAACATCCATTAGCTTGTCATCTTCTTCACCATGATTATCTTGCTTTCTTCATCTTAAAATCAAACTTTTCCAAACCAAAAACTTGTCACAAAGAACATTTAATACATTCTGACTTAAATTAGAACATACTACCTCCGACAAATTAATAAACTCAATTAATGTGTTATTTTTTGTAGCAAATGGACACACTTACCCTTATTAATGAGTTTTCTTCACTTAATGTATATGTGTTGAAATCAACATGCATTTATTATAATAGAAACCTTTTAAATGGGTAAAAAGCTGGACAACCGTATTCACCTTTTTGTTTCTGCAAATTTTCAGCGTCTTTTGGCGTAGTTAGTAGTACTAGTAGTAAATGATTGCTTTGGGATTAGAAAATATCAAGAATGAGTAATTTTAGGAGAATAGTATGTTTGGGAAAAAAAGTCATTAAATGATGCATTAAAGTTGAAAATTGACACTTTTTATGGGACAAATTTATTTTTAAATGTGAACATGTTTTATGGGACGCATGTAGTAATTTTTTTCAAGATTCTATCTAAAACCGGGTTAGAATAAGTAAGCACGAAAAAAAAAAAAAAAAAAAAAGATAATTCAAAGAGTAAATTTAGAAATAAATTTCTGTATTTGAAAAAAATTTCCCCACACAGAACGCGAGATTGAAGCAAGATCATAATGGACCAATTACTTTCCGCCCAAATCCCTCAAATCTGATAAAGTTAGTGCATTTGTGATATTGCTTGCGTTCTTGAAATGGTCAATAACAGAACCCAACTTTGTCTGTCCTTTAAATTGGAGAAAATGGCAGCAACGTTTAACTACCTTAGTCTCACTTTAATTTCCTTGAGATACCTTTTTTTAATCCTTCCTTTTTTTTTTTTTTTTTTTTTTTTGCCTTAATCTTTTTCTCGTATTCATGCATAATAACAAAACAAGAAGGGAATTCTTGACAATTTTAAGCCCACAAAACAAAACAAAAGGAAAGAAACAAGATATTATAATTTATAAGATTTACGCTGAATGTGTAGTTTCAGATTGTGTGGCTTATTCCTGTGATTTTGATAGAGTAGAAGAATTCCCCATTAAGTATAAAAAGTTTACTATTATGTTTCTGATTTTCAAGAAGCCAACAATTATATTTTGGAATTAATGTATATACTTAGAAACACATATATAGTTGCTGGCTTTTTTATAATCAAGGACAAAGTCGGGAGTATTTAGTCGAGTGTGCAAAATCTTTTCAAAATGTCATTTCATGACATATATTTCTGAAAGTCTATAACTTACCGGAAACTATGACAAAAAATTGACTTAAAAGGCAAAAAAAATGATGAGATATACTTCGGAAAATAACATTTGAAAAATACGTTTTCTGTTTAAAAAATACATAAATTGATATTTAATATTGACAGATGAACTTTAATCATTTCCACGTAGCCTTGATGTCGTCATGCTTCCATGATGCTTTTCAAATTATCGATCAGAAGCTTTTTTTTTTCTTGAAAGTAAAATATCAGACGCTTTATCATTTCCCAATCTTTTTCATAAATTAAAAAAAATGACATGTCCTTTCAAGGAAAATTACATGTGACACTTCATGACGCTTTTGGAAAGCTGTGATTTCATGACGCTTTCGTGCCAAGTTCATTCATGATATATGCTTTTTGAAACAATGAAGTAAATATCCACGTAAACAATAGTAGATCATCCATATGCAAACAAGTTGATCGTTTGAATGTGTTTTTATTTATGTTTTAGTACGAAATATCCACACATTTGTTGAAGCCCCTGTTTTCTAAATGTCATATTTCAGGACATATCTCATCGAGTTAATACTATTGAGCAGGGACGGACCCAATGTAGATAAGGGAGAGGTGTACGGCACCTACTCAAATTTTCGTGCGAAGTTATTAAAATACCTCTCTAATAATATTTGACATTGTGTATGTATATTATTTCAGACAAATTCTAATATAATTCATTGTTTAGCTCAGCTGGTTAGAAGTATTTTTGTTATACATGATGTCGTTGGTTCAAAATCTGGCTGTTGCATTTTTTTTTAAACATTTTTTTTGAATATGACCCCCACTGAAATAAATTTCTGGATCCGTCACTGCTATTGAGGCATAATTTTTCAAGTTCCCCAAACTTTAACAACAACAACAACAAAAACAAAAAAAGGAAACATTTTGACTCATAAGAATATGAACATTGTGAGTTGAGCAGGGGCGGCGCGATGTACAATGAAATGGGTCACCCGACCCGTAAAAAAAAATATTACAGTGGAATTTTTTTTATATACATATTTTATATGTGTACCGACCTCCTTATTTTTATATATTGATCTCTATTGACCCGTATTGAACTATCATATGTAACATTACACTTAGTAATCGTAAAATATGACAAATTTCTGATCCGTATCAGTAATTTCCTGGAGCCGCCTCCGGAGTTGAGGTGAGCTAAGATTGATTAGGGGATTGAACTAAACAATTTAGTTCGGATGAAATTTAAAATTAAGTATTGAATAAAAAATAAAAATAAAATTAAGTATTGAATCAAAAAAGGAGGGGGTGGCCCTCAGGGGCGGCTGCAGGATTTTCGACATGGGGGTCCGAAATTTGTCTTTTTTTTTCTTCATATTACACATATATTTTGATATTCAATTCTATAAATGTAATTATGAAAAAATAGATAAAAATAGGAGGTCAATACAGAAAAATAAGGAGGTCGATTTCACATATATTTATGTTTATAAAAAGATTATATACTATTTATATATAATATTTTTATTTTAGGGGGTCGGGCGCACCCGTAAGAGCCCATGTAAAGCCGCCCCTGCTGGCCCCACCTTTGTTCTTCCGTTTTACAAAATAATAATAATAATAATAAAGAAAAATGAAAAAACCGTCTTCTTCAAAATTCAAAATCTTTATGGAGGCGATGTACCATGGTGTTACTTAATTCCTTTTTGCCATGTTAATTAGTTATGTGATGCAAACAATAAAATTATGGATTGGTATTTTAAATCAATAGGAATACATTTGTCATGATTTCTTTTGGATAGACTAAGATGATCGTAGCCCGTCCAAATATAGGCTCGAGGCCAAATATGTTTTAAACCCTTCCAAAAAAACAGTAACAAAAAGAAGTAATATAGTTATTGTAACCAAAACATAGGTTCACTTAAACACCTCTCTCCAAGCATTTTTAGAAGCAAAAGTATTACTCAAACTCGTATAATTAATGTCATCAACCATATCTTATATATATATATATATATATATATATATATATATATATATATATATATATATATATATATATATATATATATATGCTATCCGGTCAAATATTCATTGTTCTTAAATTCATGGATTTTGGTGGGTGGGGAGGGGGCGTGGGTCATGGTCCCATTGGCCCCCCCAAGGGACGCCCCTACCGTCGTGTATTCACACACTGTCGTAGGATAAAATTTGTCAGTCAATAAACTTAGATTTGCTAACGAAATTGGAGAGACAATCGTCTACACAAATATATACCTTTTAGATGAAGATCCTAGTGATAAAGTATTGTGATACATTTCTTGCTCTAGAATCAAAGGGTTTGGCTAGTTGGCGAAGTATTTGTGTTGCTTATTCGCTTCACTGGTTAAGAAGGGAGATGATCAACACTTACTATGATTGTTATCTGTTTAATTACCATGTCTTCCAAAAGTTTAAACTGATGGGAATATAGATAATTAACATATCATGCACTTCAACACGCCTGCCCCTTCAACTGTTGAAGTGTTCAAGTGTTGGCCTATAACAAGTCTATGTCAACATGACACACAAAGACTTATAAGCCCCTGGACATATAAGCCCCTCAAGTGTGGGTTTATAACAAGTTCAGGCCAACATGACACATAAATGTGATACCCCGTAAATTTATGAAAGGGCATAATCGTCATTTCGGGGATTATATGAGTTAGTATTACCTTTCCTACTTAAAATAAATAAAGGATTCAAGATGGGTTAGTAAGGGCATTATTGAAAATACCAATAAGCGTAACACCCCCAAACTCCCCCCTCATTTCTCTCATTTGCAAAGTTGGAGTTTAGTAACTTAGAAAGAGAGAAAGTGAGAGGGGAAAGAAAAAGAGAGAGAAGGATACGTATTATTTTTTTTCTATCATCTATTGATCGGATTTTCAGATCAATCACACTAAGAGGATCACCACGACGAGAGCTTCATTTTGGCATAAGAGTTTCTTCAATCGGGTAAGAGTTTGAAAAACTCATTTTCTAGATCTAAAGTTTTCTTGAGTTTTTTTTTTTTTGGTTCTAAATGTTTAAAAGGTTTTAGTAAGCATAGATCTTCGTTGTGTTGTTGGAATCGAAGAAAGATTTTAGATTTCGTGGGGTTTCCAGATTGAATTTTGGATCTAGGTTTTCTTCAAAGATTTGAGGTAAATGGGTGTTTAACCGATTCTTTAGTTGTTATTACATGCTTTGGTTCAAATTTTAGACCTGTAAAATTGTTGGGTTTGATGTTGCAAGTGTTAGGTGTTGATTTGGGTTAGTTTTGCAATAGTTTCAAGGCTGATTCTGCAATTTGTCCTCTGGGAACTCTCAAAATGTTGCCTTAAGTTGTTAGCATGCGCCAGGGAACTCGATCCCCTACGGTGCAAGGGGTGCACAGCGCGGTGCTGTGCACCCAAAACGACGCCGTTTTGATTGTGTATTTTGTTTTAGATCGGATCGAAACGGCGTCGTTTCGGGTGCACAGCACCGCGCGGTGTACCCCTTGCACCGTAGGGAATCGAGTTCCCATGCGCTAGAAGGGTTTAGCGCTAGAAGAGCTGTAGCGCGCGCCAGCATGCATGTTTGTTTAGAAAATGTGTTTCTTATTTTGAGCATGTCTTAATGTAAAGACTTATGTGTTATGATTTAAAGTAAAATGTTATGGTGACTTTGGCTCCGAACCGTGCCGAGATCCTTTGGGGGAGAAACACAGTAGCATCAGAACACATTTCATTTGGCTTTACGGGATGTTAAGCTTGGTAGTCAATGTCTTACTCCCTCCGTTTTTTTATTAATCACTTTTGGTGTGGGCACACAGACAAAGAAAGTGATTAACGTGGCTAATATAGTATGAAATGACTAGATTGTTCTTCATTAATCTTTTGAATATATTTGCAATAATTAAATACACTATATTGGAAATGTAAATATACATTGATAATAGTACAATTGGAGTTCCAATGGTATTTTTATGCATTGGAAGTGTATTTTTTTGGTTATCTGAAGTGTGAGACTTTGTTTAAATCTTGTAATTCTTGTGAGGGGATAAGTGGGAAAAAAATAATAAATGATGTATTGGTCTTCTAAAATGTGTGTGTGTATATATATATATATATATATATATATATATATATATATATAAAAGTAAAAAAAAACAAATTCTCCAAAAGTGACAGTTAAAAAAAACAAAGTGAGTAATTGTTATGTGGAAAAGTTAAAGGTTCAATTTCTTGTGGATATGGCTCAACACCTTGAGGAGACCATCTGTAGGGAGAGGCTCGGGATTCCTCGAAAACCTTATTCATCGGCCTTGTTGATATTGGATTAGAATCTCATATTTCTGTGCTATGTGCTATGTGCTAAGTAGTGTAACTTAAAATGGTATAGGTCTAGTAGTCCTTAGGAACCATTTTATGTGCAATGAATACTAGTCATTGCTGAGACACGTTCCCCGGGTTCGGGAAGACTCGGGTGTTAGGTTTTATGCCCGAAAGACAATTTGTAATTGTTTTATTTAAATAAATGACAGAATTTATTTCATCTTATTTATTCGCATTTATTGCCAATATTAATACACTGCAGAAAACCCTAAGTATATTGATTATGTAATCACATAACTCAGTGTATGGCTATACGCACGAGGATTGAGTTTGTGGAATATACTTAAAATTAGCTTAGTCCGTATCGTTTATTAATCTGAGTACGGGTCTCTAGATTAATTTGCTAATAATGCGCCCAAAACACTTTATGTGTGACAGTCTTATCCGGACTGTCGGTAATAGGGTACCTAGTGGGGCATTTATATATGATGATAATCATATAGGGCTGGACCGATTTGATTTGAGTTCTCGATATAATTCCGTAATCGAGAAGTCCTATCGAATCACAAGATGATCATATATGGATTAATCTCAATCCTGAGGTGATCACAGACAACTGCTTAGACTAGGGTAGGGTTTGATGTGTTAGTAAGGATCACTTCATAGTATGTGGTCCAACACTTCTCGTTGGCTCTATTCTAGGATGAGCGAGTAGTCTGTGCTATCTCAGATATGGAATTCATTCCTTCCCTCGGGAAGTAGACAGACAGTTCCCTTATTTGTTAACCCTAGAAACTGATCGATGGGCCCAGTTCATATTATATTAGTTATGAACTAATTGATCACTAGGGGGTTAATGGTAAATAAGGATAATATGTTTCGAGAAGGGTTTGCGGAGATATCCCGAATCGAAGTGAACAGTCTATGGAGGATTTATCCGTATGTAATGATTATATCAGTGGACACCTTATGACTCATAGTTGAGAAAAAGTTTATATCTATATTCACCAGAGTTCAGTTTCGGGTTTATGGTGGTGTAATCCCGGAATTAATAGATTGAATATTATTGTTCGGTCTGACGGATAATATTATTTAATTTATTGTAGCTACTGAATATGGGTCCATGGTCCCCGACGTGGCTCCTAACATAGCATATGTTTTCTCGTTGTTTCACCTCAATTATAATTAAATAGTTGGATTGGACTATTTAATTGATATGTGGATTAATTGTTTAGTTGGACTAGATAATTAAATATATGGAAAAGAATTTTTTCGTGGACTCGGCCCAGTGTGTCAAAATTTCGTGTGGCCCTATACAACCTAGGGTTGTGGCCGAAATTTGGTGTTATTTAATTATTAAGGAATTAGTTTTCTTGGATAATTATTTGATATGTGATTTATCTTTTATTTGTTAAATGATAATTCATGAAATATTAGATAATAATAATATTTATCCTAATTTGTTTGGGATAATTATTTTATTTATCTTTTATTTAAAATAAGGATTAATCTAATAATTATCTCTTAATTATTAAATCCTTGGAGGACAACGATTACCCTCATATATAAAGAGAGTTCTCCCAAGCCTTATGACACACATAATTTCGAATTATTCGGAGTATTATAACTTAGAATTTTCGGCTATAATACTAGGGTTTCGAGTTTAGAAAACTTCGGATTTTTCTAAGGTAGCATATCGAGGAGGTCCGGCGGCTTGAAACACCATCCACTTGGTGTTGCTTGGAGATACACGTCGGAAGACGGTGGCATCTCATTGGATCGAGTAGCTTGGATTGAAGATTGTTCTTGACGTTTATACACCATAAACTGGTAAGCAATCTAAACCCCCTTGTAGGTTTAGATCTATTATTTTATGTATTTCGGTTGACTAGATCTAGATCTATACTATTCCGCTGCCTTAGACTTCACTTGGGACTAGGGCTGTAAGTGATCCGAGTTACTCATGAGTAGCTAGTAGCTCGAGATCGGCTCGAGCCAAAACTCAATTTGACTCGGTTTAAATCAGCTCGAATTCTAAATCGACTCAACTCGAAGATTAAATGCTCGATACTCGAGTAACGCAATACTCGACTCGACTACTCGCGAACAAGCTCGAATATATATTTACATAAACATATATGAATATTTATACACATATACATATACATACATATTTTTATAAATATTTTTATGTATTTTTTACTTGTAATTAGGGGTGGCATCGGGTCGGGACCCGTCCCGTAACACACCTTTCCGATCCCAACCCGATTCGATTCGGGATTCTATTTTTCTTCCCGGACCTCTTCCCGATAAATTCGGGATCCCGAAAATCAGGATCCCGGATATTCGGGATCCCGGAAGGTCGGGAATGAATTTCCTGAATATATGATCTTAAAATATATTCATGTTTTTATATAAAAAGGACAACAATAACTTGATCATAGTTCAAAACTGAACTGAACTGTTTAATATGCTGAAATGAACTGGACCGATACAGTCCGGTTCGGTTTTTAAACTGTTTTCTAATTTCCATAAAAAAATGGCCTTTTATTTCTTTTTCTGAATACGAGACAAACAACTGAATTACAATTCTATCTTCAGCAAAATATAATGCATTACTACTATATATATATATATATATTGTTGGAAATAAAATTTATGTTTTGATGATAATTCATTTTATGTGTTAAAATATTATCTTAACCCCATTGATGAAGTGCTGAAGCCAGCTATTATAGTGGAAAGCTAAAAGATGTCTAGAACTGAATGTATAAGTTTTACTAGAGTCTGATATTTGTATAGGTTACATCGGACAAGCACCGTAATTGTTAGTGTGTCGTAAACCGAAAACCGGAAATCATTCAGAAAGCGGAAATCATCGAGACAAGAAAACGGACTCGAATACACCTACATGAAAGGCGAAGAAGGTAAGTTCGCCGAGAGTTACGAGACTCGGTTGGCTTATCTAGAAGAATGAAGAAGCGAGGGTTCAAACTCGGTTATTGAAGAATGAAGAAGCGAGGGTTCAAACTCAGTTATGAAGATTACAAGTCGAGACTGTAAAGTTGGACTTCAGGCAAGATTGTGGTGACCTGAACTGACTTTATAGATCTTGTATGAAGACCTAAGAATCATAAGGAGAATGAATTCTTAGATGATAAATGTGTCATGGTGTACTCTGATTAAGTCAATTATAATCAGATGAAAACTGGAGTACTGACATTTGAAGAAGAGTAAAATCTCAGTTAATGCTCCAAGTCAGGAAACTGACAAAAGAAAAACTCAGTACAAAACTGACAAGGTAACTCGGTTTTATAAGTCAGCCATCCAACAAACTGAAAGTACAGTCGAACGTTGTAAAGAAAATAATTTCATTGGATGAATTACTGACACAGCAGAACGGTCAGAAAATATAGCCGTTACAAGATAGACGTTGATACAATTCAAATTGAAGCCAGAAGAACGTTGGACTTCACACTATAAATAAAAGACTTTGCACCAACAACAAAAAACATATAGAACAGAGCATATACAAGAATCAACAAGCAATTTTGTGCATCAGTCTATTCTATTTATCTCTGAACTATAACAAGATCATATCTAGTATTTCTTCAAGTGTTCAAGCTACAAAGAACTTATCAAGAATTCAACACTTTGAAGAACCACAAACAAGAATCAATTTACTGATTCTCAGCCCAACTTTGATTCAACATCAAAGGTTTTAGACTGTGAAGCAAACCGGGAAGGTTTCGCCAAGGACGATTGTGACAAGCGATCGGGTAGACCGTGTTTGTGGTGGTAGCGGTGAAGAGGCAATCCTACCCTCTAAGGACCAGTGGTTCAAGCATTTGAAGAGCGACAATTCTACCCGTTCTACAATTGTTTAGATAGTGACGCTAGGGATTAGCCAAGGACTATTGTATAGGACTTTTTGTAACAGTTCACCTCAAGAAGTTCTAGCGGAATTTTCCTCCGCACCACAGGGGAAGAGAGGACGTACAGGATTACACCACCTGGAACCTCTATAATATCCGCCTTATTTACTTTACGCATTTATTTATTTATTCAGCATTTACTTATAGCATTGTGATACTTGATACACCTCACAGTCACAACTGACATTCACCAGAATTCAGTAGTTTTCATAATAGAATAACAAGATCAATCAAAAGGCTAAAATCATATCCGCTGCCGGTTGACTCAGTTTCAGCTTAAGTCAGTTTGACTTAATCTTAGCTTTGTCAGCTTAACTCCACACAAGTTTTTAACTGAACCTTAATTTGTTTTAAATCCAGTTTTAGGGACAAGTTTATTCACCCCCCCCCCCCCCTCTAAACTTGTGTTAGCTTTTTCAAGGGACCAACATATATATACATATATATGTATATATATATATATATATATATATATATATATATATATATATATATATATATATGTATGTACAAATTGATGATAAAAAGGACAAAAACTTGTTCAATGTTAATGAAAAAACATCATTGACATAATGACATTTATGTTCACGCGGACAGCTTCAGGCTGAAAGGAAAATACAACAGAAGACTAACAATCTTCAACACCCGATTTGAGATTTCTTGAGTGAATAATTTCAACATTAAAGTTGGAGACCAACATCAAATTAGAATTAAAAATACCGGAAAAATAATCTTCAATCCCAATTCGATGAACAATTTGACTTATCTCCCAGAGTAATGAAACACTAAATCCATAAATAGCTAGTAAATCGTGTGAAATCATGAGGAAAAAAATGAGATAGAAAATTGAAGACTTGAAGTAAAGAATCGTATCTAGGGCTGAGATAAATAATTACCGACTGAAGGTGGTCGGAGAAAACACTGATCGGCGGCGGAATCTGAGCAACAGAGCTGAAGGTCTGGAGCGGGCAAGCGGCGGCGAGTTTTTCTTTAGGTTAAGGGTAAAATGTGGGATGAGGGTATTTATATGGGTGGTATTCAGATTATATTTATTTATATATATATATATATATATATATATATATATATATATATATATATATATATATATATATACGGAAAAAAAACATATAAAAAAAATACAAATTCGGGTCGGGATCGGGATTTTTACGGGACTGGGACTGGGTTTTGAACCCGATCCTATTCCCGTATTAATTCGGGTCGGGTAAATTCCCGAATTTTCGGATCGGGATCAATTCGGGTCCGGATTATACGGGTCGGAAATCGGGTCGGGTCGGGAAAAACGGGATTTTTGCCACCCCTACTTGTAATGAATGTAATTATGATATCTAAATTTATTGTTTTTGTTGCATTTATATCTTTTTTATCATATTGTCTATCAAATACTTTGCATTAATAATCTAGTTTAGGACTCAATACATTATTCATTTCATCTTAAATAAGAAATTTCTTATAATAACCATCCAAAATGATATTTTTTGCTATTACCATGTGATAATTTAAATTATTTTCGTGTTAAATTTCATAAACTATTAGACTCGATAAGCTCAATACAAAACTCGAGCTCGGCTCGAGTTTGTAAAACTTCCTTGATTCTCAGCTCGAGCTCGAGTTCGAAATACTCGTACTCGAACTCGAACTCGGCAATATTTTAAAATACTCGACTCGTTTAGAGCAATACTCGGTTCGACTCGGCTCGTTTACACCCCTACTTAGGACGGGGAGCCCCATGCCTTTTCAGTGGATGAATGTGTTGTGGTGTAGTTTTCACCTTGAAATGTGGTGTCGTTAGACTTTAGTGTAACTCATTCCTTTGTTTTGTTGAGTTTTGCTAGTGAGACCGGTAGAGTGTTGTCAGATCTTGAACATATATGGTACTATGTTATTGTCTCGTTGTTGCTTGTTTAGATTCGGTGCTTCTAGAAATGATCGAATGAGACGTTGTGGCTTGGAGTCTATTTGTTTTCTCATCTATCCCACATTGTTTCCGTGGCAGATTTTAGTAGAATTTTATTATTATTTATTAGGTTTTTTTATTTTTTATTTCTATTATTTATTTATGTCCCACATCGGTTAGGAGTTGTTTCATTGTAGCCTATAAAAATGATTTAGTTCTACCTTTTTTTAGACAGACAAATATTGAGATTAATATATTTTATTGAAGCTTTTAAGCTTTGGTGAGTTTTCTCACGTTGGAGGATTTCAAACCGGACTTATCGAGGTTGTGAGCGAACATTGTGGGTGTCCATATATACCAAGGTTTTTGGTTACAGGCTAGCCAAGGGTCGAGGTGCTCGTCTTATTAGTGCCTTCAGTCAAGTCCTCAGGCATTTACGGATCTGATTTGGTTACGGATCACATCACTTCTGCTCTTTACTAAGTATGTTTATACTTACCCTTTATTATATTGTTCGACCCCAAGAAGGTGATGCATGTTACGTTGATGATTATAAGTATTTTGAGGAGTGACCTCAAGATGGATTGGAAGAGCTTTTGTTGATGCATTTGACTTCAATTATTTAATAGCATAGACTATCTTTTGGTCTGATTTTGTAATTTGTAAAAGGTTTTGAACCTTAGTTTTTTGTTGGACTTTAGTAATTATCGTTGAACTCTTGAAATTTAATGTTGTAATGGACTCAACATTGGATTTTCTTTTTCTACCCTCAGTCATGTTATGTTACCAAGAGTTTTTTGTTGGACTTTTTCCCGAGTTGTTCCCAGTCGGGTCTACATGACGGGATCTGAGATACAGTCACGCTCCTTCAGTGATACGTCCTTGCTCAAGTATAGACTAGACTTGTGGAAATTTATTGACCGCTCAAAAAGCGAACCATAATCTTTTTGGTCAGGAAAACTTTGGGATGTGGGATTTTTTGTGATGTTTTCGGACCTACAAAAAATTTAGAAATTTTAGGTTTAAAGCCCGAAATACATCTTCACTGTCATTAATGTAATAATGATACGATTTCAAAAATTATTTGATGGAAAATAAGTTAAATGTAAGATTCGAAAAAAATTGCTCATTCATAAATTTTCAATTCTTTTTTCAGAAACGAAATAATTTAAACTAGACATAAATGTGCTAGAACACTTCCCGGGAGTTTGACAAAAAAAAAAAAAACTATGAGATAGAAAACTAGGCGTAAGAGTGAGCCAACCGTTCTTAAGACAACCAATAACCGAAACATCCTCTTGACAACGAGAAAGAGTGCATACAACTCCTGAAAATATTCCCTGGCTTGGACGGATGACGTGGCCACAATCCGAGAGACATACACCGGAGAGCCTTCAAAGACACTACTGCACCTCACCTTCCACAAGCCCCATAAAAACAAAAACCTCCTCAACCACACACTCCTCAAGCGTTAGACCCGTGAAATCTCGAATGCACGAAGACTCTATTCTACATTGATCCGAGAAAAATCACTCCAGACTGCCGTAACATACTCACAGTCGAAAAGCACATGACACACGGTTTCCCTATCCCAGCCATACGTCAAACATACACCATCACCAAGATTTCTATTTGCTAGATTCTGCCAAATTGCAGGACAGTCCTACAAACAACACCAAAAAAAGTGATTAACTCTAGGAGGTACTGGAATCCTCCAAATATTGGCCCATAATCTATCCGGACTGGATGATGATGAGGGCTGATGAGAAATGAAATTACTAGAATAAAGCTGAAGCGCTAAAAAATATCCTTGATCGTGTTGATCCCCTCCAATCATAGTGCCAAATCCTTCTATCCACACGAGTACCAAAAGCCATCGGCGTTCGAACAATAGTATTCACCTCCCAAGGCCTAAAAGATTGTTGTAACAAGGCCAAGTTCCATCTCCTTCAATGTGGTAAGAAAAGATCCACCACCTTTAAAGTAATAGAAAACACGTGAGACATGAACGGTTGTCAAAAAGATGGGGGAGAGAAGCTTGAAACAATGCATAATAAATGTCGGAATAGTCTGCAACACCGACAAGATCATAACCTCCTTACCAGCGGGAGAGAGAAGCTTGTCCTTCCATCGTGACAACTTCTTCAAGTTACGCTCCTAAGAAAGCCGGACAGTACTTACTACTTATTATGGAGCGTAATCAAGGGCAATCCCAAATATTTGCACGACCTGTGCCCAATCGGGGTCTGCATGGGATCTGAGATACGGTCACGCTCCTCTAGTGATACACCCTTGCTAAAGTATAGACTAGACTTGTGGAAATTTATCGCCTGCCCAAAAAGAGACCATAATCTTTTTGCACAAGCGATAAATTTCCACAAGTCTAGTCCATACTTTAGCAAGGACGTATCAGGGGAGGAGCGTGATCGTCTCTCAGATCCCATGTAGACCCTGATTGGGCACATCTCTGCAAATATTTGGGGTAAGCCTTGATTGAAAAGGTTCGGAAGAGTCTTCACAAGTCCATTCAAATTTTCGAAGAAGAGAATACTATCATCCGCAAATAGATGGTGCGATATCTCAACCTTGGCACTCCTCCCAGATCTGATTCCCCGTAAAGAGCCCACTTGTGTCGCCCTATCAGTCAAAGAAATAAGACCCTGAACAGACATAATAAAAAAGAAAGGGGAAATGGGATCACCTTGGTAAAAACCCCTAGTCGTCGGAACAATCCTGGCACCTAACCTTCCATTGACTAAGACTTTATAAGAAGCCATAGATAGACACTGTCTAATCAACTCCACAATTTAAAAGGAGACCGCATACATCCTATGACCCCCACATTCAACCCTTCCCACCCAATCAAATGCCTTATCTAGATTCAATTTAACAGTAGTGTGATTATGACAACCCCTAACCCCTCCTTCCACAAATGAAATGCCTCAAAAGACATAATTGTGTTATCCATAAAAAAATCAAAAACAAATAACACATATTAACGGAATACAATGTTATTATCACAACAACTTTAATATATGATTGACAAAACACACGTTTAACATCTTTATTATAATAACTTTAATTTCTATTCATAAGTTTTACATTATAATTAAAAATATAAAAATATATTACGTCACTCGTTATAACACGGCACTAACATATTGAATTAAAAGACAAAACCGAAAGTTTTAGTCTCTAGACCAAGGGTGGGACTCTCGTTTTAGGACCATATGTTCCATATGTCGAACACGTGGGCTTACATGTCTGAAAATAGACCTCCTTGCCCCTCATTCCCCTTCTATATATATTCTCCATTCTCTCACCATTTTCTCCTCAAACTCACTCTCTCTTTTCACTTAACTTCAAACATACTTTCTCTCCCCTCTTCTACTCTTCCCCCTTTCCCCTTTCCCCTTTTTGTCAAGCTTCACAGACAAGCAAAAGCTTACTATATAACCATAAAAACACACAGAGAGTAATACACAGGGCCATGGCTTGTGCTTATACAGCAAATACTTCAAGTTCTTGGTTAAAACCAAAACTGTATTCATCTTCCCCAAGAGACTTGGCCAGTAGCTCTTCAAATCTGTCTTTCAATAATCATGGCAAGGTAAATAGGACACAAAAAAATGTTAATTGCTCTTTACAAACACCTTCTTTACTTAACTTCCCTACACAAGCACCTTCAACTTCTGCTGCAAATTATCAAACACTTACAGCAACACCATCACAATCAGCCCCACAACTAAATATATTACAAAGGGCTGCTGCAATGGCCATGGATGCAGTGGAAAGCGCGCTAAACGCACGTGAAATGAAGCATCCACTGCCCAAAACAGCTGACCCAAAAGTACAAATTGCTGGAAATTTCGCTCCGGTACCCGAGCAACCTGTTCGACATAGGCTCCCAGTGACCGGGAAAATTCCTGATTCAATCCAAGGTGCTTATGTCCGAAACGGTGCCAATCCCTTGTTTGAGCCGGCCGCCGGCCACCACTTTTTTGACGGAGACGGTATGATCCACGCCGTGCAATTCGAGAACGGGTCTGCTAGCTATTCCTGCAGATTTACAGAGACTCAAAGGCTTGTCCAAGAACGGGCCTTTGGGCGTCCTTTGTTCCCAAAAGCCATTGGGGAGCTTCATGGCCATTCAGGAATAGCAAGACTTGGTCTTTTCTATGCTCGTGGACTTTTCGGGCTTCTTGATCATACTCAAGGACTTGGGGTGGCAAACGCTGGTTTGGTTTATTTCAACAATCGATTGCTTGCCATGTCTGAAGATGATTTGCCTTACCATGTAAGAATCACCCCTTCAGGGGACTTGAAAACAGAGGGAAGGTTCAATTTCGATGGACAATTGAATTCCACGATGATTGCTCATCCAAAATTGGACCCTGTATCCGGCGAGCTCTTTGCTCTAAGCTATGATGTGATCCAGAAGCCTTATCTGAAGTACTTCAGATTTTCCCAAAACGGTGAGAAATCTGAAGATGTTGATATCCCTGTTTCGGAGCCAACGATGATGCATGACTTTGCAATCACTGAAAACTTTGTTGTCATCCCAGATCAACAAGTTGTATTCAAGATGTCTGAAATGATCCGAGGTGGCTCCCCTGTTGTCCATGACAAAAACAAAGTATCAAGATTTGGTGTTTTGGACAAGTACGCTAAAGATGCTTCAGGTATCAAGTGGATAGAAGTGCCTGATTGCTTCTGTTTTCATTTGTGGAATTCTTGGGAAGAGCCCGAAACAGACGAAATCGTAGTGATTGGATCATGCATGACACCCCCTGATTCAATTTTCAATGAATCTGAAGAGGAGGGATTAGAAAGTGTTCTATCCGAAATCCGGCTAAACTTAAAGACAGGTGAATCCACCAGGAGGGCTATCCTCTCAAGTAAAGATCAAGTGAATCTTGAAGCAGGTATGGTGAATAGAAATATGTTAGGACGAAAAACCCGGTATGCATATCTTGCAATTGCAGAGCCATGGCCTAAAGTTTCTGGCTTTGCTAAAGTAGACTTGTTCAGTGGTGAAGTAAAGAAGTTTTTTTATGGAGATGACAAGTATGGTGGTGAACCTTTGTTTCTCCCCAACGACTCCAACAACTCCGAGGTAGAAGAAGATGATGGACATATATTAGCATTTGTCCACAATGAAAAAACATCAAAATCAGAGCTCAGAATTGTAAATGCAATGACTTTAGAAGAAGAGGCCACAGTGAAGCTGCCATCAAGAGTTCCCTATGGTTTTCATGGCACATTTATCAGTGCCAATGACTTAAAAAACCAGGCCTGAAACAAAAAACAAAAAAATATGATTACTTTTTTCTTAGTTCAGCTCTTAGATTACCACTCAGAAGAAGGAGAGATATACCAGAGGGATTGTTGCATACGCGTCCCCGGAATCTTCCTTAAGAGAACCCTTTTAGGAGTTCCTTTGTTTTTGTTCTTAAACTTTCCTTTCTTTTCTTTTCTTTTCTTGTGGGACGTTTGAAGAGGACACCAGCTTGTAGCTTTGGGAATAGTTAGTTAGTATTGAAGCTCAGCTGGTTTGTGGTTTGCTTCGTCTTTCACATAATAGAAAAAAGTGAAAGTATAAGAAGCATAGAGTAATTAGCTATAAGGTGGTAAAATGTGTTGTACATTACTCCTTATCACTCTGTTTCCTTCATCTCTGTCCATATTGTTCTTGGAATAAAACTGTGGTTCCGGTTACATATATCGTTTCATAATCCTTTAGTTTTTCTTGTTTTTTTCCGTGTTTTTAATGCCACAACACAAATTCTACTGTTTTAAATACCCCGATACATTGACTTATGAACGATCCGTGTGATGGCTTTATAAAAACGGTGTGGTGTCAATAATAACGGGCTTTTCATACATCTATCTCCCATGAAAATGTGCAGGACTGTTAATGAATTTAAGCCGTTAGAAAGTGGGGTATAAATTTGGGAAATTGATAAAGGCGTAAAAATAGTGTTAAGTGTAAACATATGATTAGCTTAAGATTAAGCTGGATGTATGGTTGTTTATTGAAGTGTTTAAATATTTTAAGTGTTCATATGTCTAACAACGTATGTAATATAAATGTATCAAATGTGGGTTGAGAAATCAATAATGGTTGCAAACATTACCATTAATAGGTTGTATTCTTTACGTGTTAGACCTTCTTATTTGTCTTTTATATATTAAGTTGTTAATCCGAAAGAGTCTACATCATGTCCACACCATCAGTAGCGGATTTAAAAATGTTTCTTCAGCTAGGATATCAAAGTAAATTTAAAGATTCAGTGGAGATATTGATAGAGTTTATACATTTTTTTAATAATAAAACTACATCATTTTAGTAAATTTTTTTAGAATTCATTGGAGACACATCAGACCGATATGGGTCTGCCTTTAGTCTTTTCTAATTCCACCCATGGTCTACACCCAACATCATCATTTGGGTATGATTGATTCTCTAAATTTTATTTTTTAAATTTTTTTATTAGTTAAAAGTGTGTGGTGGGACAATGATAATGTAGACATGACGTATATTGTAGGGAGTAAATCTATCATTATCCCGTTGAATCGGACCCAAAAGTCAATCATCATTGCCAACATTTTACGGATTAGTCTTTTTATATGTTCTTATGTATCATATTGATCGATCTGGACATATAGAGCACATGCATTAGATACTGCAAATTATTTAAAAACTGTATTTTAGAGATTTTAATAAACAAAATAACACAGCAACAGATACTCTAATTTTTACTGTAAATTTACATCTACCACATACATACACATACATACAGATTCTTTAATATTTGACATGCAACATGAAGTATATGCACTTGATGATGATTTAACGCGTTGACTAAACTAAATCATAAAATTCAGCCAATAAATGTGCCCATCAGTTTCTAGAGATTAAGTGGAAAATTATGCAATATTAGCAGCCAGCAACGGCATTTTAGCAAATTTTCTTTTCGGAAATGTTGATAATGGGATAACTTATTATCCTTAGTGATCGAGAAACCGAAAGTAGCCATATCGCACTAAGGGTTGACAACTATATCCATTAAGCAACAATATTAATTTTCATATTATAACCCCCCCCCCCCCTCCCCCTCCCCTCCCTACCCCCCCCCCCCCCCCCCCCACCTCTTCAAGAAGTCTCAGTATGGGTTTGAGTCTACACGACAAAGTAATACAAATTAACACACAACTATATCTTTCTTAAAAGAATGTGAGATTGAATTGATTGACAAAAGTGTTGGAGGTTAAGTTTTTGGTAACAAGATGTCATCTACATAAACGACATCATATAAGAGCTAACGACATATTTTGAATACAAGTAATCAAGTATTTACTAACGAATGATGAAAGCCCTATTTGACCATATTATTTCTCGATGATTCAACCCAAGTTTTAAGAGTTTGTTTCAGACCATATAATATCTTTTGTAACTGACAGACATGTTGGACCTTCAGAGCCTTTTGGTTCATATGTATAATTGTCTTAGTTAATTAGAAGACCATTAGAAAATCCATTGCTAATTAAGTCCATTTGGGTGACAAGGGACAAATTGAATAAGTCTGCTCACTTATTAGCTATCAAAAGTGGTTCTTCCTTTGACGATACGACGCAGATGTATGTTCATGAGATATGGTGAGGGCATGTTTCATTGAGTATAAAGTTAAATAAGTTCAAAGTCTGACTTTGGCGTAATTTGCATATAATAATTCCTATCATTTTAGTATTAGGATGACCCCATATGAGATGCTTTATGGAAGGAAATGCGTATCACCTTTGTATTGGGATGAAGCTGGGAAAAAGCGGTTCACGAGACCTTAGCTTGTGCAAGATGCGGTTGAAAAAGTCTTCATAGCAAGAGAGAGGCTTAATGGGGCTCAAGATCGACAGAAAAGTTGGGCAGATAGAAGGAGGCGTCATTTATCCTTTGAAGTTGGTGACAAGGTCTATCTAAAACTTTTACCAACCAAAGGAGTAAAGCGGGTTGGTCAGAAAGGAAAGCTAAGTTCAAGGTACCTGGGACCTTTTGAGATTATCGAGAGGATTGGGGCGCCCTATCGTTTGCAGTTACCCACACCTTTCAAGAGAGGTCACAACGTTTTTCACGTGTCTTTTATGAGAAAATGCGTTTCGGAATCTCATCAGATGGTTGATCTAGCACCAGAGTTGCTTCAGGACAATCTCACTTATGTTGAACAACCAATTAAGATCTTTTTTTTTAACAGCCAAAAGAGAAATATATATTAAGATCAAAACAAAACCAACGAGAAGCTGGAAATGTTTAGGGTCGACACAAAGAGTTACAAACAAACATGAAACCAATTACAAAGCTCAAAGTGTCCCTGACTATAGATATAAGGGAGAAAACATCTGCAAATCTACCAAAAGTGAAAAGAAAAGAAAAGGAACGAGAAGAGTTAGAACTGACGCAACAAATGACCACCAAATCAGACCAAAGATCTTTCCTCTCATTGCATTGCAGTCGCCAACGGGTTTGATTTCCAAGTTTCCCAGTTGATAGTCTTTAAATATTTAGATTCAACCAGACAAGAAAAAGATAGCATCTGAATTTCGCGAAAAATTGTCTCGGGGTCCATGACAAAAGATTTAAAAATCATCTTGTTCGTATTGATCCAGATAACCCATGCCGTGATTCCAACGATAGCCTTCCACAAAAGGTGTACATCCGAACTAGAAAAAGAAGTAGGCTTCAAACTGCAAAGGTCAACAAAAGATGACGGAAATGGACCTTGCACTTTACACCAACTAGAGACATGATTCCATATTAATAAAGAGATATCACAAGCGAACAAAATATGATTGACTGATTCTTCAAACTGATAACAAAGAGGACAAAATGCATCTTGAATGATACTCCCCGTTTAAAAAAAATTCAATTTTGTTGGAATCCACTTTCCACATGAAAATATTTACTTTTTCCGGTAACAATTTATTCCTCTCCACAATAAAATCAGAATCATCAAAAACATTGTTGAAAAAACATTCTCGATCAATTTTCTAAGGCAAGCCGATGAGAAAGCACCATTTGAACTCAATTTCGAAACTAGCAAATCTTTTGCACCTGCAACAATACGACTTTGCTCAAGCCTCGAAACTAGTCTCTCAAGTTCCTCTACCTTAAAGCCTCTCAAAACACTCCTCCACTCCCATATAAATGACCACCCATCACCCTTCCTAGACATAACTTCCTGAACCCGAGCCGCTTTATTTTTTGTAAGATAGAACAACCTAGGATATTGTAGCTTCAAAGGTCCCCCATCCAATCATTCATCAACCCAAAACCTCACCACACTACCACCGCCGACAGACCAATTTTCAGAGCCCAACAAACATAAATCTAAAGATTTTAGACAACTCACAGCACTTTTAATACCTCCCCAAACCCCACATGGACCCCTCCCGTTACTACTCAAATCCCACACCCCATTTTCCCCATAAATGGAGATCATGTTGGAAAATTGATACTAAGAATTTGACAGACTCAGAAAATCTCCAAGGCACGCAAAGCGTTGTCTTTTAAGAGATGTTTCGTCCTACTCAATTGTCACTTAGGGATCAATTGAAAATCTCTCTCAGGATACAATGGAGGTGTTTGATTCAAACAGTGACTTATTTGAATCAAACCCGAGGACACTCCAGAAATTGGTTCTGATGATGTTGTAAGACTTGTGTCAAATTCGTATGCATACTATGCCTATTTATAGGCTGAAGGAACCCCAATTCGAACTGAGGTGTTCCTACACGAAAGGGTAAGGGTTATCACCATTCGCATTCAGAGGTGCATCAGTTCAAAATTCAGAATCTGAAAAGGAGCATTGCTTCGAAAATGCACATCCCTTCATGAACTGATGCATGGATTGGTTTAGGTTGAAGGAACCTCATTTCGTTGCGATAACATTAATTCGTACGGCAACTCGTATGCAAAAGATAATCAAAATATTTATTTATGAAAAAATATCTAACTGATCACTACCTTTCTCCACAAAGCATTAGGTTCAGAAACAAATCTCCACCACCACTTCCCTAACAACGCCAGATTATGAACATCAAGACTACCCACCCCAACCCCACCTACATGAACAGGGGCCTGAAGTTTCGGCCAAGAAATCCAAGCGATTTTTTTTGTGCCCCAACCCCTGCCCAAAAAAAAGAAGATCTCACACTTTCAAGAAAATTAATCACACATCTGGGAGGCTTGTAGATGGAAAATTGAGCCTTTCGGCGAAGGATAATGGCCTTACGCAAAGTGTTGTAGTCCAACCATACTGAGCAATAGGCTACTTTAGAGCTCGAGTCGAGATGCGAGCCAAGCATTCAACCTTCTTTCCACCTCTAGGTATGCTTTGTTTCGGGGATGAAGCTTCTTCTAAGAAAGAGATGATGTAATATGCCATAATTGTAATTGACAGGATTTTGTGTTTTTTTACAAAAGCAACGGCCCTCCATATGACATCATATTACGCCTTTTTCAAACCCCATCAGATGCAGTCGCAAATCTAAGTGTGTTTTCTCTCAGAAAGTCATCTGTGACGACTTAATTGTTCCATCTCCACGCTAAATCAACCACACGCTGACCATGATAATCAGGACCAATATCCAATGGCGGATCCAGGAATTTATTCCAGTGGTGTCACCGGAGTCTAAAACTACATCTTTTGTCCAAAAAATTCCAGTGGGGTCACCGGAGTCTAAAACATCAATTTTTATCGACAAAACGACACTTTTTAACAACAAAACTATATCGTTTTAATACTATTTTTTTTAAATCCAGTGGGGTCACGTAACCCCCCTGGGGTACATGGATCCGCCACTGCCAGTATCCATCACGTGTCTCTGTGATTTCTTGGTAAGTTAATCCATTCTCTTGTTCTCTTCGCTTTCTTATTGATAGTTGCAGTTCTTAGTTAATCTAATCAGAGATCCTTGCTTTAACTAGGAGATCTTTCATTTCCAGCAATCGTTCTTGAATCTATATCGAAGTATGCACCCAATACATGTAATGATTATATAATTGAAAGTCTATGTAAAGTCCCACATCGGTAAAATAAGAGAATGCTCACCCCCATATAAGTGTGAGACATAAATGTCTTGTCAACTCGGGTTAGCCCTTTTAGATCAAGCGAGGACGGCGGTCTAAGCAGTTGACCGGACATTTATGACTCATTTAGCGCTACCAGGCCCGGGGTCTGGGGGCGTTACAGAATGGTATCGAGCCGACTATCAGACGGAACTATGCGCTGCACCGTACAAGAAGACGGTGTAAGGATGGCCTCTAGTTACCTCTCGGTAGGGACGATCGGGAACAAGTCTTGGCCGTCCCGGCGAGGGACGCCGTCCCTTATAGGGGGGGGGGGGGAGAATGTAAAGTCCCACATCGGTAAAATAAGAGAATGCTCACCCCCATATAAGTGTGAGACATAAAGGTCTTGTCAACTCGGGTTAGCCCTTTTAGATCAAGCGAGGACGGCGGTCTAAGCAGTTGACCGGACATTTATGACTCATTTAGCGCTACCAGGCCCGGGGTCTGGGGGCGTTACAGAATGGTATCAGAGCCGACTATCAGACGGAACTATGCGCTGCACCGTACAAGAAGACGGTGTAAGGATGGCCTCTAGTTACCTCTGGTAGGGACGATCCGGGAACAGTCTTGGCCGTCCTGGCGAGGACGCCAGTCCCTTATGGGGGGGGGGGGGGGGGGGGGGAGAATGTAAAGTCCCACATCGGTAAAATAAGAGAATGCTCACCCCCATATAAGTGTGAGACATAAAGGTCTTGTCAACTCGGGTTAGCCCTTTTAGATCAAGCGAGGACGGCAGTCTAAGCAGTTGACCGGACATTTATGACTCATTTAGCGCTACCAGGCCCGGGGTCTGGGGGCTTTACAGTCTAAGTTAAATTATAATTTTTAATATAATTTTCACACATTATAATAATTCAACTTTTCACTTTATTTCACGTTTCCTCAAATAAAAGCACTTTATTTCACGAATCTATGAAATTTGGATTTTTTAGTAGGAAAATATGCGAAATTTATAGTTGTTTTACGATTTTGTGCTGCCACCAGTGCGGTATGACTACCACTCCGATGGTAGTATTGCCACTAGTGCAGCAGGAGTACCACCCCTATGACAGTATTGCCACCACTGCGGCGGTACGGAGCCACATATATGCTATAGATTTCCAGTCTATACACGCTACATAGTATATTGTCATGTAGAATCCAGTCAATATGTATTTTTTACAATATTCGATTATTATTTTATTTTATGTAATGTGGTAATTTTAGATTCATGTTAGTATCATATTCATTCGGCATGTCTAAAAGGTCATGGTAGGTTTTTATTTATTTATTTTAGCTATGGGTTCTCGAAAATCTTCAGCATCCTATACCACGCCCTACGTCTGGGGGTCAATTTAATTCAGGTGGATATTGAACCGGTTATGAGGTGTCCACCTGCAGGTCGAAATAAATAACAGGCCGGTCAGCTTTTAATTTGTTATTTTATATTATTTAAGCTATGACAAACAAGATATATTAAAGGGTAATGACAAGCATGACAAAATCTTTCTTTGTGGCATGACAAAAGCGTAATACCCTAGAATCATCTGAGAATATTTTGACATGGGTTAACAAGGTTAATTACCAACTTGCACTTATTTAATTTATTTATTTCACTTGATGTGATTTAATATGAAGAAAAATGATAGTAAAATGAATAATCGATTGACTCTAATAAGACTCTATATAATTGGATAATATAAATTTTTTTTTGTGGGGAATTACCTGTTTAATCTTTTTTTTTAACTTGCATTGCCTATATAGTTTTTGACTATTTGGTTATTTAAAAAAAAAGATAAAAACTGATTTTATTGTGTTTCCTAAATTGCCCCCCCTACATTCACCCCCAAAAACTTCACTCCCTTCTTCAAATTTCAAAAATTTTGAATATATTCATCACCTCTTATCTTTTCTTCTTCTTTTCTTCTTCTACCTTCTTTGTTTGTTTTCTTCTTCTACTTCTTCTTCTTCTTCCTCCTTCTTTTCTTCTTCTTCGAATTCTTTTTCTTCTTCAAATTATTCTTCTTCTTCTTCTCTTCTTCTACTCCCTCCATTTCAAACTCGTTTTTTTTTTCTTTTTCCTTCTTACTTTTCTTCTTCTTCTTCTTCTTCTTCTTCTTCTTCTTCTTCTTCTTCTTCTTTCTTCTTTCTTCTTTTTCTTCGTTCTTCGTTCGTTCTTCTTCTTCGTTCTGCTTCTTCGTTGGAATGAGTTCGAATGAGTGTCATTTTCGTTCGAATGGGGTGATTTTGGTTTGAATGTGTGTGATTTTGGGTGTGAATGTGTGTGATTCCGGCTCGAATTCGTGTTCCGACGGGATTCCGGCTTGGCTCCGGCGAGGGAGTGTGGGGATTGAAGAAGAGGGAGTCCGGCGAGGGGGAGTTTGGCGAGGGAGTTCGAGCTCATGTTCGAGCTCGAGTTCGAACTCGTTATAGGGGTATTTTGGGAAAGTAAGGGGAAAAAATATAGGAAAGACTATATAGACAACAATTGTTTTCCAAAAAATTATTTGAGCAACTATTTTGGTCAATAAGTCTATATAGCCGCCGGCCCCATTTTTTTTGATGTCTAATTTTTTCCGGTTGAGGTTAGCCCTATAATTAATTAGCTCCCTCTTATGCGATGGTACAACAAATTATGATGATGATCGATCCTTGACCCTTGCCGAGCACTTCATCATATTGACTACATGATTAAATCTACAATACATTCTATTCATCATTACATGCTTAAGATAATGAAAGAGAATCTATCTAACTAACTAGTAGTTAGATGATAAAAAATAGAAATCTATATGAATTAATAAAATTAACGAGGCAAGTGTCCTACACATGTGTAAGCATTATAATAACTCAGAGTCTCATACAAAATCATTATTCTTAGAAAAAATAGCATGTGATTTGGGTCTTCAATCTATTTCCTTAATCCATATATTCCGAATACCCATGAGAACATGTAATAGACTTTACCCCCAATAAATACTATTGGTCACACCAGAGACAGAATCAGGAATTGGTAGTCGGGTAGGCCATAGACTATATGTGTATAGTGGGATGAGCTGAATTAAGATAACTAACTTCCCTAAAAAAAAAAAGATAACTAACTGTTTTGTATTTAATTATATAAGGTTTTTTATGTATCTAAAATATAAAAAAACGGGTGGGTTGCACTCACCCTAGCCTCTATGCTAGTTCCGTCCCTAGGTCACACGTAATGATATCGCTTTGATCAAATTGACATTATAAATATCACGTGATAATATGTTAGTTGTTGTGGTCAGAATGAAGTCATATGGTCTCACTCACGACATGTGATCACACTGCCATAACATGTGATCATAATTTTATATCATCTATCACGCAATATTGCGACAACTTATTATGTCAATATGGTTGTCACGTTATCATTATTCATCGACAACTTATGAATATATGATATATGTTCTAGCAGGGGAAGACCAACCCTCACAAGGGTGGGGCCACTGTCCTTATTAAAGTTTGAAGAAAAAAAATTGTATTAATATTCATAAAAAAATACTATTAATATTTTCACTGGATATTCGAATTTGTTCATATACCTCATCGAAAAAAAATTCCGAATCCGTCACCGTGAGTCAACACATTGGAAAGTGTTTATATCAAGATATTGTTGATACTCAATGAAAAACCGGTAATATGCATATACAAACTTAACCATTTTTTATCTTTCCAAATGATAGGTATACTTTTATTTTATACTCTATCCGTCCTAAATTATTTGAGACTTATTTCATTTATGTTGTCTCAAAATAAATCTCATAACTAATATTTAAATTAAAAGGTTCACCTTAAATTCCTAAATTGTCCACATAACAACATTTATTCCCTGATAAGCAACAACATTTATTAAAAAGTTTAAAGACAATATAAGAAAGACATAATTGTAGAATAGTCATTTTTTTTTTTAATAAATAGGCAAGCTAATAAATGATGTTTCTTTAAATTATTAGTGTTTTAAAAAGTCTCAAATAAATTGAGACGGAGTGAGTACATGTTAAGAACATTTCAATCATACGAAATCATTGAACATAATGGTCTACCCTAACTGATACAGAATCGATTGATTGTAGATTCACATGGCAATATGATGAGTAGTTGGTGGATAAAATATAATTAAATAATGGGCAACTGCCGGATTTTATTTAGACCTTAAAGATATGATCATTTTTTGGGATCTTAAAACTATTTTTATGATCCCTCATGAGGCTCCAAACATTACTAAAAACTATTTTTTTTTGTTGTTGAGGAATCTAAAAAGTATTTTAAGACGTGAAACGTTTGGCTAGCTTCTTGCTTGCGAGAGGAGAGTTTGACTGTTTTTTCGGCAAAATTAGGTAAGCTGAAAATTTGACTCTTTGGTGTGTTAATATTAATGTATTATTTCGATCTAGAACCCTACACAACACCTTGTTAAATATTATGCTTTCATATACGTGTTTAAGTTTTTTAGGAAGTTAATTGTCCAAAAGTAATTTGTGCTTATATCATCCCATACATTTTGATTGTGTACTCTACCCTGATTAAATATGTATGTGTGTAGTCACGGGTGGCTAATAGAAGATATCTCTCTATATAATAAGAAGACAATAGTGTTTGATGGAGTGACACTTGTTTTTTTTTTATAGGTTCCTCGTTTTTTTTACTGTTCATCGGCTGAAAAGTCCACCTTTTTTTTTATATTACTGTTCATCGGACCAGCGGCCCATCTTTCTTCACTGTTCATCGACCATGCATTTTACTGTTCATTAATTTTTTTTTTCCTTAATCTGCATATTAACATTAATTTAATCTTATTATGTGTGTTGTGCTTAAGTTGTATCCGATTCCAATTTAATTACATATTATTTTGCTTTGTGTCTGAACCACACAACCCTCTCGAGATAGACACCAAAATCATTACCGAGAAGAAAAATGGATCGGAAACAACCCCACACACCCCTTCTTTTTATTTGTTTTATTTTATATATTTGGCTATACTTCTCGACGAAGGAAACAGACATAACATTAATATTTTATTACTCCATCCATTCATATTTATATGTCGCAGTTGCCGAAATCATTTTTTTTAAAATATGAAATCCGATGAACAGTAATAAAAAAAAAGGGCTGCTGGGCCGATGAACATGAATTAAATGGGTTATGAAGTTAAATACTATTTTCTATATGAGTTAAATACACAAAAATGGGCTGTTGGACCAGTGCTATATGATTTAACCTATTAAGTGTACATGAATTATGAAGTTAAATACTATTTACTATATTATGTGTGTCAAATTGTATGATGTCACACAATCCTTTTCTAATATGATTGCACATTTACTGGGCTGTGGCATATTCACACACACTATTTTCTATTATGCTCGCGTTTGAGAAAAATAAATAGATTAAAAAAGTGATTTATTGTGTTGACTTTCATATAAATTTCAAAAAAAATCTTGAAAAGTGTAGCGGTGTATTGAATATGAAAAATTAATTGGTTGAATGAGCCTACGAAGTTGAAAAGTAATATTTAAAACCGGAAATAGTATTAAAATATGTATTAGAAATGTAACTACGACATATTAAAAAAAAATTGATTTTGACAACTGCGACATATAAATATGAATGGATGGAGTAATAAAATATTAATATTATGTCTATTACCTTCGTCGAGAAGTATACCCAAATATATAAAATAAAACAAATCAAAAGAAGGGGTGCGTGAGGTTGTTTCCGATCCGTTTTTCTTCTCGGTAATGATTTTGGTGTCTATCTCGAGAGGGTTGTGTGGTTCAGATGGTTGTCGTACAAGCCCCTACCCTCTACCCTCTACCCTCTACCTCTTCCTCTTCCGTTCCTCTTTCTTTCGATCTATTAACCATCTCGATTGCCGAAGGGAGATCGACGTAAAATGTTTTATTTATCATTGTTGCGCTTAAAAATTGCGTTCTGAACGGTTCGTTACATGCTACATTTCTTCGTATTTAATATCGTCAAATAAGTTAAAACTTATAGCATGGGCACGCCGTTAGTTAGTTTTAGTGTGAATAAAGACCAATTTTTACTAATACCATGGTAAATGTATTTTATTGATGAGTGTTAAATGTAGTTTGGAACTTTTGTTTTTTGTATCAAGTGTCTATGTAAATAAGTCAAAAACATTTGTCTAATTGTCGTCATGTTAAATAATTGACATCATAATTTGTTGTATAATATCAATGCAGGCTAAATTTCGTCATTTATATTGTGTTGTACTTAAAATGCGTGGAGTGATATTTTAGTTAAAATGTATTTTATATTTAATAGTTTTTGACATTAAGGTAAACATATAGCATGGGCACTCCATGCGTTGCACGGAGTACCGTTTTTACTAGTGTGTATATATATATATATATATATATATATATATATATATATTATATATATATATATATATATAGTTACGGTGGAAGATTTCGGAAATCTCTACATAATTACAAATAATTACAAATAATGATATTTGCAATTAATGAATAATATTTTCTGCTATTAACACCCCTCGAGATAGTTGAGCCACGCTGATGTTGAAAGGCAAGACGTGGTAATGATTTTGTGAGACAGTCAGCGACTTGATCTTAACCATTAAGCTATACGGAGACTGCCGCGTTGAACTTAATCAGAATAAAATGGTAATAAATCGCGACATATTTTATGCGAGAATGAAAACTGGACTAGAGAAAAACTACGTGCCTATATGTCACAGTAGATGATTGGTAGAGTGAGAGGAGTGAGGCTGAGATCATGTAGAAGAAGGCGAGCCAATTAATTTCAGTAGTGGAAGACGCAACAGATCGATACTCAGCTTCAGTGGAGGAGCGAGCGATAGTGGAATATTTCTCACAGCTCTAAGAGATCGCACTTTTACCTAGAGAAATGACATAAGTGCTTGTGGAGGCAAAATTATCCTTATCACCACCCCGGTCCGTGTCAAAAAAAGCCTGTAATGTAAGCGGGGATTGGCGATAAAGTTAATACCATAATCAACTGTGCCAGCAAGATAACGAAGAATTCGTTTGGCATGGGTTTAGTGAACATCAGTCGGACAATGCATGAATTGAGATAACTTGTTACCTGCAAAGACAATATCTAGGCGTGTAAAGGTCAGATACAACAGGCTCCCTAGAACCATACGATACTGAGACGGATAATTGAGAGGAGAGCCGAATTTAGCTGATAAATTCGAAATATCGGCGGTAAAGGTGTAGCAACAGATTTGCATGATGCATTTGAAGCTTGGTGAGTTATCAGTGGCATGATGCTTCTGAGACAAAATATACCCTGCAGAATTGGGAATAACCTTGACACCAAGAAAATAAGATAACGATTCAAGATCCTTAAGGGCAAACCGAGATCCCAGAGATGAGATAAATTGTTCAAGAGCAGACTCATTATTACCCGTACTAATTAAATCATCCACATACACCAAAGCATACAAAATAATTCCACCGAAGTTAAAAACAAATAGCGAAGTGTTAGCCTGAACAATTTTTCAAAGACAAGAAAGAATAAACTCTTTAAGCTCATCGTACCACGCCCGAGGGGCTTTCATTAAACCATAAATAGCCTTGCGAAGCCTACAAACATGATTAGAATAATCAATATTGACAAAACCAGAAGGCTGAGAGAGATAGACTGCTTCCTGCAAGTGACCCTATAAAAATGCATTATTAATGTCAAGCTGGTGCAAAGACCACCCTTGCGTCAAAGCAAGGGTAAGAACAACTCGGACAGTATGAGGCTTGACAACCGGGCTAAACGTCTCATAGTAATCAATGCCCGGGAATTGAGAAAATCTTATTGCAACGAGACGAGCTTTATGGTGATCAATGGAGCCATCATGATTATGTTTTAACTAAAAACCCCATTTTGAGTTGATAACATTGTATGAGGGATCATCAGGGACGAGGTCCCCTGTGTGATTATGCATTGCATTCTCTATTGATGATTCTTAAGAGCTTGTGGAACAGAGATGGGTTTAGCATTGTGTTGAGAAGAAACATGGGAGTGCAAGTTGAGTTTCTAGATAGATTTGCTAATATTGTTTTGAGATCGAGTGAGCATGGGATGAGCTGGAGCATGAGAAAAGAGTGGTGGATCTGGAGGAGAGGGTGAGGGAGAGGCATGGAGAGGGGGAAGAAGGAATAGCTGGTGGGGGGAGGTAGAGAAGAAAGAGTAACAAATGATGGAGTAGGAACCCAATCAGATAGAAGAAGGGAATGTGCATTAGAATCAGAGGGCAGGGAAGATGTTTGGAAGGAGAACACGGATTCGACAAACTTTACATGATAAGAGATATAGAGACGCTAGTCCATAGGATCAAAGCAATAATAGGCGTGTTGATTAAGTACATATCCTAAAAAGACACAGGGTTTGGAGAGAGGTTGTAGCTTCTGATCAGCGTAGGGACTTAACTAGTGATAACACAAACAACCAAAAATGTGTAACTTCTGATAATTGGGAGGCGTTTTAAAGATAGACTCATAAGGAGATTACATGTTGAGAGTGGGGGTAGGCATGCGATTGATAAGGTAGACAACAGTAGAGAAGGCATAAGGCCAATATGTTAGGAAGGGAAGCATGAGAGAGAAGAGAAAGGCATGTGTCAACAATATGCATGTGATGTCATTCAGATAAGTCATTGTGTTCAGGGGTGTAGGGAAGTGTAGTAATGAAAGAAATGCCATTCGTAGCTAGATAGTCACGAAGAGATATGAATTCACCTCCATTATCAAAATATAATGTTTAATAGAGTGATCAAAATATTTCTCAACAATGTTGTGGAAACGAATAAATGTAGAAGCCACATCAGACTTACGAGAAATAGGATAAAACTACACATATCAAGTGAAATAATTTACTTAAAAAAAGTGAAATAATCAGTAAAAATAAGATAATACTTAAAATTGTCACGAGAAACAATAGGTGATGTCCACAGTTCACACATATGTAGAAATAGTCTCAAGAGGATGAGTGGAACATAAAGCAGATATGGTAAAAGGTAATTTATGACTTTTATTTTCCATATAAGCAGAACAATGCATAAATGAAGAAGCATTATAGTCTAAATTATAAGTGCGAAGCATAGTATGCAAAATAGAACTAGCATGATGACTCAGACGATGATGCCAGACTTAAGTACTGGCTTTATTGGTAGCAAAAGCAAGAAGAGGTTGGGAGGCCATTCATAAAGACCATTTTTAACAGGACCGTGTATCATGACTTGATTCGTCTGTAGGTCTTTCACACAAATTTTAAGAAGGTAAAAATTCAACGGAAATATTATTGGATTGACACAGCTGTAAAATAGACAATAAATTATGGGACATAGCAGGAACACACAGGACATCATGTAAAGTAAATGACTTAGATAAAGAAAATGGTAGAGAAGTACAACCAGTGTGGGTGATGTTTAGAACAGTGCCATCTCCAACCTGGATGTCATCAGTACCTAAATATGGAGTGTGAAAGGAAAAATTTTGCAAGGCAGTGGTGACATGGTGTGTGGCCCCACCGTCAAGCATCCAAGGAGTAGGAGGAGGGCGGGCAACTGACAGTTGGTGCAACAAGATGAGCTTGAGGCCGAGAGCTTTGCATGGGAGTGTGAGAGGTCGGTTGCACCTGAAACATAGTACAGAACTTGACAAAGTGGCCTAGAGTGTTCAAAAGTTGACATATTCCGAGGTAGGTTTTTGGGGGCGAGCATTGGAGGTGAACTATAAGAAGGCCGGATGTAGTTGTTGGTGGGATCAGGCTAGCCGGTTGGGCGAGTGAGGATGCCAGACGCCGGCCTAAAGGCGGGATGGGCAGTGGCTGGAGCAAAAACAGCCGGCTGATTGGCAGTGGAAGAGAGAGCCGATGTGAGGGTGGAATTTGCAGACATGGTGGCGGCTTGGAGAAGGCGGAGAGTGTAGAATTTACTGAATTGATTGATAATTCTTAAAGAAATTGAAGAACATCTTTAATGAGGAGAAAACTGATCAATAGTGACAAGATTACAGAAAACTGAAAAAGCCGGAGCGGTTTACAAGAATTTATCAATGATTACAATGTTGCTCAATGGATAAGTATAAATAAGAGTGTATTGAGCTGCAACTACTCCTATAACCGCTATTAACTACTTCAACAAACTAATAACCGAATTTTGAGTGAAGTGTTTGATCATATGCTCCAATGAACAATTGAACTTGATTTAACACATAAAATGCTATGTGTTAACTCCATACCCCCTCAAGCTGAAATTAGGATGAAGCTTGCACTTGAACTTGATTTATAAAATGCTATGTGTTAACTGTGTGAATATGGAAAAGGTTCTTATTTTTTGTAGAAGATAACTGAAGATGGGAAAGTCCAATGGCTTAGTCAGTATATCTTGCCAATTGGTTTGTGGTTCTTATTGGCATAAGTATGAGGAATCCTTCTTGAACATTAGTTCTAGTTATGTGACAATCCAGTTCTATATGTTTTGTTCTTTCAGGGAAAATTGGATTTTTGGCTATATGGATAGCTAGCACTAGCATTGTCACAGAACAAGAGGATAGGTAACTGAACTGGTATTTGTAGATCTTTCATGATATAAACAAGCTATTGAAGCTCACAAGTGGCATTAGCCATGGCTCTATATTCTGCTTCTGATGAACTCTTTGCTATGGTACTTTGTTTCTCAGACTTCCATGAAACTGGTGTTGAGCCAAGAAACATAATATAACGTGAAATGGACTTCCTAGATTCTTCACAACCTGCCCAATCAGAATCCGTATAACCTCTAAGTACCATTTCATTGTTTGTTTCAAACAGGATGCCATTGTCCAGGATTACTTTTCAGATATCTTAACAACCTATGTGCTGCTTGCATATGATTAACAGTTGGATGGGACAAAAATTGACTCAGTTTCTATACAGTGTTGGCTATGTCTGGTCTATTAAAAGACAAGTAGATGAGCTTTCCAACCAATGTTCTGCATGGTGTATTGTTTGTCAGTAGTTCAGAATCACCTGAGGTCAATTTCTGTTTGGAATGCATTGGTGTGCTAACTGGTATGGCTTCTAAAAAACCATACTTTTTTTAGTAGGTTTAGTGTATACTTTCTTTGATTAATATAGATGCCCTTGTCAGATCATGCAACCTCAATTCCCAGAAAATATCTTAGATCACCAATGTCTATGATTTGAAATTTGGTGTGTAGTACTTTCTTGACTTCTTGTATTGGATCCATTGATGCACTTGTAGCTATTATATCATCAACATACACAAGCAGGGCTATGAAGTTGTCTCATGTGCCTTTGGTAAACAAGCTGTGATCATGGGGTGACTGGTTTAACCCTATTTCTGTCAGAGCTGATGTAAATTTTGAGTTCCATTGCCTACTTTCTTGCTTGAGTCCATATAGAGACTTAGTTAATCTACAGACTAGATTAGGCTTGTCTGCTTTGAAACCTAATGGCAGTTCCATATAAACTTCCTCATCTAATTCTCCATGGAAAAAAGCATTGTTAACATCCATTTGGTGTATATGTCATTTCGTTGATGCTGCAAGTGCAAGGACAGTTCTGATTATAGTGACTTTTGCAATAGGAGAAAAGGTCTCTTGGTAACCAATTGCATAGGTTTGTGTGTAGCCTTTTGCTACTAATCTAGATTTGTATCTTTCTATAGAACCATCAACATGGTATTTGATCTTATATACCCATTTGGAGCCTATAGTGGACTTTCCTGGAGGTAGAGTAATGAATTCCCAACTTTTTGTTGCTTGAAGTGCATCCAGTTCTTTTTGCGTAGCCTCCTTCCAACAATCATGTTTGATAGCCTAATTATAGGTTTTAGGCTCCTAGATGTGATCAGTAAGACATACAAACTTCTGATAGTTGTTGGCCAAATTATCATAGGTGACCATATTGTTGATAGAAGATGGAGATATCCTAGTAGGCAACATATATTCTTTTAGATAAACAGGGACATTTCTTTGCCTGTTGGATCTTCTTGTATCTGGTTGTACTGACTGAGCAACAACATCTGGTGTGAAATTATCTGCCTGTGGTACAACCTCAGTGACATTTACAGGCACCTGAACAGCTTGTGAATTATTATATGTAGTTGTTGCATAAGGCACTCACAAAGGAACATTGGTCATGTCTGTATATGTACTTTTAATATGTAAATGAAATATTTTTTTCATAGAACTGAACATCCCTAAATATAAAAACATCCATAGTGTGCCTATCCAGTAAAATGTGATATTTGGTAAACTTGGGAAGTCTTAGATACACACATTGTCTAGCCCAAAGGTCAAAATTGGATATGTTATGTGCAGGAGTACATGCATAAACAAGAGATCCAAAAACCCTCAACTCAGTGTAATCAATTTGCTTGTCATAAAGCATAAAGTAAGTTGTATTGTTGTTGATAACTGGAGAAGGAGTGAGATTAATCAAGAAAACAACATGTAACACACAATAACCCCAATATGATATAGGCAAGTTAGACTGAAATTTTAATGCCCTAGACACATTTAAGACATGCTGATGTTTTCTTTTAACTAAACCATTTTGTTGTGGTGTATCCACACAAGAAGTTTGATGTATAATGCCTTTCTACGCATAATAGTCAGGCATATCAAATTCTGCCCCATTGTCTGATCTAACAATTTTAACTTGCTTACCAAATTGGACAAAGGCATATTGAATAAAAGATTGAACAAGTTGTCTGACTTCAGACTTGTGTTTCAACAAATATACCCAAGTGTACCTAGAAAAATCATCTACCACAGTTAAGAAATAAGAATGGCCATGCACAGTTTGGTGCTTGTAAGGCCCCCAAATATCAAAATGAACAAGATCAAATACGGTTTGTACAAAAGTCTGACTTAATGGAAATGAGTTTCTCTTTTGTTTAGCTAATTGACAAACATGACAAAGACTACTATCATGTAAAGAAGAAGATTCTATACACTTCAAATCTATCAGCCTACATATGACCAATTTTGAAATGCCAGACTTGTGCATCTGTAATACTAGAATGATCAGTCAACAAAGACACACTACTTGCAATACTTGACTTGGACAAACTCTACTGGCTAGTATTCAAAACATATAGGCCTTTAAATTTCTTAGCTGATCCAATATGTATCCCAAGTTTCTTGTTTGTATCATACAAGAATCAAGATAAAAAAACAATAGCCAAATCAGGATTAGCTGTTAGTTTAGCCAAAGAAATAAGATTGAAGTGAAAATCTAGTATACATAACACATCTATTAAGATCAGCTTGTCATTCAAACAGACTGTACATATATGTGTTACTTTAACATTAGAACCACTAGGCAACCCAACTAACATGTTGGAAACAGGTCTAGAAGATTGTAATTGAAATTTATTACTTACTATATGATCTATAGCACCTGAACCTACAATCCAAGAAAAGAATAAACAGAATTAGCCTAACCCGATACATCAGTAGTAGGCACAAATTTAGTAAAAACAGTTGCTTGATTGGCCAAGTGATCATATGGTTCTGATTTCTGGACATCCAAAAGCCTAAGCAACTGCTGATATTGTGCTTTAGTCAAAGTAAAACTCTCGGAATCTGAGGCACTAAACATAGCTCCATATGCCATCCATGAATCTTCTGTCACCGTTTCTGCCATATTAACCATATTCTTTGGCTTCCAGGTGGATAACCATGCTTTTTATAGCATTTGTCCACTGTATGACCTGTAAAACCACAGAATGTACACAACACTTTCTTGCCAGCTTGATTATTCCCAACATTCTTCCTGAAATTACTTGTATTACCAGTTGCGGATTTGTTGAACTGTTGTTGTTGTCCGAAATTTTATGAGTTCATACCAGTTGTGGAAGAAACATTAGATGATGTCAGCAAAGTGACTTAAACTCTACATCTAGTAGAACTAATCTGGTAGTCAGCTGAGAAGTGTATCCAAGTATGTGGAAGTCAGCTGGGAAGTCTGCTGAGTTTCTTCTAGGTGTCAGCAGCCTGCTGAGAGTCTGCTGAGAGTCTGCTGAGTTGTTTGGATACAACTGAGTTCTACATCTATGCAATGATCAGCTGAGTTGGATCAGCAGAGAATCCAACATCTAGGGCATTTATGGCAATCCGACAAAGATACTTGGCGGGTAGGGTTTAAGAATCTGTGCCTATAAATACCAACTGTATTGACCATTGTAAAGTGTGTGTGTGTAATCCATCTAAAATTCAGTGCATAATAAAATATCTCGTTTCTGTCCGTGGAGTAGTCGGCACAACTCCAGAAACCACGTTAAATCTTGCATTCTTTTTGTTTCTGTTATTTTCTGTTGATTATTACTATTATATTGCATTTGTTAATTATCTATCTTGCATCTGGATTTCCTATCCTGTTATGACAAACTGGTATCAGGGCGAGTAGGTTTCAGGGAATCATGTGTGCGGACAAACTTTATCTTCACCAAGGCCTTCACCGGTGCTAGGACTCTATGATAAAAGTTTTGATCTTTGGCAAGAAAGATGTCTGCAGTTAACGTAAAAATCGATAAATTTACAGGAAGAAACAATTTTAGTCCGTGGCAAATCAAGATGCATGCCTTGTTAAAACAACAAGGACTATAGACTCCTTTATCTGGTAAAGGAGATGCCAGTTCAGGAGATTATGCCAGTCTGGAAGAGATAGCACATTCAACCATCATGTTGTGCTTATCTGATGGTGCTATCACTGAAGTTGCTGAGGAAGACACAGCTACCAAGTTGTGGGCAAAGCTTGAAAGCTTGTATATGACTAAGTCATTAACCAACAAGTTGCTGCTGAAGCAGAGACTGTTTAGTCTGCGGAAGCATGAAGTAGGTCTGCTGAGGGAACATCTGGATCAGCTGAACACAATATTACTTGATCTCAGGAATATTGATGTTAAAATTGAAGATGAAGATGCAACCCTAATTCTGTTGGTGTCATTACCAAGTTCATATGAAATTTTTGTGTAGTCCTTCATAGTTGGGAAGGATACAGTGGCTTTAGAGGATGTGAGGGCAGTCTTGCATGCCAAGGAGCTGAGACACAAGGCAGCAGGGGCAGACAGTTAGGCTGCTGGACTAGTAGTCAGCAGCATTAGGAAAGGATATGGACAACAGTCTGGAAAGAAGAAATCCAAGAAGTCCAAAGGTCCTAGAGCCACATATGTTTGTAATTACTGTAAAGAGCAGGGGCATTGGAAGTCCAATTGTGCAAAGAAGAAAAGATAGCAGGAGAGCAATTCTGACATAGTAGCTGTGGCTGCTGAGCAATCTAATGAGGATATGGTTCTAGTGGCTGGGGATTCAGTACATCATGCTAATGTTTGAATCCTAGATTATGGAGCATCCTATCATATTTGTCCACACAGGGAGTGGTTTTCTACTTATGAGCAGATAGATGGTGGTCATATTTCTATGGAAAACAACAAGGTCTGCAAGATAGTGGGAATTTGCTCAGCCAAGTTGAGGACAAAGGATGGTAGATTTTGCACACTGAAAGATGTTAGACATGTTCCAAGATGACCTAGAATTTGGTATCTCTTGGTCTACTGGACATCAAGGGGTTCTATTTTAAGGGAGAAGATGGAGAGCTGAATGTCTACAAATATTCAGCTGTGATTCTCAAAGGTATCAAGAAGGGAACCTTGTATATATTACAAGGCTCTACTGTATCTGGCTCTACTGCTGTGGCATCCTCAGCAGTTCATCAGTCACAGCAGACTCAGTTGTGGTACATGAGAATTGGTCACATGGGTGAAAGAGGAATGCAAATTCTTTCTTCAGCAGGTTTTCTTGGGGGATAAAAGGTCAAGACACTGGACTTTTGTGAGCACTGTGTGTTTGGGAAGCTACATAGAAGCAAGTTCTCAGCAGGCATACACAGTACAAATGCATAACTTGATTATATCTATTTTGATTGCTGGGGTCCATCAAAGGTGGAATCATTGGGTGGTCACAGATATTTTGTGTCATTCATAGATAACTATTCAAGAATGACTTGGGTGGTGATTATGAAACACAAAAGTGAGGCATTCAACAGGTTCAAGCACTGGAAGGCTCTAGTGGAAAATCAGACAGGAAAGAAAATCAAAAGGCTCAGAACAGATAATGGTCTGGAATTCTGCTGGTCGAGTTTGATACATTATGTAAGGATGAGGGTATTGCCAAACATCATACAGTCAGGAATACACCTCGGCAGAATGGTGTAGCTGAGAGGATGAATCAAACTCTTCTGAAGAGGGCAAGATGTATGCTCTCTAATGCTGGTTTATCGAGGAGATTTTGGGCAGGTGCTGTAACCATAGCATGCTACTTAATCAACAGGAGTCCTCACACAGAGATCAATCTCAAGACACCATTTGAGATGTGGTCCGGCAAGCCTGCTGACTACTCAGTTCTAAGGGTTTTTGGAAGCACAGTTTACTATCATGTGAGTGGAGGGTAGCTGGAACCAAGGGCCAAGAAGGGAGTGTTTGTAGGGTATGGTGATGGAGTTAAGGGTTATAGAATCTGGTCATCAGCAGAGTCCAGGGTCATACTCAGCAGAGATGTGGTCTTTGATGGAAATTCTATGATTAACTCATCAGTGGGGAGGTCTGCTGAATCTGAAACCTGTGCTGAATCTGAGAGGGCTGAGAAACAGGTGGAGCTTCAAGTGGAGTCAGCTAAGATGCAACAATCAGCTGATTCAAGTCAGCACTCATATGATCTGGTTGCTGAACCAGAGTCTGATCCATGCCAGTCTGCTGAATAAGAATCAGCAGAGCTTCAAATAGGGAACATTGGTCAGCAGAGTATAGCTGTCAGCAGGGCTAGTAGATCAAATGTTGGGGTACCTCCTAAGAGGTATGGTTTTGATGATATGGTTGGATATTCACTTCAAGTTACATAAGAAGTGGATGGTTTTGAACCTTCTACTTACTGGGAAGCAGTGACATGTTCTGAATAATCTCAATGGCTTGCTGCCATAGGAGATGAAATTGAGTCATTATTGAAGAATTAGACTAGGTATCTAGTTGAACACACAACTGATATGAGAGTTGTTATTTGCAAGTGGATCTTCAAAAAGAAGGAATGAATGACTAAGGCAGAAGGGGTCAAGTATAAGGCACGTTTGGTTGCAAGAGGGTTCAGTCAGAAAGAAGGGGTAGACTTTGATGAGATATTCTCACTAGGGGTAAACATAACTAATCATTGATTTCCAACTATAAACATAACCTCAATCAGAGTGTTACTAGCAATGGTGGCACAACAGGATCTTGAACTTGAGCAGTTAGATGTGAAGACAACCTTTCTACATGGTGTGGTAGATAAGGAGATATAAATGACTCGGTCAGAGGGATTTCAAGTTCCTGGCAAGGAAGATTTTGTGTGCAAGTTGAAGAGGTCCTTATATGGATTGAAACAAGCTCCTAGGCAGTGGTATAAAAAGGTTTGACAGTTGCATGATCATCTGGGTTATAACAGGTGTCCATATGACTGTTGTGTGTATCACAGTCTGCTGAAAGATGGATCACATATCTATCTTGTCATGTATGTGAATGATATGTTGATAGCTGCTGAAAAGAAGTCTGATGTTCAAAATCTGAAGAACCTTCTCAGTGCTGAGTTTGAAATAAAGGATTTGGGTGCAGCCAAGAAGATTTTGGGGATGGAGACCTGGAGAGATATGACTCAGAAGAAGCTATTCTTGTCTCAACAGGGTTATATACAGAAGATATTGGCCAGATTTGGCATGTCTGCTGTAAAGCCAATAGATACTCCTACGGCATATAATGTTCATTTGTCTGTTTATGCTTCACAATCAGCAGATGAGAAGGATTCTATGTCAAAAGTTCCCTATGCTAGTGCAGTTGGTATTCTGATGTATGCCATGGTGTGCACTAAGCCTGATATGGCTCAGGCAGTCAGTGTTGTCAGCAGGTTTATGGCTCAACCTGGAAAGGAACACTAGAAAGTTGTGAAAAGAATGATCAGGTACCTTAGAGGTACAACTGATGTTGGTCTTATTTATGGAGGTGATACTCATGAACTGATCATAGGGTACTGTGATGCTGATTATGCAGGTGATTTGGATAGTTGGAAATCAATGATTAGTTATGTTTTCACATTAGAGAATTCAATTGTCAGCTGGAAAGAAGCTCTTCAGGCAACATTAGCTTTATCAACTACTGAGGTAGAATATATAGCTCTTACTGAAGCAGCCAAGGAGGGTATCTGGTTGAAAGGGTTAGTTATTGATTTGGGGCTACATCAGGATCAAGCTGAGATTTATTGTGACAGTTTGAGTGCAATTTGTCTAGCTAAGGATCAGGTTCATCATGAGAGAACCAAGCATATTGATGTGAGCTATCATTTTCTGAGGAATGAGAAAATGGTTCAAGTGAAGAAGATCAGCACCAAGTATAACCCTGCTTATATGTTCACTAAACCAGTTCAGCAGATCAAGTTTCAGTTGTGTCTGGACTTGCTGAATATTCTAAGCTTATAATCCGGAAATCTGGAAGCTCTGCTGAGGGCAGGTCAGTTGAGTGGATTCTTTAGAGTAATCTGGTACAGTACATCTGGGATTGTCGAATGCATCTGGTACAAGTGCATCTGTTTATGCAATCTGTTTGACTGTTAATGAGAGTTCAAGTCAAGGTGGAGATTTGTCAGCAAAGTGACTTAAACTCTACATCTGGTAGAACTAATCTGGTAGTCAGCTGAGTGATGGTCAGCTGAGAAGTGTATCCAAGTCTGTGAAAGTCAGTTGGGAAGTCTGTTGAATTTCTTCTGGTGTCAGCAGCCTGTTGAGAGTCTGCTGAGTTGTTTGGATACAACTGAGTTCTACATCTGTGCAATGACCAGCTGAGTTGGATCAGTAGAGGATCCAACATCTGGGGAATTTATGGCAATCAGACAAAGATTCTTGGCGGTTAGGATTTAGGGATTTGTGCCTATAAATAGCAACTGTATTGATCATTGTAAGGTGTGTGTAATCCGTCTGAAATTCAGTGCATAATAAAATATCTCTTTTCTGTCCGTGGAGTAGTCGGCACAATGCCGGAAACCACGTTAAATCTTGTGTTCTTGTTTCTGTTATTTTTTAATGATTATTAGTGTTAGATTACATCTATTAATTATCTATCTTGCATCTGGATTTCCTATCCTGTTATAACAGATGAATTACTATTAAATGCCTTGTTATACAAAGTTGTGGCCTCTGGAAACCTGTTTTCAGATGCTCTTTGATCTTCTAACTTCAACGCCATGGCAAAAAAAGTCTGTAAGTTTGGCACATGCCACATCAATTGTGCTTGTGTTAAGACTTGAGAAAACTCAATGTTCAACCCCCTCAAGAACCTAGCAACTCGTCTATTTCAGCATAACCAGTAAAAGTAGAAATAACATGCATGATTTGGTTTCATTATTGCAATTTCATCCCATAGAGTCTTCAACTTTGTATAATAAGTAGTAACATCCAAATCTCATTGTTTAAAGGCATGAGCTTGATCCAATAGTTCTCCTAAACGGAAAACATCCAACCTAGAAAACCTAGACTGCAAATCTAACCATACTTCCCTAGCACTTTCTTTGTACATAACACTCTGGGCAATGTTGGGCATAACAGAGTTTAGGAACCAAGTTTTTACAAAAGTGTTGCATTGAAGCCAAACCTGAAATTCTGGAGAAGTCACATGAGGTTTGGTGATGGAGCCATCTATGAATCCCATCTTGTTTTTCGTAATCAATGCCATCCTCATCGAGTAGCTCCATGGATGATATTCTTGTTGGTTAACAAGGGTTGAACTAATACCAATGTTGGATTCTCGTTGGGATGAAGATAGAGCTGGTTTCCAGGAAGAATACCTTGATTCTGTACTGCTCCTTCCATAATTTGCAGAAAACAAATGCAAGAATCCCAGGAACAAAGCAAATGAGCAAAATAGTTCCTTCAAGAAACTCAAAGAAGAAAAGAATCTAAGCAATTCTACTGAATTATCACAGAATCACGCAATAAAATGGACCAAAATGATCTGATACCATGTAGAATTTACTGAATTGATTGAGAAATCTTAGAGAAAATGAAGAACATCTTTAATGAGGAGAAAACTAATCAATAGTGACAAGATTACAGAAAACTGAAAAAGTAACAGCGTTTTACAAGAATTAATCAATGATTCTCAATGATTACAATGCTTCTCAATGGATGAGTATAAATAAGAGTGTATTGAGCTGCAACTACTCCTATAACCGCTACTAACTACTTCAACAAACTAATAACCAACTTTTGAGTGAAGTGTTTGATCATATGCTCCAATGAACACTTGAACTTGATTTAACACATAAAATGCTATGTGTTAACACCAATAGAGAGCAGAGAGAAGAGCGAGGCACATGAGAGCCAAAAAAAAGAGAAAAACCGGGAAAAGATTATGTAAGCGAAGTATCATACTCTGATACCATAATTGAAGATAGTTGTGGAGAAAATACTTCTATTCACACCCTTAAAGAATGGGTGTACAAGAGTATATATAGTAACAGTTAAAGAGTCCGGAGATCTCTAGATAATTTCAAAATAATTACAAATAATGATATTTACAATTAATGAAGAATATTTAATTTTTGTTTATTTTATGCTATTAGACTATCCACAATGGTTATTCCCAATATCACCCTTTAAAACACCTTTTAATATCATTTTTGTAACACCCTAAAAAAATTCACTCCAGTGATGACTCCCAATACAACACCTCTAATACTTCTCATCCACCACCAACACCACCCTACTACATTATCTCCCATTCACTCGGTCAATTTTCTAGCTCAAAAATTATTTTCTTCTTCAACATAATTTTTATTAAAAAAAAAACATTGTGTAAATAAAAAAGATCAGAATATAAATGTTATTTTAATGGCAAATTTCAATTGAAGAAATGAGGGAAAAAAACAGATGAAGAAAATAATAAGGAAATGAAAAAGAAAGGGCACGAAAATATGAGAGGAGAGAGAGGGTTAAAGTGAAAAAATGGGTAAAATAGTATGTAATAATCATTTAAGTGATTCTATAATTTCCGAGAGTGCCTTAATATATTTTTGGGGATAGGGAAGTCTTTAGGGTGTCCATTGTGTGTAATGGACCAAGGCTCCTTATAATGCGTAAAGAGAGTTTAAAAAGGATATTGTTGTGGATACTCTTAGTGGCTACAAGAATTTGAGGTTACGGGCTGGAAATTTGGGAAAAAGGTTTGAGTTTTATACCTATATACAAAGTTGAACAACAATTTGTTCTATTTATCCATGGTTATCGTAGAAATTTTCTTCTCCAATATGTTTTCTTCTAAAAAGTTATGATAATCCTATTCGCCTAACTTTTCATTTAAAGTTTCTTTTGGCCTTCATTTTCAAAAAGCTCTAAGAACAAGAAAAATGAGTAGAAGGCCAAAACTTTATTTCTCTGTCTCTCGTCAAGTTGACTAATGTCGGTATGAGATATTGATTATCATTAATTAGTAGTATTAGAAGAACCAGACTAAAAAAACACAATACTATTTCCGTCCCAAAATGTAAATCCATTTGAGATTTTTTAAAGATTGAAAAAGTTGATTAAATTGGTTATGTCATTAATTTTGATGAAAAAGTCAAATGACTTTTGACTATTATTAATGCATAGTAGTGAAAATTGAGTGTGTAAATAATAAATGAGGTGTAAAATGAAAAAAAATATAATAAATACGTCATTGAATATTTAAATGGACTTATATTATGAGACAAAACAAAAAACTAAACGGATTTATTTTATGACAAATGTAGTATTTTTTTTTTGTTGAGGAAAGGTAGTATTTTTTTTTTTTAATTTGTAGTTCGATCTATATAGGCGATGAATGATTGAGTCGTCATAAAATACTTTCCATGACTTATGATAGATGGCGTAAAAAAATGTGATAACTTCTACTCCACTTTTTCTACAACAAATTAATATTTATGTAAGAGACTGTCTTTTCACACAAAACATGTTTTACACATTCTAATGGAGAGAGTGAGCTTCGTTTTGACATTTAACACATATCATTCCGACTTTAAATGAGTCAGGAATTGTATATTATTCAGACCATGCTACAAGCCTGGAACATTACGTTTTCCAGACCAATTTTTGGTCTGAATAAAGACATTATTATGTTCGCTTGAGAAACAATACGAACCGTTTTACAAAACGAAAAATAACGTTTTCCACTCCTATTTCTATTCAGAATATGACCACGGCGCTCTGAAAATTTCGAAAACGTATCGGACCATTCTAGAGGCTGGACATGTAATATTCTCCTGACCACGTTCGGGTCAGAATAAGCTAAATTATTCTGACCACGTTTGAGTATGTATAACCCTATCTCAAGTAACATTATAAAAACGTGGCTATAAAAATTCGAAAACGCATCGGACCATTTTAGAGGCCAAACATGTAATGTTTTACCGCCACGTTCGAGTCAGAATAAACCAAATTGTTATGACCACATTTGGGCAGGTATAATGTTCTACATTTTAACCAAACTCCGGTCAGAATGTAGGCGCGTAAATAAAAAAAATAAGGGCAAAATTGGAAAACAAAATACTGTATAATAAGATAAAATTTTGTGTGAAAAGATATTTCCTTATGTAATTGTCTTTATATTAAAAAAAATCATTTTTTTTGCTAAAATGTGTGAGTGTGACACGGGTCGAAAAAATAGATAATCTAACTTTTTTTTTGAGGACCAATTATTTAACTTTTTTCTTGTCATTTTTTTCCAAATTAGATCTACAACATTTTCCTATTTAACTGACTAATTAAACAAATCGGTTTCATGTCCTTCTGTTAATTCCCCTAACACACACCCCCCCCCCCCCCCCCCCCCCCCCCCCAATTTGGTAAATAGAATTGTACATAAAATAACTGCAATTAATTGAGCTCTCTCCGGTGGATTAATGCTTGAAGAAGAAGGGAAAAAAAACATTTTTGTTCGATGGGCCTTCAAGAAAAGAAAAAATAAAGGCCAATTGATGGGAAAACGACAAGAAATTAAATCGAAAATTTGCTACAAACAGATAAATTCATATGATGCTCAAATGGTTGATAGAAAATGTGAGATACAACTAAGTTAGGTTTAATTGGAAAGTGAAGTATGCTGATAGTGAAGGCCGTGACTATCAAGTCACTTCAAATCTTTGATTCTATAGCATTTCTTGTACTATTACAATTTTTTGCTTTATTGTTTTTATAAATAAAAAAATTGTATTTTTTTTTTATTTCTATTTTATTGTCATCGGTAGTCACGGAACCAATTGATAACTTGTCCTTTCTTTGATTCAAAAATAAAGTTGATGTTATAGCATAAAAAAAAATTAAAGTTGATGTTATAACAAAACCAAGAATATAGTTCCATTCTATCATGGGCGAGCTATAATATATATGTATGTATATATGTAAAACAATTAATGAAAATGAATGAGAGTATCAAATTACAGCGTTTGACGAGTATTGTCTTCAATTGAGCTATATTACTATATGATGTGTCAAACACAAATAACATAATGAAGGGTAAAGGGTAAAGGGTGATGATGGTGGAGAAGGGGTGGGTGGGTTGAGTTATAATGGTAGGTTGGGGAGGGTGATAAGAGTAGGGTAAGAGCAGGTGATAGAGATAGGGGAGTATGGGTGAAAGAAGTAGAGAAGGCGGGGTTTGTATATAAAAGCAACAAGATCCCATCCCGTGCACTTGAAGATCCTGTACATTGTATAGAAAGGGTAGGGTAGGGATTAATAATGGGTAAGGTTATGTAAAGGTGGAAGAGTATGCGAGGTAAGGTGTAAGGGTAAAGACGTGTAGGTGTTTATGGGTTAGATAGGTAAAGGTAAGGATAAGAGTGTCAATGAATACGTGTCAATAGATAAGTTGGGTGATCGATGGGAGAAATGTAGGTAGGGTAGAAGTAGGGGAGGCATCGGGTCGGGACCCGACCCTTAAACCTCCTACCCGAACCCGTCCCAACAAGATTCGAGATTTCATTTATCTTCCCGAGCCCGACCCGATATGTGTCGGGTCCCGACAATCGGGATACCCGAATATTCGGGATCCCGTCGGGTCGGGAATGAATCTTCCGAATATATGATCTTAAAAAAATATTCATATTAATATAAAAAAATGACAACAATTACTTGATTAAAACAATTGTTCAAAATGAGGGAGCCGGATAAATGAGTTAACAGCGACAGAGTCGAAAGCCGGTGGGGGCGGTGGCGAAATATTAGTGAGGTGAGGAAAAAGTGTTTAGGGATGAAAAATGTTATATATATATATATATATATATATATAAATATTAGTGATGTCGGGGTGTAGAGAAATCGTGAGAAACGATCCACAGAGACTCGGCTTAAACGAAATACGACTTAGACTAAAAGCAAATGTTTATGACCAAAAAAGGGATGAAAAATGTTATATATATATATATATATATATATATATATATATATATATAGCTCCGGTTAGGCCATCTAGATCAGCTCGTGAAACGTCTTTTACGTCTCGGATCTACATAAACATGGGCTCGTAAATTAACTACATAACGAAATCAATACACAAAAAGACTACTCCATAACGAAATAAATTAGATCTACGAATAAAGATTGCATAATTGAGTAGACATTACCCTCGAAGACGAGCGTGATTCCCACTCTTCGATACGATCTCTAACCGGATATTCTAACGACTCCGTAATGAACGAACATAAAATAAAATAAAGAAAACGACGAACTATATTGATAAAAGTATTGAAAATATTGTATTTCTAAGGTGTGTATGGCGTGTTCTACATGCCTTTATTTATAGGTGTTCAAGCTAATTAAGAGATATACTTCAAAATATCAAACAAATAAGAGATAACTCCCGGCCGATCTCAAAATAATGTCATGCGCCCCCCCCCCCCCCCCCCCCCTAAATTGCGTGTTCAAAATTCGGCGCCATTCTTGGATTGGCTTGCCGGCTTTTGTCATGCTTTACTCCTCTTCTTGTGCTTATCCGATATTTATCTTCAATGCATCTTGAATTTATCTTGAGATTAAATTCTTCTTTTTGTATTTATCCTCCATAATTATCCAAATCTACAAAATAAATATTTATCCCAAAATAAATCATATTTAAATAAAAATGGATAAATACCAAAATATACAATATAAACGGATAAATACCAAATTATATCTTATAAATGGATAAATACCAAAATATACAATATAAACGGATAAATACCAAATTATATCTTATAAATGGATAAATACCAAATTATATAATATAAATCACATAACATTAAATAATCCATATAAACAGGTGATTTATCATAAAATATATATTATTAACCCCGATTTAAGGATAATGTTGATGACTTTTACGGGTATAATTTTACCGTCATCATATATATATATATATATATATATATATATATATATATATATATATATATATATATATATATATGTATGTATATTCGGGTCGTGATCGGGAACCCGTCAGGATTGAGTTTTATACCCGATCCCATTACCGCATTTTTCGGGTTGGGAAAAATCCCGAAATTTTGGGTCGGGAATTTTTCGGGAAGGGATCAGGACGGGTCGGGAATTTCGGGAAATTTGCCACCCCAATATAGAAAGTTATAAAGTGCCCGAAAAGACAATTGTATTGTTTTAATTTATAAAGTTATAAACATTGTTGATATTTATTTGTGTATCAGTATGCATATAAATGAAAATCATTGAAAATCTCAAGTGCTTCATTATGTGGCCATTGTTAGGAAATCACTAGTTTAACGCAGCGGAATTTAAAATTTTGATTTCCTTTTTCCAAGATCGTCTCGTTTAACACAATAAACACGTTAAGTAGTTTGACGGAATATACATTGGCTGATCTATAAGATCGAACCTTTGACCGTCAATGGAGAGTAGTATTGTGCGCAAGCCGTCCACGCGTCCGGCCTCTATCGATTATCCACACGAACTCCTCGCCGGAATCCTCCTTGGTTTGCTATCAGAAAAATCAGGCTGCTAGACCGGCCTTTTTCTCCCTCTCTAACTCTCTATATGAAGTTTTCTATTTTACTTAAGAACTATTAACTCTTGGAATTGTGACGTACAAAAGAGCTAGCCAACCCCATTCTTAAATAGGAGAAGATGGCGCCCCATTGTGCCCTAATCTGATTAGGACAAGCTTCCTAAAAGATAGATGAAAGAGAAAAAACCGTTTCTCAATAAAATAAAGAAAATCACTTAGATTGATTTACCTCTTTTATTATAATATCTTATATTAAATAAAATCTAAATATTGTCAATATCTTATATTGAATATATTTATTTTATTAACATAAATCTATTTTTCCAAAATCAATTAATATCCAATATTCATATTATGGTAATCTTATTAATTAAAATGTACAATCCAAGTGTATCTTATACACATGTGTTCTGCGCATCATATGCCAAAATTAGCATCCGGAATATTCTTCAATTAATCTATATAATTAATATCTTGTATTTTTATTTTTTTATATTCATAATAAATAAATACCACCATATTAATTTACCACTATAACATTTATAGTCTTGAGATAAACTTTCCTTATTTGGTCATCAACTATAACCACATTTTAATCCGACTCGATGTTCATATGTCTGTGACCCGATAGGCTTCCGAATATGTTGGCCGTAGACACAAAGTGCAAATTACGAAAAATGCCCTTTATACCTAACGATCACGGGATAGCGTGTAGCAACACACCGTGACCCTCAATCATCGGAAGAGTCAAATGCAATGACTACTATCTTTCATGTGAAACGGTTACCTTGTAAATTACAATACTACCGCTGTAATAATATCCATATGATCGTATCTCAAGTGTCAATACATTAATGATCATATCTTATAATCTGGATATCATGCTCTCTCGGAATAACACATTTACTCCCACTTTGCAAAGATTCACGAGAGCTTGACATTCCTTATAAGAAGACCATTTCGGATATTCAATCATAATCATAGGATATGCGATTCCCGGATGAGCTAACATGTATACTCCGCATGCTTCAATATCACACCCAATCACTACCGCATGATCGCCCCGTGGATATGGGAAATCTCAATAGTGTCAAAGCATGACAATCCACACCGTAATGCCTTAAAGACTCCGGTCTTAAGGATAATTACACAACCGCCACGTAGTGTGACCCTTAATGTAAGTGGGTCAGTCTAACGTACGCATTATCTAATACACGTTCACGTACAGTCCAAGTGTCCATACACTTTGATAGACGAGATCTATCCCTATATTCAATATGATAGAAGATATCCAATACGTGCTAGTCTGATTATACTATCAATGTCCCATTTGACAGTACATATGACTAGAGACATTTAAGTATCAAACATGTTGGAGTGATTAGAGATCTCATCAACCATAATCACTATCATGGTTTCTCTATCACAGTTTGACACTAGGGACGTTACTATATATATACAACCAATAACATGAAGATAAACAATATATAATAACAAAAGTGCTTTTATTAATTATAATAAAGTTATTACATGAACTAAAATAGACTGTAAATGACCGGACCCGGTCGGATCGGGTTCAACCCGGTTGGGTTTAGGACACCTATTCAACAATCTCCCACTTGGACTAAAGCTAATCACCCATATGCCTAAGCCCTTGCATGTGAACATGTTTCTCATGATTCTCTTGTGATAATGCCTTGGTTAACAGATCAACTATGTTATCATCCGTGTAGACTTTCTCTATCTTTACATCTATTCTATCTACTATCTCTTTAATCAAGTGATAACGCCGTAGCATGTGTTTGGACTTCTGATGAGACCTTGGTTCCTTTAACTGAGATATCGCCTCATTGTTATCACAGTACAGTGGCATTGGACCTTCAATGGAGGGAACCACACCAAGTTCAGTAATGAACTTCTTCATCCAAACTGCTTCCTTCGGCTTCCGTTGTAGAGTTTGCAGTAGTCTCCTGCTTGGAACTCTTCCAGCTCACTGCTCCGTCGTTAAGCGTGAAAACAAATCCAGACTGTGACTTAAAGTGATCCTTGTCAGTTTGGAAACTGGCATCTGTGTAACCTCGTAATACTAAATCATCATTCCCGAAAACCAGGAACATATCCCTAGTACGTCTCATGTACTTGAGAACATTCTTGACAGCAACCCAGTGACCATCACCTGGGTTAGACTGGTATCTACTAGTCAAACTTAAAGGGTACGAGACATCTAGTCTAGTGCACAACATGGCGTACATGATGGACCCGATAGCCAAAGCGTAAAGGATCCTACTCATTTGCACCCTTTCCTCCTCTGTCTTAGGACTCATTCCCTTCGACAGGTAGACCCCATGTGACATGGGCAGCAATCCTCTCTTGGACTGCTCCATGCTGAATCTCTTCAGCATCTTGTCTATGTAGGTGGATTGCGATTGACCGAGCAACCTTTTAGATCTATCTCTACAGATTTTGATTCCTAGAATATAGGCTGCTTCACCCAAGTCCTTCATTGAGAAGTTCTTGGATAACCAAGCTTTGACTGACTGTAACATAAGCACATCATTCTCTATGAGCAATATATCGTCTACATAAAGCACTAAGAACACAATGGCACTCCCACTAACTTTCTTGTAAACACAAGGCTCATCTTCATTCTTGATGAAATCAAACTGTTTGATTATCTCATCGAAGCGAAGATTCCAACTCCAAGAAGCTTGCTTTAATCCATAAATGGATCTTTGCAGTTTTGACGGACCTTTTCTAGGCTATATAGATCCTAACCGGCAGTGTACCGGGTCAAACTGTAGTGCTAGTATGGTGAGTCAGAGTGTCGAATCCTCAGGGAAACCGTGGTAATTCTTTTAAGTGTGGTTAAACACCAAAGAGCGTTATTAACTCGATCTAAACCGCAATTTTATAACACACGATTACTACTATTCTACCGAACATAAAATAAATGCGTAATTTAACAGTTATTCTAATATAATATGTATAGATATATAAGTATATATAGATGTACATGGATTGCAAAAAAAAAAAAAAAAAAAAAAAAAAAAAAATATATATATATATATATATATATATATATATATATATATAAATATATAGATACCAATATATAGTCTAAACGAGATAATTTTATAGAACTAGCCAAAGTTTATATAATTGATTTATACGATCTTTTCCAGTAAACGGAATGTGCTCGATCTTTCCTTTTATATTAGGTCCATTTGAGTAAATGAAACGGTGCACTCCTGAGGTTAACAATTCCTCCTCACACGAGCGTATGAAATTGTCATATGTCATTGTCATCAGTTTAATCTCCACAACTGCCCCATGCTAATCTCAGTTAGTCTGAACAGTACCGAGTACAAATCTACCCCGGATAAAAGAGGTTATTCCGTTTGTCAGACGGCCGATGTTATTCAAAAGGCTCCGGTTGTCAGGCGGATCGATTTAACTTTCCGGTGTTAGTTTCAATTAAACCGTTGATTTTAACATTATTACGATCTTGAGCACAAATTTAATAAGATCCATCTTTCCCAAGACAAATCTGCCCCCGGGTAGGAAATAGGATTCCGTTGTCACGCTTTCGCACGGCCAATTTTACCCTCCGGTTTTTCTATCTTTTATCTCATATCCTAACTTCTCTGGTCAGTTCATCGTTAGGTTATATGGTGCGATTCATCTTGGTTAATTACGTCAATCCGAATATTATCAATACGTTGCAAAATAGAAAAAGATTCAATTAACTCAATTTTAGTCAATTTTACTTAGACAAAGACATTCCTTTACCAAAAAGATCGAAATAAAACGATTACATAACTTTGGCTAGTTATTAGATTTAACTTAAAAACATTATAATGACTAGAAAAATAAAAACAAACATAACAAACATAAATACTTTAGAAAATTTACCCGATTACAAATGCTGAATCAGAGTCGTATTCTTCCGGACATTACAACGACTTCAACAACACCGAACTTCCGATAATTTCCCGAGCATTACAACAATACTACGGTATTATTATTTTTGGCATAAGGCCTATTTACAAACTACTAAAGAAAATAAGAAGGAGGAGATATATATTGAGCCGGACCGGGCCGAGAGTAGGCCGGACTGGGCCGGTATCATGATTGAATCCACCCCCCTTGATTAATCAGCATGTGCAGCGTATGATTATGATATATATATATATATATATATATATATATATATATATATATAATTATTAAACTTCTAAAATTCAAATCTCGAGTTCCCGATCTCCAAACAACATGATTCAAGATCCATTGGAAAGCTCTTCGAATAATCTACAACTTTCATGAAGGACTCTTCTTTAGAAAATGTCGTTTTGATGAGCCATTCGTTTGTCGAAGACATTTCTCGATTACCACTTAATCAAATCGATTAGCCACTTGACCACTTCGATTGACCACTTGCCACTTAAGCAATTCGATTGACCGTTTAAGCTCCTGACACTCTCTAAATCCTTCCAGAGATAGGATTATACTTCAACATGTCGATTCTCGGGGTCTCGGCTTATAAATCTGCAATAAAATGCCACAAATACCCACGTAAATCGACACGACACTCCGATTTACTAAAATCGGTACAAAACGATAACTTTTCATTATTATTACTAACTTTTACTACTAACTATACTAAACTATAAAGATTAATATTTCATACTAATTATATCATAATTTCATATATTTTATATAGAATTCGTTGATAAAACATAATAATATAACGTATATTTAATCATATAAAAGTAGTATATCAACTACTCCCCACTTAGCTTTTGATCGTCCTCGAGCAAAAATAAGCGGTAATAAAAGATAATATAATTGATCAGATTATAATTTTTAATGTAATTTATATTGTCAATATTATAAATATATTACTTATTCTAATTTAAAATTGTAAGAAGACAAAAAGTGCATATAACTGAAATAGCTTAAACATCAAATATTATTTAGATGAAATTGTACGTGTAATACTTAATAAGTATAAATAAAATATTAGAATGATTTTTAATCGCAACTATTATGAAATCCTGGAATCGGAAACTTGGTCAGGTAGTCGACAAAAATGGCTTATAAAGTTTAGGCTCAAGATGTTGGTTAATCGGAAAAAGAAATCAAAAAGAGAAAGAGGCAAGTCGTATGTACCTACATCTTCAGATTTCTGATCAAAAAACAATCATCGATTAATAGCATCCTATTTTATTCCAACTATTTTTCAGATTTTTTTTTTCAATCAATCAAGAACTAAAAGCGTGAGTGTGTGTAGAAAATCAAACTTACAAGCATTGCTTCATCAAGATTGATCGGAGTATAAATCTTTCGATCGAAAATTACAAGTACGGTTTCCTTAAACTTGTAATCATTCTTGAGATCTTATGATTCGACTTTTTCTTTTTCATTCTATGCCTTCATTCCCAGCAATAGGACATTTCGAGATAATACCCTAGCTGGACTACTATCATCAGGCAATCGGGAGCTTTTAACCTCATAGTGATATAGGACATTTCGTGATAACACCCTACTGCACTCAAATCATTGGTAGCTACAACCGATATGTTCTTTTTATTTTTAGGTTGTCGATCAAAGATAAGGAAGATACCTGGTATTTGATTAATTCTGTGTAAATATGGTGCTTCGTTCTTAATTATTTTATAGAATATTAACATATCCGAACTCATTACCAAAATCGACTATATTGCAAGTGTCATGAGGTAAGATCGAATATACTAATACTTATCTAATTTTTCCAATCTCAGCATACACCAAAACTTAGCTTTTATGTCTTCATTTCTTTTCATAAGTACGTACAAACTTGCGGAATTTCAAAGGAAATGTAGACCAAAATTAGCTAAAGGTTGGTTACTTCTAGTTAATCACAATGGCCATTTCGAGTGAGGTCTTGATCACTCTAATCAAGGCTGAAGTAGGAACAAAAATTGGAAATTTATTTAGGTAGGCTATTTGGCTATAGTTTATATTTTTGTGGTGCCAAAAATTGTCATCCCTAGTCCAATTCCAAACTCATAATTTATATTGAAAATAAAATTATTCTAAAAATTTTACTTATAAATATCAACATACTTATATTTACTCAATTATATAACTTAAAATCTCATTAAAATTTAAATTAGACATAAAATATAATTATAATATATCTAATATACTTTACTTAAAAACTTATTCTTCCAAATTATATCATTTTTTATTCATATTTATATATTAACTACTTAAAAACTAATAAGTAATAAAAAAAATTGATAATTTTATAATTTATAACTATTTTTTCGAAAATTTTAATGAATTTTCTAACCTAACTCTACTCCCCACTTACGAAGTGGCATCGTCCCGATGTTCAATGAGTAGTAAAAAGTAGGTTTGAAAATAAAATTAAAATTATCTATTATCGTTATTATTTTGAGTTCATTCTTAGCGTATATTAATATATTGTTAAATAACAAACAAACTTAAAAAACTGAAACATATATATTAAACATGATAAAACTATTACAATTAAAGAAAAACTTAACTTAACTGAACTAGAAAGCTACAAACTTAACTTAAGTTAACTTATTAAAAACTTAAACCATCTTAAACTAACAACCAACAAACCATCTAAACTGTTGATGAACAACCCGGTGTATCAACCGGTAACATGCCAACTCTATTATCTCTAGACGGAAAAATTTCATCCGTCTCAAGCTCTCCAACTCCATTCATTTGAATACAAAGACGCGAAATCATCCAAGCATTAGGCATAGGCTTCCCCCTACTACCTCTTGTTATTGCAAATTCCAAAACTGTCCTCTGAATTAAAATACCCCAATCTATAAATTAACCAAATGTCAAAGCATATAGCAGAAGCATTTCGTTCTCGGCCAGGCTTGCAAAATCCCAGGTGGGAGACACCCTAGAATTAATAAAATGCTTCCACGCCTTTAGGTGTGGAAGTAAAGCACGTGTAGACATATCGTGATTTGTGTCGAAAAGTGGAAACAGACATTGGAAAGACTCATGCACTTTATTCAAATGATTATATGGATTTTGTAGTCCCCATTTCATCTCGAAATGTTGCATCGTAACAGGCGGAATTTCAAAAAGTTGGTTTATAATAGACGAAGAGAAGGGAACAGCCACTCCTCTTACCGAGACAATTTGAGTTATTTCAATCATAGGCGTCGTCATTAAGGCAGAATAAAATTCTCGAACAATCGAGATATTTATTCTTCCTCTTGGCGTACTTACAAACTTCTTCCAACCGAATCCTTGAATAACAGTTTTACCCCATCGATCTATCTTATCGAAATTTAAACCTTTCTCCAACTGGATTGGAGAATTAGCAAAACGAGGGTGTAAAATTATATTATCGTTAGATCCTCGTGATTCTGGACCTTCAGCTTCTGGTGTATTTGGTGCATATGAATTAACAGAAGGTGAGGATCGGTTTGACAATTTTAAAACCAGATGAAAAGTAAATAAAAAAAAATACAAGAAGGTAAACAGATAGAAAGTGAAATAAAGTGAAAGGAAATGGCATATCTTGCTCATATCTTTACTTGATTAAATAGATAGTAAAAAGCATATGTGGGTGCATTAGACGGACTCAAGAATGACTCATCTCTCTTTTCTTCACGGCTCGGGCCGAGAATAGGCCGGACCGGTCCGGCCTCAATTTCACTTCACCGAGGACAGAGGTAAAAGTCAAGTTGTGTTTTATTTTTTTACTTCTCACATGTGTAACAGTACATACACTTGCTTTGAAGATTTTTATAAAGGTTGAATTAAATTCATCTAACTTGATACAGACTGATAAAACGACACATTATATTTTGAAAACGACTTAGTAATGATGCAAAATTATTTTTGGGTTTTTATAGTTTATAAAAATTAAAACGATTTAGAATGAAAACCATATTTCGATAAAACGATTATAAAATGAAAATAAACGAAAACGAAAACAAACCAATATCTAAATGAAAATGTCGAATAAAACGTGCAGTAAAAATGTTTAATCAAACATAGTCATGAAATTCAATCTTCTTCATAGTCTCCCTCAGGATCAACATGAAAGCTTGAACTTGGAAACGACTGAGAAGCTGGCGGCTGAACTGTAGTCGTGGTCCTGACTGAACTATCAAGACCCATCGAACTCATGCCAGTCGTGATATGTGCAAACTCAGTGAATCCTCCCCAACTAGACATCGCTGGTCTCTGAATACCTGTCGAAAATACACCTGTACCACTCGATTGGCTCCCAAAAGGATATGACATTGGATGAAAGCTTGATGGTGGTGGAATAGGTGCTACACAATCTGGTAAGGTATACGGATCTGACTGACAAGGTGGATAGGCAGGATCATCAAAAGTAGGATTACGAAGCAACTGCTCGTTCCTCCTTAAACCTCTACGAATATCATCACACCACTGCCTATTACTTTCAGCATACAAAGCCATGTTGGCTTGACCACGTGCAACGTCTGATACTAAAGATTGAAACATATCATAAGTGATTGTGTTGGAGAAAGGAGTTTGTTGATGCTGACTAGAAAAAGATGGAAAAGAAGAAGATGTGAAAACTGGTGGAGCTGGCTGAGTTTGACGGCTTCTAATCAAAGAGCTTATCGTACCATCCGGAAGCCTAGTCAAACTTGGTCCAATCAGCGGTGCATCTGCCAGAGCTAACTTGTCATTAGGCAGGAATGGTACTCCCACCCTACGACATAAATCTGAGATAAAACAAGGGAAGTACAGATGACTCCCTGGTCTGGCGATGACGATGCTCTCGAAAATTCTTTTAAACATTACTTTTCCAACATCCACCTTTACATCATTTATCATCGCCCAAGCGATACAAACATCTTCTTTTCCAAAAGCAGTATGTTTACTAGAAGGATAGAGATTATGGCTAATAAATCTTTTAATCGCCCTTAAACCTCTAATACATTTCCCGTAGTTAAACCTGTTTTCAAACCACACAGCGGTTGAATCAAAAGCGTGCTGAGCTCTCAGGGCAGTCTGCTCAAAACTTGCAGGATCATCTAGATTCCAAACTACCCTGTAATCTTCATCATCAGGAAAAACTTCAACTCCTAAAATTGCATTTATGACGGCAGGGTTAAAAGGAACATTTCTAGTTCTTAGGGGTACAGTTTGCGACTTAGTAAGCTCATCATGTGACATAGTAGACAAAACCGAATAAAACTCAGCTACCAAAGTCGTGTTTATTTCCCCTTCTCTTCTGGCTGCTAGTTCTAACCACTGACGTCTCGTAAAAATATTTTTAACTTCATCACCTAAGTCATCCAAATCTAATCCTTTTTCAATCAAAACATCACATTTACTATAAATTCTTTGATACGCATTCTTAGCTTCTTGTGATGCTGTTTTATCGAAGCTTACGGCTTCTTCTTCAGGTGATAAAATTATTGTGCCTACGACCGGAGTTGATATAGGAATATTTGATTTCCGCTTTTTAGAGGCTTTTCTACTCGACTCAGCCATTCTACGATATTGGTAAAGCCAAACAACAACAAAAACAACAAAAAATAAAAATGTCACAACACACTCAAAAATTAAAACAGTTGAAATTAATCTAGAAAATTATGAAAAATACGAAATTGATAACTAAATGAACTAGATAATACCTTATAATAAAGAAAACGTTGAAAAGTAGGCCGGAAAAGTTGTAAAGTCGCCGGAAGAAATGGAGCTTGTTTTTTTTTATCCCTTTTGATTTTTGTAACTTTTGTGGAAGAGAGTAGATGAAAGGAGGAAGAAATCAAGTGGTGATGTAGTGTGAGATGGAATTCTATGGAAGAATTTAAAAAATTTTGAGTGGTGGGGTTTTGAGGTGTGGGGTGCGGCGGCAATATTAGGGAAGAAGAAGATGCAGAAGAAAAAGGGGTCCCCGTTTTTTTATGCTTTTAGACCCCGGATCGGTCCGGGTTAAGGCCGGATCGGTCCGTGCCCAATTTTTTCACTTTTTCCGAATTTTTTACTTTTTATGATTTTTATTTAAAAACTTATAAAAAAACTCTAATAAAACTTAATTAAACTTGATTAAAATCTTAAAAATAAAATTTGAAGGAAATCTTATAATTTTATAACAATTTCTAAAAATTTAATAAAATCTTTATAACACTTAATAAAAAGCTTATAAAAATTTAATAAATTTAGATTAACTCTTATAAAACATCTAAATTAAAACTAAAAAAAAACTTTTATAAAACTCCTCAAATTTCATAAAGATCCAATTTTATAAAATTTTCAGAAGTTATGCGAAAATTTTATAAAATAAAACATAAGAAAAGACTCGAAACTTAAGGGGTTCCTGATTCTTCGATTTCTAAATCTTCCAGAGTTCTGATATAACGTTCAATCAACCTAATTCCTAAAAACGAAGCATTTGAATTATCTCTTGGAATTCCATCGGGATTTTCGGATAACCACCTAATCGTTCCCTTCTTAACAATATTCAAACACTCATCCTGGGATTTGGTTGTGTTTTTCCCACAGCGTCCAACATGTTCACTTTTTCCACGGATTCTGCATCTCATCAGAAATTTTGCCCTTCTTTTTATTGCACTCCTTGATGTTCCATTACAAACTTCTTTCAATCTAATCTCTCTCAACAATTTCTTGTTTTGTTCAAAAACTAAAGCTTCTATAGCAAACACGGCATCTTTATCAAGACCTAATTTCAAAAGTAAAACAAAAACTCCTAATCTATCTAAAAAAAGACATCCAGTTCTTTTACGTCTATCCGGTAAAAGACGAAAAGAGTTTAAACATAAATAAAAACACAGAAAAGTAGAGTAAAGATAGATAGCACCTGGTATTCGACTGATTTCAGTTTCTCTGCTTTTCAGTTTTTTTTTTTTTTTTTTTTTTTTTTTTTTTTCTGCTTTCTCAATCTGTCGGTGGATCAATCAGTAGCATTACTTCTTCTTTCAGTGTGATTCCTTCTCCCTCCACAAATAACTTTACTCTGTGGCCATTGGCTATAAAAGTTGTATTTCCATCAGTTAGTTCAACAGCTCCAGATTTGTAAACTCGTGTTACTTTAAATGGACCTGTCCATCTCACTTAAGCTTACCTGGAAACAACTTTAAACGTGAATTGTACAAGAGCACTCGATCACCTACATGGAACTCACGTTTAAAGATTCTCTTATCATGGAAAGATTTCGTGCGTTCCTTGTAGATTCGAGCATTTTCATAAGAATCGAGACGAAATTCTTCTAGTTCTGTTAATTGAAGCAATCTATGATCACCGACGTGACCTTAGGATCGAAATTCGAAATCTAATAGCCCGAAGGCTCGGTGTTCTAACTCAAGCGGGAGATGACAAGACTTACCAAAGACTAGCTTATAGGGAGAACAACCAATTGGTGTTTTAAAAACGTTCGTACGCCCATAATGCATCATCTAATTTAATCGCCAGCTTTTTACGATTTGAATCCACTGTTTTCTCCACGATTCTTTTGATTTCTCTATTTGACACCTCTACCTGTCCACTGGTTTGCGGATGATAGGGTGTTCCTAGTTTATGCGTTACACCATATTTTTCAACTATCTTAGTAAATGGTCTATTACAAAAATGTGACCCTCTATCACTAATGATTGCCCTCGGAATGCCATATCTGGTAAATATATTTTTTTTAAGAAATCGTATGACAACTTTGGTATCATTAGTGGGAAGAGCTTCAGCTTCTACCCATTTCGAGACATAATCTACCATTACAAGAATAAATCTTTTTCCAAAAGATATAGGGAAAGGTCCCATGAAATCTATACCCCAAACATCAAATAATTCACATTCTAAAATAGGTTGCATAGGCATTTCATGTTTTTTAGATATATTTCCCCATTTTTGACAAGATTCACAAGATTTAACATACTTATAAGCATCTCTATATAGTGTAGGCCAATAAAAACCACATTGTAAAACTTTAAAAGAAGTTTTCCAACCTCCATGATGACCTCCTGCCTCACGATCATGACAAAATGATAAAACACTTAAAATTTCATTATCAGGCACACATTTTTCGATTATCCCATCCGAACATTTACGGAAAAGGTACGGTTCCTCCCGGTAATAAAATTTTAAGTCGTAAAAGAACTTCTTTTTCTCGTTGCCAAGTCCAATGAGACGGAATATAATCACGGAGTTAAGTAATTAATGATATCTCCAAACCAAGTTGACATTTCCTTAGAAGGAATTCTATTCTTTAATAACTTGCATGGTTGAAGGAGTATCTATTATAAACATGTTGTTCATCGGAAATGAATCTTTAATTTCATTTCTTATTTCTTCATTATTTTCCATTCTACTTAGATGATCTGCTACTACATTCTCACTTCCTTTTTTATCTTTAATTTCAATATCGAATTCTTGAAGTAAGAGAATCCATCTAAGAAGACGAGGTTTAGCATCTTTCTTACTTAGTAAATACTTCAGTGTTGAATGGTCTGTATAAATTATTACCTTAGAACCAACAATATACGATCGAAACTTATCTAAGGCAAAAATCACAGCCAACAGTTCTTTTTCTGTAGTTGCATAATTAAGTTGAGTGCGTTTAATGTGTGAGATGCATAGTAAATAGCTTTGAGAATTTTGTTATATCTTTGACCTAAGACAGCTCCTACAGCTAAATCACTTGCATCACACATAATCTCAAACGGCAAACTCCAATCTGGTGCTACTAGCACTGGTGCAGTAGTCAACCTCGCTTTTAAGGTCTGAAAGGCTTCCATACATTTACTATCAAAGTTAAAAGGTACTTCCTTTTCAAGTAAATGACTTAGAGGCTTTGCTATTTTTGAAAAATCTGCAATGAACCTTCTATAAAAACCTGCATGTCCGAGAAATCCTCTTAGAGTTCTTAAATTAACTGGTGGAGGCAACTTTTCAATTACTTCGACTTTAGCTTTATCAACTTCGATACCTTCTTCAGAGATTCTATGTCCTAAAACAATCCCTTCTGATACCATTAGATGACATTTTTCCCAGTTTAGTACTAGATTGGTATCTTCACAGCGTTGTAACACTCGTTCTAAGTGTAACAAACAAACATCAAATGAGTCTCCGTAAACACTAAAGTCATCCATAAAAATTTCTAAGAATTTCTCAACCATATCAGCAAATATAGCCATCATACACCTTTGAAACGTAGCTGGTGCATTACATAAACCAAACGGCATTCTTTTATAAGCGAAAGTTCCATAAGGATAAGTGAAAGTAGTTTTTTCTCTATCTCCTGCTGCAATGAATATCTGTAAATATCCTGAATAACCATCTAAGAAATAGTAATACTTATGTCCACTTAAACGTTCCAACATCTGAACTATGAATGGAAGTGGATGATGATCTTTCTTAGTATGATCATTAAGTTTCCTAAAATCAATGCACATTCGATAACCTGTAATCTCTCTTGTCGGAATCCATTCATTCTTTTCATTCTCTTTCACTGTGAAACCTCCTTTCTTTGGTACCACTTGAGTTGGACTAACCCATTCACTATCTGATATGGGAAAAATTATCCCCATTTCTAATAGCTTAATGACCTCTTTCTTAACAATTAAGCGCAAATTTGGGTTGAGGCGGCGTTGCGGTTGAATACAAGGTTTAGCATCTTCCTTCGAATTATTTTATGAACGCAAATCTCGGGGCTAATACCTCGAATATCGGCAGCTTGTCCATCCAAAAGCTTTCTTATGCTTTTTCAACATTCTAAGTAATTGATCTTCTTGTTGCTCGTTAAAGATGATGAAATAATAACCGATAATAGATTATTAGTTTCAAGAAAAGCATACTTGATTTAAAGGTAACGGTTTCAATTCCGAGATTCTTAGGTGGATCTTCCGAGAGATGGTTTAAGAAGCTCGGTCCTTCTAGTTCTAATTCCAAATACTTATGCCATGATGGTTTAAAAGTAAAACTTCCTTTATCTAGAGAAAGGATTATCTCTTTCATTTCGGTGTCTTCCTCATCTTCCTTATAGTTAGACAAAGTTAAGCATTCTTCTAATCTGTCTTCAAAAGTTGGTAACTGAATATCATAGACAGAATGAATATCTTCTATAAAAGAACATGATTATGGTGATCTGTATGGATGGTTCATAGCTTTGAAAATATTGAAAGTAACTTCATCTTCATTGACTCTCAGAATTAACTCTCCTTTTTGGACATCTATTAAAGTTCTTCCTGTAGCTAGAAATGGTCGACCTAAGATAAGTGGCGCTGAATATCCTTCTTCCATTTCCATAACTACGAAGTATACTGGAAAATAGAACTTGTCTACTTTAACCAATACGTCCTCAATAATTCCTTTAGGGTATTTAATCGATTTATCTTCCATTTGTAGAGTCATTTCAGTCTTAGTAAGCTTTCCTATGCCTAGCTTTTTATAATCCTCATAAGACATGAGATTTATACTAGCTCCAGGATCACATAAGACCTTCTTAAACGAAATCCTCCAATTTCACATGGGATGGTAAAACTTCCGGGATCTTTCGTTTAGGTGGTAACTTATCGCAAAGCTGAGAACATTCTTCATTTAGGCATATATTCTCATATTCCTCTAATTTTTTCTTGTTTGACGAATATCTTTCAGAAACTTTCCATAAGCAGGCATACTAATTAGAGCTTCGATAACAGGGATATTAACATGAATATGACGAAAAGTATCAAGGAAACGAGCATACTTCTGATCAGTTCTAATCTTTTTAATTTGATCTTTAGGTGGGTAAGGTAAAGATTCTAAATCTACAACCTTTGATCCCAAAGTCATTTTCTCTTTTCCTTTTTCCTTAAACTTTTGAGTATTACTTGATCGCCAAGTATCATGATCTTGATTTTTTTCTTTTAAAACATTCCCTGAATCAATCTCTACTTCAGATTTCTTCAGTTCTTCTTGTTTTTCATCCTTGTTTTCATTATCTTCTATTCTAACATGTTCTTTGAATAAATTCCTTAAATCTTTATCCATGGGATCTTTCAAAATCCTAGGGATTTTTACCCATTTCTCACCTTCATTCTCAGGTTCCAAACTTCTATTCCTTTTCAAGAAATTCTCTATAATTTATTCTTCCTCATTAGTGAATTCAAGTTCATCTTTAGTTTCATCATTTTTTCCATCTAAATCATTTTCTACTTCATTATTTCCGAAGTTTTCTACTCTATTACTACCACAGAGTTTCCTACTTCTCGTAACTACAACATTTACCTCTCTTGGGTTTCTTTCAGTATTGCTTGGTAATCCTCCAGGAGGTCTACTGTTATTACGTTCACCTTCCCTACTCATGTGATCTTCCATATTCCTTAATGAGGCTTCTATCGTTCTCATTCTGGTATCATGTCCACTCATAGATGTTTTCATTGAACTCATATCTTTAGTGACTGTACCAATAGAAGTCATCATTGTTTCTATATTCTTAGCTTGAGTAGATACTACACCCATCATATTTTCCATTAGTTTCTCCCATTTTTCAACCCTTCCTTCGGAGTTGAGTTGAACTTTGAGTTCTTGGTATACTTTGAGTGGTATGTTGAGGATAGGATCTAGGTAATGATTGTAAATTCGATTAGATGTATTTTCTTGATAAACTTGATTATTATTCATGTTCCTATACGGAACTGGATATGGCGGTTGTCCTTGCTTACTAGGGTTTTCAGACCATCGATAAGTAGGGTGATCTCTTCTAATAGCATTAAACGAGTTTGAATATGCATTGTTCAAATTCCTATGCTGCTGAAGAAAACTCACCTCCTCTCTTGAATATCCTGTTGGTTCTTCGATCCCTAATGACATATTATCCTGATTTGAGTATTCAGTTGGTGTACTATTTTCTGAACTTTGGTTTTTGTTTGATTGTAGGCCATCAAATTTCCTACTCAAAATTTCTAAATGTGCTAGAACTTCCGTATTAGATGTACATTCTCCTGCAAAAGCTACTTTTCTGGTGCTAGAACCGGTTTCCCACATTCTGTTATTTTTGGAAATCTTTTCTATAGCATCGTAAACTAATTGAGTTTCACTCATCATTAAAGAACCACCACATGCATGATCTACATCCGCACGTGAATCTTTTCTTAATTTACGACGAAGAGTTGAATTTGCATATCTAAGGAATAACCATGGTCGGGACAGAGCTCTTAACAATTTTTTAAATCTTTCCCAGGCATTCCCAAGTGTTTCTTCGGATCCTTGTCTAAAGTTAGCAACCTCGACTTTTAATTCCAAATTTCGTCCGGAGTGAAATATTGTTTCGTAAATTCGGTTTGAATATCCTCCCAACTAGTAAGTGAATGATGTGGAAGAGACATAAACCAATCTCGGGCTCGTCCTTTTAAAGAAAAAGGAAACATAGTCATCCTCGTTAGTTCCTTATGAGCACCTTGACTTTTGGCTGTATTGCACAGTTCTTCAAAAAGATAGAGATGATGATGTGGATCTTCATCATCCTCTCCTAGGAATTGGGCTCTTGCGTCAATTAAACCAAAAAGATGAGATTTAATTTCGAAATTATTCGCTCCTTCATTAGGTAAAAGTATGGGATTATTAGTCTGGTTTCTTCTTATGGTTTGATCACAGATAGGTCTCGGGTTTGGTGGGTTATTACGATTATTCTGGTTCCGATCTTGATTATTTCTATTATTATGATTTTGATTATTATTATTAGGGTTAACAGGGTGTTGTCCATGCCCTAGAGCATGTTCTAGCCCTTGTTCAGGTGTTTCATCACTGATTTCAGCCATTCTTGTATTTTTGTTTGAAGATGATTCGTCAGGATTTCCCTGACTAGTATGACCACGTTTACTCTCTACTCTTAACTGCCTTTCGTAAGTGTTTATGTCAGGCTTATAAGGAGTGAGCGGGGCCTTACCACTTCTGGTCATCAACTAACGAAAATAGAAAATACTCGACTTTTGGTAAAAGAAGAAAATTGGTAACTAAAAGAAAGTAGAAACCAACGAAAAATAAAATAGAAATGAGATAAGAAAAAGTGTTGACTTATTCTCGAGAATTTTGAGCTAATACAAGTAGTAACCATAGAGACAAAGAAAGAAATTAGTGACGTGTGTCCCCGGCAACGGCGCCAGAAAGCTGAAGGACCTTTTCTAGGCTATATAGATCCTAACCGGCAGTATACCGGGTCAAACTGTAGTGCTAGTATGGTGAGTCAGAGTGTCGAATCCTCAGGGAAACCGTGGTAATTCTTTTAAGTGTGGTTAAACACCAAAGAGCTGTTATTAACTCGATCTAAACCGCAATTTTATAACACAGATTACTACTATTCTACTGAACATAAAATAAATGCGTAATTTAAAAGTTATTCTAATATAATATATATAGATATATAAGTATATATAGATGTACATGGATTGCAAAATATATATATATATATATATATATATATATATATATATATATATAAATATATAGATACCAATATATAGTCTAAACGAGATAATTTTATAGAACTAGCCAAAGTTTATATAATTGATTTATACGATCTTTTCCAAGTAAACGGAATGTGCTCGATCTTTCCTTTTATATTAGGTCCAATTGAGTAAATGAAACGGTGCACTCCGAGGTTAACAATTCCTCCTCACACGAGCGTATGAAATTGTCATATGTCATTGTCATCGGTTTAATCTCCACAAGCGCCCCATGCTAATCTCGGTTAGTACGAACAGTACCGAGTACAAATCTACCCCGGATAAAAGAGGTTATTCCGTTTGTCGGACGGCCGATGTTATTCAAAAGGCTCCGGTTGTCGGGCGGATCGATTTAACTTTCCGGTGTTAGTTTCAATTAAACAGTTGATTTTAACATTATTACGATCTTGAGCACAATTTTAATAAGATCCATCTTTCCCAAGACAAATATGCCCCCGGGTAGGAAATAGGATTCCGTTGTCACGCTTTCGCACGGCCAATTTTACCCTCCGGTTTTTCTATCTTTTATCTCATATCCTAACTTCTCTGGTCAGTTCATCGTTAGGTTATATGGTGCGATTCATCTTGATTAATTACGTCAATCCGAATATTATCAATACGTTGCAAAATAGAAAAAGATTCAATTAACTCAATTTTAGTCAATTTTACTTAGACAACATTCCTTTACCAAAAAGATCGAAATAAAACGATTACATAACTTTGGCTAGTTATTAGATTTAACTTAAAAACATTATAATGACTAGAAAAATAAAAACAAACATAACAAACATAAATACTTTAGAAAATTTACCCGATTACAAATGCTGAATCAGAGTCGTATTCTTCCGGACATTACAACGACTTCAACAACACCGAACTTCCGATAATTTCCCGAGCATTACAACAATACTGCGGTATTATTATTTTTGGCATAAGGCCTATTTACAAACTACTAAAGAAAATAAGAAGGAGGAGATATATATATATATATATATATATATATATATATATATATATATGTATATATATTGGTACACCGATTGCTCTGCATTAGAGGCTCCTTTTATAGATGAAAGTCATTGAGCCGGACCGGGCCGAGAGTAGGCCGGACGGGCCGGTATCATGATTGAATCCACCCCCTTGATTAATCAAAGCATGTGCAGCGTATATATATATATATATATATATATATATATATATATATATATATATATATATATATATATATATATATATATATATATATATATATATAATTATTAAACTTCTAAAATTCATATCTCGAGTTCCCGATCTCCAAACAACATGATTCAAGATCCATTGGAAAGCTCTTCGAATAATCTACAACTTTCATGAAGGACTCTTCTTCAGAAAATGTCATTTTGATGAGCCATTCGTTTGTCGAAGACATTTCTCGATTACCACTTAATCAAATCGATTAGCCACTTGACCACTTCGATTGACCACTTGACCACTTAAGCAATTCGATTGACCGTTTAAGCTCCTGACACTCTCTAAATCCTTCCAGAGATACGATTATACTTCAACATGTCGATTCTCAGGGTCTCGGCTTATAAATCTGCAATAAAATGCCACAAATACCCACGTAAATCTGACACGACACTCCGATTTACTAAAATCGGTACAAAACGATAACTTTTCATTATTATTACTAACTTTTACTACTAATTATACTAAACTATAAAGATTAATATTTCATACTAATTATATCATAATTTCATATATTTTATATAGAATTCGTTGATAAAACATAATAATATAACGTATATTTAATCATATAAAAGTAGTATATCAAGTTTACACACCATCCTGGCGTCATTGGTTGTGAAACCCTCAGGTTGTGTCATATACACCTCCTCAGACAGGTTCCCATTAAGAAAATCTATTTTCACATCCATCTGCCAGATTTCGTAATCATGGTATGCTGCAATAGCGAGCAAAATTCTAATGACAGGCGAAAAGGTTTCGTCATAGTCAACTCCTTGTCTTTGCTTATAATCTTTTGCCACTAACTTAGCCTTGTAGGTAGTGACGTTACCGTCCATGTCGGTCTTTCTCTTAAAGACCCATTTACACCCTATAGGAACTGTCAGTAAAGTGACTTAAACTCTACATTTTGGTGGAACCAATCTGAAGACTCGGTGAGTGATGGTCGGTGAGAAGTGTGTTCAATTACGTGCATCGGTAGGGTGGAGTCTGCGAGCTTCGTCGGCGGGGTAACTATCGGCGGGGTGATAGTCGCGTGTACTCGAATACATCGGGGTCCCACATCTGCTAATTCTGTTATGTGACAGCTATACAGTGTCATTAAAAGGAGGACACGTGTAGGGGTATTTATGGTGCATCAGACAAAGATTCCTTGCGGCTAAGGTTTAGGGATTTGTGCCTATAAATACAGTTGTTGTCTCATTGTCTGTTTGTGTTGAAATCTGTAAAATTCAGTGCATAATAAAATATCTCTTTTCTGCCCGTGGTTTTTTTACCTCTCCCACTGAGGGGTTTTCCACGTTAAATCTGTGTTCTTCTTGTTTCTGTTTTCTCCTTTGATTATTAACGTTTGATTGCATCTATTTCTTGCATCTGAAGTTATCTCCATCAGTTTCATAACAAGTGGTATCAGAGCAAGGTTTTTTTTGGAGAAAACAATCTGTACGATCAACTTCATCTTCACCAAGGCCTTCAGCAAGGTGCTAGGATCTGTGATAAAGTTGTGATCTTTAGCAAGAAAAGATGTCAGCAGTAAACGTGAAAATCGATAAATTTACGGGGAAGGAACAGTTTTGGTCCGTGGCAAATCAAGATGCGTGCCTTGTTGAAACAAAGTAGGGTTTATGGAATCCTTTATCGACAAACCAAATACAAAAAAAAGCAGATTATGCCGATCTGGAAGAGAAAGCACATTCAACCATCATGTTGTGCTTATCGATGATGTTATCACCGAGGTTCTTTGAGGAAGACACCGCAGCCAAGTTGTGGAAGAAGCTAGAAAGCTTGTATATGACCAAGTCACTGACCAACAAGCTGTTGTTGAAACAGAGGTTGTTCAGTTTGAAGATGCATGAAGGGAGTCTACTGAGGGAATATCTGGACCAGCTGAACACAATATTACTTGATTTAAGGAATATTGATGTTAAAATTGAGGATGAAGATGCAGCCCTAATCCTGTTGGTGTCATTACCGGCATCATATGAAAACTTTGTGTAGTCTTTTATAGTTGGGAAGGATACAGTAGCCTTGAAGGATGTGAGGTCTGCCTTACATGCCAGGGAGCTTAGACACAAGGGCTTGGGACGGACGGTCAAAGCTCTTTGGGCTAGTAGCTAGCAGCAATAGTGGAAAAGGATATGGGCAGAAGAAGAAAAAGAAGTCTGGGTCCAAAGGTCCTAAGTCTACTGATGTCTGTAATTATTGTAAGGAGCAGGGACATTGGAAGTCCAATTGTCCAAGGAAGAAGAAACAGCAGGAAGGCAATTCTGGCACAGCAGCTTTGGCTACTGAGCAATCTGATGAGGATCTGGTTCTAGTTGTAGGGGATTCTACACACCACAATGATGTGTGGATACCGGATTCGGAGCATCCTACCATATTTGTCCAAACGGGGAGTGGTTTTCTACTTATGAGCGGATGGATGGTGGTCAAATCTATATGGCCAACGGCAAGGTTTGCAAAGTTGTGGGAATTGGCTCGGTAAAGTTAAGGACGAGAGGATGGTAAATTTCGTACACCGCAAGATGTAAGACATGTTCCACGAGATGACCAAGAATTTGGTATCTCTCAGTCTACTGGACAGCAAGGGGTTCAATTTCAAGGGCGAAGGTGGACGGTGAATGTCTTCAAAGATTCAATTGTAGTCCTCAAAGGCATCAAGAGGGAACCTTGTATATATTACAAGGATCTATGTATACGGCACCGCCGCTCGTTGCATCCTCGGCCAGTTCACCGATCTCGGCGAGACTCGGATGTGGCACATGAGACTAGGTCGCATGGGTGAAAGGGGTATGCAGATTCTTTCTTCGGCAGGTTTTCTTGGGGGATATAAGGTCAAGAATCTGGACTTTTGTGAACATTGTGTGTTTGGGAAATTGCATAGAAGTAAGTTCTCAGCAGGGTTGCACAACACAAATGCATCACTTGATTATATCCATTCGATTCTTTGGGGTCCATCAAAAGTTGAATCATTGGGTGGTCACGGATATTTTGTGTCATTCATAGATGACTATTCAAGGATGATTTGGGTGGTGATGATGAAGAACAAAAGTGATGCATTCGGTAACTTCAAGCGTGGAAGGCCCTAGTGGAAAATCGGTTAGGCAAGAAAATCAAGAAGCTTCGTACAGATAATGGTCTGGAATTCTGTTGGACGGATTTTGATTCATTTTGTGCGGTGAGGGTATTGCCGGACATCATACCGTAAGGAATACACCTCAGCAGAATGGTGTGGTGAAACGATGAATCAAACTCTACTTGGAGAGGGCAAGATGTATGCTTTCTCAAGTTTGGTTTATCAAGGAGATTTTGTGCAGAGGCTGTAAAAACAGCTTGCTACTTAATCAACGGAGTCCTCACACAGGGATCAATCTCAAGACACCGTTTGAGATGTGGTCAGGCAAGCCTGCTGACTACTCAGTTCTAAGGGTTTTTTGGAAGTACAGCTTACAATCATGTTAGTGAAGGGAAGTTGGAGCCAAGAGCTAAGAAGGGAGTGTTTGTAGGGTATGGTGATGGAGTGAAGGGATATAGAATTTGGTCATCAGCAGAGTCTAGAGTAATTCTCAGCAGGGATGTTGTGTTTGATGAAAATTCTATGTTAAACTCATCAGTGGGGAGGTCTACTGAATATGAAACCAGTGCTGAATCTGATAGTGTTGAGAAACATGTGGAGCTTCAGGTGGAGTCTACCGATATGCAACAATCAGTGGACTCAAATCAACACTATACTGATCTGGATAATGAACCGAGAATCGATCAAAGCCGACCCTGCGAGACCTCGGTAGGGCATCATACAAACATTAATCGGCGAGTCTAGCGCCGGCGGTGCCTAGAAGATCTAATGTTGGGATACCTCCAAGGAGATATGGGTATGATGATTTGTTTGGATATGCACTCCAAGTTCTTTGAAGAAGTAGAGGTTCTTGAACCTACTACTTACGGGGAAGCGATGACATGTACGAAGCATCCCGGTGGCATGCGCCATGGGAGATGAAATAGAGTCATTGTTGAAGAATCAGACTTGGGAATTAGTCAAACAGCCTACTGACAAGGGAGTTGTGACTTGTAAATGGATTTTCAAGAAAAAGGAAGGAATTACAAAGGCAGAAGGGATCAGGTATAAGGCACGTTTGGTTGCAAGAGGATTCAGTCAAAAGGAAGGAGTTGACTTTGATGAAATATTTTCACCAGTGGTTAGACACACTTCAATCAGGGTGTTACTAGCAATGGTGGCACAGCAGGATCTGGAACTTGAGCAATTAGATGTGAAAACCGCTTTTCTACATGGTGAGGTGGATAATGAGATATACATGACACAGCCTGAGGGTTTTCAAGTTCCTGGTAAGTAAAATTATGTTTGCAATTTGAAGAAATCATTGTATGGTTTGAAGCAAGCTCCAAGGCAGTGGTATAAAAGGTTTGACAATTTCATGCTTCCGCAGGGTTACAGCAGAAGTCCTTATGACTGCTGTGTTTACTACAGTCTGCTAAAGATGGATCATATATCTATCTTGTTCTGTATGTGGATGACATGCGATAGTTTGACAAGGAAGTCGATGTTCAAAATCGAAGAACCTTCTCGGTCTTGAATTTGAAATGAAGGATTTGGGTGCGGCCAAGAAAATTTTGGGGATGGAGATCTAGAGAGATAGGAGTCGAAGAAGTTGTTCTCGTCTCGGCGGGGTTATGTGCGAGAAGATATTGGCCAAGTTTGGGATGTCCGTTGCAAAACCAATAGATACTCCTATGGCATCAAATGTTCATTTGTACGTTTATGCTTCACGATCGGTGAAGAGAAGGAGTATATGTCAAAAGTTCCCTATGCTAGTGCGGTTGGTAGTCGATGTATGCCATGGTATGCACTAGGCACGATACGGCTCGGGCGGTCGGTGTTGTCGCGGGTTCATGGCTCAACCTGGAAAGGAACAACGGAAAGATGTTAAAAGGATATTCGGGTATTCGAGAGGTAGGTACGGTGATGTTGGTCCCATTTATGGAGGTGATGCGGTACGGTCACATGCTACTGCGTGATGCGATTATGCGGGTGATGTTGACGGTAGAAAATCAATGATTCGGTTATGTGTTTACATTGGGAAATGCGGTGGTCGGTGGAAAGCTACTCTTCGGGCTACGGTAGCCTTATCAACTGCGAAGCGAATATATGGCTCTTACTGAAGCAGCTAAGGAGGGTATCTGGTTGAAGGGGCTAGTCAGTGATTTGGGGTTGCATCAGGATCAGGCTGAGATATATTGTGACAGTCTAAGTGCAATATGTTTAGCCAAGAATCAGGTTCATCATGACAGAACCAAGCATATTGATGTCAGGTATCATTTCTTGAGGAATGAGAAGAGGGTTGTGGTGAAGAAGATTGGCACAAAGGAGAATCCTGTGGATATGTTCACTAAACCAATTCGGCAGAGTAAGTTCCAGCTTTGTCCGGACTTGCGAATATTCAAAGCTTGTAATCTGTTTTTGGAAACTCTGCGAAGGCGGATCGGTGGAGTGGATCTTGTGGAGATAGTACGGTACAAGTACTTCGGCATTGACGAATGCATACGGTACAAGTACATCCGGTTATGCAATGTTTTGACTACAGGGAGAGTTGAAGTCAAGGTGGAGATTTGTCGGTAAAGTGACTTAAACTCTACATTTTGGTGGAACCAATGCGAAGACTCGGTGAGTGATGGTCAGCTGAGAAGTGTGTTCAATTCTGTGCATCAGTAGGGTGGAGTCTACTGAGCTTCTGTCAGCAGGGTAACTATCAGCAGGGTGATAGTCTGTTGTGTACTCGAATACAACAGGGTCCCACTACCCGTTATGTGACAGCTATACAGTGTCATTAAAAGGAGGACACGTGTAGGGGTATTTATGGTGCATCAGACAAAGATTCCTTGCGGCTAGGGTTTAGGGATTTGTGCCTATAAATACAGTTGTTGTCTCATTGTCCGTTTGTGTTGAAATCTATAAAATTCAGTGCATAATAAAATATCTCTTTTCTGCCCGTGGTTTTTTTACCTCTCCCACTGAGGGGTTTTCCACGTTAAATCTGTGTTCTTCTTGTTTCTATTTTCTCCTTTGATTATTAACGTTTGATTGCATCTATTTCTATTTCTTGCATCTGAAGTTATCTCCATCGGTTTTATAACAGGAACTATTCCTTCAGGTGGATCAGCTAAGTTCCAAACTTGGTTGCCTTTCATGGATTCCATTTCAGAATTCATGGCTTCTAGCCATTTCTCTTTGTCATGCCTTAATAGCACTTCCTTATAAGTTTTAGGGTCCTCATTCTTCCATAAGATACACGCAGTGTACCTTTCAGGTTCACGGCATTCCCTGGTGGATCTTCGAGGTGCTAGTGTGTCTACGGTAGAGGTTGGCATCATATTTGTGTGTGGCGTCTCCTCTACTTCCATCAACTGACTCTTATCCGTAAGTGGTTCTTGAATTTCTTCAAAATCAATCTTACTCCCACTGACCCTATCCAGAATAAACAAATTCTCCAGAAAGTGGTCAGTCCTGGAAACAAACACCTTTTGTTCCTCAGGGTGGTAAAATTGGTATTCTCTAGTTTCTCTAGGATAACCCACAAATAGACATTTGTATGATCTAGCCTCTAATTTGTCAGGTATCATCCGCTTCACGTAAGTCGGACAACCCCAAGGTTTAAGATATGCCAGACTTGGTTTTCTCTTATGCCATACCTCATATGGAGTAGAGTCAACCGTCTTTGATGGAACTCGGTTCAGTGTATATGATGCGGTTTCTAGAGCATACCCCAAAAATGATTTTGAGAGAAGTGCGTAGCTCCTCTTGGATCGTACCATGTCTAAAGGTACGGTTCCTCCTCTCAGACGCGCCATTCATCTGAGGCATTCCGGAAGGGGTCCATTCAGGTAGAATCCCATTCTTCATCTAGGTATTCTCCACCTCGATCGGATCAAAGTGTTTTGATTTCTTTACCTAGTTGTTTCTCAACCTCACTTCTGAATTCTTTGAACTTTTCAAAGGCCTCGGATTTATACTTCATTAATTATATATAACCATAGCGTGAACGGTCATCAGTGAAGGTGATAAAATAAGAGTATCCTTCTTTGGCTTGAATTGACATTGGGCCGCACACATCTGTATGTATGAGCTCAAGCAACTCATTTGATCATATCCCTTTGCCACTAAAAGGTGACTTGTCATCTGCCAAGCAAACAAGCTTCGCATGTATCAAACGACTCGTAATCGAAATGATCGAACATTCCATCTTTATGTAATTTGGAAATGCGATTCTTATTTATATGGCCAAGTCTACAATGCCATAAGTAGGATTCATTCAAGTCATTTGTTTTGGCTTTCTTGTTGTTTATATTAAGTACGTCAATATTCACATCTAATATGTAGAGACCATTGCTAAGTATGCCAGTACCATAAAAAATTCGATCACGTGAAAAAGAACAACATGTATTCTCAAACGTAAAAGAAAATCCTTCAACATCCAATGCAGAAATAGAAATACTGCTCTTCGTAAGAGCAGGAACAAAATAACAGTTATTAAATTCTAGTACTAGCCCACTGGGCAATGAATGAAAAGAAACTCCTACAGCTAGCGCAACAACACTAGCTCCCTTCCCAACGCATAGGTCCACCTCTCCTTTCCTTAGTTCTCTAGTTCTTCTTAGTGCCTACATATTTGTACAAATATGAGAACCACAACTAATATCTAATACCCAGTGGTTAGACTTAGAAGAAGCAATATTGATCTCAATCATAAACATACCTGAAGTCGAAGCATCAAAATGCTTCTTCTTGGTACTCAAGAAGCCTTTGCAGTTTCTCCTCCAATGTCCGGTCTCACCGCAATGGAAGCAAGCATCCGTGGATTTGTCTTTGGCTATCTTAGGTGTTGGCTTCGGTGCAACCTTCGCCTTCTTGGACATCTTTTATGCTTTTGCCTTGCCCTTGCTTGAAGTGACCAGCAACACTTGCTTTCCTTCCCCACTATAGTGCCCTCGGCAGTTTTCAACATGTTCAATAACTCCGCAAGGGAGCAATCTATCTTGTTCATGTGATAATTCATCACGAACCGTGAGTATGAATCAGGTAGAGATTTTAGAATTAAGTCAATACTCAACTCTCGTTCCAACTTGTGGCCCAGCTTCCCAAGCCTCTCTATGTACCTGATCATTTTAAGCACGTGTGATCCCACAGCAGTCCCGGATGCCATCTTACAACCAAACAGGGCATTCGAGACCTCGTATCTCTCAGTGCGAGACTGAGAAGCATAGAGTTCCTTTAGGTGAACCATGATTGAGTAGGCGTCCATGGACTTATGATGTTTCTGCAGTTTAGGTGTCATAGAAGCAAGCATGATACATGTAGCATTAGTACCGTCAGAACAGTGCTTGTTATACTTCTCGACAGCATCTACGTAGCCGAGCCCTCTGTGGTCTTTTCCGGTAGGGCTTCGTCCAAGACATAGCCAATCTTCTTGTGCCGCAAAACGATTTTGAGGTTTCTTTCCCAATCGAGAAAATTGGTTTCGTCAAGCTTATTGTCGATGATAAAACGAAGGTTCAATTTGTTTGACATTTTCTACAATAATCAATAAAGATAAAATAAGTAAAAGTTCATGTATTCAAAACCCTAAAATTGCACTAAAAATTTTAATTCGGTTTTGCTCCCACTAGCCAACTATTCTCAATTGGCTTTCAAGAATTTGATTAATTCCTTAGTGGCTGGGATCCCTTCTAGTTGTCTCGATTCCCGACGAGGGCCGATCAACCGAGATAATTTCGAAAGCTAGGTACTCCTACCAGTCGCATCATATGCGTCTCCCAGTGGTTGACAAGTCAACTCTTTGACGATTCACATCTTTATGGGATAGTCAACCACTTGTCTCTAAAATCAGACGGTCCTGACGATGGCCAATCACCGTAAGATTCTAGTCGAGTCGTAACCCAAATATTCATGAGATCTCGTAACGATCATATCTCGATAATGACGATATACCCGAGGTAGGTCAACTCCCGATGAAGGACGATCAGTTGGATCCGAACAAGAGCTCTTCACCATCATTATAATATTGGGAGACAATTTTGGCTCGATTTTTGTCGTGGGAATAATTTTAAATTAATTCACTTAATTAATTTTGTTTAATTATGGTATCATCTACTATGTGCATATTACTACGATATCATATAAAGTAAAGCATATACAACATTCCGTGCACAAAATTACCGGTATGATCATGGACTTTTCCTAGGCGCGGTTTCGAATATAAACTGATGAAACCGCGGTCACACTCTAAGGGTAGCTGCAACCTCCAATAGGATCTTTATTGTTTTACGACAATGGGTTCTTTATATCTATTTGGTCTTCATCTTCTTGCTTCATTCTTGTTACATAATAATCTATATAATATATAATTACACCCGCTGCACACCGGGGGGGGGGGGAGCTAACGGGATTGTGATAAATGCCAAAAGTAAACTATGTTACGTTCTTCATAACGACCTAGGACAATTTCAAAAACCAACATAAAGAAAACATTCACATCTATCATATTGGTCGAGTCCATGTCAATCGGGGTCCATATAATCACATTATATCTACACATCTAATCCATACAATTATATCTTATGAAAAAGATCAAATTATAATTTTAACTACTTATGTGTCTTATTTTATCACATCAAATAATTAATTAACTTTTAATTAATTAAAAGACTTAATTGAAAATAAAATTAACTTTTAATTTTAAATCGATTCAAATTTCATTTTCATTAATTTGAAACTATTCAAAATTAAAATCAAAATTAAAAGGCATTTTTTGTTTCCTTTCCTTTTGGTTCTTAACCCAAAGGGATGCCTTTGGTTTCGTAAACCAAAAGGCATATTTCCAAACAAAGTTTGGTTAATGCCTGGCCACTTGTCAAAATCAAAATTTTGAAAGTGACTTAGGCCTAGGCCTTTTTCCAAATCAAATATTTGAAAAGGGCCTAGGCCTAATCCAAACAAAATTTGGAAAGACCAATATTTTGGTTGATATGCCACTATGGTATACCAATGGCCCAAACTATTTGAACCATTGGTTAGCCACATGACACAACTAAACAAAAAAGATATCAATGCACAATAAATATCACAAAACAAAAACAAATCGATCTCAGCCGACGTCGGCAGCCCTAGAGCCGCCGCCGCCGTGGAGGAGGGGGCCGCCGCCAGTCGGCCGTGCCCCCCATCGATTTCCTCTTCTTTTTTTTGTTTTAACGTATCGTGAATCTAGATCTTGTATCTATTGATTAATTACTACACAATCAATTAGTGCTTATTGCTTAAGCTCGAAGTTGACTTTGATACCACTATTAAGAAATCATTAGTTTAACGCAGCGGAATTTAAAATTATGATTTCCTTTTCCAAGACCGTCTTTGTTTAACACAATAAACACGTTAAGTAGTTTGACGGAATATACCTTGGCTGATCTAAAAGATCGAAGCTTTGACCGTCAATGAAGAGTAGTACTGTGCGCAAACCGTCCACGCGTCCGGCCTCTATCGATTATCCAAACGAACTCCTCGACGGAATCCTCATTGGATTGCTATCAGAAAAATCCGGCTACTAGACCGGCCTTTTTCTCCCTTTCTAACTCTCTATAGGAAGCTCTCTATTTTACTCAAGAACTATTAACTCTTGGAATTGTGATGTACAAAAGAGCTAGCCAACCCCATTCTTAAATAGGGGAAGGTGGCGCCCCATTGTGCCCTAATCTGATTATGAGAAGCTTCCTAGAAGATAGATTAAAGAGACAAAATATTTTCCCAATAAAATAAGGAAAATCACTTAGATTGATTTATCTCTTTTATCATAATATCTTATACTAAATAAAATCTTAATATTGTCAATATCTTATATTGAATATATTTATCTTATTACCATAAATCTATTTTTCCAAAATCAATTAATATCCAATATTAATATTATGGTAATCTAATTAATTAAAAAGTGCACAATCCAAGTGTATCTTATACACATGTGTTCTGCGTCCCATATGCCAATATTTGCATCCGGAATAGTTTTTAATTAATCAATATAATTAATATCTTGTATTCTTTTATTCATAATAAATAAATACCACCATATTAATTTACCACTATAACCTTTATAGTCTTGAGATAAACTTTCCTTATTTGGTCATCAACTATAACCACATTTTAATCCGACTCGATGTTCATATGTGTGTGACCCGATAGGCTGCCGAATATGTTAGCCGTAGACACAAAGTGCAAATTATGAAAAATGCCCTTTATACCTAACGATCACGGGATAGCGTCGAGCAACACACCGTGACCCCCAATCATCGGAAGAGTCAAATGCAATGACTACTACCTTTCATGTGAAATGATTACCGTGTAAATTACAATCCTACCGCTGTAATAATATCCATATGATCGTATCTCAAGTGTCAATACATTAACGATCGTATCTTATAATCTGGATATCATGCTCTCTCGGAATAACACATTTACTCCCACTTTGCAAACACAAGAGCTAGACATTCATTATAAGAAGTCCATTTCGGATATCCAATCCCAATCATAGGATACGCGATTCCCGGACGAGCTAACATGTATACTCCGTATGCTTGAATATCACACCCAATCACTACCGCATGATCGCCCCGTGGATAGGGGGAATCTCAATAGTGTCAAAGCATGACAATCCACACCGTGATGCCATGAAGACTCCGGTCTTAAGGATAATTACACAACCGCCACATATAGTGTGACACTTAATATAAGTGAGTCAGTCTAACGTACGCATTCTCTAATACACGTCCACGTATAATCCAAGTGTCTCTACACTTTGGTAGACGAGATCTATCCCATATCTTCAATAAGATAGAAGACATCCAATACGTGCTAGTCTGATTATACTATCAATGTCCCATTTGACAATACATACGACTAGAGACATTTAAGTATCAAACTTGTTGGAGTGATTAGAGATCTCATCGACCATAATCACTATCATGGTTTTTCTATCATAGTTTGACACTAGGGACGTTACTATATATATACAACCAATAACATGAAGATAAACAATATATAATAACAAAAGTGCTTTTATTAATCATAATAAAATTATTACATGAACTTAAATAGACTGTAAACGACCCGACCCGGTCGGATCCAGTTCAACCCGGTTGGGTTTAACACACCTATTCAACAGCCATAAACTCAGTGCATAAAAGTTGTGTGAGGGATGATTGAGTTTCTGGTGATAATACACACCACGGTGAAATTGACTGAAATTTAGAATCTTGGATTCAAAACAGCATTAGTGTCTAGAACACTTGGAATGTGACCGCCTTATACGGGTTGTCGATGTTTGACATCTTAGTGGATGCACTTATATGTGATGTGATCACGTAGGTTTTAGACCGATTTCAATATGATGATCTTGTAGTAAGTTTGTGGCGAAATAATATAACTGAATCACAAAATGATGTAAGTGAATTAAATTTAAACTCTGATGTGATTATAGGCTCATGCATTTTTAGGGGTGATGTTTGATGTGACATTAAAGTTAGCTCAATTAAGATTCCAATAACCACTTTGAATGATAGGTAGCGAGGAATGTAAGTCACAAATATTGTAGTTCATTTCTTCATGTGGCAAGCATATATACGGTCCTATCGGTGGTTAATTCTAGAACTGGTCGATCGGCCGAATTCATCATATGATTCTATATATTGATCAATGGTGAGTTGATGGTAGTCGAGGATAAAACGTTACGAAGAAGTTGTACGGATAATGATTTGTTTCGTATACAAATCATTTTATCCATAGGTAATGGTTATATCAGTAGGCGCTCGGTATTATATGCATAGTGGATTAAGACGTTATATATATGAAAGAGTGCAGTCTCCGGTCTATGGTGACGTAAACCGGGATTTACTAGTCGGGTGATCTAACTATAGACTATAGTTAATTACTCGATTTATTGAAGCTTTTGATTATTGACCCATTGTCATTTATTTGGCTCTTAATATACGAGTTGATACTTACTATTGATACCGTATCGATTGGACATGAAAAGTAAGTTAATAAAAAGGTAGTGTTTCTATTTAAGTAATATGTGAAATAATTATTAACCGGAAAACTTTTTTTTTTTTTTGTTGAGAACTTCGGCGATTTTATTAATTAGGTGTCCAATCTTTGTAAGTCAATTGTAATTAGATGGTATGTCGTATCCCCAAGGATTGCGAGGTCAAAAACCAACAAGCTATTATTATTGTTGGACTTATTTCTTAGTTTTGATGATAGTAGTGCAAAGGCGTAAAGTTGATAGATAGGTCGGTAGACTAGTCGGGAACCCGCCGAAGACCGAAGGCCGAGGGCTCAAACTCGATTACTGAAGGCTAAGGGATCAAACTTAGTAATTTAAGTCTTATTAGATTTGATCCATAATGTACCTCGATTAATTCAAGATTATTGGAAGATTACAGGTCTCGACTTATCAAAGAAATTGATTAATAGAACGTTGGGATGATTCATATTTTTTATACCGTATCGATTGGACATGAAAAGTAATTTTCTTTGCAAATCGGATGGGACAAAAAACGGTTACAGTGAAGTCAATGGTTACTCGAAACAAGATGATGAATTTTGATAAACTTTGGAGATAAAATTATTAAATAAAAAAGGTAGTGTTTCTACATTTTAAGTAATATTGATTATATCATCCGAATCAAATTCAATTATTAACCGGAAAACTTTGTGTTTTTTTTTTGGTGAAGAGGCAATCCTACCCTTTGAGAACTTCGGCGATTTTATTAATTGATCGAACTAGTGAATTTTCATAGGTGTCCAATCTTACCGGCGCACTTAGCTTATTTTGTCAACCTACCGAATCTAGGAAATCAATTGCACTACCGAGTATCTAATACTTAGTATCACATTTAACAACAAGTATCAAGGCTTAATTTTGGTCAATGTCGTAGATCCCACGAAGGATTGCGAGGTCGAAAAAACAAAGTTTTAAGTGTTAAGTTTATTCACAAGCAAAGCCTTTTCAAGGGACCAACAATTATCTTGATCTAAGTCGCAACAATACAAGAAAGTAAATGGTCTAAGGATCAAGCTACTAAGCTCAATCAACTATTACTAAAAGGGTGATCAAATGATAAAAAGCCTAGCCAAGACAATACAATGATCAAGCAAATATCTACTAGCGTCATGGGATGAAATACCTATCAACCTTCCATTAGTGTTCAAGTGTGTGTTATCGGTGCACTCGTAAGCTAGCAATTCCCCCTCATACGAGTGTACGGAACTACTCTATGCCTCCTCATTGGTCTAAGAACCCTAATGATTGAACATGATTAAGTTCTTGAGTGAATGAACAAACAACGACCCTTGGATAAGATTTCGAGCTCCACTTAAGGTCTATTTTACCTTCCGGTTTTCCTATCCCTTCTCTCACACCTAGTATCTCATTTTGGTCTCAACTAAGTGTGTGTGTGTGTGTGTGTGTGTGTGTGTGTGTGCAAGTGTTAGGTGATCAATCCAAAACAAACAAGCAATACAATGCAAATAGGAAAATATAACAACAACACATGTGTTGAAATAATGTCCTAAACCCAATCGGGTTGGACCGGATCCGACCGGGTCGGAGCATTATTACTATTTCTTTATGTTTATACATATAATAAATGATTTTCTGTTGTCATTTTGTTCTTTTAAAGAACCAATTATGAATTGTTATATGATAACGTCCTTAGTATTAAACTGTGATAGAGAAACCATGATAGGCGATTATGGTTGATGAGATCTCTAATCACTTTATAAGTTTGATACTTAAATGTCTCTAGGCTGATGTACTATTAAAAATGGCATTGATAGTACGAACTGGCTAGCATGAATTAGATGCCTTCTGTCTTTAAGAGCAAGGATAGATCTCATCTATCAAAGTGTAGAGACACTTGGACTGTACGTGGACGTGTGTTAGAGAATGCGTACGTTAGACTGACCCACTTACACTGTTAAGTGTCACACTATGTGACGGTTGTGTAATTATCCTTAAGGACCAGAGTCTTCATGGTATCACGGTGTGGAGTGTCATGCATTGACACTATTGAGGTTTCCCCTAGCCACAGGGCATCATGCGGTAGTGATTGGGTGTGATACTAAAGCATGCGGAGTATACATGTTTGGTCGTCTCGGAATCGCGTACCATATTAGTTGGGTGAATATCCAAAGGGGCATTCTTATAAGGAATGTCTTACTCTCGTGAATCTTTGCAAAGTGGAAGTAAATGATTACTTCGAGAGAGCATGATATCCAGATTATAAGATACGCTCGTTGATGTTTGACACTCGACGTACGACCGTATGGATATTATTACAGCGATAGGATTCTATTTACACGGTAACTGTTTCACATGAAAGGTAGTCATTGCATTTGACTCTTCCGATGATTGGGGGTCGCGATGTGTTGCTAGACGCTATCCCGTGATCGTTAGGCATGAAGGGCATTTTCGTAATTTGCACTTTGTGTCTACGACCAACATATTCGAAAGCCTATCGGGTCACACACATAAGAACATCTAGCCGGATTAAAATGCGGTTATAGTGAACCAAATAAGGAAAGGATTTATCTCGACTATAAAGTGTTATATTGATAAATTAATATGGTGGTATTTATTTATTATGAATAAATTAAATACAAGATATTAATTAAATATACATAAGTTGATGTATATGTTGAAAAATATATGTATGTGATATACAAGTATTTTGCAAATTAATTGTAAGTATTATATTAATCATGTTGACTAATTATATATATATATATATATATATATATATATATATATTATATTAATATATATATATATATATATATATATATATATATATATGTGGCGCATATTAATGTGTACATGTTGATACACGTGAATTATGCAAGTTAGTCAATCATTACATTGTTAATATTAGATATTAATGTGTATAAATTTGTACACATGCGTAAATTGATTTATGGTAAATATAATAAGATATATTCAATATGAGATATTATCAATATATATCTTGAAAAATATTTAATATAAGATATTGAATATTTGAGATAAATCTAGAATATCTATTTTCCTTATTTTATTGGAAATTGGTTTTCTTTCTTCTCTATCCATTAGGAAGCTTTTCCCAATCAAATTGGGATATGAATATGGTGTCTATCTCCGTATAAAAGGGGACTTGTGCCAACTCTTTTACAATACAATATTCTTGCAATATTTTAGTAATATAAAAAGAGAGCTTCTTAGGAGAGAGTTTTTGGAGAGAGAAAAAGGCGGCCTAGCAGCTGACTTTTTCCGGTAGCAATCCAATGGTGGATTCCGGCGGGTTGTTCGTGTGGACTAGCGGTAGAGGCCGAACGTTTGGGCGGCTCCGTGCACCACTACTCCTTCGTAGACGATAAAGTTTCGATCTTTTAGATCATCCAATGTAACTTTATCGTATACTACTTATTTGTTTATTGCTTAAACAAAGTCGATCCTGGTTAAAGTACATAAATTTTAAATTCCGCTGCGTTCCCGCGTAGATTTCCTAACAACATCAAGCTATGAAATATGAACAAACATTCACAATCAACTAATAGAGATTAACAAATATCACAAAAAATTATCTTGGTTAGCAAAAGCTTAGCCTCCCATGGCTATGAAACCCAAATGTCACTTAGGGTTTTCATAACTATGAAATAAGAACTAAAGGTAAGAAAAGAAGTTACCAAACCAAGATTGCAAGAAATTCAATGAAGATAAATGCATAAACTTCTCAAGGTTCTTCCATGGAGTAATTACACCCAAAAAGATGGATATTCTTCCACAAATTCTCCTTTAAAAGATCTAAATAAGGTTGCTTCAATGATTACATGTAGAATTAATGGCTAAACAATTGCTATGGTTGGGCTAGAAGAGCCCTTGAAGATGGTGTCTTTAAGTTCTCCAAGAGTTGGGAGAGAAAGTGGAATTGGTAATCTGTCAAAATAGATCCAAAATGAGGTTTATAAGCTGAAAATCTGCTTTCTGCGACGCTTGGCGTGCGCCATTATATGTTGGCGTGCGCCAATTGACTTCTGACACAAAAAATATCTCTGACAGCTTCTGCGACGTTTGGTGTACGCCACTATAAGTTGGCGTACGCCAACTTTTCACTGCAGTTCAGTAAAATGGCCATAACGTGAGTTGTAGACCTCCAATTGATGTGATTAAAGATGTGTTGGAAATCTCGCTTCTTGATCTACAACTCTCATGCAGACGTCTTCTCCAGAAAATGCCTCTAATGTGGGTCAAATGTCCGTTGAAGATAGGCTACGGTAGAAGCACAAAAGACAAATGGTCCGTTTGAATTCGATAGCTTCCGGCATACTCTTATAGCCCTCAAAAGGCGTGTTTATACTCAGCATGTGTCATCACTCGGGGTCTTGGTCAACCTATAATCCTGCAATAAATCACCAAAAAAACCAAGCGTAAACCCGACACGACGCTCCGGTTAATATAACCGGTACCAAACCTATCAAAATATGATATTTTATATAATAATTACTATCTATACATTTGAATAAAACTAAGCAAATAATGACTCGGACTGATATGGAAATATCAATAAACGCAGAGAAATGTGGATAAAACATCGTCAAATATATCATCTAGTTGACTTACAACATTAATCACAATCCTCTAAATAAGCATTGATTACATGAGATAGGGGGAAGAATCCCAATTCACACATCCTACCAGATGGAGCCCTTCTCTAGCTAAAAGATGTGCATGATCATTTCCCTGCCTCTTCGCAAATGAGAAATAAACAGAAACAAAGACCGGTAATAAAATACAACATTTTTCAATGATGCTTCCAAGTGGTGAGTATTCTTCCGAATGGTCCAAAAGGCGATGATATGTTGACAAAGAGTGCCATTCAAATGTAATATTGAAAAAACCCCAAGTTAGCGCAAAGATAAGAGCATGATAAATGGCTAGAGCTTCACCCACCAGGACGTCGAAACCTCCGTCTAGAAGATGGGAAAAACTTTTGAGAATAGTTCCCTGGTTGTTCCGGATTAGCCCCCCAATTGCTGATACATCATTAAAAGTTGCATACACGTTTAAGGGTACCAGGAAGAAGGGTACCCATTTCTCTTTGTGAGTTGGCCTTGCTACTGTATTAACCTGTAACTCCATAGCCGTTAAATATTCTTGCGCCTCCGAGAAAGATGAGTTAAGAATTGAAGTAACATGGACAACTTTATTTTCAAAGATATAAGCATTTCGAGCTTTCCAGATATTCCAAATGACGCAAATAAAATGAGCTATGTCTACCTCGTCGTTTAGGTTTAAAAGGGAAAATTGTTTTTCTATTTAGTAGTAATTAGTACTATTGATTATTTATAAGATAAATAATATTTGAAATAAGAAAATCGTTTTTCAATTTCATGATTGACACATAGACGAGTAACAATTGTGTTAGAATTGAGGGATCGAGAATTCAATTATACTATATTCTTATATTTAATTGGATTAAATAATTAGGGAATGAAAAGATACTTAATTCTCTCTCCTCTTAGAGTGAGAGTCATCGTCTCTCTGCCTGAGAGTTTCTTTAATCTTTCTCTCAAGTTTCTCTTCTTCAACAAAAAAACTTCTCTCTACTGCATGCTTGCCTTCCTCGAATCTTTTCTGCAATCAGTTTTCAGCATTCACCTCCCACTGTTCTGCTCTTGTTTGCTATGGAAGACAATCTTGAACACTGTTTTAAAAATTTTAATTTCTCAGAAATCGAAAGTTGTGGGGTCGTTTTGCCCTCTGAAGTCACAAAATCTGCAGAAACCGAATGTCTAAAGAGTATAGTTATCAATGTTTTCTCATACAAGCCTGTAAATTTCAAAGGAATGGAAAATATTCTCAAGTTAATATGGGATTTTACGGGAGGCTTCACTCTTAAAGGCATTGGATTCAATAAATTTCAGGTTTTTTTTACTCTTGCAGAAGATGTAGACAGAGTTATGGCAGGATGTCCATGGTTTTATGAAAATTACCTCATGGTGATCAAGAGATGGAGAAAAGGGATAGAGGCCGACAATCAAGCTCTTAATTTTGGGCCTATCTGGATTCAGCTATGGAACCTTCGTGCCGAATGGAGCTCAAAAGAGGCTGCTAAGCATATCTGTTCAACCTTTGGAAAGGTAATTGATGTCAAAACACCTGCTTTCACCAACATGGAAAGTAATTTTATAAGATGCCTGGTTGAAATAGATATTACCAAGCCCCTCCTCCGAGGTACTTTTGCTATGCAGGATGGAGAGAAAACTTGGGTGGATTTCAGATATGAAAACCTAGCTTTCTTCTGTTTTTACTGTGGGGTTATAGGTCATGCATCTCGTTCCTGTCGGGCCAGAGGCCTAGATCTGGAGAGAGATATCCACAAAGATGATCAGTTTGGAATTTGGCTGAGAGCATCTACTGGGAAAGAACCTGTAATAAAAGACAAACCTGGCAAAAAACAAGCTAGAAGCATGCCTGAAAAAGTAAGTGTTATTAGGGAAAACCTCTCAGTGGAAAAGCAAGACATGGAGCAGGGACAATCCTCAGTTTCTAACCTTTCAGCAGAAGCTGCATGCAACATAAAATTATCTGATTTACTCTTTAATATGCTAAATTCGACTGATACTGTAAGGCATCAAGCAAGTACAACTCTTATAGGTCAACTAAATACGCAGAGAAGACTTCTTTTGGGCCAACCGCTTCTTGGATGGCCAAGTGCAATATCCATTTCTGAAATGGTTTATGATGAGCAGAGGAGCACTACAGAGAAACAATCAGCTCAGGACCTAAGTTTGCCTTCAGTCTATGGAGAAGAAATGAATATCTCTACTGAGGTAACTATTGAAGAAGTGACTGAAGCACAAGATGGGGTCCAGATGCTGGACTTGCATTTAGACTCTCAATTAAGTGGGGATAATACTCAGACATAAAGCATAATAGAAGCAGCACTTCAGAGTGAACACTCCCAAGTAAGTGAAATAGGCACTGGAGACCCTAGCTCGCAGGTTCCAGGCTCCCAAGATTCAAGGACTGGAGAGCATGAAGATCGTGGAGGTAATAATTTTATTAGACTTCCTATGGACCAGGATGCTGCAGCAAGAAGTTTTGTGTGTAAAAGAAAGCTTTCAAACCTGTTTTGTTTTGGTAATGACATCTCTATTGAACCTGACTTAAAAAAGTTATGCATTGGTGATGGGGTGGAGGCAGCCAGCCCTAAGTGGCTCCCACCGCCCCAATGAGGACATTGGTGTGGAATTGCCAAGGGTTGGGGGGATCCTTGGCAATTTCCCAACTTGAGGAGGCATGTAGACTCCACTCTCCAGATATTATCTTTTTGTGTGAAACTAAAAACAAGTCTCAGATTATCAGGAAGGTGTGTAATAAAATCAAGTTCCATGACTTTTGTGCTGTGGATCCTGTGGGGCTTTCTGGTGGTATGGCAATGTTGTGGCAGCATGTCATTCCTGTTCTCACTGTCCTTTCTACTCATTGCTCTATAGAACTTCAGATAGATGACCAAAACTCAAGCTCTACTTGGTGGCTAGTGGGGGTCTATGCTAGTCCAAACCCTATTGCTAGAAGAAGTTGCTGGTCTTTTTTGGCTTCAAGAATGACCACTTGGGGAAACCATTTTGTTCTTGCTGGAGATTTTAATGACTTACTTTCTGCAAATGAAAAGCTAGGGGGTACCCAGAGATCTGAAAACTCTTTCCGAGATTTCAGAAATTTTGTGGCTGACAATGAGCTGGTGGATCTTGGCTTTAAAGGTCAGTTTTGGACATGGAAAAAAACAAATGGGGGCAATGTTACTACTCTAGAAAGGTTAGACCGTTTTCTCTCATCCAATGATTGGAAAGAATTATTTCATGACTTCTCTTGTACTCACTTTTACACTTTTGCTTCTGATCATTGCATGCTTTTGGGGGATACCTGGCCAGTTAGCCAAAAAAATCATAGATCTTTTGTGTTTGATCAAAGATGGATAGACATGAATGGTTTTCATGATGCTGTTTCTTCTGGATGGAATTCGAATTTTATGGGGTCAAGAATGTATATCTTTTTGCAGAAGATAAAGGCAGTTAGAGTGAATATTTTAAAATGGAAAGGGAAGAAAGATCTGAATGCTGCTAACAAGATTAGGGGTCTTAAGGCACAACTCAATAGTCTTTTGCCACAGTGCACTAATCCTTCTTCTCCTGCTTTCTCCAAGGTTATTAGTCTGCAAGATGAATTAAAGGAGGCTTTTGATCAGGAGGAGAAATTTTGGGCACAGAAAGCTAGGATATCCTGGCTAAGGGAGGGGGATAAGAACACCAGATATTTCCATGCCTATGTGTCAAATAGGAGGAGGAAAAATTTCATTTCTTCTTTAAAATGTGTTAATTCGCCTCACTGGTGTAATTCCATTGATGAGATGTCTAAAGAATTTGAGTCTTATTTTTCTTCTCTTTTCTCGTCTTCAGGTGATTTTGCTCAGCTGGACGGGTTTTTTGGAAGGATGGATAGCAGAGTTACTGTAAATATGAATCAAGCCCTTATGCTCCCCATTACTGAAATGGAAGTCAAGAAGGCTGTTTTTGATATGAAAACTCACTCTGCTCCTGGTCCAGATGGTATGACTCCTATCTTTTATAAAAAATATTACCACTTAATAAAGCATGACCTTCTGAAAATGGTTCAGGGTTTCTTCCAATCAGGTAGGATGTTAAAAGAAATTAATCACACTTGCATTGCTCTTATCCCAAAGCACCCCCATTCTTTTGAGGTTACTCATTTTAGACCAATAAGTCTTTGTAATGTCTCCTATAGGATTTTGTCTAAGATCTTGGCTAACAGAATGAAGGAAATAATGCCTCATTGCATTAGTCATAATCAATCTGCTTTTGTACCAGGGAGATTCATTACAGATAACTATATTTTGGCTCATGAATCACTGAACTATATGCTGCATAACAAAAGCAAGAATAATGGTTTTATGGCTCTTAAACTTGACATGGCCAAGGCCTTTGATAGGGTCGAATGGCCTTTTATTGGTTATGTAATGAAAAAACTTGGTTTTTGCTCTGATTGGATTGACAGAATAATGGCATGTATTTCCACTGTCTCTTTCTCCTTCATAATAAATGGTTGTAGAACGGGATGTGTCTTCCCCTCTCGAGGCATAAGACAGGGAGATCCTCTGTCTCCTTACCTCTTTAATTTGTGTGCCGAGGGTTTGAGCATGCTCCTTAATAATGCTGAAAAAGAGGGTTTCATTCAGGGGGTTAAAATTAGCAGAAATAGTCCTTCTATTTCACATCTATTTTTTGCGGACGATAGTCTACTTTTTTGTAATGCCGATACCTCTCAGGCTCAATACTTATCAAATATCCTGAAAGTGTACCAGGACTGTTCTGGGCAACAAGTCAATATCCAAAAGTCTAGTATTTATTTTAGTAATAGTGTGAAAGATAACCTGAAATCCCAGATCATTTTGTATTTCCCAGGCATTCTACCTGCTTCTCACACTAAATATTTGGGGCTTCCACTTTTCCTTGGGAGATCAAAAAAAGAAGTTTTTTCTTACCTAAAGGAAAGAGTCTCAAAGAAACTCACTTCTTGGAAAAACAGGCTCTTAAGTCAGGGGGGAAAGGAAATAATGCTCAAATCTGTGATTACCATGCTCACCTCCTATCCCATGTCTGTTCTAAAAATTCCCAAAGGATTATGTAATGATCTTGCAGCTCTAATGGCCAAATTTTGGTGGAGTAAGGATCCTGATGCAAATAGAGGAATGCACTGGCTTAAGTGGAAGAAGCTGTGTCTAATGAAGGGTCTTGGAGGGCTGGGGTTTAGAGATTTGGAGGCCCTAAATTTTGCTTATCTGGCTAGACAGATTTGGAGATTTATTAATAACCCGAACCTGCTTGTTTCACGGGTCTTAAAAGCTAGATACTTTCCTTTCTCTTCTCTCCTTGAAGCTAGTTTTACTTCTGGTAGTTCTTATTTTTGGAAGGGCATTTTGTCTGCCCTTACTTTCTTCAAGTCAGGAGTTTGCTGGTCTATTGGAAATGGAGAGGATGTCAAAATCTGGGAAGACAATTGGCTCCCAGAAAATCATAATCTTAAACCCCTTTCTCCTCATAAGCCAACTCCTAACACCTTTTGGGTTAGTGATTTGATAGAAAATGGAGTCTGGAATGAGGGCAAGCTGAGACAAGTTTTTTGGCCAGTAGATGTTTACCAAATCCTTGCTTTACCCACTAGTGTCTGTCATAATAAGGATGTTCTTTTCTGGAGACCTTCCCCTAATGGTTCTTTCACTCTCAAATCTGCTTATAGTTTTTATTTTGAAAAATTAAATCCAAGGCTTTTCCCTGATGCTAGGTCTAGTACCTCTAATGCTTTGCCTAATGCTAATACTAAATTCTGGAAACTCTTATGGGCTCTTTCTATACCTAATAAGGTTAAGCACTTCTGGTGGAAATGTTTGAAAGGCATCCTACCTTGTAAAGCCAATATAGCTAATAGAATTTCTTCTACTACTATATCCACTTCTTTCAATTTTTGTGGTGCCTTTATGGAAACAGCAAAACATATTTTTGTTGCCTGTCCTCGAGCTAAGGAAATTTGGGATCTACTCCCTACTAAGTGGCCCCAATTTGGTGATGCCTCCTTTGACTTATTTTCTTGGTGGAATGATTTAACTTATAACAGTAACTTCAATAGTATTAAACAGCATGTGCAAATTACTATTTTTGCTTTTTGGGGCATCTGGAAAGCTAGAAATAATTGGTTCTTTAACAGGGACCTTGATGATCCTAAAGATGTTGTTTTTAATATTGAGAAAGAATATAGAGATTTCACCTGTGTTAATGCTCATCAGCAGCTTGATGACTCTCTTGTTGATCACTGCACAGCAAATATCACTCATGCTACCCATAATGATAGTTTTGTGCTTCATACAGATTCTGCTTGGATTTCGGCTGCCCTACCTGCTGGTGGAGGGGTTGCAATTTTTGACAAAAATATAATTTAGTAGAAATCTGGGGAAGATCTTTCAGCAATTTTGGATCAGCCTTAAGATCGGAGGCGGAAGTAGTGCGATGGGCCTTGCTTCAAGCGAAGAGCAGAAATTGGAAGAAGCTTGTGTTAAAGACTGACTCTCTCGTGCTAACTCAAATGGTTACTGGGATTGCCACTCCAACTCCGGACTTGTTGGCGATTGTAGCTGACATAAAGCTCCTTTTGGATGAACTAGATTCTAGCAAACTTTGTTATTTCAGTAGAAAGTATAGTTTGCTAAGTCATCAAATTGCTAATTTTGCTAAGAAACTTAATAATCCAGTGGTATGGACTGGATTTTTCCCCTCTTGGGTCCTTTCAGGACTGAAGGATGAGGAGGCGGCTAGGTTTTTCTGGTGTAATTGATCTTTTGTATGAAATATTTCGTTTCGGAAAAAGAAAAAAAAAATTAGGGAATGAAAATATCCTTATAAGGCCAAGGATAAAAAAGGATCGAGAATATTCATTTTTCTATGCCCTAAATTTAAAGGAAAGCGTACATCAATCCCTTAACCCTAGGCATTTTGGGTACTTTAGCCTTGGATGGTGATACATCCACTACACATAGTATGTAGTACACATCTTATTCACACATTTAAGAATAATTGTCACATTTGAAGAAAAAATAATTGTCATTTTCGGGATGAACCCGGTCACTTTTTAGCTTAAGGTTAGTCATTTTTTTGGATGAACAAGGTCAATTATTTTTTCCAAATGTGACAGTTAAAACAACGGAGGGAGTAATAGGTATACTTCAATTTTTTGAGCTTAAATTTTGATACAGAGTTGACACAGTCTCTGTGAAATCTGCTGGTTGTAGTTTGTGGTTTAGCTGGATTGAAATTTAGATAAGCTGCAATCAGTTGCAAAAAAATTGGAGTAACAATCTAAGGTCTTTGAATAAAGTTGGATTAGTAGATAAGTGCAAGGTAAAGATGGAACAGAGACAAAGTTGTTGCAATAGAATAGTCTTTGTTGACAGATTCTGAGCAGATTGATGTGCTTGTGTTTGGAGTTGATCAAGGTGCTTGCTTGGTGATAAGTGAGGTTCAATGGATGCCTTGAGATGTAACATTCTTGTAACAAGCTATCTGTGATTAATAAAAGAAATCTTACTACGGGGAGATTCGAATTTAACGTCATATTTGATACAAGACTGACTGCAAATTAGGTATTTTCGACCTACTTGTTGCAACTTGTCAAAACACTGTGTTCTCTAACTAGTGTTATCTTCAGAGAATTGTGAATGATTCATTATTGAAAGTATAAAGTCCCACATCGGTAAAAGTAAAGTCTTGCTTACCCCTATATAAGTGTGAGACAAAAAGGTCTTGTCAACGCGGGTTAGCCCTTTTAGACCAAGCGAGGACGGCGGTCTAAGCAGTTGACCGGACAATTTATGACTCATTTGGTGCTACCAGGCCCGGGGTCTGGGAGCATTATAGAATGGTATCAGATCCAACTACCATACGGAACTAAGTGCCACACCGTGAGAGGCGGTGGGGTCCACCTCTAGAATCCTTTGGTAGGGACGAACTGGGACAAGTCATGGCCATCCTGGCAAGGGCGCTAGTCCCATATAAGGGGGGAGAATGTAAAGTCCCACATCGGTAAAGTAAATTCCTGCTCACCCCCATATAAGTGTGAGACATAAATGTCTTGTTAACTCGGATTAGCCCTTTTAGACCAAACGAGGACGGCGGTCTAAGCAGTTGACCGGACAATTTATGACTCATTTAGCGCTACCAGGCCCCGGGGTCTGGGGGCGTTACAGAAAGCCTATGTTATCTTGTAAATAGTCAACTCATACTTTAGCATTTTCAGGCATCAAGGTTTCATTAGAACTAAATCCGCACCATGCATTCTGCAACAAAAAAAATTGTCTTGGACATTATTGAGCTTTCTCCTAAGTCTTGTTTGACTTATCTTTGTGTTGTACGGGATCTAACAAGTGTTATACTTACCTCTTAATTATCTGGATATTTAACCACTTGATCTTAATATATCATCTACATTGAGAATTTACCCTCTCTGATTGTGGTTTACACATTATCAGATCCTAGCTACATTTATTCATTATATGTTCGATGTATGTTTAGGAGTAATAAGCGATATTATGGCATACCATGCATATCCCACTATTTGTATTTATATAGATGAATTTAATTTTATATGAGATATAAACTGAAAAAATAAGTAATTTAACTGTGTTATTTACGATGAAATTGTTTTTTTTTCATTTGGTCTACAACCAATATAGGATATTTGTAATATTCCGAAGGGTAGACGTGTCTTTTTACAAAAAAACGGAATATTATGTTTAATAATTTATGGATTAAGGGTTAACAAAAAGAAAGTATTAATTCTGGAAATTAATATTAAAGGAATTAATCGGAAATCAAGGGGGAGTTAAGGGAAAAGTAATGGGGAAGTTTTATTTGGGAAATAAAACCTCCCATTACTAAGGAGATTTCAGAATATTTCTTCAGAAAAATTGAACGTGCAACTTGGGAGAAGAAAAGAAACATAAAAGTTTAAGAGACTTCTTCATGATTCTCACAAAGTATTGGACGAATTTCAGAAAGAATTGAAGATTCGGAACCAACGGAAGAAGGGCTTCCTTTTGACATCAGGATCATCAGGTTTGGCATAAGGTTAGTTTTGCCTCAGTTTTGGATTTATCAAGAGATGATCAAGTTTTGTGGGTTCGTGTGGTTGAATTTGTAGTCCCTTTTGCCTAGAAGCTTTGATCACAATTGTTTCTTGTTCAATGGTTGATCAACTAGGTGTGGGGTTGAGGCTTGTGGAAGTGCTGCAGGATTTCCTTCAAGTTTTGGTTGTGGTTTGTTTACTAGAAGGTAAGAGGCCATTCCTAATGAGTAATTATGGTTTTACAATGCTTAGGTTGAGGTTTAGAGTTGTTTTGTAGCAAGAATTCATGTCTAGATGTTGTTGATGTGCTTTGATATGTTATAGCATGTTTAGAACCTATTTTGCTACTTTTTTGATGTATATTTTGGGGTTGATTATGCTGGGAAAGGGTTGGAAATCGTAAAGTGCTGAAAACTGAGTTTAGGGCAATTTTTAGGGTAATGCGCGCGCATAGATCCTAATGCATGCGCATACGGGACTTGAAAGTTAGAAAAAGTGATATAGCATTGGTTGTGCCCGGGCATTGCATGAGCATTCACGAGCATTGGCTCAATGCGCGCGCATTCCGCGAGCATTCGCGGGCATTGGGCCTGTTTTTTGTGTTTAATGTGTTTTAAGCACCAAACCAGTTTTAATTTTTATTTCTTGATCTAATAACATTAAATGAATATGAACAAACCATGATTAAGCTTTTGATGCGTTTGGTTCCGGCACCGAATGTACTCATCCTTAGAGTTGAAGTTCGGCACCGTCGGAAGAGTATGATTGGCATGTGCTTTGATGAATTAGTATTCATCATTGTCTACGGAATGTGCTAGACTTTCTGTGTCTAGTGGTCTAAGTAAGAGAGTAGGATTGGTGAGGGAGCTTATTTGAAAATACTTAGGTGGCTAGTAATAAATTAATAACAAACATAAGTGTGCAGTTAAATGACTAAACAACATGTCATTCTTGGTAAGGCACTTGACCATATCACGATGTGTGGGCTATTCGGATAAAGCGAATAACTCTACTGGCCTCTGAAAGGCACCAGGAGAAGGGGAACTTAGTGAATGAATAACTCTGCTGGCCTCGAATGGGCACTAAGAGTAGAGGGACTTCACCGAACACGTGCACTATCAGAGTCTACCAGAATATACTACAGTGGTTATTGGTGTGATCCACCAATATGTTGCACCCAGATACTTCGTGGTGAGTAGCACCATGCGTAGTGCCCTTGAATGCGGTTGTAACAAAGATAAGCTAAGCTAGAAACAGTTAGTCACGACATGTTGATGAGCATGAAGTGAACCCTAGAATTGAGTCGGAATCACAAAGATAACTTAATAATAATAATGTAAGCCGTTATAAACTCTAATTATACATTAGCTTCTCACTCTTGCTAAGTACTTTGTACTTACCTCATTTGCATGTTTGTTTTGTATGCATTGTGGGGTGAGAAGATGGACTGGTTGATCTTGAGTTCGATGAGGAGTTTCATGATGTTTGATGACGATGATGCTTCCTTTTTACTTTCCTATTAAATGTTGCACTAGACTTGTTGTACTTTTAATTTTCAAGTTTGTAAGACAATTTTGTTGTATCCTTTCTTTTGGACCATCGTACGTTGTAAGTTTTGTTTTGTTGTTGTAAGCTTTCCCTTTCTACCCATAGTCGGTTTGTAATCTATTCTAGTAGCATTTATGGTGTTTGCCGAGTCTTTCTAGCTTCCATTTTGCTAAACTCGATACGACGTAGTAGAGGCTTACATGTAATATTGGATTTATTTACTATTATACGTTCCGAGCATTTCGTTTCCGGATAAGGGCTCGGTATCCGGGAGCGGGGCGTTACAGTTGGTATCAGAGCAAATGCGTCATTTAGGCGTCATTCTTTAAGTTAAGATCTCTTTAGACCACATAGAACCGTTCTGATCCTTTCTTGATCTTTTAGAATGGTAGGTAACCTCGGAGGTGCTCGTGTTGGTAAGTTTGGAACTTGAAGTTTTAGGGCTCATTAAGAAGTGAGTGGTTCGGTTCAAGACAAGGTCAGGCAATGGTGAGTCAATTGGAACATGTGATCGGTTTGAGAATTAGTTATCCTTACCTCAGTTTTAGTAAGCATAACCTCAAGGATCCCTTGGTTAAGACAACACCTTTGGATAGAGTAATCAAGGTTGCTAGGATGTTACTACAAGTTTTGGGTTGGGTTGGAAGATACCCTTGCAAGAATAAAGTTATAGTTCTGAATCCTACGGATCATGGTGTAATTCTTGGGAAAGATCGGCTATCCAAGAATTTAGTCTACATGGATTATAAACATAATGAAGTATCTTCCGGTGATGGATGCACCTAGTAGAAGAGTGGCTAGTGCAGTTTCAGCGGTTCAAGTTATGGTTGATCAATTTTGGGTAAGTGTGCAAGATCAGAATCAGTTAGTTGTGGTCAATGGGGAAACAAGTGAAGCTTCGGTTTGGTTTGTGTTGAAGAGAGAGTGCTAAGGAAGGTCAACGGATTAAGCACATTCGAGTTTTGAGGACGAAACTCCTCTTAAGGGGGGAGGAATGTAATATCCCGAATTTTCGAAAAAGGGTAGACGTGTCTTTTTATGAAAAACTGAATATTATGTTTAATAATTTATAGATTAAGGGTTAATAAAAAGAAATTATTAATTCTAGAAATTAATATTAAGGAAATTAATCGGAAATCAAGGGGGAGTTAAGGGAAAAGTAATGGGAAAGTTTTATTTGGGAAATAAAACCTCCTATTACTAAAGGAGATTTCAGAATATTTCTTCAGAAAAATTGAACGTACAACTTGGGAGAAGAAAATAAACATAAAAGTTTAAGAGACTTCTTCATAATTCTCACAAAGTATTGGACGGATTTCAGAAAGAATTGAAGATTCGGAACCGGCGGAAGAAGGGCTTCCTTTTGACATCAGGATCATCAAGATTGGAATAAGGTTAGTTTTGCCTCAGTTTTGAATTTATCAAAAGATGATCAAGTTTTGTGGTTTCGTGTGGTTGAGTTCGTAGTCCCTTTTGTCTAGAAGCTTTGATCACAATTGTTTTTGTTCAATTGGTTGATCAACTAGGTGTTGGGTTGAGGCTTGTGGAAATGCTGCAGGATTTCCTTCAAGTTTTAGTTGTGGTTTGTTTGCTAGAAGGTAAGAGGCTCTTCCTAATGAGTAATTATGATTTTACAATGCTTGGGTTGAGTTTTAGAGTTGTTTTGTAGCAAGAATTCATGTCTAGATGTTGTTGATATGCTTTGATATGTTATAGCATGTTTATAACCTATTTTGCTGCTATTTTGATGTATATTTTGATGTTGATCATGTTGGGAAAGGGTTGGAAATCGTAAAGTGCTGAAAAACCGAGTTTAGGGCAGTTTTTGGGGTAATGCTGATGACGTAGATCAAGTGATAATAAAATACTTGACCACCATAAACCAATACTAGCAAGAGGACTAGGTCCATCGTAGTATAGCTATAGCGAATCAAGGTTGATCCCCAGGGAACCAATTGTGGGTCATTTATATACAAACAATTAATCATTTATGTCAAGGACACAAAGCGGTCTACGACCAACAAGAGACAAGAAAGATAAAGGACACGACACAAACAACGTAATTAACCTCCCCAATTATTATGTTATCGTTTGGATCTAGAGATTCTATATAATTAAGCTAGACTCGACAACTATTAATCCGATTCGTATTTCTTTTATATTGGCTACGAGAGTCATCCCCTAAACTAGATCTAGCTCCGGGTAGGCCATCTAGATCACTGTGCTATATTACGTGACTTCGCTTTTTAGGCCTCCGTCTCATATAATTTGCACGCTTACAAAACTAGGGATGCCGATATTAACCGTATTCCTTACCTAGGCAACATTCATGTGGTTAGGCGTACTTCCTAAGCGATCGCATCAGTCTCCGTCCCATTAACACTAACTTTGTAGGTATCATGTTAATCTACGATTTATGTATAACTAGGTGCTAGCAATTCCCAAATATAACACAGATCTAGATCTCGCTGAGAGTCCCGGAAGATCAATTCATGAGCCGACCTAGGAGTACTATATTGGTATTTCCTAATAATACGCTAATTAAAATAGACGAGCAACGTAGCCGTAGCCATACCTACTAAGATAAGAAATTCTAGGTGGACAATCACACCATAAAGACGTGGCTAGATTGACGCGGCGAAAACCTAAATCTTAGCGTTTCTACATACGTAACGGACAAAATAGAGATTCATAAAGCCATTATATAGATCTACTAAAAATATGATTGTCGATCATACCAAAGTCATACTTAGACCACAAGACATAGGCATGGGCGTGTGGATCCTTATAGACGAGGAATCCCCACTGCCTCACGTCATAATCCTAGATCTACATCATTTAACTAAGAACAAACAATCTCAAACGATAAACAATAATTGGGGACTTAATTATAAAGAACTAAGAAGAAATAAATACAAGAACTTACATTATTGCAGAACTTGTATAAAAACCACTCTGAGAAAAACTGAGAACTTTATAATGAGTTGTGTAAATTGAGAAAAGTGTCTGAGGTGTGTTTTTGCTAATGAAATAGCACAAGTATATATAGGGGTAAAACATAGAGTTAGGATAAGCATTAACCAATCTAAAATAGGTTTCCTAAATCCAAATGAAGTATGAAAACGCGTTAGGATAATTCGAAGCTAATCCGGCAGCATTTGAGAACTCGCTCCCAGCGAGCCTAGGTGTCGGCCCCAGCGAGTCCCCCTTTTTTGGGTTGGCTTGATGGCTCTTTGTATTCCGTACTCCTCTCCTCGCGCTGATCCGATATTTATCTTCAATGCACTCCGAATTTCCTTCGATTTATCTTGAGATTTAATTCTTCCATTTGCATTTATCCTCCAAATTGTCTCAATCTACAAAAATAAACATTTATCCCAAAATAAATCATATTTAAATAATAAAAACGGATAAATACCAATTTATATTTTATAAATCACAAAACATTAAATAATCATTATACACATGTGATTTAACATAAAATATATATTATTTGGCTCGATTTAAGGATAATGTTGATGACTTCTACGGGTATAATTTGACCGTCATCAAATGCGCGCGCATAGATCCTAATGCGTGCACATACGGGACCTGAAAGTAAGAAAAAGTGATACATCGTTGGTTGTGCATGGGCATTGCACGGGCATTCGCGAGCATTGGCTCAATGCACGCGCATTCCGCGAGCATTCGCGGGCATTGGGCCTGTTTTGGTGTTTAATGTGTTTTAACCTCCGAATCCAGTTTTAATTGTTATTTCTTGATGTAATAACATTAAATGAATATGAACAAGCCATGATTAAACTTTTGATGCGTTTGGTTCCGGCACCGAATGTACTCTTCAACAGAGTTGAAGTTCGGGACCGTCGGAAGAGTATGATTGTCCTGTGCTTTGATGAATTAGTATTCATCATTATATGTGGAATGTGCTAGACATGTCTGTGTCTAATGGTCTAAGTAAGAGAGTAGGAGTGGTGAGGGAGCTTACTTGAAAATACTTAGGTGGCTAGTTAATAAATTAATAACAAACGTAAGTGTGTAGTTAAATGACTAAACAACATGTCATTCTTGGTAAGGCACTTGACCATATCGTGATGTGTGGGCTATTCGGATAAAGAGACTAACTCTACTGGCCTCTGAAAGGCACCAGGAGTAGGAGAACTTCGTGAATGAATAACTCTTTTGGCCTCGAATGGGCACTAAGAGTAGAGGGACTTCACCGAACGCGTGTACTATCGGAGTCTACCAGAATAGACTACCGTGGTTATTGGTGTGATCCACCAATATGTTGCACCCCGCTCGTGGTGAGCAGCACCATGCGTAGTGCCCTTGAATGCGGTTGTAACAAAGATAAGCTAAGCTAGAAACAGTTAGTCACGACATGTTGATGAGCATAAAGTGAACCCTAGAATTGAATCGGTCTCACAAAGATAACTTAATAATAATAACGTAAGCATTTGTTATAAACTCTAATTATACATTAGCTTCTCACTCTTGCTAAGTACTTTGTACTTACCTCCTTTGTATGTTTGTTTTGTATGCATTGTGGGGTGAGAAGATTGACAGGTTGATCTTGAGTTCGATGAGGAGTTTGATGACGATGATGCTTCCTTCTTACTTTCCTATTAAATGTTGCACTTGACTTGTTGTACTTTTAATTTTCGAGTTTGTAAGACAAGTTTGTTGTATCCTTTCTTTTGAAGCATCGTATGTTGTAAGTTTTGTTTTGTTGTTGTAAGCTTTCCTTTTCTACCCATAGTCGGTTTTTAATCTATTATAGTAGCATTTATAGTGTTTGCCGAGTCTTTCTAGCTTCCGTTTTGCTAAACTCGATACGACGTAGTAGAGGCTTACGTATAATATTGGATTTATTTAATATTATACGTTCTGATCGTTTCGTTTCCGGATAAGAACTCGGTATCCGGGAACGGGCCGTTACAATATTGGTTTGGTAAATGTTAAATAAACAAATCAACAGTTGGCTTTAATTTGGCCAAATAATAAAATGATTTATAAACCAACAAATTTTATTATTTTTAAAAAAATAATTCAATATGTTTGGTTAAATTCATAATAATGTCTTATAGCGGGAATTATGACAAAAAGAAATTGGGGGAGTGGTTTAAAAGGACAAAAAAGAGAGGGAAAATAGGAATCAGGACAGTTAATTGGGTGATAAAGACAAATCTACTGTTCATAACCCCGAATCCACTATTTATTGCAATGAAACTGACCTCAAATCCACTGTTTGTTGCAGTGGATATGTCTTTTTTACCCAGAAAAATATTCACTGTCCTCTTCACATATTTCTATGTTCAAATTGTCCTTTTTGACAAAAACCCAAAAAAATTAGTATATTTCTTTCATTGATTGTCGAATCACCGTCAGAAAAGATGACACCTCATGAAGCTTTGAATTCGTCCACGTCCACGTCCACGTCCACGTCCGGATGTTCGACCTTCACCCTTATCAGTAATCAAGGTTTAGTCATTGAATGGACAAGGACTTGGTTTACGTAGGGGACGTGACCTACCTGGCCTCCGGTAGGCACATTTCATGCACATTTCATCGATACTAAAAATACGAGATATATAAATAGGAACACTTATAAGATCCAACTCAAAATGTTTAAGGAAGTCTTGCAGGCTAATAGTATAGATAAGCAATGTATGTTTTGTATCTATATTCTACATCTCATATGATACTTAATTAAATAGTACTGTAGATAATATTCTTCATTAATCATATTTCATTTTTGAAACACAATTAATAAAAGAAGACACGTAAATTCAGTACTAGCTAGAAGATGACAGTGGTGCTAAAATGCATGATTGCATGTGTCACCCAATCTAAATGGCAGCAGATTTTGTGTTTGACTTGCGACATTTACAAACCCCTGAAGCCAACAAATTAAATGAAGAACAGCCAAGAATATGTTGCATCAGCTTACTTCTACAGTGTTCAGCCATTATAAAATAGAATCCAATTAATATTGCAATCAAATAAATAAATAAATAAAATAAAATAAAAACTTGGCTGCTAAATGAGGGCTAGAGGCAGCTATATAGCATGGACATAAACAAATCCTTACAGATTAACGTCATCTCTTACAGCATTGAGAGATCTCGAGCTATATATATATATATATAACGTGGCAACCCCTAGAACCAAAACTTTCAGTTGAAAATTTATTCAAACACTTTTGTGTTGAATATCACGAAGTTTAGTGACAACAAGGATTTCACAACTGTCCTAATTGGGACAAACAATTTTTTTTTTGGGAAATGTTTGGAATAATTAGTTAACGAACCCCATGTAGAAGGATTCAGACCTGGCTAAAACCATTTATCAAGAATAGTAGGCTTTCAATAAGAATAATAAATACTACTCCCTCCGTCTTTTCTTTTTTATCAGTCACTTTTTAGTGTGAACACACGAACTAAGAAATTGATTAATTTGTCTGAAATATAATAGTATTAAATTACTAGATTGCCTTTATTTGATATTTTGAATATATTTCAAATCAATAAATACACTATATTGGAAATGTAAATATACATTGATAGTAGTACTATTGAAGTTTCAAAATGTCCTTTGGTGTTTTTGATGCATTGAAAATATATTTTTCTTTTGGAAACGATCAACTTTATTCAACAAACGGGATGCCGCGCATTTACAATGAGTCTAGAAAACAAAGCAACTACAATATAAATTATTGTTACTCTAAGCCCCAGGTTAGTCTAATATTATTATTGGAAATGTATATTTTATTATTTGAAGTGTGAGATTTTGTTTAAATCTTGTTATTAATATGAAGACATAAATGGAAAAAAAAATAATAAATGTTGTATTGAAAATCTAAAATAACAGATAAATGTAAAAAATTCATATTATGACTAGTGATAGTTAAAAAATAACGGATGGTGTACCTCCTATCCCAAAATATAAGTCTATTTGGGGTTTTAACACAAATTAAGAAAATTGGTTAAACTGGTTGTGTCATTAATTTTGATGAAAAAAAATCTAAAATGATCTTTCATTTTATTAATGTAAAGTAGTGATAAGTGTGTGAATAAATAATAAATAAAGGTAAAAAGAGAAAAATGTAATAAATTATTCCTTAATTATCTAAATAGACTTATATTATATTATGAGACAAAACTAAAAAGATAAATAGACTTACATTTTCGACGGAGTACAAATTAAGAAGCGAAAATTCGGGAGAGCCAGACATCTAAACAACATTATCGGTGACCAAAGGAAGAAAGATGTAAATAATCCACGATAACTGAATGTAAAAACAAGGGCCATAGTATATTGAACCAAGGTCAATCATAATGTTATGTTTTCTTGGAAGTTAAATCATGTTATATATGTAAATTACTTGTCCTCTTAGCAACATAAACTTTTGAAAGTTATACATAATTTAATGTGGCATCAAAGGAGCATGTCATAAATTCAAACACGAGTAGTGATAGCAAGTGTTGGAGAAATTTGGGTCGACTTTGTCAAAAGCTGTTGGGGTTGTTCCTATTATTAAGGGATGTTGAAGTTTTCTTTTCATTCTGTTTTGCTGTTTCCTATTTTATAGCAGATAGAGGCTTTAGTGACTTCTTTTTCTGGTATTTGTTATTTGTAAGGCTTATATAAGCCAGTAGCTCTTTTTTGTTCAATAAATCAAGTTGTTGCTTTGATCACCAAAGTGTTTATACAATTATCCTTTAGTACTTAACATTTGGTATCGGAGCCTTCTCTTGAAGTTTCGCAGAAACATTCAAATAGTAACTATCCAGATGGGCGACGACAAAACTCTCACGAAGATCCCTCATTTTGATGGTCATTATGACCATTGGAGTGAGCTAATGGAGAACTTGCTCGAGCCAAGAATTTGTGGGTACGGTAGAACAAGGGTTTGAAGAACCGGCGGCGGGGACCATCTTAAGCGACGCCCAAAGAAAGACGGCTTTGCCGAGGCTCGGACCAACGATCACAAAGTCAAGCATTACCTCTTCCGGGCTCGGATCGCAATATCTTCGAACAACTCTTGGATCGTCGTACCTCCAAGATTGTTTGGGATTCTATGAAAAGAAAATTCGGAGGCAGTGCCAAGGTAAAGAAATCCCTTCTCAACTCTCTTCGAAGGGAATTTGAGGTTCTAGCAATGAAAAGGGATGAAAATATTACTGCGTATTTTGCAAGAGTCATGTTGTCTCAAACAAAATGCGTAGTAATGGGGAAGACATGCGACTCAAAGATTGTGGAGAAGATCCTACGCACCCTAAGCGAGAAGTACATGTACGTGGTTGTATCCATTGAAGAGGCAAACGATACGGATACCATGTACGTGGATGAATTACAAAGCACATTAGTAGTTCATGAGCAGAAGTTTCAAAGGGTGCTCAATGAGGAAGAGGATCAGGTCTTGAAGGTGGAAGAAAGATCCAGCCCTAAAGGACGAGGACGAGGAAGAGGAAGGACATCCTTTGACAAATCAGCTGTAGAATGCTATAAGTGTCATAACCATGGGCACTTTCAGTATGAATGTCCAGAATGGAACAAGGAGGCACATTATACTGCAGAAGCAGAAGATGATGAGATGTTGCTAATGGCTTGTGAGGATGGTGTAGAAGACAAACGAAGCACTAAAACTTGGTTCTTGGACTCTGGATGCTCCAACCATATGTGTGCTCATCCAGCCATGTTCACCAAATTGGATACAAATTTTTCAAGTTCTGTTAAACTAGGTAACAACACCAATATGCGGGTCATTGGAAAAGGAGTTGTAAGATTAGTCTTGCAGGGAATCAGCTATGCAATTGGAGATGTATATTGTGTGCCTGAGCTAAAGAACAATCTGCTAAGTATAGGTCAATTGCAGGCCAAAGGTTTGGAGATAGTATTCAAAAAGGGAGCTTGCAGCATCTATCATCCACAGAGAGGGAAAATCATAGAATCTGAAATGCGTATGAACAGGATGTTTGTCATTACTAGTGAACATCATGGAACTGAGCAGAGGTGTTTCAATACCACTATCATGGATAAATCCACACTCTGGCATCAACGTTATGGACATTTTAGTTACAAGGGGCTGCACACTCTCCATTCAAAAAATATGGTGATTGGACTGCCCAACACCATTGCTCCAAGTATTCTGTGCAATGCATGTATGAGGGGCAAACAACATAGGAATCCAATTCCAAAAAGGAGTCATTGGAGAGCAACCGAGAAACTTCAATTAATTCATGCAGACCTTTGTGGTCCCATCACACCCGCATCAAACAGCAAGAAAAGGTACTTGTTCTGTCTTATTGATGATTTCTCAAGGAAAGCATGGATTTATTTTTTGTTAGACAAATCAGAAACCTTCTATTATTTTAAGTGCTTCAAAATTCTCGTGGAAAAGGAATCTGGGATGTCCATAAAATGTCTAAGAACAGATCGAGGAGGAGAGTTTAACTCAACAGAATTCACTGACTTTTGTATTCAAAATGGGATCAAAAGACAACTGACCGCATCTCACACCCCTCAACATGCAAAACGGTGTAGCAGAACGTAAGAATCATACAGTGATGAACTTGGTTAGGGCTACTCTGATAGAGAAAAATGTGCCTAAAACATTCTGGCCAGAGGCTGTTAGATGGATATTATATGTGCTAAATCGATCACCTACCCTAGCAGTGAAGGACATGACTCCAGAAGAGGCTTGGAGTGGTGTAAGGCCTTCAGTAGCACATTTTAGGGTGTTCGGTTGTGTAGGAAATGTGCATATACCTGACGCAAGGAGAACTAAGCTTGAAGATAAAAGTGTCAGATGTGTTTTGCTTGGCGTAAGTGATGAAACCAATGGATATCGTATGTTCAACCCAATCACCAAAAAGATCATCGTAAGCCGTGATGTGGTTTTCGATGAACATTGTATGTGGGAATGGGATGCTAGCTACAAAGATCAGCAACTAGTAGAACTCGAATGGGAAGACAACATCGGTGAACCTGCTGTAGTGCCAGAAAATCAGGAAGACACCATCAATGAACCCGCTGTAGTGACAGAAAATGGTCAGGCTGGAAATTTGCAAAATGAGGGCGGAACTGTTGCTGAAGCAGGGTTAACATCAAGGGAGGGCAGAACCAGAAATCCTCCAACTTGGATGGCAGATTACATATCAGGAGCAGATCTCTCTGATGAAGGAGAAGAAGACATGGATTTATCAGAAGGAGACGAGGCAAATGTGGCCTTAATGGTGTCATCTGATCCCACGACCTTTGAAGAAGCAGTCAAGAGTTTAAAATGGAAGCAAGCAATGGATGAAGAAATTAATTCCATTGAAAGGAACAATACATGGCAGCTGGTGTCTTTACCTAATGGAGCAAAAAAAATTGGGGTGAAATGGGTGTATAAAACAAAGCTGAATGAGCTAGGAGAGGTGGATAAATACAAAGCAAGGTTAGTAGTGAAGGGATACTCTCAGCAATATGGAATAGATTATACTGAAGTATATGCACCAGTAGCCCGAATGGACACCGTAAGGATGATCATAGCTATGGCTGCACAAAGAGGGTGGAAACTATATCAGCTAGATGTGAAATCTGCTTTCTTGCATGGGGAACTACAAGAAGATGTCTTTGTGGAGCAACCAAAAGGCTATGAGAAGAAAGGTAAAGAGCATATGGTGTATAAACTACAAAAGGCCCTTTATGGACTCAAACAAGCACCCAGGGCTTGGTTCAGCCGAATTGAATCTTACTTCATCAAGCAAGGCTTTTATAAAAGTTCAAGTGAACATACACTTTTTATTAAGAAAATGAGAGGTAAGATTCTGATTGTTAGCATTTATGTTGATGATTTATTGTTCACTAGTAATGATAAGGATATGCTGAATGAGTTCAAATGCTCCATGAAGAGTGAATTTGATATGACTGACTTGGGAGAAATGAGGTATTTCCTTGGTATTGAAGTTTTACAAAGATCTGACGGGGTGTTCATTTGCCAAAAAAAATATGCTGCTGAAGTCTTAAAACGATTTGGAATGGAAAACAGAAATTCTATTTTTAATCCTATTGTTCCAGGTCAAAAGATTGGGAAGGATGAACAAGGGATTCCTGTTGATGCAACACTGTACAAACAGATTGTAGGAAGCCTCATGTATCTCACAGCTACACGGCCTGACCTTATGTTTGTTGTAAGTCTTATTAGCCGTTTCATGTCAAGGCCTACACAGTTACATTTTGCAGTAGCCAAAAGGATCCTAAGATATCTCAAAGGGACTATGGATTATGGTATATTCTATAAGAGGACAGAAGCCAGCAATTTGATAGCATTTACAGATAGTGATTATGCTGGGGATTCAGATGATAGCAAAAGTACATCAGGTTATGTATTTTTGATGAGTGGAGGTGCAGTGGCTTGGTCATCAAAGTTGCAACCAATAGTTACTTTGTCAACAACGAAAGCCGAATATGTTCTGTCTTGCTTCATGTGCTTGCCAGGCTATTTGGATGAGGAGGATTTTGGGAGAAATTGGGCATGTGCGGGCGGTGGTACCACATTAATGTGTGATAATACTTCAACTATAAAGCTATCTAAAAATCTGTTTTACATGGCCGTTCGAAGCATATACGAGTAAGGTTTCATTTCCTTAGGGATCTTACTAGAGATGGAGATATTGAGCCGGTTTTCTGTGGTTCACAAGATCAACTTGCTGATGTGATGACTAAACCTCTTAAGTTAGACACATATCAGAACATCCGAGACAAATTGGGTATGTGTGCTGCTTCGATTTTGAACTAATTTGCTTGGCAGATGGAAATGAGTTCAAGGGAGGGAATGTTGGAGAAATTTGGGTCGACTTTGTCAAAAGTTTGTTGGGGTTGTTCCTATTATTAAGGGATGTTGAAGTTTTCTTTTCATTCTCGTTTTTTGTTTCCTATTTTATAGCAGATAGAGGCTTTAGTGACTTCTTTTTCTGGTATTTGTTATTTGTAAGGCTTATAAAAGCCAGTAGCTCTTTTTTGTTCAATAAATCAAGTTGTTGCTTTGATCACCAAAGTGTTTATGCAATTATCCTTTAGTACTTAACACAAGGTCTACCTCGAAATTTTCAGGGCCTTTGGTGACATCGTGAAAGGGGGCCTTTTAGTTGAAGGGTTTTTTCTGAAAATATACTTATAAAATACTGTTTCAATATCGCATTTCCAACATATGTAGATACAAAATTCAAATTTATTGATAACCACAAAACATATCTACAAATTAGTAATTCAACATGTATTTTCTAGCGTATTTAGAAACAAAAACCAAATTTATACGTATATACAAAACATACATTATAGGTGCCGTGGATTTTATTTTATTTATTGGTCATTAGGTCGTTAATTAATACATATCATGGGTCCTGCATTTTATTTTATTTTTTGGTTATTGCTTATTGGGACTTTATCAATCCAGTAAAGCTTTTTTTTTGGTAAACAAAACATGATTTTCTCAAAGCTAAACACGTAATTGGGGGGCCGCCCTGACGGTGGGCCTTCAGCGGTCGCGTGACCCGCCTAATGGGTGGGCCAGCTATTAGTGATAGTGCAACAACAAAAAATACACAACGAAATACACAACATACTTTTGAAGCATTGATTATGACGTGATCTGTTAATTTAAATAGTAGTAATAGTGTCACAACAAAATGTGCACAACAAAGTGCAAAACATTCTTTTAGAACATTGATTATGATGTCGACATATTGATTCAATTGAGCCCTATAAAAATCAATGGTGGAAAAGAGTGTTGTGACACTTTGTTCTGCACAATTTGTTATGCCACAAACATTTATCTAATTTGTATGGGTCCCATAAAAATCAAGAATAGTGATAGTGTCACAACAAAATGGCCACAAAAAGTGCACAACACAATTTTGGACCATTGATTATGATGTGGGACTAATTAATTCAAATGGGTTTTATAAAAATCAATGGTGGTAAAGTGTGTTGTGGCATTTGTTGTGCATATTTTGTTGTGGCACAAACATTTCTCAAAAATCAATTGTGTAAATATTTGTTGTCGCACTTTGTTGTGCATATTTTTTTGTGCCACAAACATTAAGCTTCAAACATATCATACCTATTATATATATGTCATTGTGCGCCCTATGTCGGCCCATGCTCTTTGTTAAAGGAATGTCTTTTCACACAAATAAAAATGGGTCAGAATAATTTGCAAACTCGTTGATTCTGACCGACTCTCAAACAGAATGTTAAAGGTTTTCTTGACTCAATTTTAGTCAGAAAGTCTTTCCGACCGATAGTGGGTATAGAAAACATTTAAAATTCTGACTCGAATTGAATCAGAATAATCATCGTTTTCTGATTTGAATTGGATCAGAATAATTTGCTGTGTGAAAATATGTTCCCTTTGTTAAACAAAAACACTTGAAGGAGCATGTTGAAGTCAATTGTATTTAATATGTAAATTTTGTCTCTTCCACTGTGAGAGATTGTAATTCAAAAGATTTCTTCAAGCTCATTTTCCTTCTTAAATTTACCAGTAAAACAAGCAAATGTTGTCGAACGTCTCGGGGAGGTGGCTCTGGGCGAGCTCGTCAATGCTTAAGTCGTTAATTGAGGAAAGGAATGGGAATGATAGCTAAATGAATATTACCAAATTGAACATACTCATATAGATTCCATACAATTCACACAAGCCTATCATCTCTGTCCATTGCAAAGTAGTGGTAATATCGCTCACCCGAGCTCGCTCAACATCTAATCTATACACTTCTCTGTCAGAGAGGTCGTTGTAGAATTCATTAAAAGTCCATGAGCCTGACCTACACAAAGATATAGAAGGTGCGTCAAGACGGGAAACCCTAGCTCCTACAGATATTTGTAACGCCCCATTCCCGGACACCGAGTCCTTATCCGGAAAATGAACGTTCGGCACGTATAATCTAAAATAAATTCCACATTATACGTAAGCCTCTACTACGTCGTATCGAGTTAAGAAAAACGGAAGCTAAATGACTCGGGTATATTTTTTTTCAACAACCAAGAATAGAAACATCATTGTAAAGATAGAAATGAAACTTATTACAACAAAAAACTCCAAAAGAACTTATAACATACGAAAACTTCCAAAGTTTCAGTTGAAAAGAAATTACAAGTTTCCCAAGAAGCAATAACAAGTCTAGTGCATCATATGATTAAAAGCAAAATAAAACTTCAACGTTGGCGTCCTCAATCGTCGTCTTCGAAATTCTCATCGAATTCCAGATCAAACTTCGGCGTCCTCAAACGTCGTCTTCAAAATCCTCAAACGTCGGCGTCCTCAAACGTCGTATTTTCATCCCCAAATAAAGAACAAAACATGCATTTGAGGTAAGTACAAAGGTACTCAATAAGAAGTAGAAACTACGTTTTAATTAAGCATTATAAAGTAAGGATCATGTTTTTAAATTGTCTTTATATAACCAACTCAATCAAGGGTTCATTTCATGTCCATCAACACGTCATGACTATACGTTTCTATCTTAACTTATCTATGTTACATCCGCATTCAAGGGGACTACACATGGTGTATATCCACCATGAGATATAATGTGCAACCTATTGGTGGGTCACACCAATAGCCACGGCAAAAAGCCCGATGATGTACACGTCCGGCGAAGTCCCCCTGCCCTTCAGCTGTTTATAGGCCATCAGAGTTATTCACTTTTACTGAACGCCCACTATCGCGATATGGTCAGGTGCCTATCTAAGAATGGCATGATGTTTAGTCTTTTACTAGTCAAATATGTAGTTATTAATCATTAACTAGCCACCTAAGTGTTTTCAAAGCAAACCTCACCTTAATAGCTCTACTCCCTCGGCTAGACACCTATCAGATACACAGATATTGATGAATACTAAGTCATCAACGCACAAGCCTATCATGCCCTTCCGACGGTCCCGAACTTCAACTCTTAGGAAGAATCCATTCGGTGCCGGAAATAAACGCATCAGAATATCAATTAAGGCTTGTTCATGTTTAATTAATGTTATTAGATCAAGAAACAACATTTAAACTCATCACGTGTCTTAAAACAACAACATTTTCCCCAAAACATGGGCAATGTGTGTGCATTGAACGAACGAAACATTCAGGATGCCTCTGTCTGGACAATGCGTGCGCATTACCCTCAATGCGTGCACATTGAGCCTGTTGAAAATAAAACTGACCATCCTGTATCAGCAATGCGTGTGCATTGCTAGCCAATGCGTATGCATTGAGCATCCTTACCAAAACTTGACTTTCTGCTTCACCAATGCATGCGCATTCAACGCAGAAAAGCCCTAACTCGATTTTCTGCAAACTTAACGATTCCAACCCAATCCCAATCATGTTTAACAACGAAAGTACTCGGAAAATAGCAGAAAAACACATCTTTAACAAACCAAAACATTCCATAACCCCTTACCAATGATTAGACATGATTTTCATCATCTAAATATATCAAAACACTAACCTTGACCTTATAAACCGTAATCATATCGTAGAAAAAGCTTATTGCCTTTTAGCAAGCTAATGCAAAACCAAAAGCTACGAAAATTGCGTAGCAACTCGGATCCTTTCACAGAAAAACCTATGTGATCAATCCAAACTTAGATTAGATTCGATCACACGCTTCTATACAAACAAGACTACCATAAATCTCATTCAAAAACACATCTAGGTTGAAAATTCATACCTTCAAAACTCCGAACTTTTTGGGGTCGAAACAACGCTCTCTTCACGACGATTCCAAATCTCTACTCGAATCTGAAAACGGTCAAGAACCGACTTAGAATTTTGAAGAAGTCTTAGCCCTTTTTCTTTTGCTCTCAAGCATTGCAGAGAACGTAAAAACCAAATTCTGGTTTTCTAATAGCTTATAAGAGTTATGGGATTTTATTTTCCTTGAATAACAAATCTCAAAATAATAACCTATTATTTCCTTTAATTAAAATTAATCCAATTTCCCATATATATATATATATATATATATATATATATATATATATATATATATATATATATATATATATATATAAAATACTTTATTCCAAATATAAATGACACGTGTGCCCTTTCCCGAAAATCAGAATATTACATATTTCCACACCTAGAACTTCATCGGACAGACAGTCTACGCTCGGAATGCCGAAAAATTCCATGGAATAAATGGAACTGAAACTCGAAAAGAAGAGAAAAGAGAAGGCTTCCTTGTTGAGTTGAAATCCTGAGTAGATCTGTATCAGGGAAGCAAAGCTCTCACAGAATCAAACGTCAAAAGCAATAAGGTGTGGAAAATCTTCAATCAAAGGACGAGTCTCCTTTATAGACGCCAAGGGGAAGCAGAAGAGTCTTTAGCACTTGAAATTCTTCTCAAACAACAGCAATCAACAAAAAGATAGATATCTCGGTGATTGGAACAATCACTCAAAATTTGAGGTTTATAAGTTGGCATGAGCTCAGCACGCATCACCCACGTCAAAAATTATTCGAGTATGGGATCTCAGCTCGTGCCACTTCGCCTATGAGCAGACCTAACCTATGATCCATGAATATATCCTAGAACAAGCTCAGAGGGTTTTTGACATTGACGAGAACGGTCATCGTACACGTGACACTCACCTAGCAAGGCTACGAGCATAAGACCATCTACGAGTACGAGTTCAGCTAATTTCTCAGCGTCACTTGCCTTTATTACTTTCCAAGTATCTAGAGCTCGGTATTGACTTCCTAGACATCAGCATCAAAGCCCCTAAGCCTATCCGGCTCCAACTCAGCATAAAGGCACCTTAATCGGAGATCTTACACAAGTCGCCCATTATACTTCTTATAGCAGGCATGACGCGGGTCAAGTGCTACCATAAGCAATCTCATATACTCGACATGCATTGAGCATCAATCTGACAAACTACTCTTTCATGTCATCACCACTGGTTGGACCCTCAGCTCCACCCAGGTACATTATATAAGGGGGTCATCTTCATCCTTTCATGCTACATGATTTTCTTACTTACGGTCACTATAATCAATTACTCACTGAAAATTCCATATTATTGTCAAATGTTGACTTAAGCGTCAGAGGATTTTCCCGGAGATAGAAACTCTTGGACTTCTGATCGAGACTTTCCTAGGTGTCCAATCTTACCGGTAGTGTACCGGGTCAATTGTAGTCTAGTCCAGTAGTCAAGGTCGTATCCACAAGGATTGTGAGGTTGAACACCAAAAAGCTATTATTATCTTGATCTAAGTCGCAAATTAACAAGAAGGTAAATGTATCTATGATTCTACTACTACAAAGGTGATAAAATGATAAAAAGGCCTAACCAAGACAATGTGTAGACTAGCCAAGCTCTCATAGTATCATGGGAATGATTTCCTTCCATCCAACCAATGGTGTTCAAAAGTGTGAAACGGTGCATTCTAAGCAAGTAGTTTCCCCTCGTACGAGTGTATCAAACTACTTTATACCTCATCATTGGCTTAGGTGTTCTAAACCTAATGAATTGGTATGAAAAGCACTTGAATGCAATGACAATGTCAACAATCCCTGGATAAGAAATCAAATGCCTCAAGAGGTCGATATTACCTTTCGGTTCTCCTACCCTCTTCTCACATCTAATATCTCCTTTCGGTCTCCATTAAATGTGTAGATGCAAGCATTAGTTAATTACTCCAACACAATCAAACCATACAATGCAAGTAGGAAAAGATTCATTACACATTCCCAATCAACATAAGAGATTAAACTAGTTCTACAACATAATCTTGGATAGTTTAACCTAACCACTCATAACTACAAACTTTAACCTATCAAGATTAACATTCATAGTGTAACGCCACATTCCCGGATAACGAGTCCTTATTCTGAAAAGAAACGTTCGGCATGTATAATATTAAATAACTTCAATATTATCGTAAGCCTCTACTATATCGTATCGAATTTAGCAAATGGAAGCTAAAAAGACACGGCAAGCATAATAAATGCTACTAAGAAAAGATACAAACCAACTAAAAAGGGTAGGTTATCCTTACAACAACGAAAAGAACTTACAACATACGATGTCTTAAAGAAAAGAACAACAAACTTGTCTTACGCCATTGAAAAAGAAATAAAAAGTACAACACGGTCTAAAAGAAAATACATCAAAGTCTAATACAACGTCTTTGAAATTACAAAGAGTTGTCATAGAAGCATCATCATGGCATCGTCGTCCTCAAACATCATCAAACTCCTGATCGAGCTCAAGATCTACCTGTCCATCTTCTCACCCTACAAAGCATACAACAAAATGCAATGTAGGTAAGTACAACGTACTTAACAAGAGGAAGAAGCTAATGTACAATTAAGTCCTACAACGAAAGGTTCATTAGTTATTATTAAGTTATCTTTATGAGACCGACTCAACTCTAGGGTTCACTTCATGCTCATCAACATGACGTGACTAACTGTTACTAGCTTAGCTTATTTTTGTTACATCAGCATTCAAGGACACTACGCATGGTGTTCACTCACCATGAAGTATCTGGGTGCAACATATTGACGGATCACACTAATATCCACGAGGGAAAGCCCGATAGTGTACACGCTCGGCGGAGTCCCTCCGTACGTAGGGTCTCGGACTTACGGGGTGGTGTTCCTCCGTACGTAGGGTCCAAAGACTTACGAAGTTATCCACTTTATCTGAACGCCCACACATCACGATATAAATTTGTGACTTACCAAGAATGGATTGATGTTTAATATTTTTACTACACAAGTATGTTTATTATTAATTGTTAACTAGCCACCTAAGTATTTTCAAGTAAGCTCCCTTACCTCTACTACTCTCTTTCCTAGATCACTAGACACGGATAAGGCCTAGCACATACACAGACAATGAGGAATGCTAATTCCTCAAAGTTCAAGCCATTCATACCCTTCCGACGGTCCCAAACTTCAACTCTATGGAAGAGTACACCCGGTGCCAGAACTAAACGCATCAGAAGCTTAATCGAGGCTTGTTCATGTTCATTTAATGTTATTAGGTCAAGAAACAACATTTAAACTAGACTCGGGGCTCAAAATCGATCAAACACAAAAAAAACATGTCCAGTGCATATGCACTGGATCTGGTGCGCCTGCACTGGATTCTGGTGCACATGCACCAAGCCTCTGAATGTGAAATCGAACTTTCTGCCTCCCGGTGCGCCCGCACCAGCATTTGGTGTGCCGCACCAAGCGTAGAAACTCCCAAAAACTCAATTTTATGCATCTAAACGATCCTCACTCGATTCCAATCAAGTTTAACATCAATAGGCACAACAAAACAGCATAATAGCATCACTTTTACATAACTACACATCACATACTTCTCTAATACAAGTAGGCATGGTTTCAATCATTAACACACCACAAAATACCCAAAACACAACCTTAGCAACATAAGATCTTAATTAAACATTAGGAAGAGCCCATTACCTTCTAGCAAGCCAAAAGCAAAGAAAAACCTCAAAAAGATCTGCAGCACCTTCTAGGACATCAACTAAAACCTATTTGATCACAATTAAACTTGAATTAATTGATGATAAAAAAACTTCTAACTACAAGAACTACGAATCAAACCAACCAAAGCCTTGAAGATTGATCAATCCTTGACAAAACCATAGTTAGGGCTAAATTCATACCTTTACAAAACTTTGAACTTTTGCTATCAAAACGATCCTCTCTTCCCGCTGATTCTGAATCTTCAAACGATTCTGAAAACCGACCAAGAACTTGAGAGAAATTGGAAGAAGTCTTATTTGCTTTTCTTTTCTATTTTTCTTCAGAGGAGTTTGAACGTTCTTGCTAAAACCAATTCTGATAACACCTTCAATTAAGTGGGAGGTTTACTTGTAGAAAATAACTCCCCAAGGAGTTATTACCACTTAAGTCCTTATCAATTCTCCTAATTACCAATTAATCCCAATAAACCCTTTTCTTTTCTTTTTCCTTCAATCTTAAATCATACTTAAAATCCAAAATATTAAATATAATATTCCATTTCCGTAAAAGGACACGTCTGCCCTTTTTAAGAAAGGTCGGGATATTACACATAGTCATCAGAACACTTGAATCAAAGTAAAGATTAAGAGTTACCAATCAAAAGCAAGAGCTCGAAATTGGTGTCTTTCATTCAAGCTCCAAAACCTTCAATGGAGTTAACACACTAGTGTATTGTAGCCCCAAGCAAAAGTAGTAGAAATTAAACTAGGAATCCTTAATAGTTACAATTGCAATCAAGAGTTAATTTTTACATAAATTTGGCTAGGAGAGCCCTTGGGAGGTGGAGGTGCCTTCAAGGAAGGAGGGAGTTTGGGAAGAAGTGGGGTGTGAAAAAGATGAAAATTCAATCCAAAATGATGTTTAAATGCTGAAAATTCTGTTTCTGCGACGCTCCAGCGTGCGCCGCAATAGGTCCGGTGCACGCAGGTATTACTAAAATATCTCTGACAGCTTTCTGCGACGCTCCGGCGCACGCCGTAATAGGCCGGTTCTTCACAGCAGCTCGGTAAAATGGTCATAACGTGAGTTGTAGACCTCCGATTGATATGATTCAAAGAGCGTTGGAAATCTCGTTTCTTGATCTACAACTCTCATGAAGGCGTCTTCTTCAAAAGAAATGCCTAAGTGGGGTCAAATATCCGTTAAAGATAGAGTACGGTAGAAACACTAATTAAGGACAAATGATCTGTTTGAACTCGATAGCTTCCGGCACACTCTTCTAGCCCTCGAAAGACGTTTTTAGGCTCAACATGTGTCGTTACTCGGGCCCGTGGTCAACCTGTAATCCTGCGATAATTCACCAAAATACCAAGCGTAAACCCGACACGACGCTCCGGTTACTAAACCGGTACAAAATCTATCAAAATATGATATTTTATATAATAATTACTATCTACACATTTGGATGAAACTAAGAAAATAATGGCTCAAATTGGTACAATAATGCTCAAAATGGTATCGGAAATGGGGTAAAATGTCATAATAATGAGCGACAATTTGTCTCTCATCACAACTCCCCACATAGCTTTTGGTCGTCCTCGAGCAAAACAAACGATAAAACAAAATGGATGAGAGATAAATGCATGAAGATATAAGATGTAAGGGACAACCGGACGATGCAACCATTCGATCCATAACCACACGTTAACCTCAATATAAGTGTGTAACAAAGTGTGTGTGTGTGAATAGTCTCTCAAAATTGTTATCAAGCAATTAATTATGAAATCATGCATGCAAGACTTGTAAAATGTTAAGAATGATACCAATCTCCACTAATCGAGGCATTCGGAGTCAAGAAGTTAGATCGGGTAGGACTTGCAAGCTTGTAACGTTAGGCTCGGGTATTGGCTAATCGAAGGTATAAAAGGATATATCAAAAAGAACACACACAAGATAGCAAGAATCTACACCTTAAATTCCAATGATTTTGAATTGGCAACTCCATCTCTCTCGCATAATTGCAAAAGACGTCTCCTCAACAATAAACATAAGAGATAATTGCCACTTCAATTGATTTATCACCCAAACTCACATTACATAGACTTGTTGAACTTGTCCTTCAAAATTGCCTTCTAATACTCACCATTTATTGCTTTATATACAAATTTATTAAACTTCATTTGATTTTTGGAAACTTATTTGGATTTTTTTTTTTTGAACTTCAAAGAAACATATATACACCAATGGACTCCGAATTTGATAAAATACCATCTCAACTTCGTGCCAATAATGTCATCCAACTCTCAACTCTCAAAGTCATCACCACACAATACATAGAAACTTGCTAAACTTGCGTGACATCAAGGGAATGTAGACCAAAATTAGGCTAAGTGTCGGATTATAATGAGGTTAATCACCAATGGCTAGTTTTGAGTGGGGTCTCACCACTCTACAAATGCTGAGATGGGGACGGGTGGAAAATATGTTCGGGAAGGCCATTTGGCTATGGTCGAGTCAAAGAAATTCCAGAACTCTCATCCCTAACTTCGACTCCAAACACCTTTCTATTTCGCCTCGAAAAGATATCAAGCCTAAGTTCTAGTTCCTATGGAAGTATGCTTACATGATATCATACAAAATTTGCATGTCAACAAAAGATTGAGACAATCGTGCACAAGAAATTCATGTTACACAAATAGATTTGGGTTAAATTCACTTACGGTTCACATTGGTTATACACATCCAAATTGATCATTACATATTCAAATCCATGAAATATATACCTTGTACAGTTTATTTTATTCAACTAGATAATGCTCGAAAAAGATCAAAAACTAAGGGATTTTCTGATACAAAAATAAGCACTAATGCCATTGCTAGACCAACCACGACCCCACTCCCCACTTACGAACTTGCATTGTCCCCAATATAAAGTGAGGGTAAAGAAGTGGTTGGGAAAGCAATGGTGCAACAAAACGAGTCAAAACAAGTACCGGGATGCTATATAAGTGAGGGTGGGTGGGCATGAACAAGAAAGACAATCAATAAAATGACAAGCAATCCCAAGTACGAGCAAAGTATCAACCAAAATGTGGAGACAAAAGGATCATTGGCCACACCGGGCCTTATAAAAGAGCAAAAATATTATACTTAACTTTTACGGGCTGCCTCCCGGTACCACTTTTGTTTAACGCCGTTTGCTCGACGGGATTATTCGGTAGAAGTGATGGAAATTATATAGATCATCGTGAAAGATACCACTAACAATTACTCACGTAAGCATGTAGCGAATAAACACAAAAGCCGACCGGAAGATGATGCTTAAGAATAATAAGAAAGATAGTACCCGTGATTGCTAAATTTATAGTTTATAGCTAGACTTTTCCTTGCTTAGGTTTTCAATGCATGGGTGGTGGGTCATTCTTATGCACCTCATCCACCTTTTCATCAAAATCGGTCTCCAACATAATGTAGACGAGTGCCACCAATCCAACGGTTCTTGACCTTTTTCCTTTGATTTTCGAGCTTTCGGTTTGCAAGTCTTCACATTATCGCTCACATCTTCTTCAACTGCCTGAATGTTAGTACGATCCACAAGAAGGGGACACGAAGTGTCCACAAAAGAACAAGATTATAGTGTAGTGCATGGATATTTCAATGAAGTGTAGATGTTGAAGACAACTCTCTCTCATCATTCACTCCCAAACTAAGCTCTCGCTTACGAACATTGATCACAGCTCCCACCATTGCTAAAAATGGTCTACCGAGGATAAGGGGTGTAGTGTACCCTACCTCCATATCCATAACAACAAAATCTACGGGGAAGTAAAACTTATCAACCCTCACTAGTACATCCTCAATGACTCCCTTTGGACATTTTATGGATCTATCCGCAAGTTGGAGAGTCATCTCCGTATGCTTGAGCTTGCCTATGCCAAGATTCATGAAATCATTGTAGGACATGAGGTTTATGCTCACACCGAGATCATATAGTGTCTTCTCAAACAAAAGTCCCCCAATATCACATGGGATTGTAAATCTCCCGGGGTCCTTATGTTTAGGAGGAATCTTATGTTGCAAAACGGCGGAACACTCCTCACATAGACACACCATCTCATATTCTTCCAACCATTTATTTTTGGATATTATGTCTTTAAGAAACTTACCATACGCCGGCATATTCGTGAGTGATTCGATGAAAGTGATATTAATGGTTAAGTGCCGAAAAGTGTCAATAAAACGTGCATATTTCTTATCCAACTTCATCTTTTTAATTTCCTCACGACCGATAGGGAAGTGATGCAAGATCAATATTTTTGGTTTAGAAATCATACCTCTCTTACCCTTGTCGTTCGGTGAAGTGATGGAAGCTTCTTTGAATGTTCGTGCATTTGGTGGACGCATGTGTCATCATTCTGCACCATTTTGCTTGAAGGACGTCCAAAAATTTTTTTCTTACTCTCGGTGTGCACCGGGATATGACCGGCGTGAGCCGGCTTCACTGTAGAATTCTCTGGTTTCTTCCCTGTAATTCCGGCGTGTCCGGGCTAAGTCCCGCGTGAGCCGACTTGCTTGTGCAAATTCCAGAAACTTTTGAATCATTCCCGGTGTGAGCCGACCTTCCATTGACAGTTTCCTCTCTAACATGCTCGTTGAATAAGGTCCTTAAGTCACTACCTCTCGGGTTTTTCAATAGCCTTGGAACCTTTATCCATTTTCTTCTTTCTCCACCTCAACATAGCCATCATTTCTCAAAAAATCATCAACAATATCCTCTTCCTCTTCACTCAAACATTCATCTTTCTCATCATTAAAATCTTCTTCAACCTCATTGCTTCCATCATTATGCCCATATAACTTTTCACTTCGAGTAATAACATGGACTCCTCTCGGGTTTCTCTCGGTGTTGCTTGGAAATCCACCTGGTGGTCTACTACTATTCCTTTCTCCTTCCCTAATCAAAAGGTCTTCAACACCTCTCATTGATGCTTCCATCGTTCTCATTCTTGTATTTAGTCCCACAATGGATGTTTTCAAATTGCCAACATCTTGGTATATCACACCAATAGAAGTCATCATTGTTTGCATATTGGTGGCTTGAGTAGCCATACCTCCCATCAAGTTTTCCAATAAATTTCTTAAATTGGCCACATCCTCATTTGTTTGGTTCCGGACTTCTTGTGCTATAAGTGGTGGATCAATAACATTGGTGTGAGTGTTGCTCAAATCTCGCTGTTGTCCCAATAAACCTATTTATTCTTGTGTAGATACATCGGAGTTTGATAATTCTTTGACATGAAAAACACCAAATGTCACATCATCACATTTTTTATGCTTCAACTCTCTCTTCCCCACTTGTAATTCATCAACCCTCTTATTTATCACCGCCATTTCTCTCAAATTTCTTCCTCATTCGAATTATGCTCATCCCCAAAGGCAACTTCCGTTTCACTTGGGCTGGGATCCCACAATTTCTCATTTCTTGTCACACTTTCAATAGCCTTATAAACATCTTGGGTCGTGCTCATCATAAGTGATCCATGGCATGCCAAATCAATTTGTGCCCTTGACATTTTATGCAAGTCCCTATAGAATAATTGGACTTGCATTTTTAACGTATAATCATGATTTGGACACGCCCTCAAAAGCTTCTTAAAACGGTCCCAAGCATTGTCCAAAGATTCAATTAAATTTTGCTTGAAAGTAGTAACTCTTACCTTCAACTCCAAATATCTACCCGGTGGAAAGTATTGCTTCAAAAACTCAGTTTGTATGTCATCCCATGATTGCAAGTGATGGTGGGGAAGTGACATAAGCCATTCATTTGCTTGACCCTTCAATGAAAAGGGAAATAATGCAAGGCGGGTTAATTCTTGACAGGCACTATTTTGGAATCCCGTATTGCATATTTCTTCAAAGTTATAAAGATATGAATGCGGGTCGTGATGGGCCTTTCCATGGAATTGAGCTCTACTCCCCACTAGACCGAACATAGGTGACTTGATTGAAAAGTTTTTTGCATCAATGTGAGGTAGCCAAATAGGATTATGAACTTGATTTTTTCTTTGAATGGCTTGCTCACATAGCGGTCTATGTTGGTAAGGTGGATTTGGGGGTGGATCATATTGATATGGTTCTTGGGTGGTGGAGGAATAGATGGAGGTGGTTCAAGTGGAGGTGGTGGAATTTGTGGATATGGTTCTTGTGGTGGTGGTGGAGGATAGTCATTTGGATTTAAGGGATTTTGTTCAACTCGGGCATTTTCGTGGTTATGCCATCCTTGTGCCGTTCCTTGTACCTCATTCATTTCTTCTTCTTGATAGGATGATGCTTGTGAAGATTTTTCGCCAAGATCCAATTCACTACGAGCTTGGCCAACCTTTCTCTCAAATAAACGATCCCTAATATAAGTGTTGATATCCGGGATGTAAAGAGTATCGGGGGCCTTACAACGCAGAGAATGGTTCATTAACTACAAGATAGAAAACAACAAGAACACAATTAGTAGCACATGGTGACTTATTAAAGAGGTAAGCACCAAAGAAATAAAATATAAAAGATTAGAAAAGATTGACTTATTCTCAAGAATTTTGAGCTAGTATAAGTATCAACCGTTACACAATCCCCGGAAACGGTGCAAAAAATTTGATCGAGACTTTTCTAGGTGTCCAATCTTACCGGCAGTGTACCGGGTCAATTATAGTCTAGTCCAGTGGTCAAAGTCATATCCACGAGGATTGTGAGGTTGAACACCAAAAAGCTATTATTATCTTGATCTAAGTCGCAAATTAACAAGAAGGTAAATGTATCTATGATCTACTACTACAAAGGTGATAAAATGATAAAAGGCCTAACCAAGACAATGTGTAGACTAGCCAAGCTCTCATAGTATCATAGGAATGATTTTCTTCCATCCAACCAATGGTGTTCAAAAGTGTGAAACGGTGCATTCCTAAGCAAGTAGTTTCCCCTCATACGAGTGTATGAAACTACTATATACCTCCTCCTTGGCTTAGGTGTCTTAAACCTAATGAATGGTATGATAAGCACTTGAATGCAATGAAGATGTCAAAAATCCCCGGATAAGAAATCGAATGCCTCAAGAGGTCGATATTACCTTCCGTTTCTCCTACCCTCTTCTCACATCTAATATCTCCTTTCGGTCTCCATTAAATGTGTAGATGCAAGCATTAGTTAATTACTCCAACACAAGCAAACCATACAATGCAAGTAGGAAAAGATTCATCACAATTGAAACTAACAACATAAACAACCATCCCCAATCAACATAAGAGATTAAACTAGTTATACAAGATAATCTTGGCTAGTTTAACCTAGCCACTGATAACTACAAACATTAACATATCAAGATTAACATTCATAGTCATAAGAATACTTGAATCAAAGTAAAGATTAAGAGTTACCAATCAAAAGCAAGAGCTCGAAATTGGTGTCTTTCATTCAAGCTCCAAAACCTTCAATGTAGTTAACACACTAGTGTATTGTAGCCCCAAGTAAAAGTAGTAGAAATTAAACTAGGAATCCTTAATAGCTACAATTGCAATCAAGAGTTAATTTTTACATAAATTTGGCTAGGAGAACCCTTGGGAGGTGGAGGTGCCTTCAAGGGAAGAAGGGAGTTGGGGAAGAAGAAGTGGGGTGTGAAAAAGATGAAAATTCGATCCAAAATGATGTTTAAAAGCTGGAAATTCTGTTTATGCGACGCTACGGCTTGCGCCGCAATAGGTCCGGCGCGCGCCGGTATTACTGAAATATCTCTGATAGCTTTCTGCGACGATCCGGCGCGCGCCGTAATAGGCCGGTTCTTCACAGCAGCTCGGTAAAATGGTCATAACTTGAGTTGTAGACCTCCGATTGATGTGATTCAAAGTGCGTTGGAAATATTGTTTCTTGATCTAAAACTCTCATGAACTAGTCTGCTTCAAAAAATGCCTATAAGTGGGGTCAAATATCCATTGAAGATAGGCTACGGTAGAAGCACTAAGGACAAATGATCCGTTTGAACTCGATAGCTTCCGGCACACTCTTCTAGCCCTCAAAAGACATGTTTAGGCTCAACACGTGTCATTACTCGGGCCCTTGGTCAACCTGTAATCCAGCAATAAATCACCAAAATACCAAGCGTAAACCCGACACGACGCTCCGATTATTAAACCGGTATAAAACCTTTCAAAATATGATATTTTATATAATAATTACTATCTACACATTTGGATGAAACTAAGAAAATAATGGCTCAAATTGGTACAATAATGCTCAAAGTGGTATCAGAAATGGGGTAAAATGTCATAATAATGAGCGACAATTTGTCTCTAATCAACTTCTAACGATTTCTTCGTTTTACATTCACAATGGCAGCATAATTAATCTGTTAATCATACTTTCAAGGCTTACTTTGCAGTTTCAATGGTCGGATCATTCGTTGACGATTTCAGGCATGGTCGCTATTTATTGAAATTGATGGATTTATTTATCAGATAAATGAAAGGAATAAATGGTTGTTTATTCTTCAAGAACTCTAATCCCAAAAAAATGGTTAAACCTTAACCATGAGGGTCCCCACTCCCCCTATCCCATGGGATTAGTGGAGATGTTAATCAGGTAACCTAGTGGCTCAGAGTCATGGACTTGCTATTATACTTGGGACAGGGGGAGTGGATAAGTCTTCCCTTTAGTGGGATTCGAACCTTGCTATTATCCAAAGACGAAAAAGTCTTCCCTTTAAGTTCGAACCTCAACTCGTAAGTTTTATTTGTCCTTTTAAAGGACCCAAACCCACTAGATCATGTCCTGAGGGCACAAGAACTCTATTCCTAAATTTGATTAGGATAAGCTATAGCTTTTGGCTATATAAGAAAGAGTTTATCCTCCTCCCCACATAAATGATTAAGGTGCCAACACAAAAAGAGAAAAAATGGAGAATTTTCTTTAAAGTGTTTCGAGGGAGGGAGGGAGGGTCAATCAAGTTTTTCCTGCAAGCAGTTGTTGTTCTAAGGATCAAGGAGTTGTGTTTCGATACTCACCAACTGTTGTCCACAAATACAATTTGAAATATCACGGCATCTTTGAATCAAGTGTTGGTATGATTCTTTTCAATCTTCTACTTAATTTAAATAATTATTTTTTATTATTTAAATTGCAGCAAACCTTGTTGGTTCCCGACAGTACCTCGAAGCATTAGTCTCAGACAATTATCTAGAGATACCTTGCGAAAGTAAAAGAATGATTAATTTTTTATTTTCATTTCCGCATAATTCGATTATGTGTTCGATTTTTTCTTCATTGATCAGAACGAAAGCATTGAGCTTGTGCGAATAAACCAAGCCCTAAAGCTGTGATCAGGGCACCCCAACGCTAGCCATGGACGCCCCCACACCCTAATTGATCAGGTCGGGTTGGTTTTTTGTCGAATCGGATCCAAATCCGAGCACACGGTTTCCAACAATGAGAGCTCTGTTCATTTCCACTATATGTCAACTATTTTTGTTTCATTTCTTGGTATCCGCCGACTTCTGCAATTGTCACCGAATTAGAAGGAACACAAGTACCTGAATCTGCATCGCCTATTGTAGATTCAGAGGTGGTGGTAGAAGTAGAAAAGGGTTCAACTCAAAACAAAAAAAATGGTTTGTCAACAATGCAACAAAGCAGGACACATAACCACTCCATGTTGGTACAAATTTGACACAAAAAAAAAACAATACTTCAAGTATGCCTCCAAAACAAAACTCAGCTTATACAAAGAACAATCATCAAGTACAATAAAAGTCCAAACATCTGTTTCAAATCAAACATTAACATGGTTTATGAAACAAAGCACAAGCTAAAAGGTAAATCCTCAATATGATAGCCAATCAAAATCAATGACAAAAGGGTATAAAAGGAAGTCTTACATATTCCAAATGATCTCATCTATGAATGCATAGATAAAGAAAAAGAGAGATATCTTTAGCAGAAATTGATAAAATTACTTGCAGAGCTGCTCAACAGCAGTGACAATCTGTGCAGGTTGAACGACAGTCAAATTTTCCAAAGTGCTGGCATACGGCGTAGGCACATCTTGAGAAGACAAACAAACAATCGGTGCATCCAAATAATCATGGAAATTCTCGTTTATTGAAGCAGTCAAACTAGCCCCTATCCCACCTGTCCTCATGCATTCCTCCACGATAAGAACACGATGCGTTTTCTTGACAGAATTTCCAATGGTATACAGATCAAAAGGTTTCAATGATCTGATATCAATAACTTCAGGGTCATATCCTTTGTTAACCAGTGTCTTAGCAGCTTGCATAACATGGTACCTCATCCGAGAGTACGTAAGTATCGTGACGTGTTCTCCTGGCCTCACCATTTCAGCTTCTTCAAGAGAGCATATGTATTCTTCATCTGGGATTCTCTCTTTAAGATTGTAAAGAAGAACATGTTCAAACAATACAACAGGATTCTCACTACGGATTGCAGCCTTCATCAAGCCTTTAGCATTGTATGGTGTTGAACAAGCAACCATCTGAATTCCGGGAATTGACTGAAAATAGGATTCCAGCCTTTGTGAATGTTCTGCACCAAGTTGTCGTCCAACGCCTCCAGGGCCACGAATAACAGTAGGAATAGTGAACTGGCCACCAGAGGTGTAATGTAGCATTCCACAGTTGTCAGATATCTGGTTAAATGCCAAAAGAAGAAATCCCATGTTCATGCCTTCTATAACTGGTCGTAAACCTGTCATAGCTGCACCAATGGCCATGCCGGTAAAAGAGTTTTCTGCAATGGGTGTGTCGAGTACCCTGAGATCTCCGTATTTCTTTGCAAGGTCCCTAGTAACCTTATATGAACCACCATAGTGGCCAACATCTTCACCCATGACACAGACTCGAGGATCTCGTTCCATTTCTTCATCTAGCCCCTCTCTTAAGGCTTCAAACAATAACACTTCATGGCTGCAAAGAGGGGAATTTGACAATATAATCAGTTATTATCGAAAGAGAAAAAAAAATTACTCAAACGTATCTATGCTCATACAAACAGAGCAGCCCAGTGCATGAAAACATCCTGCTAATGCAAAGTATGAGGGGAGCCAGGTCATTTAAATCGACTGCACACAAATTTGATATATATATACATTTCTACAAGAGACTGTATCCACGGGTAGAAACCCGTGACCTTTGGTTACACAGAGACAGTTTGTCAAAAGGAAACACTTATATGCTTGTAACAAGTTTATGCACTAAAATCATAAAGGATCAGATCAATTCAACAGAAGGTCAATAAGGAAGAGAAAGTACAAAAAAAATTGGCATCACTCAAATCATAAAATGCTGAAAATATATCAAATACTCCTTTCAGCAGTCAAGAAGAATAAAAATGAAATGAAGATGTGATCTTTATCATGACAAAGAGGATGGAAATTTTCTGCACTGCAAAAATATCCCCTATTCCCTTTAAAAGGAAACAGTGAAATGAAGCTTCAGCTATGAACAAATACAGTGAAGGGTGGCTTACAGAACTAGGACTAAAGGATTTATATGTAAATTCCACACAAGGAGGTTTGTCCTAAGACTCAAATCCATTACCACAGCTTGCATGGAGAACAATATTAATATTAAGCCAAATCTATCCTTTTCTAAACTATATTCTCTTGCACAGTAGAAATAATAAAATGGGCAACAAGAGTGGGGAAGCAGGACTAGTCTTAGGATCTCAAAATGTATGGTTGTGAAGTTTAACATTTGAACACCATGAGATTAGATTATTGCCTTCACACAATAATTTATGAGGGAAAATGTCAACTAATGCATCAGATATGTACCCCTACACCACTGACCATTGTTTAATAATCAAACCAAGAGAAAACTCTTAGATGCTATAACATATACTCCCTCCGTCCCATAATATAAGGCCTTTTGGCCATTTCACACAGTTAAAGAAAACATAATAAATGAGTTACTTTTTAATATTTCAATACAAAGTAGTGTATTGTTTTCTGGGACCGGCTAATAATATTACATTGTTTAATGTGAAAATGAAAACAACACATTTAATATTGTTTTGTTTTGTGAGAAGGACTTATATTTTGGGACACCGCTAAAAAACCAAAAGGACTTATATTACGGGACGGACGGAGTATTATTTTGAGACCTAATTTCATGCCCAAACTATAATTTTCAAATGTCCTATGACCAAATAACCGAAGATCGTGAATGGTAAGATTTCAGACCTGATTTCATGCCCAAACTATAATTTGATACGTCCTATGACCTAAAAAAACGAAGACCCTGAATGGTCAGATGTTTAGTATGCATAGTTGAAATGGTACAGATCAAGGCTCAAGATCGTGATCTTTCGCAACATGGAAACAGACTACGAACCTGGTTAAATCCATGATATGCGACTCTTTATAAAGAATTTGGTGGCACAATGTACGAAACAATAGTTGTTTGAATGTAACATATGGATAGATACCTCATCCTTATGTTGTTTAACATGATATTGCTAGAGCAATTATCCAATGAGGCATCTCAATATTTTCCCTAAATCCATTAGTAGTAAGAACTAAGAACTGATGTTGAACTAAGTAAACACTGAAACAATACGAAACAAAATGTCTTCTACATAGGAACGGTGGAGATTTGATTGGTCTACAACAAAAAGCTAAAGGAGTATGATTTTGGAAAAATTGTAACAATACCCTTCCTCACAGGAGATGTACTATACTATGTTCCTAAAATCAGGCTGCTGAGAGAATTAAAGTGGCATGGATTACATAGAAACAATGTGAATTTGATTAGTCTTCAAGAGATTAAGGTGATAGAGGGACTGTCGGAAATATTTGTAAGAACTGAAGTCAAATTCACAATTCTTTCAACCACTCATTAGTGTATACAAGTAGTAGGCAACCATAATCATTTTATCTGATTTGCTTGAGTAAAGAATCATTAACATTTAATATGATAGGTCTATATCATTATCATAATCATAATCATTATCATTCACAATGGGAGATCACATATATTATCACCTAAAACAACAATATATGACTCAAGCACAGTCATGAATATACAGTTTCACTAGTATTGCTTCACAAACAGTAACCTCTGGTGGTATGTGATATAGGTTAAACTAAAGCCACCCCAAAATAAATTGAAAAATAGGCCAATCAATATCACCAATATGAGTATGCGCCCAGAAGATTACCTATAAACACTTAAACACTGCAAATAACGAAACATAGCCATCGGACTGAATAAATCAAACATTGAAATGAAATTACCCTGATTTTGATGCCGTAGAAGATGCAGGAGCATTCTCAGCCTTTGTCTGAAGATTGAAACAAAAGACAGTGATGAAACCGAAAATTAGATAACAAATTAAGCTCATAGATGACCAAATAGAGCATTTCAAGAGGGGAAATGTGAAGCATGCATTAGTGTACTCACAGCTACGGCTTTGGTAACAAGCTTTGCAGCTCTACAGCTTCCATTAACCAAACCCAGAGTCGAACTGGAACCAGATCTTATCACTGCAACAAGATAGAAGCTCAAAAACAGAACCCAATGTTTGTCCGAGAACTACTCAAATCTTGAAAATGATGAAATCACGGATTCGAACTCGTAAAGTTATTTTTAATAGAAGAGGGCCCATTATTCAAAATGGTGCCTTTCTATATGGGGCTCAATTATTTGACAGAATTAACTTCAATTTTTAACGTAGAATAACGAAAATTGAAATCAATGGGGAAAAAAAATCAACCTGAGTTAGAATGCATGGAGGAGAAAGTGACTTTCTTTGAGTGATCTGAGAAGACCCCAGATGCTGCTGATGCAACTCCAATTGTTCGCAACATGGCCGCCATTAATTTGTCGTTCTTGAGTGATTGTGCCTATGGGTAGCCGGAAAATGAGAAGAATGGTGGTGGCAGGAGGTGAGGTTGGGGAAACTGGTTAGAAGGTTATAAAGTGGAGCGGGCGGAGAAACCAAAAGGAAAGAAAGGCGATTAAATTGAAGAGCGTTAGAAAATTGGGAAAGTGACGATGAAAACAAAGTTAGCATACCAATTTACCAACTACCTTGTAACGATCCCTCCAAATTAGGGGCGAACAAAAATTCCGAAAACCAAACAAACCGGTCGAATCAAATCGAAAAGTTATTAACCATGGTTTTTCGTCAGTTTAATATAACTAAAAATCAAATCGTTTAATACAATTTGATTTCAATTTAAAAAAATAAAAACAGTTTAAAACCGGACCAAACTGAATTTTATATATATGCACACACACGTACACATATACATACATCTATTAATACTTTAATACATCAATGTGTTTTTTTGGTCCAACTCAACATGTTTAAACTTTGTATTTGTAATGTAGCACTGATCAATTATTAATTTCATATCATAAAGATTCAGATTTTGTTGATCATTTCACAGACTTGTCTTCAATTTTCAATCAGTTAAGATAATCTCAAGTACATGTTAGTTCACAACTCACAACCACTAACTCTTTCTTCTCTTTCTACTTCCTCAACACAAATATTTGAAATATGCGAATGCTGATTTGCATGACTTACTTCTTTTAATGATGTTGATGAACCTAATCATAGATATTTTCCGATTTGTTCATTTGAAATGTTTGACATCTTATATCAATAAATGCATTTATAAACATTAGTTTATAAGTTTGTCTTTTATTTGCTTATATATAATCAGATTATGTTGTAAAATAACATTGTTGAGATAATCAAAATCAGAGTCAGTGTTTGGGAGAAAATAAAATCACGGATGCATTCCTCTTTCTCCCTTAACTTTACTCAAAATGTTATTTTGTCTAATGGATTTTGAGATTTATATATGGTACTCAATAATATAACGGTTAGTTCATTATTAGTATATTTTTAAGTTGATAATTCATTGATGAATTGAAACAAGTAAGAGATGACTCTTTTATCATCTTGTTTGTTCCAAACTTGGAAATTCAATGGTAGGTGTCGAGTTTGTTATGTTAGATGGTGTTGAAGGAAAGTTTGTTTTTGGAACTTTAAGATTCGCATAGTAGATGTTAGTTAAATATAAAACATGTGCTAAATCATCTCATTGTATTTACTCACATGTAGTACTATATGTTATCATTTGTTGTTACCAGACAATTTTTGCGATTTTTTTAGTTGAATTTTTGTGATTTCCTATCAATAATTTTAATTGTTGAAGAAAACCATAAAAAACCGGAATCAAGCCGAGCCGAACCGGGCCGAACAAATGGTTTACGTCTTAAAACCGTTTTAGTTTGGTTTTATAATTTAGAAACCGTATAAAATAGTTCGGTTTTAAAAATTTTAAAAAACTGGCCGAACCGAACCATGTTCACCCCTACTCCTAATAAGGGGAAAGTTTTGGTGTAGTTCCTCAATTTTGAGTGATTTGACTCTTGAATTGATATCAACTACCATGGTTAAATTCACTTGAAAAACAAATGATGCAGATCGTGCCACACCCCACACCTCCACATATAGAGGTGTAACAAAAATTTCCTCGTAATAAGATGTTTTTCTTGTTAATTCTTTTACATTGCAAAAAAAATCTTTATACTTTGTACTTTTATTTTAAATTTTACAATTTAAATTGTTTTTCTAGAATTGAAGGTGATTTTATTACTCAACATCAGTCATACATACTTGAATTACATGAGAAGGGGGATGAGTCACATTCCACACATCCTGAGAGACGGGGACCTTCCCTAGCTAGCAAATGGATAGGCACATTGTCTTGCCTTTTGACAAAATAATAAGATAACAAAACAGAAGCAGGAGATAACTTGTCGTCAATTATGTTTTTCACATACGATAAGTCTTCCACGTGTTGGTTAAGTTTTTGATTGATGAACAAAGAATCGCCTTCAAAAATCACTCTAGAGAAACCACGACTTAGAACAAAAGACATTACATAATAAATGGCTAAGGCCTCTCCAATTAGCTAATGCATCTTCCCTATTGATCATGGATTGCGAAAAACTTCTGATGATAGCTCCATGGTTGTTTCTCAGGAGACCGCCTATTGTTACATTCCCTTCTCTTATCGCAACGTCTACGTTAAACTTCAGGACTTCTTAGGAGGGTGGCTTCCATTTAACATCATACGGGGTTGGCTGATTGCTATCCGCACTATATTGGTTCGCTGTGAGGTACATTTCCTCTTCAGCTATCAAATGAGACTAACAGTGTGTTTTTGCCCTTCGAAAACCCAAGAATTTCTTGATTTCCAAATGTTCTATAGTAAACAAATTATTCTCACCGTTTCTTCTTCATTATCCAATATGCCAATCTCTTCAAGAATCTGAGTTGTAGTGTGTGTTCTAACAAATTGCAAGTAAATACTCAGAATAGCAGATTCAATCAACGTAAACAAACACGCAAGAATAAAAACAAAAAGAACACAACAATTTAACGTGGTTTCCGGCAATATCCCGGCTACTCTACGGACAGAAAGATGATATTTTACTATGCACGGAATTTTAAAAGATACTTGTCGGGATGTTACAATAAATGTGGATATTTATAGGCTCTGGAATTAAACCCTAGCCACCATAATGTCCAACTGTGTATACCCGAAAATACCCTAGATGTGGTTTTCTTGAAGTTCAACTGAAAACCACTAAATGTAACCAACTTCAGTTCAACGCTAACTCAAATGTGCTCACCAGGCTTCAGTTGAGAGCAACTCGGTTGTACATCACTTCAGTTCACCTTCCCAGACTTGAACACCTTAACTGAACACCACTTCAGCTGAGTCCTCTAGATAATCATTTTTGACAGATTCAGACGTAGAGATCAAGTCAACCTTGACTAACAGATCTCCACCTTGACTTGAACTCTCGTTCAAACAGATGCATAAGCAGATATAGTGTATCAGATGCACTCATCGGTTCTAGATGTACAATACCAGACTTTCTCTTCTTCAGACTTGTCTTCTCAGACAACAAATTAACAACTTTGGATGTTAAGCAAATCGAGACATAGCAGAAATTTGTCATTTTGAACAGACTTGGTGACCATATCAGCAGGATTATCATGAGTGTTGATCTTCCTCACCTGGATTCTCTTCTCATTTCTCAAAAAATGATACATCACATCAATATGATTGGTTCTCTCATGATGAACCATATCCTTAGCTAAACATATTGCACTCAGACTATCACAATTTATCTCAGCTTGATCATAATGTAGACCCAAATCATTGACAAGTCTCTTCAACCAGATTCATCATTGATTGCCTCTGTAAGTGCCAGGAATTATGCCTCAATAGTAGATAATGCCACTGTTGCCTGTAAAGTTTCCTTCCAACTTACTACAGAGCCTCCCAACGTGAAAACATAACCAGTCATAGACTTCATGTTGTCCACATCTACATCATAATCATAATCACAGAATTATGTGACCAAACACTAAGTATCACCTGCATGAATGAGACCAACATCTGATTTACCCCTAAAGTACCTGAATATACTTCTACGTCTTTCCAGTGTTCCTTTCCAGATTGATCCATAAACACGCTGGCAACACTGACTGCATGAGATAGATCAGCCCTAGTGCAGACCATTGCATACATCAAACTGCCTACTACACTAGCCTATGGAACCTTTGACAAGCACTTCTTCTCTTCAACTGACTTTGAAGCATAAACAAATAAATGAGTGTTTGTTGCCATTGGAATATCTATAGGCGTGGCAGCTGGAATGCAAAACATGGATAATATTTTCTCACTATAAGCCTTCTGAGACAAGAAAAGAATCTTCTGACTATCTCTATAGATATTCATCCCTAGAATTTTCTTTGTTGCACCCAAATACTTCTTCTCAAATCCAGCACAGAGAAGGTCTTTCAGATTCTGAACAACGGGACTTCTTTACAACAGCTATCAACATATCATCCACATACAGAACTAGATAGATGAATGAACCATCCTTCAGCTTTCTGTTATACACACAACAATCATATGAACTTCTGGCATTGTCCAACTGGATCATATAACTAACAAACCTATTGTACCACTGTCTTGGAGCCCGTTTAAGTCCATACAGGACTTTCTGAACTTGCAAACATACCCTTCTTTTCCAGGAACTTGGAACCTCTCTGGCTGAGTCATGTATATCTCCTTATCTACATCATCATGTAGAAAAGTTGTCTTAACATCTAATTGCTCAAGTTCAAGATCTTGATGTGCAACCATTGCTAGTAGCACCCTGATGGAAGTGTTTCTGACTACTGGCAAAACCAACAATGTTTCTAATCCCATTAGGTGTAATTTAGGCTAAGCCTAGGTTGTAATGAGTCAAAACATTAAATGTGCCTGGTATAATTGGGAGCCGAAGACCACCAACGAACTACTTAACATACACTGCATAATAACCCTCTGAGGGATCATTGGGTATCGGGTCAGGAAAAAAGAGAATCAGAATGAAAATAACCATACTCATTCCGTATTTTTTGTCAGGCCTTTCTCACATCATTTAGTGAAAGAGAAATGAGAATGTCACTCACACTCATACTTGAGGTTCCAGCCTCATTCTTCTTTGTAGACACATATATAGCAAGAGACTCTTGAAAAGCCTCCTTGTTGAACCCCCAAACCCGACGTAGAAGATGGAGTCGAAAATTATGGGTTAACAAACTTAGCTCTCTGAAATCTCCTTACTAATGATCTCATCGGAGGATGCATGTATGTTAATCTGATGATTCAATGCCATAATTCTATAAAACAAATATGGAAATCTAACAAAAGGAAGAAAAAATGAGCTTACTTGTTATGAAGACCTGAATCGGTTCTCTTAGGAAGGCTAAAAATCACTCTCACAATAGCTCTAGAAAATCACAAGATTATGGAATTAATCCTCATTTTATAACAACAAGAGGAATAGCCGAAGAGGCATGTATGTTTTTTACTTCATCCAATCAGCACGATCTTCTAGACAAGTTCATGGCACAACACCTTGAGATAAGCAAATCGGCTGTTTGAATTTCAAAATAATGCAGGCTGGCATACGTCATTTGCGTCAGAAGCGGTTTGACTTCAGCCTCTCGGATCGTGCACGTCCTATTTGTGTAGACCTAACCATATATATATATATATATATATATATATATATATATATATATATATATATATATATATATATATATATGTCAAATAATCGATATGTCCCTTGTTAAATACACCCGGTAGACAAATGTTTTCACATTTTTTGTGTTTTTTTCACGCTAACATTTTATGTTTTCACATACATCCAGATGCCTTACCACAACAACTAGAACAAGTCTCATTGACGATTCTGTGACGTCCCGTCCTGGATACCGAGTCTTTATTCGGAAAAAATGTCCAACCCGTATATATATATATATATTTTTTAAATCACAAAAGTAATATATACGTAAGCCTTGTAACAATCAATCAGAGTAAAGCGGAATAACTTAAAACTAAAGATAATTCGGAAAGAATGTCAAAAGACAACAAAACGGATCACCAGTCACAATCTGCGTCTAGAAAAACTGAAAAGACAACAATGAAATAAATGTCGTATAACTATTACAAATCCCAATTGGAACGGAAAAGATATAAAGTCTATCTCTCAAAACTAAATAAAAATGCATAAATAAAAGTCCACGTCATCATGACCCTTGAGCTCACACATCAACTCCGTCAACTCCATCATCACATCCATACTCATCATTATCCTGCCAATCACCTTCTCGGGGTGATAACAATAAATATGGGGGGTACGTACTCAGAAAGGGGTAGAAGAAACGGTTACACAAGAATATTATATACAGCATACATATCAGGATAAGACCTAGAACACTACCACATAGGTTGTAAATGAGTTCACACTCATCCTCTACTAGATTACATAGTACATCTTTGTACAAGTAAGTTTGTTACATCAAAATCAAATGACACTACACATGGTGAACGGCTGCACCACAACACGGGAAGCACCTCAAGGGCATGGGCTTAGGTCCTTGTGTGAGAGTTACACGCGTCCCTTGGCATCAGACCAAGTGGAGGGGAGTAATTGTCCCATGATAAGAAGAGACATGTCTCACCAATGATAGTGATTTTTTGCTTTTAGACAAACATATGTAATTTATGAATTTAAGTCTAACCACTTGGTTCATTCACATAAAAGGCTTCTTATGGTCATCTAGTCCTAGACATTTTACTTACACTACCTAGCACGTTGTAAAATAATAATTGACTACTAAGTCAATATCCCGCAAGACCTAAACAACCGCCTTTCGGTGCTCCCACCTTCTCCCTATAGAGGGTCTCAGTTGTGGCTAAGGCTATCAGAAGTCAAAGTTAGACATTGCAAAGTACCACTTAATGTCCTCAAAGACATGCAAACCAATCACCATCACATTGTACACAACAAAATGACAAAACAAGGTGAACATACAGTTTGGCGCGCGCTAAACTCATTCCAGAACTTTAATTCCATTCTGTTGTCATTTCGGCGCCTGCAAAACTCGTTGGCGCGTGCTAAAGACGGACATAACCTACTTCTTCTTTTTGGCACCCGCCAAACCTCCTTGGCGCGCGCTAAACCTAATAGTGCATTTTGACCAGACTACATTGGCGTGCGCTGATGCCCCTTTTACGCCGCTAACACAACAAAACCATTCTGCAAAAGTCCATTGTGTATTGGCGCGCGCTAAAGCCAATTCGGTGTGCGCCGAACGATTGGGAAACTTGAAAAATAGATTATTGCATCACCAAGCCTATCACGAACCAAACGATTCCAACCTTATTACTACCATAAACCTGCAATTAACATCAATACAACATAATAAAACGACCACATATCCGTTTAAAAGAACACTCCCTTACCTTTTAGCAATTTGATAGCAATTTTAAAGCAAAAATAGAAAGCAACCACGCGAATCCTTCGATTCATGACTTCTACGATCAACCTACGATAATTAAAAGACACACTACAATTAAACAACTCTTTATTCTATCAAAACTCAGATTTTTCCTCAAGAGCGACTAAAATTTTAGTTTTAGGCTAAACTAAAAACTTAGTGAATTACAAACAGTTGGTGTGGAAACGTTCGTCTTCTAGCGGTGATCAACTTTTCCTACTATGGTCAGCACAAACGATCAACCGATTAGCCGCGCGATTGAAGATTTTGTTCCTCCTTCTCCATGCTCTAAGCCGTCGACTTCTCCTCTTTTTTTATCAGAAAATTGCCGTGTATAATTTACGGGAAGAATAGGGGATTATTTCCCTTTTATACCCATTAATTAAATCCATTAATTTAATAATTAATCATTTTTAATTATTTATCCTTTAGGTTAACATAATTAGGAAAATACGCTAAATTAAATCACCTTCTACATTTTTACCCTTCTGGAAATTTTGGGATGTTACAGATTCGGTGTGATAGATATAAAACGAGGAAAATATGAAAATCCTTTTTGCCTTAAATTTTCTTCACTCCATAATAATCCATTGATCTGAATCTTATACCAGAGCATTTTTCTTGGAACACGCGTGCTAAAATAGTGATTTAATATTTTGATTACATGACCTGAAAAAATGATATGTTTTCCGTTTTCAGATGATAAAGTAGATTAAGTGTAAAATGAAGAGAAAAAATGTGATACTCCGTGTCTCTACGAAAGAGTATAACGTTACGGATTATTATTTTTTCTTCTTAAATTAATAAAATAAGAAAGGGTATTGAGAGTGGGTCAAGGAGGGGCATTTTGGGAAATGCCAATTTCCCTAACACCCCAAGACCCAAGACTCATCTCCTCCACTCTTTCATTTGGTAAAGTTTTCTTGAGAAAAGTCTAGAAAGGAGATAGAGAGGAAAAGAGAGAAACTTGAAGAAGGAGTTCAAGTTTCTATCTTGTTTGTGAAGATTCATCTCCTCAAATTGAAGAAGAGGAAGAGAAACCCATGGAAGAATATGATTTCTCTCCATTTCATGTAAGAATCTTCAAGCTTTTACATCTAGAATTTCTTTGGGAATCTTCAAGATTTGCTTGTGTTCTTTCTTGGATTCAAGTTGCTTAAGATGTTGTAACAACCTTGAATCTATGTTTTAGGTGCAAGAGTTCGAGTTGGTGATTGAATCTTTAAGCTTTCTTCAAGTGTTCTTGGTGTTTTGAAGCTTCAAGCTGGAGAATCATCTTTTGGTCAAAAGATTCGAGGTAAGGGGGTTTTCAATCGAATCTATGGAAGTTAGTAGCTTAGAATCTCGTACATAACCTCTAGAAAAGGTTAGAAATTGTTGGTTTGAGTGTCAGATGTGAAATGAGTTCGAAGTTGAAGCTTTTCCCTTAAAAACACAGATGGCCTTGGCAGGCGCCACCGGTGAACAGAAAGCTCTGTTAGCGGTCACCAAGATTAGTCAACGAGTTCTAGAAATGTTTGGTTGGCGCCAACAGAGAACATTGAGTCTGTTAGCTGTTGGCGGGCGCCAAAGGTGTCCAAAACTGAACATGATGCTCTTGTTAGTTGTTGGCGGGCGTCAAATTGCCCAGAAGTGTAAAATCATGTTTCTAAGCCCGTTTGAAGTATGCCTTAGCTTAAAGGCTTTTGTAGTTTGTTGTTAGGTGTACTTGTTCTAGTGGCCTTGGCTTATTACCGTGTCTCACGGGAGCATTGAAACACTCTATATTTAGCCTTATGTGATGTTGACTTGAGTTCAATGTTGTACTTGTAACATGATGAAGTTAAGGGTTCGGTTTTTGGTGTATTCGGGTCAGCACCTTGTGGAGATCCTCTGCAGGGAGAAACACGGGATTACCGAAAGACTTATTTCTTAGCCTCGTGGGTATTGGATTCTATTCCACTATTTCTGTGCTCTGTGCTAAGTAGCGTAATGTAGAGTTCGTCTAAGACCTATTGGTCTTTAGGAAGCCTTTTTATGTGCAATGAACTTACGTGGTTAGATTAATCGCTTAAATTCATACATGACCTGTCTAAAAGCTAAAACATGTTAGTCCTTGGTAAGAAACGTTTATACATCGCTTCACGGTATTATTACGCCTCCACCTGATCAGATATCTAACCGGACTCGCGTAATAATCCACATGGTTAGCAACCATGTCCATCAGAGGTGTTGAGGATATGTCTCGGTGCATTCTCACCCGGCAAAGTGTCCCTGGACTAATGTGTAACAAATGTCTATCTGGTCGAGTTAACTAGTGAGACTAGTAGAGTGTGGTAAGCGAGAGAAACATTCTTGTTATTATGTTTGCTTGATTTCCATGTTGTGACTTGTATAGATTAGATACTTCTACCCCTTGCTAAGTACGCTTGTACTTACCTTTATTATGTTGTTTTCCACCCCGAGAAGGTGATGCAGGTGAAGAGGTATACGAGCTCTATTAGGAGTTATCTCGTGACTTCTTGGTATTTTATCATATCTGACTTTTGTAATAGACTAAACTTTTGTTTCGATAAGTTTTGTAATAGGTTAGACTATCATTCGTCTTTGCCTTTTGGTTGGACTTTCGTTGTTCTCTTTTGAATTAAATTTTGTAATGGAATCAACATTGGATTCCCTATTCTACCCCTATTACTTTATGATTTTCTCGAGCCGTTTTACTTCCGCAAAAATTTAACTATGTTATTAATTCTAGAGGCTTACGTACATAAGTTAATTTATTTTCAGTTATATAAGTGTCAGGCGTTCAATTTCAAATAAGAACTCGGTAGTTTGGAACGAGGCGTGAAAAAATAATAAAAATAAAGGGTGTATTGGTTTGTAATATGATTTATAATTTAAAAAATATAAATTGTCACCAAGAGAAGTTTATATAATTAGGAAACAAAGGAGTGATGTGTATGAAAAATGATCATTGTCAAAAACTCCGCACGACAGAAAATATATGTGTATGTCCACTCAAAACAAACAAAAAAATTTGTATGACTATATTTATGACATGCTATCTCCTTTCCATACTATACGCCATCCTAGAATTTTTCATATGTCCCGCAATATAAGTTATTTTCACATTTCAATTGAATAATTAATGCTCTTTTTCCTGTTTTACCTATTTAAATGCATAACTTTTCATACACCATTTAATAAATTAGCCCAAAGGCATTTTAGTACAAAACCACCAAAGTTGGATCATTTATTGAGTTTCTTAATCTGTGTGCATAAAACTAGAATGACTTATAATAAGTGACGGAGGTAGTATTTGCTTATGCAATAACATTCTCAATACACACTGGAATTAATGGATGATATATACTCAGAAATATAACAGAAAGGAAATTGTTCCAAGATAATTGTTCATTCAGCAGGTACACCACATATATTATGTTTACAAGTGACACTTGTCACATAGTGGCAATGCCACCTATTCATCATAATCTAAGGATAAGATTCTCCACTATCTGATTATCAGAATTACACAAAGGTCCCTCAACTAATACATAATACTCTAACAGCCCCCTCAAACGAAATGTGAGTGTTGAACCACATTAAGTTTGGATATGAAAGGAACAAAGGCTGGAGGTGCCAATGCGTTAGTGAAAATATCAGCAGACTGGGCATAAGAAGGTATATAATCAACAATCACATCACCATTCAACACTTGATTCCTCACATAATGCACATCTATTTCAATGTGATTGGTTCTAGCATGGAATACTGGATTTTGGGCCAAGGCATTTGCACTGATGTTGTCACAATAGATCACTGGATTGACTGTCAAACTAATTCCCAGTTCTGTGATCAAGGACTTCAGCCATGAGATCTCAACAGCTGCATGAGCCAGGCTTCTGTACTCTGATTATGTGCTGGACCTGGAAACAACTTGTTGTTTCTTGGAGCTCCATGTAACAAGTGAGTCACCAATGTACATACAGTTCCCTACAACTGATTTTCTGTCATGTTTGTAGCAACCCCAATCTGCATCACTCTAATCTATGAGTGACAAAGAAGCATCTGTGTAAGCAGTAAGACTCAAGTCACTCTGATATTTGAAGTGTAATCCATATTCAATTGTGCCTTTGAGGTATCTCAAAACTCTTTTTAAAGCTTGCCAATGAACATTTGTAGGTGAATGCATAAATTGACTCAGAGTGTTGACAACAAAGGCCACATCAGGCCTGGTAAAAGTAAGGTATTGGAGTGCCCCTATCACACTCCTATAAAGAGAGGGATTTTTCACGGCTGTGCCTTCACCTAGAGCAAAGGATTTTCCAACCATTGGTGTGGGACAAGGTTTCACAGATTCCAGTCCTAGTCTGTGTAACAGCTGCTTCAAATAATGTTTCTGTGTGATTAGTATTTGTTAGGAACATTTTATTATGTTTTGATGATGGCCATACTAAGCTGTTATAGCAAGCCTGAAATAAGTTAGAATTTCTACGTATAAGTCTTTACTTAGAGTCGACATGTTGTATAAGTTGAGTCGGACAAGTATTGTACTAGTTGGTAGGACGGCAAAGCAAAAACGAGATATTCGGCAAAGTGAAGCCGGCCAAGCACCGACGAGAGAAGCAATGAAGACTTTATGGTCGACTTATAACCAAGGAAGTACGTGATGACCTTGGATAAGTCTAAGTTATGTTTCAAGTGATGAAACTCAATATTCAAATATGGTGTACACCTTTGGTCTCACCCAAATCAAGGATCGGTGAAGTATAAAGATTCTCCGAAACTAAAACAAAGAAGAAAACGAGTGAATCGGTGAGTAAAAGCGACTTTCGGCAAAGTGAAAACAAAACGGCGAAGAAAGAACTAACGGCTAAGTCGAAGGCTCACTCGACCGTTCGAAAACGGCGAAGTAACACTTACCAGATCAGATTTGATATATGTTGAAGATACAGAAGATCATGCATTAAATGCACAATCAATAGAGGATCAATCAAGGACGGATTTTCTGCTATACGTTTGAAGAAAGAATCCGATCACTGAGATCAAGGAGAATACAATTAAGGGGGAATCAAGAATAAAATCAAGGATTATTCCCTCATTAATATAGCCAACGGACGGAATTTCAAAACCAATGCTATTCAAGGCTATAAATAGAAGGCATTGACAGAAAAAGAAGACAACGATTCAAAAAGAAAAAAAGTAGAAACTCTGTCAATTTGAAAAGCCTTCTCTCTGAACTTACAAGGATACATCTAGTGATCAACTCAAATATCAGAGCTACAAAGTCATACTCAGAACCGAGATTGATCAAGCAAGTGTGTGAATCACATTCATATCAAAGCGAAGCAAGCTGAATCGAGAGGCAATCGAGAAGGAGTTGAATTTGTGATATTTGTTAAAGGATTTTGATCTTAAGGAGCGCAAAAAGGAAAGGCGAATCACGAAGTTGTTGCGGTCAAGGAGTGATAGTCTTGTAGATTGTGAAGCTTGGGAAGCCAAGGACAATCATACTATTGTATCGTGAAAACAATAGTGAATTCCTCCGATCATCACGGGAGAAGAGTGGATTAAGGGATTACACCACCACGAACCACTATAAGCCTTGTGTCAATTTAATTTACGCAATTTACTTTACGGCATTTATTTAATTTGCCTACATCATAACTTATATACGTGATTGTCTAAACCGATTTGAAAACAACATAGTAAGAAGGGACTTATCCGCCCAAAAGCTTTTAAATAAAAGAAAAGTTTTTGAAACTCCACTATAGTCATTCACCCCCCCCCCCCCTCGACTATAGTTTCACCCTTCTACGGGACCAACAATTGGTATCGGAGCGGTGTTCCTAGTATCGAGAAACTGTTCGGATCTAATTTACGGTAACAAGGAGATCATATATTTTCAAAGTAGTTTTCAAATCGAGCTTTCTATACGCTTACTTTTATATCTTCATTTGCCTTGATGGATTCCTCAAACTTCTTGTCAAAAGTACTGTTTTTAATGTTAATAATTTCGATGAATATAAAATAAGAATGCTATCTCATCTTGCGGCAACTCATGAAGAGATCTTGGATGTAATCAATGATGGACCAATCACAATCACTACGGTGGTAGGCACGGGGAGCGAGATCAAGGAAAGGAAATTGACAAACCTAAAAGGATTGGACCAAGGATGACGAGGAGAAGAGCAAATCTGGACTTTGTTGCAAAAGACATGATCTTGAAGACCCTAGATAGCAACATGTTCATGAGAATCAAAAGGCAAAAAAACGACAAAGGAGATGTGGGACAAGCTATCATTGATAAATGAAGGATGCGAAGCGATTAAAGAAAACAAATTATACTGTTGCAAAACGAGAAATTTGAGAACTTTAAAATGAAGGTGGTGAATCCATTGATCAAATGGACAACAGATTCTCAAGCATCATCGGTGAATTGCAACGGACTTGGACACATATATCCCGAGAAAGAAGTATGCTTGAAGATCTTGAGAGGATTTGCTGAAAGATGGAAGATCATAACATCGGTAATCGAGAGGAACAACAAATCTTGCAAGCAACGACACTCGACAACGATGTCCCAATTAAAAGCTCATGAATTCGAATTGAACGGTGAAGATGGTGCCCCTGCAGAGACACATAAAATCTTGCATTATTTGCACCCCAACAAAGCAACTTTGCCGAATGCATCAAGCAAAGAGACACATGAACTAAAAGAACGGTAGCTTTATTAGTTAAACGTTTTGACGGGTTTAGCAAAAAGAAGCCATTCAAAGGAAATTCATCATCAAACAAGAGGTCAAGCTCAAACAAAGATATGAAGAAGAAAGATGATGAATACGGATGCTTCAAGCGCAACAAGAAAGGTCACTTCAAGGTGATTGTCTGAAGAAAATGACAAAGATGATGAAAAGAAGAAATACAAAGCATCCGAAAAGAGAAAGAGCAAGAAGGCACTCAAGGCGAGAATCCGGCGGTGAAAAGAATGAAGAATCATCGATAATGATTCGGATGATAGTGATGAAGAAGACGACTCGAGAAAATGAAAAAGCATGTCTATGCCTCATGACCAAAGAATTAGATGAAGACAAAGGTGATAGCTCGGACAACGAGGAAACAAGCCTATGTCTAATGGCTAAAGAATCGAGATGGCGAGGTAATATCTAGTTCTGTTCCTCATCAAATGCATCCACATCTAACACCGCACAATCTTCTAGTCTCCCATTAGATACGACGGACCTAGTCCAAAATCTCATGACTAAATTTGATGAAATTGAAAAGAATCATGAAATTCGGAAAAGGAATGCAAGGATCTAAGAAAAGAGAATAAGAGATTAAAGAAAGAAGCTGGATAAAGCAAAATTTGAATTAATTAGTAAGGAGACCTACTTAAATGATCAACAAAAAACGAGATGATCATACATACGTTATTAACGAGATCGAGTTAAAAAAATCTCCTCACCGGTAAAGGTAACCTTTGCACCACTAAAAGCACCGGCTTACAAACCCTCAAAAAGGTTTGGATCCGGATACGGTCTTGGCTACAACAGTCAGGATGAAAGTAGGAATAATGGTCAACACAATTCTAAATTTAGGACCACCAATGGACCAAAATTTAGAAAGGGACAGACCATAGTTCCAACAGATCATCCCGTTCCGGTGAAGTCAAAACCCAGTGTAGTGAAACAGCAAACTAAATCCTCATTCCAGTCAATCAAGAACAACAGCCATCTGAAAGGTAAAGGCAGACTTTACCCTTCAGAGGATGATTGGAATGTTGGACCTCCAAAATACAAGAGGAAACCATTCCACAAAATGCATCATGTGCTTAAGAAAAACCAATCTATTCCTAGACACATGAAGCAAGAAAGGTTTCCTACTGCATATTGGAAAGTGAAGAAGGATGTAAATGCACCAAAAGGTGGAGAAAAGTATTAGAATACCTTCAGTAAAAATATTAGAAGCTATTCTGCCATGCCTTATACATATGAAGTTGATGACTTCAATTATCCAAAAAGAAGACCTTTTGGATACACCCTTGGTATGGGAGGCATGATTGCTAACATGTATGGACCCAAACAGTGTTGGGTACCTAAACTTAATTAATCTGTTTTGTAGGATATCTGGTACATAGACAGTGGATGTTCCAAACACATGACAGGAAACAAGAAATGGCTCACTGACTTCAAAGCTTTTGATGGACCCAAAGTCACATTTGGAGGTAAAGAAAACCCTTGCAAGATTAAGGGAGAAGGCATAATACTCAAGAACAATCTAAAGATTCAAAATGTGGCATATGTCAAGGGACTTAACTTCAATCGATGAGCATCGGTCAATTACGTGACAAAGGCTACAATGTGCACTTTAACAAAGAAGGATGCAAAGTGATTCACGGCCAAACCAACACGGTAGTTCTTGCGGGAAGAAGACAAGACAACATGTATGTGGTGGGTGGAGAACGACCAAGGCGAGAAACATGTCTACTTGTCAAGAATAATCAATCAACAATTTGGATTTGGCACGAGAAGATTAAATCACACGAATTTCAAGACCATCAACAAACTATCAAGGAGCAAGTTAGTTGAAGGCTCGCCGAGAGATCACATTCAAGAAAGAAAGTCTATGTGATGCATGTCGAAAGAAAAACGAGATAAAAAGTTCATTCAAGTCAAAGCCTCATCAATCTACAACAAGAGTTCTACATACGTTACACATGGACTGTTTGGACCGGTCACACCGGTAAGTGTGAGTGATAAGAAATATACTCTTGTAGTGGTGGATGACTTCTCAAAGTACACCTGGACCATTTTCATGAACAAGAAGAAAGAAACACTCAAGAAGGCGCAGATTTCTTTGAAAAGACTCCGAGAATGAGAAAGAGCTAAAGATTATCAAGATCGATCGGATAGAGGCACCGAATTTCTAAATGAAATTATCGAACCTATTGTGAAGAAAATGGAGTGCTACATCAACTATCTCGCAGCGGGAACTCCACAACAAAATGGTGTAGCAGAAAGAAGAAACGAGAACTCTTAAAGAAGCGAGTTAGAACAATGATTCTTTGAAGCATGCTTGCCAAAGAGGTTTTGGGTCAAGCAAGACAAACACAAGCATGTCATACACAAAACAGATCAATCATCAACAAATATCATGGAAAGACTCCATATGAAATATGGAATGGTAGAAAACCCAATATCTCATATTTTCATATGTTTGGATCAAAATGTTTTGTCTTAAACAGGAATCAGCTGCACACCTTTGATGAGAAGGCTGATGAAGCAATCTTCATGGGATACTCAGACACCAGCAGAGCATTCAGAGTACTCAATAAAAGAACATTGGTGATTGAAGAATCAATACATGTGGTTTTTGATGAACCAAATACAAATGGTGAAGATCTTCAAGACCAAGAAAAGAAAGCAGCACAAAGGGAAATCTATACAAATGCAACCATACCAGCTACTATCCTGAATCATCATTTTGAAAATCAAGAGGAACCCCATATCAATACAACAGAAGAAGCACACGAAGTTGAAGTTCATGCTCGGCATGAAGGTATGGAAGCACCAAGTGAAGAACATCTTCAACCGGATCTAAATTGGCTAAGAGATTATCCGAAGAACAAGTCATTGGAAATATTCACACGGGAGTTAGAACCGAGAAGACAATTTGGAGCACATGCTAACTTGCTTTCTATCACAAGTGGAACCCAAGACCATAGATGATGCAATCCAAGATGCAGATTGGATCACAGCTATGCAAGAAGAACTAAATGAGTTTGAAAGAAATGAAGTCTGGGAACTTGTTGACAGACCAGATATGGCCAACATCATTGGTGCAAAATGGGTATTCAGGAACAAGATGGATGAGCAAGGAACTGTTGTCAGAAACAAAGCAAGGCTAGTTGCAAAAGGCTACTCTCAAGTAGAAGGAATAGATTATGATGAAACATTTGCACCAGTAGCAAGATTGGAAGCAATCAGACTCTTTCTAGCATTTGCACACAAAGACTTCAAAGTCTATCAAATGGATATAAAGAGTGTATTCCTAAATGGACTCTTGGAAGAAGAAGTTTATGTAGAACAACCTCCTGGATTTCAAATCAAAGGAAAAGAAGACAAAGTATACAAACTCAAGAAGACCCTCTATGGCCTCAAACAGGCACCTAGAGCCTGGTATGAAACTCTATCACAATTTCTGATCAAGAATGGATTCAACAAGGGAACTATTGACAAGACTCTATTCAAACTAGAGGAAGGAGCAAGCACATTGCTAGTACAAATCTATGTTGATGATATAATCTTTGGATCAGAGGATGAAAAGCTGTGTGAGAAATTTGCAAACCTGATGAAGAGCAAATTTCAGATGAGCATGATGGGAGAATTAAACTATTTCCTTGGCCTTCAAGTAAAGCAAATGAAGGATGGCATTTTCATTAGTCAAGCCAAGTACACAAGAGACTTGATACACAAGTATGGGATGGATACAAGTGGCACAGCAGACACACCAATGTGTGCTAGAGTCATACTTGGAAAAGATGAAGCAGGAAAGGACGTTGATCAGAAAATGTATAGAGGAATCATTGGCTCCTTATTATACTTAACTGCAAGCAGACCTGATATAGCATTTGCGGTAGGAGTGTGTGCAAGATTTCAAGCTCAACCAAAAGAATCACATCTTCTAGCAAACTAAAAGGATAATCAAATACTTGAAAAACACTATAAATGTTGGAATTTGGTATCCAAAAGATGGAGGATTTAAATTGATGTCATATTCGGACTCGACTATCTTTGGATGCAAAATAGATAGAAAAAGCACCTCCGGAACATGCCAAATGCTAGGAACCGACTAGTCTCTTGGTTCGGTAAAAAGCAAAACTCCATATCTACATCAACGGTATTTGAAGCGAGAATATATAGCGACGGTAGCTGTTGTGCACAAGTACTGTGGATAAGACAACAGCTAAGAGACTTTGGAGTGGAAGAGAAAACAATTCCAATCATGTGTGATAACACAAGTGCAATATCTATTACTGAAAATCCAGTATTGCATTCAAGAACAAAGCACATTGATGTAAGACATCATTTCATCAGAGACCATGTTGAAAAGGGGGATGTCATCCTAAAACACATACCCACTAAATATCAATTGGCTGACATCTTCACTAAACCACTCAGCTATGAAAGATTTAGTATGTTGAGAAGCGAGTTAGGGATGATTGAAATTGAATAGGTATCAAAGAGCGGCTAAGCGGAGTAATCGGCTAAGTGACTTCATCAATCGGTACAACCTTTGCCATTACGGGAGATGTAGCGAGGTAAGGCAACGGTATCCGGTGAAGATAACTTAACCGATTGTTAGGAACAGTTAAATGGAGCAGCTCAGTGAAGAACTCATTGGATCGGCTAAGTGACCAGCCAAGGCACTTCACCGAAATAAAGACTTGGATAAATTAAAAGTGTGAACAAAATCAATTCTGATTACACGTGGAGAATAAGGAAATTATGGAGGATTATTCTGCGAAAGATTACACACGTATGATCATGGAGGTAATTATATTATTTTTTGAATTATTAACTCCTCGATTCCCGGGCTCTATCATTACTTACCTCAAACCACTCCCCCATTCCACTCGAATATCGCAATTTACATACACAAAATCACGCCATTATGTCACAATATCCTTCCATATTCAAACCACGTTCACACTACCCAAATCACACTATATAAACAAGACTTAGAGATTTTCAGAAATCTTTACGCTCTCTTGCAAATTACAAACCCTACTCTTGTTTTTCTCTATTGCAAACTCAAGTTCATCTTCAAACCTCCTCTCTTCTTCAACAATGGCATCATCTTCCTCAAACACCCAAGCTGGGTATGAAAAATCGATTGCCACTGGCTCATTCTTTCAAGCAGAACACTACCTGAAACTGTGCGGAAATGATGAGAATGCCAAACGACTGGCAGCAGGGTGCGAAAACCTAAAATTATCAACCTTTCTCAATCCACCCATAAGACTGATCCTGAGAACAAAAACAACGGGGACAAAAACAACAATGAGTTGGAGAGTCCTCCAAGTTCTCAGTTTCAACACCCAAATCACAGGCTCAGTCCAAATCACAATCCCCGTTGTTAGGTAGAAACTAACTCTCAGGCTCAGTCTAACTCTCAGGCTCAGTCTTATGGGTGTTGAAACTGAGAAACTAACTCTCAGGCTTAGTCCAAATCACAGTCCCCGTTGTTTCAATCAATCCAAAACCCATAGCACCAAAATTAAAGCCTCCAAAAGTGTAGGGAGTGAGGATCAAGTTGCCTACGTATCCAATAGTCAAATTGGAATCAAGTCATTCGTAGTTCCTTAGGGCTGATTATATAGGGAGGCGTCTCACCCCTTTTCTTGCAAACAAGTCGTAGAATCCTTAAACCCTAAGGATCATCACGTGTTTATCTCTGACAAGAGATAATTATGATTATATTCAAATTATGGGATCTACTCCCGGTGATCCAGGGATTCTCCTATAATATAGGCACATGTGTTATTTACCACTTAAGGAAAGAGCCAGTCGGCTTTTGATGGGCTCCTCAGGTCGTCTCGATCTGAGCTGCGCGTCCTACCTCCAGACTTGCCGAGCTGGCCTGCAGTGTCGTAGTCGGGAAGTATATGGGCAGACCTCCCTCCTGGGGTAAGGTCTTACTACTGTGGGGCTCTTGGCCCTACAAGCGGTTAACTTCGAGGTGTTATAAAGGCGACACGTGGCCGGGTCTGTTTCCGCCATCGTCATAAGCCCCCCAGGTCTGGCCGGACTACCAAGGAGCCGGGTAGACCTGAGATCAACTCGGATGTTCAAGATAGCATGCTTGCCGTGACACGTGTCCCTGCTACCATTTAGGCTGTCGTATTGAGAGTGAGAAACAAAGCATCTTTGCACATACCGTAATAATGGGGCGGTTTTTCCAAGACTTCTTTCTGGGGTTTTATAACTCCCTAGTTGTTCACGGATTTTATTAACAAGTAATAAATTTATAATCCGATATACCTCAAGTGCAAGGATCGTAGTAAAGAGGTTGATACCGGGTCGATCTTACGGGGAACTAACGATTGGTAATCCTAGTCTCTGTTTAACTAACTAACCTATGTCACGATTACTAAACTAAACAGATACGAAAACAGTAAATAATTCACAAGAAAGATAACAATAACGTAAACTGGACAGAAGATCAATGATCTAAAGCCAGGAAATATAGTTTCGAACCAATTTAAACAAAACTAAACCTAATATGCAATAAAAGACTAACTAAGCTAAACAATTCAAATTCAAGGGGTTTTAAATCAATAAGTTACGAACGAACAAGCAATTGATCCACCTATCCTATCAACATTCAATTTCAATTCAGATTATTTCGTGGTTACTAATCCAAGTTGTGATTCACCTAATCAAAAGTGTGAACCCTAATTTCTTAGGCAAGTTCGTCTATTAATCTCTATCTTTCGATCTAAAGATTAACGCCCTTCTAATCCAAAGGTGTAAACTTTAAACGTTTTTAACCTAGAAATCTAACCTAATAACTTTCGTTACTTAGATCAAATATCTATTCTTTATCATGGTGATCTAAAGTCTAACATGATTTTCATCAAATAAACGATCAACAAAGCAAACATCTTTCAATATAAATTTGCAATAAACAACGTAAAGCATGATAAGAGAAACAACTCGTAATAGATACTCACAAAATAATCACGGAAAGAAACTGAATTGTTGATCGGATGGCTTCACAACGCTTGTTCAATGGAGGTCTAGCCTCTTAGCATCCTCTTGAAACTTGAAATTGTATAGAAAGGCATTAAAAAAGTAGCTAATCTAATCTAAGAATTTAAGAACATAAAAGTTGATAAAAAACTGGTAAAAGCCGCAGCCTAAGCCGCCCCTAGGATTAGGGTTTTGAGTATTGTGTTGTTGGTATCTCCAATGTGGAAAACAATGCGGCTATATATAGAATTTAAAGTCGGTTCAGCTAAAGTCGGCCGCTGGACGCCCGTCTGGATAGGGTGAACGCCCGTCTGCTCTTCCATACAAACTTCGAATCGGGCCGAGTCATGATCAGACGCCCGTCCTTCTTTAAATTGGACGCTCGTCCAGCAATTTCATCCAAACTCTGAATCAAAAATATCCTCCTGGACGCCCGTTTGAAATGGTAGACGCCCGTCCACTCTGGACGGGACTTGGACGCCAGTCTGAGTGACTTTGAAAACTTGATTGCCTCATCTCTATCTCTTTTTAATTCAATCCAAATCCATCATTATCTCTTCTTTATCATAAAATTCGTCTTTTATCTTCTTTTGATCATCTCTTGAGCCTCAAATATGTATCTATAACACATCAAAACATCGCAAAATGTAATATCATCCAAATAATCATAAAATCACAATTAAAACACCAAAATTAACCTATTTTGCGATTAACTCGTTAAAAACCTCATTTACCCAATACTTCCGTTAAACACTCGTTTCTTATGCAAATTATACGAATATGAAGGGAAAATATCATAAAATATAGCGTTATAAATCGTATAAATTCACCCTTAACAACTCCCCCACACTTAGCTTTTGCTCGTCCCGAGCAAAACAAAACGAAAATTAAGGATCGAGACAAAAACAGACATCTAAGACAATATAGCATAGATCCAATAAATCAGAGGTTCACCATTGTGTGTGTGCAAAGCCATAGAAAACTTCCACTAAATCCAAACTTGAGAAACTCAAAGCAAAACTAGCTAATACCCCCTCGTAGACTAGCAATAGATGACACTCATAAGATGTACCCTACAAACGTAAAATATCCCGAAAAGAATGATCGAATATATCTAGGCCTTTCTGAAATACTCAGAGGATAATCCCTACAGCATATCTATCAGTTTATACTGGGGATAAGATAGACGATAACTTAGTCTTATATCCATTTCATACCAATTCACTAGTTGATTCAATTATTTCACTTTTAAACACACATCAGAATGAGCTATTGCCCTATCATAGCAGAATAGGATATTCGAGATATACCCTACCTTACTCCAATCATAAGGCAGCTTCTTCTGACTGTCGTGAGCTTTTAGTCATCATAGTGGTATAGGACATACGTGGTATACCCTATCGCACTCAAATCATCGACTAGCTTTCGACACACCCAATTACTTCATATTTTTCAACTTTTTCATTTGACAATAAGCTACGTGTTACTTATCACATTCAAACCTTAGATATTCACAGTATATCATACTTCGGATCTAAATACAAACTATCATAAATCTCAAGATATATACGTAGCACTAAGCACATGACTTATAAGAAAATCAAAAATCACTCGTCAAAAAGGGGTATAACTTTATAAATTAGCTCATCATTCACTATGGCTCGTGAAAAATAGATCTCAGGTGAAACAACTAACTTATCAAACATATGATATATAGCATCAATGACTATAAAAATAACGAACATTGCATCGAATTGCCTACTCGGGACAAAACAAAAACAAAAATGTCGAAAAATCTTGAAAATTCTAGCTCATTTTTAGCTCATTTAGCATAGAAACATAACGAGTTAAGAAAATGTGTAGATACATATCAAATCATTCCCCTCCCCCACACTTAAAGATCAACATGACCTCATGTTGTGCAGAAAGTAAATAGAGAAAGAACTTAGCTGATTTTAACAGATACTCGAATCGTCGGTCAGGCCGGAGCCTACGTAGTGACACTTAGAACTCGTAACCATACAATGTAGCTTGACAAAACCGCCAAAAATATACCTGCATGACTTGACAAACACGGAAACATCTCGGGGAAAACGGGGAAGTATACTAGAATGAAAAGATATAGCAAAACCGAGTATTATCAAAAGATGAAACATTAAACACATCCACAAGTTTAAACAAAGTAGAAATGGAAGTACTGATGCCTTATGGCTTACATGATCCATCGAAAAGAATAAATAGTAGTACAACGAATCACGTAATCAAAAGTAGCAAGAATATACAATCATTGTATCTAGGATAAATCAAAATCGAAAATGGACAAATAAAATCATGACTACCCCGGTGCCGCAGAATCATCAGCCGGAGGTGCTCCACCCGCAGGAGAGTCAGGCTGCTCCGCATCAGTAGACGACTCAGACTCGCGCAGAACATCCGCAATGGCCTGCTCAATCTCATCAGAATAGATATAATCCATGGTGCTCGGATCGAAGATTCTGTCGTCCCTCGGCTTCCGGTCCTCACTGATGCACCGTAAAATGGTCAAGATGTTGTTCTGAGAAGTCCGAATATCCTCCATCCAGTCCCGAACACTGTTGTCCATACTCAACCTCATCCGGACCGAGGGAGATAAAGTAGGAAGGGAGGATGCTCAAGGCGGTGCTGACGAAGAACCAGGCTCACGTGGTGCCCCCGACTCAGAATGTCCCGAAGACTTACCCCTTTCTCTCTGTATAGGCCTCGGGTTCTTCGGTTTATGATCCGCTCCATACTCAGGCACACCGGTATCAATACACAAACTATGAATCAGGTGAGGGATAATCAAGCTACGCGTATAAATCTTCTGATTGATAGCCACCTCATCGTATAACGCTTGTCCTACATTTACATTTAGGCCAAATGTCAACGCATATAGCATGCCTAGGTCACCAATATGAAAATGCGTCAAGTTGTTCTTTGGCAACAACCGACTCTGAATGAACCTACATTGGACTTTCCAGTCCTCCGTCCAGGTAGTGGTGACTAACTCTTTCCGGTCTCCACCCGGTCTCAACGTCCACGCCACGTCCGGGCAAACTTTCAACCTCAACTCCTCCAAAGGATCCTGCCCCGAACTCTGTCTATGAACAATTTCCTCCTTGTAGTCCCGACCCGCAAAAGACGCCAACTTGTACTTCTGATTAATCACATCCGGCGTAAAAGGAACTTCCACCCCTCGAACCACAACTACTCCCGTCTCCAAGTCGGTTTCCGAGCAATTAGCATAAAATTCCCGAACTAGGGAGCCATTGACCAGGGTAGCCGGGATAGTCATCAAGGCATCCCATTGCCGGTCCTTTAGCAACTTGACGAACCCCGGATCTACCTTAGTCTCCAATGTAGCCCGCTCAATCAACATAGTCCTCGAGAAATAATGTTTGGTATAAGCGTCGTGGGCTCTAGGGTTCACGAATCTACGAGGCATAGGCATAGGGGCTACGGTTTTCGCTTTCTTCCGAGGTTGTGCAGCCCTAGGTTCAACCGGTCCCTCTTCCCGAGTAGCATCCACAGCCTCCTCAACCCTAGACGATGCTCCACCTCTCTGAGCCCTAGGCATCCGTACCAATGGAATATCATCATCCGTCTCAGACTCCGAGGTTGGCTCATCCCTCAACGTTGCCCTAGTTTGGGTGGCTCTATGGGGTTGCTCTCGAATGCTAACACCTCGGTTTGGATCAACTAAGGTGGGATCAAACTCTTTACGCTTCTTTCCGGCCTCCCTGGCCACATCCTTACCATGTCTCTTTACTACCGCCTTCTTATGGACCATGATTCAATCCTAGACTAAACCAAAACAATCCCAAATCAAAACAAGGCACCCGTTTAACATCCAAATCGGGATTTCAAAAGAACCAAACCACAAACCGCAACCATCCATTATCAACAACCAACCCATTCATCATCCATCACATCACCACAACAACAACCCAGCAAGAATCAAGAAACAAAACGAGGAAAAAAAACAAATAAGGTACAATTCACATAAAAGAGTCGAGCCGAAAATCGAACTCCAAAAAAAATGTGAACTAATCCCAGAAAAGTTACTAGAAACTTACCAATGATGATGAGAGAACGAGGATGACGCTAGAAAGGATCCCTAACAGTGCAGATTCGAGCCCAAAAATCGAATTTGTCTTGGCAAAAGTCGGAACAAAGATGTCTCTGATTCGTCCAAATGGTTGTTGATTGAGGAATAAGGCTTCGAAAAGTGAAAAGAGGGGATCAAAAGCGGCCTATAGCAACTTAGAGCGCCCAATTTGGTGTAGTATCGAAGGATTTAGGTTGAGAGGAGGCAAAAAGTCGGGTTTTCGATTTTGAAATTCTGAAAAAGTGAGTGTTCATGGGTTGGGGATGTATATATAGGCAGGGACTGGACGGGCGTCCAAGTAACCGGACGGGCTTCCAGACAAAGAACACATGAACTGGACGGGCGTCCAGTATATCAGACGCTCGTCCACACGCTCAAATCAAATACAGGATTGGAGGGAGAATTACAGACGGGCGTCCAAACAAAGTGGACGGGCGTCCAAAAATTGGTCAAGGCGGACGGGCGTCCACGGACGGGCGTCCAACACAGAAAAAATGCAAAAATTATGAAATTTCATACAATTCAAACTTGCATTTTCTCATTAAACTTAAATAACACTTCAAAAATACAAATGGAAATCAACGAAGTACATAAAATTACTAGAAAATAAGTAAAAACAAATAGAAAACGGTGGGTTGACTCCCACCAAGCGCTTTTGTTTTACGTCGTTTGCTATACGAAACAACCTAACAACGCTAGTCATCGTAAATGTCCGACCAATCTATCACCCGGATAAGACGGCGGAGCATGTCAATCGCCGGAGGGAAATCATATTCATCCTGCAGACCCCAGTCCTCACCAGCTACATCAACACCTCGAAAATGCTCAGCTTGCAGCACTAGCGCTAAATCTGTCAGCATCGGATCATTCAGGATTGTGTACGGACGTCCTAGAGCTGCCTGCAACTCCTCAGTAGTGAAATCTCCACCTCCCGAACAGCGGGGAACAATAAGAACATAGGTGACAGTCCTGACGCGGGTACTAATATCAAATTCTACGTGCAAAACGATAGTCCCTCCCGGTCCGTCATCTACAGTGATAAGTGGGATCCTCCTAAGGAAAGGTAACTCTTCTGGTAGTACTCCGAAATCCATATCTAGAAAGCACAACTAACTGACAGATATAAACAGAAGCAAAACTTAGTAAACTAAACTTAAATACTAAAACTACAATGGCATAAGACAAAAACAACTAATATAACGATATCTAGGTTGCCCCCTAGTGGCGCTATTGGTTAATGTCGTTAGCTCGACACTGTTGAAAGTTCAGCATGGATCAGGCCATTTGACTTTTCTGCCAGCCACTACCTCGTCTAGACTTTGATCAGTAGTTCGGCTGCAGAAACAACACTTAACACATGGGGTGAAATCTTTGATAGCATTCCAAACACGTTTAAACTTCCCCATGGTTGACTTCTTCTTCTTCTGAGTCTTCTGATGACGTTTCAGCTGACGCTCCCTCTCATACTCTTCCATATCCCAACTACCTGCTAGAACTTCTTCAGATCGACCACTACCTTCATCCTCTGAAAATAGGTCGGGTGAAAACTCGTCAAATTCTTCGACTTCTTTAGTACCACACCCGAGGATATCGAGGAAACGAACAATCAAAGGCTTTTCCTTGGGTTCACCAATGTAGTGCTTACACCTTTGACCATTTACTCGAAACGGTTGGTCACCATAACCTCGTAGTTCTAAAACGCCTCCAGGAATAATTTGAAGAATCTCGAAGGGACCGGACCATCGTGTCCTTAATTTTCCAGGAAACAGATGTAGCCTGGAATTATACAGAAGAACTTGTTCCCCGACTTGAAATTCTCTTCTCTTAATCTTAGCGTCATGGAGGAGTTTCATCTTATCTTTGCTGATCCTAGCACTTTCGTAAGCCTGGAGTCTGAATTCATCCAACTCATGCAACTGTTGCAGTCGATGCTTACCACAAGATTGGGAATCAAAGTTCAGAAACTTTGTAGCCCAATAAGCTCTGTGCTCTAACTCGACTGGCAGATGACATGGCTTACCATAAACCATTTGATATGGAGATGTACCCATAGGAGTCTTATAGGCGGTCTTGTATGCCCATAGTACATCATCCAATTTCAAACTCCAGTCTTTCCTATGACTGTTGACCGTTTTTTCCAGGATCTTCTTAATACTTTGGTTGTTTCTTTCAACCTGACCGCTAGTCATCGGGTGATATGGTGTGCCAGTTTTATGACGAACGCCATACTTTTCAAGAACTTTCTCTAGGAGTCGGTTGCAGAAATGCGTTCCTTCATCACTGATCAAGGCACGTGGACATCCAAATCTCACAAAGATGTTCTTCTTTAAGAATTTCATGACCGTCTTATGATCATTGTGAGGAGTGGATTGAGCCTCCACTCATTTCGACACGTAATCCACGCAGACTTAGATGTATTTGTTACCACAAGATGATGGGAATGGTCCCATAAAATCGATACCCCATACATCAAAGACTTCGCATTCTAGGATGGGTTTCAAAGGCATGTCAAAACGCCTTGTCAGAGTACCGATTCTTTGGCACCTATCACAAGCTTTACAGAAAGCTTCTGTGTCCTTAAAGATCGTAGGCCAATAGAAACCGGATTGGAAGATCTTAGCAACGGTTTTCCACGGACCAAAGTGACCTCCAGTGGGTCCACTGTGGCACTGCTCAATAATATCGCGCTGCTCAGATTCTGGAACACATCTTCTAAGCAAACCATCTTTAGAGATCTTAAAAAGATAAAGTTCATCCCAAACGAAAGATTTCAAATCAGAGAAGAACTTTTTATTCTCCTGATAGGACAATTCTGGATCAAGATATCGGGCATGAAGGTAATTTACAATGGAAGAATACCAAGGAACATCTGGAGCGCAGCCATCGATAAGCATAATGTTTTCTAGAGGAAAGTAAAGATCTATATCGTCTGGATCATCCTTTTCCTCACTTAACATTTTCGAAACGTGATCAGCCACGACGTTTTCACTGCCCTTTTTGTCTTTAATTTGAACGTCAAACTCTTGTAGGGTCAGTATCCAACGCAGTAGGCGCGGTTTGGCCTCTTTCTTAGTCATCAGATATCGCAAAGCAGCGTGATCAGTCCACACAATAACTTGGGCTCCTAACAAGTAACTACGAAACTTGTCCATAGCAAAGACTACGGCCAATAATTCCTTTTCAATAGTAGTATAGTTAACTTGAGAAGGATTCAATGTGTGACTGGCGTAATAGATTGGCTGGAATTTCCCTTTGATTTTTTGTCCTAAAACAGCACCAACTGCATAGTTGGATGCGTCGCACATAAGTTCAAAAGGTAGATTCCAGTCAGGCGATATAAGAATTGGAGCAGAGATTAAACGGTCCTTAAGCTCCTCAAACGCTCGCTTGCAGCTCTCATCAAAATTGAACTCAACGTCATCCTTAAGTAAAGTAGACAGGGGCTTGGCTATCTTGGAGAAGTCTTGAATGAATCTTCTATAGAAACCGACATGTCCAAGAAAGCCTCTCACTTCATGCACATTCTTGGGATAACTCATCTTCTCGATAGCTTCTACCTTTGCCCTGTCAACTTCTATACCTTTGGCGGAGATTTTGGCCAAGAACTATTCCCTCATCAACCATGAAATGGCATTTTTCCCAATTGAGCACTAAGTTTTTTTACACACATCTGGATAACACTTGATCAAGATTGTCAAGGCAGTCGTCGAAGGACTGACCAAAGACTGAAAAATCGTCCATAAAGATTTCCATGCACTTTTCTACTAGCCCGTCAAAGATAGCCAGCATACATCTTTGAAATGTAGCTGGGGCATTGCAGAGACCAAATGGCATTCGCCTGTAGGCGAATGTACCATAAGGGCAAGTGAAAGTGGTCTTTTCTTGGTCAGCTGGATCAATGGTATCTGGAAGTATCCTGAATATCCATCTAGGAAGCAGTAGAATGCGTGCCCTGCCAGACACTCAAGCATCTGGTCAATGAATGGGAGGGGGAAATGATCTTTCATGGTTACCTCATTGAGCTTTCGATAATCGATGCAGACTCTGTAGCCAGTGACAAGTCTCAACGCTATTTCTTCTCCCTTCTTATTCTTCTCAATCGTAATTCCACCTTTCTTGGGAACTACCTGAGTCGGGGACACCCATTCACTATCAGCGATGGCATAAATGATTCCCATGTCCAGAAGTTTGATGATTTCTTTCTTAACCACCTCTTGCATATGAGGGTTGAGCCTCTCTCGGGGCTGTCTAACACATTTCGCACCCTCATTAGTCTTGATCTTATGCATACGGATGTCGGGAGATATCCCTCTCGATATCTCCTACTTGCCATCCAAAGGCTTTTTCATTTTTCTTCAAGACGTTGATTAATTTCATTTCCTCTAAACGAGACAAACTTAGCGAGATATAATCAATGGAAGCTTGTCACCTTCTCTTAAAAACACATACTTAAGATGTTTAGGCAACGGCTTCAACACCAAATCTACGGGGGGTCTTCTAAACTAGATTTGAGCTCCCACCTTTCAACTCAACATCGCTGAGTTTACTGAGCAGTCCCACTGCCAAAGCTTCACCTTCCAACAACTCATCCTTAAATTCAGCTTCTAACTGCTCTAGACTTACCACACCATGATTATTCAAATTATCAACCAGTCGCTCATACTCCGTTGCAATAGCCATGACTTGCTTTTCCATCAAATCATCGAAGTCATCAGACGTCTCCTCAATGGAAAAACCGGTTGGAGGACCAGAGGGTATTTGAATGGATTTGGAAACATTATAGCTTACCTCTTGATCACCAACACGGATCGTCACTCGCCCGCCATCACAGTCAATGAGGGCTCGAGCTGTAGACAGAAAAGATCTTCCAAGAATCAGGTGAACATTTTCATCCTTTTCAATGTCCAGGACGTACCAGTCGACGGGGAAGGTAAATCGATCGATTTGAACTAGTACGTCTTTTAAGATTCCCGCTGCTTTCTTAGAAGATCTATCAGCGAATTGCAAATTCATGGTAGTGGGTTCTAGAAGGTCAATTAAACCCAGCTGTTTGCACACTGACAATGGCATGAGGCTTATAGATGCACCCAGGTCACACAAAGAGTTAGGGAAGACCAGGCCTCCCATTAACACTGTAAGCACGAACTTTCCAGGGTCACCTCTCTTGGTTGGTAGGTTTCCATAATTGATCATTGAACAATCCTCACCAATCATCCTCTCCATGTCTCACAACTTCCTTTTTGAAGAAACATCATCCTTGATAAATTTTGTATACTTAGGCATTTCAACCAAGACCTCGGATAATGGAAGATTTATCTGAGTATTTTTCAAGAGATTCAGCACCTTTTCATACTTCTTATCTTCACTCAAATGGATGTTGCTCCTTCTTGGTGGAAATGGAAGCTTTTTCAGATCTTTCTCAGAAAAGACTTTCTTTGAAGATGCACTGACAGCTTTGTCTTCCAGATCCTTCCACCGAACAGCCTTTTCAATCTTTTTATTAGTCAGGGGATCAGCCTCCTGACTTCCACTTGTTTCTTCATTCCTCAGGGGATCAGCCACCTGAGGACTTCCAGCTTTTTCACCTCTCAGGGGATCAGCCAAGGGGAGTGTAGGTGCTCAGCTTCCCCTCCTGCCTTATCAATGGCAGGAGGGGCTAGTGGTTTCCCTGGTGGGAAGGGCCACTAACTTGAGTACCGCTTCTTAGATTCATTGCACTGGCCTCCTCTCTACCGTACGGAATTGATGGTACGAGGTCAGTACATTGGCCATTGTTTAAGTCGGTTTGAGCAACTTGACCGCCCTTTGGATTTTTCTCGGTGGCGGGCGGCACCGCCCGGGGGTCAGAAGCTAGCTTGTTCGGCCAGTTGCCCGATTTGCCTCTCAAGGTTTTTCATTGATCTATTTTGCTCCTCCCTAAAGGAGTCCCATTGAGCTTTGATATCACTTGAGGGGCCTTGAGAAGTTTGGGGGTTCTGAGAATAGGGCTGGCTGGGCCGACTTTGGACAGCAGGATTTGAATTGGCGGGCCAATTCTGATTGAACCTTTGATTAGGATTGGAAAAATTGGAATTCTGGTTCTGAGGAAAACCAGGGTTTCTATTGAAGTTCTGATTCTGATTGAAATTAGAATTTGGATTGAAACTTGAAGATTGATTGAACCCTTGGTTTTGGAGATTATTCTGGCCAGAAAACTGATTGAACCTTTGATTGTTCTGGCCATAGAATGCATTTACCTCAGCATTCTGCCCGTTCATAGGACAAAATCTAGATGTATGCCCCACCTCGTCACAATTCTGACATGTGACTTGATTACACTGTCCATAATCATGGACAACATTCACTTGATAAGGTGCAGGAAATTGAATTGACACTGGCCACTCATGTGGCCAGTCTGACAACAGCTCTCACAATACAGAACCTGAGGGTTCTGTGGAAAAGAAGAAGTTTGATTCGTTGGATTTGAAACTTGAGAAGTTGCCATCTGCTTCTACAGTATGGCGATCAAACTTTGCATGTTGACTTCCTCAACCTTAGGAGGAGGAGGTGCTTGAATGGCTTGATAAGAGGGGCATAGTTGTATTTGGCAATGTCCTCGAACAGTGCCCACCCCTCATCAGGAGTTTTCTTCAAAAACGCCCCACCAGATGAACTATTGACCATGCCTTTTGTAAGCTCGGTCAATCCACTAAAGAAAGTGTTGACTTGCCTTTGCAGTGGCAAGCCATGGTGGGGACACTTTCTAAGCAGAGACTTGAACCTTTTCCAACAATCGAAGAAGGATTCATTCTCTTTCTGGTAGAAAGTGAATATGTCGTTTAAACACTGGGCTGTTTTTGAAGGTGGGAAGTATTGACTCAAGAACTCTTTTTCAAGTTCAGCCCAGGTGGTAATAGATTCAGCGGGGAGAGAGGTATACCACTCTTTAGCTTCTCCCTTTAGAGAAAATGGGAACAGTTTCAGTTTAATAGCATCCTCACTTACTCCTTGGATGCGTGTGGTACCGCATATCTCTAAGAACGTATGTAAGTGAGTGTGGGGATTTTCTGACTAATAACCGTGGAAAATAGATGCATGCTGCATCATCTGAATAAGTCCCGGCTTTAGCTCGAAGGTCTGTGCAGTTATGGCTGGAATAACAATAGCCGGGTTGACTTTGACTTCGCCTGGCATGGCGTAGTCTGCCAACGTACGTCTATCCTCAGCAGCCATGCTTATGAAGTTTTCGAATTCTTCGGCTAAACGATCCTCTAAATCTTGATCGGCTTCTTCAGAAGGAGCCGCAGAACGGAGTTTCCGCCTGTTTGGCCGGACTATGGTCCGCTCTAAGTCAGGGGTATACAGTAATGGTCCCTTCTGACTTCGAGTTTGCATAAACCGAACCAAAATCAGGTGGTTGAAACCTAAAGACTAAGAATTTAAAAACCTAAACTAAAAATTAAAGCCTAAGAAAAGAAAAAGAAATAAAATTTGTTAAGATAGGGGAACAGACGGACGTCCAGGAACATGGACGGGCGTCTGGCTGGGATTTGAACTAGACGGGCGTCTGGAAGTCCAAACGCTTGTCTGATCAGCTGAAGAACTGGACGGACGTCCAAATTGGATGGACGCTCGTCCGACAAGTTAAAAACGGTTCAGAGTCCAGAAATTTAGAACATACGGGCGTCCACTGGTCTAGACGCCCGTTTGGAAGCAGAAAACGAAGCAGGAATGGAGAAAAACAGCAGGAAAAAGATTCTTAGAAAAGAACAGAAAGACAGAAAACCAGAAAATAGAAAGGGAGAAAGAATTAATCACAAGGGGACTATAAAGAGAAGACCTTACCCTAACTAAAACCCTAATTAAAATCTACCTAAAACAAGAACAAAAACAATTAAACACAGAAAAAACAAAGACAAACACTAGGCAACCGTTTGGTTCCCCGGCAACGGCGCCAAAAACTTGTTCACGGATTTTATTAACAAGTAATAAATTTATAATCCGATATACCTCAAGTTCAAGGATCGTAGTAAAGAGGTTGATACCGGGTCGATCTTACGGGGAACTAACGATTGGTAATCCTAGTCTCTGTTTAACTAACTAACCTATGTCACGATTACTAAACTAAACAGATACGAAAACAGTAAATAATTCACAAGAAAGATAACAATAACGTAAACTGGACAGAAGATCAATGATCTAAAGCCAGGAAAGATAGTTTCGAATCAATTTAAACTAAACTAAACCTAATATGCAATAAAAGACTAAATAAGCTAAACAATTCAAATTCAAGGGGTTTTAAATCAATAAGTTACGAACGAACAAGCAATTGATCCACCTATCCTATCAACATTCAATTTCAATTCAGATTATTTCGTGGTTACTAATCCAAGTTGTGATTCACCTAATCAAAAGTGTGAACCCTAATTTCTTAGGCAAGTTCGTCTATTAATCTCTATCTTTCGATCTAAAGATTAACGCCCTTCTAATCCAAAGGTGTAAACTTTAAACGTTTTTAACCTAGAAATCTAACCTAATAACTTTCGTTACTTAGATCAAATATCTATTCTTTATCATGGTGATCTAAAGTCTAACATGATTTTCATCAAATAAATGATCAACAAAGCAAACATCTTTCAATATAAATTTGCAATAAACAACGTAAAGCATGATAAGAGAAACAACTCGTAATAGATACTCACAAAATAATCACGGAAAGAAACTGAATTGTTGATCGGATGGCTTCACAACGCTTGTTCAATGGAGGTCTAGCCTCTTAGCATCCTCTTGAAACTTGAAATTGTATAGAAAGGCATTAAAAAAGTAGCTAATCTAATCTAAGAATTTAAGAACATAAAAGTTGATAAAAAAAACTGGTAAAAGCCGCAGCCTAAGCCGCCCCTAGGATTAGGGTTTTGAGTATTGTGTTGTTGGTATCTCCAATATGGAAAACAATGCGGCTATATATAGAATTTAAAGTCGGTTCAGCTAAGTCGGCCGCTGGACGCCCGTCTGGATAGGGTGAACGCCCGTCTGCTCTTCCATACAAACTTCGAATTGGGCCGAGTCATGATCAGACGCCCGTCCTTCTTTAAATTGGACGCTCGTCCAGCAATATCATCCAAAATCTGAATCAAAAATATCCTCCTGGACGCCCGTTTGAAATGGTAGACGCCCGTCCACTCTGGACGGGACTTGGACGCCAGTCTGAGTGACTTTGAAAACTTGATTGCCGCATCTCTATCTCTTTTTAATTCAATCCAAATCCATCATTATCTCTTCTTTATCATAAAATTCGTCTTTTATCTTCTTTTGATCATCTCTTGAGCCTCAAATATGTATCTATAACACATCAAAACATCGCAAAATGTAATATCATCCAAATAATCAGAAAATCACAATTAAAACACCAAAATTAACCTATTTTGCGATTAACTCGTTAAAAACCTCATTTACCCAATACTTCCGTTAAACACTCGTTTCTTATGCAAATTATACGAATATGAAGGGAAAATATCATAAAATATAGCGTTATAAATCGTATAAATTCACCCTTAACACTAGTCTTATCACATCCCCTCAGAAGTTACTCTTTAAATCAAGTGTGAAGTCGGGACGGTTGCCATTCCATTCTTCTATCTCTCCGATCTCTTTTTTCAAGTAAGCTCTCTCTCTTCTCTTATTCTTCTAAGTCTTTCCTGTTGTTAATGAGTGAACCTATAATCCTTACTGATAGTTCCATTGAGGCCTTATTTGAATCGGAGCCGGAATTAGAGGAAGAAGGTACCCTTACCGGAGTCAATCTCGAAAGGCATGCCCTTTCTTTTTTCAATCCTCCCCCTTCTTCCTCATCTTCTAGATTCGTCCTTACTCTTAAGGCATTTATGGCTCTGAAATCACAGGCGGCCTGCCATGGCATTGATACCAAACTAACTTCCGCTGAAGTGACCCGCATTTGTAAACAATACAACCTAACAAATCCGCTTTTCAAACCCACTGTCCCTGCTCCCGGTGTTTATGCCTATCAAGCCCAGGCCGGGTACTGCGCTGTCTACAGAGAGCAGCTCTTATGCGGTTTAAGGTTCCGATTTGCCCGGCCGTTTTAGCTGTCCTGGAGCATTATGATCTAGGGTTGGCCTAGATCGTGCCTAATGGAATAAGGGCGATAGTGGGCTTCGCCATTTGGTGCAGATGTGCCTGCATCCCCTTCAAAGTCCAAACATTTCGGCTGTACTTTCAGCGTAAACAGGTGCCTGGGCAGACTGGGTACTATTGCTTCCCTCGTCGGGGGGATTTCATGCCTGACGTTCAGTTCACTGAGCCGGGGGAGACTTCGTACAAAGGTTGGAAACCATATTCTTCTTTATCTGTCCCGAGGTGGCTCGGAACCTGGGTAGGTGGAACTCCTCGGACCTGGACAGCGATCCCCGGCCAACTGACGTGGATAGGAAACTTCTAGACGACATTCGCAAAAGCGGAGTGTATATCAAGGAGAAGAAGTATTCTTCTGAGTTGATTTTGGCTGCCCAGCTGCCCACTGCGGGCCCTGACCCATATAGGGAGTTAGATAAGGAGGGTACAAGATATGTAGGGCTTTAATACTTGCTTTGTGCCACACTTTACTATTTGTAAAATATTTTCTAACATGTCTTGTTATCCATTTTGTCAGTGTCTTCCTTCGCGATCTCCTGGAGGATGTTACCGATGAAGTGGCTCCTTCAGTCAACCCTGGTGAACCTACCCCGGGAACTGAGCAGCAGGAGGGCATAGAGCCGGAACGCCTCCGAGCTGCCGGGACTGTCCTGACCCCCTCCTCGGCCCAACTCTTGTCCGGACAACCAGATGACTCCTCCGGGGAAGTGGAGCGGATAAACGTGGATGGAGATCAGGAAGAGAGAGAAGATGCGATCGAGCCTAGCCGGAAGAAGAAGGTAGTCTCTCCCTCAACCCGGAAGGGTCGATCAAAAAAGAGGAAAGCAGCCCGTTAGACCATAGAGAATGTTGAAGATTCTCCTGAGGAACAATCTTCCCCCAGACACAATCGGTTGTACGAGCTGTCAGACCAGGATCTAGCCGCTGTGGTAAGTTCTTGAATAAATATGTCTATCCTTCTTATTTGTCTTGCCTCCGTTTTACCTTTTCTTTGTCTTTTCTAGGGAGCTCAGATCGGTCAGGAGTTCCTGGATCGTCTTGCTGAATCTGCGGCGAGCAAGGAGGCTCTACAGGGAACGATCGAGGAGCTCCGAGCGAGTCGTGATAGGCACAGAGAAGCCTCCAAGGCTAAGGACCAGGAGATTGCGGCTCTGAAGAAGGAACTGGTCGAGACTCGGGCCAAGTGCACTACTGAACTTCAGGCCAAGCATGATGAATATGTGGCAGAGAACTCTGAGCTCGGGCAGGCGCTGGCCAAGGTCCGGGCTGAACTGACTACTCTGGAAGCTTCTCTTCCTGACCGGGATGCCCGAGTTGTGCATGAGTATAAGTCCTCCGATCATCTAGCCGGAGCTCTGAAGGTCTTGTTGAACCCTGTCATGCAACATGGGTACACGACGGGTGTGGATGAGGCAAAAGAACAGCGCCCTGAGCTGGTTCTTTCAGACCTTATGCATTATCGTTCCATGTACAAAGAAGGAGCAGGTCAGATCTATGATGCCCGGTTGAGAGAGTTTAAAGCAGGTGAAGACATCGGGGTCAAGTATGCCAGACGTCGTCCTGCTTCTCAAAGTGCTGGACCAGCCCCATCTTCGACAGAGCAGGCTCCGAGGACCCAGACCTGATTGCTTCTCCTTACGTTGTACTTTGAGACTTTGAAACTTTTTGCCCAATTTCATGTACTTTGCTTATACTTTGTGGTGCCCTGCCCACTATATTTTGTACTTTGACTTCACTTGGTTTATTTTGGGTTTAAATGTTCGCATTCTGTCTTATTCTGTCTTATAGATGCCCCCTTCCCCCCAGTATGGCATGCATTACTGAAGGTTTGGACAACATACTAAGTGTTGATAAAATCCTGTTCTGTATTCAGTTAAATTCTGGCCTGACCTACAGACTTAGGAGGTTTGAGTTTCGCAAACCTTCTGAGTATAACCTGACTCAGTTAAAAACCCTGTCCTGGCTTGAGGAGTCGGGAAGCTTGCGGTATTCAAGATTTTTGGGTCTGACCTGCAGGACTCAGTTAAAAACCCTGTCCTGGCTTAAGGACTCGGGAAGCTTGTGGTATTCAATCTTTCTGGGTCTGACCTACAGGACTCAGTTAAATTCTGGCCTGACCTGCAGACTTAGGAGGTTTGACTTTTGCAAACCTTCTGAGTATAACGACTCGATTAAAAACCCCGTCCCGGCTCGAGGACTCGGGAAGCTTGTGGTATTCAAGCTTTCGGGTCCGACCGAGACTCGGTTAAATTACGGCATGACTGCGGACTTAGGAGGTTTGACTTTTGCAAACCCTTCGAGTATAACGACTCGATTAAAAACCCCGTCCCGGCTCGAGGACTCGGGAAGCTTGTGGTATTCAAGCTTTCTGGGTCTGACCTGTAGGACTCAGTTAAATTCTGGCCTGACCTGCAGACTTAGGAGGTTTGACTTTTGCAAACCTTCTGAGTATAACCTGACTCAGTTAAAAACCCAGTCCTGGCCTGAGGACTCGGAAAGCTTGTGGTATTCAAGCTTTCAGGGTCTGACCTGCAGGACTCAGTTAAATTCTGGCCTGACCTGCAGACTTAGGAGGTTTGACTTTTGCAAACCTTCTGAGTATAACCTGACTCAGTTAAAAGAAAATAATCACATTATAGAGTATAACAATATATAACACGAAGGAATCATATTTTATTAGAAATCAAAGGTGTTTGATAACACTTTATTGAAAAAGACAACATAAAATGAAAAGACAAAATCAGGCCTGGATTCGTCTCAGGCATAAAACTTCCTAAGGTTGCTGGCATTCCAGCTTCTTGGTACGGTCTGACCACTCGCATTAGCTAGCTGGTAGGCACCTTTGCCGTGAACTTTTACCACCCTGTACGGGCCTTCCCAGTTCGGGTTAAGCTTTCCCTGGGGACCCTGCTTGCTGACCTCGTTCTTCCGCAGCACCAAATCTCCTTCTTTGAAGTACGAATGCTTAACTTTAGAGTTGTAATACTGGGATATTCTCTGCTTGTACTTTGCCATCCGGATATAAGCACTTCCCTGGCTTCTTCCAAGTTGTCCTTGGCGTGTCTGAGCTCAATGTCCTGGTCTGTGCTTGTATAGAGCTCGGTCCTCGGGGAAAGGAGCCCTATTTCGGCCGGAATGACTGCTTCACAGCCATAGGCTAAGGCAAAAGGAGTTTCTCCAGTAGCCGAGTTTGGAGTCGTTCTGTATGCCCAAAGGATGTTAGGCAAATGTTCAACCCATGCTTGTCCCTCCTCTTCCAATCTCTTTTTCAACCCAACCTTGAGCTGCCTGTTTGTCTGCTCTACCTGGCCGTTGGCCTGGGGGTAACCGACAGAGGTGAAATGTTGGACTATACCCAGCTCAGCGCACCATGACCTGACTGTCCTATCCTCAAATTGCGTTCCATTGTCTGACACCAGGATCTTAGGTATCCCAAAACAACAGACGATATTCTTCCACAAAAATTTCTGTATGGCTTTCGCGGTGATGGTGGTCAAGGCCTCGGCCTCCACCCACTTAGTAAAGTAATCAACGGCCACGACAAGAAACTGTAAGTTACCTGGAGCTCGGGGAAGGGGTCCAACCAGATCTACCCCCACTGATAAAAGGGCCAAGGAGAGACCAAAGGAATCATGTTCGTGGTCTTTGGCTGGTGAGACAAGTTATCATGCACCTGGCATGACTTGCACCTCATGACCAGCTCGTTTGCATCGCTTTGCATGGTTGGCCAGTAATATCCAAACAAGCGGCATTTACGAGCCAGTGTCCGGGCTCCTGCGTGGTTTCCATAAATGCCGAGGTGGATCTCCCTGAGTAGATAGTTTCCTTCCTCCTGCTTGCTTGTAGCTTGATCTTCCTAGACCGAGTCTTGTCAGTTGGTAGAATACCGTGTTTTAGATAGGAAATTATGGGGTCCATCTAGGTGGCCTGTTGGCTAATCGGTTGAACTTCATTTAGGACATAGCTTCGTTCAGTCAGCTGTTCTACTAGAACTTTTTTATCTGAGAAGAAATTGGATTCCAACTTGGAGAGGGCATCAGCTTTTTTGTTCCTGGATCGAGAAACATGTTCTATCTGGACAGACTTGAAGTTTTTTAGCAAAGCCTGTGCTGCTTTTAGATACTTCTTCATTGATTCCTCCTTTGCCTCATGTTCTCCTTTAATGTGGTTAACCACCAGCTGGGAGTCACTGAATACATGTAGGTTATCTGCCCCGAGCTTGTTGGCTAGTCGGAGCCCAGTAATTAGAGCTTCATATTCCGCCTCGTTGTTTGTAGCCGTGAAGTTGAAGCGCAATGCATACGGGAATTCTTCCCCTTTTGGACTGAGGAGCAAAAGGCCTGCCCCTGCTCCTTCTTTCCCAGATGCTCCGTCAATGAAAAGGGTCCAGGTATCGACCTGCCCTGATGGCTGTTCTTTATCTGTCTCGACCTGAATTCCCTCAGCCAAGAAGTCGGCTAAAGCCTGGGCTTTGACGGCAGTCCGGGGTTGGTAGTCAAGGTCATACTCTGCCAGCTCGATCACCCATCTGGCTAGTATGCCCGAGGTGTCTGGTCGTGCCAAGATTTGACGCAGGGGTTGGTCCATGACCACCGTGATGGAATGTGCTTGGAAGTATGGTCGTAACTTTCTAGAGGCGTGCACCAGAGCCAAAGCCAGTTTTTCCGCGTTCGTGTACCTGAGTTCCGGTCCATGTGTCCTTCTTCTCTGATTAGGACCGCACTGATTGCCTCGTCAACCACTGCCAAGTATAAAAGCAGAGCTTCCCCTTCCTGAGGAGACGTCAGGGTTGGTAACTCAGCCAAATACACTTTCAGATCTTCAAATGCCTTCTGACTGTCCTCATTCCACTGGAAGGGACTTGCTTTCCTCAGGATTTTAAAAAACGGTAGAGCACGCTGTGCTGATTTAGATAGGAACCTACTCAGGGCGGCCATGCGACCTGTTAGCCTTTGCACCTCCTTGATGCTTCTGGGTGGGGGCATCCTTCTTAAGGCTTCAACCTTATCCGGGTTGGCCTTAATGCCTTCTTTTGAAATCATGTAACCTAGGAATTTGCCCGATCTGACCCCAAATGTGCATTTCTTGGGGTTGAGTTTCATTTGGGTCTGCCTGAGTACCCCGAATACTTCTCGGACGTCGGTCATATACTGATCCAGAGACCTGCTCTTGATCAAGAGATCATCCACATAGACCTCCATGCATCTTCCGATTTGTTTCTCGAAGATTTTATTCACTGCTCTTTGATAAGTGGCACCAACATTCTTTAACCCGAACGGCATAGTAACATAGCAGAAAGTTCCCTCTTCGGTTATGAATGCCGTTTTTTCTGCATCGTCTGGGTCCATAGCAATTTGGTGGTAACCCTTATATGCATCTAGAAACGCAAAAACTTCAAAACCAACTGTCGAGTAAACTAACCTGTCAATCTTAGGCAGTGGATAACAGTCCTTGGGGCAGGCCTTGTTCAGGTCGGTAAAATCTACACACATTCGCCAGCTACCATCTGGTTTTTTTACCAGGACTGGGTTGGCCAGCCAGGTCGGGTAAAATACTTCACGTATGATCCCGGCCTGGTGTAACTTCTCAACTTCCTTTTGAATGGCCTCCATTCTATCTTTTGCGAGCTGTCTTTTCTTTTGCCTAATCGGTTTCCGGGCTGGGTCAACGTGAAGCTTGTGCAGAGCCAGCTCGGGTGACAGTCCTGGCATGTCATCTGTCTTCCATGCAAATACGTCTCTGAACTCCTTTAAAATCTCAACAAGCTCACTCTTAAGCTGGTCTGGGATCCATGATCCCACGTTGACTGACAGGCTTTCATGCTCCTTTCCCACATTTACCGCATCGATTTTATCATCTGATTACCAGCTTTCTTCTTCCTTTGGGAGCAATTCTTCCACAGATACCTGTTGTACCACTATTCTTCCATTGACGGTGGCCGTGTAACAACTCCTGGCTGTTTCGACGTCACCCTTAATTTCTATTGTCCCCTCCCAAGTCGGGAACTTCAAGCTGATGTGTGCCGAGGAGATTACCGCTCGCAGATCTATTAAGGCAGGTCGCCCCATGATAACATTGTAGGCCGATGGGGCCCTGACTACCACATAACTTACCATAAGGATCCTGTCCCGAGGTGCCTTTCCGAAGGTGATTGGTAAGCTGATCATTCCCATGGGGTGGACTGGTGGTCCTACAAATCCGAATAGCGGGGATGACACAGGTGCTTGCTCCGTGTCTTTTAATTTCATTGACTAAAATACATTGTAGTATAACACGTTGACTGCACTCCCAGTGTCCACACAAATACGCTTCACCGTATGTTTATTGATTACCGCCTCGATAACCAAACCTTCGTTGTTGCTGACTAGAGGGAGAGGGTCACGAGGACCATAAATTACCTCCCCGGACAACCTTTGTCTCTTTCCTGAGTCTGCACTGGTAGGTGCCCGGTTACCACCTTCCTCCTCAGGTCGGGATGAGGTAATCGGACCGCCTGATATTGTATTAATGGTATTGATAGGACGATTATCTGGCTGTCCCTCATGTCCTGGAGATGGCTCCCTCCTCCGTCTGTAATCGTCCTTTCGGTCATGACCGAAATCTCTCCTCTTGTATTCCCGTCTTCCCCGGGGTTCTGGGTTACGGGACCTATCTATGACCTCATCAAGTTTCCCTTCCATAACAGCAGCGTCGATCTCTCTCTGTAAATCCCGGCACTGCTAGAGCTGTAAACGAGCCGAACCGAACCGAACACCTGTTGTTTGAATTCGAGCTCGTTTACCAAACGAACGTGTTCGTGATCGTTCGTTTATTAAACAAACACAAAATCTTGTTTGAGTTCGGCTCGGCTATAACATTGTAGTATTCGGACTCGGCTCGTTAGGCTCGTGTATCCGTATTTATTCTGCTTCATTTTTTTACCAGATTAACTTTTTTTTTTGAGAATTTTTTTCCAGATTATTAAGTTGGGAAAAAAACAGTGAATTGCGCACCAAATTTCAAACAATACTCAAATAAACATCATATCCATAATTTCAATGAAACAACAAAAAAGATTTGCACACCAAGATCCATAATTTAAAATAAACAAGAGAAAAATCTCAAACATCATACACCATAACATAAGTCTAGAACATCATTAAAACTAAATCAAAAGTACTTATCAAAATTAAGAACTCCGAAGTACATGAAAAGAAAAGGAACAAAAAAAACATCTTGCAACTTGTACTAGTCTCGGCAAAAGATAAGACATGCCGTTTTCATTCGTTTTGCTCCCATAACCACAATTTCCTTTGAAGGCACATTCTCAAGTGGCGTTGATAATGTATAATTGTACCACCTGGTATTTTGGTGAACATTTCTTTACAGTGGTTGCATTGTATTTTAGCAATGTCTCCATGCTTAACTTCAATCATTTCATCCCATACTTTTGAGTATTTCTTTCTTTGTTTCTTGTAATATGTTTCTTCATGAGATTCATTACCTGACATGTCTGGAACACAAAAGCAAACAAACAGAATAGATTATGTGAAGTAATCATTTAAAACAAACCATCATAACTTGATATAAAGAATTAAATCATAAATCATATATATGAATTAGGATTGCTAGGAAAATATATCACCACAAATTCAATAGTCAATGAACAAAAAAACAGCAACAGTCAAGAAAATATATCACCACATTATGCTTAGTTAACAACCGAAAAAATTTCAACAATAAAAAACGAAAATAAGCAATAAGAAAAAATGAGATTAAGAATTTCTAATCGATATTTAATTACTCAATATAAAAGCTGAGATTAAGAATTTCTTAATCTGCTGTTCAAGAAAAAAAAGGAGAGATTAAGAATTTCTAATCAATATTTACTCGATCTAAAAGCTAAACATGCATGGCAAAAAAAAATCATAAAAGAATGTATCATCTCCTTGATCAAATCAAACAAACTGAGATATTTGGACAAGTTTATGGATCCTACCAATAAAACCAAAATAGAGAAGATATCATATAGTTGTGCAGAATTGTCCTATGAATAAAAAATGGTGAAGAGATATTAAGCGCATAGAAAAACTTACCTGGAAGATAGACGAATTAGTGAATCAGTGATAATCTTCTTCTTCAGAATTAAGGATGATATGAAATTGAAAATATGGAGATGGAGTAGACTGTACAATTAAAGAATATATAGGATTAGGAGCATTTTTTTGGCTGATTCAACTTTGTTCAAACGTTGGAGAATGGAGAACGACCTTTAGTCTTCTACAATTTTTATTTTTTTTAACACAAGTCTTCTATAATTAATGAGATGTAAATTACTCCCTCCGTCCCGTATTATAAGTCATTTTGGACTTTTCACACAGATTAAGAAAAATCATAAATGAGTTATTTTTTAATATTTCAAGGCAAAATATTGTATTGTTTTTTGGGAGTGGCTTATAATATTGCATTGTTTAGTGTGAAAGTGAAAACAATGCATTAATCTTGTATTGAAATGTGAGAAAGACTTATATTTTGGGACACCAAAAAAAAGTTAAAAGGACTTATATTGCGGGACGGAGGGAGTACTAGATTTAATTGGAGTGGGAATAGTTTAAGTAGTCAAAGGGGCGCTGTTTGGAGTCGTGGGAAATTAATGCTTCAGAAATAGGGAATTGTTCTAATAAAATAACATTGGGTTTCTCTGGAGGGAAAAAAAGGGAAAAAAACATGGGCTTCTCCACTTCAAAAGTGTGCTGGGATATTTATGAAATGTATACATATATGGCTCGTGAACTTAACCGAGCGCTCGCGAGCTTAGCTCGTGTTCGTTCGTTAATAAAACGAGTTTGATTATTAGTTTGAGCTCGATTCGTTATCTCTCACAAACAAACGATCACGAGCTTAACCGAGCCGAACACGAGCTTGTTCGCAAACAGCTCGGTTCGTTTGCAGCACTAGGCACTGCTCTGAGTCGTGACCAATGTCTTCATGAAACTTACAATATTTGGTCTGATCTCTTTTTTCCCGGGGACCCTTCATAGGAGGTGGAGTGCGGGCAATGCCTTTCATCTGCATTATGGCGAGAACCTGCTCGCGTGATCTGTTTAAAGGGATAAAATCCCTTTCTTGAAGGGCCCCTTTCTTGCTGAGCCGGTCTGTTACAAGTGCAGCCACTCGGTCCCATACTGGTTTACGCTTTCTTTCAGACCTGTCATCCGACCTCTCTTTCTTGGGAGCTTCCGACTCCCTCTTTAGACGGTTGGCCTCCTCACCCTGACAATGTTTGTAGGCCAGATCCATGCATTCATCCATTGATTTCGGAAGTCGACCATTTAGCTTTGCATACAATCTACCTTCTCGTAGACCTGCTACGAAAGAGGTGATCAGTAGGTGTTCCTCTGCATTCCCGACCTGCCTAGATTCCTCGTTGAATCTTTTCAGGTACTGCAGCACTGTTTCTTCTTTTTTCTGACGAATAGTGAGGAGGTACGTAACATTCCTCTGGAAAGGTTTGGCAGTGACAAAAGCTTGCAGAAATCTTCTTGCCAGGGTTTCAAAATTTTCGATGGACCGAGGTGGTAATTTCCGGAACCACTCACGAGCCCCGCCCGTAAGTAAGGCCGGGAAGGCTTTGCACTTCATCTCCTCACCGCACAATCCAAGTTCATATGTGTTAAGTACGGAAGAGATGGTCTTGGGGATCCTTTGTTCCATCATATGCTTCCGGCTTAGGTATTTTGAACCTCTGCGGGCGTGGGTAATTCAAAATCTGCTACGAGAACGGAGATTCAATTGAAAGATCATCCGTTTTCTTTCCCAGAATTCCCTCTAACTCCGCCCGAGCGGCCTCCTGGGCCTGGGCATTAACCTGCTTCTGCCGTACATGGGAGGTGGAGGATAGAGTTTCTCCTCTATCTTCTTTATTCGCCAAGTTACCCTTTGGGTCAATATCTTCTGGAGCTTCCTCTTCTCGCCCTTTTAGGGCCAAACCTAGCACACTTTTGAACGCCGGGACATCCAATTTACGCAACGCTTCCAGCAAGGCCTGTTGTGCTGGATCCGCCAACGTTTCCTCCGGGTTGGTTTGGGGTTGGCTAGTAGTAGCAGTTGGGTCTACTTCTCCAGCGTCTCTAGCTGCCACCGTTTGGGTCCTTTTTCCGGTATTTTTTGGTGGTGCCATCGTGGTTTCTTGATCAAATCGTTAACACAAGAGGCCCTCCTTCTAGCGCCAATTGATGATGTCGGAAATCACCTATAGATCCGAATAACCTCTAGAACGATTCAAACAAGAACAAAAACAACGGGGACTGTGATTTGGGTATGATTAAGACTGAGCCTGAGAGTTAGTTTCTCTCAAGTTGCCTACGTATCCAATAGTCAAATTGGAATCAAGTCATTCGTAGTTCCTTAGGGCTGATTATATAGGGAGGTGTCTCACCCCTTTTCTTGCCAAACAATTCGTAGAATCCTTAAACCCTAAGGATCATCACGTGTTTATCTCTGACAAGAGATAATTATGATTATATTCGAATTATGGGATCTACTCCCGGTGATCCAGGGATTCTCCTATAATATAGGCACATGTGTTATTTACCACTTAAGGAAAGAGCCAGTCGGCTTTTGATGGGCTCTTCAGGTCGTCTCGATCTGAGCTGCGCGTCCTACCTCCAGACTTGCCGAGCTGGCCTGCAGTGTCATAGTCGGGAAGTATATGGGCAGACCTCCCTCCTGGGGTAGGATCTTACTACTGTGGGGCTCTTGGACCTACAAGCGGTTAACTTCGAGGTGTTATAAAGGCGACGCGTGGCCGGGTCTGTTTCCGCCATCGTCAGTGTACGAACTCTGGTGGTTTGGGTTTGGTCCCAAACAGGTGGCCTTCAAACTCTTTAACCACGATATAGGACCTTATTTTATTCTTGACATCTCTTGATATCAAGTCGGTTGCAAAACTTTGGGGCACCCCTTGAACATATACATTGATTTTTTGTGTGTGCTTTATTGACATTATATATTTAATTTTGGCATCACAATCACTTCAAACACTAAAAAAAATTATTTCGAGCATCGCAATTATTCTTTATTAAAAGATATCAAGTCTGTTGCAAAACTTTGGGGCACCCCTCGAATATATACATTGATTTTTGTGTGTGTTTATTGGCATCACATATTTACTTCTGGCATCACGATCACTTTAAACACTTAAAATAATTATTTCAAGCACCACGATTATTTTGCATTAAAATAGCATCAAGGTCACTTACGTTACTTTTCCAAAATAACGTCAGTGACACACGTTATGCTTATAGAAGTGCCACTGGTGATCAACATTGGTGTCATGTATGTTATTTTTACAAAGTAACGTCAGTAACAATGATGTTCATAGTGTGATGTCAGAAGTAAAAAAATAGACATGTGTGGAACCGAAAGTTTAAAAAAGTCAATAAAATATGACGTTGAATGTAATTTCGTGAACACAATTAAACTTATTTATTTATTTATAGCGGTGATCTGCATCATGATCATGTTAGATTTACCTTATGGTTAATTTAAATTCATTATAATCAACGATACAGATCTCTATTGTTGTCCCCAGCATTACTCTTATTTATTTTATGGGAGAATACATTGATTTAGTTATTGGAGAAATTGGAAAATCAGGCCCTTTTAACCTCTGACATTTATTTTTAGGTCGGACAGATTCTGACATTATTTTTCAGGTTCACCGTCCAAATTTGGATGAAATCGTCTAAATACAGTCAAAACCCTCCAAATTTGGATTCATTTCTTCCAAATATATTGAATTGACAAAATGGACGTAAACCGTCCGAATGTTGGATTCACCGTCCAAATTGGGGCGAATTTCGTCCATATTTGGACGGCGCGTCCAACATTTGGACGGTTTACGTCCATTTTGTCCAAATATCTGAAACCATCCCAATTTGGACGCTATCACATGGTCTCTTCGTCCAAAAAAAGGAAGCACCGTCCATATTTGGACGGTTTTCGCCCCAATTTGAATGGTAACTTACCTTTTCAAACCCTTATCAATGTCTTATTTACTCTCTTCACCTACTCTTGTCTTCACCGTTTCATCACACAAAAAATTCACCATTGGTTCCAAAAAAATCACCATTGCTACACAATTGATACCCAAAAAAACAAAAAAAAAACAAAAAACAAACCATATTTGTCTTTTTGAGCTGCGTTGTTTTATTTCACCGGAGTTGTATTTTTAAACAAAATGGGTAAGCATTTATTTAAGTTTGAATAAATATATTTATTGTGTTTGTTTTTATTGTTATTTGTTCATATGAATTTTCGATTTTCATTAATGTTATAAATTTTCGATTTTTAGCATAGTGTAGTATGTGCATTTTCGAATTTTTTTAATGTTAAAAAATTTCGATTTTTTATTAATGTTATTAATTTTCGATTTTTATTAATATTGTTAATGTTATAAATTTTTGATTTTTAGCGTAGTGTAAATTATGCATTTTCAGGCTAGAGAAATGATTAATTTTGATTATATATTTCGATAATGGAATTGACATTCGTTGGATAATTAGGGTAGTCAATGATACATTTTATTTTGATTGATATATTGTGATGAAATATTTGGATAACGATAGAAATATATTTTGGTTGATGTCAATGTGATTGTTTGTAGTAATAAACGAAACTTGTTTACCGAATGTGTTTTATTGGTTTGGTACAAAGTTGATTGTGTTGTTGTTGTAGTGGAAGATGAAATTTAAATTCAAATATATGGTTTTTGAATTACGTATTTTGTTATAGTATGAGAACATCCTTTGAAATTATGGGTAACAAGAATGTGAATTCAAAAATTGAAACAAACGACAAATTAATGTCGTTTGAAAATACAAGAACGAATATTTCGAACTGAATTCCATGGTACGCCTCGGCCTGATGAGGTTCTTAGAATTGCATGCTTTCCCTAGGGTGTTTTCGATTCCTTCGATCCCGCTGTGTCATGCCTAATCTCCAGGCTTTGTATTGGGGCTCCTGGTAGGTAGCTCGTAGAAAATTTCATTAGGTCCGCTCACCGAGCATCTTTTCCTGTCTCCGGCCACTCGGTAAATCCTCGGCCCGGAAGTGAGGCACCCCTTAGATTGAAAATATAAGTTCTGTTCTGCCGGCTCCGTCCGGCATCCGTTCTCCCTCGTCATCATCAAGTACTCTATGACGTTGGTAAAAACACACTTATTACACATATGCACTTGTAGTTATTACATATATATGTGTATCACACTGACAATATGATGACAATATATTAATTGTTTATATATTATTTTATATTCATATATCCACTGTATACTGATGTAAATCTATAATTCTTTCACAGATAACAACAGTGTGTCCGTTAAGTTTGAATTTGGTGGAGAGTGGATATACAAGCAAGGATGCGACAGATGGTCTTATAGAAAAGGAAAATTTTATTTGATTCGTGTAAAAACTGATATGACGTTGGATGAAGTGAAGAAGAAAGTGTGTGGGAAAGTAGGAATTGATGAATCAAAAAATACATTGGTCATGAAACTTTTGTGCGCACAATACGAGGGGCCGATTGATGTTTTGGATGATGAGACATGGCTAGGGTACATTGATGATCTGCTTAGACTAGAACCCGTCAAACTTTGTGTTAACGCTGAACCGGTTATTGCTGATGATGACTCGGAAGACAAAAACGACAACTCATTTGACTTAAATGAACAACCGATAGTTGAAGAAAATGATAGAGGGATTGAGGATTTTACACCCGAACTTTATTATAATCGGAATTCCGGTGAGCATGATGTACGTACTCCACAAGTCTCAGACCCTCATGAAATTGTCATCCAGCCGAATAGAACTTTCGGTGAGCAAGTAATTGACTTGTCAAGTGAACGTGGCTACGATTGGGGATTCATTGCAAATATGATTAGTCAGCCATTGCACATACCTTACAGTGAACAACCTATGGCTAGAATGTGTGCATCTATGAATGAAGTTGGAACGTCTCGGCAGAATTTAGATCAGACGACCCACACACCGTATAGGCAGCAAACTAGTGGTAGGAGGCGTGAACCAGTGATTGAAGCAGGGACATGTTGGGATAATTTTGGTAAGACTAGTCATAATCTCCACATAGATGGAACCAGCCAGCAGTTTATGCAAACAACGATGCAAGCACCGATGCAAACGGGCCTCAATATCGGGGGATCTTTCATGAGTTATTTGACAAAGCACCTTTGCACCAGAACCCTGACACTGGTCACACATTTAGTATGGCAAGTATTAATCGCCATAGAGGTGCTCATTTCGGGTTTGGAATGGACCCGCCCCAAATTCCTCCATGTCCACGTGTTGGGACGTTTCAGACCGATAATCCAGATGTATTGTTTATTGGTAAAAAGTATAGAGACAAGGAGGATATGAAGGATAAAATGAGTTACCAAGCATTGAAAAATGACTACATGTGGAAACTCGTTAGGTCTGACAAGGAAAAGTTAAAATTACGATGTTATACTTCAGAACGATGCGAATGGAAGGTTGTCGGTAGGAAGGTTGTTGATTCGGATGTGGACGCAAGGGACGGACAACGTTGCATGAACTTTGTGATAACCGCGTACAATGAAACCCACACTTGTGGATTGGACCAATTGACTGACAATCATAGACAAGCCAAGGCCGGACCTATAGGTCGTTTCGTAAGGGATAGCCTCATAAAACTCGGGAGCGGTTTCACGACAAAAGTTTTACAAGCGGAGGTCAAAAAACATTCAACATAGACCTTAATTATCAAAGTGCCTATCAATGTAGACAGAAAGCCTTGGAATTGATCGGCGGAAACGTAGAAATGTCGTATTCTAAATTACACGCCTACTTTTACATGTTGACGGTAGAAAATTTTGGAACCATCACAGACATTGTTCCTGATGCGCTTGGCAGGTTCAAGTATTGTTTCATGGCTTTGGGTTCTAGTATCGAGGGGTTTAAGTATTGTCGGCCTATCTTAGTTGTGGACGGTACACATCTGAAAACAAAATGCGAGGGGACATTGTTAGTAGCGATCGGTGTAGACGCGGGCGACCATATCTTTCCGTTAGCTTTTGCCGTGACCGACGGAGAGAGCCTTGATGCGTGGACGTATTTCATGGAAAACTTGAAGTCGATAATCGGGGAACGTAGTGACTTGGTTTTCATATCGACGAGAGGGCCAGGCATCATTGGAGCCGTTAGAAATGTATTTCCAGACGCTTACCATGGTTACTGCTACCACCACATCGTTATGAACCTCAATAAAAAATTCGGGAGCACGGGATATTGCCCGTACACTTTCTGGGAAGCCGCTTATACATTTTCAGAAATGCGATTCAAAATATTATTTCAGAAGATAATAGAGATGGATAGAGACCCAACCAAACCAGTTTCGCGTTACCTAGAGGAGATTGGAATCGACAAATGGGCACGATCACAATTTCCGAGTACACGTTACGCAATAATGACAAGCAACCATGCTGAAAGCTTTAACAACGTCATAAGGGATGCGCGTAAGATGAGTATCGTGAATCTCTTTGACCACATCAGGGGAGTGTTGCAGCGTTGGCATTGTGAGAGGAGAGAACTTGCGGACTCGTGTCGCACCGTGTTAGCCCCTAAACCTGAAGAGTTCTTGAATGGTGTTTCGCGTGCCAGAAGGAGTTTCACACTGCTCAGGATCGACCGGGACCAGTTTCAAGTTGGGGACGTCGATACTAGTGAGAAAATAAATATACTTACGAAGGAATGTTATTGCGGGCAGTTTCATGGACTTCAGTTACCTTGCGTACATGCTTGCGCTGCTATAAGTCACCGCTGCGAGAGTGCGTACACTTATTGTTCTCATCACTACAAAGCATCATGTTTCCAACGTATATATGAAGGACGCGTTTTCCCTGTTCCAGTCGAGGATGATTGGATTCTTCCCGAATGGATTAGAACTAAACCTTCCCTCAATCCGCCTGAGCCTAGGGTTAGGGAAGGAGGAGAAACACAGAGTACGGGAGCTAGGCGGGGCCGACCCAGGACCCTGAGGATTCCTTCTCAAGGTGAGCCTCCCGGTGCTAGGACTAGCAGGATGCCTACTGAGAGGACAAACCCAGGTTCCGGTAGGAATTGCTCGAATTGCGGTAACCCGGGACACAGAAGGAATAGATGTCCGACTCGTGCAGTTGTTCCTAATTGAATAAATCTCTACTTCAGCACGTGTTGATGTTAATATTGTAAGCCATCATGATTGTAATAGATATATTTACTATTCCGTTGGGTTGAATGTTATATCACATTGATTTCTAAAGAATGACCAACAAAATCGAAATAGATACTTGTTACACTAAACAACTTAATTTATGAAAGATGATATAGTCATCCTCATTGTAGCTTTCAGATTCTCTCCTGTAATCATGCCCACCAAACTTGAACCCTTAATGGGAGAAACGTAGTTTTAGAGAAAATCTGATTTCTTGCTTCTACACCGAGCATAATAATATAATATGACTATGTGTAATAAAAAGTCCAATGAATCCGCCTCATCCAAATTGGGATACACTTATCCAACATATGCAACTTCAACAAAGTCTACAACTTTCGTCATTGTTAAAATAAAATAACTATTACGTGAAAAATAAACCTTAAAAGTCATCTTGATTAAAAGTTTCGTAGTGATAACGTCATCATGACCGTATGTCACATCATCTTCATCATATTCCGGCACCCCGGCAGACCTCACACACATAGCTGTGATGAGATACGGGAAAAATATATATCCATCGCCTGCGTTGCCCTTTGCTATCTGTTGAATCCTGTTGAGAATATACTCTCCGACGTCAAAGTATGATGTAATAGATGCGTACGCAAGTGCATACAAATCAAATGTCGGTGCGGTGTAGTTCACCGTGCCATACATATTGGTGGCAAGGAACATAATCAAGAAATGAAGGAATGGACCGCACCAGGACCAAGGTGAAGGGCGTGTATGCCTCACACGTTCCCAAAGATGCGTCTCCCCAAACAAAAACAGCCATGTCACGCTGTAGTAATTCATTAACATCCGGAAATAGAAAGAAATCCAAACCCTGAGGATATTCTGGAATGGCATACTCGTTGTTGATCCATGTTTTATTCAAAACGACAGGAACGCCTCGCACTCTGACGCACCGTTCATTGAGCTCACTCATAGCTACACAAGCGTAGAATTCACGCACAATAGACCGATTCACGTGATGACATCTTAATGGCCTTTGGGGGACACCATGCCAACCATTATCTCGGAACAATTTCCCTATCAAACTAGGAAGACTCTCCATGTTCAATCGCCTCTCTGCAACGACAGGTCTTGCCATCCAGTTAGTCACGTACTCACGCCTCTCCTCTTCTGTTGTGAAACGGCTTATGAGAGACTGCTCTTCCAACGACAAATCAATTTCGTCATTGGAAATGAACACCGGAGCATGTGGGTTGGCCATTGAAAGGAACACTAGAAGAGATTATATGAGTAAAATAAACTTTTTCAGAGAGGGATGAATGGTTGTTAAAGGATTTTTCACTTTATAGATTATTTTCCAAAAGAAACATTGATTGAGAAGGTCGGTGGGAATTATGACTTGTGCATATTTGGACGGTCATAACTCAGCACCATTTGACGTGTGGGGCCCCATGACGATTCAACATGAACATTGATTGATTGAAAGTATAGAAACCGTCCGAATTCACTCACTTACCAATATTTGGACGGTCATAACTCACCACCATTTGACGTGTGGGTCCCCGTAACATTGATTGATTGAAAGTGTGACCAATATTTGGACGGTCATAACTCACCACCACCGTACCTATGTGTCCCGGCTAAATGCAATAATCACAACCACTTGAAGTGTGGGACCCGCCGATAGTGACCACGCATGTTATATATGTAGGACACATATGTACAAGTGTCATGTCTTGTCTTCGACCGGACAACATGGTTATGACGACATTGACTACACCGTACGGTGTCATGTCTATAGTAACACCGTACCGTACCTATATGGCCTGCTTAAATTTATAACTCACAACCACTTGAAGCCGTGGGACCCGCCGATAGTGACCACACATGACATATGGGTAGGACACATAGGTACAGTGTCAAGTCTTGTCTTCAGACTGGAGAACATGGCTAGTTATGTTTTGACATTAATTGGATTCCGTCTATATTAGGAGGGATTCCGTCTAAAAACAAACGGATCCGTCTAATTGGATCCATCCTTGTTTGGACGTGAGTGAATTCGGACGGTTTCTGTACTTTCAATCAATCAATGTTCCTATTGCATATTTGGACGGAGTCCGTCCAATGAATTGGACGGATTCCTTCATTATTGGTCAGTAAGTGAATTTGGACGGATTCCGTACCTTGAATCAATCAATGTTCTTGTTGTATTTTGCAGATATTACTTTATGTTTGACATTGACTACACCTTCATTTAACTTTTTTGAAAAATATCGCCGACACCATGACAATTCAACAGAAACATTGATTGATTGAAAGTATAGAAACCGTCCGAATTCACTCACTGGCCAATATTTGGACGGATTCCGTCCAAAATTCAACAGGACCATTGATTGCTTGACAAGACTTGACCATGACCTCTTACATCGATAACTCTATATATACTATGAATTTTACACTACCCATGCATAACCCTAACTTTTACTCTGCCTTAGCCACAATGTCTGAATCGGATTCCCCTCCTTCTAACATTCAGATTTTTAATCCCGAAAATGAAATTCTCCCGGAATGGCATCCTCATCGGCCTGTGAGACAGCACAGTATACCTCACGTCTACGACGAGGATACACTGCTAAATCGGTTCACAACAGACCATGAGCGTCGCAATTGGATCTGGCACTTTCAATATATAAGTGTTGTAGGAGAGAGGAGAATTGAATGGGATAGTCTACCTATCAGGATGAAGAGTCTCTTACGCAGAATTTCATCGGAGCGCCACGCAACTAGGCCCACACCGACCTCGACTATGAATAGATCAATTGTTCGTGAATTCTACACACTTGTCAGGTCAAAAATTACTGCGTCGGATGATATAATACCAGCATCAGGGGTCTACAAATTACGTGGAGTAGATGTTTGCTTTACTCCGGATTGGATCAATCGCTACTATAGTGTATCTGGAGTCGAAGCATACAATCACTTATATTATACCAATTCAAACATTCAGGCATTCCAACGTCTGATTGAAAGACGTCAACTTCCTAACGAATGGATGCGTGTTATTTTCGAATGGATTGCTAGTAGTGTGTATTGTACCGTACACACTGTTCAACCGAGCAATGAGCTGCAATCGTTTGTGTACGCAGTTTTGAAACGTGATGTTGATTTTGGACGTGACATCGTTGATAGGATTGGTAAAATATCCCGTAGCATAATTGGTGATGGTTATCTCTATTATCCATTTCTTATCACGGCTCTCGCAAGAGATTTTCACGTACCAGAGTATGACAATGATGACATTGATCAGGAAACCTCCCCTATCATCTTTTGTGACCACCCTTGGTTTGTTTAGGAGCCAACATTTCAACTTGGGTTAGGCTAATGGATAATATGTTTCCTTTCATTTAGTAGATGTTTTATTAAAACAAAATAAATTAATGCTTTGTCTCTAGTCTGTAGCTGGTGGTTATTGTTTCTTTATTCTAACAATTGTAATGGATGATCAGAGACGAGCAATGTGACTTGTTTTTTAACTTATGCAATCCAACTATAATTTTTTTTTTATTTTGAGGTGAAACACATTGGCTCTTTTAATATAGTTAATGATAAATATGTATATACGAAAAAACCGAATTCTTCGAACTTTGGATGGTCATAACTCACAACCACTTAAACAACAGGAATAAAAATTGATAATATAAAAAGCTAACAAAATTTATAATATAAATATTACAACGCCATAAGTTGAGATAAAACAAACAAAATGTCAAGTGACTATACACCAACAAGTGCTTATACATTCACCAAAATATACATAAATATCTAAAGATCTATGTACTGATGAAACAACCGCACACACATTTTATGTCTTAACAACAACATATTATCGGTGTGATCAATGAAAAATTCTCTTTGTGTGCAAAGCAAATGCTCGATGAACTTGACAAAGTGTATACCCCACAAATCACCCATGTACATAATGTAAATTTTGATTAATCAAATGATAAGAAAATAATGTATACGATATATTATTATAAATAGTTTGAAATTTATAACACTTACGGGATTGGCATTTGTGGTACGTGTTTAGCCGTCATCGCTTTGACCACAATAGGAGGCCCCATTTGGATCAAGCATTTGTGGGAGGTTACGTAGACGATCATCCAACTCAAACACTCTCCTCAACGAAACACCGAATGCTCTTATATAATCCTTCACATATTCCCTATCCTTATAGTTATCCCCGATCGACAATCATACACTCTAAGCTTCCGGCGGGGAATAGACACTTCGACAAAGCGGCCCGGTGACCGGGATATATAGCCCGGGGCATGTACACCACCGTGTTTTCATTCCATTGCTTGACGATGAATCAAATGATTTGGAATAAACGTTTTGTCGGGCGTCGTTCCCCGATCTATATGACCCCGACCGACCGCAAAATGAGGATAATTCGAGAGAAGGCGATGGCCGTATGCGGTTCAAAGCATTCGGATATACTTCCATTTGGCGTCGTATAAGGTCCAGGAACCCATCGATATGCTGGACGCATGCAAAAAAAGAAGTTAGATATAATTAAATTAGACATATGAAAATTTCAGATATATGAAAATGTAAGTCACAAGAATATACCTCTCGGTCTAACTCTTTATACTTCTCATGGATACGTTCGAACCATGCCTTGCCCGCCCGATCTCCCATTGGTTCTCCAAATGTGAGGCCCGTGGGAATCTCTATTTGGGGTGGATCTTCTTGTTCGTACCAAGAGATAAATTGGTCTTCCAACTCTTGCGGAAATTTTATCAACGATGTCCATCTCCTAGCACCTGGCAGACTGACAACGTGCGACCCATCACGTAAATATCGTGGTTGGTTAATAGTCCGACGGGTTGTCAATCTTCCGTCGCCTGCATAATCCGCCTTTCCTTTCCCCAATTGAATATCGTTGGACCAAAGCGACTAAACAATATTCAATACAAAACATAGTTAGAGGGTTTTTCACAATGTAATTTCTAGTTTCAAAACTAAAAATCTACAAACTTACTAGAATCGATCTGAGGCTCCTCAACTGATTCCTGAATGGTGTCAGTAGCAGCCCTTGTCGTAGGCTCGGGAGTGTCTATACCAAATATAATCGAGATAATCAATTAACGACAAAATAAAATTAGATTTTTAAAATGTTAATAATACAAAAATCAATATACATTAACTCTTTATAAACAATATGGAATTCGAGTTCGATAGTTTTTCACAATGTAATTTCTAGTTCAAATTTAAATATCTACGGACTTACTAAAATCTATCTCGTGCTCCACAACCGATTCCCGAATGGTGCCGTAGCGGACTTTGTCGTAGGCTCGGGAGTGTCTATACCAAATATAACCGAGATAATCAATTAACGACAGCAATAAAATTAGATATTTTTTCACAATGTAATTTCTAGGTTCAAAATGAAAAATCAAATAACTTACCAAATGTAGCGGCCTGACTGTTGTCAGTACCGGCCCCTGTCATACCCTCGGGAGTAGCTATACCAAATAAAATCGAGATCATCAATTAACGATAACATACAATAAAATACCTATGTTAATAATACAAATTACCTATTAGCTCGTCGGGGTCGAAGTGTTGCGGAGGCTGGGACTGGGGTGACTGATTACCACCCTATTAATAATTCAGATTCGTGTGTTAACAATATAAATACGGGCGTCAAATTCGTATGTGCAAGATAATTCATACTGTCATTCGTCTAGCCGCACTGCAGTTCCACCCATTTGACAAATTTTGAATGCTGATCTTTAAAAAATGCCAAATCACCCTTAACTTCGCCTAACCCACGCATCGTTTCACTTAACCGAGCCTTCACGGCTCCTAGCTCGGAGTTAGTCTTTTGAAGCTCGGTATTTGCATTTCTTAACTCGGAGTTGGTTTTTTCCAACTCGGTCTTCGCAACACTCAACTCCGAGTTAGTTTTATCCACTCTTGTTGGATGATTTGAGTAATTACCGGCCTCGTTCTTCGGACAGACACATTTAGGGATATCGTGTCATCGCCTTGCGGTGTTCGCGGAGGTAGACGCATAATCCGTACGCCTCGATCGCCTACGTCGAGCGTCCTCTTCAAAGCAATTTCGGGACGCTCACGTTCTATGCGTTGACCGAGGCACGGGACGGTGTGTTTCCCACGGGAGAGACCGGTGGTGTGTTTCTGACGGGAGGGACCGGTAATTGACGAGGTACAGCCGTAACATACGCCGCCGGCAACCCTAGTGAAATTACGTAATCCCTATCTTCGGGGGTTCTCAGAACATCACCGGGCATTCCGTCCTGAATACATGAATAAAACACGATTTTACATACAATATATTTAAAATATGGATTGATAAAAATGAAAATACGATACTTACCGATACAAAGAACTGTGGGGATGCCAGACTACCGGAATACACCCCGCCGTTCGAGAACTTCCACCTCAATATGGTAGGACGATCGTTCTCATGTCCCTCTCTCACAATTGCGAATTTCCCCTTCAGAGCGATGGCTGGAATGGCATGAAAAGCCCACACATGTAAGGCATATAGACAACCGGATATCGTTGGCTGACAGGCCTTCTCATCATTTTTCGGCTCAAGTAACCGTAGGTGTTGTACTTGTTTACGCCAGTTCCACATGAAATTGTTAAACAGATATTGCCCCCACGGATAAGTTCTAACCCGTTCTAGGTCCTCGACGATATAAAATATATGATTCGGTATGACAGTTCCGGGGTCTTGTCCGATTAATAACCCATATATAACATACACTAAAGCCATCCGATAAACGGTTTCAGTGTCGCATTGCCTTGTCCTCATCGCTGCTAAGATTTTTGCCATAGTCACAGTCCCGGCGCACCTTCTTAGGTCACAAGGCTCCTCAAAACACCTTGATATTGGCTGAATCTGAAGGTTTTCATCTCCAAATCTATACCCCATTGTCATTGCAAACTCTCTTTTGCCAAACTTCACTCTATTCTCGCCAATCTTAAAATGAAGTTCATCGTCGCGGTCGGGATAAACCATTTGGAAATACAAGAATGCTATTAGCCGCCCTTTGAACGCCCAATTATCACGATACCAAGTAATAAATTGACCAAACACTGATTCTTCCAATCTAGTTAACAAGGTACGATTATTGCCGTCAGGATACAGCACCAACTCGGATTGTAGTTTTTCATAGATTCTTCTTTCCGAATGGAACCTCAATTTGGTATCAAACACCTTATCACGCGGATGAATATATTCCCCGTGTGTCCCAGATGTGGAAAGCTGCGAGTGATTATAAATACACATGCTTATTTCATTGCAAAAAATATATTGCCAATATATATAAATAAATATATATATATATATATATATATATATATATATATATATATATATATATATATATATATATATATATATATATATATATATATATATATACACACACATTGTAACATTGAAAAAAAAAATTAACAAATTTACACACCACACAAACATGCACATATATATATATATATATATATATATATATATATATATATATATATATATATATACACTGTATACTATATATATGTGTGTGCGTGTGTTTTTGCGATTAAAAATATTTTATATTTTTCTTATGTACTTGTTAAAATGATTTCATTTTTTTTTTACAAATCGTATTTACTATTTTTGAAAATAATCTTATTTACTTTATATATATATATATATATATATATATATATATATATATATATATATAAAGTAAATAAGATTATTTTCAGAAAAAGTAAATAATTTGTATTAATTCACTTTATATACATATATCTATATGAAGTAAATTATTGTTTCCAAAAAATAGTAAATAGGATTTGTACGTGTGAGTATTTATATATATTTATATATACACACACACACATACACAAACAATATATATATATATATATATATATATATATATATATATATATATATATATATATATATATATATATATAAAGTAAATAAGATTATTTTCAGAAAAATAGTAAATACGATTTGTATTAATTCACTTTATATACATATATCTATATGAAGTAAATTATTGTTTCCAAAAAATAGTAAATAGGATTTGTACGTGTGAGTATTTATATATATTTATATATACACACACACACATACACAAACAAACAAATATATATATATATATATATATACATACATATATATATATATATATAATATAAACACAACATAAATATATATATATATATATATATATATATATATATATATATATATATATATATATATATATATATATATATATAACGAAATGTCTTATCATCTTTTCTTTTTTGTTTTTCGGAACATCGTTGTTTTGTGTTGTTGTGTTGTGTTGTGTTGTAACGTTAGAGGGGGTAAGAGAAGAAGAGAGAGTAGTGTTTTTACCAACGTCATAGAGTACTTGATGATGACGAGGGAGAACGGATGCCGGACGGAGCCGGCGAACGTAACTTATATTTTCAATCTAAGGGGTGCCTCACTTCCGGCCGAGGATTTACCAGCCGCTGCTTTGGAGACAGGAAAAGATGCTCGTTGAGCGACCTAATGAAATTTTCTACGAGCTACCTACCAGGAGCCCCAATACAAAGCCGGAGATTAGGCATGACACGGCGGATCGAAGGAATCGAAAACACCCTAGGGAAAGCATGCAATTCTAAGAACCTCATCAAAGCCGAGGTGTACCATGGAATTCAGTTCGAGATATTCGTTCTTGTATTTTCAAACGACATTAATTTGTCGTTTGTTTCAATTTTTTAAATCACATTCTTGTTACCGATAATTTCAAGGGCATTTATACTCCCTGTGATCAGTCATACTCATTGTCAAATTTAAATAATTAGCAATACTACTATCATAGAATCTAACATTATACTATCAAAAATTACACTAGAACATCAAATAAAAAATTATAACACTATCATACATATTCTTACACTATCATAAATTACTTCTAAATGCCCCATCATACATTTAATCATACCATACATGAATTGTATTCAAACTCAACAATAAAATAACACACTATTGAACATGAAACATGACGATCTCTAAATTATACATGAATTTTCGAATTTTACATGAACATACATACATAAACCCTAAGCTATTAATTACATATTACTAATTTTCATACATATCCATTCGAATTATAAGATTCATACATATCATTTCGATTTCTAAAATCACTTCATCAAACATACATATAATCATACAATATATGAATTTGAATCCAAACCCTAAACCCTATAACACCGTTGAATCCCAATCGAACAAATAACATGATATTCATGGTGACATAAACCGTAACAATCATGTCATAATTAAATAACAAAATTTAATAGGATTAATTCGAATCAAATAACAAAATCAAATAGGATATGAATTCAAATCGTATGTATGATTACCCAACACAATCAAATAACAATAAACAAAAAAGGAAATGAAAAACGGAATTGGAAAAAACTGTAAAAAAAATTAAAAAACCATAAACACTCACATTAGGTGCTTCTTGACTCTGAGAAGACGAAGGATTAGCCATTGTAATCGTCCAAATTTGATCTGAGAAATGGAAGGATTGAAATGCTGTAAATCGTCCAAATATGGTCGTTTTTTTCTCGCTTTTTCCCGAGGTTTTGCTTGAAACGGTGGAAATGAGGAAGAGGGATCGATAAGGGTTTGAAATTGGACGTTTCCGTCCAAATTGGATGAATCCGTCCATATTTGGACGGTGCGTCCTCTGTTTGGACGGAGAGGCCATATGAAACCGTCCAAATTGGGACGGTTTTAGACTTTTTGATAAAATGGACGTAAACCGTCCAAATGTTGGATGCACCGTCCAAAAATGGACGGTGTTCGCCCCAATATGGACGTGCATCCAAAATTCGGACGGTTTTCGTCCATTTTGTCAATTCAATATATTTGGAAGAAATGAATCCAAATTTGAAGGGTTTTGACTGAATTTGGACGATTTCATCCAAATTTGGACGGTGAACATGAAAAATAATGTCAGAATCTGTCCGACCTAAAAATAAATATCAGAGATTAAAAGGCCGATTTTCCAATTTCTCTTAGTTATTGCATGGGTTTGGTGCACCATAAAGGCTGCCGGACCTGACCAGCCACAGTGGCAGAATACAGCCATTCTATTGGATAAAACATGTCACTTTGAAACAATGTTGACTAGATGTGGCGTAAAAACAAATCTTAATTAATTAATGTGCTCGTTCCAACCTTCTCCTTCAGGCTTAATCCCACAAGTGCGGGTAATACATACATGCATGCATAAATAGATATACTAGTTAGAATAATGATATGTGCACTATATTCTTGTGTAGTGTATAAACCATTACACAAGTGGTAACCATGGATTAAAATTGATATTTATTTTTATGATGGGTCCCAACAGAATATATGGTGTAGATTGTGTTGTGTAAGATGTTGTGGTTGAAAGTGTAGTGGATGTATCACTACTGTACTAGTTAATGTGAGCCGTGCAAGGCACGGCAGATCCAACATAAATCGTTACCAACGATAATATCAAAGAATAGATCCCCAACATGAAATAAATTGCATAAGCTTAAACCGTAACAAATTCAAACACAAGACAAAGAGAGCAAGAGAAATATATCACATTTTCTCCAAGAGGTAGCTCTTTCTTAGAGACGTGAAGATTGTGAATCACCTCTCTTCCAGCCCTATCAGTAGTTTTCATCTACAAAATAAACTACAATATGATGTATCGGAGAACAATGTCATACACTCGATCACTTTAGCTTCGACTTTACGCAATGAAACATTATAGAAAAGCAATAAGCGGACCATAACTACAAGATCAAATCTCCCGGGACGCCTTAACTTCCAGATCATTAATATGCTTGAAAATGTGTTTCACTCATTTTCTATACGACATTGCTCTTTCTTATCATTAATGAATACGTCATTGATCTCGTGTTCATTCATTTGGTAGGAAAAAAACACGTGTCAAACGGTCTGAAGAATATAAAAAGTGATTTGGTATTCCAACGTCAATTTTAGTGACGTTCGTACTGCAAATGGCCGTCGGTTCCACCGACATTGTGTTGTTTAAAATAATAAAAATATTTAATGTGGTGTCCACACGGTTTTATTCAATTGTTGTGTCGAAATCGAAAATTTTCGGTTGATTGAAATTTAAAACTGAATCCGCACTGTCAGTTGCAGGTACTAAAAATGAACCGTATCGAAATATGCACTTTGTTGTGTATAATATTCAATTGTTGTGTCGAAATCGAAAATTTTTGGTTGATTGAAATTTAAAGCCTCATTCGGTTTATATATAACGATAACCGAAATTCCGGTTTTTATCGAAAGGAAAAAAAAAAAAACCTGTTGTATTTAAAAATAAAAAATTAAAAAAAACTATGTGTCAAACGGTCTGAAGAATATAAAAAATGATTTGATATTTCAACGTCAATTTTATTGACGTTCGTACTGTAAATGGCCGTCGGTTCCACCGACGTTATGTTGTTCAAAATAATAAAAATGTTTAATGTGGTGTCCACACGGTTTTATTCAATTGTTGTGTCGAAATCGAAAATTTCCGGTTGATTGAAATTTGAAACTGAATCTGCACTGTCAGTTGGAGGTACTAAAAATAAACCGTATCGAAATATAGACTTTGTTGTGTCGAAATCGAATCGAGAAATCAAAATATTTTGGTTGATTGAAATTTAAAGCCTCCTTCAGTTTATATATAATAACGATAACCGAAACTACGGTTTTTATCAAAAGAAAATAAAAATAAAAAAAAATCTGATGTATTTAAAATTTTAAAAAAAATAAAAATTTAGGTGCACGTGTCAGCCCAAGAGGCTGCCATGCAGCCACTTGTGTGCAAAGCCTCTTCACTCTTCATAGATATAAGATACCTGACAAGATATCGGTCCAGTTGTAATTGCTGTGATCCTTTAATTTGGATTATCCGGATTTGAGAAAACAAAAAATGTAATGCGTGTACATATTTTGTTTCATATAATATATATATATATATATATATATATATATATATATATATATATAATATATATATATATATATATATATATATATAACTACTTAGTTATGTAACATGTTTTTTTTTTTTTGTTGAAGGACATGTTTTATAATATGATAATTTATTGCATTTTACTTTCATTATACCTTCTTTTTTACTCATTCATATCAATTTTCAATATTTTACCATTGTATAATTTTTATTGACACCATACAATTACAGAATTAAGATAATTAAAGAGAATAGTAGATTCCTAAAAGAAAGAAAAAAAAAAGAATTTAAAATCTATTTTTGCTTGAAATATACGACAACATTTTTTTTTTAATATATGTGAAAACTCTTTAAAGGATTTACTTTTTAAGACGGATGTAATATATATATATATATATATATATAACATAACATCACAAGACATAACAAGTTATAACTAGAAGTATCGTTGTTTTGCTATGCCTTTTGACATACTGTTATGTCTTGTTATGCTATGGTATGCTGTTATGATCCACGTAATCAGGGGCGGATGTACCCTTTTTATATGGGGCAGTCGCCCCCATCAAATCCAGAAAAAACATTATTATGTATGTTGTGTATTTTTTTGCCCCTTAAAAATTACACCCGCCTATAGTATCGTCCCCCATCACCAGGGATCCTGCGTCCGCATTAAGATCAAAGAAATTTTTTAGTATTAAAACGATTTAGTTTTTTTGTTAAAAATGTCGTTTGTTAAGAAAAAAAAATGTAGTTTTAGACACCGATTACCCACTGGAACAAATTTAAAGATAAAAAAATATACTACTCCGTCGTATATTATAAGTCATACTAGCTTTATGGACACATATTGAGAAACTCGATAAATGATCAAACTTTGATAGTTTTGAACTAAAATATCCTTAGGTTGATTTATTAAATGATATATGAAAGGTTATGCAATGAAATGAGTAAAATACGAAAAATTGCATTAATTATTATATTAAAATGTAAAAATGACTTATATATTATAGGACAATAAAAAATATTAAAGACTTATAATAAAGACGGATATATAATTTTATAGTCCGGCAACCGACTAAAAAAAATCGGGATCCGCACCCTTGCAACCAATAAATACATGAAACGTTTATACTTGGTCGCAATTCGCAAAATTATGACGCATACACGCGCTTATTTCTCAAGTACAAATTCACCCCCACCGGCACTCACGATCAACCAGTTACTAGATTTTCCTTGTTTCCTTCGCCATTTTTAACTTCTCCGTGTTGTATTAGTAGAACAATTTTCTGAAACAAAGAAAAAGTAAAATAGTTAGAAAAGTGATTTTGTTTTTTTAAAAGCATTCACAAACATAAATTCTTGACTGAAATCAGAGTTCTTTAATAAAGATTTGGATAATTTCTAAATTCTGAGTGCCCCATTTGCAAAAACTCCCTTTCCATTTTTGACTACATGCATTTACTGCGATGGTGGAAGCTGAGGTTTTAGAGAAGAACAATGGCAAGAAGAAAAGACGGAGTTGGAGTTGGAGTTCAATCGCGACAATTCTGGTTGCATTTCTCGCTGTGGGAGCCACAATTAAGTACACCAAGAATCGAAATTCATGTAATTGTGCTCAGGTTCAATTTCTTTTCTCTGTGCCTTTTTTTTTAGCTGGATACGTTTTCCGTGGAAAGTTTAAAGAATATTCTTCAGGCAAAGAAAGGTTACCCATTGATGTATACTTGTATGGTGGGGGTATGAAAATGGGCTTTACTGTGGGTTTTAATGGCTGGAACTTAACAAAATTCCATTTTTTTGTGTTTGTGATCTGTTATGCTCACCTCTGTTTATTCGTTTTGATCCTTTTTATTATTTTTTTCCGGGTTTAATTTCTAATTCAAGAGCTGAAATTGCTTGGGTATAGTACTAAATTGTAAATCAGAGCCTGGTGTTATTGCTAAATTCTTGTTTTTCATAGATCATTTTAGAGACTAGTTCATGCCATAATGGAGATTATAATTGGGGGATTTCTTTTATGTTTTAGGATTCTTGTGAATAAGCAGTCAATTATGGTTCATGCCTTAATGCAGGGCTCTGGGAAATATACCGGCATGATCGAAGACTGTTGTTGTGATTACGAGACTGTAGACAATGTGAATAGTGCAGTATTGCACCCTTTACTCCAGGAGCTTGTCAGAACACCATTTTTCCGGTACTTTAAGGTGTGGAACAATTTTATCTCATCTTATAGAGGAATATATTTGTTTGTCGTTTTTGTTTCCCTTTTAACTAGGTGAATCTTCTATTTGAGCTTAGTATTTTCTGATATACCTATGTTTCAGGTAAAGCTATGGTGTGACTGCCCTTTTTGGCCTGATGATGGTATGTGCAAGCTGCGTGATTGCAGCGTCTGTGAATGTCCAGATCATGAATTTCCCGAACCCTTTAAGATGCTGAGACGAGGTAGCCTTAAGTCTGATGATCTGAAATGCCAAGAAGGCAAGCCAGAGGCAGCAGTTGATCGAACACTTGACACCAGAGCTTTCAGGGGTTGGATTGAAGTTGATAATCCATGGACATACGAGGACGAGATTGATAACAGTAACTTTTTATATATACATATTCCATTAATACAAATTTAAACTATTCCTGTAACGGAGTTCTTTTGCAGGTGAGATGACCTATGTGAATCTCCTTTTGAATCCGGAAAGATACACTGGCTATACCGGGACATCCGCCCGAAGAATCTGGGATGCTGTATATTCTGAGAACTGTCCAAAATGTAAGTGGCCATTGCCTTTTTAATATCTTATAGTTCTTCAGCCATAACCATGTCTGTGATGAACTCAGCCAGTTATGATATAATGGTTCTTGTTTATTGTTGCAGATGCAAATGGGGAGATTTGTCAGGAGAAAAAAGTTCTTTACAAATTAATATCAGGCCTTCATGCTTCAATATCAGCACATATAGCGTCTGACTACCTTCTTGACGAAACAGCAAACTTGGTTTGCTCTTTTTTCTTATACCACTCATCATTTTGTGTCCCGTTTACATGATTTGAACTTATCTGATTGTGTCTTGTTCAACCATATGGCTTGTTTTTGTAGTGGGGAAGAAATTATGAACTGATGTATGATCGCGTCTTGAGATATCCTGATCGCGTCAGAAACTTGTATTTTACCTTTCTCTTTGTCCTTCGCGCTGTGGAGAAGGTAAATAAGTATTCCAAGCGGACCGATTTTTTTTTTCCTTGTAACATGTAAAAAATCCAGTCTTAAACACATTCAACAATTTAAATGTTTTGTTACAGGCTGGTAATTACTTAGACCAGGCTGAATATGACACTGGCAACCTTGAGGAGGACCTAAAAGCACAGTCTTTAGTTCGTCAGATGCTTTACAATCCAAAACTCCAGGCTGCGTGTCCACTTCCGTTTGATGAAGCTAAATTGTGGAAAGGCCAAGGCGGGCCCGAGCTGAAGCAACAGATTCAGAAGCAGTTCAGGAACATTAGGTCTTGTTACGTGCATACTTTTTTACGTTCATACTTGCTAGTGGGGCTTGGTTCCCCTCATTTTTTTGCTATTGAACCATTATTGAATCCGTTGGCTGACAACCCAGATGTGCATTGTTGTTGTAGTGCGCTGATGGATTGTGTTGGGTGTGAAAAATGTCGTCTTTGGGGAAAACTTCAAGTTCTTGGTCTAGGAACGGCACTGAAAATCCTCTTTTCTGTTAATGGCGACCACCCATCTGAGCAACCAGTGAGTGTTTTTGTTTGGTGCAAAAATTTTTTTTGTGTGTCAGAAAACGTATCCGTTGTGCAACTTAAATATTCATTTTCACCTCTGTTTCATGTATATACACAGCTGCAGTTGCAAAGAAACGAAGTGATTGCACTGGTAAACTTGTTGAATCGTCTCTCGGAATCCATCAGTTTTGTTCATGAAGCAATTCCAATGGTTGAAGGGATAAAGAAAGGCCCTCTTTCTGAACCTCTTCTTACACATGAAACTAGCACTTGGCAAAGAATATGGGAAGCTGTTTTCGGGTTTTACGGTACATAACCAATCTCCTCTTCACTGATGCAAAATCTTTCCAATTCACAACCACCTTAACAAAAGACTCCTTTTCATTGTTCTTATTCTCTATAGGCTGAAGAAAGTGTTGAGCAACTTTTGTGCGTTCGTTTTTGGAATTCTGAGCCAGAAGTGTATACTGAATCAAAAAAAAAAATACAAGTCAAACTTAGTTAATTAGTGCATTGACTACAAACTGAATATTAAGAAACACCAAAAAAGTGATAGGAGGAGGAAAAAAACATAGGTTATACAATTTACAGGAGAAAGAAAACTCGTGTGGCCGGATCTTTAGACGTTGGATCTTCAAATAGGCCAACAATGTTGTACTGTAGTATGTCTAAACAAAGCTTCTTTGTAACGTTGTTTTACAACTTTTGGTTTTGTGTGATGCAAAAAGATAGTGAAGTGAAGTGTTTTTGCTTTCATTTGTCTGTTGCTGCTGCATATTGCTGTTTTTACTTGTTTCAATACATTTTTACATCTGGCAATTGATAGAAATACAATACATTTAATGAAATTCAAATCATTAACTACAATTTTCTTGATCTGTGAAAAATAAAGGTATATCAAATTCATTGCTTGCGCTACATTTATTTTTAAGGTTTATTGACCTTTAAGCATTAATAGTTATTTCAAAGATAATGGTTGTTCCTTTTATTATAAGTCAAGTCAATTTTTAAAGTTTAATTTTCTCTCTTTTTGTTGAATTTAGGACCAAAAAAAATACAGTATGATAAATTTATGAAATAAAATAATCTGACCAGTTTAACAATATAGCATAACAGTGGGATATATCTTAAGCCAAAAAAGTTGAGATTGTACTCAAGACAAAGACAAGAACACTTTACAGTTTAAGCCAGTAGTAAACAAAGCCATATGTTTAATACACTTAAACATATTGCTTTTGGAAATCAGAATATCCTTTCTAGATGATGGTCCCAGAAGGAATCAAAGCATCCTTAATAACTGTAACAATCCCGCTCTTAATGAAGTATCCGTCTGTTTCTCTTGCTGCTTCTTGAACATCGTCACCATTTATGATCTGTACACATAATTTGAAGTTATTCAATAATGTGCACAAAGTGGGATGTGAAAAGAAAGAAAGAAAAACAATGGTGTAATGTTCAATGTGAGAATCGTTTAGAAGGAACGAGACCTTCACATTATCGCCAATTCGAGCATTCTTGTCAATGATTGCTCTCTTGATATGAGAGTTCTTCCCAATACCAATCGGGACACTACCTTTTGCAGTCAGAAACTTCCTGTCAGCATCTGTCTGCACAGAAAGTAAAAGATGTGTGTAATTACATGGAGCCATGGACAAGAATATATGCACAACATAAGAGCATCAATGTAGTAAAACTGTACCTCATAATAATCTGCTCCCATCAGAAGCGAATCTTCAATAATTGCACCTTCTGATATGCAAGACCTTAGTCCAACTACAGAATGGTGAATCTTACAATTCTGCAAGGGGAAAAAATGTGATGGGAAGATTAAAAAAAAAAATCAATCAAGATTTAAGAAAAGAAATTCATAAGTGTGAAAAATTACCTTGATTACGCAACCTTCACCAATGACGCTATCAGTAACATCAGCATCAAGCATCTTGGAGGGAGGTAAGTATCGAGGTTGGGTATAGATTGGAGCTGAACGATCGTAAAAGCTGCAGATGAAGATAACAAAAATAGGGTTACCAACTGTTCTAAGCAAAAATCAATATCAAAACACTCAAATTACATGGGATATACCTGAAATCAGGGATTGGCTTTTTCGTGATACCCAAGTTTGCATTATAAAAAGCTTCAATGGTTCCAATGTCTTCCCAGTAACCATCATACAAATAGGCTTGAACCTACGCGAACACAACAGAAATTGAACTTGACGATGTATTATAAACCTAACAATTGAACAAAGGCTTTAAACCGTCAAATAAATTTAGAGGCGAAGGCATTATAACAAATTGGCATACCCTCATTCCGATTGATGTTGCACCTGGTATAACTTCACTACCGAAATCATTGGCTCCTGGAAACTTTTCTCGTAGAAGGTCAAGCATAACGTTTTTGCTCACAACATATATTCCCATACTAGCAATATAAGGCATCTCTTTGGCTCGTTCATCATCGAGACCTAGGATTGTTGTGTCCACCTGAAAGATAAAAAGGGTGCAGATCAGTACAACTATCTTATTTTGCTTCACAATCATAAACTTCTATACTTCTTACCTTCATTGCTTTCAATTGCTCTCCTTTTGGTTTCTCTGCAAATTCAATTATACGTCCTTCTTCATCAATCTTCATTAGACCAAATGCAGTAGCACGCTTTTCATCCATAGGCAATGCAGCAACTGTGATGTCTGCGTCTGTTTCTCTGTGAGCTTGAATGAATCTCTCGTAATCCATCCGATACAAGTGATCTCCAGCTAGAATCAAATATTCTAGAACATTGTGCTCTTCAAACAGCCATAAATATTGCCTCACAGCATCAGCTGTACCCTGAAAACCAAATCAATTGCATTCATCAACTAAACAATCGCCTTGCTCATAGCGCTACTTAGACCAGCACACGTAGAAACTCATAAAGCTGTCCTATCTTCAAACTTTAAAAAGACACAGCGAAACTAACCATTATCAAAAATGTGGATTGGAAGATATACCTGAAACCAATTGGGATTCTCTGGACTTTGTTGAGCAGCGAGAACTTCAACAAAGCCTTCGTTCTTATAACCACCCATGTTACTGGCATATGCTCTCGAGAGATGACGATTAAGAGATGCAGAGTTGAATTGTGTAAGAACATAGATCTTGGAGATGTTGCTATTCAAGCAGTTGCTAACAGGGATATCGATCAACCGATAATTTGCTCCTAGAGGAACAGCTGGCTTTGCCCGCTTCTTTGTTAATGGATAAAGCCGAGTCCCAGCTCCCCCTCCAAGGATGATTCCCAAAACACTCTGAAAAATGTTACAGAAACAGAAATAATCAGCATCATCACACAATTGCAAACTCTGCCTACAATAGATACTCGAGTATGTGCACAATATGAACAAACATCAATTCAAGAGTTGTTTTTACTACCGTTTTTTCCCAAAAAAAAATCCACCAAAAGAAAAGATCACCATGTAACGTGTAAACCGCCTATGATGTTAGGCTGATAACATTGAACTCAAAGCAAATAGAGAAATTGTTCAGATTCTGGATCTACATTCTACAAGCACAATGTTGAACGCTTAAAAACAAAGTAATCTGATAAATCTACATCTAGCTCTGTCGAGACCATTAAGGTGGGTTATTTGTCGTTCCCACTAACAATCCACAGAAAAAGGGAAAACAAACAATAAGAAAAGGAAATGTATAACTTCAAATTAGACTGAATTATCTTCTTGCATTCCACGATCAAACAAAAAATTGACACATCTAAACCAATAAAGTCCATTGTAACAAAGCTTACACGGCTAGCATCCGGGTCGAGACATGTCTGTGGATTTTGAGAATCTGAAACCGCCTTCGGAGACACGATTAACGGTATTCTTGATCCCTTGCAATCTCTTCTCTGCAAAAAAGACTCTGATTTGATCAACTTCTTACCGGACACATCTGACGATGCAACGAATGAGAGTCTCCGACACGACGCAGCAACATCACCTCCAGCTCTATCGACGACAATGCTGTGATTCCTACAATTTGAAAGATTGAATGAAGATCCAATAGCAGCCATTTGAAGCTCTTCACTTGCTCAGTTGCTCTTTCAACACACTTTGAGTGAGTGAAAAAAGGACTGGACTAAACAGTCTACACTGATATGGTGGGGCTGGGACTTGTAACTTTTTGCCATTTGTTTTGCAAAGAAATTACGGGAGGACCTTCAGAATAAATCGGGAAGACAGTTTTGTTATGTGAAAGATTTTTATTTTTAGTGGATGTGTGGAAGTAATAATTTTTGGGAGAAGGATAGAGAATGATTAAAACATTTTATCAATTAAAGAGAATATTAGTTTTCTTAAACTTTTGGGGACAAAATCATTTCTTTTTGTTTAATTCAAGTGCTTTTTTTTCCTATGAAAAAATCCACTTTTCCTCTCATCCATATTTTTTAAATACTCATATTCTTTCAATCCATAATTTCAAATTTTATAATTTTTCATACCCACATTCAACATATTCCGACGTGATTTTAGAAAATCCGTCGTCGAAATTCACTATTGTTCGAAATTTATTGTCGATATTCACTAATTTTTTGTATTCACTGGGATATTTACTGAGTGAATTTTAACAGTGAATTTCATGAAAATGATGTAATTATATCGAACCAAGTCTCAAAACAAAGAAGATCAAAAAAATAAAAAATTCAATGAAATTTTTATCTCGTTTGAATATCTATATCAAAATATATGAATGTTTGAAAATGAGGAAAGAAAGAGAAAAAAAATAAAAACTGTTTCCCAGGTACGTGTGCTTATCGGCACGATTTTTTTTGTTTTTTTTTTTTAGTTTTATCCTTCAGGCTATAAAAAATATAAAATTTGTCATTCTTCCTATAAAAAAAATATGTGATTGTGTTGTTATTCAAAAATATTCCAAATACTGTCATTATCCCTAATTATCCTTAATACTTTACTTGTTTATTTTTATGGCAGTTCTGTCGGAACCCAGTTATTACCATTAGCACCATATTACTTTCGGCGTCATAAAAAAGTGACTCCGGCACCACAATTATTTTCAATAAACATAACGTCAGTCGATGCGACGTTGATGTTCAAAAGTAAAGTTAGTGCACCGACGTTTACATTATAAAAGTGTCACTACTTGTGCAAGTAAACGTCGTGGCCACCGACGTTTCATTGTGGTTCCGAAAAACAAAAACGAAAGTAGAAAAAAATAATCAAAAAATTATGCCGATAGTAACGAGTGTTGTGCCGATGGAATCCCCCTATTTTTATTTTTAAATAGGGGACTTTTATTGCATAGTATCAATAGCAAGTCATGATTACACGTAAAGGAGGTTAAAGGCATTTTTAAAAAAACAAAAATATGTTTGGTCAATTCGCCTCTCTAAACGAAAGTAGAAAAAAAATAATCAAAAAATTATGCCGATAGTAAAAAGTGTTGTGCCAATGTAATCCCTTATTTTTTATTTTTAAATATGGGACTTTTATTGCATAGTATCAATAGCAAGTCATGATTACATGTAAAGGAGGTTAAAGAGCATTTTTAAAGCCTATGTCAGGAGATTTGGTGGCGTGTTGCCTTCTCTTTTGACAAAAAAGAAATGATAACAAGTGAAACATGCCAACATGCTGCCGTTTCTCTTTTATAAGTACGTAGTTCATGACCACCACTGCGCCAGGGGGATCCATGATTTTTTTCCGGTAGGGTTGCCGGACCGTAAAACTATATTTTTTATCTAAAAGATTGTTTCAATGGGGTTATTAGAGATTAAAACTATATTTTTAACAACAAAACGACATATTTTAAAAACAAAATTACATCGTTTTAATACTAAAAAATTCCCCCGAATTTTAATGGGTCACGTGACCCCTTGTCCTTCATAGATCCGTCACGGTGGTGCGCACGAACGCAAACGTTCGCGAACAAAGCTCGAAATCGGCATCCTAGCGTTATCGAGCCGGTTCTGCTCGTTTTAATGCGCACGTTGAACGCTCGTTAGTGTACGTGAACATATATTATATATAATATAAATAATAAATATATAAATATATAAAACGAATAAAATAATGAACGAATGGAATGTAATAAATCCATTTCATTAGCCGAGCGTTACGAGAGGCTCGTTTGTCTTAACGAAAGAATGCTCGAATAAAAGCTCGAGCTTGAACATCGGTACTCGGCTCGGCTCGGCTCGTTTACGACTAAATGGAATGTAATAAATTCATTTCATTACTGCGTTTGAGGTGTGAAAGAATGGAATAAAAGGTAGGATATGGTGGAAGCGGTGGGGTGGGGCGGGGTAGCCCTACCCCACAACCCACTGCACCCTACATCTCTACCCACCCTACTTTACCTATCACTACACCCTACCTACCCTACCCACCACCCACATACCCTACCCTACACCACCCTACCCACTCTACTTTACCTTACCCACCCCACCCTACCTACTCCACCATCACCCTATCCTACCCTACGCATCCTACCTACCTTACCCCACCACCTACTCTACTCCACCATCACCCACCCATAACCTACCCTACCACACCCTACCTTACCCACCCGTACTCTACCTATCCTACCTGCCATCACACCCTACCCTACCTTACCCTACCCTACCTTACCTACCACACCACCCTACCCTACCCAGCCCTACTTTACCCACCCCACCCTACTCGTGTGCTTCCATACCTAAGAAGTTGTTGAAATAATGTCCTAAACCCAATCGGGTTGGACCGGACCGACCGGGTCGGATCATTTCTACTATTTCATTATGTTTATACATATGATAAATGGCTTTTATGTTATTATATATTTGTTTGTTTAACGGACCAATTATGATATTGTATATATGATAACATCCCTAGTGTCAAACTGTGAAAGAAAAATCATGATAGTGATTATGGTTGATGAGATCTCGACTCACTTTAAAAGGTTTGATACTTAAATGTCTCTAGTCGTATGTGCTATTAAACAGGACATTAATAGTACGATTAGACTAGCACGTATTAGATGCCGTCTATCTTATTGAAGATAAGGATATATCTCGTCTATCAAAGTGTAGGGACACTTGGACTGTACGTGGACGTGTATTAGAGAATGCGTACGTTAGACTGACCCACTTACTTTATTAAGTGTGGCACTATCTGGCGGTTGTGTAATTATCCTAAGACCGGAGTCTTCATGACATCACGGTGTGGATTGTCATGCTTTGACACTATTGAGGTTTCCCCTAGCCATGGGGCGATCATGCGGTAGTGATTGAGTGTGATACTGAAGCATGTGTAGGATTCATGTCGCTCGTCTGGAAATCGCGTATCCTAATAGTAGGAGTAAATATCCGAAAGGGCCTTCTTATAAGGATTGTCTAAGTCTCGTGAATCTTTGCAAAGTGGAAGTAAATGAGTTACTTCGAGAGAGCATGATATCCAGATTATAAGATACGGTCGTTAATGTATTGACACTCGAGATACGATCGTATGGAAATTGTAACAACGACATGATTCTATTTACACGGTAACCGTTTCACATGAAAAGTAGTAATCATTGCATTTGACTATTCCGATGATTGGGGGTCATGGCTTGTTGCTAGACGCTATCCATGATCGTTTGGTATGAAGGGTATTTTCGTAATTGCACTTTGTGTGTACGGCTAACATATTCAGAAGCGTATCGGGCCACACACATAAGAACATCTAGCCGGATTAAAATACAGTTATAGCGATAACCAAATAAGGAAATTTTTATCTCGACTATAAAGTGTTATAGTGATAAATTAATATGGTGGTATTTATTTATTATGAATAAATATAAAACAAGATATTAATTATATTGATTAATTAAAGAATATTCCGGATGTCAATTTATTGGCACATGGGGCGCAGATATTGAGTCTATAAGATACACTTGGATTGTGTAATTTAATTAATTGTATTATCATATATTAATATTAGATATTGATAGATTTATGAAAAATAGATTTATGGTAATAAGATAAAGATAGTCAATATTAGATATTGACAATATCTTGGATTTATTTAATATAAGATATTAAATTAAATGAGATAAGTCTAGAATATCTATTTTCCTTATTTTATTGGGAATTGGTTTTCTTTCTCATCTATCCAATAGGAAGCTTCTGCCAATAGGATTGGGACCACATTAGGGGCGCCACTTACACTATAAATATAGTGTAGGTGTCAAGCTCTTTTGTATCAAAATTACAAGTCTTATTTTCTACTAGAAAATTAAGAGAGCCTCTAGAGAGAGTTTTGGGAGAAAGAAAAAGGCGACCTAGCAGCCGACTTTTTCCAGTAGCAATACAATGGTAGATTCCGGCAGGTTGTTCGTGTGGATCAACGATAGAGGCCGAACGCTTGGGCGGCTTCGTGCAGAAACTACAACCGTAGACAAAGCGTCGATCTATTTTAGATCATCCAATGTAGTTCTTTCATCTACTTCTTTTATGCTTGTTTCTTAAACGAAGTCGATCCTGGTAAAAAGGAAATAAATTTTAAATTCCGTTGCGTTCCCTCGTAGATTTCCTAACAGAAGTGAGTGAGATGTCCCAAATCCTTCAAGGCAAAAGTGGAATTCAGAGTCTGTATAAACTTCAAGATACATGACTGTGAGTTACCAGTGACAAGTATGTCATCCACATACACTAGGGCATAAACCAGAATCTGATCTTTCTTAAAAATTAACAAGGAGCAGTCTGACTTGGACTGATAGAATCCCCAGTTGATCATTTGTGTTTTGAGAGCGTCAAACCATGCCCTGGGTGCCCGCTTCAACCCATATAGGGCCTTCTTGAGTCTGAACATATAGGTAGACTTTGTTGGGACCATAAACCCTTCAGGTTGTGGCATGTATACTGTCTCATGTAGGGGTCCATGTAGAAAGGCATTGTTGATGTCCACTTGTCTGATATCCAATTCAGGGTGACAACTATGGCAATGATTACTCTGATGGTTGATGACTTAACAACAATACTAAATGTTTCAATGAAATTTACACCATAGGACTGCAAAAAAGCCTTTGCCACCAATCTTGCCTTGTATTTTAGCAAAGAACCATCAGTATTCAACTTTAGTTTGAAGATCCACTTGTTTCCAACCAATTGTTGACTGGGATGCGGTGGAACAAGTTCCCCGGTGCCATTTCTCATCAATGCATTGTATTCATCTTCCATAACACTCTTCCACTGAGGGACAACTAGAGCATCTGACACTTTGACAGGTTTAGTAAGGTAGGATTCTGGAAGTGAGACAACAGTGGCAGTGTTGGTTTTGAGTTGAAAGATCCCACTTTTGGATCTTGTTTGCATAGAGTGTGTAGGTTTCTTTAGTTTTGTACTGTGTTGTGTGGTATTGGTGGTGGAAACAGAGGTTACATGCTTTTCCTCTTCATGTATAATATTATCACTGTGAGTAGTTGATGGTCTAATTTATTAATACTATTTTTGGGTAAGGTATTGGATATCGGGAATTATCACCCCATATCACAGTCAATTAGTGTTTGGTAGTTCAAGGTCTTTACGAAAGCACTTGGATTAGCAGTTCTTATTTTAGAAATAAGAATCTATAGTGATAGATTTAAGTGCTATTAGTTTATAGTTTACCTATATAGATGTGATGCTAAAAGAGTTTAGCATAGATCGCGGCAGGAGATACTGCTAGACGGTTGAGATCTATCTATGTTAGGACGTTGGTCCTAAAGATAAGGGGAAAGATGATCCTTATGAAATGTTTCTTTTGCTACTGCGATAGGAACCATCATAAAAGTAATGTCGGATGTTCATAGTCCATGAATAGTCATGAGGAAGTATGAAAGTAAATCTGGGGAATGTCGAGAATATCCTTAAACAAGTTAAGGAAGAGTTCCTAGTTTATTGAAACTTGGAATTAAATAAACATAGATATACAGACGTATATCCTGAGTCTTATGAAGGCTAGTGGGAGCTACAGTCTGGGTTTGCAGTCACTTTGATTAAATGATACAGTGAGCTGGAAATGTTCTTAGCTATGGGTCATTGAAAATTCTACAACTTAGCCAAAACATAGTATTGCCTTAGAGGCGCAGCGGGAGCAGTACATGGATCTAAGAAGGTTCATTCATGAACCTTGTACGGTTCTTCCACCTTTTCTATATAGCTGATATAGTAACTGGATTCATTGCTTAAAGCAAGGACCAGGGTCTCGTCGGAGATTCATGTGTGTGTTGAGGTGGTTTTTTTGACTTGATCGTTTGGAGCATGGTATGAAGATAGTCTGAGTCCCCACGGATATCGATCCGTTCACGGCTAAGTCTGGTTGCGAGTATTCCATGAGATTCTTATGTTTCAACTTGGTCTTGTGTGTGCGAGTGATTGGTTTTAGGCCAAGTGGGAGATTGTTGAAATAGTGTCCTAAACCCAATCGTGTTGGACTGGATCCGACCGGGTCGGATCATTTCTACTATTTCTTTATGTTTATACATATATTAAATGGCTTTTCTGTTGTCATATATTTGTTCTTTTAAAAACCAGTTATGAATTTTTATATGATAACATCCTTAGTATTAAACTGTGATAGAGAAACCATGATAGGCGATTAGAGTTGATGCGATCTCTAATCACTTTAATAAGTTTGATGTACTATTAAACAAGGCATTGATAGTATAAACAGGCTAGCACGTATTAGATGTCTTCTGTCTTTAAGGGCAGGGATAGATCTCGTCTATCGAAGTGTAGAGACAATTGGACTGTACGTGGACGTGTATTAGAGAATACGTACGTTAGACTGACCCACTTACATTGTTAAGTGTCACACTATGTGGCGGTTGTGTAATTATCCTTAGGACCGGAGTCTACATGGAATCACGGTGTGGATTGTCATGCTTTGCCAATTGATGGGAGTCAACTTTACGTGATTCTGGTGCATTTTCTACCCCCGTTTACCACACTTTTAGCATGTTTCTTGGTAATTTAGACCGTTTTAGGGGTAATATCGTGAGTTTATAGCACGGGGAGTAAATCCGTCACTTTGATGGTTTACTACCTCCTTTTATTGTTATTGACCCTATTCCGAGCACTTTTACCCTCCGGAATGTTTTGGTTGTTTTTGGTTGTTGTGATGATGTAGGGTATTGGTGTCTCGAGAACCCGGAAGGCGAAGATTTATGATGATAAGTGTGATCAAGGTGCAAGAATGAGCCAAGAAAGAAGAAAGAATAGGAAAAGGAAGAAAAATAGTTGGTATCTTCATGCTCTGTTCTGTTCAGCAGCATTTTGACCTATTATGGAGGCATTTTATGGTCATGGTCTCTTCATGAAAGTTGTAGATAATTGAAAGAGCTTTCCAACGCATTTTGAATCACTCAAATCGGAGTTCTACACGCGAAGATATCATGGTTTTACTGCAGCCGAAAAAATTCATGAATCTCGAAAACGCGCGTTTGGAACTTTCAAACGCGCGTTTGAACTGTTTTTTTTACGTACAGTGAGTTAAATGCTGAAACGCGCGTTTGGGAACCTTCCAAACGTGCGTTTGGGTCGTTTTCTGCAGATTTTGACCTATAAAAACACAGCAGAACAGGAAAAAAGAGGGGAGACACGAATGGAAGTAGTAATAATATCATATATATATGTATCAATATACATATATATATATGTATCACCACTCAAATGTGAAAATAACACATACAACACGGTGTTGTGGAACACCCTTCTATCGGTGCCGATTGTGACCAAACTAGAACGAATTTGGAAAAACTCAAAAGATAAAAGTTGGTGATCGGAGAATTTCCTATAATCTCACCAAGTTTCGGGTGATTCCGAATCGTATAGACCACAAAAATCAAATTCAAACGATGATTTACCGATGCAGTTTTTCTGGGCAGATCGTTTGTATTGATCGGCAGTTTTAGACAAGGTATACGTCGAATCTGGATTGGGTACAAAGACAAAAAGTGTAAATCGAGATGTGATGGAGATTTGGTAAAAATTTCAGAATTTTTAGAGGGTTTTTGGTTAGGGATCGGTCTGCCACAAAAACGGGTCTGGGAAAAAAAAATTTAGGGTTCTTGGGATAAAGGTTTGAAGATTGCTTGTGTTCTTGGGGGGTGGGGGTGGGGGGGGGGGGGGGGGGGGTTGAGCCGACTGAAAAAAGAAAAGAAAACAAGAACAACAAATTTTTTTTTGTTTTTTTGGAATTAAACGGAATAAAGGAAAACAAAAATAAAAGGGATATTTGCTCACCGAAGTTGCTGAGCTCTGCTACCAACTGATGTGATTCCGGTTGGAACCAGATCTGATGTTTTGCCCAGGAAGTAACTAAGGGGAACAATGACGAGCCAATGATCCTAGACCTAGTAATCCAACTAAATCGTAGGCAGAGAACGCCCAACAAATGCTCACAATGCTGGTAAATCCTCAAAGGGGTGAACTTTCTACGACAAAGAAAATTCTCACTCGCAAGTGATTTTCAAGCCTTATGACTTGGTTGAGTAAAACTCAATAATTTGATTTCTCATAAAATAATTGTCTACAGAATGAATAGCTAGTGTTTGCCTTATATAGGCTTACAACCAAAAGAAAAAGCAACATCTAAGCAATGTGGGAGAAATTCCCACTTAAAAATGCGTCTATCTCCTATTGGCCAGAAACGAAATGTTCCTATTGGCTAATAAAAGAATAAATAAAATAAAGTGCTAAAAATCCAATATAAAATAAAACCACCTCCTAATTAATTAAATAATATCCATAAATAACACGAATGATGGTATCCTCCGAGCATGAACTGGATCACATCAGTTCCCGTGTAGATTTCCTAACATTGTTGATGTGAATGGTGATGTGGGTGTGGAAGGTAGTGATGTGAATGGTGATGTGGATGTGGAAGGTGGTGAATTCCCAATGTTGTGCCCCCCTAAAGAGGGAGAGTAGGTATGAGAGAAACCACTGCCAGTAGATGGTGCTTGTGCTGGAGAGGCTGGTGGATCTGTCCTGCTGGTGATGTGTATGAGAAAGGAGAGGGAAGAAGCTATATGTAGTAGGATCAGAGTGAACGAGTGTGTGAGGACCTTGTGAGAAATCACTGAAGAAGGGAAAATGGGATTCGTTAAATGTGACATTTCTGGTGATGTATACTCTGGCAGAGGCAGACAGACATATGTGTCCTTTTTGATTAGGGGAGGTACCTAAGTAGACACACTTGGAGGAATTAAAATCAAACTTGTGAGAGTTGTAGGGTCTAAGGTGGGGATAACAAGCACAACCAAACACTCAATGGATGGTGTAGTTAGGTTTGGTATGATATAAGGTCTCATATGGGGATTTGAAATGAAGGACGGAGGAGGGAAGGATGTTTATAAGTGTGATAGAGTGTTTAAAGGCATCCCACCAAAATTAAACCTAAGGGGCATGAAGGCTTGTGCTAGAAGAGTTAGGCCAAGTTCAACAATGTGTATGTGCTTCCTTTCACTCCTACCATTCTGTTCATGAATATGGGGACAGGGGTGCCTAAATGTGATACCATATTCTTTGAGGAGTGGGACCGAGGATCTGTACTCTCCCCCCAGTCACTTTGCACACATTTGATTTGGTGTTAAATTGGTTTTCAACCAAGATTTTGAATTCTTTAAAGATGGATATGGTATCAGATTTGTGCTTTAGTGGGTAAATCCAGGTGAATCTGGAGTGATCATCAATAAAGTGAATGTAATAGGTGTATCCAGTTGTTGATTTTATAGGGGTAGGTCCCAGATGTCTGTGTGTATTAGTTCCAAAACATTTGATGCATAAGAATTAGATGGAGTATAGGAAAGGGCATGGACTTTGCCAAATTGGGAGGCTTCACAGAATTTCATTTCATTAAAAACAGTGACATTACAACAGGATGAAACATGGTCTAAGACCTTCTTAGATGGATGACCTAGTCTATTGTGCCAGACATTAACATCAACTTTCGACTACTGATACTAACTAAGGAGGAGGGGCCATATGGTTGAGATTTGGAGTGAATGGAGCTCTTGGCAGTAGCAATATAAAGCTTGTACAGACCATCACATAGCACCCCTACTAGAAGTGTCTTCCCTATAATCAGATCCTTGACAATACAATGAGGGAAGTCAAATTCAACATAAACATGATTATCATGAGTAAGCTTAGAGATACTTAGTAAGTTTTTGGTAATGTGAGGCACATATAAGAGTGAGTTTAGGATAAGATCAAAGTGTGGTGTGTGGATAGTGCTACTACCAATGTGTGCTATTCTCAATTTCTCACCACTACCAACTGTCAGTATCATTACCAGCATAATTGGAACTCAAGTGAAGGTTGTTGAGGTCTGAGGTAACATGGTTGGATGCCCCACTGTCCATATACCATGCTTGATCTCCTATAGACTGTGGTGTGGCCAAGTAAGCAGATACTTGCTTAGGATTGTGGTGTTGTCCCTGAGTCTGATTCCCTTGAGCATTGCCTTGAGTGTTGTTGCTGCTATAGTCCTCGTCATACCTATGTCAACATATGAGAGCTGTGTGCCCAATCTTGCCACAGACTTGACACTGGATTCCAGGATTTGGACTTCTACCACCATTGTTAGAGCCTCTACCACCCCTTCCTCGTGACCTACCACTTTTGGATTGACTTCTTCCTCTTGATTGAGTATAATTCCCTTGATTTTGAGACTTGTTTTCTGATCTATGGTTGGACTTGGTAGCAAGATTGGCTGAAGGTGAGGAATCAAGGGTTTGCACAGGATGAAAGCGTGCCACCAATCTTTCATGGGTAACAAGTTGGGACTGGACCTCCTGCCAAGTTAAGGACCCAACCCTAGTTGTGATGTTTACTATTGCAGCTTCGTAATCCTTGTCCAGTCCTCCCAAAGTAGACAAGATGAGTTCATATTTTGACACTGGGTAACCTGCAGCTGCAAGATTATCAGCATGAGATTTCATAAGAGCAATGTAATCAGCCATACTCTTGCTTCCCTTAGTGGTTTTGGTGAGGGCATCCTTAAACTCAAGCATACGGGCCTCAGAACGATTATTGAACAAATCTTCAAGGGTTTTCCAAACTTCAGATAGAGTGTCACAACTCATAACTTCCAAGAGTGCTTGTTTGGTCATTGAGCCCAGAAGCCATCCCATGAGTAGTTGATAAACTATATTCCATTCTGCAAATGCCGGATTTGGAATACTGCTGGTGAGAATGGTGCCTCCGGGACCTGGATAAGTCAGGAATTCTGAGGGTTTATCTGAATTACCAAACATATGCCATTCTAAGTTATGACCTCGAACCACCGGAAGAGTCGTATAGCCCCATAGCAAATAATTAGTGCGGTCCAATTTGACGGTGGTAATAGGGGTGAGGTGACCGGAAAAAGGTGTTTGAGAAAGAGGTGATGGTGGTGCGAACTTGGGTGGTGCTATTGCACTAGATCCATGAGGGAATGATGAGATTACCGGATAGTTGAAGATTGGAGGTCGGAAAATCGAAGTTGCTGGATCAGGCCCCGAAATCTGTATGGACGGTGAGCTGAATTGAGGCGGAGTTTGTTGAATTCTGGTGGTGAAAACTACAGGCGAGGTTGGGATGGTTGTTCCAAGTTGAACACTTGACGGTGGTACTGCCGTGGATGGCGGAGCAGAGGTCCGCTCCATCCTAGCTCTGATACCAACTTGAATAAACAGACATGAGAGAAAAGGTAATTTTTGTGTATTAATTCATTGTCATGCTTACACCATTACATCATTAGGATATTAATACTACCACTCTTAAAAGCATATTCAACAAACTAATATTCCTTCTACACATGGTATAACAACCACATGACACTTGACATACAACAAGTGTCCTAGTCATCACTATTATCCCTAACAGGCATAGCCTTGATATGAGCCCACACTTGAGAGGGCGTGTTAAAGTGTATAAAGAAATATAATAGCACATTTACTAACACCAATTAATTTAATAAAATGGTAAACACTTGATCTTTACCGTCTATAATGTATTTATAAAATTTTATTAGCCAGAACACATCATTTCATACTTGTGGTCGGATTAGTGTAAAATTTGCGTGGTCTGCATCATAGTTACGGTTCAACATTCTATAATTAGCCAAGAATTTGCTTGCTTAAGAAATCCAGCTCACACCAAGATGTTTTAACAATAGAGGTTGCTTGAAAAGATAAGGTTGGCCGAGGAGCCTGGCCAGTAAGTGTCTAGACAGTCGACAACTTCGATGATAAAGTATGCAATTAATTAGTACATGCATCATCAGCATTTGGATACGTTTAAACTTCTCTATATTTCAATGACAAGCAAGCTGTAAATTCATTGTTTACTATGCTCTTTTGGTTCCTCCTAGCTGCTAAAAAAAATCATTATTGCAAGTGGAAAAGAAAAAATTGGATACTTGAAAGGTCTTGAAGGCTTGAATCACATTCAAACCACTCGTATTATTTTTGGTAGGTCATAACTTATAATGTTGACATGTTCTAGTTTTTTTTTTTTTTGGTATGGTGGCCTAAATTGTTTAGGCACGATATCATTTCTCCAATTTTCGGGCAGGTAAAAAATAAAAAATCCGGCAGCCTAAAATAATCTAGGTTGAAAATTATAGGTCTACCTAATGGTATGTTTGTTAGGTGGGAATAGAATGAAATGGAATGATTTTTCATTACATTCAAATGTTTGTGTATGATTATGAGGTAATGAAATTGAATGAAATTTTATTTCAATAGAATGAAAAAGAAACATTTTCATTCCTTCCAAAAATGGATGGAATGCGATGGAATAAATTGAAAATTGACGAAACACGTGGGTGATGGGTAAGAGTGAGTGGGTGGGTGGTAGGGTAGGGTAGAGTAGGTGATGAAGTAAGGTAGGTAGGGTGGTATGGGTAGGGTGGGGTAAGATAGGGTAGGCTAGGCGAATGTGGAGTAGAGTAGGTGGTGCTGTAAGGTAGGTGGGATGTCGTAGGGTAGGGTAGGATAAGGTAGGGTGGTGGGTGTTAGATGTAATATCGCCGGACGGATCTAGATCCGCCTGATTACGCAACGGAATAAACAAGAGGATCACGATCATATAAAATTAAACTACATAATTTAAGATCTACCTACAAGAATGTGAGATCTACTTACCAATCAAAAGCGAGATCCAAAAGATTGATGAAGTCGAGATCCAATTTGAGATGCCACGATCTTCCGATGTCTGTCTACAAGCAACAACCGGTGGATGTTGATCATTGATGCTTGACCTCCTTGATATGCTACCCGGAAAATCCCGAAGATTTCCCAACTCGTAAAACCCTAAGCTAGGCCGAAATTCCTAGCTTATTTTGGTGTGTACATGTCGTGTATTGTGATGATCAAAAGGCTTAGGAGAACTCTCTTTATATTAGAGAGAAATCCTTGTCTTCTAAGGATTTAATAATTAATACAAAATCAATTATAATAATCATTTTCCATAAAAGATACTCTTAGAATAATCTAGAATAAATCTAGAATATTTAAGTATCAATCTAATATATTTTCCTTAATTAATTATTTAACAAATAAACAATTAATCACATGTCTTATAATTATCAAGAAAACTAATTCCTTAATAATTACCAAGACACAAAAACACGCCCCCAATACTAGAAAATTAGGGTTACACGAAATTTCACATAATGGGCCGAGTCCACGAAAATGTCTTTTCCATGTATTTTATTATTTAGTCCAATAAATAATAAATCGCACATCAATTAAATAGTCCAACTACTTAATTATTATTGAGGCCCAACGTCAAGAAACATATGCATGTTATGAGCCACATCAGGGACCATGGGACCTATAACCAAGTATTTCTACAATAAATTAAATAAAAATATTCATCGAACAGAACAATTCTTATTCAATCTATTAATTCCGGGATTACGCCACCATAAACCCGAAACTGAAGTCTATCGATTATAGATATATACTTACACTCTAATCACTGAGTCGATAAGCGTCCATTGATATAACCATTACATACGGATAAATCCTCCATAGACTGTTTGTTTTGATTCGGGATATTTCCGTAAACCCTTCTCAAAACATCTTCCTTATTTACCATTACCCCCCTAGTGATCAAATAGTTCATAACTAATATAATATGAACTGGGCCCATCGATCAGTTTCTAGGATTAACAAATAAGGGAACTGTCTGTCTACTTCCCGCAGGAATGAATGGATTCCATATCTGTGAAGTCACAGACTACTCACTCATTCCAGAACAGAGCCAACGAGAAGTGTTTAGATCACATGTATCCAAGTGATCATTAACTAACACATCAAACCCTACTTTGAACCAAGCAGTAGACTGTGATCACATCAGGATTGAGATTAATCCATATATGATTATCTTGTGATTCGATAAGATTCTCGATCACGGAATTATATCGAGCATTCAAATCAAATCGGTCCAGTCCTATATGATAGACATCATATATAAATGCCCCACTAGGTACCCTATACCGACGGTCCGGATAAGACGGTCACACCGTTAAGTGTTCTGGGCGCATTATTGGTATATTAATCATAAGACCCATACTCTGATTAAATTCACCACGGACTAACTAGTTTTAAGCATATCATCACTAACTCAATCCTCGTGTGTATGCCATACACTGAGTTATGTGATTACATACCGATATACTTAAGGTTTTCAGCAGTGTATAATATAAGCATAAATGCAAATAATAAAATGAATATATAATTCTGTCATTTATTTAAATAAAACAATTACAAAATTGTCTTTCGGGCACTACACCTAACAGTGGGTAGGGTAGGGTAGGTTTGAGGTGGTGGGTAGTGTAGGGTAGTGATATGGTGGGGCGGTGGGTAGTGTAGGGTAAGGTGGTGAGTATTGTAAGGCAGTGTAGGGTGGTTGGTAAGGTAGGTGGGTAGAGTAAGGTAACTGTGGGTGATGGTGGAGTATAGTAGGTTGGTGGGGTTGGGGTGTGTACCCCACCCACCTTACCTAAACCCACCCCACGCCACTTAACCCGTCCCTTCCACCATGTCCTACATTATGAACCATACCGTACCCTATCCACCATACCTTAATCCACTATCATGCCCTACTCATTACTAACATGCCAAACACAGTAATTGAATAAATATATTCCACTCCATTCCTATTATTTTATTCCATTCCATTCTATTCATGCGTAACAAACATGCCATAATGTCTTACACCTATACCTCTTTCATCACACAAAATTTTCCCTTTTTTTGGTAGTTGCATGAATATTATGACTCGACCTTATACATGAGACAATTTTCGAGTCACGGACAATTTGAAAGACCTTTGGTGCCTGATATTGCCAAAGCACATTTTGGTAATGCCAGGGCAATTCATGTGTACTCAAGATTTGTCTTATTATGTAATTGCTCTGACAGAACCAAAAAACGCCCTGGAGATACCATTAGCCAGACCTTTTTCAACAAATGGTCAACATGAACTCAACTCTATATTGAGCTTTCTACGTCAGACGGTCTCAGTAAAACTTGCCTCCTGGCATCACATGTCGCCCTTTTCAGTAGATTGTTGACACTGTTTAGGTTGTCCTCTGTCTTCCATGGTCAGTTCGACATAAGACATCCATAGCCTCATACTGCCGACATGGTGCAGGCTCAGCTCGGCCTCTCATACTCAGCTCAAAGCGAGTCAATCCCGACCTTAGAAGACAGTTACACTCCATCATAGGAGTATTAACCCACGATCTATATTTGTTCCATAATTCCTGCATTGAGAGCCATGACTGGACCACAATTGCTTCATAACGGTTCCATGACATTGACCACGACTTCAATAGAAGCTTAATCAACTCCCCATGAGGTTGGCCTATATAAAGTATCATCATCCTTATAATCAAAACTGTGTTTTTGGCTTGATCACACACTCTAGGTACGTAGACAATCATTATCGGCACAACCATTTTATATCAACAAAACCTTCAAATTACTAGTTGGGTTATCCTCAAGAGGCCCAATTAATTACCCGTTGAATCGACCCACATTATTAGGTGACGGTAACCGGTATCGTCATTTGGTGCTAGAAGGGGTCCATTGAAATTACACCATTTGATAAAAACTTGTGAGAAAACAACCAAAACATGCCTCCAAAGCCCAGCAAAACAAACAAGAATACAAAATAGACTAGTCAAGCACATTCTGTGCAAGCCACAGAAGGAGACTATATTTTATGAGTAGACAATATACGTAATGTACATGACGCAATAGGTCCCTCCGTCAAGGTACAAGGAACTGAGCAACCTGATATTGCTCTAGCCGTACTAAAGATAGCCCAACATTTAATGGGTAATCACCAAGAATGTTCGCTTCTCTGATGGAGCAGGCAAGGAATTGAAAGGAAAATGACATGAGGTCCCTGAAACTTCAAAAAGGGTAGATGCAACAAAGTTACTTGAGAGGAACGAAATTGCTATGTCTAGCATTAGGGACAACCGGCTAGAAAGAGGAGATGAAAGCTCTTCTCACCAAAGGTTGAACAAAGCAGCCCAAAATGAGGTCGATCGGCTCATGGAAAGAACCGGGATGGAGATATATAATATCTCTCCCTTCATAACTTATAAGATCCCTACAGTAGTGCTAAGGATCCTGCAAACAATCTGCACCAGTACGTACTTGACATGATTTTATACTGCGCAACAGACGAAATGAGGTGTAAAGTTTTCTCAACTGTGCTCACTGGGAAAGCTAGATAATGGAGGTTGCTACCTTGTTCAATTGACAGTTTTGAAGAATTGTCCAGGTAGTTCACGCATGCCTTCATTTCATCACGTCGTTTTCAGAGAAATGCCACCCATCTTCTCACTATCAAGAAAAAGAAGAAAGAGTCGACACTTGAATACATGAAGCAGTTTTTTGATGAGTCGAGGCAAGAAATGGACACTGAAGACCGAGTAGTATTGACCTCATTTGTAGGAGGTCTCAGAGAGGCGAGACTCTATGCAAAGCTGAACAACAAACTCCCTCATATATTGGCATGCAAGTCAACAGGGCTGCATGTTCTTCAACATGCTTAGCCGATAGATTGTTCAGCTCTTCGGCATGCTTACCGCCCACCTCGGCCCGTTCAGCTCAGGATTGATCCATTTCTTGGCGTGTGGCCACCGGATTGGCTTCCAGATTCACCACGAGTCTACCGTGCTCCTTGATCATGTCAGATATCTTATCTTTCTGCTTGTGAACAACAACAACAATATCTTTCCCGACAATCCCTTCAAGGTAGCATATTCCTTCTTATCGTGAACTTGTGAGCCTCACTCAAAGGACGACGTTCTCCCTCTTTATATATACGCGTGTATATATATTGTTAACTCGGAATGCAATAAATTTTATGGGCTAACTATTCTAAAATTGAACTTCTAGAAGTATGTGATTCTCATAAGATGGCCGGATATATTTGTGCAAGTTTAAATTGAAGGAAAATCTTGATACAGTTGCACAAAATGAGTCTTTTAAAAAAAATGGTAAACCCTACCATTAAGGGTTCCCTCACCCCCGATCCCACAGGAAAGTGAGGAGAGGTTAATCGAAGTAACCAATGAGATCCAACACGTGGCCGCCTCTTATAACCTCTACACTCTCTTTGAAGGGTGTTATCAATCGGAAATCAACCCCTTTTACGGGAATCGAACCGTCGCCTCCAAACCAGGTACTGAGGAACTGCATTACACACCCATGCCTTCACCACTAGGCCATATCCAGGGGATAAATGAGTCTTTTAACTTATAGTATACTTGCAAAATGTACCCTTCAATACATCTTTACAAATCTTTAAAACATATTTAACTATGAAAAACAATTGAATTTAAAACGTTGGTCTCAATATGCGTTGAAGCTGTATTTTCTCCGGTCATTTTTCTCATTTTGGCGATCTTTCTGTCAGCTAGTATATCAAGAACCTTCCTACACGACTACTTTCTCCCATAAATCCCAAAAACTAATTGAACAATGAAAAAGACGGCCAATGCAACACAAATATTTTTTAGTAACCCATCTTTTTATATATATATATATATATATATATATATATATATATATATATATATATATATATATTACAAATTAAAGAATAAAAAGCTAACATTTCCAACAAATACATTGGACGCCCTCAAAATATTTTTTTAAGGTGTGAGTAGGGTGGTTGAGGTGGGTGGTTTAATTTACATAAAATGCCATACTCCCTCCGTTTCAAAAAATAACTGACGCAGTTGTCAAAAGGTTTTGTTCCAAAATAACTGAGACATAACATTTTCCAAAGCAGCATTTATTTTGCTAATTTTCCTACTTTACCATTGTTTAATACTATGTAAGAAGTTAAAAAGAAGATAGCATTAATTGTATCATAGAGATTTTTTAATCATTGTATCTTTAAAATAATAGCATTAAATCGCATTCTTAATAAGCGTGTTTTTAATTGTCAACTGTCTCAAATATTTCGGAACGGAAGGAGTAACTAATAACGTTAAAATTTGGGATGAAGTAGTCAAACCTAGCAGGGAAAGCAAGACCCTTCTGTATCCTCCGACCAACATTTTAAAATCTTAGGAAAATTTGTCCAAATTTAAAACTTTATCCTGAAAATTGAAATAAATTTAATATTTGAATTGTCTGTACTTATTGAGTCAGGCATTGCAATCGCAGACTCTGGAAAAATCCGTCAATACTTTTGTGCTTGTCCATTTCATATCTTTAGGCTTGTGTAAGTACGCCAATGGGTTAAAAAAAATATATTTTTGCAATATGATTTTCAATACAATATTTTCATGATTAGTCAAATATAACCCCGGCCCATTAATATTATAATTTATCAGAAATGTCATTTGTTCTCTCATGCATAGCACACAATGACGATACTTAATAGTTAATACAATATAAGGATATTAGCCGGGCATCGTATAATAGAACATTAATTTAACTAACAATATTAATCCGCAGTGTTGGTTACATACAAAATTACATATAAATTGATATGATCTGTGCATTTATATGAAAATATGAAAAACTATGCAGCCGTCGAATGCTCCAAACGGTAGATGACTTGTGCATCGAATTAACCCGAATACTTATAGAGTCGATGCACGAGTCTTTTTGTGTAAAGAGTTTTAATCTATTATGATCAGGGAGTTTGAGATGTCTTGAATGAGCGAACTGAACTTCTTTCTAGGCTTGCAAGGGAAGAAAACCAGCAGTGTGCTCACATTAGTGAGACAAAAATATGTCAAGGAACAATTGTGTGACTTCAGTTCATCATTTCAATTGTGTCTATCTTCTATGATAATAGTTCCATAAACTTGTCTCGCGGTCCTATCCTTCATTCAAGAGCACAACATATTGGCATCAGCTATCAATTCTTGATGGTAACATTTGCATTGAGTTTGTCCTCTAAAAAGAAAATTACAGATATTTTCACCAAACCTCCACCTTAGTCCACTTTTGAGACTTTGAGAGATGCTTTGCATATGATACCCCTCTGATTCTGATATATACTTCACATTCTTGATTGATATTTAGAATATATAAGGAGGAGAAGTATTAATGTTTCAAAAAAAGCTTTTATCTTAAATTAAGGGATGATGTACCAAAGAGGAAGTTTTTAAAAGTTCTTATAATGTTTTCAAATCAAGTATCCAGCAAGTACTATTTATCTCATTCTTGGATTGATGAGGTATATTGATCTGATGCAAACATCTAAGACTTACGAAATTTGTCTGTTATTGCATTTATTGGTTACATGCTTGCCTTAACTTGCATATATTGTGCTCATTCCTATACATCCGAGCATATGTTAAGGGGAGCAACGGTTAAGGGGGAGAACCATGTGAAATATAGCTGGTTATATTGAAAACAATTAAAAGTGGGAGATTCTTGAGTATGGATTCTCAATACCTTAAGTTGATGACATATAGTTTGATTGTTTCAAATGTATGACACAACCGATAATTGACATTAATTGATTTATGGCACCACATTTTGTATATACAATATTTTTAATGACACTGCAAAATTAATTCGGCACCACAAATGAAGGAACATCACTGCTCACTGACATTCCTATGAACGTCGCTGCCGCCGATGTTCGTTTTGTATAAGGACATTGACATTACTCACAATTGTCCAGTCTATGAATAACGTCATTGTAACTGACGTTTTGTAGAAGAAGTAACGCCGGTAGCAGTGACATTCTTTTTCACAAAAAGTGATCATGGTTTTCGAAGTATATTTTTAGAACGCTAAACACTCGTAGTGCCGAAAATAAAAAAGGTGTGTGAATAAGAAACCCCTTTAATATAAGCCTCAATGTAAGGAAAAGAAAATTGGGTTGGATGGACTTAACACCCTCAGCCCCCACTACGTACATACCTCTGTTCCTGCAATCAAATCAAATCGACTTAACTCACCCCTATGTGAAGATAGGGAGGCTGGTGTCAGCATGTTACTGCCTATGATGATTGATGGCGACATATCATCTTCTTGTTGGTTGGATAACGAGCTCAATGATAGAGCAAATTAAAGCTCTGGTTGAAACTATTGGATGTAACACTGCAGATGAGGTGTGGAACACTCTTGAAGTGCTATTCAACAACATATCTGAAGCTAGGATGCTTGAGTATAAGAGTGCTTTGACTAGGATTGGCAAAGGCACTAAGTCTATGGTATATTATCTGGCTCTCATGAAATCCTTTCTAATGCAGAACTGATTCTTGATGCTCTTGGTGGATTAGAGAAATATTATGAGTCTGTCATTGTTAACATAACCTCAATAATTGGCTCACTTTCTTTGTAGGAAGTGCAATCACAACTTGTAACCCATGAGAGGTTGGTACGTTTTAATTCTTTCTATGACCTCGGATGCTCCCTTTCCTGTTGCACATTTAGCCAGTTAGAAACAAGAAAAATACAGGCCTAATGGCAATTACAGACCTAATAGTGGACAAAATTGGAAAGATTCTCTGGCAGAAGAAGAGGTTTGAGAGGCAATAGAGGTCGAGGCAGGGGAGGCAGATAAGCCATAAACGGAGTTGGAGCCCATAATCTTTGGTGGACAATGGGTGGTGCCAAAGAGATGACCATCATAACGGTGACCTCTAATAATCGGAAGAACTGTAGATTTCCCGAGTAAGTAGTTGTTTCTGTCAAGCTTGACATTGCAAGACTGATTAAGGTTGCCTTTAAAAGGTGTCGGATTGAAGGGTCGAATAGAGGATTGAGATGGAGATGAAGTAGTCATGCAAGCGGGAAAAGAAGCCAAATGAGCTCGAATCAGACCAGGAAATAGGATTTCTGAGCAAGAGAAGGGATAATCTGTGAAGTTTGGAAGCTGCATGGTGGTGTTAATGGTGGCGTGGAGGTGAGATGGCCATCTACCGGTAAAGAGGCAGGAACAGGGAGGAGGTAATTTCTTGGAAATTGACCCAATATAGATTGAAGGACCATGAACGAACGAAGTAGAGTGAACAAGATGAGGTGCTGAGCTTGGCAGAGCTGGATTTCTGGCAGCGGCGGAGGCGTCTGTCGTACCCACTCTGATACCAAGATAAATAACAGATTTTTGTATTAAATGTTTTCTTGATTACATCCAAACAACAACAGCTCGTACATAAATACTACACCATCTAGCAAGTAGCAACCAATTCTAGCAACTTAACAACATTGTGTGTAATATTCCGATTTTCGGGAAAGGGCAGACGTGTCATTTTACAAAAACGAAATATTGGGTTCGGTTTCTTTTATTCGGAGTTTAAGTATTTGATAAATTATATATATATATATATATATTTCGAGATATATATGTATATATTTAAGAAGGAAAATCTGATTTTTTTTTTTATGATTAAGGAAAATAATAAGATTTTCTACTATTTTGGGATTTGTTATTTAAGGAAAATAAATCCCCACAACTCTTATAACCTACTAGAAATCAGATTTTTTTTCCACCTCCAAATTCACCTTCTGCGTGTAAGAGCAAGGGAATAGGGCTGAGGGAATTTTTGTCAGTTGCTAAGGCAAATCTTAACGGTTTTCAAATCAGAGTCGAGCACCGGAATCGTTGTGAAGAATGCTTCGTTTTGAAATCAAAAAGTTGGAGTTTTGTTGAGGTATGTTTAAGCCCTAATTCTGTTCATCATCAAGTTTGATGGATTCAAACTCATCAATTCGTAGTTTTTATCGTTTAGAAGCGTGTGATTGAATCTAATCTAAGTTTGGATTTATCACACATGTTTTCTGCAGAGAAGGGACGGTTTTAGCTGCTGTTTTTCTGAGTTTGGACTTGGAATAAGCTTGCTAAAAGGTAAGAGGCTCTTCCTATAATTTCAATTATCGTTATTGAGGTTTAGATCAAGATTTAAGATGTTTAGATGTAAGAAAGATGTGTTTTTTGTTGGTCAATGATCCTAGATGCTATGGTATGATTAGATAAGTGGTAATGTGTTTTTCTGGGTTTTTTTCCGATGTTAATTAGGTTAGAAACGGTTTAGAAATCGCGTTTTGAAGATTTTACCATTTTGGGAAAAACCCAGGCAAACGGGCGTTTGCGATCATAGCAGCTCAAACGGGCGTTTGCACAAGGCAGACGGACGTTTGAGGTTAGAATTTTGATTCAGGATGTAGCCTTTTTTACGGACGGGCGTTTGGGGTTAGTGGACGGGCGTTCGAAGTCGAATGGGCGTTCATAGGATGTCAAACGGGCGTTTGACCTGTTTTACCTTGTTTTTACTGTTTTAGCGTTTCAGCTTGGTTTTCGGCTTCATAATCGTGTTTTCACTGTTTTAAACCCTTAATCATGATATGTTAACATTAATTAAACATGAACAAGCTTCGAATGAACTTCTGATTCGTTCAGTTAAAACACCGAATGTACTCTTAAAGGGAGTTGAAGTTCGGATCCGTCGGAAGGGCATGAAAGGGCTTGTGCTTTGATGAACTAGAGTTCATCAATGTATGTGTAATTGTTAAGATGTGATGTCTAGCTGTCTAAGTGAGGGAGTAGAGTGGTTAAGGTGATTTTTATTCTGAAAACACTTAGGTGGTTAGTTAATTCACATTAATAATTACATACGTGTAGATAAAAGCTAAAACGTCATTTATTCTCGGTTAGGCACTCTTTCATATCGGTGATGTGATACGTTCATAAAAGGTGAACAACGCTACTGGCCTTAAACGGCTGATGGGTAGTGGAGGAAATTCATCGGACGTATACGTATACCGGGGAGACCCCGGAGCTAATCGGTGCTAATCACCGTTAGTTAGCAAGTATATCTTCAGGTTGATGAACGCCATGCGCAGTGTCCTTGAGTAGTGATGTAACAAAGATAAGCTAAGCTAGAAACGTATAGTCATGACGTGTCGATGGACATGGAATGAACCCTAAATTGAGCCGGTCTCATTAAGACAAATCTTTTAATGATAAACCCTAATTAAATTGTAGCTTCGATCTACTTCTTACTTTGTACATTGTACTTACCTCAAATGCATGTTTATTTATGTGTTTGGGGGAGAGAAGACGAACAGGTAAATGAAGAGTTCGAGGAGGACTTTGATGACGATGTTTGAGGACGCCGGAGTTGAAGACCTTGATTGTTTACTATTCGTTTATTTACATTTATTTCATAGATTTGGATTATTGGGACTAGTAGTTTACTTCTAGTACTTTGGAATTCGTACACTTTGGATTCGTTGGTTTTGTTTCGGATGTAATAGTATTACATTTCCTCTTTAGTTCTGGAATTTCTATTCTTGGTTGTTTAAAAAAATTTATCCGAGTCTTTTTAGCTTCAGGTTGCTTTTATTTGATACGACATCAGTGGCGGAACCAGGAAAAATTTTCGGGGTGGTCTTGGTATATAAACTGCAAAGCTAAAAAAAATCCGGAAAAAAAAATAAAAAATGTTGGTAGTGGGATTTGAACTTACAACCTAGAATTATGGAGACTTAAAAGAGTTTGTTCTTAAACCACTAAGATATAAGGTCTTTTGTTCAAGAAAAAGACACATAACATACTAATATTAACACTACTACTACAATAATAAAAATTTGGGGGGGCTTGGGACCATATGTGGGGGGGCTTGTGACCATTTGGGGGGGGCTTGAGACCACCCCGGGCATAGGGTGGGTCCGCCCCTGTACGACATAGTAGAGACTTACGTCTAATATTATTTATTTAATATTATACGTGCCGAACGTTTCGATTTCCGGATAAGGACTCGGTGTCCGAAAACGGGGCGTTACATTATGCCAAGTGTCTTCTCTAAAGGATAATACCAAACATAGGACACAATTATGGACTATTAACACATTAGTCCGTATTTTCTAACAAAGGGGAGGGGGTTGGTAAGAGAGAGGTTTAAGTAAACTTTTATTGAGAATTTCCTTTTGCCGCCCACATGTACATGTATAGAAAAATCCAGCTAACTCTTCAACCTTAGATTTTCATTTTGTCTTAATCCTCATTGTAGGACCTTTAAATATCTACACAACCCATACCCCTTTTTGAGAGACTGCATAAAGTAGTACAACCCTCTCCTCAAACATTAAGATTCCAAGCTAAATTTGAAGAGAAATTAAGGCTGAAGATCATGTGAGATGAGGAAAAGAGGTTTTCTTCTGCACATCTTTATGTTTGATGAGAACTCGACGCAGCATCAAAGCCATGAATGTTTCAACGTTCCTTGTTTCAATGGTAAGTGCTACATCTCATCAAATCTTCTACTCCAACAACCTATATATATTCTATTGGCCTTTGCATAGAAATGTAGTATTTTTCTTCCTACTGATTAAAATGAGAAATTCAAATACAGGATATTGTCTATATATGTCGTCTTACTTTTATTGTTTGTTCGGTGTGCGTGCATGATTCACAGTTTAAAATGTGTTATGTAATTTTGTTGTGAAAGTAATAGTTCTGATAAGTAGTTATATTATATCATGAATGTTTTACTATTGAGGGATTAATATTTAATGTCGATTTTATTACAATTTTCATTAAAAAAATAAAATAAAACGTGCATTTTTCCTTCAAAATTATGTGGAAATCAGTTCTATTCCAGAGCATTACATCATCCTCACCTTATAACTAATTTCTTAGATATTTTTAATTCAAAATTTATGACATTCAAATTTTTTGAAAATAACTTGTGTTACAGTACATGCATATATATAAAGAATTCAGCATGCGTTTGATAAAAAATATAAAAATAAAGAACACGCGTGGACTTTCATTCTCGAATAAACAACCCTCACTTTTTTATTTGATCCTTTAAAATAATCTCCCCACTTGACTGATTACAACTTTGTATTCAACGTTAAAGTAGCCTAGCTAGTCCAACAATTTCAAAATTAGAAACAATCAGCCTCTTTGTCTTTGCTTTTCTTAACGAATACAATACTCCCCTCCGTTCCTAATTATATGTCGTGTTTGAGAAAAACACACAGATTAAGAAAATGAGTACGACAAAAAAAATCTTGGAAAATATAGCGGTATAAAGAATATAAAAGATTGATAGATTGAATAAGCCTAGAAAGTTGAAAAATAATATTGAAAAACGGAAAGAGTATTAAAATATGTATTGAGAATGAAACTACGACATATAAAAAGGAAAATTTGATTTTGACAACTGCAACATATAATTATGAACGGAAGGAGTATCAACTTGCAAAACCAGCTCAAACATATTATATATATACTTCCGTCGTTCCTATTTAACTGTCGTAGTTGTCATAATAAAATTTTCTTTTTATCTGTCGTTACTACATTTCCATAGCATTATTTATTGTATTTTTAAATATACCCTTATTTATTAAGTGATAGAAGATTGAAAAACAACATTGCATTAATTATATTCAAGGGGTGTTATTTTCATTTTGATGTTAAGTATAAGCATTAACTACTCTCCTAAATTAACATGTGTGTATTTTAACAACTACGACAGTTAAATATGAACGGAGGAAATATATATATATATATATATATATATATATATATATATATATATATATATATATATATATATATATGTGTGTGTGTGTGTGTGTGTGTGTGTGTGTGTGTGTGTGTGTGTGTCCAGGTAACATTTTGAACACGATGTTTACCGTAAAGTTCATCCGTCAAAATACAAATCTATTTAGTTTTTTCGTTTTGTAACATAATTTAAGTCAAGAAAATCAATAAAATATTTATTTGATTTTTTTCTTTTACCTCCTAATTATGATATATTCATACGTTTTTTACTACTTTCCATTTATCAAAATCAGAAGGTTTCGGCAATAATGCTGGCCAATTAAACCAGTTCATGGGTCGAGAACATGAATGCACGGAAACATATTCAACTGCCAATGACCTTCTCAAACTAAATTCGATTTGTAACCTGCCAAATGAGTATTGTATTTGTAACCTTTATTTATTTATCCGTTATTTTACAACGAGCATTTATTATTTTTTCTTCCTTTACCAACAAAATATTACATCTCCAATAGTACTCCTTTACCAACAAAACATTTACCTTTCCAATACAAAAATACATTTCCAATACACATATTAATTATTTTATGTGTGATTGAAAAAACATATATATAAAAACGGAGGGAGTAGTATGTATGAAAAAACTTATTGTGTTTTTTTTTTTGGATAAAAAAACTTATTGTATTATTTTGCTCTGTTTCTCAAATAGTTTGTCAGTGGTCACACTAAATGCGCGCATTCTAGTTCGATTCTTAATTACGCACTTCATTTTGGTGAAGTTATTGTGTGGTGAGGGATTATATAAATTCTTCCATCACTCCCCCCCCCCCCCCCCTCTCCTCCTTTCACATTGATCAAACTCAAGACCTTGTGAATATGGCTCTAAATTAAATTTTAGTTTGACAATTACATTTTTTTTTATTGACAATTACATTTCAACTTAAAAGTGCTGGTTATCAAACTTTTTCATTAATTTCAATCGATCACAAGCATGTATTTACTTATGCATTCTTGAATATAACATTTTTTTACTAACAATATACAGAGTTTATGGATCAACAACAAATCATATATTCATACATTTCAAACTGACGAACTTCAGGATCCTATCACTAACATCTAGAAATTCAGCAATTCAGTCTGCCTGGCTCCCTGGATGCCAACTATGGAGAGCATGTCAAAATTATCTTTGGCTAGTTCATAATTGGCATCAGCGGAATCAGGCAGGCCGAACATTTGGAATGATGGATATTTGTAAGTCCTTTTCCATTTAGTGGTAATTACTGTACTGTATTTGCATTGATCATTTGTCATTGTCTCATTGCATCAATTTTTTGTCTTTTTTTATTGGAGCAATGAGACTCATCCCACCATTATACTACTACCTCCGTCCTAATTAATTTTTTTTTCTTTTTCTTTTAGCCTTTTACAAATATTGACAAATTAAATAGGTCGATGAGATAAACCTTAACGGTAAATGTGGATGCCTCAGAACCAAGTGGTCTAAAGTTTAAACCCCTCTTCCCTTGATGATAAAAAAATACAAATTAAATAAATAAATTACTTATACATTATATGTACTAAATTGTCTTTCTTTCTTTTAGATTTTTATTAATTATTTAAGGAAATTAATTATTAATCCTCGTATTTATAAGGTTTTAATCATGTATTGATCATTTAGTTGCAATGAGAACAAATTTAATTGACATGGTCTCTTTTGCCTTTATCTTTACACTTAGAGCACTCACATTGATTTGATCCTCCTAACGAATACTCTATTTTATAGTTTGAAATACACATTTTTCTAGTTTACAGAATCTCTATCAAAGATGAAATGCATCAGATTCTCTATTTTACATAATACGATATATATAAAAGAAAATTCAGAATCTGGATAGATGCAGTAAATGTAAAGTAAATTTTATTGTTCAGTATTTTACATTAAAATAGAGAGTATCTGCTGCAGTATTGTTTTTCCTGTTGTAATCTCTAAAATAGAGTTTTTAAAGTATTTACAGTATCTATTGCTAGTGATAATGAGTGATATTTTGTACATCTAGCTATTCTAAGTCAACCGTATTGGAACTCATAGCACAACTCTATAAGGTGTTCTATCTTCAAAATGATGATAACACTCAAAAGTCTTATACAACAGAGTCTTTATCACTATTTATTTTTTGAGATATGAACAATGCATCCCTACATTTGATGATACACTAGTCACGCCGCGAAACATATTTAATTATGAAAAATTATAGGGATAATGATAGGGATGCTGTTAGAGTGAAATAATAAATATTTAATATGTATGAATAAGGTTGTGAAGTAGAATATGTATTATTTAAAGTATTTGAATGTTATAGGGAAAATGCTATGGATGCTGGTGAATGATATGTTGTATAAAGTGATTGTAAAATAGATATATGTATTATTCTATAATGTTTTAGGGATAAATTGTAAAGTTCTGAGCATTACTATCAGTTACCCTATCTCTACCTCCAAAATTACTATTAAAAAATACATATATCTACTTACAACAACTAAATTCAGAACTCTACATCAACATCCTTTATCTCTATCCCTACACCATTAGAATATTATTATTTAACTATAAACAATTTTATCAAAAACATCTTTTCAACTTTTAAACATTTTGGCGGAGGAAAGGAAGAGAAACAATAATAAAATAATTGTAGGGATTGCTACAGTTGCAGCTTATATTTGGGATGACACTGTTCATGTTCCCCAATGTAGGGTGGGGATAAGGAGGCTGATGCGGCTCATTTTTTCCTCCATCCCTAATTTTTAGCTGTAATGTTGGGATAAATTATGATATAAAGAAGCCGATGCTAATGGGGGTTACCCCACCTAAGAAGTTTTAAAACACTTTTTAAGAATCAAATTACCTCATTTAGACTACAATAAATTCACAGCACATGATGAGTCGCGAATCTCTCATTTAGAATACAAAAATACAATAAACTCACACATATACGATGAGCCTCAATTCTCAAACCTAATACATTAAAGTCCTGAAATCTCTATTTAACCATTAGAGCTAAATTTCATTAACATCATTATACCATTTATCTGTGTATGACACACTATGAAGCACATACACGGACACGCCGCACGACACGGAGACACGGTTAGATAGTCGTCCTTTATTAGTGCCAAAAGCAAAAACAAAGTAGTGATGGATCTTCAAAAAATTACAATGTATAAAAATGATAGTCTATAAACATGAAACATTTAAACTAAATACGCGTAGTTTTATGAAATTATAATCAAGATTGAAATCATGTATTTTAACGTTTTTATTGAAAATAAACTAAATAAACAAAAAATACATAGTTGAAATAAATAAACAAAAAATACATAGTTGAAAAAAATTGGGTTCAGGGATATCGGGAGTGTCGGTGCCGTATCGAAAATTATCAACAACGTGTCGGAGGTGTGTCAGATATTAAAATTTTAAATAAATTATTTTAATCCATTGACACGTGTCGGAGATTTGTCGGTTTGTATTGTGTCGAAAATATATCGGAGACGCTACACGTTACACAGATTGAAATGTTTGTGCTTCATAGATGACGCACGATCACTTTGGTTGGAAGTGGTTGGTAGCCACCAACTACCTCCACCAAACCAAAACCACTTTCTGACCAAGAATTTGAATTTCATAAAGCCGGCCGTTTTCTTCGCAGGAGAAACCCGGGTTATCAGCGTCAATTCTTGTACTAGGTGGGTTTTACTTTTACTGTGGAGCAGTAAAGTTAGTATTTCATCTTTCTCCTGCATTTTCATTTCTTTGATTGCGTCTTTTACTAGTTTTCAATAGCATTTCTATGTTTCATTTCTGTCTTCTTTGAGTCGTCATTACTTGATCGGCTGTTTATTTTTGAATCTGTGAAATGGGATTTGTTTGTTCTTTCCTACGTTTCTCGATTTGGGTTTTAGTTTTGCTAGAGATATTTGCAGGGCAGAATTTTTTTCTTTGCAAGTGAAATGGCTCAAGATGGCTTAAGATCAGATGTAGAGGTAATCCCATTTCAAGTATTATTTTGTTTGGATTACTTTTTGCTGTATTTGTGAACTATAACCCACATGTAAGGGAGCTTGAACCTTGAGATTTTCTAATTTCATTGTATAAGCTTTAGCAAGCTTCCGATTTAGTGTCATTTTGACTTTGTATCATTGGATCAATTAGGTTGTTCTTAGTGAAGAGATTGGCCATGTAAGATCAGTCATCTTGAATCGACCTCGCCAGTTGAATGTGATTTCATCTAGAGTGGTAAGCTGAAGGATTATTAGAAGGTGTAATTAATTTTAATTGAGAGAACGATTCGTTTATTTAACTTTTAAATGGTCCATTGCAATCATGTCCCTTAGGTATCTTTGCTAGCAGATTATTTAGAGCAGTGGGAAAAAGATGAGAATGCACAACTCATTCTGATCAAGGCCAGTTTCTTTTTTCAATGTTCTTGTTTTTTTTCTTCTAGGGATTCAGATGTTATTTTTTGATGCAGTAATGCTTGTGAGCTCTCTAGAGAAAACGGAAAACCTCTTAATTTTGCTCGTTTATGTACAGGGAGCAGGCCGTGCCTTTTCTGCTGGTGGAGATTTGAGAATGTTCTATGAGGGCAGGAACTCGGGTAAATAATTCATTCATTTTTCGAAACGATACATGTTTGTTCCCCTTCCCATTGCAAAAAGGATGGCAAAAAGGAAGTGTTTCCTCCTTAATGCAATTCTTATTGCCATTAAAAAGATTTAAGTAATCTTTTTTTGTCAGAAGATTCATGCCTCGAGGCAGTATATAGATATTATTGGCTGTGCTACCATATCCATACATACAAGAAAGTGCAGGTACTCAATTTTTTTCTTATATCCCTTCCTTCAGATGATCTTCGAGTTCCATGTAATATTGAACTGTCATTTTACTCATTATGTCATTCCCAGGTCGCTCTTGTCCATGGAATTTCTATGGGTGGAGGTGCAGCTTTAATGGTTCCGATGAAGTTTTCAGTTGTCACAGAAAGAACTGTTAGTAAATAGATGGAATTTTTTGCTAACATAAAACAATTATACCCCTCCTGAAGACTTCATGGTTGATTGTAGAGTATGTTTGATGCAGATATTTTCTACCCCAGAAGCAAGTATCGGGTTTCATGTTGATTGTAGCTTCTCGTACGTACTCTCTCGTTTACCTGGGTACCTAGGTAAGCGTATTTGACTCCTACCAACCATACGATATTATCCTTCTCGTGGTTGTCAAAAATCTTTGCCAATATCACAGGAACAAAGATAAAACTTTATTATATAGAATCTTGCCCATGTCAGAGTAACAAAAGATAGATTTTTTTTTTGAAGGGATACAAAAGATAGATTTTTTTTTGGAAGGGATACAAAAAAATAGATTTAATCGTATGGAACTTCATTTGTAGGGGAATATCTTGCTCTAACAGGAGCAAGGCTGACTGGTAAAGAACTTGTTGCTGCTGGTTTGGCCACACACTTTGTCCTGTCTGAGGTTTTTCCGCTACTGATTTTCTATACTATTCAAACTTTTGATGCATTTATAACCATCTATTTTCTTTGCAATAGGTTGCATATATTAAACAGAATCATATTTAGAAAGAGAAAGTGCAATTAAGAGTTTGCATGAGCGTCATTCAAGCTATGCGTATGTGTGATGAAATTTGAAATGCTTTATGATAATATTTCCATCTTCTGTGCCCCAGAAACTACCCGAGCTAGAGAAACGTTTGGTTAACTTAAATAGTGGTGCAGAAAAGGCTGTAAAATCCATCATTGAGGAATTTTCGATTGAAGTACAGATTGATGAAGAAAGTATTCTTAACAAGTAAGAATTTAAACCATTTTAATTCTTTCCCACTTCTTGAATTTTTCTTTAGATTATTGATCTTATGTGTTTGAATCCAGGAAATCAACAATTGATGCCTGTTTCTCGAAAAATTCCGTGGAGGAGATCTTAGAGTCATTTGTAAGACATTTTATTCAAGAAAAGTTGAATTCTTGTAGTCAAAATAAAATATCATTATATTAGGTCTATGCTGATGATCCCAGGAGGTTGAGGCAAGCAAAGATGGAAATGGTTGGATAATTCAAGTGCTTAAAGGCCTAAAAAGATCCTCCCCGACTGGATTAAAAATTACACTGAGATCGGTAATGCTTCCTGTTAATTTCACTGCTTATAGAAAACCTTGTCGTCTATCATTTTAGTACAAGATACAGCAAATTTCTTTGGAAAAGTAGGCTAAACTTGTTGAAATCCGCTCCAAAACTGAAATCTTGAATACTAATTTGCTGAAAATACTTGGGTTTTCATCTCTAATACCGTGGTTTTCATAGTTTTGATGTTATCCATACATACGATATAGGATACACAAAACAGGCACTTACATTGGGCATTTGATTGTATGCCTGTCAACCTATCAGTCATATCATATTTTTCGTCTTTAAAAAGGTCATTTTATGTCTGAATCTTTCGGATTTTTGTGTGTTCTTCATTAAAGATGTTTCCTGAACATTTGCCAGATCCGAGAAGGAAGAAAGCAATCACTGGCTGAATGCCTGAAAAAAGAGTTCCGACTCACAATGAACATACTTCGAGAGAAAATATCTGGTGATGTTTACGAGGTAAAGTACCCTCCTAGTGCCCTGGTTAAGGGATCTTGATATTAAGGTGACAGTTCGTTCTTGTTCATCTTAATGCTTGCTATATGCAGGGTATTAGAGCTGTGACCATTGAAAAGGATAACTCTCCAAAGGTATAATTTCTCTCCCTCGTTTCCTATATTCACGTGTGAGTCGATCATTTCTTGGGGATATCTACTATTTTCTTGAATTTTTATGTACTTATACATCTTAGATTATACCTGCATTGCCAATCTATGTTCTGTTCATCTGGATTTTTCTGTGTAAATGCAGTGGGAACCTTCATCTCTTGACAAAGTTGACTACGAAAAAGTTAACCTCGTATTCCAGCCATTCCAGGATGATCTTGAGCTCAACCTTCCCGAAACAGAAGATAGCAGATGGGAAGGGAAATTCGAGAAATCTGCTTATGCGATAGCAGAGCGATAAACCGTTCTGTATTGGTATTTTGAATCTCTTATTTAGTATGTTGTCTAATAATATTATGCAGATGTTTAGCTCAATTTGTATTGCGAAATTTGCATGGAATTGTTACGACTGGGGTTGTACTCTATTTTGGAGATTTTAATGTTATCACAAAAATCAGGCTATGACATGTGGAGAGATTATATGGTATAATCGTTATATCGTGTGTAGTACATCGTGATTACATATTTTTATTCTCTTTCATTATAAACACTCCTACTATATGAAAAAAAAAAAAGTAAAAATAAACAGAGTCAAAATCATCAGTTAAGTTTTGAATTTACATTTGAAAAATATCAATAATTTTAATCTTGAATTTACAGAGTTCAAAAGGAAGTCAAAATAAAAACCCAGTTTTAAATAAAAGAAAGAATTGATCAATTTCGAAAAGTGTAGAAGCAAATAATGCCAAAAAAAATTAAAAAAAAAAATGTTCAACAGTGAGAAGCAACATGAATCACACATTTATGTTTCCAACATCTCAAAAATGAACTAAAACCTCAAGAAATATTTGCGGTTGAGCTATTTTCAACACCCTTTTAATTTTAAAAATAATTACTAAAGAAATAAACAGAGAGAAATATTGAGAAGCTTCAACAGAAAACTCCGAAGGCAAATTAAATGATGAAGATGGAGCATCCATGTTCAATGGCTTTAAAATTGAGCAGCATTCCTCCTATACACCAAAAACCTATTTCAATTCTTTCCCCAAAATACAATACTTTCTGCAATTTTATGTGTTCTTCTTCTTCTTCTTCATCTACTACTATTACTACTTTTCTTGCTGCTACAGCTGAAGGAAAAGGAGGAGATTCAACAGAAGAGGGCACTTTTACTTTTTCTGCAGGTATTTCTGTAATCCCACCTTACATTTTCTATCCTTTTTTTTTCCTTTCCATATTAGTATTATACCTGCGCATCACACCACCACCCACTGTATAATCGATCTTGTGAAAATCGGTTTCAGAGTCAAAAACCGACTTTCCGTAAATGCATTTCGACTTTGGTGTACAGGTATAATGGTATACCGGTAGAATCAGTGTGGTGCAAAAAAAAAAAAAGACTTATTTAATATGTTCTGACAAACAGTAGGTCATGACATTAGATCTTCATGTCTTCATTTTCACCCCCTTTATATTGTACAACCATTTATATCAGGAGCCTTTATCTATACTCGTCTTCCGATTTACTGTACATCACACTACATACCTACAAATCTTTTTTATAGAGAAACTACCTACATTTTGAAAGTCCATTACTGAGTCGTTCGCCCTTTTGAAAATTCGATTTTTAACTTAAAAATCGATGTTTAAAGGGTCGATTCAGTGTGGTGTACTAGCAAAGTCGCTCGCTGCGATGCAAAATAAAGGCTCCGTTTATCTTATCTATAGAGTTGTTAACGAGACGAGCCCAATATCTGTTGTTCAATCTTGTGTTTATTTTGATCATGAGCGTGTTAGTGTTTTTTTGTTTAATAAATGAACAAAAAGAAATATGTTCAAGCTTGGTTCATTAAGGTCACGAGTTTGTTCGAGACGTTTGCATAGTAAATAAACAAAAAAATTACGTTAAAACTCAAAATTGTTCGAGCTCGTGTTCGAGTTTGGCTTGCTACACGTATTTTTTCCTTTCAGCTTGAGCTCAGCTCGAGTTTAACTCGTTAAGGTATAGAAAATCAAGTTAACTCAAATGCATAAAGATCAAAGTATGAAACAATATTAATCAAACATCAAAGTACCAAAAGCATCAGGAGACCTCTATAAATATTCTATAAAATTACTTTAGAATATCTATTAGATCAATAGACGTCTTATCATCTTATATGTGTTGGAGTTAGCTTGTATATTGGTTTTATCTATATAAACAGGTTCACGAACACAATCGAACGTAAATGAAAATTCAACTGGATCATCTTCTGCTCGTACTCAACTGGATCTCTTGGATCAACTCACTTCTAGTGGCTCATCTGTCACCGGTACGTACCAGTAGTACTTGTTCTTCCATTGATGAATACCATACAAATTCATACCCTTAATTAAACCCATATTTGTTTTTTTTTTTCTTGACAAGCTAGGTTATGATAGTGATGGTAGATCCAGCAGCAGCAGGCTAACGATCCGTGATCAACTCGCAATGTTGGTAGGTGACAGAGATTATAAAGACGACGACGAATTCAGCATCCCATTAGGTAAAAATCTGAAGAAGTTTACTCCAAAGTTCTTAACAGTATCACAAAAGAGAAACATCAAAAGACAATCTTACTTGAATGAGGTTTCTAAGAGAAATGATAGTGTCTTTTTCGCTACGATTGGGGCTTTTGTAATTCTACCACCTCTTATCATCTTAGGAGTTTGCATAGCAACCGGATATGTCCAACTATTTCCATGATTAATGGCGCCCCGGACCCGGATAGCTCTTTTTCCAAAATCCTGCATATATATAGACAGAATGCTTGGTAATCTGGGATCAGATTCGATTTGCTCATAAGCTTTAATGTGGCCAATACATACTATTGAGTCTGAGTATATGGTCTACGATGTACATTTGAGATCCTTGAGAAATTTGAGTTTGTAGAAGAGGATTTGATCCCATATTTACTAACCAGTTTGTGTACAATCTTCTGATACTAATAAAGATCTTCCCCTGCGAATCTCTGAATTTCGGGCATAGGATCAACTGAAATGTTAGTTTCATAGCAAAAATTATCGTAACACGCTTTTAAGTCATTAATCAAGACAATGCTTTATATCAATCAATAGATTTGATATTATTATGATCAAATGTATCAAAGTTTATTTTGGTCATTTGTTTGTGACCGATCAATGCTAACGTGTTAAAGATTTTAACTCCGGGAAGATATGTCAAAAGCCTTCGATTCAAGGTAGAAGAACAAAACAAACAAAACAGATCAAAAATAGGGAAATCGAACAAGCAGGGATGAACCCTAGGAGAGCTGCGGCATCTTCCCGTTTTCTTATTATTTGATAATAATGTTCAGAAGCCAAACACATGTTTTTTATACCTTGGAAAATATACTCCCACAATTACCATTTTGCCCCTCAGACTACTAAGCTAAAAGGTAGAGCAACCATTGTGTTTCACATTTAGCCATAACCATTGAATGATACAACGCTTCGGATGAACTCTTGGAAACAAAGGGCTGTTTCTTCGAGCGCCAAGAAATCAAGGTTGAGCCCAAAAAGACACAATAACCTGTAACGGACCTACGGGTCTCCACACAACAAGCTCAATAAGAATTTGCATAATCTTTGAGAGTTAAATCATTCTGAGAAGGAAGAAATATACCCTATCCAGGATTGATTTTAATGTACCGAAGAAGACGAAGAGCAGCATTGTGATGATTTTCGGCGGGTGCATCAAGGAATCGGCTTAATTGTTGAACGGCAAACGAGATGTCCGGCCTAGTGATGGTTGATCGTCACGTGTAGGCCACTAACACACATGAAATACTAGCAAGAGTACTAGGTCAATCGTAGTATAGTAGAAGCAAGTCAAGGTCGATCCCACAGAGACAAAGTCACTCATTCAATACATCCATCAAACTAACTATGAAAACAAATAATGGTCTTCGACCAACAAAGAAACAGAAAATAAAGTTGGTTTATCTTTCCTCACCGATCTCCTAACTTGGTGTAATTAACCCTTATACCTACTTCTCCTCGTAATTACTCAGATTTAACCAGAACACGTGTTTAATTCAGTTTTAGCTACGGGTGCAATCTCCTAGAGTAATCTTCGTTAATATGACAACAAACACCTATGTGACGTTAACCTCCTTCGTTGGTTGTATTAACTCACATGCAATAAGATCTAGAAAGTGCCGGGGAACCGAGAACCTCCTAAGCAGCTATCGTTAATATGACTAGCACGTTCCTAAGAATGATCCAGACCATGTCCTAATTAACACTTCACTTATCGCCCTTCATGTTAATTTACGAATGCGAATACTAGGTTGGCCAGATCTAAATAATTGTTAATTAAACCTGTCGATCAACGTAGCTGACGCTGGATGGCAATGGGTCGGGTAGGGGACGGGTATAGCTCCACCCGACCCATACCCACTCCTAAATTTTTTTACCCATACCCGACCCATACCCGAACGGGTATAAATAAAATCCCCCCATACCCACCCCCAACGGGTAACGGGTAGGGTACGGGTACATGAACATGTATAAATAATTTTTTTAAGTACAAAATGAATTTGATTTTAAGTACAAGTTAAGACATTTTGCAAATGAATGTCCTATTAGGAACTAATGTTTTTCGAGTTTTTTTATCGGTTCTTTTCTACTAACAACGGTAACGTTAGGTTTAGTTCTTTTCTAATTTCTACTAACCTCAAAGAAAAAGCAACGGGTAGGGTAGGGTACGGGTCGGGGAATGGGTCGGGGACGGGTAGGGTAGGGTTTTATGCTATACCTGATACCCGACCCGATACCCGAACGGGTATAGAAATTTTACCCATACCCGACCCATTACCCGAATGGGTAGTTGAAAATCATACCCGAACGGGTAGGGTAACGGGTAGGGCAGGGTCGGGTTGGGCGAGATTGCCATCCCTACTGAATCTCCAGATTTAGGGTTACCTAAGTTGCACCGCAATTGCTGTAAAGACCGCCGCAATTGCGTGAGCGGTGGTTCCTAATTCTTGAATTTCATCGTTCTGTCCTGACTAATTCTGGTTAATTACGAGTTGTTCAAGCATGAAGGTTAATTACATCGCGTTAATCGAAGTAAATCTACCATAATGAAGAATATAAATGAACGTTCAAAGATTCATACCTCCGTGACGGTTGATCTAACTTGATCGACTCAAGTTAGTTGATGGCTTGGATAATATAACCAAAGTAAAGCGAAAACAAACTTTAAAGCAACTTTATTTCATATAAAATAAATATAAACTATATACATATGTTTTTGCACATTATAATGGTTCTGAAACAGCCTTTATATAGCCATATGACCGAATTAGGCTGCCTAAACCCTAACCGACTTAATACAATTAATGGCGGCTTCGATTTCGTGTTGCCCAAGTCACGCAACTGCGGCTAGGGTTGCTGTAGTTGCCGGAATTCTTTTCTTCGATTCTTGGCCCAGCAGATTTCTTCCAGACTTTATGACTTCGGCCCAATCATCCTTTTTAGCCCAGATTTGTTCCCACTTCGCTCCATGACTTGGCACATCTGAAAAGTACAGAAAATAACACGAAACCGTACCAAATCTCGGGGTAAAATGTATAGATGTAGAATTACTAACCAAGGAACCGACTATAGACAATTGACAAGTATTTCATACAATAATCCATCTATCATTTCGTAATTGAGCACAATTCAGGGTAAAAAAACATATACTTTATAGTACTAATTTCACGGTGATCAACTACCCCCACTTAACTTCTGATCGTCCCGAGCAAAAAGACGAAAGAAAATGAATCTTCAAACCAATATACAAGTTAGTTAAAAACAACCAGCGTCACGAACTCAAGACAAGAATCATAACTTCTGATGTCCATAAGTAACACATTAAACTATATCTAATTCATGAACCAGTGTGTGTGTGCAATAACTCTCAAACAACAGTGATGCAGACAGAATCACATTATATCAATAAGGATTTTAGGCAAAACATGCATCATGCACATATTCATAAGTTCCCCATTAATCATCACCTACCAATGCATCAATGTGTCGTGTGATAAACCTTTTGTGATAGTGCATCCAAGAAAAGAATGAAGTTAGCGACCCCACAACCTTTACTTATCAATGTGCACACTCGCTCCTTTTGCCCTCAGACTCAGGCAAACAACATGAAACCTTACTTGGGCCGGGCGGACTTGGGGACCGAGTATTACTCTTAGGTCCTCGTTTGTTTTATTTTTATGTGAGGGTCGTGCCATTTTTGCTATGAGTTCGCTTCCCTCATTGTCTTTATTATTATTATTATTATTATTATTATTATTATTATTATATATATATATATATATATATATATATATATATATATATATATATATATTATGCAATAGCCGTGCGTTTTACACTCCATCGGCTTCGCTTGGCCGATTTTTCACTCCTTTTTTTTCTCTCTCAATCGCAAGCCCGTTTTGTCCCATTTTACCTTTTGTGGCATCATGATTGCTACCATCATCCTACAACAATTGGTTAAAGTATATCCACTGATAAATATCGATTCCCGGTCTAAGATAACTCTTCATCTAGACTCAAATACTTCTCAGTCAGATTATGTGCTCAAAAATTGAATGCAACGGTAAAAAAATAATTAATAAGTCACTACTTCATGCAACATAACACATGCTCATTCTTCCATACTAAGTTGAATAATGCGTCATCTATACTACATACTGAAGAAATGAGTTAACCATCTCTTGCTTTTGACCGTGTTTCATGGCCTTTCCTTGAACGTCTCTTGCAATCTTTCGGGTTTCACCATCGGTTCATTGCTCTAATCTTTAACAACTTACGTGGCTGCTGGTCTTCTATGCTGATTAATGGGACCCCTATGGGTTTCTTTCAATCCTCCCGGGGTATTAAGCAAGGGGATCCGCTCTCACCATACTTGTTCATATTACTTACCGAAGCCTTCACTCGGGGTCTCAAAGTTCTTTTTGAGGACCCAACTATGTTGCATTATTCTCTTCCTCGGCATTTTCCTCAACTTACTCATTGTTTGTATGCAGATGATCTTCTTGTGTTTTGTAGAGGACTTAAAAGGAATGTGCGAAAAATTATGGATTTCATTCATAGATATGAATTAGCTACGGGTCAAGGTGTTAATCTCAACAAGAGTTTTTACGTTATATCTAAGCATTGCCCAACTCACTCCATTCGACGCCTCGCTACTCTCACAGGTATTCAAAAATCTGATTTACCATTCACTTATCTGGGATGTCCGGTCTTTGCAGGTACTAGGTAGGGCTAAACGGGGATATTTCGATTACCTTATTAGCAAAATTCAGAAAAAGCTAGAAGGTTGGCAAGCTAATTTCATTTCGATTGGGGGTCGTCTAGTGCTTATCAAGCATGTCCTCTCTTCTATTCCCATACACACTCTAGCTGCCATACAAGTCCCAACCTCGGTCATTCAGCAACTACATCGGATTTTTGGGAATTTTTTATGGGGACGCACTTCGGATAATAAAAAACGCATTTGGCGTTCTTGGGAAAATTTATGCGGCCCTACAATTGAAAATGGGTTAGGTGTTCGCAATATTCATGATATTCAAAAAGCCTTTTCTTGCAAATTATGGTGGAAGATTCGCAATAAGAAAGGTGTTTGGGGTAAACTTTTTTCTTCTATCCCATCTTGGAAAAATCTGCAAGCTTGGAAAATGATGCGTAAAGTCGAATCGTTGGTTGAAAACTATCTCCATGAACGCCAATCTAATAATACTTGGATTCGGACCCCTACCTCTTCCGGTATTTTTACTGTTGCATCGGCCTACCACCTTATTCGGCAACATAAGGAAAGGCTTTATGAGCTAGGTGAAATATGGAAACCTTCGATACCAATCAAAATCTCTGTCTTTATGTGGCGCTTCCTTAACAATATGCTCCCCCTCCCAGAAACCCTTCGCAAAATTGGTATCCATGGCCCTTATAAATGCCTTTTTTGCAATGAGGAAGACTCCCAAGCTCATGCTTTTTACCATTGTGCCTTTTCTCGCAGCATATGGGACCATGTTCAGTCTCAGCTTTCTTACCATCCTCTAGCTAATAGTTTCATAGCTTATTTAACAGCTTGGTGGAACCCTATTAGGACTGGTGCTACGAAAATTGTCTGCAAACTTATTCCCACTTTTGTCCTATGGGAGCTATGGAAATGTCGGAACAAAGTTATTTTTGAAAACACTCAGCCTCTTAAGTCACAAGTGCTATACAACATCCATCGCAACATTCAGATGTGCTTACGTAACATGAAGATCTATAAAATTGATGAAGATGACGACTGCCTCATCTCTAATAGCTTTATTTCTCGCTTTGCTATCAGAACTTACAAGCCTCCTCACCCGATCATTTGGCACAAACCCCCGCACAACCATTACAAACTTAATTCTGATGGATCTTCTTTGGGTAATCCGGGACCTTCCGGAGGCGGTTACATCATTCGTGATGAAGATGGTAGTCTCATTTGGGCTGCGAACGATTTCTATGGCACAGCTACCAGGATTACTGCTGAGACAAAGGCCCTTCTTTCTAGCATCTCTTACTGTGTTACTCAAGGAATGCTACCTCTTGTCATTGAATGCGACTTGCTGATTTTGGTAAACATCCTTAACCGACGTTGAGCATACCGTGGTGTATTGAAGATGATATTGCAGCTATCGACATGCTTCTTCAGCAACATGGACTTTCTGTTATTCACATTTTTCGCGAAGCCAACTCAGCAGCTGACTTCCTTGCCCGGCATGGCTCCCAGCATTCGCATGGAAATCGTTTTGACCAAACTATTCAGTTACCTTTACAACTCCGTCTTATTCTTCTTTCTGATCAACATGAGATACCGAACATACGATTGGTGAGATAGCACTCTCTCACAGATGGACGCACCCTACACTTTATTGTGGAAGGGTGCAAACCAGGTTGTGACTTTTATTTTTTTCCTTGTCTTTGGTCCCTTTCTCATAAAGGATTATACACACACTACTCTTTCCACAGGAACTCATGGCTCAATTACGATCGTGTGGATGACTCTTCTCATCATGCGTTTGATATGGCTCATATCCCTGGATACACCCTTCATCACGTTGATGGGTGCAAAACAGTGTCACCGATGGATGGTCTAATCATCTCACAAAACTTTTGTGGCTCAAATCTTGACGCAATTTACTGGACACACCCTCCAAACGCAACTTGAATAGAGTAAACCATGACGAATGTTTTAGCCACCATTGACAGATCGAAGATCATTTTCTACCATAGAAGGGCGGAACCCACTTGTTTTTCCGTTTGTAATTTTTTTGGGAGATTTTATTTTTCTGGAAGCGTAGGGTGCTGCACCTTTTCCTATAAGCCAGGATTTTCCCACACTGGGTTTGCCACTCATAGGTTTTTAGAGGGCAGGGCTACGCTTCGTCTACGTTTTTGGTATAAGGGGAGGGTCAGGATATGGCTTTGTACGAACCTTATTTTTTTCATAATAATAAAAAAGAAGGTTAATTTAAAATAAAAAAAAAGAGTTATACATGCTTAAAAAGGGTGGTCCACAAACAAAATATATGGTTAATACGCAACTACTTTGAGAAGTGGTCGTGATTTCATCTATTGTTTTTGAAATTAAGTCATAATTAATTAACTTGCAATCGTGCTTGAAAAGTCTCAAGAGACTAAGTGGTGAAAAAGTGCTTCGCATAGTCAACTGCTAAGTGACGTTCCTACCCCCCACTTAATCGAAGCATTGTCCCCAATGATGATAAGATGATAATGAAGAAAGGAACTTAGCTTTGGTTAAGCGTGAAGCGAGGAAATTGAATCCGAAACAAATCCGTCGTGGGCAGTCATGTGCTAAAATCTCGGAGAATCTGCGAAAAAATGCTAACAAAACATGCCAAGCAATTCTAATCGAAATTGTCAAAGGATTAGTCCGTACAAAACATAAATGAAAAGAGACTGCCATTTATTGCAAGGTCGGTTACAAAACAAATTAAAATAAAAGAAAAAGAAAAAGAAAAAGAAAACAACTAGAATGGAGAAAAATCCTTAAAAACAAAAAAAAATTGATCCACTCCTCGAGGTCATCATCGTTAGGAGCATTGGACGGGCCGGCACCCGAGGTATCTTGTCTAGGAACAAGCAGAGGGTGTCGATATGGAGGAATGTGGGGGTGAGTCATCATATGGTTGAGCATAGCTCGCATATTAGACAATTCTGCTGTCACCTCTCGCTGAAACTCTTGTTGTGTCCTAACTCCTCCTTGTCTCGGTTGCCTCGGTCGTCTTCTACGCCGTCCAGTGACAGTGACTGATCTACTGTCAAGAATGGGAAGTGGCTCGGCCAACTCATCAACAGCTAAAACATGGCACTCAACCGCCCTAGCCAATGCATCTATGAGGTTGCCATATGGTAAGATATCCCTTGCATTTCGAGCAACCTGCCTAATCCTGTCATGAATAAACAAGCCAAAGTTCACATCCCACTGGTTATCCAGAAAGTACATGAGCTCGGATTGCCAGTAAGTGACGGAATCATTATGAGCATTTGGCCATAGGTGAGTGATCACAAATTGGTGCAATTGAGGGGATTGAGGGAGAGGTGGAGTAATGGGAGTAATTGTGAAGAGGAAAAGATGGAGTGGTGAAGTAATGATGTGGAGGGGACGGTTTTACTGCAACCGTTATTCATGCACCAGTGTGTGTACCTCACGCGCTATGCCTCATGCCCAGAATAACTCAAAAACATCGGGAACCGTGTCCTACCAGTCCCGCAATTATGGGGGTCCTCCTCACAATTGCCGGTGTACTTTTAATCCAGTTCCTTGTAACTCATTCTCTACTCACTTACTTCCTCAATTCTTTGACAAACATCTGTCAACATTGACTCATCATAAATCAGTCTTCATTTCCCTTTCGTATTTTTCCTCCGACTCTACTAACCTATTTCACCAGACTGATCAACAAGTGAAAAAAACCTTCCCGCCACCAGACTAGACATAGCTTATGCAGTTGGTAAGGTCTGTCGTTTTCTTTCTAATCCTGGTAGAGAGAACTGGAATGCTGTAAAATGGATTATGAGATATCTCAGGGGTACTGCAGATTTATGCCTTACTTTTGGTGGTGAAAAACCCGTGTTGGTTGGTTTCACTGATTCTGATATGGCTGGAGATATTGATTCTTACAAGTCTACTTCAGGATATTTGGTTAAATTTGCACGGGGAGCTGTGTCATGGCAATCGATGTTGCAAAAATGTGTTGCACTTCCAACTACTGAAGATGAGTATATTGCAGCAACTGAAGCATGTAAAGAATTGTTGTGGATGAAGAAGTTTCTCCGAGAGCTTGGTTTGAAGCAAGACCAGTATGTGTTGTTTTGTGATAGCCAGAATGCTATTCATCTTGGTAAGAAAGCAGTATTTCATTCTAGGACCAAGCACATTGATGTTCGTTATCATTGGATTCGGGATGTGTTGGAGTTGAAGTTGCTAGCACTTGAAAAAGTGCACACGGATGATAATGGTGCAGATATGTTGACAAAAGCATTGACAAGGGAGAAGATTGAAATATGTCGTTCTATTGTGGAAATGACGAATTCCTCCACAATGTCGTGAGGGGGAGATTTGTTGGGTGGATCAATGCGTTGTGGAGCCCAAGCCCACTAAATAATTGAAAAAATAATAATATGTCAAGTAGTATTTAAGGGTACAAATAAGGTAATCTTTTCTCCTAATCTTTTCGAATCTTCACAATAGATAGGAGGCAAAAAAGGAGAGAAAATTCGCAGCTTCTTTGGTGTTGCAGCTGAAACTTTCCGGCGACGATCAGGTTACGAAACGGACTCCGATAGGCACGAACTTATGAGGGCATGTTCATCTCTCATTCTTCTTCAATCTCAACGGTGGAATTTGTGTTTCAACAGTTCAATTTTCTGGAAATCGTCCGCGACCGACTGCTGCGTTTTTGGGTGATATTTTCAACAACTCTTGTATTTTGTATTCTTAGTTGATGCTTTGGTGTAGTTGAGTTGGTTGATGTGTTTGAAACATTTTTGCTTCATCTTTTGCTGATTAGTGGAGTTTTTATGGGGAAATTGGAAAATCAAGCTTGCTCCCCCTCCCCACTTGGAAATAAAGTTACACTTTTGACAAAATGCATTTTTAGGTATCACGACGATAATAGTGGAGTAAAAACTATCTGATTTAAACAGATTTTACGACAATAATAATGGAGTTAAACAGATTTTACGTCAATAATAGTGGAGTTAAACAGATTTTACGTCAATAATAGTGGAGTTAAACTTTTTACGACGATAATAGTGGAGTAAAAAGATTTTTTACGACAATAATAATGTCGTAAAATTAGTGATTTTACGAAATTATTATTGTCGTGAAAAATCTTTTTACTCCGCTATTATCGTCGTGTTACCCAAAAACGCATTTTGTTGGTCTCTTGGAAAGGCTAACACAAGTTTAGAGGGGGGGGGGGGGGGGTGAATAAACTTGTCACCAAACACTCATTTACACCCCAGGAACTGAGTTTCTCAAAACTCAAACTGAACTGGCAAACTGATGTTCAATATGACTTAGCTCAGTTCTGTTCCTACCTTTCAACTATGTATTGGAGTTAGCTAATTCAGTTTAGCTGGTGCTAGAACTGAACTAACTTGCAGCAGATAATATCAAGCCTTTTGTGCAATAGAGGTGTCAGTAAAGATCCTAATCTTCTATGTATCAGTTCTGTGCTGACTCAGTGTCTGATGTTTGCTGAGTGTTGTGATGAAATGATAATGCAATAAATAGAACAATCACAGCACAAATATAAATGCGTAAAGTAAATCAACACGTGGTTTGTTTATGGAAGTTCCGGGTGGTGTAATCCCGTACGTCTCCCCTTCTCCTGTGGTGTAGGAGGTATCACTAGAATCTTGAGATAACTTCTACAGAATCCTAGCCTAATGACAGTCCTTCACGACACCCTAGTTTCACTGTCCACACAGAATAAAGAAAGGTGAGATTGCTCCCTTCATGCTGCACACTGATCCTTCGGAGGTAGAATTACTCCTTCACCAGCTCACCACAAACACAAACACAGTCCGCAGACTGCACCAACAGCTGTGGCAACCAAGTTGCAACCGTATGAGGAAAGGTGGAGTTGCTCTCCTCAAACTATACACAACCAACCCTTTGTCACACAAAGGCTAGGTGTAGAATCAATCAAAAGATTAATTCAGTGAGCTGTCTGATTCTTCTGGATATGGCGTTGTAGCTCGTAGGTGCCTGCTTCCCCCTTAACGGGTTACTGGATCTTTCTCTGTAATCTTCAAGGCAACTTCGTTGGCTTCTCTCTTTCTAGATATGGAATCTGATTTTCTGGATCTAGATCTCTTCCCTCTTGATCTAGATTTTAGATATGTGCTTTGTAAGCTTGTCCAAGATCTGCTCTTTTCAAACATTCCTCCCTGTGTATTTATAGGGGTAATGTAACGGTCAAATAGGCCTTATAGCCGTTATATTTGTCGTTTAGCCAACGTTCATATGTACGATCTCTTGATTTGTACTTTTTCAGTTTTCAGTCCTTGATTTATCAACTCAGCTTTTCCAGATTCTCAGTGCTTTCTTGACAAGGCCTTAACTCAGTTTTCTACTCTTATTCAAAACTGAGTACCTCGTATACTTGTTATCTGACTTCAATTGACTAAGTCAGAGTACACCATTCAGCTTCTTCATTCCCTGGTAACTGATAATCTTGGTCCTTAAGATTATTCAGCTTTACATGATCTATTGTTCAGTTTCAGGTCACCAGACTTGCATGATTCCTGACTTATAGTCACGACTTAATCTGCTTCTAACTGAGTCTGTCACCTCAGTTCTTCAGTTCTCAGATGTGACCTCAGTTTGCTTGCTATGACTCAGTTGTTCGCCTAGTTCATATCTATTACAATGCTTGTCTGAAACAACCTATACAAAGCTCAGACTCTAGATAGATCCTATACATTTTTCTCTAGACCATTTCTTGCTTCTTCTTTCATTAAGCACTATAACAGTTAGTTATGACTCCATCATCATGGGTTATAAATGAACTTTTCTAAGTGCGTGATGAATCATCATCAAAACATAAATTTTATTTCCAACACATTTTGTCAAAATTGCAACTTTATTTCCAAGTGGAAAGAGGGAACACACCTGATTTTCCAATTTCCCGTTTTTATGGGCTTCGGCCTCATGGTTTTTACTCTCTCACATCGAAAGGGGTTTTCCACGTTAAAATTGTGGTGTTGATTTTCTTGTGTTTTCGTTTCGTGATTTTATTTTTATTTGTGAGCCGCGCTCGGTATGTTCGAACCTTAGGCTCGGCTCGACTCGAAATGGCCGAGCCTTATATTTTCATTACGGCTCGGGTTCGGTCCGGTATTTGGGGAAAAAAGCTCGGCTTTGCTCGAACATGTCGAACCGTTCGAACATGTTCGGCTGTAGGAAGGACAAAAAAAAAGATACAAAATAGGAAAAAAGGACAGGAAAAAAAATAATGGTTGAAAAGGATGTACGCAATACATACGTGTTACTACACGTTTGGTTGTAGCTGTATGTGTAACACACGTAGTAAATACGCGCGTTTTTGTCTTTCTTGACCTATCTATTTTTTTTTGTCCCTTTTCCTCATTTTAGATAAAAAACAGTCCTTTACAACCTTTAACCTTAAAAAAAAACCGAACATGTTCGGCTCGGTTTTAAAAAACATGTTCGGCTCGAACTGTATATGAATTTATGATATCCGAGCCGAACATGTTCGAACATGTTCGGCTCGACCACCGAATATCTAATTTGTAAGGTTCGGCTCGAAGTTCGAACCCACGAAACGAACCCGAATCGAGCTTTTTCGAGCCGAATACTCCGGATCGAATCGAATACTTAGGTTCATTTATAGCCCTAGTTGCCTCGTTTAATTCCGTTGCGTGTCATTGGAAAGACTTTGTGGATATTTGTGATACGTGTGATATTGCGGTTGTTAGTTTTCTCAACAATATTTGAGGACCGATGTACGTAGCACTACCATTTATCCTGAGGTGGATCCTCTGCTTTGCTGGAAACACAACAGGCCTGCTGTGATATAATTAAGGATTTAGGATAGAAGGGTAGTTTCAGATTTTAAAAAAAATAAAATAAAAATTCTCAAAGTGAATTTTTACAAGGAACAACACAGGTTACAGCCCCTTTTTTATAGCAGGGGATCCAAGGTGATTTATCCTCAGTATTCTCCCATTAATTAATAATCGCGTGCACCTTCTTCAATTGTTTCTCATTTAATTAATTTACCGGTCCATATCCAACTCAGAGACAAAGACTCGTACGTCAAGGGGCATATGAAATTAAATTCTTTGGTCTAACACATCTTCATCAGTGTAGTAAAACAGTAATGTGGTCGTTTGTCGTTACGGAACTGATACTACTCTTAAAATGGTCTTGCTATTTTATAAAATTCCATGTTAATTATAAATCTTTTTATTGGTTGGAAAAGTATGAGTGACGATGACTGATTGCATCACCTAGTTTGTCCGGGTCAATATGGATCTAGTGATGAACACCCAAAACCCTAATGCCTAAAAAACGAGATGGTGAGCTTTATGATTTGCGGCTGAGTCTAAGAGTTTATCTTAGATTGAGTACGTATCCTGTAATTGTCCAGGAATCAAGCCTTACGTAGTTTCTGGAGTGTGGTATTTATAATGACAACACATGCCTTAACCCCAATATTAAGTCGGTTCGAGTTATTGTCATAATTACCCTTAATGGGCCTTGACCCTTGCCCAAGTTATCACATTGTTAATGGGCCTTGACAGCTAGTGTGGACTCTGCCCTCGATGTCGACATAACCGACCGGCGGTACTCAACTCTGAGACCCCCTGTCCTACACTGCTCGATTGTCGATTATCATGGCCCCCCAGTCCGGAACTCGATATGTATAACTTAGTACTCATTCGCACTCTGGGGACCAACTACAAGACGACACGTGGAGGGGTGAAAACCCAGTATCGTCATAAGCCCCCCAGACTCGAGAGAGGCGACCGTCGTCGTCCGAGGTCAATTATGTTGTTTGAATCGTCTTCGAGTTGGGTCATTACCTGGGCGGGAAAAAGCCCGACATCTGCAACCCTAACCGCTTGTAGCTACGTGGCGTGACGTCATGGCGCACTAACGCTTCGTATTCCGTCAATCATAACGTCACCGCCTTGATTCTCGCGATTTACAGGGGGTTATAACTCCCCATCACTCACGTCTTTTCAAATCCATTTCATTATTCTGCAAGCATAAAAGAGGGAAGAAAAGACTTCAGAGGAAACTTCTGGCCAAATCGTGTGCATTAACCTTCAAAGTTCAAGTAAGCGTCTTTTTTGTGTTCTTCCTCTTTTTCGTACATTCATCCATGTCAAGTAGTGCTACTGAGTCTGATAGGGGTAGTGGTTCACCTTCCCATAGTCAAACCCCAGCATCCATTCCTTCCGGTCATCCTCTCCGACCAGTCTCCGACGAACCTGCAGATTCTTCTCCTTCTGCCCCTAACCAACCTAAAAAATTAGTCACTAGGATGGACGGCAAAGGTCCTAAAGGCTGCCTTAACGCCCTCTCCGTTGGGGATATTGACAGAATCCGCAAATAGTTCAACATTGCTAGCCCCCAATTTGAAATCCAACTCCCCTCCGGTCTTCATCAGTATGGCGACGAGCCTCCAGAAGGGTTATGTTCCGTGTACGAAGCTCAGCTTTCTAGTGGACTGGTATTCCCTTTATGCCCAGCTATCCTAGCAATCCTGAACCACTATGAGATTGTGGTCTCTCAACTAGGTCCCAATGCTATTAGGACGATTCGTGATCGCTTGTCGAGTGACCGGCGTCTGCTTTTCAGTTCCACTTTTCCGCTACTACTACAAAATCGCAAGTATTCCAAACAAGATGTGGTATACTTTCCAGCGAAGAACGAATCGACACGAGTTTGTGTCCAAGGGACCTTCATCTCACAGTGAGTGGAAGCCGAGGTTTTTCTTTCTCCGCCATGGTATGGATAATCCGTACATAGGACAGTGGAGGTCGAGAAACAAGAAGCATGACAAATTGGGTAGTGGCCCCATCCCTCGAGATGCCCGCATAATGGATAACTCCGATCTCGAGGTTGCAGAGGCAGGGCCGATGCCTTATGCCCAAATCCATGTTAAGGATCGAGAGAACTATAGGATTTTCTTCTGTTTACTTTTCTTTTGTCGAGATTCATGACTTGATATTGTAGAATGTCGATACTAACTTTGTCTTTTCTTTTTGCAGTGGGGAAGTTCTCACTCATCACCGAACCAACTCAAATTCCCCTGCCGATGGAGGCGTCAGCCCCTTCACTCGAGGGTCGGGTGACCTCTACCGCTACCGTTGCCGAGAAGGGGACCGCGTCCACTGCTGGAGGGGAGGGTTCCTCCCATGTCGAGTTGACAACTGCACAACGATTTCAGTCTGCTGATCCACCACTCACCGTTCGCTATGGTTCGTTGCGGGACGATGAGGAGGAGGAAGTTTTGGTCGACTTAACTCCACCTGTCGGGGAAAATGTCGAGGAACGAGCAGCGTAGACCAAGAAAAGGCCAACCGTTCCCGAGTTGGTGAAGGAGCAACAAAGGCAGGCCAAAAAGGCCAGAGTTGGTGAAGCTTCTTCTGAAACAGAAATCGACATGAACTGGGTTGCGGATGATTGTGCGACCTTGGAAGACAAGGCTTTATCTCACGCACTTCGGAAGTCATCTCGCCTCGTAAGTCAACCGTTTTCTTTATCTTTAAACGATGATTTCTCTCAAGGCATATGCCTTGTCTTTATTGTTTGACACCTCTTTTCTTTCGACAGAGTAACCTTCTTAGTAGAGAGGCTGCCCTCCGATTGGCTAAGCCAGTCGATTCAGAAGAGGATCTGCGGAGGGAAATCCGCAAGCTGATAGAGGAAAATATTACAAAGGGCGCATCCATTGCCGGTATAGAGTCTCAATTAGAGACGCTTAAACGCGAGGCAAATGTCGAGGTTAAAAAACTGCAGGACGCGCTGACCGCTACTGCTGACGATTTGGCGAAGACCCAGCTCAATCGGCAGGCCCAGGATCAGAGGCTGGTCGAGCTGGCGGCAGACTTCCAGAAGGTGCAGCAAACACACAAGGCTTCTCTGACCGACACTGCACTGGCTCAACAAGAGAGGGATGCCTTGAAGGTCGAGCTGGAAAGAGAGAGAGAGGCTTTGAGTGTCGAGTGGGAACAAGCCTTTGCAAGGATCGAGGCGGCTAAGGCAGAAGCGATATTAGGATATCGCAAGTCAGATGAACTTGACGCCGACTTGACCGTGTTGATGCGCGCAGCTATGATGGGCGGTTTTACTCGGGCAGTGGATCAGGCTACGAAGTCTTATCCAGGATTCAACGCACTGAGGCTCGAGACCCCCCAGTTTTACAACTCCGAGTCGGAGAAGATGTATGATCAATACTTCGACGAGTTCTAAAAAGGAGAGTCTCTGGCCTGAAACACGCTGCCCCTGCTGCTGAGCCGACCATCCCAAACCCAGAGTCGACCCTCGATGAAGGGCTTTGACTGCTACTTTTGTAATATTTTGTTGCATTTTTAACTCGACCCTCTGAACTTGAATCTTTTTGTATAATTTGCATTGAAATTGAAATTTATATTTATGATTTCTTTTCTACATCGATGTGTTTCAGCTTTTCGCCTGTCGAGCCTTGGCTCTATCTTGCTTTTGCTTTATTTCCCGTATATCGATAGTGTTTCCCCCTAGTGTATTATGAACCTTTGGTTCATATTGCACTTGTGAGTTTAGCTGAGATCGACCCGTTTTCCTTGGCATTTTTTTGTCCTTTGGACTATTTTTGCTACGGACGGGTCGATGCGCAGGGTATTTTGGCCCGACTTTACGAATCGTGCCTTTGCCTTGGCCTTTTTGCCTCATAAGCTCGTTGGGCCTCTGGCTGAATGTTTTAGTCCGACTATGCGAACTGTCCCTTTGCTTTGGCCTTTTTCGCCCCTTGGGCTCGTTTGGCTCTTGACTGGGACGTTTGGCCCGACTATGCGAACCGTCCTTTGCTTTGGCCTTTTTCGCCTCTTGGGCTTGTTTGGCTTTTGGCTGGGACGTTTGGACTGACTATGCGAACCGTCCTTTGCTTTGGCCTTTTTCGCCTCTTGGGCTTGTTTGGATTTTGGCTGGGACATGTGGCCCGACCATGCGAACCGTGATTTTGCCTTCGCATTTTTTGCCTACTAGGCTAATTTTTCTTGTGGCTGTATCGAGGGGTCCGACATGCGGATTTTCCCTATTCGTTGTCGACTGCATCGCTTTTGACATTTCGCATCACGTTAGACTTGTAATGTTACGGCTATAAATCCTAACAAACATAAAAGCATCTCGGGGAAAGACATGTTTATTAGAATATTTATGAAATTGTCACATGGACTTATTACAAGACTTAAAAACGAAACACAGAGATTGATCGAAATAAGGCTTAACTTAAACATAATACTTCCTCAAGTTGTTGGCATGCCATTGTCGGGGAACCGTGGTTCCACCTGCTCGTCCGAGTTGATATGATCCTTTGGGGTGAACCTTCAGAATCTGGTACGGGCCTTCCCAATTTGGGGTCAATTTTCCAACTGCTTCTTGTCGACTTGCTTCGTTCTTTCTAAGAACCAGATCCCCGATTTTGAAGTATCTGTACTTAACCCTTGAGTTATAATACTGCGAAATCTTCTGTTTGTATCTTGCCATTCTGGCTGAAGCGATCTGTCTTAGCTCCTCGGCGTTGTCTTTTTCATGTCGAAGGCGGGAGCATTTGTTTCAACATTATAGGCTAGAACTCGAGGAGAAGGAACACCAATCTCGGCGGGTATCACCGCTTCGCACCCATATACTAGAGAGAAAGGTGTTTCTCCTATTGAGGAATTAGGAGCTGTCCTGTACGACCATATGATGCTTGGAAGTTGTACTGCCCAGTCTCGACCTTCTGCCTCTAGCCTCTTTTTCAACCCTAGCTTGATCTGTCGATTTGTCTGCTCGACCTGACCGTTTTCTTGTGGGTGAGCTACCGAGGTGAAGTGCTGACTGATATGATATTCATTGCACCATTCTCTCACTCTTCGGTCTTCGAACTGGGTGCCATTATCTGAGATCAGAGCCTTTGGGATGCCGTACCTGCATAAAATATCGACCCACAAGAATTTTTTGATGGTTGCAGCTCTGATGTCGGGCAAAGCCTTGGCTTCTACCCATTTGGTGAAGTAATCCACAACGACAACCACATATCGATTATTCCCCGGAGCTCGGGGTAGAGGTCCAACTATGTCGACTCCCCACTGATCAAAAGGCCAGGCTGACGAGATGACGTTCATTTCTTGGGCTTGTTGATGGGAGATATTGTCATGGATTTGACAAGGTTTACACCTCTGAACAAGGTTATTCGCATCTCGTTGCATCGACGGCCAAAAATATCCAGCTAACTTACACTTTCGGGCCAACATCCTGGCCCCACAATGATTTCCACAAGCTCCTATGTGGATTTCTTCCAGGAGATACTCATCTTCTGCCTCGGATACACACCTCAACCATAGGCTCACGAAAGACTTTCGATAAAGGACATCGTCAAAGAATGTGTACCGTACTATTTGGAGTCGGACCTTCCTTGATTGCACCTTATCAGATGGGAGAATTCCGTCATTAAGGTAGAGGGTGATCGAGTCCATCCACGTGGCCTGCTGAGTGATCGGCTGGGCCTCCGATTCTCTGTAACTCCTTTCGGTCAATAGTTCGACTAGAACTTTCTTATTCGAGACGAAGTTCGATGCGAGCTTAGACAGTCCATCGGCCCTCTTATTTTGACTTCGGGGGACCTGCTCGATTTGAACTGTCTTGAACTTAGGTATGAGGCCTTGCACCACTGTTAGATAGTTCCTCATGGTTTCTTCCTTAGCTTCATACTCCCATTTGACATGATTTACCACTAACTGTGAGTCACTGTAAACCAGTAAATTCTCGACACCTAATCTCAAAGCAAGTTTCAGGCCTGTGATCATAGCTTCATATTCAGCCTCGTTGTTCGTTGCTTTGAAGTCAAATCGAAGGGCGTAGGGGAATTCTTCGCCTTTTGGACTAACTAGAAGGAGACCTGCCCCTGCCCCCTCCTTACTCGACGCTCCATCTACTTTGGGGGTCAAATGTTCCTCCGGACTTTGCTTATCTTGATCGAGTTGGATGGAAATCCCTTCAACTAAGAAATCTGCCAAGGCCTGAGCTTTTATCGCAGTTCGAGGAGCGAACTCGATATCGTATTGCGCCATCTCTACTACCCATTTCGCTAGTCGACCTGAAGTGTCGGGCTATGCTAAGATTTGCTTCAATGGTTGGTCAGTGACTACCATAATAGGATGGGCTTGGAAATAGGGCCTCAGCTTCCTCGACGCATGTACCAGACATAATGCTAGCTTTTCTGCTGGTGAGTAACGGATCTCGGGGCCATGTAACGCTTTACTGACAAAATAAATAGGCACCTGGCCATGTACACCTTCTCGAACTAGAACCGCACTCACTGCTTCTTCACATACCGCCAAGTAGACTAACAACCTCTCCCCTTCTCGAGGTGAAGTGAGGGTGGGTAACTCTGATAAGTAAGCTTTCAACTCCTCGAAGGTTGTCTGACATTCTTCATCCCAATGAAAAGGGCTGGCCTTACGGAGAATCTTGAAAACGGTAGTGCGCGTTGCGCGGATCTCGATAAGAACCTGTTGAGGGCGGCTATTCGACCGGTAAGCCTTTGTACTTCCTTTGTATTTCGAGGGGCAGGCATATTTTTCAAAGTGTCGATTTTGTCCGGGTTCGCTCGAATCCCGTCCTTCGAGATCATATATCCCAAAAATTTGCCCGACCTGACCCCAAAGGTACACTTCTTTGGATTTAACCTCATCTGTGTATCCCTCAACACTTCAAATACCTCTTGAGCATCTACCAAATATTTCTTCATAGACCGACTCTTGATGAGCAAGTCGTCTACGTACACTTCCATGCATCTACCAATATGTTTGGTGAAGATCTTGTTGACTGCTCTCTGATATGTAGCCCCGGCGTTTTTCAATCCGAATGGCATGGTTACATAGAAAAATGTGCCAAATTCCGTGATAAAAGCGGTTTTTTCAGCGTCCCGGGGGTCCATTAAAATTTGGTGGTATCCCTTGTACGCGTCCAAGAAACCAAACACCTCGAAATCGACGGTGGAGTCCACTAACATGTCTATTTTTGGCAATGGATAGGAGTCCTTTGGACATGCTTTGTTCAAGTCGGTGAAGTCCATGCACATATGCCAGCTGCCATCGGGTTTCTTGACCAACACTGGATTGGCCAGCCACTCTGGGTAGAATACTTCTCTTACTATCTGGGCTGATAGTAGCTTACCGACTTCCATTTCTATGGCTTCTAGTCGATCTGAGGTGAAGCTTCTCTTCTTTTTCCTAACTGGCTTCTTAGCTCGATCTATCTCGAGTTTATGGACCGCGATATCTGTAGATAATCCCGGCATGTCGTCAGCCTTCCAAGCAAAGACATCTCTGAACTCGATCAACAACTCGATTAGCGACTATTTTTCTTTGGCCGGGATCCAAATCCCGACCTGTACACACTGATCATCTTCTCCTTCCCAGAGACGAACATTCTCGACTGCGTCAATAGAGACCCAGCTCTTCTCCTCTTCTTCCTCCGGAATTAGTTCCTCGACCAAGACTTGTTGTACTGCCATTTTCCCGTTCATGACAATGGAGTTACAACTCCGCGCGGCCTCAACATCTCCCTTTACCTCATGAGAACCGTTCCTGGTAGGAAACTTCATGCTGTTGTGGAAAGTAGAGATGATAGCGCGCAGGTCGAAGAGCGTTGGTCGTCCCAAAATAACATTATAGGCAGAGGGAGCTTTGACTACCACATAGTTTAACTCAAGCGTCCTTCCTTTCTCGCCATCTCCGTCCGTTGTGAGTAACTGTATCGATCCCATAGGATGAACCGCTTGCCCTGTGAACGCAAACAAAGGAGACGCTATAGGAGCTAGGTCTTTCTCTTTTAGCTTCATCGCCTGAAAAGCTGAGTAATACAAGATGTTTACCGCACTACCGTTATCGATGCAGACTCTCGATACACGGGCTCGACTAATCACCGCTTCAATAACCAACCCTTCACTATGACTCCGAGACTTAGGGATATCATCTTGGGGTCCGTACCCGACTTCCATTGTAAATCTCAGTTGCTTACGTTCTCTCGAGCTGTCAGCTGGCTCTCGACTGGCTCGGTCTTTATCATTCTCTCCTGGCCCAAAGATCGTATTAACATAACTGTTTGGTCGATTATCGTCGTATTTATCTCGACCATAGTTATCTCTGTTATTTCTGTCACGATCTGGAGATCGATCCCGTTGAGGTGATCGATCTCTCCGTCTTTGAGCATCTCAGCCTCGACCCCTATCTTGATCAGGGTCCTTCCTTTGGTACTCTCTATGCCCATTGGGCTCATCGCACCGAGATCTATCGACCACTTCATCTAGCTTCCCTTCTTGAATGCAGATGTCCATGTCTCTTTTCAGGTCGTTACAATCCTCCGTCGTGTGACCTATATCCTCGTGAAATTCACAATATTTGCTTGAATTCCTCTTTTCTCGAGGTTTCTTCAAAGGTGGCGGTCTTTTCGCTATGTTTTTCGAGAGCATGATGGACAGCACCTCGGCTAGTGACCGATTAAGTGGGATGAAATCCTTGTCGCGTGTGGCTCCTTTCTTTCCCACGCGGTCTAAGACGGGCGTCGTTATACGGTCCCAGACTATGGGTTTACTCTCGATATCTTGTCTCTTGGATTGATTCTTGTTCGGACCCCGATTGTCCTTCTTCGAATCCATCCAGTCGGATTGGGTGTGCCTACGCACTGCCTCTTCCCCTTGCAGACGAATTTGTGCACCACGTTGACGCACTTGTCCATGGTACGAGGAACATCTCTGCTCAACTTCATATACAACTTCGTATTACGCAATCCCCCAACAAACGATGTGATCAGGAGTCGATCATCTGCATCCTTGACTTGCATGGCCTCGATATTAAATCTCTTCAGGTAATCTAGTACTGTTTCGTCCATCTGCTGTTTCATGTTCAGGAGGTGCGTGGCGCTCAAATGAAACTTTTTGTTGATGATGAACGCATCTCGAAACTTACGGGCTAGCATGGCAAAACTGGAGATCGACCCGGGTCGCAGCTTGGTAAACCATTCCCTGGCTCAACCTACGAGCAGCGTCTCAAATGCCCAACATCGCATCGCATCAGGCACGCCATCCAGCCTCATCTAAGACAGATACCTATGTAGATGGTCTTCCGGGTCGGTGGTATCATTGTAAGGCTCTATCTTTGGTATCTTAAACCCCGTAGGTTTAGGGAAACTCTCGATCTCCTTCGTGAAGGGTGACTCCAACCACAGCGAGACCTGACTTTTCCCCAGAATAACATCCAACTCCTCCCTAACGCTGTCCTCATCCATCTTCTGATGTTTCTGTTGGATCTCACGTCTCTTTCTCTCCATAGAGCTGGAGGACGTACTGACTTCGTCCCCGGGAGTTCGCTTGGGCTTTTCCACAGCATCTTTCGGACCTCCGTCTGCTTGCTTTTGCACCATAACCGCCTCTGCTATAATCCTAGACATTAACTCAAGATCCGCCCCTGCCAATTGATCCACAATCGCTTGGTGTTCCGGAGCAAGACCCTACTTTTCTTTCCGAGGATTTTCCTGGACAGGGTCCAAGACTTCCTCCTTACGCATCTAGATCTACCTGCTCGTTAATCTGGGAGCCCTGTTGATCTGTGGCTTTGGAGGCGGTCTTCCTGGTGTTTTTATCCTTGGGAGGCATCGTGATCTTGGTGTATTCAACAGTAGAAGGCCCTCCTTCTAGTGCCAATGACGATGACTAATTGCGTCACCTAGTTTGTCCGGGTCAATATGGATCTAGTGATGAACACCCAAATCCCTAATGCCTAAAGAACGAGATGGTGAGCTTTATGATTTGCGGCTGAGTCTAAGAGTTTATCTTAGATTGCCTATGTATCCTGTAATTGTCCAGGAATCAAGCCTTACGTAGTTCGTGGAGTGTGGTATTTATAATGACAACACATGCCTTAACCCTAATATTAAGTCGGTTTGAGTTATTGTCATAATTACCCTTAATGGGCCTTGACCCTTGCCCAAGTTATCATATTGTTAATGGGCCTTGACAGCTGGTGTGGACTCTGCCCTCGATGTCGACATAACCGACCGGCGGTACTCGACTCTGGGACCCCCTGTCCTACACTGCTCGATTGTCGATTATCGTGGCCCCTCAGTCCGGAACTCGATATGTATAACTTAGTACTCATTCGCACTCTGGGGACCAACTGCAAGACGACACGTGGAGGGGTGAAACCCGGTATCGTCAATGAGCTAATTAGGGTTCAATATTGACAACCCAAAAGACAAATCAAAGTGTATTTCTATATAATACTATTAACCCTTTTCTTAAAATGCAACTTAAGACATCTAGCTAGAAATCAATAGCTTATTTATCTATGAAAATTTTCAAAAGATTCATGATAATTAATTAAAAATAATGTACGTGGTTTTGGTTGTAGCATATGCTCCCGGCGTTTTATGAGAGCTGCCATGAGATGGTAAGCTTGTGGGAAAAGAGGGTTCCAAACGGAGGTTCAGCTGAGGTGGATGTGTGGAATGACATCAAATTCTTGACATGTGACGTCATTTCAAGAACATTATTTGGTAGCAATTATGAAGGTGGCAGCAGGATTTTCGAGCTCATTGAGGAACTTCATCCTTTGACTTTTGAGCTTATTCGATCCGTTTACATTCCTGGACAGTGGTTAGTTTCCTACGTTATTCTTATTGTTATTACTTCCGTCATATATATATATATATATATTAGTAGATTTATATATATTCGGTTTGGTCCGGTTTTTAAAGGTTTTTATTTTTGCAAACCAAGACCATTTAATTTCACGGTTGGGTTTTATTTGATATAAAAACCGAAAATAACCATGCATGAATAACTTTATTCCGGTTAGATCCGATTTAATTTGACCGATTGATTTGGTTTTGTGTACACCTCTATAAATAAATATAAATAGGTGGTTCAAGTGTAAAAGAATATAAGCATGTGAGGCTCGTTGTCTGGGACGAGATCACCTGTCTAAGTTGTATGTCTAATTTCGGTGTCTAAGTAAAAACTACGTCGTTTCATGTGTATTTGATTTTTCAAAGAAATAAGAAAAAACAAAACATAAAAATCAAATACACATAAAACGACGTAGTTTTTACTTAGACACCGAAATTAGACACACAATTTAGACAGATGATCTCATCCATGTCTGTCATTTGAACATGTTACGTGAAAATTGTTATACAGTTTCGTGTATTATATTTTCTTAAAGAAATATTTGTGTATCATTAATGATGCATTTATCACTTTTTTTCTTAACATGATGATTTTTATCACAATACATACATCCAAAAGTCACATGAAAAAATTGAATAGATTATAGAAATTGGAAAAAATGGTAATATATCCACTACACATAGTATGTAGTGGATATATACTACACACATCTTATACATGTCAACATTGTACATGGGCTACTGGGTTAGATACTTGAGAGTTTGTGTGTGTGTGTGTGTGGTGTTAATATGACACATTACATAATCAAGAATCGGTATTTGTAGTATGACATAGTAATCGGTATGTGATCAACTATTTTTTTGGCTTTATTATTAAAAAGGATAAATTAAAAATTAGAAATATCCTTTAAAAAAAATTAGAAATATATTTATAGGACTTTGGATTTTTTTATAGGGTAAAAAAGACAAGTATTTATTTCACTATAATTTAAATTATTTCTTATTTAATTACAAAAATGAGTATATCTTTTGATCTGAACGTCAGAAAAGCATAATTCTTTCATCATATTTTTACTTTTTTTCATTCTCTTTATTTAGACATCTCATTTGATATTTTTTCGATGTCATTTCGAGGTCATTTTCATTTAAAACAATGAAATAATGGATTTGAAGTCAATTCCATTCTACCGAACTGTGGATTTGGAGTAGAATTGTCCTTATCACCCAATTTGTATTTCTACTGTCTTGATTCATGTTTCCCTCTTATTTGTCCTTTAAAACCACTCCCCTTTTAATTATTACAAATGAAAGGAATAACACGGTAACTATTTACAACCACACAAAAACACTATAACTATTCTAATACTTTATATCAAATTCTGATATGTTATGCAAAAAATCTAATATTGTATGTTAGGATAAAAGAATAAGTTGTTGGCAATACTCGGCCCCAAAGGGAAGCAATTGTTTGATGAGATTAATTGAAATAAGATCGAAATTGATATAACAAAGTGGGGATTTATCTTATGCCCAAAGGTACAGATGGTCTATTTTTATTTTAATTGATTCTCCAGTCTTATTACTTTCGAAAGTAAATTCTATGTAGTGTCTACGGCCACTGGCCAAAGGAAGGTTTTGAATTTACTATGTGAGAATTAACATTTGTTGATTCTCTCTGAGTTGTCCTCAATGATACAAAACTAAAGGCATTCCGTACATAACACATACTGAAGTTAGGTTATAATTGTTGGTTTATATATCAATTTGGATAACTATTAAAATGATTTCCTTAATGTCTCTGGCGATTTCAATTTATGATAGTGTAATTAAATACACTCTTCATGTTTGAAAGTGTTCACAATTGTTTTATGGACACATAAAGACAAGTGGTCTATATAGTATTTCATCAATTGTATCTAAACGCGAGAAGTTGAATTTTGAGACATATAAAGAATATCATTTGTTTCATTTTTTTACACGTGAAGGTAATTGTGTCCTAGTAACTAAATGCAATAATAATTGGCGTTTACTTTTGTTAAGGACCTTAAAGTTAGCTACCTCATTAGTATGTAAATTACTATATTGTTGATCTCATATTGATATTGGTTTCATTCGATTGTGATACAATGTGAAGTGCTTTCGACCTCTACTTCACATAATCTCTTAAAATAGATTGGATATAACTATAAAGCTAGCATTAGGATGTTGGACACTTAGTAAAAGTCCTATGCCCGGTTTAAGATTTTAAAATCTATCTTTTGTTGAGCTTGATGGCATGCTAAATTATATCTAACTTACATAAAATAAGTGACATCAAGGTAAATTTCACAGTTTCGACATATGAAATTACAATATACTTCTTTAAATAAAACTTGAATTGTGGTGAGACTTGGAGCTTAACGTATTTATCAACACTATCTGAGTTTTTGGGGTTTGTATAATGATACAACAAACCATTAAGTCCACACACATTGTCGAATTATCGTTTGAGGTCATATTAACATAATTGTCTTAGTTCTTATTTTCGATGGATTGGGAATTTGTCTCAAATTTTGATATCATCCATTTTGATGCCTTCTTATCCTTATTGAAACTTATATTGTCCACAAAGCTTCTATAATCAAGGATAAAGAAAGCTCAATTTGAAAGTGTAGAGCAAAGGACACGTTATAATGGGAAAATACGTCATTTTCTCCTTAGATGTTCCAATCACAATGTATGCAACACCGTGTGATTGAGTGGGAGAAACTTATCGAAAATGGCATTTATTAGTATTCAATAAAGTTAAAATCTATTTAATTAGACACAATGTAAGAATGTTTAGTTTTCCTCTAGGTTGTCATATTTACAATATTATGCTACGGAAAGAATTATTTTGAAATATTACACATCCAAATTTGTCCTTATTTTGATAGGAGTTCGTAACTCTTGATATAGTTTTTGGGCAAATAAAGTGTTCATATGTTGTAAGTTATCCCCTCATCGTTATATCAATTTCCATCTTATTTCAATTAATCTGATCAAACAATTGCTTCCCTTTGGGGCCGAGCATTGGCAATAAATCTAATAAGTTATCCCACTCGATGTTTTAGGCCAGCTTAGTTCTCTTCACATGTTAGTGTATCAGTCAAATATTGGTCTAGTAGTTAATATATAGTTTATAAATATTTGTACTGTTTTGGGGCCAAGTATAAAAGGGCTTCCACCTTGTAATTGTAAAGCATCAGAAAACAAAAAATATCAATAAAATGCTACCCCTTTTTATTTACTGTTGATTGTCGAAGAACCCTAGCTTCTTTTCCTTTTGATCGAATTGCATCTAGATCCAATTTCCACAAGGCATCAGAGCGGAATTGAGACATCGATCCGGTTCCTTACCTTCGCTGATTGTTTTTATCACAGTTGTTGTCCGTTACCTTCTTCGATTGAGATCGACGATGGCGGACGAGAGACGGTTCAGAGGCATCGGCAATTTAGAGGCGTCGAGTCCATATTACCTTCACCCAAACGAGAGTCCAGGACTGATTCTCACAGATCCACCACTAGACGGGAAAAACTATCACTCATGGAGCAGAGCCATGAGGATGGGACTCATTATGAAGAACAAACAGGGTTTGTGGATGGATCCAAGGACGGAGCTAGGATTTTAACTTGGGGTGGACTAATGGACTATATCGAGTTCGTCGGGTGTGCTGGATTAAGAATATTTTATAGATCCGACTAGAGTACACATATTTTCGTAATATTTTTTCGTCCGGGTGGGCACTAGCTCCGTCCTTGGATGGATCCATTCCTGAACCTACAAATGACCAGAGAATGTTAGCGAGATGGGAGCAATGCGACATCACAGTGATGTCGTTTGAAGTTTATTTTATTATTCTTTTAAAACAAAAATTCGTGGGTTAATATAAAATAAAATAAAATAAACCTGGTGTGAATTTGTATAAAAGTGGACCGTTGGACCAAGGGTTAAACAATTGAAAATAGTTGTGCTTTAGATGTATATGTTTCAGATGAAAATCGTTCTGAACATGTGCTTCACGACTCCAAGAAAAGGAACTGAAATGCAACCACTCCCTCATGCTCATTAGTACATTACTGTCGACGTAGCCGTCTATATACGTACGGGCACAACCGTTGTATCGTCGATCACAACATAAGTGACACAACGGTTATCTCTACACCGGTTTACATTATTATCAATCTAGATTCTAGACCTGTCGTTATATATATATATATGACCGTTGTTTTACTTTGTCGTGATCAACACAACGATTGTGCCCGTAATTATAACAAGTGACGTCACAACGTACGTGTCGTGCCCTATGTCATTACTCCTATATATACTAGCCTACAAGCTGCTTCACTCGTTGCAAAACTCGCCTTCTTTCTTTCTTTCTTTCTTTTGCAAAACTCCAGGCCTCTTCTATACTAATTGAAAATAACGAAAATGAATATCTTCATGTCATTTGTTTTCTACAGCTTCATTGCTTTCTTCATATATAACGTATATAGAGTCTTGGATTGGGTATGGTTTAGGCCAAAGAAGCTGGAAAGACGTTTAAGGGAGCAAGGTTTCAAGGGTAACCCCTATAGAATGATCCGTGGAGATCAATACGAAAGTGCAAATATGATTAAGGAAGCTATGTCCAAACCTATTTCTATTGGAGATGATGTCCGTAGACGTACCATACCCCACGTCCTCAAAACTATTGACATTTATGGTATAATACTTGATTTGAGCCTATATTTTCGTCGTGATTTTATCATTCATTCATAAAATGAACAATGAGTATATAATTATTATTTATGCATGAGGTTTCATTAAATTGGCTATAAAGCCTATAATTATATACATACATAAAATGAACAATGAGTATATAATAGAAGATCATATATTAAGGGGTTCTATTGGCACCCCATATTTACTACTTGCACCCACTTACTACTTGTACCACAAAATTTTAATTTTGGCACTACACGATTATTTTGATTATTTTTATACTTCTCACACTACACAATTAATTAAAAAAAACTACTACTTTCACCACAACTTATAAAAAATTCAAACTAGTCCCCCCAAAAATTCACCCCCCTCATTTTTTCCAGCCACCACCGTCCACCACTTTCCTCCTTCCCCAGCCACCCCAACTCTCTCAGCCGCCCCTTCCCTCTTCCCCCACCTGCAAAATCATCTCCACCTTCACCGGCCGCCACTACCATTCCCACCCCCACCAAGAACCAACTGCCACTGTATTTTCCTCCCCACCATCAACCACCACCACCAACCACCGCTATCTCCATACCCACCGCCAATCAACCATCTCCATTATCACCCTCTTCTTCTAACACCCATCTTCTCAAAACCCACCCATTTTCACTAGCCCCTTCTCACCAATAGATCCCACCACTGCCGCCACCACCATCTTCCTTCATACCTCCATTTTCAAAATATTAGGTTCACAAAAAAGAAAAACGTGGGTTCAAAAAATTTGTAGAATTTGAAGATGAATGTCCGGCCGCTATCTTCCCACCACCACCATCGTCTTCCTCCATACCCCCATTTTCGAAGGTTCAACCAAAAAAAACGCAGGTTCAGCAGGCCTTTTCAAGAAAAGAAAAAAAAAATGCAGAGCTGCGATTTGGGGGCTCGATTCGCTGTGATTTGGGAAGAAGATTTGCGATTTGGGCTGCTATTTTGGGGTTTGATTTTGCTACGATTTGGGGGCTCGATTCGCTGCGATTTGGGAAGAGAAGATTTTCGATTTGGGGTGGTTGAGGGAGGAAGAAGGGGGTGGCTGTTTTTCAGAGAAGGAAGGGGCGGCGGCTGGAAGGTGGGGGTGTGAAAAGCGTAGAAGAGGGAAGAGGGGCGGGTTTAGGGTGGCGGTTTGATGGTGGTTGGTGGTTTTGGGTGACGGGTTTGGGGGTTTTGGGTGGCGGGTGGATGGTGGTTGGTGGTGGGAAGAAGATGGTGATATTGGGAAGAAGATGGTGTAGTTATTTAAGTTTAAAAAAGTCTAGGGACTAAAGTGTTTTTTTTATTTTTGTGTAGTGTAATAAGTAAATTGGGGGTGTGTAGAAGTAAAAAAATAAAAATCAAATAATGGGTGCAGGTAGTAATAAGGGGGGTGCCTTTAGAACCTCCCTATATTAATTATGTATATGTTGTGTCACCTCTTAAAAAGTGTATGTTGGGTTAAAGTTGTTATTTGTCCCATGTTGAGAATTTTTTATCGTTTCATTCATATATTAAGAAGTTTATCGCCTTTCATTTTTGGGGTTTATGTCCCTCTTCCTTTATGTTGCGGGCTTTCGTCCCTGTTCTCAGCTTCTGTTACCACATGGTAAGTGCGTTAAGGTTTGAGATCTTTATTTTATATATTGTTGAACCTATATTTTTTTTATCACTTCCGAACCACTCAGTTCTATTGGTTATTTCATTAAGATACTCTATGAAATCCTATCACCGCATACGTTAAGGTTATGTAGAGAAGGAAATAAGCATTTAGTCCAATTGAATCTCTTTTTCGGGGTAACAAGGACATTTTCTATTCCACCCGATTTTACATTCTCTCACCTGCTCAATTACAAATAGGAACATTTCTTCCGATCTAAGCGTCAAAAGATAATAATTCTTTCAGCATATTCTTACCTTTTTTCATCTCCTCTATATTTTGACATTCTATTTGATATTTTTCCGATGTCTTTTTCGAGGTCATTTTCGTAAAAAATAACAAAATAGTAGAATAGTTGAACAATGGATTTGAGATTTTTTCCAATATAAAACATTGAAGCGAACAATGAATTTGGGACAACGAAGTGAATTTATCCTTATCACCCATTTTTTCCGCTGTCCTTATTCCTATTTTCCCTCATTTTTATCATTTTTTCTCACCCTCCATATATATTATATATTATTCAACCTATATATTTTCATCAATTCCAATAGGACTTAATTCAATTGGATCTATTGGTTATTTCACTGAGATACCCAAGGGAATCCATCCTTATTTTATATGTTATTTTTTAAGAGTTTATTTTATATGTTGTTGAATCTACTTTTAGAGCAATAATACGGGCACAACGAGTGACATACGGTGATCTGTATCGTTGATAATAATGTGTCTAAATTGAATAGATGTAAATCTAACTTGATCAACGGTACAGATTATCGTTGCGTCACTCATTCTGGTACAACCGTTATACCGTTATCATTACTCCTGTATGTAAGCTTTTCACGTGCCATAACTTCCGATTCGACTCAGTTCTATTGGTTATTGTTTCTTTTATAAAGATAAAATCTATTGCAGCATGAAATTGTGGGCACAAATCTTAGAATGGGGCCGGTAATATAAATGGGAAAATATTGTTTCATGCAATACACCTAACAATCACAATCTAATGATTTATGGACTTCAATCTGACCTCGACCAATAATTTTACGAGCACCACATAGCTTAATTAAAGTTGGTTTTTGCTTTTGTTTTGATGTTTGCTGTTATTAGGAAAAATACTTGTGTGGAGAGAAGATTTTGAGGTGAAGTGACGAGTGAAACGATCAGAACCACACAATTTAAATACAGGATGAAACTGTGTGGTTCATAATGAACTACACGGTTTCTCCACACGTGTGAAAACACCACACAAGTATTTCTCGTTAACTAGAATAGATTTTGGGTGGAATTGGGTCGGCAACCGTCCCATAACCCTCTTATCTGATTTATTGTTTCGATAAATTCAAGAAATTGTTTTTTCTTTTCCCTATCTTGTACCCGAAAAGTGTCTGGGCCAGACAATTAGGATTTTGGGATCCCTCGGATAGAGAGAACATTATCAAAAATACCCTTTTAGTTTTTTAATACAATTTATTAAAAAAATTACATAAACATTACATCTTATAAATTAAAATGTATGTCGAAAGGGGCTGAAAAGCTAGTTTTTTTTCTTCAAGTTAGACGCCTACTCTGAAGATGAAAAATCAGTTGTATTTGACTTGATTTGTGGCCGTGTGAAAATCAAATTGAATAATATCAATTCATAAAAATACATATAGACAACGATCACTTATAAAACTTTTGATTAAGTAAAGTAAATTAACAGTAAGTTGAGAAATAAACATGACTTATTTGAAATAAGTAGTTTTTCAAGGTCTGTGTTTTAAGTTTTAAAAAAAGAGAGGAATTACTCGTTTTGGCTCGTCAATATTGCTTTAAGAAATTTTGAAAGCAAAAAACTATAGCGAATTCAAAGTTGAGAAAAGATATTGTACATGTGAAAAATGGTGTTGGTGAAGTTGTTGATTTGTATAAGACAATAATAAATGGGCAATTTAGAAGATAATGACACTATTTATAAAATAAAAAAAATTATAAAATTTATTATTATTTTAATTCGGAACTCGCGAGTCGGGATTTCCGTCGTATGTATGACTTGTGCCCGAATGTTGCCCAACTACAGTCGGTAAGGAATAATTCCGGGAAGTTCGGGACGGGATTTGGTTGGAAGTCGGCCAAGATCGGGATTTCGGGAATTTTTTCTAGCACTAGTCTTTGATAATGAGTGACGTGTCTTTGATACATGTATACAAAAAGATATATGTATGCAAATAAATTTTCTTTTACCCACGTATAAATTTTAAGCAAGTTACAAACAAGAAACCGAATATAAAGGTAAGGAGTTTCTACTACTCTAGTTGAACATCATTTTATCATATTTGATACAATGAAGATTATGAGTTTTATATTCAAGTCTTTACTTATAAATCGTATATTTTAAACTTAAATTTGGCATTTTTTTCTTCTGCTATATATGTATAGATATCGATTATTCGACGAATGAAAATATGCAGGGAAGGATTCATTCATGTGGGTTGGAAGAATACCAAGAGTGAACATAACCGACCCGGAACTGATAAGAGAAGTGTTGACAAAGAACTCAAGGTTTCATACAAATCATGCTGATATGAACCCCCTCACTAAGTTCCTCTTCTCTGGTATTGGAAGCATGAATGGCGAACCCTGGGCTAAACGCAGAAAGATCGTCAAATCTGCCTTCCACTTTGATAAGCTTAAGGTGTTTTTAACGAACTCTCTATTTTATCATTTTAAATATATGTTATTCTCTTTTTACATATATAATGCGAGAGGTATAAAAGAAACTTTACGGAATCTAGATATATATATATATATATATATATATATATATATATATATATATATATATATATAATGCAGTAGATGTAAAAAAAAAATTCACAATACCTGTATTTTACTAATAAAAAAAATAAAGTATCTACTGTAGTGTTATTTTTTAATAAATCTGAATGTTTAAATCTCTAAAATTAATGTTTTTAAAATATCTACTACAAAGGCTCTTAGGTAGAACAAATTATTTTTTTCCTCCAAATTAATGGAAATGAAACAATTTGTCAATATTCAATGGAAATATCCATAATTGGTAGTAAGAAAAATCATGTGCATCCCCTGGATATGGCCTAGTGGTGAGCGGGTGAGGTGGTGTAGTACCTTGCTATATCTAAAGCCGGAGGGTGGGGGTTCGAGTCCAGTAAAGGGCCGGCCCCTTTCGGTAAGAGATATCTAATGCAAAGCCTCGTCCCTGAGCTGCTAGGTCCCATGATTAACCTCTCATCGCATTCCTGTGGGATCGGAGGCGAGGGATCCGCCACGAAATATTTTTCAAACATATTTTTCAAATGTTATTATTTTGAAGCATATCACATCAATACAACAGTTTGAAGCATATTTTTTCATCGTTTCCTAAAAATAGATAAACCAATAAAGAGGTCATTTTTTTCATCTCTCAATTCAAAAACCTCTACAACATCCATATCCTTATCCCTATAACATTTCAAATATTATTAAATAATACATATTTTATCTCACAACCCTATTCATACACATTAAATATTTATTATTTCACTCCAGCAGCATCCCTATCCCTATCCCTATAATTTTTAATAACTAAATATGTTTAGGGACGTGAATAGTGCATCCCCACAAGTAGGGATGCACTGTTCATATCCCTAAAAATAAGTAGGGATATGAACTCTGTTGTGGGAGCTATTTGGGATAAACTCTATTTTTTATCTTTATTTTAGAGATAGGGCACCATATAGGGCTTCTGTTACGAATGCCCTTATTACTCTTAGAATGGTCTTGCTATTTTCAAAATTCCTTGTTATAAATCTTTTTATTGGTTGGAAAAGTATGAGCTAGTTTATGTTCAATGACAACCCTAAAGACAAATCAAAGTGTCTTTTCATATACCATTAACCCTTTTTAAGACAAATAGAAATCAATACTTTCTCCGTTTTTATTTAACCGGGCCGGCCCACCTATTTGGCGGGTCAAGCAGCGTCGAAGGCCCAACCGTCAGGACGGGCCCGCAGTTACATATATCGCAAAAAAATCATTTAGATTCAATTACAACCAACCTAATATAATGTTTTAAAAAATTAAATTAATTGATAAAGGCTCAAATTATAGACCCACTAATATAATGTGTTGAAAATCTCAAATGCATCAATTCGAATTTCATAGTTGCATCTGTTCAACTAGGAGTGTTTAGCTTTAGGGTTTAGGGTTTACAGTTCAGATTTTACATTATTGAATTTGAATTCGCATCTACAGATTTTAGAAAAGCGATGTTGAAGTAATATTTTGTAAGTATTTTTCAAAAAAAAAAACCTTCGAACTAAAAGGCCCATTTCGGCAAAGTCGTCGAATGCCCAAAAAATTCCAGGACCGGCTCTGTATTTAACTGTCACATTAGTCAAAATGACACAAATTAAAGAGATGAGTTAATAATTTGATTTTAGCAACAAAACGACAATAACGCACATTGAATATAATTAATTCAATATTTTTTTCGATGTCGCATCCATAAATAAATAAAGATAGATTTAAAAAAGAATAATAAATGATGTTTTGAAAATTTAATTACGGCGTATGACAAGAAATATATTTTTGGACAACTACAATAGTTGAATAGAAACGGTGAGAATTTTTTTTAATGAAAATTTTCAAAAGATTCATGATAATTAATTAAAAATAATGTACGTGGTTTTGGTTGTAGCATATGCTCCCGGCGTTTTATGAGAGCTGCCATGAGATGGTAAGCTTGTGGGAAAAGAGGGTTCCAAACGGAGGTTCAGCTGAGGTGGATGTGTGGAATGACATCAAATTCTTGACAGGTGACGTCATTTCAAGAACATTATTTGGTAGCAATTATGAAGGTGGCAGCAGGATTTTCGAGCTCATTGAGGAACTTCATCCTTTGACTTTTGAGCTTATTCGATCCGTTTACATTCCTGGACAGTGGTTAGTTTCCTACATTATTCTTATTGTTATCATAACAAATTTTCATTATATATATATATATATATATATATATATATATATATATATATATATATATATATATATATATATATATATATTTGTTATTTTATTGATCAGGATGTATTTCTATTTATTATTGTTAGGAATTTTCATCACAATCAAAGATATAATATTGCATAGGATATCTGTAAGTGATGCACCGTCGGAATTTCAACAATGTGGTAATTGTGGCCTTAAAATAAATAGCACAAAAATATTTTTAAAAAAATGGTGAAAAGAGTTGTCATTTTCTTTTTGAATATAGATTGTAGTATAAGTGCATAAAAAAAAGTAGATGTGACCGACAAGATATTGGTCTCGTGGTAATTACTGTAGTCTTTAACATGAATGTTTCGTGTTCGTCTTTAGTGAAGACAAAAAGGTGTGTGGACGTATATTTCATATCCGTTTTAGAATTATTTGAGCGTTGTTTTAGTGGTTTTCATCAGGTGTAGCATTCTTTGAGCGTTGTTTTAGTGGTTTTCATCAGGGGTTAACATGTCTATCCAGTGGGATGATCAGGTTTCGAATCCCGCTTGGGGTCTATAAATATTTGTTTGTTTATATTTGATGAAGTTTAATTTCTAAAATATTTATCGGATATTATTTACTCTTACGTGTCATTCATGGAATAACGTAAAGTTTGAAAATTTATTAAAGTGAATGAGGAATGAGAAATGATAGAAGAACAACGAAACTACACAACGAATTGCACAACGGTGATCTACACCATTGGCTTTTATGGCAATTATATTGATTGATTTAGGTCTCACAATAATCAATGGTGTTGATCGCTGTTGAGTCGATTCGTTGTGTAATTTCGTTGTGCCTCTATCATTACTCATGATGAATTACGGTAGTAGGAATACAAAATTAGGATACGACTTCTCCCCAAAAAAAAAAAAAAAAAAAAAAAAAAAGAAAAAGAAAGAGGACATAATTTTGACAAACAATTACTCAATCCGCACTGTAAGTCATTTTTCACAGCAATTAAGAAAATGGTAGAATGACATAATTTTAAGAAAAAATGTCTAAAATTTAACTATTATTAATGAATGGTTATAAGGCTTTGAAAAGTAGCTAAATTGTCTATGACACTTGGTACTGGCGGAACAAATTGCTTCACTCTCCAGATATTGTCTACCCACCCACACACGTGTTTATTTCTAATGCTGTTAAACGCTCTAAAAATCTAAAACTAGCCTGAGCGATAGAAATAGAATAGTATTTCTTTATAACACTGTGGATTTGCCCTCAATTTTTAATAAATATTCTCTTTTCAAAACAAAAAAAATAGTTGACTTGTTCATAAATTAGTGGTAAGATAGATAAAAATAAAAATAAAAATATCCCATTGGTAATATAGAATGATTTATATTCAGGAACAAAAAAATGTGACCTATATTCTAGGACGAAGAAGCATTATATATTTAGGCATATCCTTTCAAACTTACGAGGCAAGCTTAATCCTAACAAATGTGTCTATTTAATTGGATCATCGGATACACATGGTAAATACTACATCCGTCCCATAATATAAGGCGTTTTGGTTTGTCTTTTTAGATTTATTCTATACTATAATACTATCTCACATATATCCCGATACAATATTTAATTTTATTTTTTCATATATACCCACATATATCCCAATACAATATTTAATGTTATTTTTTACATATACCCTTATTGACTCATCTTCATTAATGCCTTCAAAAGATGCTACTCACTCTGTTCCTATTTTACTGTCGTAGTTGTTAAAAATAAAAATTATTTTTTATCTGGCGTAGTTATATTTTTTAAAGCATTATTTATTTTATTTTTCTACTTCTATATACCCTTATTTATTGATGGGTGAGAGACTGAAAACAAAATTGTATTAATTATATTTAACGGGTGTTATTGTCATTTTGATATATATTAAATCAAAACATTAACTTTCCTCTTTACTATGTATGTTTTTGACAATTGCGACAGTTAAATAAAAACGGAGGGAAATTGAATCATTTACTATATTTCATAATTTGTGTGCATGAGGCCAAAAAAGCCATTACGTTTTTAAGGAACCTTTCATATCATATTGTATTGTCGGCGGAGAAGCCCTATTTTTATTATCCAATTATTGGCTGAATTAATTACAAGAATTCTGGTAGAGGTATATTGTTCTTTTAACATTAATTGGATAGGTAAGTATAGAGTTTTAAAAAAAAAAAAAAAGTGATTTTATGGAAGTAAAACTGGACTCACATGCATTAATCTAGCTAGAGTAACATATGTTTCTTAAGAATCTAAACAAAGATTAAATGTGATGATGTAGGTTACTCCCAACAAAGATAAACAGAAGGATGAAGGCAATTGACAAAGAAATAAAAGAGTTGGCCATGGAAATTATAAATAAAAAACTCAAGGCAAAACAAATGGGAGAAACACAGCAGGATGATGACCTTCTGAGCATATTATTACAAAGCAATGAGGATGAAATAAAACTACAGGGTAAAGATTATGGGTTGACTCTACATGACATTATTGGTGAAATCAGACTGTTCTATTTCGCAGGTCAAGATACTACTTCTACTTTGATCCTTTGGACTATGGTACTTTTAAGCAGATTTCCCGAGTGGCAAAATCGAGCTCGAGATGAAGTTTTGCAAGTTTTTGGTGATTCAAAACCAACCTATGATGGTATCAGCCAGCTCAAAGTTGTAAGTTTTATACTCCCGGCACAACACGCTTTTACACTCTAAGTCTTGATTATAGTGGTATCGGACTACATGTCCTGAATGCACTCACTGGCGGACTTATATATACCAGAGATCCAGCATGTCCTGAATGCACTCACTGGCGGACTTATATATACCAGAGATCCAGCGTCTGCCACCGCCTGAATGTTTACATACAGTATTGAATGCTTACCAAGATTTTATCATCTCATCTCATGACATGGTTTTTTATTTTTGGGACAGGTGACAATGATCTTATACGAAGTTTTAAGGATATATAATCCAGTTCCAGATATAACTCGAGTGGCCATTGAAGACACAGAAATAGGCAAGTTCAACATTCCAGCCGGGGTACAAATCATGCTGCCACAACCAGTCCTACACCTTGACCCGGAGATATGGGGTGACGACGCAGCAGAGTTTAAACCAGAAAGGTTTTCTGAAGGAATCTTGAAAGCAGCCAAGACTCAAGGTGCATTTTTCCCTTTTGGGTTTGGACCAAAGATGTGCCTTGGTCAGAACTTTGCCTACTTAGAAGCTAAGATGGCCTTTGCAGTCATTTTACCTCGCTTCTCCTTTGAGCTTTCACCATCTTACATCCATGCTCCATATAGTCTCATCACCATGCAACCACAACACGGTGCTCATTTGATCCTGCACAAACTTTAAGTGCCAAAAAGAAAAACACTAGATTGATACCTTCACAAAAACTTATGGCTCTAAAGTTGGGGAGGTATCGATTCAGTGAAAAACGTCGATACTGAGGGTCGACAATTGTCCACTATTGCGTGTTCATATGTTATCAAATTCAATAAAGTACGATTTACACTGTCGCATAGCTACTCGACGCAAGTTCACTTGCATCGAGGGTTGCAGTGTGACATTATATATTGAAAATCTCCCCCTTTATTTATGTTTAATTATGATGTCTTCATGATTGCGTGTCTGTAAATAAAAAACATGTCTCTTGTGTGGCATGTCACTCCATCATTTATTTATTTGATATTGTTTATGTAATGTAATTTTCCTTGTTGTCGAGGTGGTGATATTTTCTTATCTATGAATTTATTTATTTGGCATATAATGTCGTTACTAAATTTATCAAGGGAAACTTGAAAAAATATGCTTAAAAGATAAACATTTGTATGATATACCTCAAAATAATAACATTTGAAAAATATGCCTGAAAAGTATTTCGTTACGTATTCGCTACCGAATTGCTACGTAATCGCTACGAATTACTTTACAGGCATATTTTTCAAATGTTATCTTTTGAGGCATACCACACAGATATTTATCTTTTTAAGCATATTTTTTCAAGTTTCCCATTTATCAAATACCCCTACCGGAATGGTTGTGTTTAATTACAAGGAGGCCGTTGAAATCAAAATGATGAGAGTAATAACGGACAGGATACATGCAAAGATTCAAACAAAGACTCAAACAATTCAGACAGCCTCCACACCAAATAATTCAAACGATTCATGTCCGGAAATTGAAGAAAAATCAGAATTCAAATAAATCAAAGTCAAGGATAATTACAAGAATCAAAGGGGTTTCAAATATAAAATCAAATTCAAGATAAATGGGAGATACGGAAGAAGCCTTACTACCATAGATTCATTCAAAGGACGCAGTAGAGTCCCTTTGCAACTAAAGACTATGGTCATTTGTGACTTGAAATAGTGATAATCCGATTTGATGTATTTATCTCATAGCGGAAGATTTATCTCTGAAATTCAAACAAATCAGTTAGGGTTCGGAGTAGAGTTTTTGTACTATAAAAAAGGGGTTATGTTGTACTCAGAAAATCAAGCAAAATAGAAAAGCTTCAATGAAAATTCATACTTTATTTTCCAGAAAATCGTCTTCTTTACTTTACTTTTACAGAAAGTGTGCGTGTGTTTGTGTTTTTTTCTACATGGTATCAAAGCATGTTCCAGCGTCACAGCAGCTGGCAGATATATATATTTACTAAGGCTTTACCCAAGGTTCCATTTGAATTCCTTCGGCACAAACTCGGCCTTAAGCCCCAGCCTCGTTTGAGGGAGGGGGGGGGGGGGGGGGGGGAAAACGGACGGGGAATCGACAAAGATTCAAATAAAGACTCAAACAATTCAGATAGCCTCCACACCAAATAATTCAAACGATTCATGTCCGGATAATTGAAGAAAAATCAGAATTCAAATAAATCAAAGTCAAGGATAATTGCAGGAATCAAAGGGGTTTCAAATATAATTTCAAATACAAGATAAAGGGGAGATAAGGAAGAAGACTTACTACCACAGATTCATTCAAAGACGCGGTAGAGTCCCTTTGCAACTGGAGACTATGGTCATTTTTGACTTGAAATAGTGATAATCCGACTTGATGTATTTATCTCATAGCTGGAAGATTTATCTCTGAAATTCAAACAAATCAGTTAGGGATCGGAGTAGAGTTTTTGTACTATAAAAAAGGGGTTATGTTGTACTCAGAAAATCAAGCAAAACAGAAAAGCTTCAATAAAAATTCATACTTTATTTTCCAGAAAATCGTCTTCTTTACTTTACTTTTACAGAAAGTGTGCGTGTGTTTGTGTTTTTTCTACAAGCATGTTCCAGCGTCACAGCAGCTGGCAGATATATTTACTAAGGCTTTACCCAAGGTTCCATTTGAATTCCTTCGGCACAAACTCGGCCTTAAGCCCCAGCCTCGTTTGAGGGGGGGGGGGGGGGGGGGTAATAACGGACATGAATCAGATAAATACTCAATCAATTCAGACAGCCTCCACACCAAATAATTCAAACGATTCATGTCCGGATAATTGAAGAAAAATCAGAATTCAAATAAATCAAAGTCAAGGATAATTGCACGAATCAAAGGGGTTTCAAATATAATTTCAAATACAAGGTAAATGGGAGATAAGGAAGAAGCCTTACTACCATGGATTCATTCAAAGGATGCAGTAGAGTCCCTTTGCAACTGGAGACTATGGCCATTTGTGACTTGAAATAATGATAATCCGATTTGATGTATTTATCTCATAGCTGGAAGATTTATCTCTGAAATTCAAACAAATCAGTTAAGGTTCGGAGTAGAGTTTTTGTACTATAAAAAAAGGGGTTATGTTGTACTCAGAAAATCAAGCAAAACAGAAAAGCTTCAATAAAAATTCATACTTTATTTTCCAGAAAATCGTCTTCTTTACTTTACTTTACTTTTACAGAAAGTGTGCGTGTGTTTGTGTTTTTTCTACATGGTATCAAAGCATGTTCCAGCGTCACAACAGCTGGCAGATATATTTACTAAGGCTTTACCCAAGGTTCCATTTGAATTCCTTCGGCACAAACTCGGCCTTAAGCCCCAGCCTCGTTTAAGGGGGGGGGGGGGGGGGGGGGGGTAATAACGGACAGGAATCAGACAAAGATTCAGATATAGACTCAAACAATTCGGACAGCCTCCACATCAAATAATTCAAACGATTCATGTCCGGATAATTGAAGAAAAATCAGAATTCAAATAAATCAAAGTCAAGGATAATTCAGGAATCAAAGGGGTTTCAAATATAATTTCAAATACAAGATAAATGGGAGATAAGGAAGAAGACTTACTGCCACAGATTCATTCAAAGGACGCAGTAGAGTCCCTTTGCAACTGGAGACTATGGCCATTTGTGACTTGAAATAATGATAATCCGATTTGATGTATTTATCTCATAGCTGGAAGATTTATCTCTGAAATTCAAACAAATCAGTTAGGGTTCGGAGTAGAGTTTTTGTACTATAAAAAAGGGGTTATGTTATACTCAGAAAATCAAGCAAAACAGAAAAGCTTCAATAAAAATTCATACTTTATTTTCCAGAAAATCGTCTTCTTTACTTTACTTTTACAGAAAGTGTGCGCGTGTTTGTGTTTTTTGTGCAGAGAGAACTTTCAAATTGTGTAATTATCGTAACAAGTAACGCAGTTTACGTTAACATCAATAATCCTAGTGTGATTTATATCAATAAAAAAGTGTATTATATAACGATCAATCACATAAATCTTTTTTATAAAAAAAAAAGAAGACATAAATGTATGTTTGTTGATGGTTATATACAAATATTATAGCCGTAGCATATATTTCCGAATCGAGAAATGATAGAGTTACAACGAAAATACACAACAATATGTCACAACAATGATCTACACCATTGATTATTGTTAGATCTATATTGATTAATCTTGGTCCCATAATAATCAATGGTGTAGATCATTGTTGTGGAATATTGTTGTGTATTTTCGTTGTGACTCTATCACTCCTCTTACGAATATTAATTACTGAATAGAGAAATGATACAACCACAACGAAAATACACAACCAATTGACACAACAATAATCTACACCATTCATTTTTATGACATCCATATTGATTGATCTAGGACCCACAATAATCAATAGTGTAGATCATTGTTATGTTAATTGGTTGTGTATTTTCGTTGTGTCTGTATCATTGCTCTACCGAATAAATCTTGTTAAATGTAATCGCTAATGTATAGTAAGAATCCAAGCATCTTGTGCAATAGAATTGATTTTGTTAGCAAAAAATACACCGTGGAGACTCTTTAGTAAAGAGTTTCACTTGCATCAAATAAAAGCATGTCATGTGATATTAATTAAATACATTATAAATAAAATAAGAAACAAAGTAAGCAATAATAAACACATCAAGTACATGCAACATGTCGTGCTTACATTGGATGCAAATGAAACTCTCTAGGAAAAAATTTCTGCGGTAGAATTTTCGTTTGTTAGCACTGTCGGAAATATTATTATTACAATAAAATGGTCACAAGATCGAATTTGATGAAACACGTTACTTTTTAAATTAAAACATGTCCCGTAAAGAATTGACCCAAATAAAAGAAGAAGCGGATCGATTATCCATATTATTCCAGCCCAACTACTGACCCATTTAATTGAGCTAAAATACTCGTGTCATTTTACGGCCCATGTCCCGTAAAGCTCCTGAACTCTCTTCAAAGGATTGCAAGCAGATGAAGGTCTGAGATAATGCTTGTTCTGCTGGAAGCAACGAATTTTAGTAGCATGCTTGATTTTCGAGGATTTGGGATAGCGAAATCACCAGAAATAGCATTGAATTCGACTTCCGCTTTTGTTCAATGGAGGCTGCCTATGAGCTGCAAAAGTATCAGCTGTTTGGCTTCAGCAACAAGTGGTGTGAACACCGAACAACTTAGAGAACAACTTGATCGTCTTCATAAGGAAGCAGAAAGTACTGCATCCAAAGGTGAAAATTTTCGTTCTCATTGACTTGTAGGATTTCTTGAATTATGATTTAGCTGCAGAACTTCAATTGTCTTGTCTTTCTTCTGTATATGATGCGACATTGTTTATTGGAATTTTGTGGTTTATTGGAGGCATCGCTAGTTGGATTTCTTGAAATTGAAAGCTTTGTATTGCATTATTGTGGATTTGGATACTCTGAAGATCTTGTATTACAAAAGACTGTATAATTTGCTCAGACTACGTAAGCACTTGTTAAGTTGCTTAAATAAAGGCATTACTTTTAAGGGAAAATTTGAGATTTCACATCGTTCAAGTACTCAAGTTTACAGTAAGAACTTCTCTTTCCAGCAAACCGGTCCCGATAGGCCAGGGCGGAGGCAGGGGTGGGCTAATGGACTATATCGTGTTCGTCAGGTGGGCTGGATTAAGAATAATTTATGGATCAAACCGGACTATATAGATTTTATAGTGTAATATTGTTTTTTCCGGGTGGACTTAGCTCCCTTTGCCCATATGGTATGTCTGCCCTTGCCGATAGGGGCATCGGGTGGAGGATTTCTGGGTTTGTTACCGGAAATTTGCTACTGGTTCATCCAGCCTATAAAGATTGGACTTCTCTCTACTCGTAGCCACATATCTCTAAGTTTTGGTCCCCTCTTATATATTGTTTGACTCGTATTTTCGTATTTTCATCGTGGTATCACTTATCAGGGTCAAATCCATGCATTACCCATTTCATTCGGGCCAGCATGAGGAGGTATGTGAAAATATTTATTTCCATCACCTAAAGCCTAGGTTTATGTTTTGAAGTTGAAGCCGTCTCGCTTTTTATACGTTGATGGGCCCATATTTTTAATGAGAAGTAGTGTTTTGTGGTGTTTAGCTGCCCGGTTGAATTGGGAGAAACCTATATCCTTTATTGCAGATCAATCAATTGAGCAACTCTGTGGGCATTTAGAACCTTCCATGCTGATGTAGTATTTTCAGGGGGTGTTACAGATAGTGTGAGTGCTCTCAAAGGAGAAGATTTTCCTCTTTAATAAACATGCAAGCATATGCAGATGTCGAATTTTGATCTTGCAAAGGCCATACCATGATACAATTATACAAAGGTGTCCCTTTAGTCGTCAGTCTTTGTTAAGCTAGCCAACTGTTTAGTGAGACTGCTACATTCTTCTAAGCTACTTGCACGGTATGAAATAGGCAAGCCCAGTTCATGATATATCACATTCTGGCCTTAGATTGGGATATTTGGTGGACTTGTGCAGCAGTATTCTGAAGGTTTATGGATTAATAGAAAAATGCTTTATGCGAATGTTTAAATTAGCTCATATGTTGTGAATGATTTTATGTGATGGATGCCTAGTAACATGACTTAATCTTGGAACTTTGAGTTGATGGTGTTGATCTGCTACTGCCTGCATGCAAAAAGCTTATCAGAGGGTCTGTTATTTTTTCTGCACTCATGTGTCCTAGTGATTGTGTTTAGTCTCTAGGTTGCATGGGTACGTATACGTAGGTACAAATCCGTGGATACGGGATATGTGGAGGACTTTTGGAAAATATAGGATACTGTTAGAACACCTCAGCAGGGTACATCAGCAGGGTACATCAGCAGGGTACCTCAGCAGGGTTCTAGTCTACTGACTCCTTCCTAAGTCATCAGTAGACTAAGCTTTAATTTGTTATCATTCAGTGTATTTTTTTACCTTGAATTAGCCCTAATAATCTTATAAATTAGTGGCTAATTATCCCTGTTTTTCCCTTGTCTTTTAGCGAAGAAACAACGTCCAACTAACCGTTGGAACGGTGTTTCCTGCTTTTTACCTTTTTGCCTTTATAGCCGTTGGGCATCTCTTCTATAAATAGAAGTAAGATGGCCCCTAGTTTGTAATGAGCTTTCTATTCTAAATAATAATAATACTTTTCTCATTCTTTCTTATTTTACATGGTATCGGAGCTTTAGAATTTTTTCTGGGAATTTCTTCTTCAAAAATTCAAATTTCTTTCTGATTGATGGCTGGTTCCACTGCAACTAGTGCAGCCACTGATTCTTCTATTACTGAAAATCCTATAAATTCTGGTGAGCTTCAAAACATTCATGCGCTTACAAGTGAATGGGAAAAACTATACGAAATGGTCACGGTTTGTCGAACCTTCTTGAAAGGTAGAGGCAACCGAGCCATCTTTTAGGGGACCGGTCCGACAAGGGATGATCCTAGGTTTGATAGGCGGGATGAAAAGGACTCAATGGTGATGTCATGGCTCGGAATTCTATGACTCGAGAAATCGGTGACCCCTACATGTTTCTTGAAACAACTAAGGAAATGCGGGACACGGCCAAGCGGTCATACTCGAGGTGAATGATGCGCTCAAATCTATGAGATAAGAGCAAAGATTCAAAACACCAAACAAGGTAACAAATCCATCACCGAGTATTCCAATCTTACGCAAGGTATGTGGCAAGAACTTGATCATTATCGGTGCATTCAAATGAAAGATAAAGATGATCTTGCCACCTTGAGAAGGATGATGGAAAAAGATAGGATTTTTCCTTTCTCACTTTGGTTTAAACCGGGACTTTGACCTGTAAGGGTCCAAATTCTTGGAAAAGATGATCTCCCTAATTTGAATGAAACAATTGCTATTGTTAGAGCGAGAGGAAAGTAGGAGGGGTGTCATGATTGACACTCCCTCATTGATGGCTCTGCTTTGATAGGCCGGTCGAAGAATCAAGGGTACCCCAAGACCACCGAGTCAAAGGGATATCCGAAAAGAAATTTCCTTCTCAAAAGGAAAATATGAAACCTGATAGGGACAGTCTGTTTTGCTCTCACTGCAAAAAGAGCAGACATACCAAAGAATTCTGTTGGAAATTGCATGGGAGACCAGGGAAAAACAAAGAAACCTTGGCTCACACTGCAAATTCTGGCAAATCTGAAAGTAATGGACAGGGTATGGATCAAAACCTCATGAATCAGAATCCTACTCTTGGTCAATTTGAAATAGAGAAGTTGAGGAAGTTCTTAGATATCTTGGAAAATCCATCATCTTCAATGGTTTTTTCAGGTATGGCTTCTTTGAACCTCTTAAATCAGACTGTTACCAAAGATTGGATTGTTGATTCTGGGGCAACTGACCATATGACCCCTGATATTGCATGTTTTTCTGTCTATTTGCCTTGTACTACTAAGAGGAACATTACAGTTGCTAATGGTTCCTCAATGAGTGTGGCAGGCATTGGAAATGTTACAATAAACAATGACTTAACCTTGAAAAATGTCTTGCATGTTCCTAATCTCTCTGATAGTCTCCTATCTATCAGAAAGTTAACTAGAGACTAAATGTTATGCACTTTTCTCTACTAACTTCTGTGTGATACAGGTTCTAGAAACCATGAGGAAGATTGGACTTGCTAGGGCTAAAGAAGGTCTCTATGTTTTGAAGACTGAAGACAATGACAAGTTTAGTTGTCAGAGTTCTTCTTTTTTGTCTAAGACGAGTTATGATAAGATTATGTTGTATCATAGGAGACTTGGTCACCCCTCTTTTCAGATTCTTATGCATTTGTTTCCTAATTTATGTAAAGGTTTAAATTCTGAAGGTTTCAAATGTAATGAATGTGAATTTGCTAAACATAAAAGGGTGTCTTATCCTATTTCATCGAATCTTTTTGCTAACCCTTTTAATCTTATACATAGTGATATTTGGGGTCCTTCTACTAACCCTAATATCAATGGTGCTCACTGGTTTGTCACCTTTATTGATGACTGTACCAGGACTACTTGGCTATAAAAATCTGATCTTGCTCAGATCTTTCCTGTGTTCTACAATATGATTATGACTCAGTTTGAGGTCAAAATCAAGAAAATCAGAACTGATAATGCCAGGGATTATTTCAACAAATTCCTGAGTCCTTTTTTGGAAGAAAAAGGGATTATACATGAATCCTCTTGTGTGTACTCACCCCAACAAAATGGGGTGGTTGAAAGGAAAAATAGGCACCTTATGGATACAGCAAGGGCTCTTCTCTTCCAAATGAATGTTCCAAAACATTATTGGGGAGAAGCAGTCCTAACTGCTGCTCATCTCATAAACAGGATGCCTACAAAAATACTTGAAAGAAGGAGTCCTTTTGATACTCTTACTGAACTATTTCCAGATTTTGTCAAATCAGAGGGAGTCCACCCTAAAGTGTTTGGATGTGAGGCCTTTGTTCACATACACCAACCTAACAGGGGAAAACTTGATCCCGGATACGTTAAGTGTGTGTTCATTGGGTACTCCAACACACAGAAATGTTACAAATGTTACCATCCTCCCACAAAGAGAATTTTCATATCCAAGGATGTTACCTTCTATGAAATGCACCCCTACTTCTCGGGAAAGCTATAATTCGGGGGAGAACTTTAAATACGATTATGAAATGGAAATGTTTCTTCTTGATATTGATGCGATCTTTCGGATTCGGCGGGGTCCCTCGGCGGGGTCTTAATAATGATGCAAATCATGAAGGTCCTATCTACGAACATGAACTTGATGTTCCTCTTGCGAGCAACAATCGATGCCCCTCTTATGAATAAGGGCAAAGAAAAGACTCCCATAATCTATACCAGGAAGAACTGGATGAGGGTTCAAAGTGCGGTTCCAATTAAGGACACCACTATTGACATAAATGAACAAGAAGTTCCATGTACAAATGAGGAACCTACTTCTGATGCTACTGATATTCCTCAAAATTTTGATGAAGATGACCCTACTTTTCCTATAGCTGAACAGGAAAACAATAGTGGTTCATCCATTAATGATCTTCCCATTGCCTTGAGGAAACCTACTAGGGCTTGCACCCTGCACCCTATGAAGAATTTCCTGTCTTATGACAGGATTTCTAGCAAACAAAAAAGGTTCATGAAGAATCTTCTAAATAGTTCTGTGCCCAAAAGGTTCTCAGATGCCTTAGGAGATGAAAATTGGGTACAGGCTATGAAGGAAGAAATGAATGCTCTTGAGAAAAATAAAACATGGGAGCTTGTTGAGCTTCCTAAAGGGGCTAAAACTGTTGGTTGTAGATGGGTGTTTACCATCAAGTACAAGTCTGATGGCACCATTGAAAGATATAAGGCGAGGTTAGTTGCCAAGGGGTATACCCAAACCCATGGAATTGACTATTTTGACACCTTTGCCCCTGTGGCAAAGATGAACACTTGTCAAAATACTTCTATCCTTGGTCGCTAACCTTGATCGGAAATTACATCAATATGATGTAAAAAATGCCTTTCTACAAGGGGACCTTGAGGAAACCATTTTTATGGATATACCTCCTGGTTTCCAAGTGGAAAAAGGAAAAATATGCGAGATTAAAGAAAGCTCGTATGGTCTTAAACGAGTCCACAGGGCCTGGTTTGGGAGATTCACAAAAGCTATGATAAGTATTGGCTATAAACAAAGCCAAGGAGATCATACCTTATTTATGAAATTCAATTTACATGGAAAGAGATCTGTTCTCTTAGTTTATGTTGATGATATAATCATCACTGGTGATGATATAGAAGGCAATACTACTCTAAAACAATTTCTGAGTAATGAATTTGACATCAAAGAACTTGGAAAATTAAAGTACTTCCTTGGCATTGAGGTTATGTACTCTCAGCAAGGAATCTTTATTTCCCAGCAGAAGTATATTATAGATCTTCTAAAAGACTGTGGCAAAATGGGGTGCAAACCTATGAAGACTCCCATTGAGTTCACTCATGGGATCAACCTAGCACCTCAAGATGAAGATGTGGACAAAAATGCCTAACAAAGACTAGTAGGCGAGACTCATATATCCGTCTCTCACAAGACCCGATATTGCCTTTCTTGTGAACATTGTGAGCAGATATATGCACTGAGACCTAAGAGGTGCCATCAAAATGCCGCCGAAAGAATTGTGTACTACCCGAAAAGTCGTCCGGAAAAGGGGTCTTATTCAAAAAGGATGATCGTAAGCTGCTAGAGGCCTACACTGATTCTGACTATGCTGGCTGCATTGATGACAGAAGGTCCACCTCTGGTCATTGTGTGTTTCTTTTTGGAAATCCTGTAGTATGGAGGAGTAAAAAACAAGGGGTTGTGTCCAGATCAAGTGCTGAAGCTGAATTTAGAGCCTTGGCAGTGGGTGTTTGTGAACTTCTATGGCTAAAAATCATTCTGGATGATCTAAGAATTCAGAGAATGGCACCTATGATTCTACATTGTGATAATCAATCGGCCATTGACATTTCCCACAACCCTGTTCAACATGACAGAACAAAGCACGTTGAGGTTGATAGACACTTTATCAAAGAAAAGTTGGACTGTGGCCTTATCAAGCTCAAGTTTATCAACTCTCAAAATCAAGTTGCTGATGTCCTTACTAAGGGTCTGCCTAAGAAATCCTTTGATTATCTCCTTAGCAAGCTGGGAATGATTGATATCCATTCACCAGCTTGAGGGGGAGTGTTAGAACACCTCAGCAGGGTACATCAGCAGGGTTCTAGTCTACTGACTCCTTCCTAAGTCATCAGTAGACTAAGCTTTAATTTGTTATCATTCAGTGTATTTTTTTACCTTGAATTAGCCCTAATAATCTTATAAATTAGTGGCTAATTATCCTTGTTTTTCCCTTGTCTTTTAGCAGAAGAAACACTGTCCAACTAACCGTTGGAACAGTGTTTCCTGCTTTTTACCTTTTTGCCTTTATAGCCGTTGGGCATCTCTTCTATAAATAGAAGTAAGATGACCCCTAGTTTGTAATGAGCTTTCTATTCTAAATAATAAGAATACTTTTCTCATTCTTTCTTATTTTACAGATACATGTACAGAGGGCATATGTGTAAGTATTAAATAAATAACTTGAGATCTTGGGGATTTTCTTCTTTGAGAACCATCCGCAAAGGGCATAATACTCATAGTGCTTGGTGACATTTTCTTCTTTGAGAGATTTTCACACATAATACTCATAAAGAATTTTAATTGTTTCAGCAAACAGTGCAAGACTGAGGCTGATTCGGTTGTCCGAAGCTGCAGACAGTCTTCGTAGACAAGCAGTTCTTAGAGTTCAAACTGGGAAAGAAAATGATGCGCGGGAGCTTCTCTATCAGAAAAAGAAGATTATGCAAGCAATGGAAAACACCAAGAATCGCATTGAATTGCTTGATGAACTCGCAACAAAACTGCATCAGGTTTCACTTTCTTCATTTTCATAGTTATCTCATTTCTCATTTCAAATATATCATATCACTCTCGTTTCTATACACTTCGAGTTTTTAGGGTTGTGTGTGAGCTTAAGGTATCTGTCATTTTGTTAGGTGATATCTGCTAAAGAGACTCAACTCATTGGAAATGTTTCTTTAGACTTTGAAGTTAAAAGGGACGAAACTACGACAAATATCAGAATAGTGCCACCAAAGGAAGAATATACTAAAACATCTGTGGGAGATAATGACTCCTTGTCATATACTCCACCATTTCACCTGGATGAGAAATCGCAGGCAGATCTTCAAAGTCTAGAAGACGGGAATATTTATGGTGGGATTAACAATAATGACGGATTGTTGAAAGAAAACAACAGTGTTAAGGTTGATGCGTCGTTTTCATTGAAGATAAACAACTCGTATCCAGACTTCTTGAAGAATATAGATCATCAGCTCAACGATATTGAAGATGAACTTACAACATTTTTAAGGTATGCTGCATTAATATTCGGAAGTGAGAACAAGCTGAAGGACTCCAAAGTGCAGCTCGTGATGGAAATACTTGAGAATGTTTGTCACCTAAGAGAGAGGTAATCTGTCATCATCTGAGTTTTGGTATCTTTTTTAATTTGTGAAAGTAATGTTTTTGCATCTTTGATTATGCATGTATAATAATCTGCTTCACAAGTTTGACGATGCGTGTTTTGTAAATTTGCAGAATTGCCAAGATCATAGTACAGACTGAAGTAGAAACAAGATTGTGATTCATGATATCCCTTTTACAAGTTTACTAAGGTTGGTTTTTCGCCTTTTTGGTGGGTCAACTTGTTAAATTCTTATTGTAAGTGTAAATATTGTAGTTATCTTTGGACCATGATATAACATATTTGCCTATACATTCTGCAACTGCAAGATATACTCTGAGAATATTTTCCATTAGTAAAATATTGGGTGCTATTATTTACACTTGACCTGTTCTACCAGTGCACCACACTGTTTTCAGAGAATCGACCTTGTGAAAGTCGGTTCTGGAAAGGAAAAAAAAAAAGAACGGTTTTCCCAAGGTCGATTCTCATAATGCACCTATAGGTTGTCGATTTTTGGCTTCAGAACCGATTTTGACAATGTCAATTCTCGTGCGGTTCACAAGTGTGGTGCACCGGAAGAAAGTCAAGTGTGGTGTAAATAAAGGCCTCCAAAATAAATATTCCTTGAAGATGTGTTGTCTCTCTCGAGTGCTTTCATGGCGAAGTTATCAGATAACCGAACTTTAACTGATTATAATATAGGGACGACGTTCTTGTAAGTAACGTCAAGCCTCTGGGAAAGTAGAACGCTCCTACCATTCATTCTTCATGTAGATACAAGGTTCATCTATATTTTGTTTTTAGATTGAAGGTTAATCAAGCTGGACCTTGGTAAGCGGTTGGGTGGTGTAGTGCCAAGCTGGACCGAATGCCGGAGGATGGGGGTTCGAGTCCCGTAAAGGGCCGGCCCCTTTCGGTAAGCGGTTTATAACAACAAGCCTCTTCCCCGAGCTGCTAGGTCCTCGATTAACATCTCATCGCACTCTTGTAGGATCGGGGGCGAGGGGACCCTTCCGGTTAGGGTTTTAAGAAAAGAAAAGATAAAATAAAAGCCTAGGCCCTAGGCGTCTGCCAGACGTCCCGATGATACCCTAGGCGGGTAGGGTCCTGGACGGCGTCTAGGTGGATCTAGGCCGGTCTAGATGGACTTTTTGCTTAATGCTTATTACTAGTTATTAAAATAATAATAATAATAAAATAATAATAATAATAATAATAATAATAATAATAATAACCTAGGCAGCCGTCTAGGCGTTAGGCGCTCCCTCACTGACCTACTGACGTCTTTTAAAACGGGAAATACTTGTGTGGAGAGGGAATTTGAGGTAAAGTGACGGGTGAAACTGTTAGAACCACACGGTTTAAATACAGAATGAAACTGTGTGGTTGTATTGTGTTGAGACACCACACAAGTATTTTCTTTTTAAAACATTGTTATCTCATCAAATTAAAGTTGCAGCTACAAACTAGTTAATTTCAAATGGACCTAAGGATTGCTTTATCTACCTCGGAAACTGAGTAATTAGAATCAATAGGTCAAAAGTAAACCAAGTACACTTGATTAGCGTAAGATTTGAATAGATACAAATCCAATTTAAAATACAAATTTTCTCACTTTTTTAAAGACCCTTTAGCACAACTTATTCAACGCTGGAGTTTAGTTATAGGCGCAGCTCATGTCAAAGTAGAAAGCTGCAAGTCAGTTGATTTTTTTTCTTTTTCTTTTTTGCTATTTTATTTATTTATTTAAGGTTTACTCAGTTTGTAATTAGTACAGAGGGTCTTTAAATTAATCTGCATTCGGTCTAAAACTGAGCCAACAATTACCCAAAAAATTACATGTAATAGTACGTTAATTAATACTTCTTACTCCTTATCGAGCAAATCTAAATGCCGCCCACCCCTTTTAGTTTGGATTAAGAAGATTTACAGGTGGATGATTGATCGAGCTTGTGAGGATCAAGAGTAGCTGGGGGGGGGGGGGGGGGGGGGGGGGCTAAAGATGATTACTACACGGTCGGGGTGATACTTATACTTAGATTAGATGTCTTTGGTTAGGTAGTGATGGCCACGTGCCAAGTGTGTAGAGATTACGGTTAATTTCATGTACTTAGAGAATTGAAGATAAACGATTTCTATTGGCACAACGTTTTTACTTTTATTGTCACCCTTATTTCAGACACTAAAAAAATTATTGTTGGCACCACCATAATTTTTTTTTTTGCAACATAACGTTTGTGTCACTGACATTTTTTTTCTCGGTACGCGTGTCACTGGTAGTGACGTTGGTTTACGATACTAATGTCAGTGACACTGATAATATAGTTATAAATGTATCATTGGTGAAAAACGTCATTCCCACTGACGTTGTTAGCGAAAAAAAACGTCTGTGACTCTGACGTGCGTACCGTGGTGCCGAAAAGCAATTTGGTGGCGGTGGTGAAGTAAATGAAAAATAATAAATTAAAAGACGCCAATAGAAAATATGTTGTGCCGATAGAAGGCGCTTTTAGATATTGCAGCAATATAATAAAATTTGGTGGCGGTGGTGAAGTAAATGAAAAATAATAAATTAAAAGACGCCAATAGAAAATATGTTGTGCCGATAGAAGCCGCTTTTAGATATCGTAATAAAAATTAAGAGTAAATATTGCGAACTTTAATTAATTGATGTTTGAGTGACGTGTTCCTTAAATAAGGTTGAGGGGCATGTGTCGAACGACATGTTTCTGGCTAAAGCCTCGGTCTCTGGAATGAATCGTTACAAAATGACTAAAATGTCATTGAATGTAATTAATCTAACCTTTTTTTTTTTTAATCTTTTATATTGTACCCCTCCATTTCAATTTAACCGATAGATTTGTCACCAAAAAAAAAAATCATTTCATTTGGTTAATTTCATTTACAAAAAAACATTTATTGTGTTTTTTTTTCCATACATTTACCCTTATTTACTAACTGTGAGAGAATAAAAAGAACACTGCATTAATTATATTCAAAAGTTTGTGTTTAGTCATTTTAATCAGTTAAAGTTAAAGCATTAAATCACTTCATTAATTTATGTGATTTTGACAACTTTATCCGTTAATTTAAAACGGATAGAGTAATAAATTAGGGTAAAATAAGTAAAATGATGAGAAAAGATACATCGGACATGTAACTACCTCAGTTAAAAATAAACAAATAATTTTAAAAACTAAATCAGATAAATTATCATAAATAAGCATTAAAAAAAAGAAAAGAAAAGAAAAGACCATCATCATGAAGTGACAAAGTTATAAAATAAGAAATAGATCACAAAGGAATCTTGGTTTCCTTTACTTCAACCTAAAGTTGGGGGCTATTGGGCACTAGTAGATAGATATATGATCCTATGGAGTGACAAAGTTATGAATACATTAAAAACATCAAAGTGAAATTTCTTCAAATCATCATCATTATTACCATAATCACTCCCACTACTCCAAACTCCACCCCACATTTAATCATTTTCTTTTTTGTTTAAAAAACAATATAAAAAAAAAATCCTCTCTTACTTTCTTTTTCTCCCTCTAGCTTCCTTTTTTTTAAGCCTGTTTTCAAACTTGTTCCCTCTATACCCTCCCATTTAATCTTTTCTTGCTACTCAAATTCCCTTCAAGAAAACAAACTTTACTTATTTTGAACAAACTCATCTTTGTCATTGTTTCTTCTTCCTTTTTTTTTTTTTTTTTTGGTATTTTGGTACAGATAAAATTAAGGTAGAAAAGAAAAAGGCAACCTCGAAGACCAAGAACTGAGTATATATGGGTAGAAGGATTGGGATTAGGCTTGTATTCATCCTATTTACTCCTCTGTTATTATGCCCAGGTAATTAATTAATTAAAGCCTTCAAAGATTCTCTTTGTTCACTTTTTATTGCACTGGTTGTTTTTGGAAGAAGGGTATTTGATTCCATGCTTGTCAATTAAGTAAATGTTTGCCTCTTAATCATTTTTTTTTCTTCTAATTTTATCTTGGATGCTTTGAATATGCATGATGCTTTTTTTTATTACTACTTACTAGTTAATTTCTTCATAGTCATATATACCTCATATATTTTTATCTTGATGCTTTGATTTGCTCATTCATGCAAATGCAGATGCTTTATTCTCCCATTCTTTAATATAATATTTACTTGATGGTGCCACTATAAAATTAACGACCACACAATTTCCACACGGGGCACTTGTGTATTCCACCTCGTAAAACCGTGGTCGGCGACCCTACTTGATGGTGCCACTCTAAAATTAACGTGCACGGTACCTCGTCCAGTTTTTCGGTTTTTTACCATTTCTGAAACCAAACTATTTCTTACGGTTTCAAATTTTACAAATCGAAACTGGTAAAACCATTTTACCCGGTTTTGGTTTGGTTTGGTTTTGGTTTTGGTGTTTGTTTTTCTTTTTTTTCCCGGGTTTTTCATCTTCTCTATTTTTTCAATAATCTTATCAATATATATATAGAGAGAGAGAAAGAAGGAAAGAAGGAAAGAAAGAAAGAGAGATACATATACGGTGGAAGAACTACATGTAGCATATTGGGGTCTGCGGACCGTTAAAAAAAAAAAAAGCTATACATTTTACCTATACAATATTTCGGATTTTGTGAAAAAATTACGAACCCCTTAAGGAAATTTCTGGTCCCGCCCATATATATATATATGTAGAGAGAGAGAGACATATATACATATAGATATAATGTATTTACGTATTATTTGATGTTTATAAATGATAATATGATCTTGTCAGCACATTGTATCAATTGGCAGACGCACATATACAGTCCGTCCCGTCTTGCTCTATCTCATCAGTCATCACCCTCCCATCATCCTCCAACAAGCATTATAGGCGATTGTTGCAGCAGCAACGATGTGAGATGGGCGCGCCACTAACTTTAGGCAGAGAGATCTTAGGAAAAAAGTACGTAGAATAGAGAACTCTCTATCTGAAGTTAGTGGCCCTTCTCACTGTTCTCAGATCATTGCTGCAACAATTGCCCATAATGCTGGTCGGAGGATACTGATGAGTTAGAGCAGGACGGGACAGACTATATATACAATAATAGATCCCATACTAATATTTTTAATATGATTTGTTCTACCATCAACCAAAAAGTGCAAGCTTACAGAACAAATTCCACAAGAATGAAGGATATCACAACACCAATAACAACAGTTCCAACAACTACAGTACTAAATCCAACAAATACAAATCCTGATTCAGCAGCAACAAATCCAATGAATCCCTTAATCATTACACCAGCCACAACAGCAAGTAGCAATAATCCCGTATCATCGGCAGCAGTAGGCGAAAGTTGGTGTGTAGCAATCCAATCTTCAACAAAATATGCATTACAGCTTGCTTTAGACTATGCTTGTGGCTATGGCGGAGCTGATTGCTCTGCTATTCAACCTGGCGGAAACTGTTACAAGCCGGTCACTCTTCGTGATCATGCTTCTTATGCTTTTAATAGTTATTATCAGAAGAATCCGGTTCCTACTAGTTGCAATTTCGGTGGTACTGCTGTTACAACTAGCACTAATCCCAGTAAGTTTTAATGTTATCGCGTTTTAATTTGGACCTGACATATCTCGCCTTTATTTTTTAATATGACGTTTTCTTGGAAGAATTGAACCCGAGACCTCCCGCTAATAATGTTAGTCTAATGTGCAGGTAATGGGGCATGCCAATATCCATCTACCAGGTAAAGTTTCCTTAATTTCTCGTTTCATATAATTTATTTTCAGAAAAGCGTATTGGAAATCAAATAAACTGAAGTTTATACATGGAATCTGATAAAATTGATGTGATTTGCAGCACCAGTTCCTCTATATTGAACACGACGAATTCAATCGGGTCAAGAATTTATGGTGCTGGGCCGATCACACCGTCTGCTTCGGTAGCAACCAAATCTTTCAGAAGCCTTCATTTCAATGTCTTTGTACTTTTGATATTAGGAACAATACCAATATATCAATCAAAATATGTATGATTTTACAGGAGGCAAAGTACCGGTAAGTCCGGGTTAAAATCGTGCTACAAAGTGATAGAGGAAGGATTAATTAATCAATAGATTTAGCAGAACAATAACATATATACAGGAGCACATGTTTAATTCATGACTAGTAGTATTATATTTTGTTCAAAATGTTTTTCTCATTTTGCTTGTAGGAACAAGAGAAAAGAAGCGGCAGTAGTTAGTGTTTACTGAAACAATAATGGTATTTACTATTTTTTTTTATCCACAACAAAATTATATCGTTTTAAGACATCAAACAATTAATCCCGGATCTCGGGGGTATGAATAGATACGCCACTAGTTGAACCCCAATTCAAAGGTCCATTACCACCCGATCTCTGGAATCGGTATAGCATATAAATTGATAGATGCATTCAAACCCTCACACTTTGATGCACTCTAGAGTGTGTGTGTATATATATATATATATATATATAACTTTTAAAAAAAAAAAAAATGCCAAAGTAGCATGAAAATCATTGCAATGGACTACGTACATTTGGCTTCCAAACGATGTCCTAGAAAAACCGTAAAAGAGCTCATGGATTCAGCACCCAGATTCAAACCCTCACACTCATGCTTAGTACTAGACTGCTATTACAATACTCAAACTCTTTAGCTACTTATGTATGCCCCGAGGGCATGCACTCTAATAACTTTTGTTGTGATTGTTATTGATGATAGAATTGAATCAATAACTTTTATTGCCCCTAGCTTGGAGTGTGTGTGTATATATATATATATATATATATATATATATATATATATATATATATATATATATATATATAACTTTTAAAAAAAAATGCCAAAGTAGCATGAAAATCATTGCAATGGACTACGTACATTTGGCTTCCAAACGATGTCCTAGAAAAACCGTAAAAGAGCTCATGGATTCAGCACCCAGATTCAAATCCAAGAAGAGGAGAATACAAACAACCTTACGGATGTCACTATGAAATAAGAAATTCAAAGATTTAACAGTAGAATTGCAAATCGTGCAAAGGTCGAAAAAAGGTTGTCGCTTAATGGAAGGCAGTCTTGCGCTAATTTCCAAATGATCAATGTGAATCCTTGAAAGAATTTAAAGTGTCCAACCAGGCAGGCTTCCAAAAAAAAAAAAAAAAAAATCACAAAATTATATTCATACCTCGACAAGTAAAACTACCCAAAGGCCAAAAGTAGCTAGGTAAGGGAAGTGTGTTTACTAATAAGAAGGAATTATGGAGAATGACAAAAACAAAAATAAATACAAAAATATGTTTTCGAGAAACCATGAAATATATTAAACAATGTCTGCTAAACAAGCACAAGTAAAATCTTTAAGGGGTGTGTACCCCAATAAACAACATCCAAAAAAAAGAAATACCATGTCTAGCGAACAAACGGATTGAGACATTTCCCGTTTTTCTCACAAAGGAAAAATAACCACATGTAAAAAAAGAAGACTCCTGCAAACAATCTTACACCAAGCATCCATACGGAGTAAGCTCCTCCTCGAGCCGGGTTAGCCGTTGCACACACGCTTAGAAATCACTTTCCACCACCAAGTCCAAAAAGTCCGCCCTAATGCCCGGGTCTAACGCAAGGTGAAAGACGCCATAATGATACCTTGACTATCCCGAAATATAACACCAATTGCCGATGCAGATTCAATAATTGAAACATCCACATTACACTTTAACTTCCGAAAGACGGGGTCTCCCAACGATCAGCAAGCACCATGGGTCGTTGACACATGTCTAAGGGCCATGCAAGCTGCGATATATCCATTAGCCACCGATCACAAGAAGGTGCAGACCCTCAACGCATAAATTAGATGCCCCTAAAAATTCGCTTTACATCATGCCTTCCACATGCTCCACATTAACGTCACAAAGTTTGCCAAGTCTGTCTCCTGCAACTACTCCACCAATTGTAACCAAAGGTCCTGAAAATTTGTCGAAGTAATCCGGCACAATGTGTTACATAAGGAGAGGCACTCTAGACCGCCTTCGCTAGCAGATACTCAAAGATAACATGCCGCAACGTCTCCCTGCCCTGGCCACCACCCCACACTACTCCGACCCAAGATTCCTCCGCGCAAGATTCTAGCTAGTCGGTAAGCAATCATGCAAACATCACCAAAGGAAATGCTACTGGATGGATTCAAAGAAGGACACTCGAGGTCCAAATAAGAATCAATCCAAAGGGCAGAGCACCGAAAGCAAGTCGACAGTCTGGGATCGTATCACGGCGCCCGTCTCGGACCGTTTGGGAAAGAAAGGAGCCCTACATGATAAGGATTTCATCCCCCTCAATCGGTCTCGCGGGGAAGTGTTATCCCTTATGCTCTCGAAGAACATAGCGAAGACACCGAGACCACTGAAAAGGCCTCGAGAAAAGAGAAATTCAAAAAAGTATTGTGAGTATCACGCTGATATAGGTCATACAACGGAGGATTGTGACGACTTGAAAAGAGACATCGACGCCTGTATTCAAGAGGGTAAGCTAGATGAAGTGGTCGATATGTCTCAGTGCAATGAGCCCAAAGGGCGCAGAGAGTATAAAAGAAAATTTCCGATCAAGATCGAAATCGAGGTTGTGACGCTCAGAGACACAGAGACCGATCACCACGTCGGGAACGATCTCCAGATCGAGAGAGAAACAACAGAGGTGACCATGATCGAGACATGTATGAAGATAATCGACCCAATAATTACGTTAATACGATCTTTGGGCCAGCTGAGAATGATAAAGACCGAGCCAGTCGAGAGACGACTGACAGCTCGAGGGATAAGAAGAGACTGAGATTTACAACAGAAGTCGGATATGGACCCAAAGATGATATTCTTAATTCTCGGAGTCACAGTGAGGGGCTGGTAATTGAGGCGGTGATTAGCCAAACTCGGGTATCGAGAGTCTGCGTCGACAATGGCAGCGTAGTAAATATCTTGTACTACTCGGTTTTTAAGGCGATGAAGCTGAAAGATGAGAACATGGCTCCTTTAGCATCTCATCTATTTGGATTCACGGGACAAGCGGTCCATCCCATAGGGTCGATAAGGTTGCTAACGACGGTCGGGGATGGTGAAAGAGGAAGGACCCTTGAATTGAACTAAGTGGTAGTCAAGGTTCCTTCGGCATACAATGTCATTTTGGGTCGACCTGCGCGCTATCGTCTCCACTGTCCATAATAGCATGAAATTCCCTACCAGGAACGGCTCGCATGAAGTAAGAGGAGACATTGAAGCTGCTCGGAGCTGCAACTCCATCATCATGGATGGGAAAATGGCTGTGCAGCAAGTCCTGATTGAAGAGTTGATTCCGGAGGAAGAAAAGGAGAAGAGTTGGATCTCAGTTAATCCCGTCGAAGATGTTGTCTATGGGAAGACGAAAAAGATCAGTGTGTGCAAGTCGGGATTTGGATCCCGACTAAAGAAAATAGTTTGCGGTCGAGCTACTAATCGAGTTCAGAGATGTCTTTGAGTGGAAGGCTGACGACATGCCGGGACTATCCAAAGATATAGCATTCCATAAGCTCAAAATAGATCAAGCCCGGAAGCCAGTCAGATAGAAAAAGAGGAGTTTCGCACCTGAACGAAACCAAGCTATAGAGAAGGAAGTCGGAAGCTGTTAACAGCCAAGATAGTGAGGGAAGTGCTCTACCCTGAATGGCTAGCCAACCCAGTGTTAGTCAAGAAGCCCGACAGCTGCTGGCGTATGTGCGTGGACTTCACCGACTTGAATAAAGCATGTCCGAAGGACTCATATCCGTTGCCAAAAATCGACAGGTTAGTAGACTCTACTATCGACTTCGAAGTGTTTGGTTTTTTAGATGCGTATAAGGGATATCATCAGATCTTAATGGATCCTCGAGATGTTGAAAAGTCAGCATTCATCACGGAATTCAGCACTTTCTGCTATGTAACCATGCCATTCGGGTTGAAAAACGCTGGGGCTACATATCAGAGAGAAGTCAACAAGATTTTCGCCAAGTAGATCGGTAGGTGTATGGAAGTGTACGTAGACGACTTGCTCATCAAGAGTCGATCTATGAACCAGTACTTGGTAGATGCTCGGGAAGTATTTGAGGTTTTGAGGGAAATGAAGATGAAATTAAATCCAAAGAAGTGCACCTTTGGGGTCAGGTCGGGGAAGTTTTTGGGATACATGATCTCGAAAGACGGGATTCGAGCGAACCCGGATAAGATCGACACTTTGCAAAACATGCCTGCACCTCGGAATATAAAGGAAGTACAGAGACTCATTGGTCGAATGGCCGCCCTCAACAGGTTTTTATCGAGATCCGCCCAGCGAGCTCTACCATTTTTCAAGATTCTCTGTATGCCAGTCCTTTCCATTGGGACGAAGAGTGTTAGAAAGCCTTCGAGGATTTAAAAGCATACTTGTCGGAGCTACCCACTCTCATTTCACCCCGGGAAGGGGAAAAATTGTTGGTCTATTTGGCAGTATGTGAAGAAGCAGTGAATGCGGTTTTGATTCGGGAAGGGGTCCACGTCCAAGTGCCGATTTATTTTGTTAGTAAACCATTGCATGGACCCGAGATCCGATACTCACCAGCAGAGAAACTAGCATTATGTTTGGTACATGCCTCGAGAAAACTGAGGCCTTATTTCCAAGCCCATCATATTACGGAAGTCACTGACCAACCGCTAAAGCAGATCTTAGCGAAGCCCGACACGTCGGGTCGACTAGCAAAATGGGTAGTGGAGATGGCAGAGTACGACATCGAGTTCGTGCCTCGGACTGCGGTTAAGGCACATGCCTTGGCAGATTTTCTAGCTGAAGGAATTTCCATCCAACTCGAGCAAGAGAAGCAAAGCACAGAAGAACAGTGGACTCTCTAAGTCGATGGGGCGTCAAGCAAAGAGGGGGCATGAGCTGGACTCCTTCTAATCAGCCCGAAAGGCGAAGAATTCCCATATGCCCTTCGATTTGACTTCAAAGTGACGAACAACGAGGCTGAATATGAGGCTATGATCACAGGTCTGAAACTTGCTTTGAAGTTGGGAGTCGAGAATCTACTAGTTTACAGCGACTCGCAGTTGGTGGTAAATCATATCATGGGGAGTATGAAGCCAAGGAAGAAACCATGAAAAATTACTTAACAGTGGTACAAGGCCTCATACCAAAGTTCAAGTCATTTCAGATCGAGCAGGTCCCCCGAAGTCAGAATAAGAGAGCCGATGCATTATCTAAACTCGCTTCGAACTTCGTCTCGAGCAAGAAAGTTCTAATCGAGCTATTGACCGATAGAAACTACAAGGAATCAAAAGTGCAGCCGATCATTCAACATGCAACATGGATGGATCCAATCGCCCTTTACCTTAAGGACGGAATTCTGCCATCCGACAAGGTACAAGCAAGGAAAATCCGACTTCAATCAACACGGTATGCATTCTTCGATTCTATCCTTTATCGGAAATCTTTTGTAGCACCATGGTTAAGATGTGCATCAGAAGAATAGGGTGCATATCTTCTAGAAGAAATTCACAGAGGAGCTTGTGGAAATCATTGCGGAGCTAGGATGCTTGCTCGAAAGTGCAAGCTAGCTGGGTATTTTTGGCCGTCGGTGCAACGAGATGCGAACAGCCTAGTTCAGAGGTGTAGAACTTGTCAAATCCATGACAATATCACCCATCAACATGCCCAAGAAATGAACGTCATCTCGTCATCCTGGCCTTTTGATCAGTAGGGCGTCGACATAGTCGGACCTCTACCTCGAGCTTCGGGAAACAATAGATACGTGGTCGTCGCAGTGGACTACTCACGAAATGGGTCGAATTCAAGGCTTTGACCGACATCAGAGCTTCGACCATCAAAAAATTCTTGTGGGTCGATATTTTATACAGGTACGGAATTCCCAAGGCTCTAATCTCAGATAATGGCACTTAGTTCGAAGACCAAAAAGTTAGAGAATGGTGCAACGAATATCATATCAGTCAGCGCTTCACCTCGGTAGCTCACCCGTAAGCAAACGGTCAAGTCGAGCAGACAAATCGACAGATCAAGATAGGGTTGGAAAAGAGACTAGAAGCCGAAGGTCGAGACTGGGCAGGACAACTTCCGAGCATTCTATTATCGTATAGGACAACTCCAAATTCTTCGACAAGAGAAACACCCTTCTCTCTGGTCTACGGATGCGAGGCGGTAATTCCCGTGGAGATCGGTATTTCCTCTCCTCGAGTTCTAGCATACAACGTCGAAACCAACGCTCCTGATCTTCGACACGAAAAAGATAATGTTGAGGAGCGAAGAGAAATAGCTTCAGCTCGAATGGCGAGATACAAACAGAAGATCGCAGTATTACAACTCAAGGGTCAAGTACAAATACTTCAAAGTCGGAGATTTGGTCCTCAGAAAAAATGAAGCAAGTCGACAAGAAGCGGCTGGCAAGTTGGACCCGAATTGGGAAGGCCCGTATCAGATCCTAAAGGTTCATTCCAAAGGATCCTAAAGGTTCATTCCAAAGGATCCTACCACGGTTCTTCGGCAATGGCACGCCAATAATCTGAGGAAGTATTACGTTTAATTAAACTTTATCTCGATTTATTCTTATTTTTACATTTTTACGCTTTGTAATAAGTCTGTGTGACAATTTTATGAATATTCTAATAAACATGTCTTTTTCCGAGATGCTTTTATGTTTTTTAGGATCTACAGCCTTAACATTATAAGTCTAATACGATACAAAATGTCAAAGGCAATGCAATCGACTACGAGAAGGGAAAATCCGCAAGTCGGACCCCTCAATATAGCCTAAAGCAAAACGAGCCTACAAGGCAAAAAATGCTAAGGCAAAAGGAGAGTTCGCAAAGTCGGACCAAACGCCAATAAAATCGACCAGCCAAAAGCAAAACGAGCCTAATGGGAAAAAAGTGCCAAGGCAGAGGGACGGTTCGCAAAGTCGGACCAAACGCCCAGAGCATTGACCTGCCCATAGCAAAACTAGTCCGAGAGACAAAAAATGCCAAGGCAACTAGGTCGATCTCAACTAGACTAGACTCACAAGTGCAATAAGAACAAAAGGTTCATAATACACTTGGGGGGCAACACGACATCAATAAAGCAAACAGAAAATAGGGCCAGAGGCCCGACAAGCGAAGAGCTAAAAGACATCGAGATATGAAAGATAAATAATAAAAAGAAAAGGAAACAAAATACTACAAAAATTGAGGCAAAATCAATGCAAAATAAGGTCAGGTCGACAAGACCAGCCAAGACAAGCCAAAGTATGATCAGAAAGATTATACAGACCAAATTCGAATTATACAGATCTAAGTTCAAAAGGTCAAATGAAAGTTCAACAGAGGTAAAATTCAAAGAACAACAATTATGAGGTAGCGTCAGGAGTCGGCTCGGTGATAGCAGGGGTCGGCTCGGCATCGGAAGTCGGCTCGGTGATAGCATGGGTCAGCTCGGCAATGGTAGCAGAAGTCGAAGGACCATACTTCTGGGCAAGAGATTCCTCTTATTGGAACTCCTCACCGTACTGGTCATACGACTTCTCCACCTCAGTATCATAGAACTGCGGCGCAGCGAGCTTAGACACGTCGAACTCCGGATAGACGGATATAACCTGATTCACCGCCATCGTAAAGCCGCCCATCATGGCCATGCGCATCATCACGTTCAAGTCTTCATGGCCATGCGCATCACCGAACTCCAGGATTGCATCTTTCTTGGCCATCTCGACCTGGGAAGGAACTTTCTCCAGTTCGACCTTCAGAGCATCCCTCTCTTTCCGAGCCTGCGTAACTTCGGTCAAAGAAGCATTATGCACTTTTTGCATCTTCTCGAACTCCACCGCCAGATCGGCCAATTTTTTATCCAGGACCTGCCAGTCGCTTCGTGTTCGGGTCAAGTCATTGGCAGATGTAGACAGCTCGTCCTTCAACTTCTTTATCTCGGCGTCTGCCTCTTTCGCATGAATCTCCAATTAGGACTCCAATCCGGCTATGGCGGCACTCTTCTTGGTGCTCTCATCGATCAACTTACGAATTTCCTTCTTCAGATCTATTCTGCCTCGATTGGCGTAGTCAATCTCTTAGCAGCCTCCTTGCCGAGGTAGTTTGTCTGTCGAGAAAAAGAAATGCGTCATCTAGCATAAATAAAGGACAGGCCGCGATAAAAGTAGGAAAAAGGGAGTGACTTACCATGCGACACAGCTTCCGGAGTGCAGAAGATAGAACCTTGTTCTCCATAGTTGCGCTCTCATCAGCAGCCCGGTTCATATCGACTTCAATTTCAGCAGGGGTTTCACCAACTTTAGCCTTCTTAGCCTTTTTGTGCTGATCCCTCACCAAGTCGGGCAGAGTTGATCTCTTCTTTGGTTGTCGCACGACGTTCTCGACATTCCCACCGGTAGATGGTGTTATATCGACTATGGCTTCGTCATCTTGATCTCGCAATGAACCATAGCAGTAAGTGAAAAATCAGCAGACTGAGGCCGGGCGGGGGAGCGAGCAGAAATCGCCGACTCGACATCAGTAGTACGTCCTTCAGACGGCTGCGCAAGAACAACCTCGACTCGGGAAGAGCTCCCTTCTCCAGCATTGGGAGTTGTCCTCTTCTCGACAAACTTAGCAGAAGGGGCCGCCTGACCCTCGAGAGGCGGAGCTAGCTTACCCTTCGGGGTAGGGACTTGAGTAGGATCGGAGATAATCGAGAACTTCCCCACTGCAAAAAGAAAATACAAGGTCCGTATCAGCAATAATACCAAGTTACAGATCTCGACAAAAAAACAGAAAAACATCTTAATGTTCTCTTGGTCTTTAGCATGGAGTGTCGAATAGGGCACCGGCCCCGCATCCTCCAGATTAGCCAGGTTATACATAAGGCGCAGGTCTTGGGTGGACACCTCGAAACGAAGTCATCCATCTTACGGGCCTCTCGAGGGGCAGGACCACCATCCAGTTTATCCGTCTTCTTGCCCCTCGACCTCCACTGCCCTATGTATAGGTTATCCAAGCCATGACGTATGAAGAAAATCACGGTTTCCAGTCACCGTGTGATGAAGGCCCCTTGGACACAAACTTGTGTCGATTTGGCCTTCGTTGGAAGGTATACCACAGTTTGTCCGGTATGCCCGTAATCTTATAGTAGTAGTGAAAGAGGGGGATTGAAAAGCAAACTCCTATCACTCGACAAGCTATTACAAACCCCATTAGAATCCTAACAGCATTGGGGGCTAACTGAGAAACACTTATGTCATAGTGGTGCATAATTGCTACGACGGCCGGGCATAATGGAAACCTCAACCCGCTGGAACGTTGGGCTTCGTAGACTGAACATAACCCTTCTGGGGGCTCATCAGCGTATTGGTGATGGCCCGAGGGAATTCGAATTTCAAATTGAGGGCCCGCAAGACCAAATTTTTGGCAAATTTTATCAACATCATCGAAAGAAAGGACACTGAGATAAACTTTTGGACCCTTTCCGTCCATCCTAGTCACTAATTTCTTAGGTTTCCTAAGGACAGAAGGAGATGAACCTACGGGCTCGCCTAAAAGTGACCGGAGAGGACGATCAGAATGGGTGGACAACGAAGCTTGACTATGAGAAGGCGATTCACCACCCTTATCAGATTCTGTACCACTACTTGACATTGGTAAATGCAGAAAGACGAGGGAGAACTTAAGAAAAATGCTTACTTGGTGTTTGGAGGTTATACAGAGAAAATGGCGAAATGATCTCTTCTTCGACCTTTTCTCCCCTTTTATGCTTGCAAAAATCTCGAAATGATTTGAAAAGACGTGATTTGAGGGGTTATAATCCCCCATAAGCGCAAGAAGTCAAAGCAGTGGCATTACAGTTAATGAAAAAGGACGCTCGTTCCTTGTGCAGAAGATACGGCGTTAGTGCGCCATGACGTCACGCTACAGTGTTGTGATTGGCTAGGGCTACAGGCGCAAGTATAGCTGTTTCCCGCCCAAACAACGACCCAGATCGAAGACGATTCAAATGGCCGATTTGACCTCGGACAACGGGAGTCGCCTCTCTCAAGTCTGGGGGGCTTATGACGATACAAGGTTTCACCCCTCCACGTGTCGTCTAACAGTTGGTCCCCGCAATACAAATAAGTATCAAAGCGTGCATGTCGATTCCCAGACTCGGGGCTACGACGATCGACTTTTAAGCAGTGTAGGACGAGGGTCTCAGACTCGACCACCGTAAGTCGGTTAAGTCGGCGTAGATGACAGAGTCCGCACCAGCTACGAAGGCCCATTATCAGCATGATAACTTGGGCAAGGGGCAAGGCCCATGAAGGTTAAATATGACAATAGCTTAGACCGACCTAATATTAGGGTTAGGGCATGCATTATCATTATAAATACCATGTTCCAGGAACTGCGTAAGGCTTGATTCCTGGACAAGTACATGATACGTAGGCAATCTAAGACAAGTTCTTAGACTCAGCCGTAAACCTTAAAATCTACAAACACGTTCTTAAGGAATTAGAGTTTTGAGTACTCATCATTAGATTCATTCAGGCCCGGATTAATTAGGTGATATAATTTGTCATCGTCAAATCTCATGAAAAATGATATCAAACAAAGTCTCGAAACAAAAAAACATGAAAAAATGGTGAAATTTTTATCGCGTTTAGAGATTTAGATCAAAAGATATGAGTGTTTAAAAATAAGAGACGAAAAAGAAAATATTAATTAACTGAGAAATAATTTTTTTGTTTTTAATTGGCAACTTTGCTTGTTATTTTTTTTTTCCATGCGTATGTTTGTTTGTTTTGTTTTGAATTTTTATTTCCTTTAACCTATAAATTTTTGAAAAAAATATGTTTCTACCGATCAAATTTATTTGGGTGTTATTTGAGTAGTGATAATGCTACAAGGACACAACAAGGTACACGACAAACTTTTCGATCATTGATTATTATGTGAGAACTATTTATTCAAATAGATCCCATAAAAATCATTGATAGAAAATGTTGTTGTGTATATTTTGTTGTGGTACTAATGTTTCTAATTTTTTTTACCTGTTTTTTTTTCTTTCAAAAGTGGTATATTTCCTAATTATTGCTATTTCAAATAATATGCACCATGATATATGATAATAATTTGATGTTATTAAAGAGTCCATAACCAAACTTAACAAGGACAACAATTCCTCATCTCTCAAAAAAAAAAAAAAAAACAAACAAACAAACAAACAAGGACAACAAAACCAAAGTCCAAATTATGAAGCGAACACATATTGAAGAAGCTCATCGTTATCCATTTAAGCAGTATTGTGATAATGACCTTGAGAGTTTTATCTCTCTCAGTTTGGCCCTTATAAATTTATCATTTTATACGTTGTTATCTAACCAATGTAATAAGATAGCAAGTTTTTATGAAAAATATTATTCCCTCCGTTCAACAATAACTGAGGCAGTTGTTAAAAACACGCAGATTAAGGATGTGATTTAATGTTTTAGTTTGAATGCCAAAATGACTTTAAAAACCCTTAGCCTAAAATTAATGCAACGTTGTATTTATTCTCACCCCTTAATAAATAAGGTTATGTAGGAAAACACAATAAATGATGCATTAGAAATGTAATTGCCTCAGTTATTTTGAAACAAATTTTTTTTTTTACAGTTGCAGCTGTCTCAGTTATTTCAGAACGGAGGGAATATCATTTTGTACATTGTTATCTAACCAACGTAATAAGATAGCATTTTCTTAATGAAAAATGTTTTCTTATTTAATCGTAGATAGTAGTGTTGTAGACGGCGGCGGATTCAGAAAAAATTCTCACTGGTTATATCGGAGTAAATTCGAAGATTCAATAGCGGCATTAATAGTATTTTATATTTTTTAATGTTAATAAACTGAAAAGAAAGATTGAAGCTCGAATCATAAGAATCCAGCTGAAGAAGATGAACAAATTCAAATTGTGAAAAAGGCGGGAAAATTGGACATTATGATTCTCCAAAATTTACACATTGAAACAATGAATTGAACTTTCAAATCTCTTCATAAGCTCCTAATTGCTGTTTATATAGACAACAGACTCATACACTTTGTAACTAACTTCCTAACCGTCTAACAGCTTTTCCAAGTTGATATATTCGACGAAATGCCCCAAAGAGGTGTTTTCTCTTTCTGCACTCAAATCCCTCATCTGTTGTGTCCTTAGTATATTTAACACCCCCCTCAAGCTGGAAAAGGTGGAACCATGATAGCTTGCACTCCAATCACTCATATGTTGTGTCCTTAGTGTTGGATGAGGTGTGATAGATATCTTTGATTGGAAACCTGGGCAAGAGTCTATGTAGAGTGGCTTTGTCCACTGGTTTAGTTAGTATATCTTCCAAATTGTCTTCTGTCCTTACAGGTAGGGTTTTTGTACTTTTTGTTGGTATTTCTCCCTCACAAAATGGCAGTCAATCTCTATGTGTTTTGTTCGTTCATGAAACACATGGTTCTCTACTATGTAGAGGGCACTTTTGTTGTCACAAAACAGGGGTACCACTTGTGGATGAGGCACCTGAAAGTCTGTTAATAAGTATAGGAGCCACTGGATTTCACAAGCAGTAATAGCTAGGGCCCTATACTCAAGCTTCAGATGAACTCCTACTGACTTTTCTTGCTTTTTACACTTCCAAAAAATTAATGCTTCTCCCAGAAAGAGTGTATAACCTGTTACTGACCTTCTAGTTATAGTACATCTACCCCAGTTAGAGTCTGAAAATGCCTTAAGGATTAGTGAACAACTGGCTGGGAACAGAATGCCTTGACCATGAGCAGACTTGAGGTACCTGAATATTTTGTGAGCTGCTGCCAAGTGGTTTCTGTGGGATGATCTAAAAATTGACTTAATTGTGGATGGCAAAGGCAATATTAGGTCTGGTGTTTCCTAAGTAAATGAGTTTGCCAATAAGGCTTCTGTAGTAAGTGTTATTGGATAGTGGAGGGGAGTCTTCTTTAGATAAGGAGATTTCTTGATCCATGGAATGGAAGAAGGTTTGGAACCAAGGTATCCTAATTTATGTAGCAAGTCTAAATAGTATTTTCTTGGATTCATAAGAATACCATGCCTGGACCTTGCTATTTCAAACCCTAAAAAATACTTGAGTTCTCTCATGTCCTTAATAGTAAAAGCTTGATGAAGTAGTGTCTTTACATCTTGAATGGCTTGAAGATTTAAACTTCCCATTATTATGTAATCCACATATACAAGAAGGGCTATGAAGTCTTGTCATGTACCTTTGGTGAAGAGACTATGATCGTTTTTTGACTGAATATACCCTGCTTTAACCAATGTGGTAGTCAATTTGGCATTCCATTGTCTACTAGCCTGTCTTAAACCATAGAGGGACTTGTTTAGTTTGTTGGCTAAGTTGGATCCTTGGACAAACAATCTTGGTGGTAATCTCATATATACTTCCTCATCTAAGTCTCCATGAAGAAAAGTTGTATTGACATCTAGATGATGCAAGTGCCACTATTTCATAGCTGCTAAACTTAAGAAAAGTCTGATGGTTGACATCTTTGGTACATATGAAAAGGTTTCAAGGAAATCGATTCCTTTTGTCTATGTATATCCTTTGGCCACTAATCTGGCTTTGTATCTATCAATGCTGCCATCTGCCTTTCTTTTAATCCTATAAACCCACTTACATCCGATTGGGACTTTGCCTTGTGGTAAAGAAGTTATTGACCATGTATTTGTTTTGTGTAGAGAATTCAACTCTTCTTGCATTGCATGTTGCCATTCTGGAAGCTGTGCAGCTTCTTTATATGTAGATGGCTCTTTTTCTTTATCTAGAGTGGTTGTAAAGGCCTTGTATTGAGTAGAAAGATGATCATAAGATACAACAGTTTGTATCAGGTAAGGTGTAGTATTTTTTCCCAATGAAAATGATAATCTTGCAAATAGTGTGGGGTAGTTTTCTGTCTGCTAGATCTTCTAATTGGTTCTGTAGTTGATGGAACAGAAGTGTCAGTTTGGTCTGCAGTAGTAGTTTGTTGGTGTTCAATAATTGATGTAGTAGATTGAGGCATATTTGTGTCATCAACTGGTGTAGAAAAATCTTGAATGAAAAGCTGTGGTACAACCGTTTGATCATCAACAGTCTCTGTGTCTAAGAAAGGTAAGGTTGCCTCATGGAAAATTACATCTCTAGAGATAAAAAGTTGCGTGGTAGATAAATCTAGAAGGATATAACCTTTAGTATGAGCTGCATTACCAAGGTAGGCATATTTTCTACTTCTGGTGTCAAATTTTCCTCTACCCTGCAAAATAGTGCTTGCAAAAACTAAAGAACCAAAAACATTGAGATTAGTATAAGCATGAATTTTGCCATAAAACAACTGATATGGTGACTTATTATCAAGTAAGGGTGTAGGAGTGATATTAACTAAATGTGTAGCATGAAGAAGACATAAACCCCAATAGATCATGGGTACATTAGCTTGAACTCTCAGTGCTCTTGCTGTAGCAAGTAAGTGTTGGTGTTTCCTCTCAACAATTCCATTTTGTTGAGGGGTATGGACACAAGAAGTCTCATGAGTGATACCTCTTTGTGCATAGAAATTGGTCATTTGAAATTCTAAACCATTGTCAGATCTAACAGTTTTAACATGACCACCAAATTGAGTATGCACCCATTCATAAAACTATTGCAGTAAAGGTCTAGCTTTTGATTATTTTTCATTAGGAAAATCCACATATATCAAGTGAAATCATCTACTATAGACAAGAAATAGTATTCACCATTATGTGTACAGGTCCTATTAGGGTCCCAAATATCAACATGCACAATATCAAATTTGTTACGTGTAACATAAATGCTAGTAGGAAAAGCTAATCTCTTCTGTTTTTCCATTGGACATACATGACATTCTTGATCACAAGGAAGAATCAAACTAGATACATCATGCTATTTTATGCATTTTAGTCTTTGTAATGAAGGATGACCTAATCTATAATGCCAAAGTAAGGTAGGAGAAACAACAGAAGCAACAAATCTTTGATATAATCTATGTGAAGCTTTCAGAATGTAAAGTCCACCCACTAGATCAGCCGAACCAATCATCCTCTAATGGTGTGTATCCTGCATCACACAACTATTAGCATTGAATGTTAAAGAATAATTCCCTGTTGCTAACAACTTTGTTACAGATAAAAGGTTATAGGAAAAAGCTGGCACACAAATGACATTAGTTAGTAATATGTCATCATTGAGCCTAACGTCACCTATTTGAGAAACATTAGCATGAGCCCTTATCGCGTGTAAGTCAATAACGTCGATATTACTAGCAAGAATACTAGGTACATCGTAGTATAGTAAATGCGAGTCAAGTTCGATCCCTCAGAGACAATGCAACTTATACATATAAACGATTCTAACCTAATTAAGAAGCAACATATAGGCGGTCATTGACCAACAATAACATAAACATAAATAAAACATGGTATACATCTCCCTATTTCCTCACCGATCTACTAACTTGGTTTAGTTAATCGTTATGTTTACTTCCCCACATAATTTCCTTAGATTAATCGTGAGTGTTTTATCATATTTATCAGCTACGGGTGCAATTCCTACTCCTATCTATTCCGACAATGGCAGTAGACAATCTATACACAAGCTACCCTCCTTAATTGGTCCGTAATAGCCATACGCATAAAGAACTAGAACTGCCGATATTGAGAGTTACCTCATACCGCTAACCCGCCTAGACAAATTGTCGACACCGACCAAAGACGTTCCTAGGGTCCATCAAGACTATGTCCTAATTAACACTTCACTTGCGGTCCTTCATGTTAATTTACGAATTACGAATACTAGATTGGCCAGACCTATTACTCGTTTTAATTATTACTGCCGATCAACGTAGCTGTAGTGAATCCCGTTTAGGTTTTCTAAAATATGCCTCGGTAAACCGGTATAGACCGCCGGTTTACCGGGGGCGGCTTTTCTAATTTCTCGGATCTACATTGCTCAAGTACGATCAAAATAAGTAAATTATGGGGTTGTTAAACATGCAGATTAAGTAAAACACATAAATACGAACAGATCTACCATATTGAAGACAATAAAGGAACGTTCAAAGCTTCATACTTTCAACAATGGAGATCTAGCTCGATTTACTCAAGCTAGAGATGATGGAAGAAGGGAGGAAACCAAAAACAACTCTTCAAGGCTCAAGAAAACTTTATTTCATAATAATATATAATGTATTTGAAGAATTGATAATAAACTATGAAGACTTATACAATAATCTGATAATGCGGCCTTATATAGATACAATGACCGACTTAAGACTCTCTAAAACCCTAACCGACTTAGATAATACGGCAAAATGAATTTCGTGTTGAATAAGTCACCGGTTTACCGGGCCTTCTACTCTTCTTTTTCTTCATCAGACTTCTTCTTGGACTTCAATCACTCAGCCCAATGCATTCCTTTTGGTCCAGATCCGTTCTCCAATGCTCCAAATTCGGTACATCCTATAAAATACAAAAAAACGAGATGAAACAATACCAAAACCTCGGGGAAAATAGCATAGATGCAGAATTACGATCCTGGAAACACTCACATAGCATTTAACACATATTCTAAGCAATAACGAGCCTATCTATCCTCTCTTGAGCAGAATTCGGGGTGCATATAGGTATAAATATTGGTACCATTTAGAGTCTCATCAACTACCCCCCACTTAGCTTTTGATCGTCCCGAGCAAAAAGGCGAAAAGAAAACAACACCCCTGATCAATGCACAAGTAAATTAAAAACAACTATGCCTTACTAAGCCAAGATCAAAATCATGCCACTCATATCCATCAGTAACATATTAAACACTATTCATGTCATGAGCCAATGTGTGTGTGCAATAACTTTCACAACCGCTCAGAAATGCAGACAATCTCACATTACGTCAACCCACAGTCGAACTAACTTGTCTCGAACATGTTATTTATTAATTAATTGAGCTGGCAAGGCGGATCGAGAACCGAGCATATATTACTCTTAGGCTCACGTTTATCGGTCTATGCAAAAGTCGTGCGTCTTACGCTCCATCGACTAAGATATTGCCAAAGAGAATATAGATGTATATATTTCAATGCACTTCTCTTTCTTGGCGGGTGAACTCTCATTGATTTAACTATCCTCATGGCCCCACTCATGATAAACTACCGAATCCGAAATTCATTTGTCTTTCTAAGCATAAGTGAAACATGATTCGTGATAAAGCCAGGGTCAACTCTAGTCAAAGCAATATGCTATCGACTACACACTAAGGGAAGTGAGTTATACGTGCTTAAAATGGTGGCTCATAACAGAATATGCGCTTAATACGCCACTACTTCAAAAGTGGACACTTTCTCTTACTCGTGCAAAGTAAAATAAAGATGAAGTCAATTAACTCGAAAAGATCAAAGATATTCTAATTTTTCGAAATTCTATCGAAATGAATCAAAGTCTAAGTGGTGAATCGTGCATCAAAGAGAATCAAGACAATCACGCAATTCATGGAATATAATGCTAAAAAGCTATGTGACGTTCCCTTACCCCCCACTTAATCGAAACATTGTCCCTAATGTGTAAGATGAGAAATGAAAAACGAAAAAGAACTTAGCTTCGGTTAAGGGCGGAACCAAAGAAGAATCGGATCATCATATAATCCATCGGGCTCATGTATGTAGTCCATGAAGAATCTGCGCTATGTATCTCAAGAAAAACCAAGAAGAATAGTGGTGACAACAAACTGTATAATAAAAATGCGGCAGTAAAACAGAAAATAAATAACTCCAAAACAGTTTAAGCCAACAAAATCATTATATAAAATATATTCTGCTACATCAACTAAGTAGGAAAGGAAAATAAAATAAAAACAATAAAAATGGTAAACAACAATAAAAAGAACTAAAAGCTAGTCCTCATCGGAATAACCCTCCCAGTCGTCCCTTGGCTCAAAACCAGGAGGTGGTGCAGAACTTGAGACGGCGGCGGCGGAAGATGATGCTCTACGATGTGGGGCAGTCCTAGGTGGCCGGGTAGCAGGCGGAACTCCTAGAAAGTCAATAATCCGATCCATCTTGCGATGCAGACTTGCAATCTCTCGCGAGTGCTCCTCAAGCAAGGCTCTCTGAGTTCTCGGTGCACCAAGCACCGGAGTACGCTCTCTCTCTGCTCTAACCCGTCTCTGAACTCTCGAAACTGACTGTGAACTGAGCTGAGGCTCAGGATCTTCCCAATCATCACTCACAAGCATCTTCACCTCGGCCTCTAGAGCAAACATATCAATCATCGGCCCGTAAGGTAGCAGCTCTCGCTTAGAAGTGGCGGCAAGCTCATGGATACGGCTATGCATCAACAGACCGATGTTGATTGAGGCACCCGTCTCTAAATAAAACATCAACTCTGCCCTCGAAGTGGTGACAAAAACAGTGTGCTTCGTTGGTAGAAGGCGAGCAAAGACAAATTGATTGACCATCTTCCGGTCCCAAGATAGCTCATTCTCTAGGAAGATGGTGGGGACTCCTGCAGGATTGCGCTTCCATTGCACCCCTAAGAAATCAGCAACCATATCCATCCTCTCGAAATTGGCAATGTTGCTCGAGGATGTGTACTCATCCGGACCCACCGGTGGATGTCTAACCTCAAAATGAGCGTTGATCCGCTCAATCGAAAAATCAACCATGACACCGCGAACCATAGCAAATGTGGCTCCGGGGTTATGCGAAACATATGCATAAAACTCTCTTACCACCGTGGCATTGAATCTTGCCGGTGCCTCAGCCATGTCCAATATATCTTGTGCTTGTAGAGCCTCCGGCAATATCGTCCCGCAGCCGTCCAAATCTACCCCTCATTCTCGAGCCACTGGTCTTGCATTCCAATGTCCTCGGAACGACTCGTAAATAGCTAAAGAATAATGGAATTGCGCAACCCCATCTATCAAGGGATTGGCATCTCTATACACTGTCTGATATCCACTGGGACGAACATCTGACCTTTGACGCTTAGGACCCATCCTGAATGAGTATAGAACCTGATACAGAAGTTGTTTCTGAAAAAGAACCCTCGGTAAACCGGAGGTAAGGTTTGGTTTACCGGCCTGAACTTTTTTGAATTTCTTTCTGGACTGTGCCTCTGATGATGGAATAAGAAGAAATTGCAGCACTTCACCGTAGCTGCAGCAATACAACTCAGCAACAGGGTTAGGAAATGGTGTTAGGGTTTGGAAATGGAAGGAATTTGGTTCGTTTATGGTGGTGGTTTGGTGGTGATGGTGGTCGAATTTCAGAAAGGAAGAAGGAATGGAAGAAGGTTGGTGAATGAAAAAGATGAAATGATAAGAATGATGAAAAATGGGGATGAAGGGGTGGTTTAAATAGGAAGAATGGAATGAATGTGGATGGTTTAGTGGGATAATGGGTGGAAAAGTTATTAGGGTGAGGGAATTGAGGAGGTGATTGATGGGATTGAGGTGGAGTTATGGTGGAGTGTGGGAAAGGATGAAAAGTTTGAAAAGAGGGGAAAAGGGGACGGTTTCTGCTGACTGGCCGTATCTGGTGCAACGTGTGTCCTCCATATGTCTCTAAGAATTCAGCTTTATGCACTGACGTTCAGAAATCCAAAAATCAAGCCTCGGTAACCCGGAGGTTACCCTCGAGAAACCGGGGGTATTTTTCCCCAGATTTTTCTATCTGCCTTCTCTGCACTTCTTACTCAACCTTTTTGCTCAGGTCTGACCTCAATTTGACTACCCTTTACTCTTCCACTTGTTGCTTCCGACTCAAAACCTAACCTAATTCACTAGAATCCACAACGAGGTAAAAAAACCTTTCCACAACCAATCGGTTTCAAGCCTAAGTTTGTGGTAGGATGAAAAAAATCTCGTCCCTTCATCCGGCTACTTTTATTCAATCCTAAACTACCTAAGGGGGTTTGAAGAGATAGTTCTGAGTTTATAGTCGCCAGCTCTACTTTCTTCAGATATCCGATCAATCAAGGGTTGGAGCCTTCACTCGCCAAACTTTCGCTCCAGAGGTTTGCACTTTCAAAGAACCTTTTTGAGCTCTCTTCCTAGCACGCCTCTCCCTTTTAGCTTGCGTGCTAGGTCTACCTCTGCGTCGAGATTTAGACTTTAAAATCAAGGACTCCACGCTTTCCACTTTCAGCTCAACTCGTTCACTATGCAACACGGAACGACTATCTTCCGTGAGCATCTTGTTGTGGTCCTGATCTTCTTTCTCTCTCAGCATTAATCTCAAAAACTCTTGCTCAATGGTTTCTATGACAACCTCTCTATGTTTATGCCACTCAATCTTCAAGATCTGTACCTTCCCCAAAGCATACGTCATCTTACAACTCTCCGGTCGGTTTTTTAGGGGTTCTAGGATCCCAAAAGATACAGCATCATTATTCATTCTTAATGTGATCTCCCCCTTATCAAAATCCATAACCGCCATGCTCGTCGCTAGGAAAGGTTGTCCTAAAAGTACTGGGGCACTAGGATCTTCAGGTACGTCTATGACCGTAAAGTCGATAGGATACGTGAATCCTCCTGCCTTAATTATGCACTTTCTAAGCAAACCAGCAGGCATATCTCTGGTTCTATCTACGAAGGTCATGGTCCTGGTTTGATTCATCACGACCGGAAGTTTTAACTTTTGACAGGAGGAAAAGGAAGAATATTGCAACTCGATCCAGAGTCGCAGAGACCTAATCCAACGGATATTCCATTAACGGAAATTGGGAGTCTGAACGTGCCAGGGTCTCCTAACTTCACCACGGTGTCTGAGTCTGGGTGATCCTCAGGCTCAGAAAACATCGTGTCAGGATCCTCTTCAGGATCATCCGAGTCATAATCTGAAGATGATTTTATATCTATTAATTCGCAAGGAAACTCACCTGGACGATATGTGATGTACTCCTTAAGGTCATCTTCAGGCTCTTGCTTGATCGCTTTCTCCTCTTTTTCCAACCATTGCTTTACCGCTTCATAATTCTCTCATGCTTCGGTTCCGGGATACACGGAAATTGGTTCGATGTTCAAGATTGTTCTAGGCATATTGTCCAGCTTGTTTGTGCTTTTTCAACTCTGAATCGATCAAATTTCTGAAGTGTTCTAATCAATCTGCAAAAAGACAAAATAAAACAAAGAAAAGGTTAGCAACTTCCGCTTCAGCTGGGTGTGATCCCAACTGTTGCGGACCTACTAACTAAAATCAACAGGGAATAACACAAAATAACAGGAATTGTTAAGAAATCGATTTTCCAGGCCTCGGTAACTCGGAGGTTACCTTCGGGATACCAGCCCTGAATTTTCTAATTCTGACAGTTTAACATATGCAGGATTGATACGTAACGACTCAAGACCCAAAATAAAATAAAATAAAATAATGTTGGAAAGGTGTCTAAACCCAATCGGGTTGGACCGGATCCGACCGGGTCGGGTCATTTACAGTCTATTTAGTTCATGTAATAACTTTATTATGATTAATAAAATCACTTATGTTATTATATATATTGTTTATCTTCATATTATTTGTTGTATATATATAGTAACGTCCCTAGTATCAATCTGTGATAGAGAAACCATGATAGTGATTATGGTTGATGAGATCTCTAATCACTATAACAAGGTTGGTACTTAAATGTCTCTAGTCTTACATATTATCAAATGGGACATTGATAGTATAATCAGACTAGCACGTATTGGATGTCTTCTATCTTTTAGAAGATAGGGATAGATCTCGTCTATCGAAGTGTAGGGACACTTGACCGTGTACGTGGACGTGTATTAGAGAATGCGTACGTTAGGCGACCCACTTACATTAAGTGTCACACTATGTGGCGGTTGTGTAATTATCCTTTTGACCGGAGTCTTCATGGCATCACGGTGTGGATTGTCATGCTTTGACACTATTGAGATTTCTCCTAACCACGGGGCGATCATGCGGTAGTGATTGGGTATGATATTGAAGCATGCGGAGTATACATGATTGGTCGTCCGGGAATCGCGTATCCTATGATTGGGATCGAATATCCGAAATGGCCTTCTTATAAGGAATGTCTAGCTCTCGAGAATCTTTGCAAAGTGGGAGTAAATGTGTTATTCCGAGAGAGCATGATATCCAGATTATAAGATACGATCGTTAATGTATTGACACTCGAGATACGATCGTATGGATATTATTAGCGATAGGATTGTAAGTTACACGGTAACTGCTTCACATGAAAGGTAGTAGTCATTGCTTTTGACTCTTCCGATGATTGGGGGTCACGGTGTGTTGCTAGACGCTATCCCGTGATCGTTAGGTATGAAGGGCATTTTAGTAAATTGTACTTTGTGTCTACGGCCAACATATTCGGAAGCCTATCGGGTCACACACATATGAACATCGAGTCGGATTAAAATGCGGTTATAGTTGATAACCAAATAAGGAAAGTTTATCTCTAGACTATAAAGGTTATAGTGGTAAATTAATATGGTGGTATTTATTTATTATGAATAAATAAAATACAAGATATTAATTATATACAAATTATATTAATTAAAGAATATTCCGGAAGTCAATCGGTTGACTAATGGGGCGCCATTCTTGAGTGTGTAAGATACACTTGGATTGTGCACTTTAATTAATAATATTGCCATAATATTAATATAAGATATTAATTGATTTTGGAAAATAGATTTATGGTAATAAGATAATTATAATCAATATAAGATATTGGCAAAATAAATTATAATTAAAGAGATAAATCAATCTAGTTGATTTTCCTTATTTTATTGGAAAAAGGTTTTCTTCTCCTCCACACACTAATGGGGCGCCACTTATCCACTATAAATAAGAGGTGGGTGTCAAGCTCTTTTGTACATCACAATTGCAAGAGTTCATAATTCTTGTGTAAAATAGAGAGCCATCCATAGTGAGTTTGTGAGGGAAGAAAAGGTCGGTCTAGCGACCGGAGTTTTTCCGATAGCAATCCAAGGAGGATTCCGGCAAGGGGTTCGTGTGGATTAGCGATAGAGGCCGGACGCGTGGACGGCTTGCGCATTGAACTACTCTCCGTTGGCGGTCAAAGCGACGATCTTATAGATCATCTAAGGTATAACCGTCAAACTACTTAACGTGTTTATTGCATTAAACGAAGAACGATCTAGAAAAGGAAATCAAATTTTAAATTCATTGCGTTAAACTAGTGATTTCCTAACGGTGGTATCGAGACGGACTTCGAGCTTAAGCAATAAGCATAATTTAATTGCGTAGTATTTAATCGATAGATGCAAGATTTAAATCACGAAACGTTGAAACAAAAAAAAATAAAAAATAGGGTTCATGGGGGGTCGGCCGGCGGCGGCGCCCCTCCCGGCGGCGGCGGGCGGTAACCACTAGGGTTGCCGTTTGTCGGTTGTCCTCTTCCAATGGGGAGATCGACCCTTTTCGTTTTGTGATATTTATTGTGCATAGATATCTCGTTTGTTTAGTTGTGTCATATGGTCAACCAATGGTTCAAATAGTTTGAGCCATTGGGAACCCATATGGCATGTTGGCCTTTCCAAATTTTGATTTGGAATAGGCCTAGGCCCTTTTCAAATATTTGATTTGTAAAAGGCCTAGGCACAGGCCACTTCCAAAATTTTGATTTTGGAAAGTGGCCGACCTAAACCAAAATTATTTGGCCTTTCCAAATATTAGATTTGGAATAGGCCTAGGCCCTTTTCAAATATTTGATTTGTAAAGGCTAGGCAAAGGCCACTTCCAAAATTTTGATTTTGGAAAGTGGCGAGGCCTAGACTAAAATAATTTGGCCTTTCCAAATATTTGATTTGGAATAGGCCTAGGCCCTTTTCAAATATTTGATTTGTAAAAGGCCTAGGCTAGGCCACTTCCAAAATTTTGATTTTGGAAAGTGGCCAAGCCTAAGCTAAATTTAGTTTTGGAAAGGAAACAAATAGGAGACTTTATAATTTTAATTTTATATTTTGAATAGTTCAAATTTAATTAAAATTGAAATCGATTTAAAATTAAATGTTAATTTTAATTTTCGATTAAGTCATATAATTAATTAAAAGTTATTTAATTATTTGACGTGATAAAATAAAGACGCATGAGTAGTAGTAGTTAAAATTAGAATTTAATCTTTTTCATAAGATAAAATTGTATGGATTAGATGTGTAGATATAATGTGATTATATGGACCCCGATTGATCATGGACTCGACCAATAGGATAGATGGGAATGTTTTCTTTATGTTGGTTTTGAAAAATTGTCCTAGGCCGTTATGAAGAACGTGACCTAGTTTACTTTTTGCAATTATCACATTCCCGTTAGCTCCCCCCGTGTGCGGCGGGTGTAATTATTTATTATGTAACAAGAATGGAGCAAGAAGTTGAAGACCAAGGAGAGATAAAGAACCCATTGGCGTACAACAATAAAGATCCTATTGGCGGTTGCAGATACCCTTAGTTTGTGACCAGCGGTTTCGTCAGTTTGTATTCGAAACCGCACCTAGGAAAAAGTCCATGATCATACCGGTTATTTTGTGCGCGGAATGTTGTGTATGTTTTACTTTATATGATATAGTAGTAATATGCACTTAGTAGATGAGACCATAACAGAACCAAATTAATTAAGTGAATTAATTTAAAATATTCCCACGCCAAAAATCGAGCCAAAATTGTCTCCCAATATTATAATGACGGTGAAGAGCCCTTGTTCGGATCCAAGCGATCGGCCCTCGTCGGGAGTTGACCTACCACGGGTATATCGTTATTATTGAGATATGATCGTTACGAGATCTCATGAATATTGGGTTACGACTCGACTAGAATCTTGCGGTGATTGGCCCTCGTCGGGACCGTCGATTTTAGAGACAAGGGGTTGACTATCACATAGAGATGTGAAACGTCAAAGAGTTGACTAGTCGGCCCTTTGGGAGTCGCATGCGATGCGGCGGTAAGAGTACTACTGTCGAAATTATCTCGGTTGATCGGCCCTCGTCGGGAATCGAGGTAACTAGATGGGATCCCAGCCACTAAAGAATTAATTAAATTCTTGAAAGCCAATAGGGAATAGTTGGCTAGTGGGAGTAAAACCTTATAAAATTTTTAAGTGCAAATTTAGGGTTTTTATACATGAGCTTTTACTTATTCTATCTTTATTTATTGTTGTAGAAAATGTCAAACAAATTGAACCTTCGTTTTATCATCGAAAACAAGCTTGACGAAACTAATTTTCTCGATTGGGAAAGAAACCTCAAAATCGTTTTGAGGCACGAGAAGATTGGCTATGTCTTGGACGAGGCCCTACCGGAAAAGCCCGGCGAGGGTTCGAGTTTGCACGAGATGTTGTCGAGAAGTACAACAAGAAGCTGTTCGACGATGCGATGCTACATGTATCATGCTTGCTTCTATGACACACGAGCTGCTGAGAAACAACATGAGATCTATGGACGCCTACTCTATCATGGTCCACACGAAGGAACTTTATGCTTCTCGGTCTCGCGAGAGGTACGAGGTCTCGAAGGCCCTGTTTAGTTGTAAGATGGCATCTGGGACTGCTTTGGGGTCACACGTGCTTAAAATGATCGGGTACATAGAGAGGCTTGGGAAGCTGGGCCACAAGTTGGAACGAGAGTTGAGTATTGACTTGATTCTGCAATCTCTACCTGATTCATTCTCGCGAGTTCGTGATGAACTATCACATGAACAAGATAGATTGCTCCCTTGCGGAGTTATTGAACATGTTGAAGCTGGCGAGGGCAACGTGGGGAAGGGAAAGCAAGTGTTGCTTTGGTCACTTCAAGCAAGGGCAAGGCAAAAGCCCGAGAAAAAGTCCAAGAAGGCGAAGGCTGCACCTAAGCCAACGCCTAAGATAGCAAAAGACAAATCCAAGGATGCTTGCTTCCATTGCGGTGAGACCGGACATTGGAGGAGAAGCGCAAGGGCTTCTTGAGTACCAAGAAGAAGCATTCGATGCTTCGACTTCGGGTATATTTATGATTGAGATCAACATTACTTCTTCTAAGTCTAACCCTTGGGTATTAGATGCTTGGTTGTGGTTCTCATATTTGTACGAATATGCGGGCACTAAGAAGAACTAGAAATGCGAGGAAAGGAGAGGTGGACCTACGCGTTGGAAATGGAGCAAGTGTTCTTTGCGGCGGCCGTAGGAGTTTATTTTCTTTCATTGCCCGGTGGGCTAGTACTAGAACTAATAAGCTGTTATTTTGTTCCTGCTCTTACGAAGAGCATTATTTCTATTTACGCATTAGATGTTGATGGATTTTCTTTTACGTTTGAGAATAAATGTTGTTCTTTTTCACGTGATGGAATCTTTTATGGTGCTTGGCATACTTAGCAATGGTCTCTACATATTAGATATGAATGTTGACGTACTTAATATAAATAACAAGAAAGCCAAAACAAATGACTTGAATGAATCCTACTTATGGCATTGTAGACTTGGCCATATAAATAAGAATCGCATTTCCAAACTCCATAAAGATGGAATGTTGGATCAATTCGATTACGAATCGTTTGATACATGCGAAGCTTGTTTACTTGGCAAGATGACAAAGTCACCTTTTAGTGGCAAAGGGATAAGATCCAATGAATTGCTTGAGCTCGTACATATGCGATGTATGTGGCCCAATGTCAATTCAAGCAAAAGGAGGATACTCTTATTTTATCACATTCACGATGACCATTCTCGATATGGTTATATATACTTAATGAAGTATAAATCGAAGCCTTTGAAAAGTTCAAGGAGTTCAGAAGTGAAGTGGAGAAACAACTAGGTAAAGAAATCAAAACACTTCGATCCGATCGAGGCGGAGAATACCTAGATGGAGAGTTTCAAGATTACTTGAAGGAGAATGGGATTCTACTGAATGGACCCCTCCCGGGACGCCACAAATGAATGGCGTGTCTGAGAGGAGGAACCGCACCTTGTTAGACATGGTGCGATCCATGATGAGCTACGCAGTTCTTCCAAAATCGTTTTGGGGGTATGCTCTTGAAACCGCATCCTATACACTGAACCGAGTTCCATCAAAGACGGTTGAATCCACACCATACGAGGTATGGCATAAGAGGAAACCGAGTCTAGCCTATCTTAAACCTTAGGGTTGTCCGACTTACGTGAAGAGGATGATGCCCGACAAATTAGAAGCTAGATCGACAAATGTCTATTTGTGGGTTATCTAGAGAAACTAGAGGATACCAATTTTACCATCGAGGAACAAAAGGTGTTTGTTGCCGGGGATCGGCCACTTTCTAGAGAAAGAGTTTATTACGGATAGGGTCGGTGGGAGTAAAATTGATCTTGAATAAATTCGAGAACCACTTACGGATAACGAGTCCGTTGATGGAAGTAGAGGAGACACCACATACAAATGTGGCGCCACCCTCTACCATAGACACACTAGCACCTCGAAGATCCACCGGGGAACGCCGTGAACCCGAAAGGTATGCGGCGTGTATCTCATGGAAGATGAGGACCACTAGAACTTATGAGGAAGTGCTATTGAGGCATGACAAAGAGAAATGGTGGAAGCCATGAATTACGAAATGGAATCCATGAAAGACAACCATGTTTGGGACTTAGTTGATCCACCGAGGGAATAGTTCCCATAGGGTGTAAATGGGTCTTTAAGAGAAAGACCGACATGGACGGTAACGTGACTACCTACAAGGCTAGGTTAGTGGCAAAAGGTTATAAGCAAAGACAAGGAGTTGACTATGACGAAACCTTTTCGCTGTTGCCATGTTAAAATCCATTAGAATTTTGCTCGCTATTGCGGCATATCATGATTATGAAATCGGCGGATGGATGTGAAAACGGCTTTCCTTAACGGGAACTGTCGAGGAAGTGTATATGACACGACTGAGGGTTTCACAGCCAATGACGCTGGGATGGTATGTAAACTGCAAAGATCCATTTATGGATTGAAGCAAGCTTCTCGGAGTTGGAATCTTCACTTTGATGAGATAATCAAACAGTTTGATTTCATCAAGAACGAAGATGAGCCCTGTGTTTACAAGAAAGTTAGTGGGAGTGCCATTGTGTTCTTAGTGCTTTATGTAGATGACATATTGCTCATAGGGAATGATGTGCCTATGTTACAATCGAGTCAAAGCTTGGTTATCCAAGAACTTCTCAATGAAGGACTTGGGTGATGCGGCCTATATTCTAGGAATAAAGATCTATAGAGATAGATCTAAAAGGTTGCTTGGTCCGTCGCAATCCACCTATATAGACAAGATCTTTGAAGAGATTCGGCATGGAGCGATCAAGAAAGGATTGCGCCCATGTCACATGGGGTCTACCCTGTCGAAGGGAATGAGTCCTAAGACGAGAGGAGGAAAGGGCACAAATGAGTAAGGTCCCTTATGCTTCGGCAATCGGGTCTATCATGTATGCCATGTTATGCACAAGACCAGATGTCTCGTACCCTCTTAGTATGACTAGTAGGTACCGGTCCAATCCAAGTGATGGTCACTGGATTGCTGTTAAGAATATCCTCAAGTACTTGAGACGTACTAGGGATATGTTCCTGGTTTTCGGGAATGATGATTTGGTATTACGAGGTTACACAGATGCCAGTTTCCAAACTGACAAGGATGACTTTAAGTCACAATCTGGATTTGTTTTTACGCTTAACGGCGGAGCAGTGAGCTGGAAGAGTTCCAAGCAGGAGACTACTACGGACTCTACGACGGAAACCGAATACATAGCAGCCTCGGAGGCGGCAAAGGAAGCAGTTTGGATGAAGAAGTTCATTACTAAACTTGGTGTGGTTCCCTCCATTGAAGGTCCAGTGCCTCTGTACTGTGATAATAATGGAGCGATATCTCAGTCAAAGGAACCAAGGTCTCATCGAAGTCCAAACATGTGCTACGGCGCTATCACTTGATTAGAGAGATAGTAGATAAGGAGATGTAAAGATAGAGAAAGTCCACACGGATGATAACATAGGCGATCCGTTAACCAAGGCATTGTCTCAAGCTAAGCATGAGAAACATGTTCACTTGCACGGGCTTAGGCATATGGGTGATTGGCTTTAGGCCAAGTGAGAGATTGTTGGAAAGGTGTCCTAAACCCAATCGGGTTGGACCGGATCCGACCGGGTCGGGTCATTTACAGTCTATTTAGTTCATGTAATAACTTTATTATGATTAATAAAAGCACTTATGTTATTATATATATTGTTTATCTTCATGTTATTTGTTGTGTATATATAGTAACGTCCCTAGTATCAATCTGTGATAGAGAAACCATGATAGTGATTATGGTTGATGAGATCTCTAATCACTATAACAAGGTTGGTACTTAAAAGTCTCTAGTCTTACATGTTATCAAATGGGACATTGATAGTATAATCAGACTAACACGTATTGGATGTCTTCTATCTTTTAGAAGATAGGGATAGATCTCGTCTATCGAAGTGTAGGGACACTTGGACTGTACGTGGACGTGTATTAGAGAATGCGTACGTTAGACGACCCACTTACATTAAGTGTCACACTATGTGGCGGTTGTGTAATTATCCTTTTGACCGGAGTCTTCATGGCATCACGGTGTGGATTGTCATGCTTTGACACTATGGAGATTTCTCCTAACCACGGGGCAATCATGCGGTAGTGATTGGGTATGATATTGAAGCATGCGGAGTATACATGATTGGTCGTCCGGTAATTGCGTATCCTATGATTGGGATCGAATATCCGTAATGGCCTTCTTATAAGGAATGTCTAGCTCTCGAGAATCTTTACAAAGTGGGAGTAAATGTGTTATTCCGAGAGAGCATGATATCCAGATTATAAGATACGATCGTTAATGTATAGACACTCGAGATACGATCGTATGGATATTATTACAGCGATAGGATTGTAAGTTACACGGTAACTGCTTCACATGAAAGGTAGTAGTCATTGCTTTTGACTCTTCCGATGATTGGGGGTCACGGTGTGTTGCTAGACGCTATCCCGTGATCGTTAGGTATGAAGGGCATTTTAGTAAATTGCACTTTGTGTCTACGGCCAACATATTCGGAAGCCTATCGGGTCACACACATATGAACATCGAGTCGGATTAAAATGCGGTTATAGTTGATAACCAAATAATGAAAGTTTATCTCTAGACTATAAAGGTTATAGTGGTAAATTAATATGGTGGTATTTATTTATTATGAATAAATAAAATACAAGATATTAATTATATACAAATTATATTAATTAAAGAATATTCCGGAAGTCAATTAGTTGACTAATGGGGCGCCACTTTTAAGTGTATAAGATACACTTGGATTGTGCACTTTAATTAATAATATTGCCATAATATTAATATAAGATATTAATTGATTTTGGAAAATAGATTTATGGTAATAAGATAATTATAATCAATATATGATATTGGCAAAATAAATTATAATTAAAGAGATAAATCAATCTAGTTGATTTTCCTTATTTTATTAGAAAAAAGGTTTTCTTCTCCTCCACACTACATATGGGGCGCCACTTCCTCTATATAAATAAAGAGGTGGGTGTCAAGCTCTTTTGTACAACACAATTGCAAGAGCTCGTAGTTCTTGTGTAAAATTGAGAGCCATCCATAGTGAGTTTGTGAGGGAAGAAAAGGTCCGGTCTAGCAGCCGGAGTTTTTCCGATAGCAATCCAAGGAGGATTCCGGCGAGGGGTTCGTGTGGATTAGCGATAGAGGCCGGACGCGTGGACGGCTTGCGCATTGAACTACTCTCCGTTGGCGGTCAAAGCGACGATCTTATAGATCATCTAAGGTATAACCGTCAAACTACTTAACGTGTTTATTGCATTAAACGAAGAACGATCTAGAAAAAGGAAATCAAATTTTAAATTCCGCTGCGTTAAACTAGTGATTTCCTAACAAGCTACCCTCCTTAATTGGTCCGTAATAGCCATACGCATAAAGAACTAGAACTGTCGATATTGAGAGTTACCTCATAACGCTAACCCGCCTAGACAGCTGTCGACACTGACCAGCACGTTCCTAGGGTCCATCAAGACTATGTCCTAATTAACACTTCACTTGCGGTCCTTCATGTTAATTTACTAATTACGAATACTAGATTGGCCAGACCTATTACTCGTTTTAATTATTACTGCCGATCAACGTAGCTGTAGTGAATCCCAGTTTAGGTTTTCTAAAATATGCCTCGGTAAACCGGTATAGACCGCCGGTTTACCGGGGGCGGCTTTTCCTAATTTCTGGATCTACATTGCTCAGTACGATCAAAATAAGTAAATTATGGGGTTGTTAAACATGCAGATTAAGTAAAACACATAAATACGAACAGATCTACCATATTGAAGACAATAAAGGAACGTTCAAAGCTTCATACTTTCAACAATGGAGATCTAGCTCGATTTACTCAAGCTAGAGATGATGGAAGAAGGGAGGAAACCAAAAACAACTCTTCAAGGCTCATAAAAACTTTATTTCATAATATTATATAATGTATTTGAAGAATTGATAATAAACTATGAAGACTTATACAATAATCTGATTTTGCGGCCTTATATAGATACAATGACCGACTTAAGACTCTCTAAAACCCTAACCGACTTAGATAATAAGGCAGAATGAATTTCGTGTTGAATAAGTCACCGGTTTACCGGGCCTTCTACTCTTCTTTTTCTTCAGCAGGCTTCTTCTTGGACTTCAATCACTCAGCCCAATGCATTCCTTTTGGTCCAGATCCGTTCTCCAATGCTCCAGATTCGGTACATCCTATAAAATACAAAAAAACGAGATGAAACAATACCAAAACCTCGGGGAAAATAGCATTGATGCAGAATTACAATCCTGGAAACACTCACATAGCATTTAACACATATTCTAAGCAATAACGAGCCTATCTATCCTCTCTTGAGCAGAATTCGGGGTGCATATATGTATAAATATTGGTACCATTTAGAGTGTCATCAAGCCTCAGTGGGCAAATTAAGAGATAGGTTCTGAACTTTAACAGCATTTTGCATAATCAGATGAGACTGGACCACATGATCTGTGGCACCAGAATCAATGATCCAATTGTATAAGGTACCGGACATATTTGTAGGTGCTACTTGAACATTGGCAGTCATAACTATAGGAGACTGGGAACATTCCTGTGCATTTCCTGAATCTTGACAGTCATTAGCATGTCCATGTTTGTTTCATATTAAGACCTTGTCATCAAATTGCTAGAGCCGGATTCTGACTGATGTGAAATGGTAGGTTGACTTTCAGAAGGTATATAAGGACTTTCTTGCACTGAGTCTTGATAGATACCAGCATCAAAACCTACTTGATTGGCAAGAATCTCTCCTTTGCCTCTTCCTTTGTTTGGATAACTATATTTCAGATAACATCTATCAATGATGTGGCATTGTTTCCCACAATAAGTACACTGGATTTTCTTGCCATTATTCTGGAAATTCTTGGTGATACCTCTGCCTTGACCTCTTCCAACACCTTGATTGGTGTTACCTGCATACTGACTTTGGCCAGGAAAATCTTGATTCTGCCTAGTTTGCACTGCATTCACATTCAACACTACATTCTCTCCAGTTGTTATTGCATAATTCAGTTGTCCTTCTGTTGTAATGCCATGGAGAATGCAGTTCTAACATCTAGTAAAGGCCTAGACATCAAGATCTAAGTGTTGTAACTGTCATTTAACCCCTTTACAAATCGAATTACATAATCCCTTTCATTATATTCTCTGTAAGTTCCCAAGGCCAAACAAGTGCACTATGGTGGAGGCCTAATTACAGTAAATTGATCCCAAAGTGCTTTAAGTTTCGTGAAATATGCAGTCACAGATAAAGCCCCTTGTTTAGTAGTAAGGATTTCTTCCTGTAGATTAGACAGCCTATACACACTATCCACTCCAAATCTATCATTCAAATCTATCCAAATATCATGTGTTGTCTTGATCCAAAAAACACTTTGATAAATCGAAGGATCAACAGAGTTAAGAATCCAAGAACTCACCAGATCGTTACATTGAGTCCATGCCTCAAATTTGGGATCAGTTTCCAAAGGTTAGGGTAAAGAACCATCAACAAATTTGATTTTACCTTTTGTGGACAAAACCATACCAATGGCACGTTTCCAACAGTGATAATTCTCTACACCTTTCAAGACCGGTTGAACGAGTATTGCCGAAGTATTTTCTCTAGGATGAATGTAATACGGATCTCGAACTGGAGCAGAATTTCCAACATTCTGTGTTTGATTCGCCATTGACATAGAAACTCAAGAAAGGAAAAAAAAATTCAAGATATCCAACAAGGATGAACAATATAGAAGAAAATTCGCAAAAATCACGAATCTAACAAGTGGAAGATTGCTCTGATACCACGTTAATAAGCTGAAAAGAAAGAATGAAGCTCGAATTCATAAGAATCCGGCTGAAGAAGATGAACAAATTCAAATTGTGAAAAAGGCGGGAAAACTGGACATTATGATTCTCCAGAATTTACACAGTGAAACAATGAATTGAACTTTCTAATCTCTTCCTAAGCTCCTAATTGTTTTTATATAGACCAATAGACTCATACCCTTTGTAACTAACTTCCTCACCGTCCAACAGCTTTTCCCAAGTTGATATATTCGACGAAATGCCCCAAAGAGGTGTTTTCTCTTTCTACACTCCAATCCCTCATCTGTTGTGTTCTTAGTATATTTAACATTTAACGACAAAATTTCATCATTTTAATACAATATTTTATTCTGCATCTCAGTGGAAACATCAGCCCCTGAGCCATGTGGAACCGCCCCTAGTTGTAATCACGTTTAAAAGTGGTAAATGTTTTTTCACACTTAGGATATTAACACACCATATTTGTTTTTTTCTAATTTTACACTTTCATTTTTTCACTAATCGATTCTGACCAAATTTTGAACATGATGTTTATTAGTTTAGTGACTGAATTTAGTTAGGATGTATCAATTATGTTTTGTGATCGACATTGTGTATAAAAAATATCCAACATCCTTATCTAAATTCAGTCAACATAAAAGCTAATTTCCAACTCAAATTCGATTATGAAAAGATTCTCCCTTAAAATATTTACGATATCAATTACTAGTGTTCTATTGATTAATGCAAACTATACATAAGATTTCCTACATACATACACATATATACAATCCACACACATATATATTTATACAATCCACACAAACGTAAAGCTACTTATTAGGAAAGGACATATATCCGAAACATAACCATCAAACATGTTAGATGTGTTAAGATAACGTTTTTACCATTCTATTAAAATCAATTGATAGTAGTAAAAACGTTACTATATTTCTTTATATATTTAAGAGTGTCGAAATCTCTCCCAACATTAGGTAATTCTTATCCTATCATATTCCAACTTATAAAAGAAAAAAATTGCACATTAACGTGAAACAAAATAATGATTAACCAAGTAGCTAAGTAAGTACTCTTTAATTTACAATTGTGATCCTCTGGATATGGCCTAGTAGTAAGCGGGTGAGGTGGTGTAGTGTCTTGTTATATCTAAAGCCGGAGGATGGGGGTTCGAATCCCGTAAAGGGCCGGCCTCTTTCGGTAAGAGATATCTAATACAAAGCCTCATCTCTAAGCTGTTAGGTCCCATTATTAACCTCTACTCGCATTCCTATAAGATCGGGAACGAGAGAGCTCACGGTTAAGGTTTAACCGTTTTTAATTTACAATTGCGTGATGGCAACATTTTCTTATCTCAATCGTTAGCATTTTTTTAATGGGGAGTGATAGGTTTACTTAAGTTTCTACAATTTTACACCATCGTGATGGCAACATTTTCTTATCTCAATCATTAGCATTTTTTTAATTTAGAATGTTTAGTGGACAGAAATAGGATGCGTTTGGATTATTGGGTCCTCGATCTTTATTTTTTGGACCCACAAAAGCCTTTGTATTATGCTCCCTTAATTCTCCACCATTTTCTTCAATTATCTCCAAAATGGAAGAAGGGCAAAGTCACCATCTCCTCCGGCCTCTCATCCACTCCACCGCCACCACCTCTGCCGTCGCCGCCATCAGGAGCTTCCCAAAAGAGAAGGAATTCAACCCATCATCAAATAGTGGCCCCGGGATCATCTTCCGGATAGCTTTAATAATCTCAATTGGACTAATCGCTTTATGGGCAAATCATGAAGCCTCCAAAGGATTCGCCATTACAATCATCAACGATGCCGGCCACGATACATTTCCGGCAAGATATTTCAGTGTTTTTTATGTTGCAAACGATAAAGCTTCGAGGATTGTCTACACATCAAGCAAATCTGTAGAAGATTTTCTATATCCTAATCAAACCTACATAAAGAAGCAAGTCAACCATGTAATTCTCCGGCTGTCCAGCCGGAACCTGACAGAGTCCGTCATCGTTGAGTCCCGGGATGGTGAATTTGTTATGTACATTAGCCCATCTGTTATGATGGAGATGAATCGTGATCAGGCCATGCATTTAGCTGTACAAAAAGGCATGGCTAGAATATGGATATATGATGGACTTGGTGAAGCCCCAACAAATCTTGTGGACGGAATCGTTGAGTATATTAATAGTTTAGCTTTTTCAGGCGGGTTGTTTGACAACGGCGATGTAGGGTGGCCGGACGGTAAAGTAGTGGGAGCTTACCGGAAAAACAAGAACACTGCCGAGATGGTGGAGTACTTGAATTATCATGAGATGAAAAGGGTTGGGTTCATCCGACGGCTGAATCAAAATCTGAGAAATGGATGGCAAGATTGGATGGTGGATGATGCACTAGGAAGAATTGGTCAATTTTAATGAGATGGGAGTTTGCTCTAAGATTCCTATGTTATCCTCTGATTTTCTTTGCCATGGAAGTTTGCTCTAAGATTCTTTTGGCTTGGCTTCATTTGCCAGCCAGCCTAAAATTTGTGGTTTTGTTTTGTAATTATTTCATCTATCGATGCACACAAATTTTATAATTTATATATATATTTTTTTTTGTTAGATGATCACTTTAATATATTAAACCAAATCACTTTAATATGTTAAGGTGTGTTTTATTGACACACCATTTTTTTACTATTGACATCAATTATTTGATTATTTTTTCTGATGAAAAAAACGTCAGCGGCACTGACGTTAACGTCGGTAGCATTGGTGTTGCTATTGAACACCAACGTTAGTGTCAGTGTCACTGACGTTGGTTTCCAATAAGAATGTCGATGTCGCATGGCGGAACGGGAAAAATTTTCGGGGTGTCTTTGTATATAAACCGTAAAAAGCCTAAAAAAAAATGTTGGTAGTGGGATTTAACTTACAACCTAGGATTATGGAGATCGAAAAGAGTTTGTTCTTAAACCACTGTGATATAAAGTCATTTGTTCAATAAAAAGACACATAACATACTAATATTAACACTACTACTAATACAATAATAAAAATTTGGGGGGGGGCAGGACTATATGGATGGGGGGGGTTTGGGACCATTTGGGGGGGGCTTGAGACCACCTGGGTCAAGCCTTGGGTCCGCCCCTGAGTGTCGCTGACGTTTCGTTCATAAAAAATCATCGTGGTACCGGAGTAATTTTTTGTGATGCCGGAAGTAATGTGGTGTCAGAAGTAAAAATGAGTGTCGCAATAGAACCCCTATGTTAAATCAGATCAAGTAAACAAGTGCCGACGACGTTTCAAGAGGCAAATAACCCCACCTAACAAAACTCACCATAGACAATGAGGCAAATAACCCCACCTAACAAAACTCACCATAGACAAATCTGCCTCCACAAATATGCCTCAACAATATAGTACTCCGCCCTATTGCCCAAACGCCTAACAAAAGAGAAAGAGCACGACAAAAAAGATCGAGAAATAGTCAAACAATTTAAGACAGTGCAACTTAGAGACGAAAGGTCATCATCCCCTGACTGTAGATGTTAGACGCACGATAAAGAATCGGTATCTACACATATCCGTATGTACGCTAAAGAGGAAGATAAAAAAAAGCCTGGAAAATCGTCGTGAGTTCTAAAGACTCGACATCCAAGTTGCCCATCATTCGAGGTGATATCGTATTCTGAATCTACCCATCATGATTTTGAATTATGACTCCAATAGCTGACGCATCTATCCCACTGGCCGCATTTTGTTGATCTTGACTTCCCCATGCATAGGGGCAGCCCAAGAATGTGGCCAATCAGGAGAGGTCGTATGAACCAACCGCGTTTGTCTAGTATATACGCAATCGCCTCTTCGTTAGTGGTTGGCATTAGTCCCTTAATATTGGCTGATGTACCATCGAAGAGCCAAGCACACTTAGCCTTCCAAAATGTACCAAAGAGTGGTTACAATGATAGCTACCTCCTATGTTGCACAATGGTCGCATAAAAACTGTAGCAACTCGGGAAAATCAAAGATTGTGTGCAAGGCACTCCTCAAGTTCAAATTATTCATGCGAGATCACACCTTAGCCGGAATCATAAAGGAAAAAATCGTGCGCCTCAAGTCATCCTCCAGGTAGCCGCACTGTCCACAAGCCCCGTCACCCATACCACAACATCGCAAGAAATACCACACAGCTAAGCAATTATGTATGCATCTCCAAAGGAAGTGCCTTACCTTGGGCCGGTAAATTTCAAGCATGCCTCCACAGCCGGTCCAGGGATGAGAAAGATGATGCACGGCCCACTTGCAACTCCGGGTGATGAAGTTGGGGGGCCAACCGATAATTAGCCCTCACAAATATAGTCATCTCCTGTCATAATATCAAATTATATCATCCCTATGATGTTAGCCTGAACCTTATGTGGATACAAAGGAGTTCTAGATAAGATCGCGGTTCCAAGTACGTGTAGGTGCATGAATGAGCGCCTCCAATTTTGTGTCTTGAGCGAGCATAGACAAACATACTCGAAAGGTAGAAGGTAAAGGAATCCATGCCTCCGAATAAACATTTATCAATGAGCCATCGCCGATCGTCAAACGTAGCTCATGAGTGAGAATATCTCTCCCATCAATGAGACTCCACCATAAGACTGATGGCCTCGGGCCCACCCCAACATCTAAGATATTTTCAGTGCTGAAGTATGTCCCATGCAAAACTTGACTCACCAAAGTAGACGATAACTTCAGAACTCTCCATACCTTCTTAGCCATGAGAGCTAGGTTGAAGCAACTAAGATCGCGATATCCATGGCCACCTAAGTCTTTAAGCATAGTGCACTTATCCCATCTCTTCCGGTGGATCTTCAAGATAATGTATACGTTCTGCTCCAAATTAAAATTGCTTAAAGACATGTAGGGTCCGTTTGGATATGAAGTAATTCAAATTGATTAGGGGAATAAATAAATAAATAAAGTAAGGTGAAATACTAATTTTTTTTTTTTTTGAGGGGTAAGGTGAAATACTAATTATAATTGAGAAATTTATTTTTTTAAATTTATGCAGATAAAGAAATGATTGATGAGATAAATAATAATAATAAAAATGTGTAGTGAATAAAGTAATGACATAAATAACAAAATTTCCATTGTTAGCCACTACATTAACAAAATATTCTTTGTCATCCCTAATCTAATCATTTTTAAAGAATTCTTGCATCACCTAAACCCTAATGTTCTCCTGATGTGGTGCGACTTTTAGTAATAAAAAAATCACGTTTCTCTTTCAAAAACTAAGTAAAATTCATTAAAGATTAGATTTATGGTGCATGGGGAGAACATTCCAGAAGATTAAGGTATCTACGTTGCATCTTCTTTGTTGGGTATGATTTTTTTTTTTTTTTTTTTTTTTTTTTTTTTTGGTTGAGGAAATTGTGTATGATTCTTAAACTCCAATTTGCATTAGATCTAGTTATTTAATTTGTGCAATTTTATGTTTTTCGAACTGGAGTTTTTTTGTTTCCACTGCTAGCTAGTATAAATTAGATCTAGACCTAGATGATCTGAAATTATTTTGAACCCTAGAGCAATGGATAGCGCTGCGTCCGTGGGCTGCTGCGTTGACGGCTTGACGCTATGGGTTGGTTGACCAACAATCAGGTAAAATTGTGTGTCTGGAAGACATCATCATATCCTACATTTTCGAGATTAAAACATACCTTATAATAAATCAATATCCGGATGTTTTTTCTTGTATTTTGGAAAAGCGGATCCTGAACAATCCAAACATTAATCATGCATATGCTTCAATGTCATATTCAATCTCCAATCATGATCGCTTCATGTTGAAAAACCTCAATGAAGTCAATATATGAAATTCCACAATGTGATATTATTCCGACTTTTGGTCTAAAGATAATTGCACTAAAGTGACATAATAATGACACTTATTAAATAAGTGGGTTATCCAATGTTGGTATTCTCAGTACACGTCCACGTACTGACGTACATATCAATGTGTTTAACACACTTTAATTGATAAGATTCATTAGTATATTCATAAGATATAAGACACATAGTGTAAAACCCTCTATCTCTTTGTAAAAGTATTTTAGTCCATTCGAAATTTGTTCCTTTTTTTTTTTTTTTCTTTTTTTTTTTCTTTTCCAATAAGTCAGCAGAAACCGACCTAGCGCTGCCAGAAACCTATAAAATGGGTCCTAGATGTCCCTGGAGCACATAATTCATGTTTATGTCTAAAGCTTGGGGAAAGTGCACCAAGTGTTAGCTTATCAAGTGTTTTTTGTTGATTTGTGGGTATTATGTAGATCCTAGTGTGAGTTTCGAAGCTGTTTGTAATTCTAGAACAGTTTCGAATTCAGTTTCTTCTCTTAAAGGTAATCATCGTTTTTCTACGTTCAATCCATAGTTTGGTCATGTTAGATGGAATTACAGTTGGTATCAGAGCCTAGGTTAGGGAAACTTGGGCATAAACACTGATGTCTAGGACATTAAGATTTAGGTTATGATCTTAACCCTTCTTCTTTTACAGGTATGACAGGTGATAGACGTATTTCATGTTCAATAGCATATCGTTCTGATCTGGATCCTCCAACATCATCGGAAGCATTTCCTTTTGCTGCGTTTACCTCTCCTCTCCAAGAGCTAAGGGCAAACTCAGGGTCGTTCTCAAGGGCATGTAGAAAATATAAGCTCAAACTCATATAAGAGGACGGGCCTCATCCTCAAAACCTAGGTTATGAGGTTAGTGAAGTACATGTCTTAATATGGTGGGTGAAACAATACAATTGCCCAATGTGGAACACTTTAACACGCCCCCTCAAGTGAGCATGGGCCACATGGCACACAAGGCTTATTTAGAGCACTATAAGGCCAACAAAGAGGCCAAACACTTGTACAATCAGGGGCGGATCCATATAGAGCCAAATGGGTCACCCGACCCACTTAAAAAATTCGATGTATATTTTACAATGTTTAAATTTTTATACATTAATATCTACTAACTGGTCCGCTAATTTTTTTTATATATTGATCTTTGACCCGCATCACACTTGGATTTTTTAAATTAATGCTATAAATTTGTAATATGATGTAACATTCTCGATTCCTGACCCGTGTTTTGGAATTTCTGCACCCGCCCAATGTACAATAAAGGGTTGGCTCTCATATCATATAGAAAATATAATCCTAAATCCATATAAAAGAAAGGACCACATCCGCAAAACCTAGGTTATGAGGTGAGGAGAGTCAATCTCTTAATATGGTGGGTGAAACAATTACAAGTGCCCAACGTGGGACACTTTAACAGTCTCGGGGTCGTTCTCAGGGGCCTCAGCACCATCCATATGATGTTCCTTCCAAGAATACTTGTGAAAGACTTCCACCCTCCTCCTGCTAGGTTTTTCCTCCTCTTGCACTTCACAATTCGTTTACCCACCAGCAGCAGGTTAGACGACACAGTTTCATCAGGGTTCCCTCCCTGACTTGTTCGGGGCACAGTGCACTCTAGGTCCAACTATCCTTCATACGGGATCAAGTAGGCAATGGTTTTGGCGTTGTGATTCAAAGATGTAGATGTTTGTGGCCTACATGATTGATGTGGATGATAGGAGAAAGGATGTTTAGGGAGTTTTGGGAAGAAAGATCAACTAAGCGAGCACCAAGACATGTAGTTAGTTTACAATCATGCAGAAGAATAATGCTCTGGAGTTCACAGGCACCGGCGGTTCTAAGAAGGTAGAATATTGGATTAAGGAAATGGAATGGCTGTTTGAGATTTAGGAACTGCTAGAGAATAAGTGGGCTAGCTTGGGTGCATCATTTCTGAAAGAAGGTGCACATAAATAGAGTGAGGCAGTAGTGGCTACTAGAGGACCATATCCATATTAGGATAACTTTAATGAGTTGTTTTGTGGAAAGTATTGTCCCTAGTCAGCGCATTCGTATAAGGTTGTAGAGTCGGGGGCGGATCCACGTGTAAGGGGGTGACCTCACTTAAATTACAAAAAAAAAATTGCGAAACGACGTTGTTTTGGTAAAAAAAAATTTGACCTAATTACCGGCTCAACCTGGTTCCGACCCGGAAATTTTGACCTAATTACCCGCCCAACCCGGAAAGTTTTTAGGGTTACTACATTTTTATGACGGGTGACCCCACTGAACTTTGGCTCTGGACCCGCCACTGTGTAGATTTTTTTAGGTTAAGGTATGGGGACATGTCGGTTTTTGGAATACTCCTACAAGTTTAATGAGCTTAGTCAATACGTGCTACGGATGCTGACTGATTAGAAAATGTTGACCGGTAAGTTTTAATAAGGTTTGTGTTACAAGGTTCAAGACAGGCTATGCGGTGTTCCTCCTCGTGATGTGGTAAACTTGTTGGATCATGCCACCAGGGTTAAGTGTATCTATAAGTCTCATACAGTGTGTGAGTTTTTATGATGAGACACTTGAAAGTAAGGTTCCAGTTACTTTGCTAAGGACCCAGCTCAGGCCGCCTCTTTGAGCCCCGTATGCCCGAAGTGTTCTAAACCTCACTAGGGAGAGTGTAGGGTCGGTAAGCCGGGTGCTTTCAGTGTGGACAACCTATACACGTGTTCAGAGAGTGTCCTAACAAGCGCGTTCAGACTATCCCTCCTTAAATGTATTCTCAAGGCAAGATAGGAGGACCCTCTAAAGTCTTTGCCTTGGATGTTAAGCCGGCAACGGCATATGTATCAGGTATGTCATGTGCGTCAAGTTTTGAGGACGAAAATTCTTGTAAGGAGGGGAAAATGTAAAACCTCTCACCTCTTTTTAAGGGTATTTAGTCCATTCGAATTTTGTTTTTCCTTTTTTTCCTTTTATTTTATGTTTTTTCTTCCCATAAGTCAACAGAAACTGGCCTAGTTGAAGCTTAGGCGGTTTTTTTCAGACAGCCACAGAACACATAATTCGTGTTTTTGTTTGAAGCTTAGGCAGTTTACCCTAGCTGCTGCCCGGGAAAACACACCGAGTGTTAGCTTCTGGAGCCGTTTTTGTTGATTTATGGGTATTATGCAGATCGTAGTCTGGGTTACGAAGCCGTTTTTTTTTATTCATGAGCAGTTTCAAACTTGGTTTCTTCTCGTAAAGGTAATCATCATTTTTCCTCGTTCAAATCGTAGTTTGGTCATGTTATGTTTGTGTTCTTGGCCTTTGACATTAAGATTTTTCCCTAAATGTTGTGTCAAACGTTTCATATCCTGATAAGAGCTCAGAATTCAGGATATGGACGTTACACTTAGTTTAATTAGTTGTAGTATAATGTCTCATTTATCGATACTTTTATTACATTATCAAAACAAATACAAAAACAAAAAAATGTGTAATAATACGCCCCGACCCAATTGAATTTGAGACATAACGCTAACAAAGTGGTCACACCTCATACGGTAAGCTTTTGTTTGATGTTGCGTGTTTGTGGCTATTATGGTACAGTTTGGCACTAATTTAAGTTATAATGTTTTTTTTATAGTGAACAAGGGTTTAATGGGCCTTTTCTAGAGTCTCAGTTCGAAGAAGTCTGATTCATCAAGTATTTGCACAGGGCCAGCCCTCCTTCTTTCTAAGCTACATGGTACGATTAATTGACGATTCAGTCAATCATAGTATATCACGTGTTTACCCTTCTTCCTGCTAAGCTATACAGTACGATTAATTGGTGATTTAGTCAATCATAGTATGTCACGTGAAAGAATGAAATACATCCTTGTCACTCATGTGGAGGATTTAAAAATAAAAAATAAATAAATCTCTAGTGTGACATAGACTACAAGTTTAGATATTAATTTTAACTTACCTGGACGGAGTAAATAAATGATTAAGAAGACAATCATTGCACTCAAGAGGAGTATTTTTTTATGGTCTACTCAAGTAAAAAAGTCAACGGTCATAATTAGTGGCAGAGTTTTGCAACTAAAAAAGACAAAAGATGATAAATAATATAGTTTATTTCCCTCTTTGATTTTTTTAAAAATATTATTAGTTTGTTTTAGCTAATTGATATTACATCTCCAAATGAAAGCATTAGAGTTTAAACTAAAAATTTGTCTAAGGCTTCAAAATCTCATAGAGCCTCAAAAGAACACACATATAGTGCCCAAGTAAAAAAAAATTGTAATCAATATATCATATGCTCCAAAAGTCAAAGAATTCATGAAAAAGAACAATTAAATTTAATAGAGGAGTTGAAGCACACAAATTACACCAATCATCTCCAAAGATAAACAAATAATACTAATAAAAACCACTTATATATATATATTTATGGTGCAAACTAATTAATATATTCGATCCCCGCCCCCTCCTTTCGTTTCCGGAAAAAAAAAAAAAAAAATCAGGATTTTCTTCTGCTATCTTCTTGGACCACACCTTCATTTCCTGCAAGCATCAAATACTTATCTTTCCTTGTAAGTGTAGTGCACTCAAATCCCAATGCATCCCCTAGTTTTTTCTGAATATAATTAGCAACCTCATGGCTTGATTTCCCACCTGCAACAGTGAATTCTTTTGGCATTTTTTCAAGAATTTGGATTTGGTAACATGGCCTAGGATTCATTAAGAAGAAAATGGGGTCTAAACATTTGAGCCCGCTAGCCGTTGTACCGTAAAACATCGTCACCTTCGTGTTCATAGCAACAGGGACAATCTCATCAGCCAATTCTGCAAACAATGAGCTGAATCTCAACAGATATGGCTCTCTACATGTTGTCCCTTCCGGGCACACGACCAGATCGCCTTCTCGTAAAAGCTTCTCCATCGTTTCACCGTCTCGTTTCCTGTCTCGAGTCAATCGAACTGTCTTGATTGGTGCCAAGAATTCAGACATTTTACTTAGACTATATGTTACTGCTGTCAATGGCTTTGCTATCGCTGTGCTGAGAAATACAGGGTCCAAAAGTGTCCTGTGTGTGCAAACATAAAGGACTCCTTTGCAATTTTGAGTTTTTGATGTTTTTGGAAGAAGCCCTTTAACTTGAATGATCACCCCAGATGCACAACCTAGGATAATTGATAATTTGTATGGCAAAAATATGCCTACAATTAGTCTGAAAACTGCTAAAAATAATCCAAGTGGAAACCACATGAACATTGATAGTGTCGCTAATGGAGTTGGCAAAAATGCTAGCCGTCCATCATGGAAGATCAACGGCTTAGGATACTTCTCTCTTGGCATTACTGAATTTTCATCCTCCTGATTTTGAACAACATAAGCTTCCTGAAAATTAAGTAAAAACATGCCGTTCATTTATTTTGCAATAATAAAACAAACACAAAATTAATGCAATTATGTAAATTTAAAATTTTGTACTATTTGGGCTTCTTATTAGTTAAAATTGTTAAGTGAGCTTCTTAATAATTTTATATTCCAGCCCACATAGTATTTAAATTATTAATCCAAATTTAAAAGAAAAGAAAGAAAACAAAAAATTTAAAATCTCCATCCATTAAAACATTTCATGAATGCAGTAACTGTTACAAACAATTAATACAGCATGACTCCATTTCACGAGTAACAGTTCAAACTCTTAATACATGTACGGATCTCGATCCCTGCCGGTGCAAGGTGCACAGCCTCCCGTTAGTGCATCGAAACGGTGTCGTTTCGATCCTAAACGATGCCGTCTCGATGCGATGTAAGACGACATCATTTCGAATCGAAACGACACCATTTCGATGCACCTTGCACCGTCGGGGATCGAGATCCATACATGTACCGATTAAACCACCGGAAGAATTCACAATTACTAATACTTTAATATATTTTCTACTAGTAAATTTCATTTAAAAAATATATATCACAATCACAGTACATCTATAAAAAAAAAGCCGATTGATCAATGATCTATATGTTTATATATATTATTTTAGAAAATCTATATTGACCCGAGCCGAACTTCGTATCAGTCGAGTCAATTTGTCGGGGCTTTAAGAAAAAAGAAAAATTAAATAAAAATTACTAACCTTGCAGAGGGAGATGAAGAGTTGATCATTAAGGCTTAAAGTTCCAACACCAAGATGAGGTTTCTTTTCAGCATCACAAAATTCTTTAAGAGCTTTATGTTTCACAAGCAAACCAGAACCAGAAATCAAACCAGTATAATAATTCCCAACAGAATGAAGCTCAGTCCCTTTAACAACATCAACACAGAGATAATCCTTAAGAAATTCTTCAACCATTACTCTTGGCAAGCTTGTAAAAACCAACTTAAAACCTGCAGAAGCTACCACCTTATAAACATTATAGTTAAGATTTTCCAAATAAAACTTTGGCAAAACAGCTCTTTGAACATTAGCCATGTCTTTTAATCTCAGCCCACAAAATGTAATGAAAGTCATGACTCTGATTTTCGTATCAGAATCAAGAACCCATAAAACAGAGCATGAAAGAAGAAGGAAGAAAGCACGAATAATGCTTCCTCCTTCAAAAGCAACAAGCATGAAAAATGGGAAGAAACAAGAATTTGAATTTATAAGAGTTCCTTGAATATCACAGACAATCGTTTGTGATTTCCGGTTATGTAAAGTGCATTTTGTGATATTAGGAAATTGAAGGGGTGCGGATTGGTGAGATGATTTGTTTTTGAGAAAAAAGCCTTGATCTTTAACTTTAGTAGCTGCTCTGTAGCAAGAGTTTGCCAGAACTTTGTAGAGAAGCCATTGGAGTAGTTTGAGAAGAATCATAGGGAAAACCATGGTTTTTGATGTATGCATATTGATACAAAACAGAGAGAAAGATAAAATGCTCTGCTGCTACGGCGGAGAAGGTAATAAATGGGGTGCAGTGTAAGATTTGCAGAGGTACAGAGCGATATATATATATATATATATATATATACATATAGGAGTAAAATAATAAAAGGGGAGTTAGAGGTGGGGGTTGGGGGTGTGAGGGAGGAGGTTGACCATTCGGTTAGACACACACTCAGCATCAATTGCTTTGTTGCAAAACATTTTCGTTTTGAATAGTGCTGTTTAACATTTTCTTTTTTCTCCTTTTTTTGGGTCCTTATTTCTTGAGAACATGTAGTACTGTTAGACTTTTTTTTTTTTTATTTTAGATTTATAGCATCTTCTACGTTTTTATATTTATTCTGAAAATCTTTAAAAAGACTCTCAGCTTTAAATTTAATATGAAAGATCTTTCATTTCTGGAATGTTGAAAAAACAATCTCAATTTCATACTCAACATAGTAAATACATCATTAATCGACTGGATTCGAGTGTACACCAAATCTTGATAAGATTTGCTAACACCCCACGCTACTATACAATCATAACACACATACTCATATGTACATAGTAGGAAAAGACAAGTATACCCTCACCAGATGTTATGCTGGTTATTATTCTTAACACCCCTCAAACGAAAAGGGGTTGGAATGACATTGAGTTTAGTTTTAAACATCTAGAATTGAGTTGTAGGTAGAGCTTTGGTGAACATGACTACAATTTGAGCTTCAAATGGAGTGTAGCTTATCACCAATTTCTTATTAAGCACTTTGTTCCTAACGAAGTGAACATACATGTCTATGTGTTTGGTTCATGCATGATACAAGATCATGTGACAGTGCAGTTGCTCTTAGACTGTCACACCGCACCATTGGTATATAGGCTATCTTAATATGCATTTCCTTTAGAAGATGGGTAATCCAAGAATTCTCATCTATTAAATTTTCCAAAAAACTTTATTCAACTGTAATGCTTGAGCGAGCAACTTCACATTGCTTCGTTGAGCTCTAAGACATTAAGGAAGATCCAATGTATATAAAATGGCCACTGATTGACTTCTTGCCGGGGGAAAACAAGTTCGGTCTAAATCAGAAAACCAATTAACTCAAGAGTGTCACCTTTTTGAAAAGAAATCCATAGTTAAGAGTCCTTTAACATATCTCATAAGTTTCTTTGAGGCTTCTCAATGCTCGGTAGTAGGAGTTTGCATAAACTGGCTTAAGTAATTGACAGAGAATGTTATGTCTGATCTTGTGGAAGGAAGAAACTGCATTCCTTAACATAACAACATTTATCTTCAATAAACAATAACACGTAAGTCAGAAGTTGATTTTGAAACACAAACAAGATTTTGGGTCATTTGAGGAACATGTATGGAATCTTTGAGGTAAATGTGTGTGTTGTTGTGTGTAGGAAGCATACATTACCCACTATGATGAATAGGAAACAACTCACCATTCCCAACTGCCAAAGTTTATGAACCATAGTAACCAAAATTGACATGAAGGTTATTGATGTCGAAGTTGATATGATTGGTAGCACCACTGTTCATGCACCAGGAACGATCAATTGTAGTCTGAAGAGATACCACAACGGCTAAGTTCATCTTACGTGCATCATATTCATATCAATAAGTGAAGTCTTGTTAAAAAAATGTGCCAACAGTTGTTGCAACGTGGCCACTCTTGCCACACAACTGACATACATGCTTATTTCCATTATAATTCTCACCTCCTATCCATCGGTTTCTTCTACCTCTTACTTTTGGAGGATTATGTTTGAAGCCTCTAGGTCTTTTTGGTCTAGTCCTAATACTCTGACTACTGGAAATATCGGCAAATGATAGAATGTTCAAGTCTCCTGATATGGTTGGATCAAAATGTGCCACCAATCTCTCACGGGTAATAAACCGGGACTGCACCTCATGTCAGGTGAAGGATCCAACTATGGTTGTGATGTTGACAACCACGTCTCCATACTCCTTGTCAAGACCTCTCAAAGTAGTCTAAATAAGTTTTGATTTGGACATATGGTAACCAGTTGTTGCAAGGTTATCTACGTATGATTTCATTGTAGCCAAATAACCAGCCATAGTTTTGGAACTTTTAGTTGCTCTGGTCATAGCACTTTTGAACTCAAGCATTAAGGATTTTTCTTGGCTATTGAACATATTTTCTAAGGTGATCATGATCTCTCTTTTAGAGGAGCAACCAATAACTTCAATCAGAGCTTGCTCTATCATTGAGCTCAAGAGCCATACCAGCAACAATTGGTCAATAACACTTCATTCTTTTGAGGTTTGAATGCGCTGATATGGTGAAAGTGAGATGCTAAAGAGAGAAACTCCACCTCGAGATCTAGGTTCATCACTTAAAACATGACTTTAAAGTCTATGGTCTATGATGATTAGAAGCATAGTGTACTTTCTCAAGAGATAATTGGATCTATCCAATTCCACATATTAATGGTTTGATTGAAATGACTAGTGAAGGGTAAATTACTTGTACAGGCAGAGCCAAGTGTTCTTAGAGACGACGGTGAAGGTAAAGTAGGATCCGAACCCTGAAAATGAGGGGAAAGAAACTCAGGTCTACCAAAGCTTACTCATATGATGTAAGCCATGGTGATACCAGATATACCTCTTGCATGCATGTTGGTTGGAAGGGTGAATTCGGTTGTTCCTATGGTGAATCCTGCTATTGGGACTGCAATGCCACTCCCTGAGACTCCAGAAGCGACTCATCCTTCTATGTATGAGCCTATGAGGTAGCCATCGCTTCCAGTGTTGTCATCGCCCTATTTGATGGAAGAGACGGAGTTGAGCTAGACATAGTTGAGGTCAAGATCTAACAATGGCCAAACTTTGATACCAACTTTGAATTTAACAGAAAAGATTTTTCATTTTTTGAATGTTAGAAGAAGATAATCTCAGCTTCATACTCAAGCCTACTAAATACATTTATAGATTCAGGTGTACACCAAATCTTGAATAAGATTTGTTAATATCCCACACTACTGCACCATCATAAGAGACATACTTATATAATGTCAAGTGTATATAATAGCAAAAAAACAAGTTTACCCACATCAGTTCTTAATCTATTTGAAAACCTCCAAAAAGACTTATACTCTGAAACAAAGGCAGTGAAAGAAAATGTAGGTAGGCTAATCCTAAGCCCTTTGTATTGCATTACCTTTTTACCCTTTTGTTTTCGAAAAATGATATTATGATCGGATTCTACGTCTAATAAGACGCATTTATACATTTAATAAATATATATAATCAATAAATTTTGTGATCAATAATATATAAATATGTGTAATGGCACAAAGTTATGTCAGAATCATTTTGCTTACTTATTTATTTTGTAGGAATATTCGAAGTAGGCTCCTAGGACGTGAGCTTATTATAATATTATTGATATATATATAGTATTATTTTGGAATAGTTAGGTCGCCGTATTGTTTTTAAGTTACACACATACTAGTAGTAGTACAAAACAAAAGGTAGGTTACAATTTAGGTGACTGCCTTCCAAACTTTTGCACCTTCGAAAATTCTTTCTTTGTATTTTCTTTTCAAATATATGTATCTCTAGGCGTCTTAACGGTATTCACCAAAGAAAATTTATTCAACACGTGGGTGGATCTCAATTTGTTAAGAAAATACGTGTAAGACCAATTTTCCTACTATTATAATTCGGGAGAAGGAAGGGAGAAGGACAGAAATATTTCATCAATTGAGTAGAAGACAGTCTTTTAAAACTTTTATATAAATGACAAAACTATTTATTCAGTGTTTAAATTCACTGCCGAAATTCACTAATTTTCAAAATTCATTGATTTTTGGAATTCACTGTCGAAATTCACTGATTTCAGGATTCACTGATTTTTGGATTCACTGTTTGTCCTTCTCGTTATAAAAATTATGCAGTTGTCCTTCTCCCTATAAAAAATATGTAGCTGTCATGTTACTTAAAAATTATTCCAGATCGTGTCCTTATCCCTAATTTTCCATTAGAATTTAGCACTTTAAGTTTTATTTTTAATATATCAGTTATATAACATATATATTACATATAATTTTCATAAATTCCAAACCCTTTACTTTATCATTTTGTATATGCATAATCTTAATTAAGAGTTTAGATTCAAACAAAAATACCAAGATTATTAGTTTTTGAGAGAAAGCAAAGCTAGCCATCTTATTATAGAAAGATATATGCTAAAGCAATATAAGAAACATGCAAAAAAAATCGGTAATTCGGTATCATTCATCTACTACCCAAAAGATGTAAATAAGTGTAGTAGTAGTAGTACAATTCAGAAACGTGTGAGACTCATTGAATGCAAAAGAAGACATTGAAAAGTGTGAGAGAATTGTGTAATTGTGTATCAGTGTGTGTTGGAAGAATTGTCTTTTAATAAGCATCAAGTGGAACATCAGCTATTATTACTATTCCATACCAACAACCATCAACTCCGCCGCCCATGCAGCTCTCCACTTCCAATACTATATCTCCATGCTCAGCTTGCACTAGTATAATTTGCACTGCTAGCCGCTTCCTCGGGAAATTCTTATCCGGAGAGTCCTCGCGTGTGCTGTCTGTTAGAGTTGCGAAATGTCTGCAACATCCAACGAAGCGGTGCACGCGAGAAGAGTGCGGGTAAGAATTTACCGGCTTCCTCCGTCTCAATTTAACTGATGAAGTGATTAAAAAAAATTCGTTTCATTTTATATGATTGTGTTCCAATTTTTTAAAAGCACAATTTATCACGTTTTTGTTACGTCAATTAGTATTACTTATCAAAAGGTCTGAGAATAGAAAATCCACTGCATTAATTATAGTTATGAGTTTTTTTTCGTCATTTTGATGTTATAATTAGTTATTAAAGCATTAATTCACTTTTTTTAATTGGTGTATTTTTGTAACTCCATCGGGTTTTTTTAAACAGAGGGAGTACACATTTATTTTGTTTAATTTAGTTCAAACTAAGAAAAATTCAATCCAAATCAACTAAGTTTTGGCATGATTCATAACATAATTGAACCTTCTCAAAAAAAAAAAAAAAAAAAAAAAAAAAAAAACACAACATAATTGAAAATTTTAATTATTACTCCTTGGAGGTATGGGTCACGGTTTGGTTCAAGTTGATCGGCCTTCTTATTCACCCTTGGAGGTGGTATTGTTTAGAGCCATGGGCAGCTTTAGATAGGATGTTTGGGGTGCACTTGACCCCTTTAATATTATAAAAAAAAAAAAAAGAATATAGCCAATTGACCATTTTATTTTCAACGGTTGACCTATTATTTTTTTTGGTTAAAGGTTGTGGAGGACTGTTTTTAATCTAAAATGGGAAAAAAAGACAAGAAAAAAAGATAGTGGTTGAGAAGGACAAAAACGCGCATGTTACTACATGTGTTACTACATGTGGTTGTAGCAACATGCGCGTTTTTGTCTTTCTCAACCAATATCTTTTTTCTTGTCCTTTTTTCCTATTTTGTATCTTATTTTGTCCTTCTAGCCCGCGACCCCATTTTTTTTTTATCCTATGCTATTGATCCTTCAGAATTTCTAAAAAAAGATGAAACTATCATCCTATAATGGGGCTGCTCTAGATCCCTGACCCCCAACCCGAAATTCCTGCAGCCGCCCCTGTTTAGAGCACTTGTGTAATAACCCAAAATGATATTCTTTTCTGAAATTTCGAGGTTATTTTTCATCTGCTAGCCGGTAGAAATGCACTGGCTCAGCGGTGCCACTTTGGTTATTGCACTTATGAAAGGCAGGAAATTACATAAAGCGGACTATGTTTTCAAAAGTTTCGAACCCTATGTCGGTAGTACTACCTCTAAAACATTTTTCAACAAAAAATCTCACTTAGATCTTGTTCAAATCGCAGATAATCAACCCTAGTCATTCCTCGTGATTCGGAGTCTGAATCAAACCAAGTTGCAATGAGCTTGACGATGCCGGAAACCGTCTATTATTCAATCCGGGTCGATTCCCTTTGTGATAAAGATCTTGAACCCTAGAACCCTAATTCGTGTAAAAGAGGGATGGGTTTGGTTGTGTATTAATTTAGACTGAGCTCTCGAGTTATTTCTCTTGAGTTGCCTACGTATTCAATAGTTGAATTGAAATCAAGTCTTTCATAGTTCCTTAGGATTGTTTATATAGGAGGCGTCTAGCCCTATTTCTTGCTCTGCAAGTATCATGATTTATTATTATTCTCTAAGGATATACACGCATTAATCCCTATAATTTAGAGATAATTATGGACATATCTAATGCCGACATCGCAGTCATTAAGACTAAAGATTCTTTCCTTAGTTAGGTTCAGTTATTCCACACGTGGAATAACAGCCGGGTTGTTCTGAGCGTCCTGCGCTCAGCCCCCAAGGCCACTATGGCCGAACTGGGCAGTTCCTCTTCGCCAGACCTTAACCGACCTACGGTGGCTGGAGGAGGAACTTCTGCCGATCTCCCACCTGGGGTAAGGGACCTGCCCTGAGGTATGCTTCTGGGGCACATGGCCCTTAATGTCCAATATTTAAGGACTCATCATTTATTACACGTCATCTTAGGACGACACGTGGCGCAGTTCGGGTCGGCTATCATAGAGCTTTTGCTGGGTTTTTTAAGGCCTTTTTTTGATTCCAATGTCCTTTGTTTAGGGTTTATAAGTCTTATTTAATTATCCTTTAATCATTCAAAATCGAATATTTCTTGTTAAATTTAATCGTAATTCCATAATTTAAATAGGGGATTCATTGTTTTCTGCATCACGTATCACATCCACATCGCAGTTTGAACGCGTCAAAGATGAGGATTTTATAATCTATGGCTAGAGTTTGTTTTCAAAAATTAAAACCTTTTGTAATTTTTCACTACTGGTAATGAATTCGAGTTGAATAATACTTCATTGGGAGAAGTCTGATGGAATTTTGCAGCTTTTCAGACCACCGGCTCCACAGTGAAATCCCATGTCGGAACTGAACCCCGTTACTGCCTGCAAATTTTCAGATTGCATAGTACACTGTCTAGTGTCTATTGTCTTGTCAGTAGGTTTTTCATGAGCATTAATTTCCGGATTAAGTATTATTTAATTATTCTATTGCATTGGCATGTAGTTTCGGTTAGGATTGGGTTAGTACAGTCATTGCATATAATCAATTGAATCTTGGTTAGGTATTGGTTTTAGCATTACATACTATGAATTCTCGAAAGTCCTCAAAACCTTATTAACTACACCTTGGCCTACGGGGTCATTCATTAATAACATGTGGGTGTCGACTGTCGAGATGGACATAAGAGCCCACCAACATGTCATAGAATAGTAGGTCGGCTAGCCTTACATTAATACGGTTCAATTCGTTGCATATCCCTCAAGGACATACACATTGAGAAGCATATTTCTCCAAGGCTTACATTTTGAAAAACACATTCCCTTAAGGCTTACATTTTGAGTATCATCCACTTCATAGGTATGACGAAGGCGTAATACCCTAGAATCACTTTGAAACTATATCACTAGGCACATCACTCACTACACTGTGACTCACTACGATGCTAATTCAAGCAATTCAATTCAATTCATTCATTCCAATTGCATTGTCATTTAGTTGGTAGCTAGTAGTACATTGTAGATGTCTCTTCCATTTCTATTTATTTCATTTTGCTTTCTACCATTAATAATATTATTATACCAAACTTATTTTCAAGTATTAATGCATTAAAAGAGAAGTATGACGTATTTCTCATATATTCTCATAGTTTCATTTTTATTACTATATGTTTCATCGGATGAGTGTGTTGAGCTAGTTGAGACATAAGAGCATGTAAAGGACCACTACTATTATGCATCGCAGAGAGCATGTCACCATGGCTTTCTTTATGTTATTGTTAATTTCAGTTCAATACTTTATATTTTTTCCTAGGTCTGCGTCCTTAATTCAAATCGTTATTTCATTTAAGTTGTTCTTTTATTTTGTTTTAATTTAATTTTGATTGAGAGAGTAGACCAGTTGTTGGTATATAGCCTTTCTAGAATAATGCATTGAATTATGGATGTTATTTTGGGATTTGCGAAGTATTATGGTTGTATTCACATAGTATTATGGTTGTATTCACATATACGGTGTTGTGGTGAACTCATTTCGTCCCAAAATATAAGTAATCTGATAGAGCACACATTTGTAATAATGTAGAATATTACGTAGTATTAATTTTCATAGTCATTAGTCATTGACCATAACGGTAGAACGTAATTAGCTCCTAGATTGTAGCTAGCTGTTATGACAATGTATTTGGTATATATTTTGTACTCACAGATTAATGAAAGGCAGGGAATTATCTTCTTACATGGTATCAGAGCAGATTCGATCCTATCTTCCGCATATCTCTCTAATTTCCCCCGTCGCTATGGCAGATTCATCAAAATCTCATCCAGCCTTGTCCATTTCTAATGTCAAAGCACTCATTCCCATCACCTTGGATTTAGAATCAAGACAATACCGTTCGTGGGCAGCGCTGTTCAAAGTCCAGGCTCGGGTTCATGATGTGTTGGAGCACATTATTCCTCCTATGGAGGACACTGCCAAGGCCGAATATGAAAAGAAGAAAGCTGAGAATTTGCCTCTCTGGAAACGGCTCGATGCAACCGTTTTACAATGGATTTATGCCACGGTCAACTTCGACATTCTCAAGGAGGATGATTCGGCGGCCAATGCGTGGCTGACCTGTTCCACGACAATAAGAATTCGAGGGCGATGTATCTGAACAAGGAGTTCACAAACACCACCCTGGTTGATTTCTCCTCCACCAATGCCTATTGCAACAGGCTGAAGGTATTGGCTGACCAATTGCTCAACGTGGGAGCCCATGTACCCGACCATGCTCTTGTTCTAAAAATGCTTCAAGGTTTGACTGAGCCTTATGTGAATTTCGTAACTGTTATGCAAAATAAGAAAACGTTACCGAGATTTGCGATGGCTCGATCGAAGCTCGCATTGGAAGAAACCACCATTCACGAACGAGCCAAATCTGAATCAGCTTCAACAGCTCTAATGGCGGCTCAGCAACCCACCGGCCGAAATTCTTCTCCTCCTCATCAGCCAATTCGGGAAACTCAGCAGCAAGGTTCTAATTCCAGTGGAAAGGGGAAGAATAATCAGCATCTCCGCGGTGGCAAGAATGGCGGCAAACATGGTACAGGTACCGGTGGCCGCAACAATCAACGGGGGGGCTCTGGTTCTGCATCCGGGCAATAGTCCGGTGGATACTCCGGTTCCAGACAACAGTGGCAGCAACCACCTCCTTGGTGGATGTATCAGAATCAATAGGGTTTCCCACCGTCCCCATACCCGACCCAAGGATGGCAGCAGCTCTCGCCTCCAGCTCCACCGCAGCCAGGGGTTCTAGGACCACGACCGGCGACCTCACAGCAGCAAGCCTATGCGGTTGGAATGAATTGGGGATATCCATCTCCAAATTGGGCTCCTACAGAGTACGAGGCAGCTTTTCAAACTATGACACTCAACCCACCCGATCCAAATTGGTATATGGATACTGGGGCGACGTCACATATGACATCCACTCTAGGTAATCTCAATTCCTATTTTAATTCGGGCGCCAATAATTCTATTACTGTTGGTAGTGGTCAGTCAATCCCGATTCAGGGTCATGGTAATGCCTCCTTACCCCCCCACACCCACCTCTCTACCTCACTCATGTTCTTCATGTCCCACGGCTCATTAAGAATTTGGTCTCGGTTCGAAAATTTACCACAGATAATAATGTTAGCGTGAGTTTTGATCCATGTGGTTTTTCCGTGTATGACATACAGACGGGGACTCGTCTAATGAGGTGTGACAGCTCGAGTGACCTCTATCCTGTTCTTCCTGCTCGTTTGCCTCGGCAATCTTACCAGGCTCTTTTAGCTTCCGATGTGTGGCATGATCGCTTGGGCCATCCCGGCCACTCTATTTTGCATTCCCTTTCTCGCAATAAATTTATTGACTGTACTTTGCCTAAACAGACTAGCGTTTGTTCATCATGTGTTTTTGGTAAACATGTTAAATTACCGTTTAATACATCCTATTCTGTGACGTAATTTCCTTTTGATATAATCCATAGTGATTTGTGGACTTCTCCTGTTGTGAGCACTTTAGGACATCGCTATTATGTTCTATTTCTCTATGACTATTCCAAGTTTTTGTGGACCTTCCCCATAGCTAAAAAGTCTCAAGTGTTTTCCATTTTCACAACCTTATGTGCGCATGTCCGTACTCAATTTGGCTGTAATATCAAAAACTTTCAGTGTGATAATGGTCATGAATTTGATAACACCTCGTTTCATAAGCTCTGCGAGTCCAATGGAATGTCGTTTCGGTTTTCGTGTCCACATACCTCCTCACAAAATGGAAAAGCCGAAAGAAAAATACGTTCCATTAATAATATTATGCGAACCCTTTTGCTTCATGCCTCCGTCCCCCCCACATTTTGGCATCATGCATTACAAATGGCTACCTACTTGCTTAATATTCTTCCAAGTAAGTTATTGAACAACGTGTCTCCTCATCGGATCCTCTATAATCGGGATCCCTCGTATTCCGACATTCGTATTTTCGGGTGTTTGTGTTATCCCTTATTCCCTTCTAATACCATTCACAAGCTCCAAGCCCGATCTTCCCCATGTGTCTTTTTGGGATTTCCCGCGAATCACCGTGGTTACAAATGTTATGAGTTGTCGAGTAATAAAATTATTATTTGTCGCCATGTTATTTTCGACGAGACGAAATTTCCTTTTTCATCTCTTCATAAGCCGCAGCCTGACACATATAATTATTTAAATGACCCCAGCCCAGATATTATGTCCCAAATCCAGGCCATTCAAACGGCCCACTTACCTGGAGATAATGTCCCGGCCCAGTTCTCTCCTATACAGTCGGCCCAATCTTCCCCCTCCTCTCCAGCCCAGTCGGTGAACCAGTCCCCCAACATACCCTCTCCTATGTCATCAGCCCAGCAGCCCACGCCATCTCCCCCACCCTCGCCTGGCCCTCATCCCATCCCTCCAGCCCAAACAGCGGGTCCTATCACCCGTGGACGGCGAGGGATATTTCGGCCCAACACCAAATTCTCTTCCGACCACGTCCTTCTCTCTCAAGGCCAGCCTTCCCCGTTACCTAAAAATCCATTAGCGGCACTCCATGACCCGAATTGGAAATTGGCCATGTCTGACGAGTTTGACGCACTAATTAAAAATTGAACCTGGGATTTGGTACCACGGCCCCCGGGAGTTAATATTATTCGGTCGATGTGGGTATTTGCTCATAAATTTAAATGTGATGGCTCATTTGAAAGGTATAAAGCTCGCCTTGTTGGTGATGGTAAAACCCAACAGGTGGCGTGGATTGTGGTGAGACGTTCAGTCCGGTGGTCAAACCGGCTACAATTCGGATTGTTTTAAGTTTGGCTTTATCCCGGAAATGGTGCATTCATCAATTAGACGTTAAAAATGCGTTTTGCATGGGGAGCTAAACGAGACGGTCTACATGTACCAGCCCATGGGGTTTCGGGATTCCACTCATCCGGATTATGTTTGTCACCTTCGCAAATCGTTATATGGCCTTAAGCAAGCCCCTCGTGCGTGGTACAAACGTTTTGCGGATTATGTTTGCAGGATTGGGTTTACAAACAGTAAGTGCGATGCATCTTTATTTGTTTATCACCATGGACAGGAAATGGCTTATCTTCTCTGTACGTGGATGATATCATCCTTGCCACCTCTTCGGACCGGCTCCGCCGGTCTATTATGAATCAACTTGACTCCGAGTTTGCGATGAAGGATTTGGGCGTTCTGAATTATTTTTTGGGTATACGAGTTTCTCATCATCGTGGTGGCTTATTTTTATCTCAACAAAAGTATGCAGCAGAAATTATTTCCCGTGCCGGAATGACAAACTGCAAACCGTCTCGTACACCCGTCGACACCAAGCAAAAGCTCAGGACTTCAGACGGTGACCCATATTCTGATCCTGCCTTATACCGGAGTCTTGCTGGGGCTCTCCAGTATCTCACGTTTACGCACCCTGATATATCCTATGCGGTACAACAGGTTTGTCTTCACATGCATGATCCAAGGACTACGCATATGAATGCTTTGAAACGCATTTTGCGCTATATCCAGGGCACGCTATTTTTTGGCCTACATTTATCGCCTTCCTCGGTCCATTCTCTTGTAGCATATACTGATGCCGATTGGGGAGGGTGTCCCGATACTCGCCGATCTACTTCAGGGTATTGTGTGTTTCTCGGCGACAATCTAGTATCTTGGTCTTCCAAACGGCAACCAACTCCATCTCGCTCTAGTGCCGAAGCTGAATATCGTGGTGTGGCCAACGTGGTGTCTGAGTCATGTTGGGTCCGCAATCTTCTCCTAGAGGTACATTGCCCGGTTAGCAAAGCGACGTTAGTTTACCGTGATAACGTCAGTGCCATCTATCTATCTGGCAACCCCGTTCAACATCAGCGCACCAAACACATTGAGATGTATATCCACTTTGTTCGAGAGAAGGTTGCTCGGGGTGAGGTTCGTGTACATCATGTCCCTTCGTGATATCAGATTGCCGACATTTTCACGAAGGGGCTACCCTTGATTCTTTTTGATGATTTTCACACCAGTCTCAATGTCCGTGATCCTCCCGTTTCGACTGCGGGGGAGTGATAGAGCACACATTTGTAATAATTTAGAATATTACGTAGTATTAATTTTCATAGTCATTACTAGTCATTGACCATAACGGTAGAACGTAATTAGCTCCTAGATTGTAGCTAGCTGTTATGACAATGTATTTGGTATATATTTTATACTCACAGATTAATGAAAGGCAGGGAATTATCTTCTTACATCATCTTAGCGTTTTTACGATGATTCAGAAAGTGGTTAAACGTCATTAATGTATGACTAAAATGTCTAATACTTATACACCCCTTGACTATCATAAATGCAAAAGTTGTAACGTAAGTAAAAGTGGTTGGATAAATATAAATTAAGAGTAAGATGAGGAAAAATGTTAATGAATTCGCTCTTGGAATTGTGAATGACTTATATTATTGAACAAAATAAAAAAAGCTAGCATGACTTATATTTTGGGACAAATGGAGTAGTTTAGAAGTAGGAGGTACTGTTCCAGTCATGCAGATTCTACCAGCTAAGTAGTTTGGCCGGTCGGCTCAGTGGTGGTCTATAACCTATAACATCATTTGATGTTCTATTTTTAAATTCTGAGTCTGGTCAGTTTTATGTATTTATGGATAATTCAATTTCCATGTTTTTGTTTTATTTTCTTCCGTTTTTATGTATTGATGTCACTGTCATGTGAGGCTTACGTGTTTAAATAGTCATTAGTTGAGCACGTGCCGAGCGATTTGTTATCATTTTACTCTTGCACTGGGAACGGAACACTACAACTTTGATCGATCTGTTTAAATGATTCTTCGGTCTGTAGACTTGAACATTGTATTTCGCTGTTTTACATAATCATTATTAAAATGAAATGAATCAGATTACTGCTCAGGGCTTCGACAGTCTATGGAAGACATTACTACTCGGGTTTGTTTAATGCGGGATTGTTTAACTTTACTCCCTAGTTTTACTTCTATTTCTTTTTCATTTGTCCGCTAGACTAACAATGTACCCGTGCACCTTCTAGCGCGTCATACTTTGTTATTGGATTCTGCGACTTCATGCGGCAGTTCACCTCATGGAGATGTTTTGGTCGTATGTTTTGCGGATGTTGATTAATAAAATTCTTTGATTTTTATAAAAAAAAATTATGTTATAGAAGTTTTTAATGAATTTCGATAAGGTGTTTTTTTAAATGAATTTTGATAACTTAAATATCTTACACTTAAAAAAATTTGTCTATTTTACAGATGTAGCTTTGTTTATCGTATACTACATTCGTCCCAAAATTTAAATACATTTAATTTTTTTGTTTTGTTCCTTAATATAAATCCATTTAGAATGAAACATTAATTATATTTTTCTCTTTTGTCCTTTATTTATTATTTACACATCCACTTTTTACTACTTTGCATTAATAACAGTCAAATGTCAACTTAGAATTTTTTTTTTCCATCAAAATTAGTGATACATTACAAATTTAACCAACTTTCTTAATTTATGTGAAAAAATCCAAATAAACTTATATTTTAGGACAAAGATAGTATATGGCGTTTAAAAAATCTTTTCTTAATTAATCTCCCATTAAATTTTCGGTTAGCTGATAATCTATATTTTCTGATCTAATATTGACTTGTGAGTCCCGGTCCACCTCTTTGACCAAAAATTGCATGTAAATTGTTGCAGTACATTTTATCACAACCACCACATAGTTGACTTTGAATTGAACTTTAAAAGCTAGCACTTGTCATGTTTCTTCATTTTCCTGTCTAAAGCCAGCCACTACTTGTAGTAAATTCTATCGTCTCTTTTTGTCTTTTTGTTTTTTACTAGTAACATTTTATATAATTTTATTTAAGTTTCGTAGTTGACAAAAACATAATTTATTTGTATTTTTTGTGTTTATATATTTAAAACATTATTTATTATATTTTTTCTAAATCTATTATTATTTATTAAGGGATGAAGACTGAAAATAACAATGCATTAAATATATTCAATGGGTGATGTTGTCATTTTGATATTAAAGTTAATATATTAACTCATCTCCTTAATTATTGTGTTTTTAAGAAAATATGACAGTTAAATAAAAACGGTGACAGTAGTATTATTCCGTCCGTTCTGAAATAAAATTCGGTATATTGTATTATTTTGTTCATTAATATAAGTCATTTATAATATTAAAAGAATTTTTATTAACATTTTTCTTATCTGACATTGAATTTATCTATCTAACCATTTTTACTTATTTTACAGCTATTTATTATGTTTAAATGTTGTAGATATTTTAATCATATATTTATGACATTTAATCATTAATAGACTATGTTAAAACTCTGGAATGGCTTATGTTTAGGATGGAAGTAATATCAATTGATAAAAACAATTTTTCTTGGTCATTCAAGATTACATTTATATAGGTTACCTACATCAGTCAAATTCAAAACTGTTTAGTAGGACGTAGTATTTCATTGCTTTATAGTTTATATATAACTGGCCAATCAAGAATTTTCAACTTATTGTTAGTCATTTTAAATATTACTACTTTCGTTCTAAAATATAAATCATTTTAGGAGTTTTCATACAAATTTAAAAAGTGGCTGAATGTCATAAATTTGAATGTTAAATATCTAAACTACTCATTGACTATCATTAATATTGCAATAGTTGTTATGTAATGAAGGTGGTTGGATTGATAATAAATTAGCGGTAAGATAGAGAAATTGGTAATAAATGTTGTATTGATAATGTAGAATGACTTATATTATGAAAGAAATTAAAAAAATGTAGATGACTTAATTATATTTTGAACCGGAGGTAGTATATCCTTAATTAAAGTTGATCTAAATGCGCACTTGAGGCGTTAAAGGTCAAGTCTGGAATCTATGACTTTAAAGTCGGGAATCTACCGCTTTCTGATGTTACCGAGATTCTACGACCTTATGACGTTTCGTTAACATTTGACTTAAAAATTTGACTTTTTTTGGAGAGTCAGAATAAATGAAAACAATAATAAGTAGCAAAAATAGTAAACACTAGAGTAGAAAAATATAGGAAGACTTATTGAAAATGACAAAAATATTTATAAAATTATAAAAAATGACACTATAGGTTCAAAGACAATAATACCCTTCAAATCATTTTTTTAAAAAACAAAACTGCTCGATGTTGCCCACGTCCATTGCACTTGTTATATATATATATATATATATATATATATATATATATATATAGGTTCAAAGACAATAATACCCCTCAAATCATTTTTTTAAAAACAAAACTGCTCCATGTTGCCCACGTCCATTGCACTTGTTGATATATATCAAAGACAATAATACCCCTCAAATCATTTTTTTTAAAACAAAACTGCTCCATGTTGCCCACGTCCATTGCACTTGTTGATATATATATATATTTCCTATCAATCTTTTAATCAGTTATATCTTTTAGATTATGACGATACGAGATTTCACCCCTCCACGTGGAATTATCTAATTGGTCCAGCTGGCATGTGGAAAAGTCCAAGTATATTATCCACATCGGGTCGAATACGAGACGAATCAGTGATCACCACCGCAGCCAGTAGATCTTGCAAGTGTGTCAACTTGAGCACCCATGTCGGTGTCATACGAGTCGATATCAGAGCTCCAGCCCAGGTTCCCAGGCCCAATAATCTAGAGGGTTGCTTAGGCAAGGAGCAAGGCCCATTAAAGGGCAATTATGTCAATAGACCAAACCGCCCTAGGATTAGGGCAGAAGAAGGACATGTGCCTATAAATACACAGCTCCAGGAACTACGTAAGGCTTGATTCCTGGACAATACACAGGATACGTAGGCAATCCAAGATACATTCTTGGACTCAGCCATAAAACCCTAAAATCACCCCCAAAACCATCCTTGATTCTATCATCCCTAGATTAAATTGGCCTCAAATTATACATGACAAAATCAAACATCGTCATTGGCGCTAGAAGGAGGGCTTTCTATCGGTGATGGATCAAGGAGTGGTGGTTCGTGATCAATTTAATGCAAAAAACGCAGTCAGATCCGAGGTTGATTGCGGGAAATTGAACCGTTGAAACAAGAGTTCCACCGTTCAGATTCAAGGATAAGGAGGGGCGAACAACCCCTCCAAATTTCGTGACGATCGGAGTCCGTTTAGATAGCCGATCGTCGCCGGAAAGTTGCTGCTGTAACAGCAAAAACGCAGCACCCAAAAATGCAGCGAGATCGGCGGCTGATTTATGGAGTTTGAACCGTTGGAATGAAAATCCCACCGTTCAGAGTGAAGAATATCGAGGGACGAAAAAACCCTCAAAATTTCGTGCCGATCGGAGTCCGGTTACATGCCCGGCCGTCGCCAAGAAGTTGCTGCTGTATCAAAAATATATGCAGCAGCCCAAAAAGCGGTCGGATAGATGGATTATTTCTGGAGTTTCAACCGGTGGAACAAGATTTCCACCTTTCAGATCCAAGGATTAGGAGGGACGAACAAGACCTCCAAATTTCATACCGATCGGAGTTGTTTTGAGTGCCCGATCGTCTCAAAGAAGTTGCGGCTGCATAAAAAACGCAGCAGAACCCTAATTGGGAGCAGACAAGTCGGCTGAATATTCCCGACAATTGAACCGTTGGAACAAGATTTTCACCGGTCAGATTCAAGAATTTTGAGGACCGAACAAGCCCTCAAAATTTTAGGCCGATCGGACTTCGTTTGATTTCTCGATCGTGGCAAGGAAGTTACTGCAGGCACCAGAAACGCAGAAGGATTCTGGACAGCAGCTGTCAGATCGGCGGCTTATTCCCGAAGATTGAACCGTTGGAATACAAATTCCACCGTTCATTTTGAAGAAGAAGAAGGGTCAAACAAACCCTCAAAATTTCGTACCGATCGGAATCCGTTTCGAGGTCTGATTGCCACCAAAAAGACATTGCTGTGGCGCCTCAGAAAGCTGCGAGTTGTCTACCGTATCTAGCTATCCGCGAAGCGAGTTCTCGAGCTCCAAAGAGCGAGCCGAGCTCTTAAGCTCTCCAGGTTCTTACAATTGTTATTTTAAATTCTTATATACTTTGTAAGTCTTTATTATATGTGTAATGTTTTTTATCACAATCACATTGCACCACAAAGACTCGAGATATCGAGCACCGGCATTCGAGCTCTACGGACTCGTCTTGCCCAAAACCCGAGCTCGACTCGGAGTCGTATTTGGAGCTCATCGATGGGCAAATCTTTAATAAGTCTGAGCTCGGCCTCGGCATCATATTTGGAGCTCTCTCGAGCATATCTTTTATAAGACCGAGATCGGCCTCGGCATCATATTTGGAGCTCGGCTCGGCGGTATCTTTTATAAGACCGAGCCCGGCTCGGCGTCATCTTTTGTAAGACCGAGCTCGGCCTCGGCATCATATTTGAACTCGGCTCGGCGTTATCTTTTATAAGACCGAGCCCGGCTCGGCGTCATCTTTTGTAAGATCGAGCTCGGCCTCGGCATCATATTTGGAGCTCTTTCGAGCGTATCTTTTATAAGACCGAGATCGGCCTCGGCATCATATTTGGAGCTCGGCTCGGCGGTATCTTTTATAAGACCGAGCTCGGCTCGGCGTCATCTTTTATAAGACCGAGCTCGCCTCGGCATCATATTTGGAGCTCTCTCGAGCGTATCTTTTATAAGACCGAGCTCGGCTCGGCGTCATCTTTTATAAGACCGAGCTTGGCCTCGGCATCATATTTGGAGCTCTCTCGAGCGCATCTTTAATAAGACCGAGCTCGCCTCGGCATAATATTCGGAGCTCGAAGGCGACCTTACGTAAGTCCGCCTGCCATCTAAGCATGATACCAACAGACTACACCAAATAAGCTAAGCCTTATCTCAATTAACTTCTGTTTTTACATTTTTATGTCTTGTAATAAGTCCATGTGACAATTTCATAAATATTCTACTAAGCATGTCTTTCCTCGAGACGCTTTTGTGTTTGTTATGATTTACGACCTTCACATTGCAAATCTACCACGATACAAAATGGCAAAGGCAAAAAATTCGACCGACCTTAAAGCAAAAGAAGTCCATGTGATTAAAAGATAAAAGAGGCAAAAGTCAACCACAACTACAAATCCTCGACACGATGAAGTCGGAATAATATGGTGAATAAAGCCAAGTCACTGACAGTGCTTATATCACCTCGACACGATGCAGTAGGAATAAAACAGTGAAAAAAGCCAAGTCACTGACAGAGCTTATATCACTCCCGACCTGCCAGTAAGCCACGATGCTAAGCAGTTGGAAGATCCCATGATGGATACCCTATTCGACCAGTTCAGAAGCACCACGAAGTGCGACAGTCGAGTAGGGATTTTTCAATTCGACCATGTCAGAAGCCCGACGAGGCAAGACAGTCGATTCGAGCTCCGACCAGATAGCCAAGTCAAGCCGATAAGGCAGTACAGTGCTAGGTCGACTCATATCCAAGTGTACCATGAGTCATGTACTCATACTACACTTTGAGGGGCCACAGGGGAATTAAGTCCAAAGGACTACACCCCACAAGGCGGCTTTTGCAAGGGAATTAAGTCCAAAGGACTACACCCTAGGCAAATATTCAACAACACAAACAACATTCAAAGGAAAGGTCGAATTCAAAATTCATAATTCAAAAGTCCCGGGGATCGAATCGTGAAAGACGGACAACAAAAAGCGACAAGCAACATACGCAAAAATTGAAGCAAAATAAAACTAGGCGTCATATTTGGAGCTCACCGATGAGTGAATCTATAATAAGTCCGAGTTCGACTCGGCATCTTACCTCGGAGCTATATTATTTTGGAACTCACCCTACCGGGCGGCGGGTCGAGCTATCTTATTTTGGAACTCACCCTACCGGGCGGCGGGTCGAGCTATTTTTTTGGAACTCTCCTAGCCGAGCATGGCGGGACGATCCTTCTTATTTCGGGAACTATCCCTATGGTTATTGCGACTTTTTGACTAGTGCCGGCGTATCTCGAGGATCCACTCCGCAAAGGATCTACTCAACGGTCTACGAGGATCCGCAAGTCGGATGCCTTCGGTGTCGACGGTCAACGTTTACAAGTCCTAATAGGACGAAAACGCCATGGCATCGAAGTCCGAGTCGACGGCGGCGTAATCGACTCCCAAGAGAGAGAATTTACTAGGGCATCGAGGCCGGGCAACATGATCATTTCGATCGACGACCGGTGAAGCTAAAAGTTCCATGGAACCAAAAGGCTAAGGCATCGAGTTCGGACCAAGTCCAAAACTCTCGGCGGTCATGTGTCGCGAGTCATGAACGACAAAGAAACACCACGACACCGAGATCCGGAGCGACATTTACGTATTACCGGTCTTATTAGACGGTAAGTACTAGGACATCGTAGGCGGAAATATCTATCGACAAACCGAAAGAGCATCGATTCCGACAAACGAAATGAGACAACCAGGGGCATCTCTTCTACCACGCAACAACAAAGAAAAGTCCAAAAAATGCTAAAGCATGGAAGACAAGTTACATATGGTCGACAAATGGAACTACTGAAAGTATAACAAAGATGATGAATCTGCATTATACTTTGGAGGCAACAACGAGTCGACATTGAATACTCGAGAAAAAGTGAGCAAAGGAATGGGAATCGACATGCAACAAAAGTGTTTGACACCAAATACTTGTAAAAATTTCAGCATTTATAACAAAAAAGCCTAGTCACAAAGACTGGCCAAATATGATCCAAACCTAAGGTTCTCATGATACTTGGAGGGCAGATATCGACATATATGCATCGACATAAGAGAGGCCGATGTGCAAATAAGGCCAAAGGCCGCAATAAAGCAAGATGGTCTACTTCAAAGACCAAAGAAAAGAAGGAAAAATGTAACAATTTTTCAAGGAAAGAATAAGCCAAGTCCAAATGACCGGCTAATTGTTTATACAGATGGAAGCCAACGACAACGATGGTTAAAAAGGGCAAAGCCTAAGAAGAAGCATCTTTTTTGGCGTTAAGGCAAAGTCTCAAGACTGTTAGACTAACATTCGAGATCCGCATGCCGTACTCCAAAATCCAGGCAAATCAGATTCTTCAGAGAAGTCGACCTCGACCTAGACAGTCCCAAGTTGGACATCTCATCATTCCTTCGACAGCTACGGCATCGAAGTCGATGTCAACTTAGCCACAATTTATATTTTTTTCGTTATTTTTATTTTGATATCAAATTTGATATATTTCCAATAAAAATTTATAAATCATTTTTTGTGTGTGCAATAATACGTAATTCAAATTGTCACTAGTATTCAACTGAAACTACTGACGGTGTGTCATTACTAATTATCACATTATTTGATACTATCATTTGACATTGTTATACTATGTGAGACTATCATTTGACATTGTTATACCTATGTAACACTACTATTTGATATTATTATACTATGTGACACTTCTATTTGACAGTATCATTTAACATTATGATACTATACGACACTGCTATTGAAAGGTGAGTTTTTTGTTTTTGTTTTTGTTTTTTATTATAGTCAGACGTGGGTCAGTTAGTTTTTTCTTTTCTTTTTCTTTCTAATAATGCAACGTGGTTCCTTTCTTTGTAAAAACAATAATGCAACGTGGTTACAGTTATGGGGAAAATAAGAAAAGGGTATTTTTGTCCAAACATAATAAAAAATGTTCTTTTTAATAAAATGCAAATGTTTCTGTCCTTTTTGATAATTTTATAATATTTTTTTGTCTTTTTCCATAATTTTCCAAAAAATAAATAAAAAACTTGAGCGAAAAGGGCAAAAACGGTGGAATTGATACAAATTTATCGTACTATTTGCTATATGTGAAACATAGTCATCGAACACAAATCCACTATTTCGATACGACACACATTCAATTACGAATTTCACAACACAAATCCTCTAATTTGCTATTTTGTCAAAAATGATGTCGAAAAAATATCAAATGTGATGTCAAAATAAAATAGATGAAAAAATAAAAAAAAATATGGTACACGAATTACGATATTTTAAAGTTGAAATTAAAAGATATATTCGTTTTTATACTTGGGTAGGAGAGTATATAATTTATGATTTTTTTTAAAGAAAATGTAATATTGTTTAGGGGTATAGAATTTTGTCTCTTTACCATAATTTTTTTGAGTGGTCTTGCTTCTCATGCGCGTCGTGTCTTGTGACGGTGTGTCACGACGATGATCTTCACGCGTTGATACGTGCGGGATCTAGATGATCATCTAGATCCTGCATGCATCAATCAACGGTGAAGATCACCGTCATGACACACCGTTCGTATGCAATGACACTGTGCAAGCAAGAAGAAGCATTGCTGAATTTTTTTCCAACTAGAATAAATGTCCATTTGTCTATTTCTTTTTCCTTTTGTGCGTAATCTGACAAGATATGCTTGGAAAAATAGATTATTAGATTTTTACCCTTACCCACATTTAGACCTCATTTTTTGTGATTGTTTGGGGATCGATTTTTTCCGAGAGTCCAAGATTATCGGAAATGCACCGGATCAATTGTAGATTAATTAATTATATAAATAATATCGTATTCCATAAGAATGTATTGTTAAATACGTAATAACCGAGTTACTTTAGTGTAAATGAATCAAATAATAAGAGTGATTGGTGTCGGGAGATATAGTGTCACACTACAACTCTTTTGAAACAACTACTTTAATTTCAACCAATGCTAACAACTACTACACACTAATCTAAGTTCACGAGGATTGTCATGAGATCCCCTGGATATGGCCTAGTGGTGAGGAGCTGGGATGTTATAATGACAGCCGGATCCTAAGCTGGAGGTCAGCGGTTCGATTCCCGTAAAAGGGGTTGATTTCCGATTGATAACACCCTTCAGTGATGGGGAACCAGCAAGCCCGTGACTCTAAGCTCTAGGTTACCTGATTAACCTCTCACCACATTCCTGTGGGATCGGGGGTGGGGGGAGGCCCTCATGGTTAGGGTATAACCATATCATGAGAATGAATATGAATGCAACTTATCAATCTTCCATCGGTGATTTTAAAACAATTGATGGTGTAAACCCCTCTTTAGTGTTTACCCGCTCTCGTATGAAAATTTAACCACCTAATATAAATATATATATATACTTCTCGGCAGTGACGGACCAAGAAAAAAATCTCAGTGGGGGCACCAGAACAAATTCAAAAGGCGAGTGGGGGCATCAATAGTGTTTTTACATTTTTTACCTATAATAACACGTCGATTTTCGAATCTCAGTGGGGGCCATGCACCCCCTCTTTAAAGCTGGGTCCGTCCCAGTTTCTCGGGCCAATCAACTAAATTAGTTCTAGTTGTGAATTGATATGCATTAACCTTCTTGGGTTGCCGAAACTATAAACCCGGGTTAGAAAGCCGAATTATTTTTGCTAGTTGGCTTTATCAGGGGTCTCATAACCCTTTTTCCACACTAAATCTCATCTCAAGAATTTTTGTAAAGTTTTTTAAATCATGTATGGAGTAGCTAAATCAAAACAAGGTTAAGGATCAGCGGCGGACCTACATACAACCCAAGTGGGCTATTGCTCTTTTTTATTCGAAAAAAATACACTAATATTTATACTATTCATTTGTCCTTACAAAATTTATTGCCTCCGTTGCCTGAGATTCTGCGTGCATCACTGTTAACTGTTAAGGATAAGTAGTGAGAAACTATTTCACAAAATGCTTGAGATATAAACTACTCATTCTTATACATTTCAAAGATCGATACGCTAATATCATGCACTAATTAGAGCATAAACTTTTAATACCAATGCCGCGCCATACATATCATATGCATGTTGTTTTCCCTTTTTCTTTCCCTTTATTAACTGGTCAAAGGGAATGACATCGGCATGCTGCATCTTGAAAACTATTTGGTTTTTGCTCATTCGGCTGTCAAGATCATGCAATTTTACTTCTAAAAAAAATAAAATAAAAAAAAATCATGCACTTTTTGTTACTGGATTTGTTTGAAGTAAGATGTGATTAACTGACTATCAGGTTTTCTTGTAAGCTAATTAAGCTAAAAAAAAAAATTAAAAAAAAAAAGCAATCCTTTAGAATAGTCTTTTTTTCATGCAAAACTCATTCAGCTATATTCTAGCTACCAACTTTACCATTTGACACAGATACTGATATCTTTTGCCAATCTCAGTAGTAGTTCAGAGGTACAAATTAGGTGATCCAATAATTAAGTCATAATCATCACGTTATTCATGCATTAATGGTGATCTTCAATAACTTTGTATTCTTCACTCATTCAAATATATCAATTAATTACTTAAAGTTATTTGAGAAATGATACGACCACAATAAAAATACACAACCAATGGACACAACAATGATCTACACAATTGATTTTTTTGTTTAAAAGTTGGTTATCTTAAACCTTATGTTAAGGGAGGAGTATTTTCTGATTGAGGAAGCTAGTTTGGCTAATCATTTCTCTATCTATCAAGGTAATGACTAGTGCATCAAAGTAATTACATTACTTATATGCAATTGTGTGAATTTGGTGATTTTCATGCTATTGCTACTATTTCTACTCTTTTAGTGTTTAAATACTGGGTATGTGCCGTAGAGCACTTGCATCAGATTCTCTATATAAATACTCTACTTTACCGTTTTAAATACACATTTTTCTAGTTTACCGACTCTCTATTTTAGATGAATAGCATCAGATTCTCTATTTTACATAATACGGTAAATATAAAAGAGAATTTATAGAATCTGGATAAATTCATTAGATGTAAAGGAAAATTTACAGAATCTGTATTTTACAGTAAAAAATAGAGTATCTGTTGCAGTGTCATTTTCCCATTTGAAATCTCTAATACAATTTTTCAATCATTTACAGTATCTACTGCGTCTGCAAGTGCTCTTAGTTAGGCCTCATGTATGATAAGAAAACATGCTTTTTAATCAAACTATTTTTTGGCCACCGGCTAAGCGGCAGACTGAAGTATTGGCTAGCCGGAAGCCTTCTTTCTGTTTTATGAATCTATAGTAATGTTTACATTTTGGAACTGAAATAATATGGTTTTTAACTTATATGTGTATTCTGTGCGAATTTTCCTTACTTGTTAAATGTTTGAATATCATGTTTTGGGGGTTATAATGAAAGATGATCATGTTCATGTTTTAGTTGGTAATTTAAAAAGATTCAGGTATGTCATGTGATCTAGATATCATGCTTATAGGATCCAGTTTATTTGCGAACATGGTATTGTTGAAAACGAATGACCCGCATGACCCAGAACAATTCTGGACGACCCGAAAATCATCGCCGCCCGTGCCGCATCGGGAGTGACCCGTGCTTCATTGAGGGCCTTTTTGCTTCCGTATTTCAGAAATCCGTTTCAGGTTATTCTAGATGAATTAGATTCATCTTAGCAGCTCAAACAAAATAAAAACAACTTGAAACTAAACATAAAAGCTTGTATAAACTAAACAACATTAAGATCTAATGCATAAGGGGGTTATAAGATTATACAATCACTTGAAGAAGATGATGATCAAGTGAATACCACGATCTTCCAACAAGGTCTACTCCACACTTGGTAGTGAATCCAATCCAATCACACTTCACGATTCTTCAAAAGAAATTTTCTCCAAAAAATATTATCTTCAAAAGATTTTTAACTTTTTCTACTTTTGGATCTAAATACTCCCATTTTCGCGTTTTAGGTGTTTTTGGAACCAAACTAAACCCTAATTGGGAAGGGGAACCCCAATAGGGGATTTGAGGACCTTAAGATCGTGCACATTTGTGAAAAAAATGAGAGAAAATCGCATCCCAAAATTGTTTTTTTTGCCTTGGGTGGTATATCCACAAAATCACACAGAAAGCAGTGGTAGATCAAGGAAAATCCCGTGTTCTGAGGTATTAATATTGGTTTGACTGTGAGATGTCAAACTCCAGTCAATTATGAACTTAATTCAATTCACCACGGACTAAATGTTTAAGCTAGTTCGCCATAAACTCAATCTCCCGTACATAACATTTATGCATTGAGCTTTATAAATAGTTACATAGTGAATCCCCATGGATTTTCTTGCAGTGTCATTTCTATCTATTCAATTAAGCAAATAAAATATTAATAAGAAAATATTAGTTTTATTTAATTAAAACAATACATTATTGTTTTTCCAGACACCATGCTTAACATGTAATTGCTTTTAATATATGGAATCAACTGAATCTATGGTATTTGTTAAAATGTTAAGGATAAGGAAACTTGTGATTTTATTTAAAGGCTAATATGTGATGATACAAAGCATGTTCTTAGGTTGATCTGATATATGTTTATATGCTTAGTTGGTATATACTTGTTATGTGATATACAAATTCATGATCTACGATTATATGGTAAAGTTGATTTTATGGTTTATGAGTAATGGCATGAAATGTAAAAGAATTTTGAAATATCATGATAAGATAATGAAAAGAGGATATGTTAAAAAAACATAAAGGAGATGCTTTAAGCAACGTTTATGGTCAAGTACTTCGATAGCAATAAAGACAATGAATCCTCGATGGCCGGTCATCGGCATCAGTCCCCGTTCACGGGCAAAAATAGCGAACATATAATAGTGGTCAACTTCCGGTTTGTCAAAGTTTAGCAGGCTCTCCATGTTAGGATATACTAGACATGGTGTGGTACTCATGTACATAAGCAAACATCAGGTTGGGATATACTAAGCATGGTAATATGGTTATAATGAACCTAAAGTTGAGCAATAGCAAGCTCTTCATGTTGGGAAATATTAAAAATGATATGCTCTTTAAGTCAAAGCAACAAAATTTAAGCAACAAGATGAAAAGTAAATGAAATGAATGAATGCAGTGAAAAATTTGTGTTACATGTTAAAGTAGTAATAACTTGATAAAACATATTTTACGCTTTCTCTTATGTGGTTAGTTAGTTATATGTTAGTATACTTATGAATCCATTGTTTGCGAAAGATAACATGTATGAGTTCCCTTTAATGCAGTGTTTCCCTATTGAACTTTGTATAGTCACCCATTATCTTAACTCTCAGCAGATGAACAACACTCCACCAAGACGATCAGAGAGGATTGAAAGGGGAGTCCGAGTGGTCTCTAATCCGTTTGTCTCTTCTAGCATCCCCGTCCAGCTTGTTCCTCCAATAAGTGTTGAGCCACATTGTTTGAGTGTATGTGTGGACTACTCTTGATATCAAGGCGTCTATACTTACTATGTGACGTTTTATGCTCTGAGGGTGGTAATAGTGATGTGTAACGATGAGTTGGTCAATATTGTGAACTTCTAGTTTTTATGTTTAAGCACTATAAGCTATGTTTTTTTTTGGCTTAAAGCCCCCGGTATCCGGAACCCACTGGTCCGAATAATCTAGAGTTTGGTCCGGGTCATGCCTGCAGAGTCTGCTCTTACTCATGGATAAGGCCCGGCCAAGAGCTCTTTCAACATGACGCCTCAGAGGAGAATGGAACCGGTGACCTCCCTAGGCATTCTCAAGTCACTTATCACTTGAGCCAAACTACTTGGTTAAGCAATGTTTAAGTATGTTGAAAGACTATAATGAATATTTTGTTTAGAATGATTAGATTTTGATTCACTGAAGTATTATATAATATGAATGGTTGTCTAAATAGCCGCGTTTCTTTTGGGTTCCAATTCCAATATGACCCCCATGCTTCATTAGCCCATACTGCTCCCGAAAGAATACCTATGGTTAACAATAGAAACTGTAAACTAATAACCCGATAACTCCATAATCCAATTCTTGAATCAATTGTGACATGTAATAATTCTTGGCGAAAAAAAAACTTAATTGGTAACTTTGACAAGATTTTACTAAGAATGATCGATACAGTTAACTTTAAGCTTTACATTCAAAATGATGTAGAGATGGTCGTTCTTAACATTTAATGGGCCCGGGACAAAATTAAAAGAAAGACCTCTTTTTTTACTTACAAAATTAATTTTAATACATGAGTGACATAAGTTAAATCACACACAAGAAAACATTAAGGCTAAAATATCATAATAGTATCTAACAACATAATACACATGTCAAAAACAATAAAATTATTAAATCAGTAGCGGGACATAGCAATAGCAGAAACAAAACATCACAAATAACTACAAAACAATGCAACCGTAATCAGCAACATCAAAAGATTGTAAAATACCGATCGACAACATAACTGCAGTGACAATTAAACAAACTTATAATGAAAAAAAATCCCCGTGCATTTATAGATGCGAAATCATCAATAAAAATTTCAAGTTTAATATTGCCCAACATATCATGATATTCATAAGCCGTGAGCAGTTGGCTGTGGTAGGTTTTTCATTAGCATCTTTACTTTACAAGGGTTGATTTGTAAATTCATTTATCACTACAATAAAAAATGGCGGCTTTTATCGGCACCACGGTTTCGCTTCTAGCACCACGAATACTTCCGGCACCCTATAAGTTACTCCTGGCACCACATTGAATATTTTTATTATTTATTTACTCCAAGTACCACCAAAAAAATGAAAATTTTACTTCTCACACCACGAATCTTATAAAATACAATTTAGTCCTTTGATAATTAAAATGAAACATTATAATCCCCGAACTTAATTTTCACCCAAATTTATCTTCATCTTCATCATAAAAAAATCATCTTCATCTTCATCTTCATGATCATCATCAAAAAATTTCTTCAACCTTCTTCAACCATCTTCATCTTCATCTTCAAAAAATCATCTTCATCACCATCATCAAAAAATTTCTTCAACCGTTTTCATCTTCTTCAATAATCTTCATCCTCTTCAACCATCTTCATCTTCTTCAACAACCTTTTCCATTACATCAAACTCATCACCCAAAAAATTGATAATCTTGAGCATTTAATAAGATAACACTTAAACACCATTCTCAATTGCTTTAAACCCCATGAATTATAGAAAAAATGAAGATTTTTAGAGTTTTCCGACGCCTATTGGATTCTCCGGCCGACATCCTGTAAAACGTCAGTACGGCAGACGCTCGTGTGCAAGTTGAACGTCAATTGTGCTGACGTTTAGAATCTAGAACTTAAAATGTCACTGTTTTTAGACCGCCAGCAACTTTGACGTTTATTCAGCAAATCAGCGTCATGGCCGGTGAGGTTATGGACAACAACATCATTTTCATTGGCGTTTATATTAGAATCAAACGTCGCCCTAAACGACGTTTCTTAGAACGTCAGCGACACCAATGTCGAAAGGCAATGTTAACGACATCCACACTGACAAAAAACTAGGTTATCCTAGTGATCTTATATGATCAACACGTCATCTCAGCCGATGTTGTATATGCACCGACACGTCATTGTAAGCGACGTTTCAAGCACCCGGTCGTCAATCTCATTCCTCCGATCGGGAAACGGCCGGTTCATCGAAAAATACCCAAAAAACCTCTGATTTCAACCCTATATCTTCCATATTTCAACCGAAAACGAAACACACTACAATGAAACAAATCGAAATGCAAATCTTCGATGATTACTCCATATAAATTGAAATAAATTACACCATTAAAACCTTCGATTTCTACCAATACGCAACCGAAATACAAACAAAACAAGATACGTAGATGAGGAGTTAAAAAGCGATGTTGTTCAAAGCGAATTTCCGGCCACAAATCCGGCGGTAATCTTAGGATTGTAGAAGAAGTAATGAAGAAGGGTTGTAGAAAAGTGGGGACTAAAGTGTTTATTTTTTAAAATATGAGGGACTAAACTGTATAGTTTTTAAAAGTTATTAAAAGGATTATTTTTAGGTGGTGCCTTGAGTGATTAGGTGGTTTGTAAAAGTAAATGAAAAATAATAAATTAAAGGGTGCCGATAGTATTTTCGTGGTGCCGATAGAAGCCGTCTTAAAAATTAATCATAAAACACAAATATGTCAAGAGCAAGAGTTCGACTCGCATAAATAGGAGTATAAATCCACTGCTCATCTACTAGACTAGTTTACACTATTGTTAAAATATCTAATTTTGGGTCCACCTTATATCATGGTCGCTTGGCGGTCGTCCATCTCGTCCGGGCGTAGGGCCGGCTCATATAAATTCATTGATCAATAAATATATTGTACATCCATTAATGAATCTATGCGGTGAATGGCTTCGGATCATTTAGAACCAATTTGGAATGAATGTTTAGACTAAAATTAACATATTTTTTCTTTTTGTAAAAATAGGTTTGTGTAGTGGATGGTTGGATCTTAAGACCAAATTCAAACCCCTTTGTTCCTTCAAATGAAAAAAAAAGATTACATCCCTTTGTGAGAGTTTCAGGTTCCTTCCATGGCCTCAGAGGCTAGAACCACTAAGAGAATAAATTGGCTCAGATACACCTTTTGGAGCGTTACCAAATTCTTTCATCGCTCCAAAGGACAGGTCAACAATGTTAAGATAGTGCTACTTATGTGTATGCTTATGATTGGTCCATGTGTATGTATAGGTGTCACTCTAGCATTGGTATACCTAGAAAGTTGTTAGATTGAGAATATTCTTCTGTTGGATATGCTGTGTATATACAACATCTTCCCCATTGTAATCAGATCATGATGAAAGAAATATATTAAGCTCTGTTTTCTATCTTGGTAGCAGAGCCTAGATAGCCATGTCTACCTCCGGCCAGCCATCGTCCCGCGAAGAATTTCCGCCATTATCAACTCTTCCCAGCTCCATTTCATCGATAAACAATGGCGTTGTTCCTAGTCTGAGCTCAACACCTCTTACTACACCGATCCGGCCACTACCCACACCTTCTACACTATTTCCAACCACCGGAGTAAGCCTACCACCGCTCCATGCTGATCCAACAACTTTCTACTCCACAACTGCCAGCATGCAACCCAGTTTTTCATCTCTATCAAGTTTTCTTCTTTCCCTCAAACCACAGTTTGGTTCTAGTCTGTCTTAAAACATCACAGTTAAATAAGATCATAATAATTATCTTTTATAGAGGTACACTGTTCTCCATATTATTCGAGGTCACAAACTGGAGGATCATCTCTTTGGTACAAACATTCCACCGGTCTACCTCAACTCCGGCCTGAGAACATCTCATCTGCAACTCGAAACCCAGCATATGATGAATGGGTTGTTGTAGATCAACTATTACTTGCTTGGTTGTATGGTTCCATGACAGAACAGGATTTACAAGAAATCGTTGGATGCAACACACCACATGAGGTATGGGTAACTCTAGAAACTTTGTTTAATAGTCAATCTTAGTCTAAAATTCTTGAATACAAAGATGCTCTCACTAAGACCACTAAGGGAGGAAGATCAGTGCCTGATTATCTTGCACAAATGAAGAGTTTATCTGATGGTTTAGCTGCAGCAGGTTACCCCATTTCTAGTTCTGAACTCATTCTTGCTACCTTAGGAGGATTACCTAAAGAATATAAGTCTGCTATTTTAACATCACTTCTAGAGTTCATCCAATGAGTTGGGCAGAAGCTCAGGCTCAGCTAACCACTCATGAACGCCTCATTGCTAGATGTTGGGAATAAAATTAAGTTTTGATGATGATTCATTTTATTCAAGAATATGTTTGTTTACACCCCATTGATGAAGTGCTGAATCTAGCTGTTATAGTGGAAAGCTAAAAGATGTCTAGAACTAAATGTATAGGTTTTACTAGAGTCTGATAATTGTATAGGCTATATCAGACAAGCACTGTAATAGATAGAAGTGTCGTAAAACTGAAAACTGGAAATCATCTAGAAAACTGGCTCTTAACTCAAGACTGAAGATGTACACCTAGAACTGAAGTTCACTCAGAAGTGAAGAAGGTAAGTTCGCCGAGGGACACAGTCTCGGTTGACTTATCTAGAACTGAAGGCTGAGGGAACAAACTCAGTATTTAAAGAACTGAGGGACACAGACTCAGTTAAGGAAGATTGAAGAACTGAGGGTTCAAACTCAGTTATGAAGACTTTAAACCGAGACTGTAAAGTTAGAATTCAAGTAAGTCTGTGATGGCCTGAACTGACTTTATGGATCTTGTAGAAGACCTAAGTATCATAAGGACAATGAAATCTTAGATGATCTCTAAAAGGAATGGTGTAATGTAATTCAATCACATAAAATCAGATAAATAGAGTACTGAAATTTTGAAGAAGAGTAAAAACTCAGTTAATGCTCTAAGTCAGTTAGTAAACTGAAAACTGACACACTTAGTATAAAACTGATTAGGAAAAATCAGTTTTATAGTCAGCCATCCAAGCAACTGAAAGTACATTCGAACGTTGTAAATCAAGGATTTTTATTGGATGAAGAACTGACATGTCAGAACGGTCACTGACACGACATCTGAAAATATGGACGTTGATACAATTCAAATTTAAGCAAGATGAACGTTGGACCTCACACTATAAATAGAGGACTTTGCACCAAGGATCAAACACTGAATTAACAAGATTACAAGAATTTTTGTGCACAAGTCTAGTTCATTCGAATTGCTATCAATATCTGCGCTCAACAAGATCTTATCTAGAATTTCTTCAAGTGTTCAAGCTACATCGATTATATCCAGATTTCGAAACCTTGGAGAACCACAAGCGAGAATCAATCTCAGCCCAACTTTGATTCTCAATCAAAGGTTTAGACTGTGAAGCAATCCGGTTAAGGAGTTGCTAAGGACAGTTGTGACATTTGCAGTCGGGTAGACTGTGTTGTGGTGGTAGCTGGTGAAAAGGCAATACAACCCTCTAAGGACCAGTGGCTCAAGCAGTTGAAGATCAGCAATCTAACCTGTTCTTTAGTTGTTTAGATAGTGACACTAGGGATTAGTCAAGGATTATCATATAGGACTTTTTGTAACAGCGTACCTCAAGGAGTTCTAGTAGAATTTTCCTTCTACATCACAGGGGAAGAGTAGACTGACAGGATTACACCACCTGGAACCACTATAATTCTTGCTCTACTTACTTTACGCATTTACTTATCTTTACAGCATTTATATTTGTTTATACAGCATACTGAAACTGATTGTTATAAGCATACACAGTTCACAAACTGACATTCACCAGATTTCAGTTTTGCGTACCCAACTTTTTCATACAGAATCAACGAGATCCAGATAAAGGCTAAAACTTATCCGATGCCGGTTGACTCGGTTTTGTATAAGTCAGTTTGACTTAGACTCAGCTTTGTCAGCTCAACTCCACACAAGTTAAAACTGAACCTTAATTGTTAATTAATCTAGTTTTTGGTGACAATTTTATTCACCCCTTCTCTAAACTTGTCTTAGCCTTTCCAATGGACCAACAATTGGTATCGGAGCAGTGTTCTTTGACAAGCTATTGTTGAAAACTCACCTGCTCTAACTATCTCCTCTAGTAGATCTCCTGAAAAAGATTTGTCTTTCATTTTCCAGTCTTTGCATAATCCAATTTTCATTCACTCACACAATGGATAACAATCTATATGCCAGAAAAATGCTGATGTGCAACATGGACAGATTTGATGAATACAAACGTCGTTTACAGGCCTTTCTAGCAACTTCTCATGATGAGATGATTGATGTACTCACTGATGGACCTATCCAGATCACCTACATGCAAACTGTTGGTGAAAATCAAGTTAGAGTTCCCAAGCCCAAAAGAGAATGGACCAGTGATGATCGAAAAATGAATAACTTGAACAACGTTGCCATGGATATCATACTTAGAACTCTTGACATCAATATGTACCTGAAGGTCAAGGATTACACTACCGCAAAAGAGATGTGGGAGAAACTTCAATTAGTTTGCGAAGAAACTGACTCCATTAAAGAAAACAAGATCTCAGTTGTGAAACAGAAGTTTGAAAATTTCAAAATAAAGTTAGGCGAAAATATTGATCAGATGGAAACAAGATTCAGCGTTATCATGGATGAACTGGCTCTACTCAAAATTGAGTATGCCAAGAAAGAAATCAACACTAGAATCTTGAAGGCTTTACCAATGTGTTGGAAGATGAAGGTCACAACAATGGAAGAATCAAGAAGACTTGACATGGAAGATTCCTTCAAAATCTTCTCAGATCTTAAAGCTTATGAATTCAATGAAGATTTCACCATGACAACAGCTCTAATCAAAGCCATGGAGGAACCCAAAACAACAGCTCTCGCAGCAGTAGCCTCAAATGATAACCAAGAAACCTCATCTAGCAATCTTCAGCAATTGGATGAAATGGAGGAGAAGATGGCCCTAATGATGAATAGAATTCGAAGAATGAAAAGTGGACACCCAGTCACTCAGAAGTTTATCAAAAGGACTCCTGAAAAGAGAAAAGACGATGAATATCTCTGCTTCAACTGTAAGAAGCATGGACACTAAAAGCTGAATGTCCAGAGCTAACTGGTAAGAAAACTAAGCAACGAAGAACTAGCAGAAGAGCACTTTTAGCCGGAGATGAGTCAGACTATGAAGCTAGCACTGAAAGATTATCAGATGACACAGCTTTAATGGCACATATGGAGGATCAAAATGAAGTATTTGAATCTAACTCTAAATATTCCTCAGCTTAGATTTCCAAGAAAAATAGATGTTCTTCTACTGCTGACTCCAATCCAAAAAATCTGGAATTAGAAGAAACACTTGACGAATTGATGAATCAATTGGTAACCATCCAAGCTGGTTATGCAATTAAAGCTGAGAGAGAAGTTCTAATTCTTGAAGTTGAAAGATTGAAGTCTGAACTAAACATGATGAAATTGACTAGAACTCATAAAGTAAAGAATCAGTATCTACTGCATCAGCAGCAGCAACTGAATCTTTTGCTCAATCAAGTTCAGCTACTGGATTCAAATCCGGAAAGCCTTATGGAGACAGAACTGGCTTAGGATTTGATACACAGCAATCTTCTAAGGAAGGAACTAGCAAAGCTGCTAAACCTAATGTCAAAACTGGTATTAAGTTTGTAGCTGAGCAACTTCTAGAGACTGAGAAAATTGCTGAAGCAATAAAGTTAGCCTCACATAAGACAACTCACTTTTCTAAGAAGACAGTTGCACCTACCAACAAAGGTAAATCAAATGGTAGATCAGTTGTACCTCAAGGAAACAGAAATGGTAGATCAACTGCCAGATCTACAAAAACTGATCAAGTCAAGAACCAGAAAAATTATAATCAGAGTAAATCTAAGAATGTCAATCATTCAAAAAAATGGTTATAGCCTAACCATGAAGGCCCCCTCGCCCCCGATCCCACTATCATTCAAAGATTCACACATCAAGGGGGAAAGGCAGACTATACCCCAATGATGATGATTGGAATTTTACTGAACCTACAATTAAAACTGATAGCAACAATCATTCCAGAAAGAAAACTTATCACAAGTATCAGTCCAAGACTCTGCAGAGAGCTTATCCCAGTTCTCAGCAAAAGTCTCAGTATAAAGGTCAGTCTAGACCTCAGTACAAAAGGAATGATGGTTATTATTCAGCTTTTAATAATAGAAAACATTTTGGAAATCAGTTTAAACCAGAAGACCTGAGAAATCATATAAATGAGACACAATCCAGAAAAAGATATTATGGAAATGTGGCTTACATATATGAGAATAAGTGCAACAATTTCCAGAGAAGACCTTATGGAAATATACCCGAGTTGTACTGACAACTGACCACTATGGACCCAAACAAAGTTGGGTACCTAAAGCATTTTAATTTGTTTTGCAGGATATTTTGTACTTTGACAGTGGATGCTCTAGACACATGACAAAGAGCAAGGACTGTCTCACTGATTTTGTAGCTAAAGATGGACCAAGAGTCAATTTTGGAAGTAAAGATAAACCTGGTTACACAAAAGGTTACGGAAACTTAATTAGAAATGGACTCACAATCAAGAATTTATCTTACGTGGAAGGACTTCATTACAATCTACTCAGGACAAGTCTATTCTGCGATATGGGATACAAAGTTACCTTTGATAATGAGTATTGCATTGTCGTCAGCGAAACAGCTTACCAAGTAGTTCTTGCCAGAAAAAGAGAAGAGAACATGTATGTTGTAGATTGGTCTACAGTAGTTTTAGAAACTTGTTTAATCGTGCACACCAAGTCAGAACTCAGTTGGTTGTGGCACAAGAAACTGAGTCACCTGAATTTTGATGATATCAACTTGTTAGTCAAGAAGAACTTGGTGATTGGACAACTAGAGATGACATACAAGAAAGACAGCCTGTGTGATGCATGTCAACAAGGAAAACAAACTAAAGCAAGTTTCAAGACTAAGTCTCAGCACTCAACAAACAGAGTTTTAGAACTGATGCATATGGACTTATTTGGACCAATTACACCAATCAGTGTTAGTGGAAAGAAATACACATTGGTGGTAGTTGATGACTTTTCTAGATATAATTGAGTTATCTTCTTGACAAAGAAAAATGAAAATAAGCAACAACTGACAGAACTTCTCAAGAGACTCCAAAATCAGAAGAGTGTTACAGTAGTCAAGATTAGATCTGATAAAGGAACATAATTTCTCATCAACATTATAATCGAGTATTATGGAGAAAACGGAGTATTACACCAGCTTGCAGCTACAGCAACACCTCAACAGAATGGTGTAGCTGAAAGAAGAAATAGAACACTCAAAGAAGCTGGAAGGACAATGATCTGTGAATCTAAACTGCCAGAAAGATATTGGGCAGAAGCTGTAAATACAGCTTGTTATACTCAGAATCGAGCTCTCAATAACAAGAGACATGAAAAGACATCTTATGAGATTTGGAATGGAAGAAAACCAAATGTCTCATACTTTCATGCCTTTCGAAGCAAATGTTTCGTTAACAATAATGGTAAAGATCAGCTCAAAGTGTTTCAACCCAAAGCTGATGATAGAATATTTCTGGGCAGAGTGTTAAACAAGCGGACACTCAAGCATGAAGAATCTATTCATGTAGTTTTTGATGAACCAAAGTTTATTAGAGATACACTTGAAGACAAGGAAGAACCAGTTTCTCAACGAAAAATAGATAAGTCTCCAGAATCAGTTTTCATTGATATTGGAAGATTAATGATCTCAGATTCTCAGATCAGGATCAGCCTCAGTTGCCAGTAACTGAACAACATCAAGAAGAAACTGATCCAACTGAAAATGATCAAGCTCAAGAAGAACCAGCTCAACAAAATGAAGACCCGTTAATGCAACCACCAGTACATCAATGGATGAGAAATCACCCTGAAGAACAAGTGTTAGGTGATTTTCAAGCTGGAGTTCGAACAAGACACCAATTAGATGCTATGATAGCATGTTTTCTATCTCAGTCTGAATCCAAAGAAATCGAAGAAGCCTTAAACGATCCATATTAGATTTTGGCTATGCAAGAAGAACTTAATGAATTTGAGAGAAATCAAGTTTGGGATTTAGTTGACAAGCCAGATCATGTCAACATAATCGGAACTAAATGGGTTTTTAGAAATAAGCTTGATGAAGATGGGAATATTATCAGAAACAAAGCCAGACTTATAGCAAAAGGTTACTCACAAGCTGAAGGGATAGACTTTGATGAATCTTATGCTCCAGTTGCAAGGTTGGAGGTAATCAGACTATTTCTTGCCTTTGCAGCTCACAAGAAATTCAAAGTGTACGATGGATGTTAAAAGTGCATTTTTGAACGGGATACTTGAAGAAGAAGTTTTTGTTCAGCAACCTCCAGGATTTGAAATTAAAGATCAAGCTGACAAAGTCTTTAAACTGAGAAAAGCTCTTTATGGACTCAAACAAGCACCAAGAGCTTGGTATGAAACTCTATCTCAGTTTCTGGTAGATAATGGTTTTACAAAAGGAACTATTGATAAAACCCTATTCAGAATGAAAGTTGAAGAAAGTGTTCTCCTAGTTCTAATTTATGTGGATGACATCATTTTTGGATCAGAAAATGAGCAACTCTGTGAGAAATTTGCAAGTTTAATGAAGAGAAAATTTCAAATGAGCATGATGGGAGAACTGAATTACTTTCTCGGTTTACAAGTAAGACAGATGCACATTGGAATTTTCATTCACCAAACCAAGTATACCAGAGAACTGATCAAGAAGTTTGGAATGGAAAAATCAGCTGGCATTGCAACACCAATTGGCACCAACATAAAATTATATGAAGATAAAGATGGAAAGGATGTGGATCAAACTCTCTACAGAAGAATGATTGGAAGTCTACTTTATCTAACAACCAGTAGACTAGATATATCATTTGCAGTTGGTGTCTGTGCCAGATTTCAATCAAGTCCTAAAGAAAGCCATCTCACTGTTGTCAAAAGAACCTTGAAGTATTTGAAAGATACAGAAGGAGTTGGGATATGGTACTCAAAGGAAGGAGAATTCAAACTTATATCCTACTTAGACTCAGACTATGCCGGATGCAAAGTGGACAGAAAAAGTACTTCAGGCACATGTAAGTTATTGGGAAATAGACTTGTGTCATGGTTCATCAAGAAGCAAAACTCAATCTCAACATCAACAGCGGAAGCTGAGTACATAGCAGCTGGAAGCTGTTGTGCTCAAGTTTTATGGATCATGCAACAATTAAGAGATTATGGAATAGAAGAGGGACTGATTCCTATAATGTGTGATAATACAAGTGCAATTGCTATAACTAACAATCCTTTTTTGCATTCAAGGACGAAGCACATTGATGTAAGACATCATTTTATAAGGGATCATGTAGAGAAAAAGGACGTTACAGTTCTCTATGTCCCAACTGAAGATCAGTTAGCTGACATCTTTACCAAACCACTGGACAAAGAAAGGTTTGCTAAATTGAGAACTGAATTGGGGATTATTAAAGTCAGTCAGCCAGTTTAAGCTCAGAGATTCATCAAGGGGATTGATCTTTGTCATGCTGGGTGCGCTCACTTGACAGATCAGTCATTGACATCAACAATCTCAAACTGACTAAATGAATTGAAGATTTGATGGAACCCAATGCAATTGTAAAACTGATCTCAGTTTCAGTTTTACCCAGTCAAACAAAGTCAATAAAGAAATGGATAAAACCGACAACAGTTACATCGCAATTAATTACCGCCATTTTAATCAGAATTTGTAGCGTGTATACCCCCAAACTGTCAGATAGTACACATCGGTTATACAAACCATGATGGAATTTGCAAAGTTGTACAAAATCTTTCTGTAAGATCATGGATCAAATCACCAACCGTCCCACTCATATATATACAACCGTCCTCATACTACTTCTTTCCAAAAGAAAGATCAAATCTTTTCCTCTTTAAATTAGCCAGAAATTTACCTTAAACAATTTCAAAAATGGCAGCCTCAAAACAAACTCAAGAAGAAAGGTTAATCGCCACACCTGATACGTTCACACTTAAAGAATTTGAAGAGATGTGCTGCAATACCCTTCTCTCCAGTCATATAAGTGAGATGATAGGCAGGTTACAAGGTTTAAAGAACCTGATGGAAGCGGAATTGCAGCAAGATATGGACTTGGAAGGTCTACTGCAATTTTGGGAAAATATGAAGATGCTGAAGAACTCTCTGTTAACAAGAGTTCGTGGACAGAAGATTTTCATCAATGAAGACATTATCAGACAGCTTTTTGGTTTCAAAGATCCTCTAGTGAAATCAATTGAGCTATCATGTCTGCCACTCTAGCGTGAAGCTTTTCTTAGGCAGATTTCAGCTTTAAAGCAACCAGAAGCAGTCGATACACATATCAAGGATCTCAAACCTGAATTTGGTCTCCTCAGCAGATGGATCAGCAGACATGCCATCGGACAACACAAATGGCTGAATAAATTAACTGAAGATGGTATTCACTTGATGAACGTCATTTGGGATGAATTTGTGTTCAATTGGGCTGGATATATTTTCAACCAGATCAAGCAGCAACACTTGGCTAAAATAGGAAGTGTCAGTAGAGCCCAAGCTGAAGGAAGACAAACTGAGGGAAGATTTCGACTGAAGAAATCACTTAACTTAGTGATTCAATATTATTTGGAAAGACTCAGTGGTGGGAAGAAGAAAACACAAACTGCTGCTACATCTACAACCACTAAACAAGTTGCAGCAGTTGCAAGTTCAACGAAGAGAACTTCCCAAACTGAAGCCAATAGGCAAACTGTGTCCCAGCAGATCGCTCAGCAAAAAGGAATTAAAAGGAAAACTGAGACACAAGGGGAAAAATCGGTTGCATGTTGTTTGTACCCATGTACTTCAAGTCAGTTAGCACCAACTGAGGAGGAACAACAACTGACAACTGATGTCAGTAAGCTGAAGGCTTTGGTTCCTAGAATTTTTTCTCACCTTAAGCAGAAAATATCTGAGAAACAAGTTTCCGTTATGCATGTTGAGCAAGAGGAATAGGTAACTCAACAACAAAAGGAGTTCATCTTCGATGCTGAAAGGATCATTAAATTGATGAAGATGAAGCTCAAAACTGAAGATTCTCGTGAAGCTACTCTACCTACTGAAGAAAAAACTATTGTTGGAGAAACTGGAAATACAAAATCTCTATGCCTTATTTCCAATAGAAGAGTTTCTCAACAACTACTACAATAGATTCAAAGAGATAGCTCGGAGAACTGAATCAACCACATCATCTATTCCGAAGGAAGTTTTAAAGAAGAAAGATGATGATAGGGTGATGATTCAAGGAAATAAGCTCATAAAAGTATAGTTTTGCAGTCAAGCACTCAGATTTAACAACAACCAGAGCAAACTGATACTAGGGTAGAAGAATTGCTGGTTGGAAATCAGACAACTGACAATAAAGAAGAAGAAGAAGCCAGAGCTAATGATAATCAGCAACTGATGATAATTGAAGATGCCAGTTAGTCTAAAATCCAAGAAATAGAAGAAGAAGATCCATCTGAGAAACTTACAACAGAAGAATTGAGCAAAGTACAATAAGGCTTGAAGATTATGCTCAACCAAAAGGATGATTCCAATAGTCTTCTGTCGCATATTTCCAGTTACTTGGATTACATGAAGAAAAATGATGTATCAGCTCATGCTAAGTTGGATACTATCAAGAAATCCACTGCAGATTCAGTTTCAGAGATTCTCAGTCTCAAGGAAAAACTCCAAGTTACAACCATGGAAGATCAAGAAACTCATGCACAAGTTGAATGGCACCTTAATCAACGCATTTATGGTCTGGAAACTCAGCTCAAAGAAGTTCTCACCTCCCAGAAAGATATGTCAACAAATCAGAAGGCAACACATCAGCTAATCAATAAGTTGTATGATGCCAAAAAGGGGGAAATAGAGAAAGAAAGGCTAAAGTTATGTGAAGAAAAACTGAAGCTTGAGGCTGAATTGACAGAATTGAAGAAATGCAAATCAACAGCAGATCCTTATGTCATGGATGTTGTAGAACTCACTGATGAACAGCTCATTGCCAAGTACAGTCAACCTGGAGAAAGAAGAGCTACTTTGACAATGGATCTTTGGATGGAATTTGTTGCTCACTACAACCATGTCAAAACAAAATATAGACACAAAACTTATGAATAATCACTTGCCTATTTCTTATCTGATGTTTTTCACAATCAGAAGATGGCACATTACAAGAAAATCAAGAGAATTGAAGAAAAACTTCAAATCAAGGACAAGAAAGAACAGCTGAAAGCTGATATCTCAGAATTTGAAGATTACTACAAAGGAGAGAGACAACTTTCTAAGTTATTTCTTTGAAGAAAGTGGAAACTTACAAGTCAAGTAGACTATCTCAGAACTTTCAACAAAGAAGATACAAAAATTGAACAAGAATATCGTCTTTACGATAAGGAACAAAAGTTTATCAAAGTGACACAAGGAGCAGATGTTTAGATCTTATTTCAGTTATTATTATCAACTGTGTAACTATTCCAGTTTTTGCAAAATTCTTAATGAAATCCAGTTTTCAGTTTTACTTTGTTTTGCATTGTTATTATCTTTAAGCTTTTCTTTTAAGGAGGGTTTTGGCATCATATAAAGGGGAAATTGTGGGGAATAAAATTTAGTTTTGATGATGATTCATCTTATTCAAGAATATGTTTGTTTACACCCCATTGATGAAGTGCTGAATCTAGCTGTTATAGTGGAAAGCTAAAAGATGTCTAGAACTAAATGTATAGGTTTTACTAGAGTCTGATTATTGTATAGGTTATATCAGACAAGCACTGTAATAGATAGAAGTGTCGTAAAACTGAAAACTGGAAATCATCTAGAAAACTGGCTTCTTAACTCAAGACTGAAGGTGTACACCTAGAACTGAAGTTCACTCAGAACCGAAGAAGGTAAGATCGCCAAGGGACACAGACTCGGTTGACTTATCTAGAACTGAAGGCTAAGGGAACAAACTCAGTATTTGAAGAACTGAGAGACACAGACTCAGTTAAGGAAGATTGAAGAACCGAGGGTTCAAACTCAGTTATGAAGACTTTAAGCCGAGACTGTAAATTTAAAATTCAAGTAAGTCTGTGATGGCCTGAACTGACTTTATGGATCTTATAGAAGACCTAAGTATCATAAGGACAATGATATCTTAGATGATCTCTAAAAGGAATGGTGTAATATGATTCAGTCACATAAAATCAAATAACCCTCTAAGGACCAGTGGCTCAAGCAGTTGAAGAGAAACAATCCAACCTGTTCTTTAGTTGTTTAGATAGTGACACTAGGGATTAGTCAAGGACTATCATATAGGACTTTTTGTAACAGCGTATCTCAAGGAGTTCTAGTGGAATTTTCCTCCTACATCACAGGGGAAGTGTGGACTGACAGGATTACACCACCTGGAACCACTATAATTCTTGCTCTACTTACTTTACGCATTTACTTATCTTTACAGCATACTGAAACTGATTGTTACAAGCATACACAGTTCACAAACTGACTTTCACCAGAATTCAGTTTTGCAACCCTGCTTTTTCATATATAATCAACAAGATCCAGATAAAGGCTAAAACTTATCCGCTGCCGGTTGACTCAGTTTTGTATAAGTCAGTTTGACTTAGACTCAGCTTTGTCAGCTCAACTCCACACAAGTTAAACATGAACCTTAATTGTTAATTAATCTAGTTTTTGGTGACAAGTTTATTCCCCCCTCTAAACTTGTGTTAGCCTTTCCAAGGGACCAACACTAGATTTAATCCTCCTGGATCCTTTGATTTGAATCACCCTACTGGTCTTATGGCACTAGGAAAAGGATCCTACAATCATTCTAACTCCCACGGATGTATGGGATCTGGTGGTGGAAGAGGCGGATCAAGGGGCAGGGGTGGTGGCTGAAACAACAATAAGACCTCTTCAAATGGTGGTGCAAGGTCAACATGTCAGATTTGTGGAAAATCTGGACATATAGCTACTAAATGCTGGCACAGATTTGAGGAAAACTATGTGCAACCAAATCCACCCTCAAATCAGCAGAATTCAAAACAAACTGTTGCTTATCTAGATGCCCCTGAGATGTTTACAAATTCTGGATGGTATGCTGACAATGGAGCCTCAAATCATATAGCATCTGATCTTGGTAATCTGTCATTGAGATCTGAGTATGAAGGTAATGACACATAGGTAGTAGGGAATGGTAATCATTTGCACATTGCTCACACAGGTCACACCACACTTCATCCCAATCTTCACTTGTCCAATATCCTACATGTTCCTAAAATCCAGAAAAGTTTACTTAGTGTTTCAAGATTAAACACAATCCTGTTCTCATTGAGTTTTCTACTTTTAAATGTTTTATTAAGGATCAAGCATCAAAGTAGGTGTTACTGGAAGGAACCCTGGAAAATGGCCTCTACAAGATTCAACCAGTCAAAGCCATTAAGCCTGATTAGACCAGATATGTCCTCTCCCAGAGCTCCCTTCAATCCAAAAGAATGTCTGCTTGCATGGTCACTTCTAGTAATCAAAGTAATCAAGCCATTGTTTGGCATGGGAGACTAGGTCACCCTTCTGTTAAGGTCTTGAATCAATTTCTGAAAGATTGTAATATGTCAGTTAATGAACAAATGCCTATTTGTGATGATTTTCAATATGGTAAATTGCATGCCACTCCCTTGCCCACTTCCCAAAATAGAACCTCGCATGCTCTTGAATTAATTCACACTGATCTTTGGGGACCTTCTCCAATTCGATCCACTTCTGTTTACCTTTACTATATACACTTTATTGATGACTACAACAGATTCATCTGGATATTGTTGGAAAGGTGTCCTAAACCCAATCGGGTTGGTCCGGATCCGTCCGGGTCGGGTCGGATCATTTACAGTCTATTTAGTTCATGTAATAACTTTATTATGATTAATAAAAGCACTTATGTTATTATATATTGTTTATCTTCATATTATTTGTTGTATATATATAGTAACGTCCCTAGTGTAAAACTGTGATAGAGAAACCATGATAGTGATTATGGTTGATGAGATCTCTAATCACTCTAACAAGTTTGGTACTTAAATGTCTCTAGTCTTATGTACTGTCAAATGGGACATTGAAAGTATAACCAGAATAGCACGTATTTGATGTCTTCTATCTTATAGAAGGTAGGGATAGATCTCATCTATCGAAGTGTAGAGACACTTGGACTGTACGTGGACGTGTATTAGAGAATGCGTACGTTAGACTGACCCACTTACATTCAGTGTCACACTTTGTGGCGGTTGTGTAATTATCCTTTAGACCGGAGTCTTCATGGCATCACGGTGTGGATTGTCATGCTTTGACACTGTTGAGATTCCCCTAGCCACGGTGCGATAATGCGGTAGTGATTTGATGTGATATTGAAGCATGCGGAGTATACATGATTGGTCGTTCGCGTATCCTATGATTAGGATCGAATATCCGAAATGGCCTTTTTATAAGGAATGTCTAGCTCTCGAGAATCTTTGCAAAGTGGGAGTAAATGTGTTATTCCGAGAGAGCATGATATCCAGATTATAAGATACGATCGTTAATGTATTGACACTCGAGATACGATCGTATGTATATTATTACTGCAATATGATTGTAAGTTACACGGTAACTGTTTCACATTAAAGGTAGTAGTCAATGCTTTTGACTTTTTCGATGATTGGAGGTCACGATGTGTTGCTAGACGCTATCCCGGGTTCGTTAGGTATGAAGGGCATTTTCATAATTTGCACATTGTGTCTACGGACAACATATTCGGAAGCCTATCGGGTCACATACATATGAACATCGAGTCAGATTAAAATGTGGTTATAGTTGATAACCAAATAAGGAAAGTTTATCTCTAGATTATAAAGGTTGTACTGGTAAATTAATATTGTGGTATTTATTTATTATGAATAAATAAAATACAAGATATTAATTATATACAAATTATATTAATTAAAGAATATTCCGGAAGTCAATTTATTGACTATAGGGGAGCCACAATTTATGTGTATAAGATACACTTGAATTGTGCACTTTAATTGATAAGATTACAATAATATTAATATTGGATATTAATTGATTTTGGAAAAATAGATTTATGTAATTATATTCAATATAAGTTATTGGAAAAATTAATTATAATAAATGAAATAAATCAATCTAGGAGATTTTCCTTATTTTATTGGAAAAATATTTTCTTCTCCTCCACACAATATGGGGTGCCACTTTGCCTATAAAAAGGAAGTGGGTGTCAAACTCTTTTGTACATCACAATTGCAAGAGCTCATAGTTCTTGTGTAAAATAAAGAGAATCCTATAGAGAGTTTGAGAGGGGGGAAAAGGCCGGTCTAGCAACCGGAGTTTTCCAATAACAATCCAAGGAGGATTCCGGCGAGGAGTTCGTGTGGATTATCGATAGAGGCCTGACGCGTGGACGGCTTGCGCACTGTACTACTCTCCGTTGACGGTAAAAGCGACGATCTTATAGATCATCAAAGCTATATTCCGTCAAACTACTTAACGTGTTTATTGCATTAAACGAAGAACGATCTAGAAAATGAAATCAAATTTTAAATTCTGTTGCGTTAAACTAGTGATTTCCTAACAGTGGTATCAGAGAAAGGCTTCGAGTTTAAGCAATAAGCACAATTTAATTGCGTAGTAATTAATCGATAGATGCAAGATTTAAATCACGAGACAGTAAAAACAAAAAACAAAAAAAGGCAATTTTGGGGGGTGATGACGGTCGATTTGTACCCATTATTCTGCAATCTTTACCCTTGATTTTGATGTGAAATAACCTTAAAAGAGTGATAATAAGTCATTAAGTGCCTAATTTAGATATACCCCGTGTTATGATTTATTATTATGCATTTCGGTAATTTATTAAGTATTTGGTATTACAAACTATGTTTTTGTATGATAAATACAGTGAGCATTATGGACGGACTACGGAGAAGGAATTAAAGATCCAGGACAATGCAGAGCCCAACAGAAGATAGAAGACAGAGCCCAGAAGAAGTGAAGGCTCGGTCGACCGAGCCCAGCTATTCGGTCGACCGAGTGGACTTAAAGCCCAGCACAGTCCAGCGTATTACTTAAGTCGGTTAGGGTTTAGGGAATCCGATCCTTAGTCGGTTTCTAAGTCGGTTATGAGCTCTATATAAACACATTGTCATTAGTATTATGTATTCATTCATATATTGATTTAATCATTCATAAAAGAGCACAACAAATTGAGAGTTTTTCAGCAAGTTAGGGCTGCAACAATGTAAGCCCTTAATCTTCATGTTTTATTTTCAAGTAATTAATTCTTCCAATTATGTTCTTATCGTTTGAATTAATTAAACATAGCTAGATGATGTGATTCTCGGCTATGACGTTAGGTGATTGCACTATATTTTATGCAATATTTTATTATAAAAATGCAAACATTCCTAAGCTTTTTATTAATTTTTATAGAAAATTATCTCATATGTGTTTAAATATTATTTTTATTATTTTTATATGAGAAAAATTAACTATGCGCTTAATTGTATAATTTTTTATAATTATTGTCGGTTTTACGCTGGGTGTGTTTTATGTGATTTTTTCAGGTACATTAAGAAGGACGGGCGATTGTGACAAAGGGTGATACAATATTTATTTGGATATGGATTAAATAAAAAAAAAAAAGAAAAAAAGGAGGAAAAAGAATAGTACTTACCTTAGGTCAATTGGCATCATATATATCAATTCTTCTAGGGAAATAAAAGCGGCGGCGGCAGCATATGGTATATATATATATTCCTTCGCAGCAAACAACATATTCATTACGGGGAGACCTAATTATTCATGCATTGAGCAGCAGCCGCATTACACAATCATTCACGCATACATACACACAATTGGAGCGGCCGCACCTTATTTGTAGAAATATGAATTCTTTCCCTTCAATTCTATCTTGGAGATCAAAGATGGTTGTGGGCTAAGCACATCGCGGTGAGACAACGGATGAAACCGATCAACATCAACACCAACTAGAGAGATTTTTAGCCGTACTTTTAGTGAGTAAAGTTATCGTTTTTCATCAATTAGAATTTGTTTTGTATTGTTTATGTTTTATTCGAATCGAGAGATCGATGAAACCATCTTTTATGCTTTGAATTTATATGAAAATATTGTTCAAAGTTGTGATCTTTTAATTGATGCGATTAATTATAATTCGAGAGATCGTTTATAGTTAATTGAGTGAGAGTATTAGAAATAATCTCGTGATCTTGTTTTGCATGTCGTTTTGTTTTACTTGAAAAAGAAAACGAAACCCTAGAATTCGCTTAGAGAAATTTAATCGAATTCGTGATTGATCGTTACTAAAAATTATATCTTTAGCTTGCCGTCTAGTTGGGGTTGGGTTGGTTGATCGGTGGATTCCCGTTGCCTTGCCGTTGTTTTAATTACTTGATAAATCGAATCATTAGTATAAATCGTTGATTGCTAAGTTAGTTGTTTTAAATTCTAGTTAATTGTTAATTTTTCGCAAATTTACTATTCATCGTTACTGTTCATCGTTACTGTTCATTGACTTTTAGATCATAATTAGTATAAAATTTAATTTTAGTTGATAAGTTGTGACATTATTTATAATAAGACTATATTTTAATCCGATAATTGTACGATTCCCTTAGGACGACTCGGTAACACCCTATACTACGATCCTTATACTTGGGGTGTTCCGGTAAAATAAATATAAAACAAGTTTTATCGAACAAGTTTTTGGCGCCGTTGCCGGGGAATCGGTAACGGTTGTCGGATTATTTGTTAGCATAGTTTTTGTGTCGGTACTAACTCTGTTTTGCAGGGTACAAGTGCTAGCAGGTACATTTTATTTTTATTATTATTTTTTTTTTATTTTACTTCAGTTTTAGTTTATAAATTTTGTTTCATAATTTTATTTAGTTGTTAGTTTTAGTTTGTTATAAAAGCCTTAGATTTAGGGTTAGTTAATATTTTTTTTTTTTTTTTTTTTTTTTTTTTTTTTTTTTTTTTTTTTCACATCTGTCTTCTGAACGCCAGTTCAGTGCTTTGAACGAGCGTTCACCTCCTGAATCCTCTCTGAACTAGCGTCCACTTACACTGAACGCCAGTTCAGTCTCTGAAAAATTTCACTTTTCAGTCTCTTCTCTCTTTCTAACCCTCCCTCTAATCATCTTTACATTCCTTTCTCATCAACCCTAAGGTTGATTTCTTCTGTTACGCTTCCCTGGTTTATGCAAACCGGGAGTAAGAAAGGAAATCTTATCTTTAACCCCGAACACGAGCGAGACATTGTCGAGAAGAAGATTATTTCAAAGTTCGACAAGATGAGCGAACACGGTTCTAGTGATGACGAACCGGAGAACCAAGGGAATAATAACCAAGATCCGGCTCGGTTAAACCAAATTCGATGCAAATGTTGCGGAGAACCGGCAACGACGGCAAGCCTGGATGAACCGGCGGATGCAACAACAACGAGAATGTTCAACGACAACGGACCCCGGGCGGCTGCGGTGTTGTGCGGCAAGACCACTTATGCGCCATATCTTGATCAAGACTTCTTGGAAGGGCATAGACCAATTCGGCCTCCGGAGATGGGAGGAATGCATTTTGATTTAAAGAATGGAGTTGTGGGGATGGTCCAAAATAGTTCATTCCATGGCAACTGCTGAGAAGACCCACACGACTTCTTGTCTACTTTTGTGCAAATGCGTGAAGCGAGTCACTACCCTGGCGTTCTACGAGAAGTTGTTAAATTGAAACTTTTCCCGTTTGCTTTGAGGGGTGAAGCAAATCGATGGTTTAAGTCTTTACCCCATCACTCTCTTCATAGCCGGGGTGATGTTAAAAGAGCCTTTGCTGCGAAATTCGTTTCACCTGGAACGATAATGGAACGTAAAAGAGATATAGCCACTTTCGAGCAACTAGAAGGGGAGAGTGTGGGAAAGGCACTGGGAGAGGTTGAATGCGTTAATGAGAAAATGCCCTAACCATGGATATACTCGACATGAGCTTAGAATTATTCTATCGGGGTGTTACGCAACCCAATAGAGATTACTTGGATTCCACAGCTCATGGATCGTTTTTAGGAGGAGGAGATGATGCCGCCTATAGGGTAGCAGAAACGATAGCTAAGAACAACATGTGGGCAACTCAAAAGAAGACCCGTGTTAGCGGAAGCAAAAATGAGGCTGCTTCAAGTGACTCAGAGACAAAGATGCTAGTTGCTCAAATGGAAATAATGAACAAGCAACTAGCCAATCTACAAATGAAGCAGCAAGAAGGGCCGGCGAGATGTGAATCACTCGGGCATACAAGTCGGGAATATGATGAATGAGGAAGTGCGGGCCTTGGAGAACCGAGAATCAACCTTTCGAAGCTTCGGTCAAAATTACGGTCAATCAAGTCAAACTCAAAACCGTAACTATTCGGGAAACCCGCGAAATAGTTATTATACACCGCCTGGTGCATCCAACAACCAAAGACCCCAAGGTAAGCGGGCCCAAACGCAAAATCAACGGCCCCACCTATGTCTCTCGGAAGAAATTTGATGAGCTAGTAGACATGGTGAAAACACTAGCCACCGGTCAAAAAACGATGGAGAGACGAGATAGGTCGGATGGTGATCAACAAGCGAGCGAGACCTCGGGAAAGGCGCCTAGTTATACGGATAAAAACCCTAAGGCGGATGTCGGTGCTTGTAATGCCATCACACCGCAATGGAATTATGGACAAGAGGAGGAATTGAATGCGGTCACCCTCGAAGCGGTAAGGCAATTTGGACCCGAAAAGATGTCGGGAAACGAGTAGCCCCTACGACGCCATAAGTTCGGGGAGGGGGCAATCGAAGTTAAATGCCAAAGAAAGCATCGGTGAGGAAAAGGCTGAGTGGTGATGATACTTCGGGGGATAGTGATGAGGATGCGAGAAGGGAAGTCGAGTAATTTGAACCCACGACTAAAAAGAAAGCGAGAAGTTTGTCGGATGGAAGGATAAGGAGGACGAAGCCATTAAAAGTCAACCTATGATTAATCATTCGAAAACCCTTCCTTATCCGGCAAAGAAAAGAGAGAATACCCTAAACTCTGACAAACAGTATGACGGAGTGAGGAAGATGCTTAGAGATACTATGGTGACTATGCCACTTGCTTTGAGGTATTAAGCGAGATGCCTAAGTGCTTTGTAAGTATCTTAAGGATGTACGTGGAAGTAAAAAGAAGCTAAAGGAAATGGCGAGAGGAAGTGCTAAGAGAAGAGTGTTCAACGGTTTCACGGAGCGTTGCAATCAAGCGAGGTGACCCCGGACGACCTTCAATCTCTGTACGATTGAAGGCCACACGTTCCACAATGTTTTATGCGATTCGGGGGCCTCGTTAATGTGATGCCATTGAACGTACGCAAGAGTCTCGGGCTGGACAAAAGGCTAAAGGAGCGTCCCGTCTCTCTTCGGTTGGTGGACCAATCTAGCCGTTTAGCCGTGGTTGTGTTAACAACGTCCTTATCCATGTTAAACATCTAGTTTTCCAAGCGGCGGGTCATCTTGGATTACCGGTCGACAAGGAGATGCCCACGATTACGGGCCGGCCTTTCTTAAACACTTACGCCTCCACCATTGACTTTCAAGCGGCCAAATCACTGCGAAAGTAGGGGACACTTCCATTACCCTCGAGCGGGGAAAAAGTTGCGGAAGCTTCGAGCCGGGAGATCTCATTCATTGAAGCAATCTATGGGGATGAATTCGACCACGATGAAGAGCTCACGGAGATAGGAGCCCTGGATGTTATAATTCACGAACGGGCGGGAATCAGCGTAGAGTTGTCTCAACAACTTGCGCATGCGAGCCTATGAGTGAACGGAAAATGCGGGATATTCCGGGGATGAGCGACAATGATTTGAAGGAGCTCAACCGGGCGGACTTTAACCTCGCGAGAGGAGGAAGTTTTAATGGGTAGTTGGGACGAAATAGAATTACGGAAAGAAACTACTCATTGGGAGTTGGATGATTGGGAGCGACTTGCGAGAAGAGCTTGAAGAAGAAGAACTTAAGAAGATGGTTAAGCATAAGAAAGAACAAACGGAAGCGACGGGAGGATTCCTCTAGATGATGTCATTCAATACCTTTACGGGGTCACACCTCGGGAAGATGAGGTGTTTTCGATCAACCGGTCCAAGCTCACAAGGAAAAAGGTGGTCCCTTAAAATCTAGTATAGAGCAACCACTGCGACTTAGAGTTGAAACCACTTCCGACACCTAAAATACATCTTCCTTAAGGACGGTGATAAGTTGCCCTTGATCATCTCATCTAAACTCGAGCCGGAACAAGAAGCAGAATTAATTAAAGTGTTGGAGAAACATATCCTCGCGTTCGGATGGCAGGTAGGCGATATCAGAGGAATCAGCCCAGACGTGTGCATGCATAAGATCCGAACGGAGGAAGGAGCGAAAAAGGTCAGACAACCTCAAAGGAGGCTGAATCCGCACATGCAGGAGGTTGTCAAAAAGGAGATCATCAAATGGCTTGACATGGGGATTATCTACGCCATCGCCGATAGTGAGTGGGTCAGTCCTACTCAAGTTGTGCCAAAGAAGGGAGGCATTGCTTGTGGAGAAGAACGAAAAAGGGGAAGAAGTTGCCTTACGCCTTGTATTTGGCTATAGAGTTTGCATTGATTATCGCGGGTTAAATGAAGTCACCGCTAAGGATCATTTCCCCCGCCCTTCATTGACCAACTTCTAGAAAGGCGAGTGGTCATAAGTATTATTGTTTCCTTGATGGATATTACGGTTATTTCCGGATAGCCATCGACCACTAATGACCAAGAGAAGACAACTTTTACTGTCCATCGGCACTTTTGCTTTTCGCGAGAATGCCATTCGGCTTATGCAATGCACCCGCGACCTTTCAACGGTGCATGTTGGCCATTTTTGATGGACTTGTGGAGCAATGCATGGAGGTCTTCATGGATGATTTCTCAGTCTATGGCGACAGTTTTGATGAAATTTTAAAGAATCTAGATATGGTACTCCAACGTTGTGTTGAGAAAAATGCGGTGCTTAAGCGGGAAAAGTGTCATTTTCTAGTCGAAGAAGGGATTGTTTTGGGACACAAGGTGTCCGGTGATGGTATTCGGGTGGATAAAGCTAAAGTAGAAGCCATTGAGAGAATGTCGTACCCGAAGACGAGTGAAGGAGGTACGAGGATTTACGGGACATGTGGGCTTCTATCGGCGTTTCATTAAAGATTTTTCGACGATAGCAAAGCCGTTATCCAACTTCTATTTGAAAGAGGAAGTGGAGTTCTTGTTTGATGATGGGTGTAAGAAAGCTTTTGATAGCTTAAAGGATAAGTTAACCGGTGCCCCCATTTTAATCGCGCCCATTTGGACTCAACCTTTTGAATTAATGTGCGATGCCTCTAACTACGCGGTGGGCGCGGTTCTAGGGCGAGAGAATTGACAAAAAGTTCGGGCCGATTTACTATGCTAGCCGCACTTTGAACCCGGCTCAATGCAATTACGCCACTACCGAGAAGGAATTCTTGGCAGTCGTTTTTGCTATTGACAAATTCAGAAGTTATCTTTTAGGGTCCAAAGTGGTGGTGTGGACAGATCACGCAGCACTACGTTACCTTATGGGAAAAGCAGACGCTAAACCAAGGTTACTCAGATGGATGGATTCTGATACTACAGGAATTTGACCTTGAAATTAAGGACAAGAAAGGTAGTGATAATGTTGTGGTGACCACTTATCTCGCCTAGTAAACGAGGGTAGCGAAATCCTAAGGAGATAGGCATTGACTTTCCGGCGAGCAATTAATGAAGCTAGAGGCGGGAGGCCGTGGTATGCGATTACGCCAACTACTTAGCAAGTGGACACTTAGAAGAGATGACGTATCGGGAAAAGAAGAAATTTTTCGGCGACTTAAAGTATCTCGTATGGGAGGATCCATATCTGTTTAAAATACGCAAGGACGGGTTGCTTAGAAGGTGCGTTCCGGAGCATGAACAATTGGATATCTTGGAGCAATGCCATAGTGGTCCCGGCCGGTGGACACTACGGAGCACCTAAGGCAGTCACAAAAATCCTTCAATTTGGTTTTTTGCGGCCTACTCTGTTTAAAGATCTTTGAAGCCTTTTGCAAGAGTTTGTGATAGATGCCAAAGGGTAGGGAGACTCGGTAATAGGATGGAGATGCCTTTGAGGCCTATCTTGGAATGTGAAGTCTTTGATGTACGGGGCATTGATTTTATGGGACCTTTCCCATCATCGTGCTCGAACAAATATATTAAGTACGTGTAGACTACGTTTCCAAGTGGGTTGAGGCCATAGCCACCCAAACCAATGATCACAAAGTTGTTAAGAAATTCTTGCAAAAGAATATCTTTACTAGATTTGGCTGTCCTAGAGCCCTTATCGGTGATGAAGGTTCGCATTTACGTAATGCACCACTTGGATAAAATTCTTGAGAAGTATGGTGTCAAACATAGAATTGGTACACCATACCACCCCAAACCCGGTGGCCAAGTCGAGGTAAGCAACCGGAGCCTTAAGCGGATCTTGGAGAAAACGGTGAATTCAAATAGATCCAATTTGGAGTACGAAGTTGGACGACGCACTTTGGGCTTATCGCCTTGCGTTTAAGACCCCTATGGGTACGTCACCATTCCAAATGGTTTATGGCAAGGCTTGCCATCTACCGTCGGAGCCGGAGCACGAGCTTGCGGGCTATTAAATTCTTAAACTTCGATAGCCAACTCGTGGGGAGAAAAGATTATTGCAATTACACGAGCTCGATGAATTTAGACTCGGGGCCTACGAGAACGCCAAAATCGAGCAAGGAAAGAACGAAGGCGCTCCACGATGCTAAGATTAAAGATCGGGAATTCAAAGTGGGAGACATGGCTTTCTTTGTATAACACCGGACTCCATCTTTTCTTTGGTAAGCTTAAATCTAGATGGTCGGCCCCTTTGAGATTCTTGATGTTCATCCTGGTGGAGCCATTACGTTGAAAGGGTACGGCGATCAACCGTTTAAGGTCAATGGTCACTGAGACTCAAAAAGTACTTTGGGCAACCTAAGGAAAAGCACGAAGTACTATACTTTCAAAAGAGAAATGAAACGGTTGAGTCGTTTATTTGTGAAGAGATTCCATCCGACTTCTTTGGAGTGGATGATGACCGCCTTATTACCCCTATCCTTGCGGATCCCTCTGTCAATGTTCCGAGCTTGTTAGCATACCTCGGCCGCATCGAGAAACAAGAACAAGAAGAAAAGAGTCGGTGTTGTACTGGAGAGAAAAATTTCATGATTTACTCGCACACTTGACTTGTTGTTGTGGCGAAAACCATTTCCGTTCTAGTCATTCGAGTCGACGGAGAAGTGGTTAGCCTTAAACCCAAGTGGCACGATCCGGAGGTTGACTTGGTTTACTCTGTCAAGCTAATGACATAAAAGAAGCGCTACTAGGAGGCGCCTAGTCTTTTAAGTATTTTTTTTAAGTTTTTAGGTTATTAGGAATAAAACCTTGGTGATTTGTGTGTTGGTCATCCCTTTCCTATTTGTGAATGCTTTATTTGCCCGTTTCTGTGTGCATTCATGTTTACTCATATACCCCTTGTCCCCCGAGATTATATGCTATGTCGAGTGTTGCGGATCTTGTTGAGCGGTTGTTGCCGGCTATTCCTTTAGTGTTGTACGTTCGTGATATGAGTTGCGGCGGTACGTTCATGCTACGGCACGACCTCTGCCAACCTATGACCCGACAACCACTTCATAACAACTTGACTAAGTATTCTTTTCTTTTATTTGCACATTCGAGGACATAATGTGATTTAAGTGTGGGGGGGTGCAATTCATGCCTTATTTCGACAATATGAGTAGATATTTGTGATCCTTGATAAATTTTAAAATTTTAAAATTTTTGCACTTGGATAGTTGTAAATCTTGAGCATGTAATTGAAACAAATGCTTGCTAGTTGTAGTTTCACGACAATGATTTTATGTGACTTAGTGAGATGATTATAGCATGTCTTTCTTGTTATGGAGATAGAATTCGTTTCTCACGAAAGCCTTTGATATTGAAGCAAGATTTTTGAACTATATCCTTTCATTATTTTGATGAGTTATCTTAGGAAGGTCGGTATAGTAACACCTTAGTTAGACCGTGTCTTGTGAATATCATAAAGTTTGAATGTGATAGGTGAGATGTAACTTATGTCTTTAAAAAGTGAATGAATAAATAATTAGTGAATAAATACGTTTGTCGAGATTTGGTTAATGATTTGAGTGAGGTAGGGTATACCACGTATGTCTATACCACTATGATGACCAAAAGCTCACGACGGTCGGTTTATAGCTACCTAATGATTTGAGTAGGTAGGGGATTATCACGAAATGTCCTATTCTACTATGACGGGTAAAAGCTTATCTTTGATTTGCGTTAATTTGAAATTTTTGAAAATGATGAGTAAAAATAAAGTGAAGTCTTTGTTATCATGGATCTTATACCCGGTAGAACCGCATGATATGTTGTAGGGATTATCCTGCGAGTACGTGAGAAGGCTTTGAGTGGAGCTATTCTTGCCTATATCTAGGATAGTCATTGAAATTTTTGAGAGGATATTTCTTTGGAAGGCTTGTTAAATTTGAAAAGGGCTTGTCACACATACACCGAATCTATCTCTCGTGATAGTATTGTTTGCTATAGTTGTTGTATCTTTTGTTACGTGAGTTAGGGATCTATTTGGATTGCATATAAAGTGAGCTAGTTTTGATTATTTTGTTCGGGACGAACAAAAAGCTAAGTGTGGGGGTGTTGATTGCACTATATTTTATGCAATATTTTATTATAAAAATGCAAACATTCCTAAGCTTTTTATTAATTTTTATAGAAAATTATCTCATATGTGTTTAAATATTATTTTTATTATTTTTATATGAGAAAAATTAACTATGCGCTTAATTGTATAATTTTTTATAATTATTGTCGGTTTTACGCTGGGTGTGTTTTATGTGATTTTTTCAGGTACATTAAGAAGGACGGGCGATTGTGACAAAGGGTGATACAATATTTATTTGGATATGGATTAAATAAAAAAAAAGAAAAAAAGGAGGAAAAAGAATAGTACTTACCTTAGGTCAATTGGCATCATATATATCAATTCTTCTAGGGAAATAAAAGCGGCGGCGGCAGCATATGGTATATATATATATATTCCTTCGCAGCAAACAACATATTCATTCTGGGGAGACCTAATTATTCATGCATTGAGCAGCAGCCGCATTACACAATCATTCACGCATACATACACACAATTGGAGCAGCCGCACCTTAGCTGTAGAAATATGAATTCTTTCCCTTCAATTCTATCTTGGAGATCAAAGATGGTTGTGGGCTAAGCACATCGCGGTGAGACAACGGATGAAACCGATCAACATCAACACCAACTAGAGAGATTTTTAGCCGTACTTTTAGTGAGTAAAGTTATCGTTTTTCATCAATTAGAATTTGTTTTGTATTGTTTATGTTTTATTCGAATCGAGAGATCGATGAAACCATCTTTTATGCTTTGAATTTATATGAAAATATTGTTCAAAGTTGTGATCTTTTAATTGATGCGATTAATTATAATTCGAGAGATCGTTTATAGTTAATTGAGTGAGAGTATTAGAAATAATCTCGTGATCTTGTTTTGCATGTCGTTTTGTTTTACTTGAAAAAGAAAACGAAACCCTAGAATTCGCTTAGAGAAATTTAATCGAATTCGTGATTGATCGTTACTAAAAATTATATCTTTAGCTTGCCGTCTAGTTGGGGTTGGGTTGGTTGATCGGTGGATTCCCGTTGCCTTGCCGTTGTTTTAATTACTTGATAAATCGAATCATTAGTATAAATCGTTGATTGCTAAGTTAGTTGTTTTAAATTCTAGTTAATTGTTAATTTTTACGCAAATTTACTATTCATCGTTATTCATCGTTACTGTTCATCGTTACTTGTTCATTGACTTTTAGATCATAATTAGTATAAAATTTAATTTTAGTTGATAAGTTGTGACATTATTTATAACAGCTATATTTTAATCCGATAATTGTACGATTCCCTTAGGACGACTCGGTAACACCCTATACTACGATCCTTATACTTGGGGTGTTCCGGTAAAATAAATATAAAACAAGTTTTATCGAACATTAGGTGGTGGTGACACCTTGTCAATGAGGATCCCATGACCTACGTCATAATCTAGATTTATTCATGACTCTATTTGATTTAATTAATGTGTATCTATGATAGTTTATATAAGTGATGTATGAATTGCTGTTTAATCTGTTCTGTATAAGGAAACGCTGAGAGGTTGGTTCTAGGATGTAATTAGGGTTGAGTTCGTCCGGGTGACCGAGCGAGTCGTTCGGTCGACCGAGCCCTTATTCTCGGTCGACCGAGCCCTAGTTTCGTCGTTAAGTACGCCACGTCTTTATGGTGGGTTTGACCTAGTTGAATTTACTTTCTCAGTAGGTATGGCTACGGCTACGTCGCTCGTCAGTTTTTCATTAGCGTGTTATTAGGAAATACCAATGTAAGACATCTAGTTCGGCTCACGAATGATCTTTCGGGACTTTCAGCAAGATCTAGATTAGTTTTGTATTAGGGAATTGTCGACACCTAGTCATACGTAAATCGTAGATTAACAAGAGACTTACCAAGTAATTGTTAATAGGACGAGGGCTTGAGCGATCGTTTAGGAAGTACGCCTAACCATAGGAATGTTGCCTAAGCGAGGTGTACGGTTAATATCGGCATCCTTAGAATAATGAGCGTGTGAGTTATATGAGATGGAAACCCAAATGGTGAAGTCACGTAGCAATACCACAGTGATCTAGTAACCTAACCGGTGCTAAGTCAAGTCAAGGGGATGACTCCCGTAGCCAATTAAATATGAATACAGCCAGATTGACAGTTAATGAGTTAGGTTATCTTATATAAGTTGTCTTGGTCCAAACGATAACGTTGGTAATTGGAAGGTTAATTACGTGTGTGTCTTTTAAGTTTGAGTTTGTTTTTCTTATTTTGCTTTTTATGTTGGTCTTAGACAGTTGTTCAATAACGAATTAGGTGAGTTAATTATTTAAACCTAGGGTCCACATTTTGATTCCCTGAGGGATCGACCTTGATTCACCATCGCTATGCTATGATGTACCTAGTGCTATTGCTAGTATTTGGTGGTCAAGTAAAATAAATTTATAACCTGATCAGACCGCAATCAAGTTTTTGGCGCCGTTGCCGGGGAATCAATGGCCCAATGATTGTTTAAATAATTATTTTTATCTACTTCGTTCTTTCTTTATTGTTTTTAGTTGAATTCTTTATTTTTCTAACGAATTATACGTACTTGTATCTTTGTTAAAGGATTAAAGCAGGAATGGGGAGATATTCGTTCGGTCGACCGAACATATTCACTCGGTCGACCGAGCCTTTTTCCAGCTTTAATTTTATATACAGTGTCGTTTCCCAGTTTTCCGTTTCCCCCTGTTTGTAGGTTGTAAGTTTGACAACAGTATGAGCAATCATACTGTTTGTCGATTTACTAATTGTTTATTGTTTTTCAAATATTGCAGATAATTCGAAGTAAATCACTCACTTAACCTGTTCAAGATCGGCAAAATGTCATCAACCAATTTTCTTGAAGCCAAAGAAGAAGTTAAGGTTTTACGAACCAAAACTACACCTAAAAAGCCGTTAACACCAAAGCTCATGGAAAGGATAGAAAAGATGAAAGCGAAAATCCGAGAGGCAAGGAAATCGAGGAGGCTAAAGAAGCCTATTGGCAAAGAGGTATGTCTATTTTGAATCCGAGGAAATTTCTTCGGATTCCGATTCGGACTTTAGATTATGATGATTACATGTCCGAGATAGAATCGAGTCAGAGGGTAGCGCAGCTATGGAGAGCCCTATTGTCATCTGTTCTAGAGATGAAATATTGGTTAAAGACGAGTCTCGACTGATGCAAAAGTTAGCAGACCCAGGAGCTTTTATGGTTGGAGTAACCCTAGAACAAACCCACTTAGGTTTAGCCTTGATTGATTCCGGTTCGAGCCTTAATATCTTTCCTAAAAGCCTTTGTGATAGGAATTTCATTTTAACACCCACTAACACCCCGCTCCAAGTTAGATTAGCGGATGGAACTAGGACAATCATGACTGGGAGACTGAACAACATGATTATTGGTGTGGGGCAATTACGGTTTAAGATAGACATAGTGGTAATGGAAATCGAGGAACATCCTGAATGCCCAATCATTTTGGGAAGATCGTTTATCAACACCGCTAGAGCCTTCATACGGATGACCAGACATGAGATAGTATTGTTTGACGCCAAGGGTTCTGAGTGTTATGGGATAACAAATCCAAATTTCCCTGTACCGGTAAGTGTGAATGTGTTAGAAGTAGTTGGTTCGGAGAAGCTTGATGCCACTCAAGGTCTAGGAAAGGATGCTGATGATAATGTCGATGATAAAGATGAGAGGGAAGTCCTTACTATTCTAAGTCGGAATAGGTCAGTTCAGCTTGCACCAGCCCTGACCAATATTGAAGCTGTAGACCTACCTAAGGATAGGAGGACCAGAGCGAAGAAACGAACTAGGAGAGTTCGTAACAAAAGCTCATCGAAATCAGAGATGAATCCAAAAGTAGGCGCTTGTCTGGATGGTCAATTCGGCTGTCTTTTCATTGGACTGAAATCCAAAGGAAGGGCACTCGTAGAAAAGGACGGTAAAACTTTTTCGGTGAAAGCTGGCCGGGTGAAAGCCTGGCAAGTCAAGGGCCGTGTTTAGGAGTGAAGATTTTGGAAGTCGAGCTATAGACTCAAAAATTTAGAATTCTTTCGTTTCATTTTATTTTATTTCATCTTTATTTTTAGTATGAATAAAAGTAATGTAGAATGACGAGAGCTTTTTTTTTATTTTTGCCGTGTTCCAATGACCATTAGGTTACGGATGTGCAAAAAAAGTTTTTTTTACTCGAATCATTTTTACGTGAAGTAGAGTAGGAAGAGAAATCATTATAAAATGTATTGATGATGAGAATTTGGTGAAAAGATTCTTAGTTTCAAATTTGTATTATTTGGAAAAAGTGAAGATTTATATGTTAATGGATTGTGGTTGGATTATTCGATTTTTGAGGTGAGGATTTTTCAAATTGTGACATGATAATTTTGATAGACTTATGTGTTTTAGCTTGAAAATTTCGTGTGTATCAAATTGAGGAGGTCAACTATCATTTATTTTTACATATCCCCATTTTTCATTTCCCAATACACCTTTTCATTTCCCCCATTAATTTATTCCTCCAACAAAACCATTCCACTCCTCAAGCCTTTCTTTCTCCACCATTTTTCACTTTCCACATCTTTCTATTTAAACCTCCTTTTTCTCTTCATCATTTCCACACCACAAAATCTTCATCTTCTCCAAATCTCCAATTTTTTTTTTTTCTTTCTTCTCTCCATTAATTCCTATTTCCAATTTTTCTCATAACTTCCATCCACCCAAGATTGGGGATAGTAATCTAAATGATCCCCTCCAATATCACAAATTGTGACTGTTCATATCTCTGAAGGATTATCCGATCCAGGCTGTCACATGGAAGACCTGAACCTCAGCAGCAGAGTTTCTATCAGTTCGGTCGACCGAACCGTTCTGCTCGGTCAACCGAGGCTATTCTCTCGGTCGACCGAGAGCTTCATCCTGCTGCATCATTCTGTCAGCGTTGCTCTGTTCCAGTTCTGCAATTATGCCACCAAGACGACGATCCTCCGCACAGTTTGTAGCAGTCGACGATGCCATACCCTTGATCAACGGCCGAGAGCTTCATCCTGCTGCATCATTCTGTCAGCGTTGCTCTGTTCCAGTTCTGCAATTATGCCACCAAGACGACGATCCTCCGCACAGTTTGTAGCAGTCGACGATGCCATACCCTTGATCAACGGGGTACCGCAATTCGCTAGCCAAGAGGTATTTTCGATTTATCGGAATTTCTTCAACAATTCGCCGGTACACCAGGCTCGGGGATTAGATTTGACCAACTTTGGTCAAGAGCTGTTCGATCTCGTAGAGTATTATCAGTGGCAAGAGGTTGTTGCGCCACCTGGCCAAGTTAATGTCGACTGGGTAAGAGAGTTTTATTCTTATTTACGCGTGCACCCACACACGAATTTAGTCCAAGTTCGTGGCAAATCCATTGTCATTACTCCGGGGACTCTTAATAATTATTATGGTCTCGATACCCCGGAGGAGGAGCCAGAGTACACAGTGACGTTTGATGAGTCTGATGCATGGTTGGAGGAGGTTGGTGCCCATCTCGGGATAGCATGGACAATAGGGGAAGTTGCTCGCACTTTTGAGGAGCCATACTTTAGGCGGTGGGAAGATAAGTGCTTACATAGGCTTATCCGTTCTAACATTATTCCGGCCAAGCATGTGTCTACAGTTTATTATGCACATGCTACGCTGATGTATTGGTTAAGCAGAGGATGGCCTGTTAATATTGGGGCAATGATGCGTTCTGAGATGACTGCCGATGCCCGCAAGCCTAGACACATGCTGCCCTATGGTTCATTGATCACTTCATTATGTGAGGCAGCTGAGTGGCCAGTGCTAGGCAGTGACTCCTATGTTAGGCCCATGCCTATCCTATCTTTGGATTCTGTCGCACCACCTCTTGTGCAACATGATGATCACGGTCCAGGTGATGACGATGCGCAATTCCAAGATTTTCCTGAAGTGAATCCCAATGTTCTACCATTAGCTTTCGTAGATCCGAACGATATACCTTCGGACTAAGCATCTGTGTTAATCCATTAATTTTCTCTTTATCAATGTGTTTTTATTTTGATTTCGGTATGCCAATAAATTGAGTCGTGTTGTATGGAGTTCGTTTTGAATTTCCTAATGAATAAAATTTGTCTTATTTAATGTGTTGGATATTTGTGCATTATTTTCACTATAATTATTAAGTATGGGCTTAAATATGTTTAAGGCAATTATTATACCTTTTACAGTCCATTTGATATGATTATATTTATCTGGACTAACCCTGTAACGAGTTCCGAGTTTTTGCTAAGATGTATGTTGCAGAGGTTGCATTTTATTGCAGTTGGTAACTGTATTTGTCTGTTAAAATTCTCCGGAGTTCATCAAGACTTGTTCAACTCCCGTACTCATTCCAGAGCTAAGTTCCTTGTTCTTTTTTTTTTTTTTTTTTTTTTATACATTGAGGACAATGCATAGTTTAACTGGGGGGTATGAGTCACTTAGCTCATTTAGCACACTTGAATAAGTTTGTATATCAAATAAGGAGTATATTTAAAACTTTTACACTTAAAATCACACTTATCTTTTGTGAATTCCCGAATTTTGTATTTAATAAGGTAGGAACCATATTTCGGTAGTACGTGGTCATGTTATACTCTTGCGATATAATTCCAGTAAGCTTAAAGATATTCATATTATAAGTTGCAAGTAGTTATTTATTATTCGATTACTCAAAATATGGATCAACGTTTACTACGCTTATTAAAATATGAAAATATATGTGTACATTGCATAGATAATGGATTGTGCCTGCCTGGTAATCAATACTTATCGTCTGATGTATTCTTAATCTTCTAGCCACAAAAGCGGAATAATAAGCTTGAGATATATCTGTGTTTTACCAATGAGCGAAACACTGGGCTTGTAGTCAATTACCAAAGTAGCCTTGCGCTTGTGGTAATATTCATTGCTATATTTGATCTAAAATAGGGGGATACTTTAAAAAGTTTTCTTCCTTGAGATTTGTAGTATTTGAAAAATATGAAGAATTGAAGAAATTCAACTTTTTAAGAGGCTTTGAGTAGTACTCGGTCTCCAAGTCCAAAAACCCTATAGATACGCTCTTGCTTATTGTTCTAGTGCTTTAACCATTGCGAGGCATAAAAGTATGAATGCTGAGGTTGGTAGGTTGAGAATTCAAAGTGGGCATAACCATTAATCATGCCACATTTATAAAGCCAATGCATGTACACACATCACTTCGATTCATACTGAGTAGTGAATAATGGATATCTTATTAGCATATATAGTATGAGTTGATTCGGGTTTCTTGTGTGAGTATGGTGTGACCACTGGAAAATGATCATATGGGAATCACTTATTAATACTTTGATCGGGACGATCAAAGGCTAAGTGGGGGGCAGTTGATGACGGTCGATTTGTACCCATTATTCTGCAATCTTTACCCTTGATTTTGATGTGAAATAACCTTAAAAGAGTGATAATAAGTCATTAAGTGCCTAATTTAGATATACCCCGTGTTATGATTTATTATTATGCATTTCGGTAATTTATTAAGTATTTGGTATTACAAACTATGTTTTTGTATGGTAAATACAATGAGCATTATGGACGGACTACGGAGAAGGAATTAAAGATCCAGGACAATGCAGAGCCCAACAGAAGATAGAAGACAGAGCCCAGAAGAAGTGAAGGCTCGGTCGACCGAGCCCAGCTATTCGGTCGACCGAGTGGACTTAAAGCCCAGCACAGTCCAGCGTATTACTTAAGTCGGTTAGGGTTTAGGGAATCCGATCCTTAGTCGGTTTCTAAGTCGGTTATGAGCTCTATATAAACACATTGTCATTAGTATTATGTATTCATTCATATATTGATTTAATCATTCATAAAAGAGCACAACAAATTGAGAGTTTTTCAGCAAGTTAGGGCTGCAACAATGTAAGCCCTTAATCTTCATGTTTTATTTTCAAGTAATTAATTCTTCCAATTATGTTCTTATCGTTTGAATTAATTAAACATAGCTAGATGATGTGATTCTCGGCTATGACGTTAGGTGGTGGTGACACCTTGTCAATGAGGATCCCATGACCTACGTCATAATCTAGATTTATTCATGACTCTATTTGATTTAATTAATGTGTATCTATGATAGTTTATATAAGTGATGTATGAATTGCTTGTTTAATACGTACGTATAAGGAAACGCCGAGAGGTTGGTTCTAGGATGTAATTAGGGTTGAGTTCGTCCGGGTGACCGAGCGAGTCGTTCGGTCGACCGAGCCCTTATTCTCGGTCGACCGAGCCCTAGTTTCGTCGATTAAGTCCGCCACGTCTTTATGGTGGGTTTGACCTAGTTGAATTTACTTTCTCGTAGGTATGGCTACGGCTACGTCGCTCGTCAGTTTTTCATTAGCGTGTTATTAGGAAATACCAATGTAAGACGTCTAGTTCGGCTCACGAACGATCTTTCGGGACTTTCAGCAAGATCTAGATTAGTTTTGTATTAGGGAATTGTCGACACCTAGTCATACGTAAATCGTAGATTAACAAGAGACTTACCAAGTAATTGTTAATAGGACGAGGGCTTGAGCGATCGTTTAGGAAGTACGCCTAACCATAGGAATGTTGCCTAAGCGAGGTGTACGGTTAATATCGGAATCCTTAGAATAATGAGCGTGTGAGTTATATGAGATGGAAACCCAAAAGGTGAAGTCACGTAGCAATACCACAGTGATCTAGTAACCTAACCGGTGCTAAGTCAAGTCAAGGGGATGACTCCCGTAGCCAATTAAATATGAATACGACGGATTGACGAGTTAATGAGTCGGGTTATCTTATATAAGTTGTCTTGGTCCAAACGATAACGTTGGTAATTGGAAGGTTAATTACGTGTGTGTCTTTTAAGTTTGAGTTTGTTTTTCTTATTTTGCTTTTTATGTTGGTCTTAGACTGTTGTTCAATAACGAATTAGGTGAGTTAATTATTTAAACCTAGGGTCCACATTTTGATTCCCTGAGGGATCGACCTTGATTCACCATCGCTATGCTATGATGTACCTAGTGCTATTGCTAGTATTTGGTGGTCAAGTAAAATAAATTTATAACCTGATCAGACCGCAATCAGGGGGCTCGGCCGACTGGAGGCGCCCCCCATCCTCTACGGCGGCGGCGGCTCTAGGGCTGCCTTCGTCGGCTATCCTCTTCCAAAATGGGAGATCGACTTTTTCATTTTGTGATATTTATTGTGCATAGATATCTCTTTTGTTTAGTTGTGTCATGTGGCCAACCAATGGTTCAAAAAGTTTGGGCCATTGGGAAACCATAGTGGTATATTAACAAAACTATTGGCCTTTCCAAATTTTTATTTGGAATAGGCCTAGGCCATTTTTAAATATTTGATTTGTAAAAGGCCTTGGCCTAGGTCACTTCCAAAATTTTGATTTTGGAAAGTGGCCAGGCCTAAACCAAATTTGGTTTAGGAAGATGTCTTTTGTTTAGGAAACCAAATGCATCCCTTTTGGTTAAGAACCAAATGGGAATGAAACAAATAAGAGACCTTATAATTTTAATTTGAATAGTTCAAATTTAATAAAATTGAAATTAAAATCGATTTAAAATTAAATGTTATTTTTATCTTCGATTAAGTCATTTAATTAATTAAAAGTTATTTAATTATTTGATGTGATAAAATAAGACGTATAAGTAGTTAAAATAATAATTTGATTTTTTCATAAGATAAAATTGTATGGATTAGATATGTAGATATAATATGATTATATGGACCCCGATTGATCATAGACTCGACCAATAGGATAGATATAAATGTTTTCTTTATGTTGGTTTTTGAAAATTTGTCATAGGCCGTTATGAAGAACGTGACCTAGTTTATTTTTTACATTTATCTCATTCCCGTTGGCTCCCCCCCCCCCGTGTGCGGCGGGTGTAATTATTTATTAGATAGATTATTATGTAACAAGGATGGAGCAAGAAGATGAAGACTAAAGAGAGATAAAGAACCCATTGGCATACAACAATAAAGATCCTATTGCCGGTTGCAGATACCCTTAGTTTGTGACCCGTGGTTCCGTCAGTTTGTATTCGAAACCGCACCTAGGAAAAGTCCATGATCATACAGGTTATTTTGTGCGCGGAATGTTGTGTATGTTTTACTTTATATGATATCGTAGTAATATGCACATAGTAGATGAGACCATAATTAAACGAAATTAATTAAGTGAATTAATTTGAAATTATTCCCACATCAAAAATCAAGTCGTAAATGCCTCCCCATATTATAACGACGGTGAAGAGTCTTTTTTCGGACCCAACTCACCAGCCAAAGCGGGGGTTGACCTACCTCGGGTATATCATTGATGAGCTAAAATTTACCCCAACAAAAACAATTTATAAAGGACTCGAAACCGTGGGTAAACTAACTCTCTAACCGGCAGTGTACCAGGTCGATTGCTAGAATAGCTACAGGAGTACGAGGTCGAACCCAAAGGAATCGTGTTTGCAAGTACCAAAGTGAACGTAATGCTTAGTCTAGGTGATCAATGATTTTAAAGTATTTGTAACTACAACGACACTAAAGTGATCTATACTAACAAGTTTGCAGATAAGATAGAAAGAAAGAAGATTAAACTACTAGGTTTTAAAGATAGATAAAGGGACATAGCCGAACCATGATCAAAATAGCTAGTTTCACCCAAAGGAATGACAAAATCGGGAGTGTGCAATAATGACGAACTCTAACATTCAATTTCACGGGTACGTACTCCTAATCCCGGTGCTAAGGTCTGAACAACTCTTCCCCAACACCTTATACCAAGTCAACTAACCTTTCCTAAGAGAGATTCATTCACAAGACAATTTATGCACGAGAGCCGTTTAAACGTTAAAACGAGTAACCTCGCACTACAATGCGATCTTAGAACCCTTTTCCCACATCTCCCTATCTGAACAACTCTCAAGATTGATGCGTGTGATTTTGACCTAGGTGATCAATCTAGCCCAAATCCGTTATAACAAGTTCTAAGACGTGAAATATGCAAGATACAACAATAAAAAGCACTACTCACTCCCAATTTCATCACCCAAAGGGTGATTTCACTAATTTTCACATGATTCAACTATGTAGGTGTTTAGCTACTCATTATACTAGTTAAAACATACACAAGACAGTAAATGAAAGCCATAACAAGTAAAAGAGAAGAGAAATATACCATTAATTTGCAGAAATTCGAGTTGAGATCCAAAAAGTACAAAATAGAGAAGTAATTAAAAGGTGGTCTCTTAGTGTTTGGAATGGAAATCTAAGCTAAGAAATAGAAAGATTAAGCTAAGATAATGTTGATGTACACTAAGAGAAAGTATTCTAATCTATTACAAAAATTGAGCTAGAAATGGGTAGAGTTTTGCTAAGGAAACTAGATATATCTCGAAATAGTCTAAGGGGGGGGTATTTATAGTTGGGAGAAAAAATCTGCAGAAAAACGGTCCAAACGCACGTTTGGGAGCTGGAACGGGCGTTTGGAATCTTCAAACGCGTGTTTCGCATAGTTGAAACGCGCGTTTCGCATCAATTCTGGGCAGGGACTTGACTGATCTTCATCTGGAACGCGCGTTTAGAAAGTTCAAACGCGCGTTTGGGTGACTTGGAACGCGCGTTTAGCGTGGTTTCAAACGCGCGTTTGGAGGGCTTCAACTCTGAATCAAATCTGGACTTCTGAAACGCGCGTTTGGGGGGTTCAAATGCGCGTTTGAACCCCTGTTTCCCCAAATCTTCACTTTTCTTTCTTTTTGGCCCCTCTTCTTGCCTCGGTCATGATTTTCACCACAAATCTTCATCTTCCGGGTCCTCGAGACACCAATACCCTTCAACATCATAAACAAACAAAAGCATCCAAACAATTCCGGAGGGTAAAATTGCTCGGGAATGGGGTTAATCTCAACAGAAAGGGGTAATAATCCATCAGAGCAACGGATTCATTCCCCGTGCCATAAGCTCACGATAACACCCCGAAAACGGTCTAATTCACCCAAAATTGTGCTGAAAGTGTGGTAAACGAGGGTAATTAATGCACCGGAGTCACGTAAAGTTGACTCCCATCAATCATCGTTATCGAGATATGATCGTAAGAGATCTCACGAATATTGGGGTTAAGACTCGACTAAGAATTCTCTCGGCCACCAGCCAAAGTGGGGTCGTTTGGATTTTAGAGGCAAGGGTTTGACTATTTTCATAAGATGAAATATTGTCAAATAGTTGACTGGTCAAACAACAAGAGTCGTATAAGATACGATCAACAAAGTGTTGTCCACCTGTTAAATTATTTTCGGCCCATCAGCCAAAGTTGGGGGTCGAGGTAGTTCGATGGGATCTTGCCCACTAAAGAAAAAATTATTTTATTGAAATCCAATTGGGCATAGTTGGTTAGTGGGAGTAAAACCTTATAAAATTTTAAGTGCAAGTTTAGGGTTTTAAATATATGAGCTTTTACTTATTATATCTTTATTTATTGTTGTAGAAAATGTCAAACTAATTGAACCTTCATTTTATCATCGACAATAAGCTTGACGAAACTAATTTTCTCGATTGGGAAAGAAACCTCAAAATCGTTTTGAGGCACGAGAAGATTGGCTATGTCTTGGACGAGGCCCTATAGGAAGAGCCCGCTGAGGGTTCGGCTGCGGATGCTGTCGAGCAGTATAACAAGCACTGTTCTGACAGTACTGATGCTACATGTATCATGCTTGCTTCTATGACACCTGAACAGCAGAAACAGCATGTCTATGGACACCTACACAATCATGGTCCACCTAAAGGAACTGTATGCTTCTCAGTCTCGAACTGAGAGGTACGAGGTCTCGAAGGCCCTGTTTGGTTGTAAGATGGCTTCCGGGACTGCTGTGGGGTCACACGTGCTTAAAATGATCGGGTACATAGAGAGGCTTGGGAAGCTGGGCCACAAGTTGGAACGAGAATTGAGTATTGACTTAATTCTACAGTCTCTACCTGATTCATACTCGCATTTCGTGATGAATTATCACATGAACAAGATAGATTGCTCCCTTGCGGAGTTATTGAACATGTTGAAAACTGCTGAGGGCACTGTAGGGAAGGGAAAGCAAGTGTTGCTGGTCACTTCTAGCCAGGGCAAGGCAAAATCCCAAAAGAAGTCCATGAAGGCGAAGGCTGCACCTAAGCCAACGCCTAAAATAGTGAAAGGAAAATCCAAGGATGCTTGCTTCCATTGCGGTGAGACCGGACATCGGCGGAGAAACTGCAAAGGCTTCTTGAGTACCAAGAAGAAGCATTCTGATGCTTCAACTTCAGGTATATTTATGATTGAGATCAACATTACTTCTTCTAAGTCTAACCACTGGGTATTAGATACTGGTTGTGGTTCTTATATTTGTACGAATATGCAGGCACTAAGAAGAACTAGAGAGCTAAGGAAATGAGAGGTGGACCTACGCGTTGGGAATGGAGCAAGTGTTGCTGCACTAGCAGGAGTTTATTTTCTTTCATTGCCCAGTGGGCTAGTACTTGAACTTAACAACTGTTATTTTGTTCCTGCTCTTACGAAGAGCATTATTTCTATTTCCGCATTAGATGTTGATGGATTTTCATTTACGTTTGAGAATAAATGTTGTTCTTTTTCACGTGATGGAATTTATTATTGTACTGGCATACTTAGCAATGGTCTATACATATTAGATATGAATGTTGACGTACTTAATATAAATAACAAGAAAGCCAAGACAAATGACTTGAATGAATCCTACTTATGGCATTGTAGACTTGGCCATATAAATAAGAATCGCATTTCCAAACTCTATAAAGATGGAATGTTGGATCAATTCGATTACGAATCGTTTGACACATGCGAAGCTTGTTTACTTGGTAAGATGACAAAGTCACCTTTTAGTGGCAAAGGGATAAGATCCAATGAGTTGCTTGAGCTCATACATACTGATGTATGCGGCCCAATGTCAATTCAAGCCAAATGAGGATACTCTTATTTTATCACTTTAATTGATGACCACTCTCGTTATGGTTATATATATTTAATGAAGTATTAGTCTGAGGCCTTTGAAAAGTTCAGAGAATTTAGAAGTGAAATGGAGAAACAACTAGGTAAAGAAATCAAAACACTTCGATCCGATGGAGGCGGAGAATACCTAGATGGAGAGTTTCAAGACTATTTGAAGGAGAATAGGATTCTACCTGAATAGACCCCTCCCGGGACGCCTTAGATGAATGGTGTGTTTGGGAGGAGGAACCGCACCTTGTTAGACATGGTGCGATCCATGATGAGCTATGTAGTTCTCCCAAAATCATTTTGGGGGTATGCTCTAGAAACCGCATCCTATACACTGAACCGAGTTCCATCAAAGACGGTTGATTCTACGCCATACGAGGTATGGACTAAGAGGAAACCGGGCCTAGGTCATCTAAAACCTTAGGGTTTTCTGACTTACGTGAAGCGGATGATGCCTGACAAATTAGAGCCCAGGTCTGACAAACGTCTATTTGTGAGATATCCTAGGGAAACCAAAGGGTACCAATTTTACCATCATGAGGAACAAAAGGTGCTTGTTTCCAAGACTGGCCACTTTCTGGAGAAAGAGTTTATTCTGGATAGGGTCAGTGGGAGTAAGATTGATCTTGAAGAAATTCGAGAACCACTTACGGATAATAGTCAGTTGATGGAAGTAGAGGAGACACCATATACAGATGCGATGCCAACCCCTACCGTGGACACACTAGCACCTCGAAGATCCACCAGGGAACACCGTGAACCCGAAAGGTACACTGGCATGTATCTCATGGAAGATGAGGACCCTAGAACTTATGAGGAAGTGCTATTAAGGCATGACAAAGAGAAATGGCTAGAAGCCATGAATTCTGAAATGGAATCCATGAAAGACAACCAAGTTTGGAACTTAATTGATCCGCCTGAAGGAATAGTTCCTATAGGGTGGGGGTCTTTAAGAGAAAGACCGACATGGATGGTAACGTGACTACCTACAAAGCTAGGTTAGTGGCAAAAGGTTATAAGCAAAGACAAGGAGTTGACTATGACGAAACCTTTTCACCTGTTGCCATGTTAAAATCTATTAGAATTCTGCTCGTTATTGCAGCATACTATGATTACGAAATCTGTCAAATGGATGTGAAAACAGCTTTCCTTAACGGGAACCTGTCTGAGGAAGTGTATATGACACAGCCTGAGGGTTTCACAACCAATGACGCCAGGATGGTGTGTAAACTGCAAAGATCCATTTATGGATTAAAGCAAGCTTCCCGGAGTTGCAATCTTTGCTTTGATGAGATAATCAAACAGTTTGATTTCATCAAGAACGAAGATAAGCCCTGTGTTTACAAGAAGGTTAGTGGGAGTGCCATTGTGTTCTTAGTGCTTTATGTAAACGACATATTGCTAATAGGGAATGACGTGCCTATGTTACAATCGGTCAAAGCTTAGTTATCCAAGAACTTCTCAATGAAGGATTTGGGTGAAGCAGCCTATATTCTAGGAATTAAGATCTATGGAGATAGATCTAGAAGGTTGCTTGGTCTGTTGCAATCCACCTATATAGACAAGATGCCGATGAGATTCAGCATGAAGCAGTCCAAGAAAGGATTGATGCCCATGTCATATGGGGTCTACCTGTCGAAAGGAATGAGCCCTAAGACAGAGGAGGATAGGGCACAAATGAGTAAGATCCCTTATGCTTCGGCAATCAGGTCTATCATGTATGCCATGTTGTGCACTAGAACAGATGTCTCGTACTCTCTTAGTATGACTAGTAGGTACCAGTCTAATCCAGGTGATGGTTACTAGATTGCTGTCAATAATATCCTCAAGTACTTAAGGTGTACTTGAGATATGTTCCTGGTTTTAGGGAATGATGATTTAGTATTACGAGGTTACACAGATGCCGGTTTCCAAACTGACAAGGATGACTTTAAGTCACAGTCTAGATTTGTTTTCACGTTTAGCGGTGGAGCAGTCAGTTGGAAGAGTTCCAAGCAGGAGACTACTGCAAACTCTACAACGGAAGCCGAATACATAGCAGCCTCGGAGGCGGCAAAAGAAGCAGTTTGGATGAAGAAGTTCATTACTAAACTTGGTGTGGTTCCCTCCATTGAAGGTCCAGTGCCTCTGTACTGTGATAATAATGGGGCGATATCTCAATCAAAGGAACCAAGGTCTCATCAGAAATCCAAATATATGTTACGGCGCTATCACTTGATTAGAGAGATAGTAGATAGAGGAGATGTAATGATAGAGAAAGTTCACACGGATGATAACATAGCTGATCCGTTAACCAAGGCATTATCTCAAGCAAAGCATGAGAAACATGTTCACTTGCACGGGCTTAGGCATATGGGTGATTGGCTTTAGGCAAAGTGGGAGATTGTTGGAAAGGTGTCCTAAACCCAATCAGGTTGGTGATGAGAGTCAACTTTGCTAGAATTTCGTGTGCATTTTACTCCCTATTTATAGCATATTCGATGTAATTTTAGGGCAGTTAAGTGGTTTTTATAGCACATCTCACCACTAGTTGAATCACGAGATGATAGGACGTTTACGTCTGAAATTTCAACATTTTTGGGTGATTTGTGTGCGTTTTATTGGCTTTTGTCACGCTTGTGTTTTCTTGTTTTTGTTTATTATAGGCACGGCGTGATGGAGGGCGTGACGAGGATCACAATGGTACGAAAATCATACAAAACAGAGTTCGTATGGGGAATGACGCAAGATTCAAGTTCGGGTGTTCGAAAAAAAATAAATAATTTTAATAAAATCGTATGTCAAAAACAGAATGTATCACACCTAGGATGTGACGGAGGCTGTTTTTAACAAAAAGAAATTGATTATTATCGTTACAGAAGAAGCAAAAAAAGAAAAAAGAAATAAAGCAACAAACAGGCGTACCTTTATGGGAAAGAGGGGGCCATGCCATTTTAATAGAAGCGACGAACAGCACAGCGGGGGGAACGAATTTTTATTTGTGTTTTTCGTGATTTTACGGACTGTAGTCGGTTTTGGTTCTATTTAAAAGTCATCTAGGTCAAATTTTAACACACAGTTGTTACACTAGAATTTTATTTTCTTTGTAGTAAATTTTTCTTCCATTAGAACAGCAGCCTTTTCTACTTTTTCTGCAATTCCCTTTAGATGTTATTTTTCTTATTTGACAATTGATACACAACGAAGTGACAATTCGAATGGTGGATTGCTATAGTTTCTTTTGGTAAATTTTATTCAATCTTTTTATTATGTTTATTATTAATTTCTTCATTAATTTCTGCACTTTTATTTTTATTATGAGTAGCTAAATTTACAATAGCTAGATTATGTGATTGAACTACGAAATTAATGCCTACACGATGATCTAGAGATGGGAAAAAGATCCCCGACGGTACAGCCCCCTGTTGTACCGAGCTGTACACCCGAAACGGCGTCGTTTCGGGTCGAAGCGACGCCGTTTTGATTATGTTTTTTTTAGGTCGGAACCAAACGACGTCGTTTCGGGTCGATGCGGTGTCGTTTTGATGCACAGTCGGGCGAGCTGTGCAATGTGTACCGGCGGGGATTGGGGTCCCTACGGATGAGTAGAGCTTAAAAGTTGAATCTTTTGGATTATTGTGTCCTAAAATTTGATCTTAATGCTTGAATTAAACTGATAACTTGATTCATGATTCCACACACGAACTTTATAAATGTATTTTGCGGGGGAGTGTGCGAACTATAATTTAGGATTGCCATGCACGAACTAGTCGAGTTTTTCGCAGCCTGTTCCTTGGTAAGGTTTTTCTAGCTAAGCCGTGAACTCGGTGGATGCGGAGCGTCTCATTATTTTTATCATATTAGGTCAATTAAATCCTATAAAGGGGACTGTTGAACCGAGTATATGGTAACTAGGTTGTGGTACTAGCGCCTAGGGGCCAGTTTAGGAGATTGCACCCACAGCTCATTCATGAGAAGCTATTGGTTGGCTGGTAGGTTAAAGCTCATCCCTAGTGATTCGGTAAAGGTATTGAGAGTAGTGTCCTGATCATAATTTAGCTATTCGTTTATCATTCTATTAAAGTAGTCGTTTTTATTTGCTTAGTTATAACTACTTTCACAGCATTTGTGAGCCTAAACTAAATACAACCGTGATTGTGATAATTGACGGATTCCTCGTGGGATACGACCTTGCTCGCCGTTATAGTACAACCGACCCGGTACCCTTCCGGTTAAAGTTGGTTTACTATAATTTGGCCATCAGTTGGACCGGATCCGACCGGGTCGGGTCGTTTACAGTCTATTAGTTCATGTAATAACTTTATTATGATTAATAAAAGCACTTATGTTATTATATATTGTTTATCTTCATATTATTTGCTGTATATATAGTAACGTCCCTAGTTTAAAACTGTGATAGAGAAACCATGATAGTGATTATGGTTGATGAGATCTCTAATCACTCTAACAAGTTTGGTACTTAAATGTCTCTAGTCTTATGTACTGTCAAATGGGACATTGAAAGTATAACCAGACTAGCACGTATTAGATGTCTTCTATCTTATAGAAGGTAAGGATAGATCTCGTCTATCGAAATGTAGAGACACTTGGACTGTATGTGGACGTGTATTAGAGAATGTGTACTTTAGACTGACCCACTTACATTAAGTGTCACACTATGTGGCGGTTGTGTAATTATCCTTTAGACCGGAGTCTTCATGGCATCACGTTGTGGATTGTCATGCTTTGACACTATTGAGATTTCCCCTAGCCACGGGGCGAGCATGCGGTAGTAATTGGGTGTGATATTGAAGCATGCGAAGTATACATGATTGATCATCCGGGAATCGCGTATCCTATGATTAGGATCGAATATCCGAAATGGCCTTCTGATAAGGAATGTCTAGCTCTCGAGAATCTTTGCAAAGTGGGGGAGTAAATGTTTTATTCCGAGAGAGCATGATATCCAGATTATATGATACGATCATTAATGTATTGACACTCGAGATACGATCGTATGGATATTATTACAGCGATAGGATTGTAAGTTACACGGTAACTGCTTCACATAAAAGGTAGTAGTCATTGCTTTTGACTCTTCCAATGATTGGGGGTCACGGTGTGTTGCTAGACGCTATCCCGTGATCGTTAGGCATGAAGGGCATTTTCGTAATTTGCACTTTGTGTCTACGGCCAACATATTCGGAAGCCTATCGGGTCACACACATATGAACATCGAGTCGGATTAAAATGCGGTTATAGTTGATAACCAAATAAGAAAAGTTTATCTCTAGACTATAAAGATTATAATGGTAAATTAATATGGTGGTATTTATTTATTATGAATAAATAAAATACAAGATATTAATTATATAAAAATTATATTAATTAAAGAATATTCCGGAAGTCAATTTATTGACTATAGGGGCGCCACAATTGATGTGTATAAGATACACTTGGATTGTGCACTTTAATTGATAAGATTACCATAATATTAGTATTGGATATTAATTGATTTTGGAAAAATAGATTTATGGTAATAAGATAATTATATTCAATATAAGATATTGGCAAAATTAATTATAATTAATGAGATAAATCAATCTAGGAGATTTTCCATATTTTATTGGGAAAAGGTTTTGTTCTCCTCCACACAATATGGGGCGCCACTTTGCCTATAAAAAGGAAGTGGGTGTCAAGCTCTTTTGTACATCACAATTTCAAGAGCTCATAGTTCTTGTATAAAATAGAGAGCATCCTATAGAGAGTTTGAGAGGGAGAAAAAAGGCCAGTCTAGCAACCGGAGTTTTCCAATAGCAATCCAAGGAGGATTCCGGCGAGGAGTTCGTGTGGATTATCGATAGAGGCCGGACGCGTGGACGGCTTGTGCACTGTACTACTCTCCATTGACGGTCAAAGCAACGATCTTATAGATCATCAAAGTTATATTCCGTCAAACTACTTAACGTGTTTATTGCATTAAACGAAGAACGATCTAGAAAAGGAAATCAAATTTTAAATTCCGCTGCGTTAAACTAGTGATTTCCTAACAGATATACCCTTTGAAACTAAAATCAGAAGCCTATAATGTTTTCATCTTGTTCAAACAACTTGTAGAAAATTAGTTTAATGCCAAAATTAGACTGTTCAATCAGATTAGGGAAGGAAGTACAGAACTTGAAACCCTTCCTTGCCAAATTCGGCATCTAATTTAGACATCCATGCCCACATATTCATCCTCAAAATGTGAGATCAGAAAGAAAACATAGGCATATAGTAGAGACAGGCCTAACTTTATTGGCTCAGGCTTCTTTACCACAGAAATATTGGTGGGACAGCTTCCTACATGCTGTAAACCTCATTAACATCCTACCTACACCAGTCCTGAACAACATCTTACCTTATCAAATCCTCTTTCACAAAAAGCCCAGTTATGATCTCATCAAAACATTTGGTTGGTCCTGTTTTCCCTATCTTAGGCCATACCACAGTCAAAAAGTTCAGTATGACACACAAAAGTGTGTTTAACTTGGCCTTAGTAATGCCCACAAAGGCCACAAATGTATGGATGTCACAAGTAAGATCTACATCTGTAGAGATGTCACTTTCAATGAGCTGGAGTCTCCTTACCAGTCTATGCACCCTACAACCAAACACACACATCCTCACATCACAGTATTTAACCCAAGTATCCAGTAACACCTTCCACTAATGTTGCTGATACGTCTTCCTCAGGTAATTCTATCTCTATTGTTATTGCCTCTGTAACTTATAATACTGACCACTCACCTGTGCACTCACCCAGTAATACACAGTCCATACTTAATTCTACTAACACATCCACTTCCTCATCAAGTGATACACCACTACCACCTTCACCCCACCACTCATCTACCCTTAAAATTCATGCACTTAATCACAACTTCCATGTTACAACAACCACGGCCATACTATGCAAACCAGGACAAAGAGTGGAAGCTTCAAACCTAAACCTATCTCTACACTTGTGTCTTAGCACTATGCAGTTGACTACAATTTTGAACCATCATCTGTGTCAGAAGCTTTGTCTCAGCCTCATTGGAAGAAAGCCACGCAAGAAGAGTATAATGCCCTCATACAAAATCAAACCTGGGAGCTGGTCTTCCCTTCAGTCAATCGTCATCTGGTTGGAAATAAATGGATCTTCAAAGTTAAACACAAACCAGATGGTTCTATCCTAAAGTACAAGGCTAGACTTGTAGCAAAAGGGTATTCACAACAAGAAGGGGTGGATTGTTCAGAAACCTTCAGTCCAGTTGCCAAAGCTGGCAACATCAGAGTGTTTCTTGCATTTACTGTGACTAATAACTGGCCTATCAAACAAGTAGATATCAACAATGCATTCCTCAATGGGAGATTGCAAGAGTGTGTTTATATGCCTCAACCTGCAGGCTTTGTTAGTGCAACCAAACCAGACTATGTGTGCAAACTGAACAAAGCTCTGTATGGTCTAAAACAGGCACCTAGGGCCTGGTTTGAAGAATTAAGAACATATTTGTTGACATAAGGTTTCAAGCAAGCAGTCTCGAATACCTCTTTGTTTATCTTGAAAGAAGGTTCTGTCATCTTATATATTTTAGTGTATGTTGATGCCTTTCTTATCATAGGCAACTCCGGGCAATACATTTAGAAGTTTATTACACTTCTGAACTCTAGATTCCCTCTAAAAGAACTAGGGGAGGTGAATCGGTTCTTGGGAATGTAGGCAACCAGGGACTCTAATAGTCTGCTTTTGAGTCAAATAATGTATGCACAAAAGCTATTGAACAAGTTGGACATGAAAGTTGGACATGAACAACTTGAAGCCATGTTTAACACCAATGGTGACTGGGAAAACATTTGAACCAGATGTAGGTACCCCTATGTCAAATCCTACTTTATGCAAGAGCATTATTGTGGCATTACAGTATATGACATTCACCAGACCAGACATTGCATTTATGGTTAACTCCTTTAGTCAATTTATACATGATCCTAGAGATGTCCTTAAGATGTCCACTGGCAGGCACTTAAGAGGCTGCTAAGGTACATAAAAGGAACATTGTGCTACAGTCTGCATTTTAAAAAATTTGGTGGAGGTTTGGATAGTATAGGTTATTCAGATGCAGGTTGGGGGTGTTGTCCCCATTATAAAAAATCTTTAGCAGGTCACTGCATCTATCTGGGGTCATCCTTGGTTTCAAGGCATTCAAAGAAATAACAAGTTGTGTCATGATCAAGCAAAGAGTCTAAATACAGGAGCCTAGCACATGCAGCTGCAGATGTCACATGGTTGAAATCCCTGTTGTTTGAACTTAGAATCAGAGTAACAAAGAAACCAGTTATCTATTGTGACAACACATGAGCAGAATCCTTAGCACAAAATCCAGTGCATCACTCAAAGACCAAACATATTGATATTGATGTACACTATGTGAGGAATCAAGTCTTAGAAGGAAATTAAAGTTAGATGTCAAGCATATATCTACATGTGATCAACCAGGTGACATCTTCACCAAAGCTTTGACAGGAGTTAAATTCTTACCATTTAGAGACAAACTGAATGTTGAGTGTTTACCACATTCAGTTTGAGATGGGGTGTTAGGATAGTGCTACTTATGTGTATGCTCATGATTGGTCCATGTGTATGTATAGGTGTACCTCTAGTATTGGTACACCTAGATATTTGTTAGATTGGGAATATTCTTCTGTTGGATATGCTGTGTATATACATCATCTTCCCCATTGTAATCAGATCATGATAAAAGAAATATATTGAGCTTTGTTTTCTATCTAACAAAAAAGTCTATGAGTAACTTGTACGGGCAAGTAGACGTGCCTGGTTCAAGGTTCAAACCTTCCGGTTTGGGGGCCAAAAAAGCACGGCTTGCCGGTTCAAGGGTTTTGCGCAGGTTAACCAGGTTGGTCATTCCGGTGGGCTGGGCAGTTTCACTGGCCGGTTCCGGGCTGAGACGGATCACATCAGATCTTGGATCATTTAATATTCTATTTTGTCAATAACACAATAAAATTTGAAAAATATATATTTTTCCGCTTTAAATTTACATATATTAAATTTAATATCTGGTCATATGAGGAACATATAATAAAGGGAACATCTATATTTTCTGTTTTCTAACTAGTAGTATATATTATACATATTTTTTAATGTGATTGTGCGTTTATATAATTTAAAGGGTAGAACAATTAATGAACTTACTAAAAAAAACAATTGCGACAAGTGCTCTTTGAGTGCGAGATGGCATACAGGATCTGGAGGGCGTCGCCCTTCCATGGCACTCTGCAACATCTTCGTTCTGTCTCCTTTGCGGAGTTCTTCATGAGATTGATAGAGGAGCAGGGGGTTCAGGATGCAACACGGTTTGTCTGGCTTCTGTTGGGCATCTGGAAAGCGCGATGTTCAGCTGTGTTTGATTATCAGGCGGTCTATGTGATAAGAGTCAATTCGACTCTGTTTTTCTACTACTTTTATATCCTATTATGACTCGTTTTGTACAATTCCGGGAGATTTTGGCTAGGTTTTGATGATTTATGCTCCTTTTTGCTTTTCCCGAGTTCTGGATGTATAATCCGGAAATCTCGATCCTTTTTGGCGTTTTACTCTCATTCTCGGTTACCCTAGTGTCCCGTAGGGGTTATGTTTGGTGTGCGTTTTGATGTTTTTCAGGAACTAGGTGTTCGAGAATGCCCGGAAAACGTGTTACGGAGCTTCGGGATGCATGGAAGCTCATGTAGGAGCAAAAGTGTGCCAGACATGCGCCTGGCTTACCATAGGCGCACGCCTAGAGAGGGGAAAAGTGCCAATGTTTCAGTCCGTGTTTCTCCATGTTCCTCAGAAGTCAGGCGCATGCCTAAGAAAGCCAAGGTGCACGCCTAGCAGGTACTCTGCTGCTGGGATATTTTTGGAATTGTTGCCAGGCGTGCGCCTGGCATTCCATAGGCGCACGCCTAGCAGCCTGTTTTGGCAAACACTATAAAAACTCAATTTTGAGTTTTGGATAGAGATATATCACTTTTCACAGCATTTTCTGGCGATTTTCTCTTCCAAGAACACCATAGATTAGGTTTTTAAGCTTCCTTAGTATAATCTTTTGTAACAAACACTTGGATCATCTTGGATTGCATAGCTATATATTCAGTTTTCTCGTTTTCAGATTTTTATCGGTTTTCAGCTTGTGTAGGTATTTCTAATCTTTATCTTTCGTTTGATTGTTTTTGTTGTATGATGAAATATTGTGTTTTGATAGTTAATATGAGTAGCTAATCGCTTTATAGCCGAGTTATGCGATAATCATCGAAACTAGACCCAGCTTGTTCATGTGTTATTCTTGATGTTTGATTTGATTATTCTTGATGTGTTTGTAGTCCTAGAGCTTATTCATAATGACTTTTATTGAATTCACGACTCGATAATCGTATATCACGCGTCTTCTTTACACATGTATTTTGCGAGAGGATACGGGAAAAAGGGGTTCTAGGATCACCCTGTAAAACCGACTAAGTTGTTCAGATTCGGTTTCGTGTGTGAGGTTTATATCGACTTGTCGAGCGTTTCATTGGCCGTAGACCGTGTTAGGTCAGTTAAATCTGGTCAGCGGACTGTTGAACCTAACATAGGAGGGTAGATTATTGAAATAATGTCTATTCTCGGAAATAGGAAATGACACCCTATGTATGACAACAAGACGTTTAGGTAAATCAAGAATACCTCCGGACTTAGTTAGGGTTTGGTAAGTAGTTGATTGGACCATAGCTCGGCTATCACCTTTAATCGTTTAAAGCTCTCGTTTTTAGTTAGTCATTGTAAACATAGCAAGTTATAGTTTAATAACCTCATCACAAATCTTGGTGATCTAAACTAGAGATGACACTAGCTTTGGTACTTAACTAAATTCCCTGTGGGATTACGACCTTGCTCGCTAGTTTTATACTACAACCGACTCGGTACTCTGCCGATCAAAGTTGGTATACTATAAAACGGCCATCACTATGTTTCTGCTGTTTGTGTGAGTTCCCTGGCTACGTCGGCTGAGTATATGGAGGCTATGGAGAGTTTTCAGGCACATGTGCTAGACCGCCATTTGCCAGAAAGATGGATGAAACCTTCAGCATATGTGGTGAGAGGTAATGTGGATGCAGTTGTCACTGAGACCGGGGAGGGACTAGGGGTCATCTTTCGGGATTCGCAAGGTGTAGTCCTTCATTCGTTTGCTTCTCACTTTGATCCATGGGATCCGGTGGATTATATGAAGCTCAAGGAGATTTCTCTAGCGTTAGAGGAGGCGGCGCACCTTGGGATTCAAAAGTTGGAGGTGGAGAGCGATTGTATGTCGTGCATTTCGCGACTTCGTCAGCCAGACGTGGACCTCATTGCTCTGGGCTGTTTAGTTCAAGATTGTTTGGCTCTTGTGCCTAGTTTTATTTCTGTTTCATTTTCATTTATTCGACGTGTGGGGAATATCTCTGCGCATCTTTAAGTAAGACATGGATGGTTTGTTACTTCTCGGACATCCTGGGGCTCCTCGCCTCCAGATGATATTTTAGCCGTTTGTTTGGCGGATATTGCTTAATAAAATCTTTGGTTCTTCAAAAAATATTAATTAATGAATTTTACTTTTTGTAAGTGTGTTTATTCTAATATTAATTATACAATGTTTAAAAAATTATACTACTTTTTTTTTTATTTTTTAAACGACGATCTTTATTCAAAACAGGTGGGAAAAACCCCCATCGTGGCATTACATCAGGGATTTTTTTGGATTGGAGAGCAAGATTTCAGACAGAAAATAGAATAAAACAAGGGCAACTAGTTTTCCATCACCCAAGCTAGCCGGAGGTCCTTAGCCCTTTTAATAAGATAGTTTAAAGTTTTTTTTTTTTGAGGGAAGATACGGTTTAAAGTTTATTCTAATATTTTTTATCACATGGAATAAAGTTGTTTATACTCATTTATGTGTTTACTTTAAGAGCGACAATAATATATAGATCTTTGTCAACAACAACAACAACAACAACAACAACAACAACAACAACAACAACAACAACAACAACAACAAAACAAACAAAAAAAAAAAAAAAAAAAAAAGAGGTGCGTTCTTTCGGCACACCTCAAATTACTATTGACACCTATTTATTGATTATTTTTTCGGATGGAAAAAACATCAGTCACACTGGTGTTTCTTATTGAACACCAGCATCAGTGACACTGACGTTGGTGTGCAACAATGAACACCAGTGAAAAGTTGTGAACTGATATCTAAGTTTTAACACTTTTTACAAAGGGAACGTCGATGCCACTAGTGTTACTTGTTGAACACCAACACCACTGACGTTGGTGTTCAAGAAGGAACACCCGTTCGGTGCCACTAGTGTTACTTGTTGAACACCAGCGCCACTGACGTTGGTGTTCAACAAGGAACACCAGTGTGACTAACATTCCCTTTATAAAAAATCACTGGGTGCCGAAATAAATTTTTGTGGTGCCGGAAGTAATACGGTGCCAGTAGTAAATTGGGGTGTGCCAATAGAACCCTAAAAAATATTGTTTACGTATCGTTCATCTTTATAGTTTACGTAAGTATACCGAATAAGTGAAAGAATAAAATCCGACTAGATTTAGGGTACGTTTAGATATTAATTGGAAGCCTTTAAAGGCACTATACCAAATTTACTTGGAATACCACAATAAGATTTAAAATTAGGGAAAATAAGGGAGAATGACATAAATATTTCATCAATTGAGTAGAATGACAGTTTTTTGAAACTTTTGAATAAATGACAAAACTATTTATTCACTGTCAAAATTCACTTATGTTCGAAATTCACTGTCGAAATTCACTAATTTTCAAAATTCATTGTCGAAATTCATTTGATTTTCGGGATTCATTTGTCGAAATTCACCGATTTCGGGATTCATTTGATTTTCGGGATTCACTGTTTGTCCTTCTCATTTATAAAAATTATGCATTTATTAATTCTCTCGTATAAAAAATATGTAGATGTCCTGTTATTTAAAAATATTTCATATTGTGTTCTTATCCCTAATTTTCCATTAAAATTATACCTCGTATTAATTTATGAAGGAATTTTTGATTGAAATCGTGTTTGAATTGTATAGGTATTCGTTTGAATAATCAGAATATCACTTTACTCAAACGAATAATGAGAATAAAAGCTTTGTCAAATATTTTATTCTGAAACCACCACACAACCCTTTTTGAGAAAAAGCATCTCCTCCTTCAAAGTCCACACTCTACACTACACCGAGGGCCGAGCCACTCTTTTTGGTAGTGGTCGTGGAGAGACAGAACAGAACAGAGGACATGGAGAAGCCCAAGAAGAAGCAGGTGCTATTGTACCATTGCGTTGAGGCAGAAGACCTTGCTCGCAAAGTTGCTTCTCAATCTGACTTCATTCAGCTCCAATCTATCAACTGGAGGTCCCTTGATCAACTAATTCTTTTTTCATTTCCTTTTTTCCATCATCGTTTGATATGAATAACAATGGTTTCCTTTGGTTTTTAATAATTAGTAGTTCCAGAACGATTCAATTCTTATTTTCTTTGCTGTCTTCGTTGTTACTTCTGGCTTTTTTCTCTATTTTAATTCCGCATTTGGGGTTATTTGAACAAGGTCATTATGCTTGTTGAATTTTCCAAGTGGTGATGGCTTAAAGATCCTATCTTGAAGGCTAAAGAAGCATGAAAGGACTAATTGTTACATATTATTGGAAGTTTTATTTTCCTTGTTCTTTATACGAATTGAAGGCTGTGAAACTGGGCCTGATACATATGTTGAGGGTATATGAAGTAATGATGAATTACTGGAGTCAATTTCGAAATATTTTGCAAGCATAGGGGATTTTTTAACAAAAAGGGTCATCTGATTATAGAGCAAAAGTACATTTAAGATGGTGAAAGTAATCATTGCAAATACTTACTATAAGTGTTTTCAATTTAGGAGCTTTGATGATGGATTTCCAAATCTTTTCATTAACAATGCACAAGATATTCGGGGTCAGCATGTCGCTTTCTTAGCATCATTTAGCTCGCCATCCGTGATCTTCGAACAGCTTTCAGTCATCTTTGCCCTTCCAAGGCTGTTTGTTGCTTCTTTTACGCTGGTGTTGCCTTTCTTCCCTACCGGTTCCTTTGAAAGGATGGAAGAAGAAGGGGATGTGGCCACTGCATTTACCATGGCAAGAATACTCTCCAATATTCCTATATCAAGGGGCGGTCCAACAAGTTTGGTTATTTACGACATTCATGCTTTGCAGGTCGGTTTTTTCATATATAGACTCCCTTTATTTTATTGGTCAAAGTGATTTTGTTTTGTATCTCTTTTGTCTCCCCTCACCTTGATAGCCTACTGCACACATTTTTTCTTGAGCGTCACTTATATGATAGCCATTATTTGGGCACAAAAGGGTGTGTTTTGCTTTACATTATGATGTCAGCTATGGTTACTTCTTTCTTTTCCAATGTTTCCTTTGCTAAATTTTGAAAGTACAACTTTCTTATTTGAGTATGTCATATTAGTAGCTGACATATGCAAATGATATGATTTAAGTTGGTGTTTCAGAAACTTAAATAGTAGTTCTGCAAATGGTAATGATAAATGATTGAGATTGTGAATTGAAGTTGGAGTTATTGTAAGACAACAAATGTGCGTGTCCATTGTTTTACAGTTTGTGGGGGAAGTAACTACTATAATCATGTTATAATGGGATTTTATCGAATATGGATATATGGAGAAAGGCTGATTTGTATCTGACTAAGGAGAAAAGAATACGGTTTCTAATGATAAAGCTTCTTGTATTCTTTTTACTTATACATGGTTCATTTAGTCAGGCTGATTTGTGACTGCTCAGACTTTTGTAACATTTATGCATTTTCGGGCTTTCTTCAAGCCTGTCGGTTTTTGCTGGTCAGTAAAGGGGGGCTTAAGTGTATTCCAGGTCTAAAGAATGGCTGCAAAAGTGGCTTAAGTCTTTTATTATTATTATTATTATTATTATTTTCTCTCCCCCAGAATCCAACTTTGTTTTCGGATCATTTTTTTTTCTCCCTATTTTTCAGGAAAGATTTTATTTTGGAGATCAAGTACTACCTTTGTTTGAGACAGGGATTCCACTACTGAAGCAACGGCTTTTTGAGCTTCCCGAGTCAGATAAGGTAATTAACTTCTCCTTCTTGCTCAGTGTGTCCAATTTTATTATTTGTTTCATGAGCCCGGCATATTTCGTACAACAGCTTACAGTCATATTTACCGCTTTATATCTCAAAATGTTGGATTCTATTTTCTAGATAGTAATTGCATTCCCTGATGATGGAGCATGGAAGCGTTTTCACAAGCTGCTGGATCATTATCCTATGGTTATTTCAAGAACTCATCTTTTTGTCATAGCTCAATAACGCTTTTTTCTTTTTTCAATCTGTACTGAAATTGGAAAATGATAGGTTGTTTGCACAAAGGTCCGAGAAGGAGACAAGAGAATAGTAAGGCTTAAAGAGGGTAATCCCGCTGGTTGTCATGTGGTCATCGTTGATGATTTAGTGCAGTCTGGAAGTACTCTTATCGAGTGTCAGGTTTTCCTTCTTCACTATTTATAAACCTTTACGTTTAAAACACGTATGAATATGCTTACATTATAATAGTTGTGGGTTGTACTCTGTATTATACCTTTTCAAACAACCCTACACTTATGTGTAAATAATAAAAAGACATTAACATAGTATTTGAACATTTGTTGTGCTGTTTTTGTTTACCAGAAAGTCTTGACAGCAAATGGCGCAGCCAAAGTGAGTGCTTATGTCACTCATGCTGTTTTTCCTAAACGCTCGTGGGAACGGTTCCTTCACACGAATAATGGTAATTACTTTCTGTATTTTCAATCAAACAAACATTATACTGTCCCAATATTGTGTCATTAACACACACTTGTGGGTCTCAAAATCATTTTCCTTTTCGATGCCCTCTTTGATGATGGATCCGAGTTTTAATGCCTTTCCTTTGTTATACGTACAAGGCACGGAGAAAGCATTTGAGCATTTTTGGGTCACGGATTCATGTGCACCTACTGTGAAAGCCATTGCAAACAAAGCTCCCTTTGAAGTTCTGAGTCTTGCTGGATCAATTGCTGATGCACTACAAATCTGATCATTTAGTACCGTTTTCCAATTGGTTTTTTTCGTTTCAAAAGTGAAATGATTTGGATTATGACGAGCCATACGTTGTATCAGACCATTATATATGAATAATGTTAGCATTCTTCCAACAGCTCGGTACTAGATGCATACAGAATTCTCAATATTGTAGTAAAAGTTATCAAAGGACCAGAATAGAGTAAAGTTATAAAATCCCTTATGCAACCAGCATTCATTATAAACAAAGATTAGAGAAATTTTATAAACATAGACTTCAACCCTTTAACAAATAGAATCCCATGAAGAACAAAGTGAACAAAAACAAGAAGAAAAAAAAGAGATCATCAAGAAACACAGCAAACGACGACCTTCACATCTAGCAGTGTACTTGGGCTTTATTCTTCCATCATTGTTCAACATCAATCTTGGGCTTTATTCTTCCATCATTGTTCAACATCAATCTGTTAACTCCCACCACCTATGTACAATTTGTACCTACTTAAAAACTCATGTATTACGAGCTCGAATTCCCAACCAATTATATGCACTTGCAGCATAATGCTTCAAAGTTGCTAGTTCTATACAAATATACAACAGCACGTTTCAACAATTAGTAACTCTTGCCAGCAAATCATTTCTTGGATTTTACTGTTTCAGTCAGCTACTTCAAAAACTTGTTGAAGTATTCTCATCAAAATCGCCCCGTGGACTTTCCAATGAATCCCCGGTGTAAGAACCATCAGGCTGACGGATGCATATATTCAGGTTGCTTGAATGAAAAAGCTCCTGCATACATACAAGAGGCTTAAATATTGTCGGTCATGCAATGTTGCACGGATATAAATACATGGATACGAGGGTTTTATGACAAAACATAGGTGGAAGCTACCTGATCAGTTAAGCCTTCACCTTCTGACTGGAAAAGAATAGGTCGGCATCGCTTATCTTCATTCATTAAACTTGAATTCTGGAAATGAGCAACAAGCGCAGCCCTTCCTTGGATACGTGCATATGCCAAGGAAGCTACCTTTTCACTATTGAACTTTTCCCACTTCTTGCCATTGAATACCTGTATGATTTTAGAGTTAGTAAAGCAATTCAAGCTTATTACCAACAAATTCAGAAACACACGAGAAAATAACATGTAGCTTCTGGACAACACAAGTATAATGGCTAGGTGGTGAATAAAAAGAACCTCATAGAAGGAGACGATGTGCAATGGTGAGATCATGTTGATAAATGCATATCCGACATTGCACTTATTCTGAAATGGAGAAGCAAAAAATTATAAGGTGTGATGTTTCCATGAAGTATAAGAGAAAAAGAAACCAACAAATCCCAAAAGTGTTCAAAAAAAAAATTACCTTGAAATCAATAGGCAGATAAAGAAAATCATATGTACCCTGATGACTTTCATCAATTGCTGCAAGCAACATCTTGGAAGTATACCTTGGGGAGTTATATGAACAAAAAAGGTGAAAAAAAGACGAGAGCACAAAATTAAAACAAAAATACAAAAGATATGATCGGCACATAAATACTAAAAATTGTAACTTAATCAAAATCTTAAGAATAAACTTTTTTTTACTTGTTTGGAATGTTTTTAATCATTAGTGTAGTCCTGATATCTTCCCCATGTTTGATCTTCCCCAAATCAAGTTGGTACTGCTTCTTGCTGTCTATCTGGTTCCCACTTTCAACCCGTCGGTTTCGACTAAAAGCTTCAAGATTGGTAGACCCTATTCCTCCATAAGAACCATTTCCATAAAAAACAGGTCCATTCCTAGCAAAGGACGGGATTGCCCTTGAACTAGGAGAGCCACCACTCTCAGCAAAGTTTCCAGCAAAAGCAACACCAAAGTTCAAAGCCCCGATACTCATGGCATGGCCATTCTTGGGACTTATTCCAGCATTTCCAAATGGCACTTGACTCATATAGGATGTTTCAGGATAGGATGTTTCAGGAGACTCGGGGAAGAAACCAAACTGCCTATCTATAGCGATCCCAGATGGAGCAGATCCAACATGATGATGTGAACCGAGTAATGATGGCTGTCTACTGGAAAATATTTGACTCTGCACATGTCTACTGGGTGCAAATGGATGACTCAGATTTGATGTTGACCAAGACGATGGACTTGCTTTCTCAGATTGGACAGGAGGACTTCCCCAAAGAAACTGAGAACCAGTAAGCCTCCCAATGCTAGAAGACTTGGACTTCAAGTCACCCAAAGGTGAAACCGTCACAGGACTCGAACTCAACATCTGCTCAGGAATAACATAAGAGCTCTATAAATCCCTTCTTTAGCAGGTTTAGCACTAGGGTATCTTTCAAAAAGTCTGATCGTGATAAATGACTTTTTAAAAGTCGAATGTGCACAATCGACTTTTTAAAAGTCGATTTTGGGTGGTTCCATGGTAGATATGTCACAGTAGGTCACTAGGTTGGTTGTGGTACCTTTAAAGGGTCCCATTACATTTATAACCAGTGAATTCACTTACCCTTCCAGGATCTTTACCAATTGGAGCGATTTTCCCAGGAGATGACAAGTGGCTGGGAAGAACAGAGGCTAATCCCGATAGATGATTGTTAGCAACAGGGCTAATTGCTCCCATACCAGGTGACCGACTCAACCCGTGCAAGGAATTTTGCTCAACTGGACTACCAAAAGTTGGCCAGCAACCTAAAAAAGAAAAGAAGACATCATTATTTTTCGGAAAGTGAATAACATTTTTTAGTAATAGAAACCTGAATCCAGTATAGCTGAAATCAAAGACATTTCTTCCAAGGCAAACATTCCCCTGTTTCTGAAGTAGAATCAGAAGCCTTTAAGATGCTTAGATCGTCATTGTCTAAATGGTATACGACGTCTATGAGAACTAGCATTAAAACCATTTAACATATTTTCTAATATATAGACCTTAAGCGCCATTTTCTCCATTTTACAGAATATCTATTCAATATTCAAAGTATTAAATTATCTATTTAGAGTGAAAAAGTCGAACATATGCACATATGTGTGAAATGTGCTAGATGAGGCGTAACACTTTAAAGATCCAACAAGAGATTCTGTTTCACTTGCATTTTGGGTGGATCTGGAGGGATTGTATTTGTAAAATACAAATTTAACATCATTTATAGTTTCTCCTGCAAGTTCTCTAAATGTAGACCAAGTTGGAGGATAGTATTTCATTTTTGTTTCGATGAGACAATCTTTGAGAGACGACGCAAATTGTCTTTTGAGTACATAGAGGAAAAAGAAGAAAAAAAATCAGCAATTGAAAGAAAACTGATTTGTCCCCTTACCGGGAGGAGAACTGGCCAGCGGTGATCCCACTTGATGCCTGAAACCCCGTGCTTCATCGTGTTCCAGCTCTTGAGTCAGCTGCTGCACCAAGCTGTAAAGGGGAAACAACTTATAACGATACGTATAAAATAAAGCTACAAGAAAGCAACAGAAACAGCTCTGACAACCATATCGTAATAATTAGTTCATGTTTCAATTTTTAATGTCAGATGAAACCTACTCTTGATTACAGGCTATTGACTTGAACACGGAACAAAAGAAAAGATAAAAAAGACAGAGGGTGGGGGGGGGGTGGGGGGGGGGGGGGGGGTTTGGTGGTTTACACTTTCACCATCGATTTCTTGCCATGATTCTTTATATTCAACAAAAGGATGTCTCAGATTCAGACCATGTACAAGAGCAATTCAAGAATTCCAAAGAGCAGATAACAATACTACATGGCAACCACAAGGGTCTTCCAGTACGCACCTCAAAATTCCAGTATCCAAATATTTGATGGAAAGACCCAGCAGGATCAAGATCTTGAGAGTAAAGGGTAGGGTGGGGGGGGGGGGGTTGCGTACTACATACTAGACCAGGATATTGATCATCAAACAAGTTAGGCACTTGAATAATTTATAAATATCATAAGATAGCTTCAAATAATCCTAATAAGATGAACAGAAAATGCACCAAGCAAAAATTATCCCTGAAATTTTATGAGCAAGCGAGCAAAGGAAGAAGCCAAGTGTTCTTACTTTCGACGAGCTCCACCTGGCCTGCTTGGTTCAAGCTTTATCCTTTTCCCAGCTATGTCACATCTATTTAATCCCTTAAGGGCTGCATCTGCAGCCCTAACGTCATAAAACTCAATGAACTTATGGTGGCGCTTGTTTGGTGTTTCTCTGATCTGAGTTTTTGTGCAAAGAAGGATTAGGAACATAGAAAGATCAATACTTATAATGATGAAGAAATCTTTATACGCAATGACATCAGCTAGGCTACAAAGGAATGGCAAGAACCACACCCGAGTTTAGCACAAAACATACCTCTTTGATTTCTCCATAAGCTCCAAATATCTGACGGAGGTCGTCATTTGAAACTGACGCATCTAAGTTAAATACTACAAGAGTTCCTTGATTAATATCTTTCTCTGAAGGGTTATCCTATAAGGAGCAAGAGATACAACTCACAATATAAGCACAAACAGAAATAATCGCATCCAATGAAAAAAATAACATATCAGGCCTTACTTTGGGTATTGAAAAGTGAATATCAAGTCGTCTTCGTCTTAATGGCTTGTTTTGCAATGCACGTATAGCAGTTCGAGCAGCACGGATGTCATAGTATGATATCATCACAAAACCTCTATGCTTACAGGCAGTATATAGAGTTCTTATGTCTCCATATTGCTGCACATTCATCGTACAGAAAACATTAGAAACTACACCAGAACACCGAAAAAGTAAAACACTAAAACAAGCACCTGCGTTTTTAATATAAAATACATCGTATTGAATCAGGGATAATGACTGAACAATGTACAGAGTTCAAATGATTAAGTTGCTACAAATCGGATCAATAAAGCGTTCTTCTGAGAAACAGTAACAGTGATTGGAAACACGAGGATTGAAAAAAGGAGCGTACATGTTACTATTGATATCACTTAACTCATGAAAAAGCAGATAAATGAACTTGAAAAGCTAAAAGAAATGGTTAGTATACAGTACCTCAAAGAGAGATTTCAGCTCTGAATCCTCGACATTACTATTGATATTTCGCACAAATAGTGTTCTTGATGGATGCTCTCCATAAGGGTGTTCTCCAGCAACAGTTCCCACACCATTTGGGAAAGCATACTGACCCATGTTATTCCCAAGAATACTATCAGACATACCCAAATTGGATAAACCATTCAACACACTTTCTTGGACGTCATATTCCATTTCTATCCCCCCGCCACTGACAAAAAAGTCATCATCCAAATCCTCCGAATGCGTCGGGAAGCCATTAAGATCAAAACCATCCATAATACCAGCCAAGAGCTCATCTTCATCCCCAGGAAGCAAGCTTCCAATTGGACTTGGTTCAATAACTTCGTGTGCATCTTTATGTTCATCTTGGAGGTGAATATTATCTGAACTATGCACCGTATCATCAGGTGATTGAAAACTTTTCTCAGAGTCGCCGTAGTTTACTGAAGAGAGACGGCAAAAGAATCAGTGAATAAATATTTAAAAATCAATACTATTGAAACATGGAAAGCAAATAAGGCTTACAATTCGCATGTGGTAGCACTGGCAGTGAGCTAGAAAACAAGCTAGCATCAGTTGAAGCATGATAAAGGCCATTCCTAGGAGGAATCTTCCATGCATTTATCTCCTTCCCGAACATGTCTGTCAATAGGTTGGCTGATCGACCTATATACCAAAGAAAGAAATTAACAAAAGCAATGGAACTTTGTCTGAAACTTGCATTAGATCTGCTTAGATGAAATAAAAGATCACCTCCAGCATCACCAAGAGAAGAGTTTTTCGAGGCTTTCTCCATTCAAACACTGTTGAGGGGAAAAAAAAAGTGAAAACGCATACTGCAGTACCTGAGCCACTGACAGTATCAGTAATCTACAATACCATTACAGACGTAGAAGGCCATTAAGGCCTTAAGGGCTGCCAGAAACGGAAAATAAAAATGTTCCAAATAACAGCAACAAAAATTTGATCAAGGGCTACATAAAACATAACGATTCATAAAGTACAATTCAAAGCATAGATGGAATCAAGTAAGATTGCCTGAGAATTACCCATGAAAAGATGATGTGCCAAATCCAAAGAGGACAACACAAATCAAACCTCAAGTAAAAGCTGAAAAACTTGCTAAAAGGCCAAAATAATACACACACGTCAAGGTGAATACATATTTCTTCTCAGACATATACCAAGGCTGTCTGATGTGCTTTTAAGCAATATTTGTGAACCAGAAAACAAGTAAAATGCTCAAAAGACCCATGATTGGCCAGGGTTTTTAGGTAAAGTGAAAATGAACATATTTACACATAGACATGAACGTAAAACTGAGACAGAAGCAAGCAAACTCGACAAGAGTTTAGAAAGTAACATGAGAAGAAAACCGGTAATGAGTTCAGTGCATTTCTTAAAGTTTCAAGAACAAAGCAATCTCTTCAAGCCGGCGGTCCACCAAATACTATCTACAGATTATACGCAAGAAAATGACATCGCAATCACTTAAATGGACCTACATAATGAAAAGGGAAGCTATCCGGTTTAAGTTCATGACATAAACCGTCTATTTAGCCTTATTACGGACAAGTCAAATGCATATCAAGGTATTTCAAAATGTTCACCGATATATACATACATACCTATATATAGTAAGATATCAAACGACCTTCTATTCTTATACTAATTAGGTTTTTATTCAAGTCTCCACTGAATTCTTTCAGGCCCAAAACCTTGAACCTCTTATAGTATGTCACTAAAGAAAATCCACTAAACAAACATCTAATACCTAACTGATCGACTGACAAACTTGTACTTCAGTTAGAAAAAATAAAAGAAGGATTCCCCAATTGCTAATACCTAACTCATGTCCACTCATGAAAGTCACTTAAATTCCAGGTCAACAGTGTTCCAGATTTTTTTGGGTAGCTCCAAAAGGATCGACATTTTACCGAAGAAATGGAAATCAAAGTACAAAGTTAGAACAATTTGTGTACTCATCAACAAAGCAAGCTAAATATTCCTAAATTTTGTCTGCCCCAAACGACCCCCACATAGACACAAAAAGAAAGAAAGCTCTACCTAACCAAACTCAGTAGGATATCCACTTTAATACAATAGCACAGCCAAAAACGCATAGCAAAGTTCGTAACTTCAGAATCAAAGAAATGCAACAACTTTAAAGATCATATCTTTAAATAAAAGAAATTAACCTCAAAACGAAAATCGCAGAATAAGATCAAAATAAACCCCAATTACACACACACATACATAAAAGAAATCTATAATCGAAACCCACCTCAATATTGCAAACAAAGATATCCGAAATCAAAGATTTTCCACATTTACTGGATAGAAACCAAGGAATCAACGGCAAACAGTTACCTTCATAAAAATCTAGAGCTCGAGGTATATTAAATAAGTTGGAGAAGAAGACACGAAACAAAATAGAGTTCCGTAGAAGCAGAGGAATTCGTTTCTTCTACACTTTCACTTCCTTAATCCGTCACTACCGCCACAATTTACTCTAATAGTGTATGCAACAAAACATAATACTAATTAGATAAATGAGCACAAAAAAAAAAAAAACAAAAAGCTGCAAGATGAATAAGGAAATCAAAGTCAGAGACAGACAAAAGCAAAGCGGTGAGAATTGAGAAGATTGAAACAAAAACCCACAATTGAAAAGGCAGAGACGCACACGCACACACACAGTAGAGAATTATTGGAGGGAGGAAAAAAATAATAATAAAGAAAAATAAGGATGGGCATCAAAACATTAAATTGTGTTTGCGTCTCAAACGAAACTCATAAAATATTAAATAGAATTTGTCAAAAAAATTAAATTAAATAGAAAAAATAACGGGTTATGTTGCTGCTATCACAGACAAAGAATAATGGGTTTTAAGTATTTGGTGTTCACAAATTTTTTTTTTCATTTCTTATTTTTTTTTAATAAATTTATTTATTTAGAATATCTGCCATTTTAAATCTTTTTATTTGGAATATCTGTCATTTTAAATGCTGTTATCTATTTTTCATTCATTCAATGACAGATAAAATAACAGATGTTTATTTATTAAACTTTTTTTGGTTTATTGGAAAAATAATACAACCTACCAAATAGTAATACCAAACAATATATTTATAAAGGATATGTCATCATCATCTAAGGAAATATTGAGTCATGAGTCGATAAAATGTAGGCGAATAGGAAGGAAAGTTTCGCCTAATGTTTAAGGTTATATATTCTAAAATAAAATTATGCAATGACTGGCAAGACCGGCCCGAACATTTTTTGACCTAAAACCAAGTCGTCGAATTAGATATTTTAGTTGAATTTTTTTTTTTTTTTCTAAAAACATACTTATAAAATATTACTTCAACATTTCGTTTTTAAGTTCCGTGGATACTTTTTTTTTTGGATCAGGTAATTTTTTTCTAGGCCTTTATCGATTCGAGTAAAAAAAAAATAAATTGGGGCCTAAGACCACCGCCTCCTCCGCCTTCAAGGTGGGCCGGCCCTGTTGATGGGTGTATTAACTCTTCTCTCGCACGTCGGCAAGATGAGAGCATTTGGCTTTAAATTTCAAGGCCTATGCAATGTGTCCCTAGGGGAAAGAGCATTTGTGTGGAAGGAGTACCTGGATGGCTTTTGGTTCACCTACACGTGTGCGAGCCGCCTCTGTCGTCTGACCGACTCGGCTTGGTTCATGTTCAAGTTCGAGTTTGAGTTACTAACTAACATTAATTCGAGTTGCTAATATTAATTTTTAGACAAAATTTATTTAAGAAACTAAGCCAAGTGTGACAAAACCCGAGACGTAAGCTGTTGTATATTGGGAGACAGTTGCTGCACGTGATCGAATCAATATTGTCTTAAGGAAATAGTGAATACACTCGCATTGATTTGATTAATTATTTTATTTTACTGCATCTCCTTTATTTCTTTTCCTAAAACATTTTTAATTCAGATCTATGTCGTAACCGCTCTCATTATGAGATTTGTTTTTCATACTACCTTCGTCCTATAAAATTTGCCCACATTTTACTATTTACGCAGATTAAAAAGATCAATTAATGTGTTGTGTTTTAGTAGTAATAGAAATATATATATATATATCTATCTTATAATTAATTATTCTTTTGGAATATGAAATGAACATACAACAAGAAATGCTAGGCTAGGGGTATGTTTAGAAAAACAATATTAAATGATGTATTGGTTTTTTTAAATGGATACTTTTTATGAGACAAATTTTTTTTTAAATATGAATATTTTTCATGAGACGGAGGTAATAATTAATAAACAATTTTTTTTAATTTAACTTTATTCCGTAGTTACTTCCGATGATTAAGATGATTGTTCCGTAAAGTGCTAACATTAATAAATATCAAGAAAATGAGATGTTGAAAGCTTCCTGCATGCTACCGATGAAGAGCGAGAATATACTTTCATCAAATGTGAAGGCCTGAGCTTCATCATCAAAATTTTGTCCTTTTCCCTTCAATTTTTTTCTTTTTTTGTCCTTTTCATTGAATTTTGAGCTTATTAGGTTTTTGTTTGCTTCTAAAAATGGATTATTGCATCCAATTTGGAGGTCCAAAAAGAACTTAAGCTCTTGTCATAGACTAAACGTCTAAAACTGTATTATAGAGTATTCAAACAAAAGTAATCTTAGATTTATATTATTAAGTCCAAAATCATAATTATTGATATTGGCACTTTACGCATAAAAGGAAATCATGTGTTTCAATAGAAGCCGAAGCGATGTGGATTATTTAAGAATCGAAGTCGACCGATTTGCCCTAGGAATTTCAGTTGCGCTTATATTCATCACTGTAGGAATTGAGTTCAGGCTTTTTCCAACCCCTTCTTATCAATGAACTCCTGACGTATAATTCCGAAAAATTGTGCACCAAAAATAGGAACTAATAAAGAGACATATGCGAATCCGTAGAAAGGCATCACGGTCCCTTGTGGGAAAAAAAAAAAGATTGGATGAGAAGGAAAAAAAGATATCAAATTTCGTCTAAGGTAGTGGACGTTCCAACCAATAAGAATTCCGATGCCAATTTCGTCATATCCCCTCTCTTTGTTTTTTAGATTATTAATAGTTTAGTGTGAGGTTGTTCTGTCCTTTCCTTTTTTGATTTCTACCATAACCATTGAGTGAAAGTGTTTCTCTTCTTTGATTTCTTACCAGTCCTCTCTAGGAAACCCTTAGTTAGTAGGTAAAGGGCTAGAGTGCCTTAAAAGGGTAGCGGGACCTGGAGTTAGAGAGCGAGTTTCGAATCCCGTAAATAAACGACTTCTTTTAGTTTGTTTGGTATAATAGCAAGACCATAACGCTGAGCCACTTGGTTACCCGATTAATATCTCCACTCATCTCGTGGAACAGTAGGAGTGAGACCCTTATTATGATTAGGGTTTAATCATTTTTAGATGTATATTATTAAAAAAAAAAACCACAAAGTGTAATATATACATGGAAAAATCAAGGGGGAATGAGGGAGAAAGACAGAAATATTTCATCAATTGAGTAGAAGGACAGCCTTTTGAAACTTTTGCATAAAGGACAAAACTATTTGTTCACTGTCGAAATTCATTGTTTAAATTCACTGCCGAAATTCACTGTCGAAATTCACTAATTTTCAAAATTCATTGTCGAAATTCACTGATTTTCGGGATTCACTGTGAAAATTCACTGTCGAAATTCAATGATTTCGGGATTCACTAGGGAGATTCACTGATTTTCGGGATTCACTGTTTGTCATTCTCGCTATAAAAATTACGGTTATCATTCTCCCTGTAAAAAATATGTAGTTGTCCTGTTACTTAAAAATATTTCAGATTGTGTCCTTATCCCTAATTTCCCAAAAAATCAATCTTCCAAAATCTTACACGTAATATTCTATCGAAAGTACAAAGGACTTGCTAGTAACCAATTTTTTTATTGTCTCCAGAAGGTCTTTTATGTCGGAAAAAAAATTGATTGTTGCTCCAAAACCGAACACAGGCAATAGCTTCACTGAAGATGCATCTCCATTACAAGCCATTACTTTCATCTCCAGGATTACGGGAGAGATTTATAATTAAACCATATCCAAGTGTTCATTCTATAATTTAAATAAATAAAGAACATGAATATTCTCTGGTTCAATTGCATGAAATTACTTCAACAACCATGAGAGAAGAAAAACGAAGCAGGAAGTTGATGCTTAATTCATTTTCTTCTTGCAGACCACCTCTCAATACTTGGCTTCTCAAATATATACAGAGATCAATCTAATTGTTGAGTGTATATCTTCGTTTCGTAATTGTAGGTGTTGCAGGTTATGATATATATATATATATATATATATATATATATATATATATATATCCAAAGGGATATTAGGCAGGATGACCGGCTGGTCATGAAAAATCGCACTACATCGCGCCTTCCTTCCATATGCCCTACGTACATTGTCCACACCAACTGAAGAACCTCTCATCCTTCAGCATAGTTTCGAACATATGTATGAAACCACGAAAACCGGAACTGGATCACCAGCTTTTGTATCCCAGCTTCTCCCCAGCTTGCATACGTGGCCGACTCCCCACCACCCAAATGTGTTGGCTCGACCTCCGACCTGCGACCTCCGACCTGCGAACGGACGGCTGTGATCCAGCCACGTCCCCAAAGCAGGGGAGAAACAGGGATCTCAAAGCCGAGGATCCGGATCCACAAAACCCGACGAGCTATCCATCTGTACCTAACACCTTACTCGTAGCTAGTGAGAATAGAATGACTCGCGAAAGGGATACAGAAAAAACCGGCTGCAACGAAGTCCATACATGCATCATGAAAAACAAAAACAGAGGTGTCATCTCCGACTCTCCATCTGAGACCATTAAACAGAACAATGTCATAAAGAAACTGTTTTGGCTCCAGAAAAAAAATAGATCATCACATAATTTTAATTAGGAAAGGATATATAAGAGATAAACATGATGCACTGAGTTTATAGTAGTCATGTTCAATTTTCAAACTACCACGTCATTAATTTTAAGAAATTTGATTGGTGTTTTATTTTAGAGGTAGGGACCCACTTTACATCCAATAATTTTTATTGGTTTTAATACACATGTAGGATTTGCTTCATGACCAACATAAAATTTATGCATATGATATGACTAGCCCGTCATCAGGGCCAGCCCACCTTGAAGGCGGAGGAGGCGGTGTTCTTAGGTCCAACGGTGCCGGAGGGCCAACATTACATGTTTCACTAAAAGGAAAAAAAATCCGTGTAGATCAAATCTGATCCAAACTAATATAGTATTAAATTTCTTTTATTTGAATTGATAAAGGCCCCCCAAAAAAATTACTCGATTCGATAAAGACCCAAAAAAAAAAATTGTATCTACGGAACTTAAAAACGCGATGTTGAAGTAATATTTTATAAGTAGTTTTTTTCGGGAAAAAAACAACTTCGAACTAAAATGTCTAATTCGGCGACTTGGCCTTAGGCCCAAAAAATGCTCGGGCCGGCCTTGCTTATCAACTCCTCTCTCACACATATTTTCCACCAACTTCAGACATTAATTTTCATTCATCAGATATCCAAATCGAGCGATTCAAAAGTCAATCATCAATTACTCCATAAAAAGTATTTAGTGACATGAAAAGCTCTCAATGATGCACACCGGAACCTATCCCAAATTGGCGCTAAAGTTGATTATTTTACCCTCTAATACAAACCCATTTCATAGGCCTATTAGGCCATTTCTCCAACAAGCATCCACATGAATGACAATTAAGACAAATGAAAATTCAAATTCAAAAAAAAAGTCAGACGAAAAAATATTGCATCCGGAGAGGTAGCTTCTGGCTTTGAACCTGCATAAGTGAAGAACTATCGGATTTACTCAGCTAATCAGTGATTGAGTGTCCAATATATAAGAATCATTAAAAGCTTTCGCTTAACCTCATACTCTCTGCATACAACACTTTTACTCTAACAGAATGGGCAAGTGCTCAATATTTCCTCATAACTTAGTTGTCCCTTTTGAACCATGATCTTGGGATCTCCAGTAAACATGGTTGGGTTGCCTTTACAATGATTCACGCGTAATAGGCTTCAGTCCTATTTTGTTTGAAAATCTTAACATCTTATCTATAGCTAAACCTTTTGTAAGTTGACCCGCAAGTTCTCTTCGATTTTACATAGTCGATGGACCATTAGATATTTGTTTGATGGTATTGTGTCTGCGACGTATGTGTCGAAATTTACCATTATACATACTACTTTGTGCCTTTCCTATAGCCGAATGACTATCACAGTGTATGCTGATAGCAACTACTGGCTTAGGCTAACATTAAATATCCTCAAGGAAATTTCGAAGCCATTTAGTTTCTTCTGTAGACTTATGCAATGCTATAAACTCATACCATCATGGAATGAGCTATGCACGTTTGTCTCGGGACTTCCAGGATCCAGCTGCACCACCGAACGTGAATAGGTATCCACTGGTCGACTTTGAATCTTAATATCTGATATTCACTTATCATCACAAGATTTCTTCTAATACTGTTGGATATCTCATATACTGTAATCCCAAACGCACAGTGTACTTTATGTACCCCAACAGTCTATTCTGGGCTTTCCAATAACTATGATCTGGATTACTTGTGAACTTACTCAGTTTGTTCACAGCACAAACAAAGTCTGGACATGTACAATTGGTTATATACATCAAACTTTCATTCACTTGTAATATTTCAGATGATCCACTTGTTCACCTCTATTATTGATTAAATGTGGGCTTAAGTCAAGTGGAGTTCTCATTGGACTTTCATCAAAGTTATAAAATCTTTTCAAGACAGACTCAATATAATGAGTCTATGATATAACAAGGTCATCAAACACTTTAGACATGTTAATCCCTAATAGCACATCCGCAACTCCCATGCCCTTCATTTCAAAGTTTATTCAACATCTTCTTAGTATTCATGATAATATCATGAGTATGACCCGTTATTAGCATGCCATCTGCATATATACATACTATCACATAGGCATTAAGTAACTTCAGGCCCGGAGAGGGAGGTAATTATTGATGTAATGTTGACCACCACTGATTCATACTCTTTAGGTAATCCACCAAGGGTTACCAGAACAAGTTCGGAATTAGGGATTGGAAAACCTATTGTTGCCAAATTATCAAAATAACTCTTCATCGGGGCCAAGTAAGTAGCCATGCTCTTCGTTCTCTATTTTTTTTTTCTGTGCATCCTTGTATTCAAGGATCATGGCTTGAGCCGTGCTGTTGAATAGAGTCTCAGAGTTCTCAAAGCCTCAAAGGCAGTGTATCACCCCACAACTTCGGCCAACGCTTGCACTGTCATAGATCCCGACATCCAACCAAGAAGAAGCTGATTTGTGGTAAGCCATTCATCATATGATGGATTTGATTGCAGTCCAAGACCTTCACCGGTTTGTCTCATCGGGAGTGGGGGAGGCTTTGTGCCAAATAAGTGGCCATCAATCTTATAACCACGAACAACCGGAAGGATGGAATATTTCCAAAATATATAGTTTTTCCGATTTAATTTGACAATGCGGGTTTGATTGAGAGTGCCGCCAAATGGAACTGCGGAGTGAGAGCTGGATGAAATGATTCCAGATGAAAGATAGTGGTGTGGGAAACTGGATCTTCTGAAGCAGTGTAATGGATTGGAAGCGATCCAAAGCTGGGAGTGATGCTCGGATCTGCTCGAATGAAGCTGGGAATGGAAACGACGGTTCTGGGGAGTGATGTAATCGTAGGAACAAAGTTGATCCTTGTAACTCCGGTAATGACAGTGGTAGCTATGGGAGCATTGATTGAGCTACGATTCACCCTTCAAAAACAATTTATAAAGACTCGAAACCATAGGTAAACTAACTCTCTAACCGGCAGTGTACCGGGTCGATTGCTAGAATAGCTACAGGAGTACGAGGTCGAACCCAAGGGAAAAGTGTTTGTGAGTACCAAAGCGAACGTGTTACTTAGTCTAGGCGAACAATCTTTTTAAAGTGTTTGTTTACTACAACGACACTAAAGTGATTCTTACTAACGAGTCTAAAGATAGAAAAGAAAGAAAGAAGATTAAACTACTAGGTTTTAAAGATAGATTAAGGGACATAGCCGAACCATGATCAAAATAGCTAGTTTCAACCCCAAGGATAGACAAAACCGGGAGTGTGCATTATAACAAACGAACTCTCGCATGCAATTTCATGGGTGCAAACTCCTAATCCCGGTGCTAAGGTCTGAACAACTCTCTCCTAACACCTTATGCCATGTTAACTACCCTTCCCTAAAGAAGATTCACTAACAAGACATGTTATGCACTAGAGCCGCTTAAACGTTAAAACGAATAACCTCACTTTGGGCTCGGGCTTAACAACTAAGCCGAGTCTACGCCGTGATCTTAGGACCCCTTATCCCACATCTCTCTATTTGAACAACTATTTAGATTGATGTGTGTGACTTTGACCTAGGTGATCAATCTAGCCCAAATATGTTAAAATAAGTTCTAAGACATGAAACAAGCAAGATTAAACAATAAAAAGCACTACCACTCCCAATTTCATCACCCAAAGGGTGATTTCACCAAATTTCACATGATTCGACTATGAAAAGGGATTAGCTACTCATTATACTAATCAAAACATACATAAAACAGTAAATGAAATCCATAATAAGTAAAAGAGAAGAGAAATATACCATTAATTTGAAGGAATTCAAGTTTGAGATCCAAAAGTACAAAATAAAGAACTAATTAAAAGGTGGATGCTTTGAGTTTGGAATGGAGATTTGAGCTTGGAAATGGAATAATTAAGCTATGTTTATGCTAATCTATGCTAAGATAAAATGTTCTAATCTATTACAAATTTCGAGCAAAGAGTGGGTATAGTTTAGCTAAGAGAGGGGAGAATAATATGATGAAATTCGATGGAAGTGGGTGTTTATAGGGGCAAAAATCTGCAGAAAATGGCCCCAAACGCGCGTTTCAGCACCTAACTCTCTGTACAAAAAAAAAGTTCCAAACGCGCGTTTGAAATGTTCAAACGCGCGTTTGAGACGTTGCTGTTTTCTGGCTGCAGTAAAACCATGATATCTGCGCGTGTAGAACTCCGATTTGAGTGATTCAAAATGCGTTGGAAAGCTCTTTCAATTATCTACAACTTTCATGAAAAGACCGTGACCAGAAAATGCCTCCATCATAGGTCAAATTGCTTCTGAACAGAACGTAGCGTGAAGATACCAACTATTTTTCTTCCTTTTCTTCATTTTTCTTCTTCCTTGGCTCATTCTTGCACCTTGATCATACTTCTCATCATAAATCTTCACCTTCCGGGTTCTCATGACACCTAGGCGCTACAATCTCATGAACGAACTACACACACAAACGATTCCGAAGGGTAAAAGTGCTCGGCAATGGGTTAATATCACTAAAAAGAGGTAGTAAACCATCAAAGCGACGGATTTACTCCCCGTGCTATAAACTCACGATATTACCCGAAAACGGTCTAAAAACACCGAGAATGTGCTAAAAGTGGGATAAACGGGGGTGGAAAATGCACCGGAATCACGTAAAGTTGACTCCCATCAACCACCCCACACTTAGCCTTTGCTCGCCCTCGAGTAAATTAGGTGTTTTAAAACCAACCAAGGGATTTAACTTCGTGATGTAGGTGCTACTATCCACACCCTCGAGGTACCCACAAAGTAGGCAACACGAACATATACACACCGGTTATAACATTATCAAGAAAATGGAGTGTGTGTGGTGCCAAGCTAAAGCCAAGTGCTCAAAGTGATTGTCGGGGCTTGAATCCCGACCAAAAGTCTACCAACCGTTTCATACCCACTAGCCTCTCCACTAATCAAGGTCACCAAGTTTGGACACAATCGGGTAGGACTTGAAAGGTTATAATGTTAGGCTAGGGTGATTTCAGTTAATCGAAAAGGATATTTTGGGAACTGGAGAAAAAGAAGTACGAGTGAACCTAATCAACAAGTGTACCACTTCATCTCTACCATACAAACCATCCAAACTCCTCTTTGATTAATTTAAACACTTTGGGAACCATAAGATACTAACATACCCGAACTCATTGCCACACTCAACTATGTTTCAAGTGTTATGAGGCGAGATCTAATACATTAGCACCTATCTAACTATCCCAACTCCAACATCATCAAAATCACTTCCGAGCTTATTCCTTTGATTCCAACATTTTATTTCAATAAACTCCAAGCTTTTATTCAATGAGAACTAATTTATTTTGAACTTGGTTGAACGAATTCTTCTTCTTTTTTTTTTTTTTTTTTTTGAAAGAAGAAAGAAATTTCACAGATTTTTCTTTTCTTTTTGGGCCAAACCCAAACACTAGGCCCAATTGAGCTCCTCTTCTCCTTATAGCTCAAAACCAAGAAAACACCAACCCATTGTAAAACATCATTTCCCCCACCCCACACTTGCCTTAGCAAGTGTGGCCTAACAAAAGACTAGGTCCGCTCGTAGGGTATAAACGAAGGAAACGTGACCATAATTAAGGCTCAAGGGTAGGTTTCTGACTAAGTAACAAAACGGCTACAAAACGAATGGTGGTCAGACCATTCTATCAAGGCTGAGAGGGCCTACGAAGGTCTAATGTTGGGGATTAGGCTTATTTGGCTTTGGTAGGGTCAAAGAGACGCCAGGACCGTCATCCCGTATCCTACTTAGGTGAACCTTTCTATTTCGCCTCGAGACTAGTGGTATGTGAGGTGGTAGTAATCAAATTGTGCACAAAGTGTAGCTTACGTGAAATTAATAAACTCCATTCTCAAGATAATATCAAACCGCAGTGTACACGTTCGGGGTCCCTACTAAGGTGATCACCACTTGAATGTGAAAATAACACACACAACACGGTGCTAACGACCCTTGATTTTTTTTTTTTTTAAAATTGCCCAAAATCGACTCGAGCCCGGTCATAGGCTAAGCATACCACATATATAGCACATTTAACAACGAGAACAAGAAAACGGCTAAGTCTCCCACTCCACACTTAAACGAAACACTGTCCTCAGTGTGTGAGAGATAAAAAGAGTAAAAGACTTAGCTGTTTTACCAAAACCCGGCAGAAAGGCGCACTAGTAGCCCACGTGACATCTTCTAGTAAGCTCCATCTCAAGTATCTAAAACCATAGAAAAAAAACCAAGGCAAACACATGCACGGGAAAAGTCCACGTGCCAAAAGATGGTGATAGATACGAGATATATAAAATATAGAAGCCATGCCACAAATAACGACTCGAAGCATATCAAGCATACTAAACGGGAATCGCACTGGATGTAAAGATAATCAAAAGAAATACAGAGCATCCATGCATAAAATAAAGCCACAGAGGCTCACATAAAAATATCCCCGTCTACGTACAATAGCCGGAACCAAAAAGAAATTCTCACCCCAACCTCTCTTTTAAGCTAAACTCTCCCCTCTTGCACCCAAAGACCACTCCAAACTCATTATTACTACCAAGAAGGTGGGTTGCCTCCCCCAAGCGCCTTTGTTTTGTGTCGTTGGCTCGACGGGATGACTTATATAGTGCCAATTTTTCCAAAGTTATACTATTGGCACAGGCGAGAAAAGGTAGAAGTGCTTTGTTTAACGTCGTTAGCATCGACTTAATGGCACCAAACAGACTCATACCACAAAAGACTCAAGACAACGACCCGAACCACAAAGCATCACAAAGCACCCTAACACATAGCATATCAATTATAAGTATATTCATGAGAGACACCGTGAGGGGGTTTTAAAGGGGTAGAGTTAACACATGGGGTACCTCTTCTAGCTCGTGAAGTTACCTCTTGCCAAACACTCAATATTTTCTTTTGTGGTTCCCGCTCCGGTTTCTTTTTAAGGTGCACATTGCTTAGGGTTCCCTTTTTCTTCAACTTGACTTTGAATCCAATTCCCGGGTCTATGACGAGTGGCTTATGGTCCGGATGAGACAATGATGGTGAGACGGGCGATCCCGGTTTATCCTTGGTCTTGATCTTCACTCCATCAACGACCTTTTATGCATCCACCGTGTCTTCTATAGTTAACTCCTTATCAACCTGTGGGTTAGTGGTAGCAACAACACAAGCAAAAGTAGATTCGACAGAATGACAAGCAAGAGATTTAGACTTATAAACATTCAACGTCACGCTCTCCTTACCCACATGAAAAGTAATATCACCACTCTTCACATCTATGCTAGCATCACTCGTAGTCAAGAAAGGACGACCAAGCAAAACCGAAGTCTTAGAATCCATCGCCATGTCTAAGACGACAAAATCTATGGGAAAGGTAAATTTATCTATTTGCATAAGAACATCCTCCGCTACCCCCATAGGCGTCCTAACCGACCTATCCGCCATTTGTAAGGTCATCCCCGTGGGTTTTAGCTCACCCAACCCTAACTTTTCATACAAGGCCCTAGGCATTAAGCTCACAGAAGCTCCTAGGTCACACAACACATTTTCAATCACAGTATCGCCAATAGTAATAGGGATGGTGAACCCACCTCGATCTCTCATTTTCGGGGGTATCTTACTATCAAAAATCGCCGAACACTCTTCATTCAAACATACCAAACCTTCCATTTTACTCTTATCATTTAACAAGCCTTTTAAGACTTTACAATAAGCAGGCATGTTTGCAAGTGCTTCAAGAAAGGGAATGGTCAAGTCAATTTTACGCAAAATTTCAATGAAACGGTTCTGAGCTTGGTTCAAACGACTTTGTCTATGACCTTTAGGTGGGTAGGGTAAAGTACTTAAATCAAAATCGGGAGAGGGAGGCGGGATTATACCTTTCTTACCTTTCACGCGTGGAGGTGCGTTCTCACTTGTGCCCTTCTTCTCCATTGCTTTACTCGGTTCCTCTTCTTCAATGTCAATTGCCACAAACTCCTTCTCCTTGTCTGTCACTTTCTCTTTCTTTGCATTCGCCAACTCTTCCTTTACGGCCTTCAATTCTCTTCTCATTGCTTCCAACTCTGTCTCAATATTTCCTTTTTCCAAGTCTTCTTCCTCAACCGGCCTATAGAAATCATCATCTTCATCAATACCCCTTTCTCTCTTTGACAGATTTTGAGTCCTTTCTCCTCAAGCATTGTCAACACCCACCTCTTTACCATTTCTCAAAAATAGGGCCTTCACATTTTGGGGATTATTTTCCATGTCGCTCGGTAAGCCTCCTTTCAAGTTCACCATGGCATTATCAGTGATTTGCCCCATGTGTTTCGAGATTACGAATGGCGGACCCATGTTTGAAGTTCATCTCAACCATGTCCTTTTTTATCTCCGCAAAGTTTTTGTTCATTTGCTCCAATATGACATCAGTTGCACTCTTTTGAGGAATGGGAGCAAGTGGTGGAGGAGTTTCTTGGTAAGTACCCCCTTGTTGTTGATGTTGAGATTGTTGAGGATAGTATTGGGCTTGTTGGTTAGGCACTTGATAAAATGAACTTTGATTTTGCCTATAAGCTTGGTGTTGGCCTTGGTCAAAATACCGGTTCCAATTCTGCCCTTGATGGTTTTGATCCCAACCTTGATTATTATTTCTCCAAGAACCATCACTTTGTTGATCACAATTACCATCTTGACTTTGCCCCACATAATTCACCTCATAACATTGAGAATTATCCACAACCGGTTGCTCGTTTTGTTGGCCTTGTTCGGCGCTTTGAAATTGATTCGTAACCGGATTGTAGCCCAAGTGCCCCGCACTCAGTTGCCCCATGGCATACATGTTCATCATTTTCTTGGCTAGATCGGTTGGACTATCTTGTGACGAAAAACTAGCTTGTCCTTGCATTGAGGATCGTGGATATGACATATTTTGAGATTTGTGTGTCATCCCACAATCCTTAGCCGAATGTTGGCCTCCACATATTTGGCAAAGCCTTGCCTTTTCATTTTCTCTTTCAAGGTTCTCCAACCTTTTCTCCATCGTTTGCATCTTAGCTTGATATTGCTCATTTGTCTCCACTTATTTTACTTCAACCAATCCCGGCTTTTTACTCCTTGGCCCTTTTCTACTTGAAGACACATATTGCTTTGAGGTCTCGGCAATTTTCTCAATTTGATTTATAGCCACCTCCGGTACCATCCTCATAATATCACCATTACACGAAGCATGCAAGGTCCCTTGGTGCACCGGCTCCAACCCTCGAAAAAATGCATGAACTACCTCAAAAGGTCTCAAGCCGTGCCCCGGGCACTCTCTCAATAACGCTTTAAATCTATCCCAGGACTCATACAATTCTTCTCCTTCATAGGCATTAAACAAGATAATAGCCTCTTTCATGTCCAATGTCTTTGATGGTGGGTAATACTTGAATAGAAATGTCATAACCACGTCCTCCCAAGTGTGCAAAGAATCATGAGCCAATGAGTCATACCATGTCTTGGCTTGTTCCTTCAAGGCGAAGGGAAATAGCATAAGTTTAAGCGCTTCTTCACCGACTCCATTTATCTTGGTAATGTGCACAATTTGTAGGAAATGATCAATGAACATATGAGGATTTTCCATGGCGGTTCCCTTGAATATAGCATTGTCTCCCAACAAATGTATGATATTTCTATTCAATTCCAAATTATTGGCGGCCACCGGTGGCATTCGAATTGGACTATGCCCCGTGGTTGCCGTGGGAGCCATCACAAAGTCTCTACAAGTCAAACCGCCCTGATTCTGTTCTTGTTGACCGTTAAACCAATTAGGCATCGCATTTGCACCTTGATTGTGAGCTTGATTTTGGTTCTGTTGAAATTGATTCAACATCCATGCATTGAACTGTTGCATAACGAGGGGATCCATTTGATTCCCTTGGGCCTCATGTTGAACATTTTGTGGTATAGGCCCATTCGCATTCACATAGTTATGTCCTTGTCCATTCCCACCTCCTTGTGCATTGTTGTTAACAAGAGGCGGGTTTTGATTCGGGACCCCATTGTTGTCCCCCAAATTTCCTTCCAATCCTTGTTCACCGTTTTGTGCCATACCAGATCCTTCTTCCAACTCACCCAAACTACTTTCTCCAAAGACCGGAATCGATTCCTCTACTTGATGACCTCTTCTTCTTTGACTATTTCTACGCCTTGCGTAAGCCTCAATCCCGTCTATGTATGGTTCGAGTGGTGTTTGAGATCTCCGGGTCATGCACTACAAAAAGCAAACAACAAGAAAACAATAAAATAAAACCTAGGCCCAAGCCTTCGGTTCACTTGCAAGATATCACAAATAGCACACAATTCCCCGGCAACGGCGCCATTTTGATTGAGCTAAAATTCACCCTTCAAAAACAATTTATAAAGACTCGAAACCGTGGGTAAACTAACTCTCTAACCGGTAGTGTACCGGGTCGATTGCTAGAATAGCTACAGGAGTACGAGGTCGAACCCAAGGGAAAAGTGTTTGTGAGTACCAAAGTGAACGTGTTACTTAGTCTAGGCGAACAATATTTTTAAAGTATTTGTTTACTACAACGACACTAAAAGTGATTCTTACTAACGAGCCTAAAGATAAGAAAAGAAAGAAAGAAGATTAAACTACTAGGTTTTAAAGATAGATTAAGGGACATAGCCGAACCATGATCAAAATAGCTAGTTTCAACCCCAAGGATAGACAAAACCGGGAGTGTGCATTATAACAAACGAACTCTCGCATTCAATTTCACGGGTGCAAACTCCTAATCCCGGTGCTAAGGTCGAACAACTCTCTCCTAACACCTTATGCCATGTTAACTACCCTTCCCTAAAGAAGATTCACTAACAAAACATGTTATGCACTAGAGCCGCTTAAACGTTAAAACGAGTAACCTCACTTTGGGCTCGGGCTTAACAACTAAGCCGAGTCTACGCCGTGATCTTAGGACCCCTTATCCCACATCTCTCTATCTGAACAACTCTTTAGATTGATGTGTGTGACTTTGACCTAGGTGATCAATCTAGCCCAAATATGTTAAAATAAATTCTAAGACATGAAAGAAGCAAGATTAAACAATAAAAAGCACTACCCACTCCCAATTTCATCACCCAAAGGGTGATTTCACCAAATTTCACATGATTCGACTATGAAAAGGGATTAGCTACTCATTATACTAATCAAAACATACATAAAACAGTAAATGAAATCCATAATAAGTAAAAGAAGAAGAAATATACCATTAATTTGAAGGAATTCAAGTTTGAGATCCAAAAGTACAAAATAAAGAACTAATTAAAAGGTGGATGCTTTGAGTTTGGAATGGAGATTTGAGCTTGGAAATGGAATAATTAAGCTATGTTTATGCTAATCTATGCTAAGATAAAGTGTTCTAATCTATTACAAATTTCGAGCAAAGAGTGGGTATAGTTTAGCTAAGAGAGGGGAGAATAATATGATGAAATTCGATGGAAGTGGGTGTTTATAGGGGCAAAAATCTGCAGAAAATGGCCCCAAACACGCGTTTGGAGGTCTCCAAACGCGCGTTTCAGCACCTAACTCTCTGTACAAAAAAAAAGTTCCAAACGCGCGTTTGAAATGTTCAAACGCGCGTTTGAGACGTTGCTGTTTTCTGGCTTAAGTAAAACCATGATTTCTTCGCGTGTAGAACTCCGATTTGAGTGATTCAAAATGCGTTGGAAAGCTCTTTCAATTATCTACAACTTTCATGAAAAGACCGTGACCAGAAAATGCCTCCATCATAGGTCAAATTGCTTCTGAACAGAACGTAGCGTGAAGATACCAACTATTTTTCTTCCTTTTCTTCATTTTTCTTCTTCCTTGGCTCATTCTTGCACCTTGATCATACTTCTCATCATAAATCTTCACCTTCTAGGTTCTCATGACACCTAGACGCTACAATCTCATGAACGAACAACACACACAAACGATTCCGAAGGGTAAAAGTGCTCGGGAATGGGTTAATATCACTAAAAAGAGGTAGTAAACCATCAAAGCGACGGATTTACTCCCCGTGCTATAAACTCACGATATTACCCGAAAACGGTCTAAAAACACCGAGAATGTGCTAAATGTGGATAAACGGGGGTGGAAAATGCACCGGAATCACGTAAAGTTGACTCCCATCAAGCATTAGAGACAACAACCGGATCAGAGGTGAACATTCATCCATCCTTTTGGGCTCTGCTACCAACTTAGAAAAACAGAGAATATTTTGCCAAATTCATTGATTACAATTCACTCCATATTACAACATTATATCATCCTTTTCCCTAACTGAATAACAAACCAGAACCTTATCTTTATCTTAGACAATACACATGTCAGGAAATTATCACAGATACAAATATGAGTTGAATCCGTTCTATTAGTTCAATTCAGCTCATACTTAATACAATAGCCCAACTCAACTCAACTCATTTCCTTAACACTGCTTGTTCGGGAGGGAGTGTCTATCTTTAGGACACTTTTGTACCGTATGGTGGCACGAATGGGTGGAGCTGGGTGGCCGGTGACTGGTTTGAAGAAAAAAAATTATAGCGTTATAATGTTTAGTGTTTTTTGGTTTCTTCTTCTTGTATGGTCTTTTGTTTTGTCAGCTAAAGAGTTAATATTGAGGTTCTCAGTCTCAGCTCTTCTTCATCTTTTCAGAAAGTTTTCCTTATTTTTCTACTCAGGACGCATCATTTGGCTCTTTGTTTCTTATTGTTCTTTTGGGTTTTTTTTAGGGTATGTTGTGTGATTTTATGTAGTTCGGTTTTCTATATCTTGCTCCATTGGGTGGTGGCCTTTTCTGGTCTAATCCAACTTTCAGTTGTTTTTTTAAAACTAGTAATTCGACGTATTCACATCTAGATCATAAATGCTTGAAATTCATATTATGCTAGGAGAATTTGCTTTCGTTGATTAGAAAATAAAATAATAGCCCACTAATTTTCTCCTTATTAATTTATGACAGGGAGACCCAAATGTCAAAAGAGGTCCGGATAACAACAGCATGGGGATTGAGGTATATGGATGGCTATATTATTTTTGGACGCCTGTATAGTTGGTTATTGATCCAAGAAATAATTACTTCCGATATAATACAACAAAGCTAGTGGTTGTATTTCTAGTCTAAAACATTGAGGGTACCATTGATAACAACGAAGTGCAATAAAACAAAAAAATAAAACAAAAAACAAAAAAATCTTTGTTACCACCATATTCTACTCCATCTTTCTTTCAGGGACGCCCCTGGGGTCAAGGGGCCATGGCTCGGAGTCCCCCGAAAATCAATAAATTTAAGGGTCTTATAAAATTTCGACCTAATATTATATATATACTGTATTTATATGAATAATGAATGTATTAACTTAATGGTTAGCACTCTAGGATACTAAACATGAGACTCAATTTCAAATCTTGTTAGCTACAATAATTTTTGTTTTTTTAAACTAGGACTAGGAGTCAAATAAAAGAGGCTTTTTTTTTTCTTCCAAACCTACGACCATCTCACGCGAATTTTTTTTGTTTTATTTTTTTTATATATATTTTGGTTACTGTTTTTTTTCGAAGGGCGAGGGCCTAAAATTCTTTTTAGCCACGAGTCTAAATTTGGACAGGGACGCCCCTGCTTTCTTTATACCATTACCTCGTTCATTTCAAAATATAAGTTACTTATAAATCAATAAAATAGTTAAATCTAATTAATATATGACTAAATTTTCTAATTCACTCTTTAATTATTATAAATACCATAGTTGCAAAATAATTAAAAATGGTTCGATAGATATAAATTAATAGTAAGATGAGGGAAAAGTGTTAATAAATATTCTTTTGATATTTTGAATTAATTATATTACGAGATCAAAGGGACGAATGGAGTATTTTTTTAAATTTATTTTACATTTTGTCTTACATTCTTAATATTACTTCATCAAAGGGACTAAAACCGCATTTTAATACGGCTAGATTTTCTTATGTGCGTGACCCGATTTCCGAATATGTTGGCCGTAGACATAAAGAGCATTTACTAAAATGCCCTTCATATCTAACGATCATGAATAGCGTTTAGCAACACGTCATGACCCCCAATCATCGGAAGAATCAAATGCAATTACTACTACCTTTCATGTGAAAAAATTAACGTGTAAATAGAATGCTATCGCTGTTATAATATCCGTACGGTTGTATCCCGAGTGTCAAAACATTAACGACCGTATCTTATAATATGGATATCATGCTTTATCGAAGTAACTCATTTACTCACACTTTGCAAAGATTCACGAGAGCTAGGCATTCCTTATAAGAAGGCCTTTCAGATATTTACCCCTACTATTAGGATAAGCGATTCCCTGACGAGCAACATGAATCATACGCATGCTTCAGTATCACACCCAAGCACTACCGCATGATCGCCCCATGGCTAAGGGAAACCTCAATAGTGTCAAAGAATGACAATCCTCACTGTGATGCCATGAAGACTCCGGTCTCAGGATAATTACACAACCGCCACATAGTGCGACACTTAATAAAGTAAATGGGTCAGTCTAACGTATGCATTATCTAATATACGTCCACGTACAGTTCAAGTGTCCATACACTTTGATAGACGAGATCGATCCCTATTTTCATAAGATAAAAGACATCTACTACGTACTAGTCTAACCGTACTATTAATGTCTCATTTAATAATAAATACGACTAGAGACATTTAAGTATCATACCATTTGAAGTGAATCAGGATCCCATCAACTATAATCACTATTATGATTTCTCTATTACAGTTTGACACTATGGACGTTATCATATATACAATATTGGTTCGTTAAATGAACAAATATATAATAAAAGAAAGTCATTTATTATATGTATAAACATAAAGACGCAGTAGAAACGATCCGACCCGGTCGGATCCGTTCCAACCCGATTGGGCTTAGGGCACTACATCAATAGTGGCCCCCACTGTCTCTCACGGTGTGCAGACGCAGGACTTTACATTCTCCCCCGTGAGCGGGCTATTACTTTGCAGATGTGGGACTTTACATTCTCCTCCCCCCTCCCTTATAAGGGACTGGCATCTTCGCCAGGACTTGGCCACCTCATAGGACTTTACATTCTCCCCCTTATAAGGAACTGACGTCCTCGCCAGGACTTGTCCCAGTGGACTTGTCCCAGTTTCGTCCCTACCAGAGTGTGAGGAGTCTAGAGGTGGCCCCTACCGTCTCTCATGGTGTGGCACATAGGTCCGTCTGATGCTCGGCTCTGATACCATTCTGTAACACCCCCAGACCCCGGGCCTGGTAGCGCTAAATGAGTCATAAATGATCCGGTTAACTGCTTAGACTGTCGTCCTCGCTTTGGTCTAAAAGGGGTAAGACGTTTATATCTCACACTTATATGGGGTGAGCAGACTATTACTTTACAGATATGAGATTTTACATTATTGTTTAATACTTAACAAAGTACTTAAAGATGAAACAATCGAAAGAAATATACATGATATAGTAACTTTAATTAAGATTCCTATGATAATTGTTTCATAAACTTCATGCCCGTCCCTGGGCATAGGCCAACAGGGCTACGGCTTAAGGCCTTCGGAAAATGATCAAAATTTAAGGCCCAAATTTTCTTTTGGTCTAATAAAGTTATTAGTCTAAACATATGAAATATCTTTTAAACACCGTTTGTTTCTTTCAAAGGACCCTGTTTTGATTATTTAGCCTAGTACCTATAAATTCACAGGGACGGCCGGTAATCTTTCTAATTGCATTGGTAGGAGTATAATGGTAGTACATTGCTGTAGTATTGCTATTGTGTTTGTTTTTTTCAATGTTAATCGCAGCAAAACAAGGATATGGGGATTCTCACAGATCATCGTCATCCCATGTTAGAAAATCCCAAATCTCCTGCTAAAAAATCTCTCCACACAAAACGAAAAGTTCTTATTCAGAAGATGTAAACATGTCCCCGTCAATATGAACATAGCATGTGCACAATGAAAAACAAAAACAAAAAACAAAGGATCCTCATTAATTAATATATGTTCATGTGATCAAAGTACGTCTTGGAGGCTGTCAATTATTTTTTTTGTAAAATTCTATACTAATGAATTATGCTAATATGTAAAATTGTAATATAACTTCGTGGAGAACATATCAAAGCGGATTTGTAAAATTCCCAACATCTTTATAAGGTAGTTTGATCTTTTTAAAATAGTTTTTTCTTTCCTTTAAAACAATTACTAATTGTTAGAATTTATAAACAGCCCATTTATTAGCTTAAGGTTTCATAGTTACATCTTTTTTAATAGAGTTGTATTTGTGAGACATTATATTATTATTCATACCTTGAAAGTGTATATATGGGATACACGGTATATATACCATACAATAGAAGCTTCTAGAGCTATTTTATCTAGATACAAAATACAAACTATTTATCGTTACAACTATATCTATTATTCAAAAATTACAATATTTATCTATTTATCAACTATTACCACCCCTCAAGTTGGTCGAGGGACGAGACCTGACTTGGTACGTTGCTGTTAAAAAGTAGGACGTGGTAACGACTTAGTGAGACAATCTGCAAGCTAATCCTTGGCATTAACATGTGTAATACGCAGCAAACACCGTTGAACCTGATCACGATTAAAGTGATAGTAAATAGCGACATGCTTCATGCGAGAGTGGAAAACTGGATATGCCCAAAACTGAGTGGTACCAAGATTTTCGCAATATATAACCGGAGGTTGGGAGATGGGAAAACTAAGATCATGAAGAAGAAAAGTGACCCAATTTAGTTCGGCTGTTGCGGAGGCAACCAAACGATATTCTGGTTCAGTAGAGGACCGTGCAATGCTGGACTGTTTTGCTCCAGGATATAGCATTTACCAATGTAGAGAACATAACCACTAGTTGAAGAATAATCATCCTTATTACCACCCAAGTCTACCAAGTAGCGCAGGACACATTTGACATGGGCCCAATGAACATCAGTAGGACAATGCATACACTGTGATAATTTGTTGACCGCAACGGCTAAATCCGGACGAGTGAAATTGAGATACTGAAGACTGCAAAGAACCATACGATAATGAGAAGAATCAGTGAGCGGGGTGCCAGAGTGAACAACCATGGTCGTAATATTAGCAAGCAATGGAGTGGCCACTGCATTGGCCTGATGCATGTATAACTTGGTGAGGAGTTCAGTGGCATAAAGGTTCTGAGATAAAATGCAACCTGCGGAATTATGAATAACCTCAAAGCCCAAAAAATAAGATATAGTACCAAGGTCCTTGAGAACAAAACGATCACCGAGGACTTAATAAAGCGTTCAAGCATGGTAGAATCATTCCATGTAATAATTAGATCATCTTTATATGCCAAAACATACAAATGATACCACCATAATTATAAATGAATAAGGAGGTGTCTGCCTGCGCATTTATGAAATTACACGAGAGAAGGAAACCTTTTAATTCAACAGACCACGCCCAGGGAGCTTGCTTTAAACCATAAATGTCTTTGCGAAGATTGCAGACATGAGTGGAGAGGTAAAAACTAACAAAGCCAACAGGCTGAGCAAGATAAACATCTTTTTGAATGGGACCCTACATGAAAGCATTATTAATATCAAGCTGACATAAGGGCCACCCATGCGAAAGAGCAAGGGATAGGACAACCCAGACAATAGTAGGTTTAGCCACAGGGCTAAACGCCTCATAATAGTCAACACCTAGCCGTTGGACAAAGCCCTTTGCAACAAGGCGGGTCTTGTAGCGATCAATCGAACCATCTGCATTATATTTTAATCGAAATATCTATTTGGAACCACTGACGTTATAGGAAGGATCGTGTGAGACCAAATTCTAGGTATCATTACGCACCAAAGCGTCATATTCCTCTTGCATGGAATTTCTCCATTGAGGATGTTTAAGGGCTTGAGAGACACTACTGGGTTCAGTAGGAGTGGGAGAGAGGAGATAAGTGTGGAGGTTGAGTTTTTGAATGGGCTTGTAGATATTGTTTTGAGCCTGAGTACGCATAGGATGAGTAGGGGCAGAAGGAGGTAGGGGAGAAGGTGGGAAGGGAAGTGGACTTGGAGGGGGAGACAGTTCAGGAGCAGGGTGGGGGTTCGGATGAAAGAGAAGACGTGGTAGGTGAGGGAGTGAGAATCCAGTCGGTTGGAGGAAGAGAAGAGAGAGCAGGAGTGGGGGCAGGGGTTGCAAAAGGAAAAACGTTTTCAACCAACTTGACGTAGCGAGAGACATAGAGACGAGAGATAGATGCGTCATAGCAGTAGTAGGCATGTTGGTTTAACGCGTAACTGAGGAAAACACACGGAACGGGTTTGTAGCTTGTGATCAGTGTAAGGGCGTAACCAAGGATAAGAGAGACACCTGAAGACGCATAATTTATGGTAGTTCAGGTGCTCATTGAAAATACGTTCGTAAGGGGATTGCATGTTGAAGATGGGAGTAGGCATGCAATTAATAAGATAAACATCAGTGGAGAAGGCATAGGACCAGAAGGTAGAGGGGAGAGATGCATGAGAGAGAATATCAAGACCCGTCTCGACGATGTGCAAGTGTCGGCGTTCAGAGAAGCCATTATGTTCAGGCGTGTGTTGGGGTAAGGTAAAGAAATAGATGCCATTAGTGGTCAGATAATCATGAAGATAGATAAATTCACCACCATTGCCAGTTTGCAAGGTTTTAATTTCATGATTAAAATATTTTTCAACTATCGGGCAAAAACGAGTAGAAGTAGAAGCAACATCGGATTTTCTAGAAAGAGGATAAAACCAGATGTAACGCGTATAATGATCAACAAAGATAACATGATGTTTAAAACCATCAATAGAAAGAACAAAGGAAGTCCAAACATGACTAAAAATAATTTCCAGGGGATGGGAAGAAGATAAAGTCGAAGAGCCAAATATCAATTTGTGGCTTTTATTTTCTAAACACGAGGAACAATGTGTAAAAGAAGAAGAAACAGAATCCAAGAATAAGTACTAATAGTAAACTGTAAAATAGAAATAGCAGGATGACCTAAGCGATGATGCCACTTGGGAGGTGGATTTATTGGATGCAAAATCAAGCAAATGTGGTGAAGGCCATTCGTATAGGCCATTTTTAACCGCACCACAGAGCAAGATGTGATTCGTCTGAAGGTCCTTCACAAGAAATTTAGAAGGTAAGAATTCAATGGATAAATTGTTAGACCTGCACAATTGAGATACATAAAGTAAATTACGGGACATAGTAGGAACACATAAAACATATGTAAATTGACAGACTTGGAGAAAGTAAGAGGGAGAGAAGTGGAACCAGTATGACTGATGGGAAGCCCCATATCATCTACTACCATAATGTCATCACCATTGTACGGATGATGAAGAGACAAATTATGGAGGTCCGTGGTAACGTGATGGGTGGCACCACTATCGAGCCACGGAGTAATGGAGCCGGAGGGAGGAGCCAAGATGGGTACGGTGAGGTGAGCTTGGGGTCGAGTAGGGCGGGGGCTGGTTGGGGGAAACTGCTGGACCTGGTAAGATGAACAAAAACGGGATTAATGGCCCTGTTCCCTGCACAATTGGCACCGGCCAAGGTAAGGTTGTCGCGGCCGATAATTTAGGTCAGCCGGGGAGGGTGGCCATGGGTTAGGAGTGGGGGAGGTCCTGTTTATTGCGGAAAGGGGTGGAATTTCGCTGTTGGTGTGGTGCTTCTCTCCATGGGGGATAATTTGGTCTGGGTAGTAAACCGGCTGATGGACGATACGCCGGATGGGTGTGGTAGGGCCAAAAGGCGATGGGTGTGCAGTGGCGGCGATGGACTGAACGGAGTAGTTGAGCAATTTTTCGTGCAATTCTGAAAACGAAATCGCGGAATCGCGAGCTTGAATTGCAAGGGTTAAATCCTAATAATCATCACCGAAACTCTTAAGAATTAAATCCATTAAATCATCGGGATCCATAGGCGCTCCCAGTGAAGCCATTTCGTCGGCACAGCTCTTGACTTCAAACAGGTATTCAGGTAGGGACTGGGAAGCCTTTCTCATGGCTTTTAAGTTTTGCTTTATCAATTTAATCTTGCCTCTTGATGGCTTGGCGTAAGAATCATGGAGGATTATCCAGGCCTGCTTCGATGTTTTGGCACCACGGATGAATTGAAGAACTGTGGGTGAAAGGGAAGAAATATAAGATTGAGAATCATATTATCTTGGCCTTTCCAGAGGGCATGTTTAGGGTTAGGAGCATAAGTAGCCTCTGTAACACCCCAAAATATTGGGTTGTTATTGAGACATATCTTATACTATTATTTTGGTTATACTATTATAAGGACTAGCACTGAATATTATAATGTGCAAATGTATATAAATAAATGAAAACTTATTATATTTTTTAATTATTATTTTATGTCCAAATAAATGCAAATATAACTCTTTAGATATATATATATATATATATATATATATATATATATATATATATATATATATATATATATATATATATATATATATATATATATATATATATATATATATATATATATATACATTTTTTTTTTCAAACTATGGCATTGCACATAGCTGGGAAAGGGGGTAATGCTTTGAACAACTTCCGTACGTTGGGGATTCAGATATTTTTTTCGGAAATATTATTTAAACAAACTATCTATAAATTAGGTGATAAGATATAGGTTGTTGTAACTAAAATTTTAAATTGCATCTTATTTTTTTTGTTCTCACTAGTAAAGAGTTTTAACACTATAAATAGGAGAGGAGTATGAGTCTCAAATCACTAATTCAGAAGGAAGGAATTAAAAACGGAGTTTTACGATAGTTGATATCAAATGCGTAGCACTGTGGGTTCTTTTTTCTTTTTTTCCCTCTCGATGTCCTATTATTTTATTGTACTTCATAATTCTACTTGACATTAGCCTAAGGCAACGTGTCAATCCTCAAAATTCTAAGCATTATATACATTTGTACATATTTTTGTACCAAGCCTAGTTTTTTTGTCAATGCTGGGGAAGGTAACAGTAATTTCTCCACTTGTCAATATTATAGTAATATATATGTTGAAAACGAAAGCTGTGTAAATTGATTTGTTGATGATGCTAGTTTTTTTGTATTTGTCTTGATGCTTCACGCATACATATATATATATGTATGTATGTATGTATGTATGTATGTATGTATATACACGTCACAAAAAAAGTTTGATGCACACGCATCATTTTGAACAGATAATCTTATACAATTTTGGTCAATTTGATTTGATTTTATTTTGCTTTTCACTATGTCTTTTTGCTATTTAATACATATATTTTGTTTTTCTCCTTATTATTTTCCTACGTGCCTATCCCTCAAGTTTAAAGTTTTAATTTTTTCTGCATCTTTCCTCAAAAACAAAAAAAAGGTTTTGTCTGCATCTACGAATATGTTTAACAGTTAGTTTTGTTTCATATAAATATAGATTTGTCATTTTTGTTTCATATGCTTTTGTTTAACCTATTTCTAATAAAAATACATATATATTAAGTTCACAGTTAAAGGTAATAGTACGGTTCAATTTGTCAATATTATGTTACGTAAGCCCAACGTCTGAATATTAAAGGACTAATGTGTTATGATACGATTTTGATCAATTATCTTTAACAGTATGAATGTTACGTTTGGAGAAGAAAAAGAAGAGAACACTAAGTTATACTCTTAATGCATGTTTATTATTTTGATCAAATATTTTTATGCAAGTTTGGTCAATTCAATGTGAGTTTTATTTTGAAAGCAAAAGTGTATACATTGACGATCCATTTTCTTTTTACATAGTTTTATCTATCTTATATATAAAAATTGGTTCTCATTTCCATAATAGTAAATCATGATGTTGTTTTAACCAATCCGTGTTTTTATAATACTTCGTTAATATAGATATTTTGGTCATATGTTTTCTAATTTAGGCTCTTAATTTTCAAACATTACTAGTTCATCCTTAGATTTCTTATAAGCTGACAATTATATAATTATCCGAAATATATTCCAGGGAGGATGTGAATTTTAATAGGTACCTTGTTTAAATTTTGCGATAAGTTTCTTATATATATATATACACATACATATATGATATGTAATACTAACTTCCATTTGAATAATAAATATCATGACGGTCTTATAAAGTTTGGTTTTGACATACGCCGGTCATCTTAAAATTAATGAAAAAGTCGCCATGATAATCAATTCTTGTTCTTGCTTGAATAGCATTGCGTGTGCAGTGCAAAACTCTTAGCGACTAGATGAGTTGGGGTTATTGCACCGCAGAACGTCTAGTCACCGGTCTCGGGGCCTCTTGACCTTGGCTCATCGACAGTCCTAGGGTGATGATACCAAAAGTTTTCCCCAATGTTCCATGTGCATGGCCGGGAAAGCAAGGGCCGACGGCTATGTCATGGTTCAGAGGGCAGTGGGGTTGGCTGGAGCCTTTTGGGAGGTTCACTATGTGATAGTCTGAATCCTTTCCCTGACAATCGGCCGGAATCGTCAGGCAATAGCTTGCTTGCTTGTGAAGTGCGGTAGAGAAACATGCTGGAGTTGGCTGGTAATGACTCGTCGACTAAGCCAAGTCGGTGTCAAGCGAATTAATAGACTTGAATTCGATAAATTACTTGACATTTATATCCTTTGCAAATTATCATGTAATTTTTGTAGTATTATTAACTACTATTATATGCATGGTAAGGGAAAGCCTTCTATTGTAACATTTTAACGGTTTTGTAACTATTATTTTTGTATATAAAGATTCACGGACACACACTGGAACTCACTGGCTATTTTTTGTTAGAATAATCCTTATGTGATTCAATCACATTACCTCAGGATCGATTATGCTAAATTATTGAGAATCTAGAGAACGATATTAATCTACAAACATACCTGAATCCATAGCAGCGGAAGACTCTGTAGATGTTGTGGGATCGATCTTCCGGATCTATACACCTCCCGTTTCTTGTCGAAGAACCCTTGTGTTCTCTCGTATTTTTCTCTTGCGATAATGGGGGTCAAAAGAGAGTGGGAAAAAGTGTATGACCCAGGGACCATAACCCACCCTTATATAGTAAAATATTTATTAGGTCTTTCCGATTTTACCCATCATAAAATTAGAAATTACCTCCGAGTTTCTACACATTAAAGGTCCACACCCTAGCGATACGTTACAGTCCAATAATTATAACCGTAGTAGATCACTTTAAAACGGACTAACATTTATTGACAGTCTACGACATAACGATTATTTCACATATAAGCCCAATGTTGGATATATGATCCAACAATCTCCCACTTGGGCTATATGTGTAACTTTATAATTGTATGTCATAAGATAACCGAATGAGCGCTCAACTTGGCTGTCATTACAAAACGTATCAAATAACAATCCCGTCCATCAAAGTCACCAACATAGGACCAAAGCGGCCTTCGTCACATCTATCGTAACGGGACCCATCAATGATCACGTATGCTAATAAAGTTGAATGACATGGATCATGATGTGGATGCGTAGCATGGAAATAACACGAAATGTGATCTTAACATGTAAATTTCCAACTGGTCCAACTTAAACTTTAGTGAGATCAACCAAATTCCGAGATCAAAGTGTGAATATATAAAAGTAACTTTAATTTCTGCAGAAATTACCGGAACCTAACTTTAACCATTACTTTAACCTTAAACTGAAATAACTGAAAATGTGTCTATATAAAAAAAAACAAAACAAAAAAAAAACATAGTCAATCACAAACTCCCACAAAACCTAAACATCCTTAAATGACATGACACCCATATGAGCAGTATGCTCAATAAATGTTTTGGGTGGTAGTCCTTTAGTAAGAGGATCCGCAAGCATGGAGTTTGTTCTGATATGTTCAACAGACACCTGTCCACTTTGAACTCTTTCTTTGACAACTAGGAACTTGATATCTATATGTTTTGATTTTGTCGAGCTCATGTTGTTATTAGAATATTGCACAGCTGCATCATTGTCACAATATATCTTGAGTGGTCTTTCAATACTATCCACTATCCGCAGCCCCGTGACAAAATTGCGAAGCCATAATGCATGATTGGATGCCTCATAACACGCTATGTATTCTGCCGCCATGGTAGAAGGTGCTACAATATCCTGCTTAGCACTTCTCCACGAGATGGCACCTCCAGCCAACATAAATACATAGCCTGATGTTGATCTAAAAGTGTCTCGGCATCCAGCATAATCGGAGTCAGTATAACCAATGATCTCAAGCTGGTCAGACCTCCGATACGTGAGCATGTAATCCTTAGTCTTTTGCATGTACCTGATGATCCATGTCATTCAACTTTATTAGCATACGTGATCATTGATGGGTCCCGTTACGATAGATGTGACGAAGGCCGCTTTGGTCCTATGTTGGTGACTTTGATGGACGGGATTGTTATTTGATACGTTTTGTAATGACAGCCAAGTTGAGCGCTCATTCGGTTATCTTATGACATACAATTATAAAGTTACACATATAGCCCAAGTGGGAGATTGTTGGATCATATATCCAACATTGGGCTTATATGTGAAATAATCGTTATGTCGTAGACTGTCAATAAATGTTAGTCCGTTTTAAAGTGATCTACTACGGTTATAATTATTGGACTGTAACGTATCGCTAGGGTGTGGACCTTTAATGTGTAGAAACTCGGAGGTAATTTCTAATTTTATGATGGGTAAAATCGGAAAGACCTAATAAATATTTTACTATATAAGGGTGGGTTATGGTCCCTGGGTCATACACTTTTTCCCACTCTCTTTTGACCCCCATTATCGCAAGAGAAAAATACAGAGAACACAAAGGGTTCTTCTGACAAGAAACGGGAGGTGTATAGATCTGGAAGATCGATCCCACAACATCTACAGAGTCTTCCGCTGCTATGGATTCAGGTATGTTTGTAGATTAATATCGTTCTCTAGATTCTCAATAATTTAGCATAATCGATCCTGAGGTAATGTGATTGAATCACATAAGGATTATTCTAACAAAAAATAGCCAGTGAGTTCCAGTGTGTGTCCGTGAATCTTTATATACAAAAATAATAGTTACAAAACCGTTAAAATGTTACAATAGAAGGCTTTCCCTTACCATGCATATAATAGTAGTTAATAATACTACAAAAATTACATGATAATTTGCAAAGGATATAAATGTCAAGTAATTTATCGAATTCAAGTCTATTAATTCGCTTGACACCGACTTGGCTTAGTCGACGAGTCATTACCAGCCAACTCCAGCATGTTTCTCTACCGCACTTCACAAGCAAGCAAGCTATTGCCTGACGATTCCGGCCGATTGTCAGGGAAAGGATTCAGACTATCACATAGTGAACCTCCCAAAAGGCTCCAGCCAACCCCACTGCCCTCTGAACCATGACATAGCCGTCGGCCCTTGCTTTCCCGGCCATGCACATGGAACATTGGGGAAAACTTTTGGTATCATCACCCTAGGACTGTCGATGAGCCAAGGTCAAGAGGCCACCGACACCGCTCCATCTGCGGCCCCTCTTAACACCGCGGCTATAGAGGGTGGTGCCGCTGCTTCAAAGGTGGGTAAACCTGCTGTTGCTCCAAAGGCGAAGAGGAAAAGGTCTGCCGGAAGAAAGGATACCGGCCTAGATGATGAGGATGAAGGCCTGATTGACGCAGGTGTTGAGTCTTCGCCAAAGAGATCTAAGGCTGATGGCGGCCAGAGTTCTGGTGGTGTCGCTTTTGAACCTTCCGAAACCGTAGAGGATGTTCAGTCCCTCCAGGTCGTTGATCCGCTTACTGTCTCTATTCATCTGACCGAGAGCCCTATGAAAAGGGGCACCGACGGAGGTGAGCCTGTTATCGCTAAACCGGTGTAGAAGGATGCCGGCAAGAGGAAAGTCCCTGTGGGGTATAAGGGGAAACCAGCCTTGTGGTTGGACCATGATTTCCTGAAGCAGCCTCTTTCCTTAAAATTGGCTGAGGATCTGTCTGCCTCCATTTCCGATGTGGTTCCCCTGCAAAATCTGAAGTTTAAGTTGCCCGATGCCCCCAGTTGATGGTCGGTCATGGCATCGTCAATCGGATAGCTCAAGCCGACGTGGTGGCATCGACAGCTTCTATAGGGCCTTTCTCTTGCCAGCAGCTCTTGCTCGAGGCGCTCGGCCTTTACGGAACTACGACCAGTGCGGTAATGTACATTTCTCTTTTTTGAGTTTTCTATTTTGTTGTTTTTTGGCTCTAAATCCTTTTCTTTTCAGATCGTCACAAAGCTGAAGCAAGTCGAGTGGGCTAGCAATGAAGAGGCGAAATAGATGGCTAGCCAGCTTGCCGAGACGCGAGAGAAATTGGCCGCTGAAGCGAGTCGGGCCAACACGGTTGAGCAGAGGGAGAAGACACTTGTGGCCGAGGTTTGTCGGCTTCATTCCAAGAACCAGACCCTTTCTAAAAAGGTCCAGTCGGCTGTGGATCTCCAGAAATCTGCCGAGTCGGAGAGGGAAAAGGCTCCTGCTAAGGTGACCGAGGCCCATGAGCTCGTTGACAGATTGAAGAGCGAGCTGAGTGAATCAGGGGTTCTATCATGAATTGAGGTGCCTTAAGGCATTCTTCAAGGATGCCCCGGACCTTGAGACCTTGCAGGACTGGTTGACGACGGATTAGGACGACCCTGAGTTAAGAGTGTTCCATTCTGATCTCCCTTATACCGCCGTTCAACTTGAGGATTTTCGGGCCAAATGTTTAAAGAGGGGTAAGCCGCTTTGGGATCCTCCTCCAGTTAGCGAGAAGAACCTCCATGCCATGATGCTAGAGATGGAGAGGGAAGCTCTTGAGCTTGCTGCGAATGAGGCAGAGGCCGCTACTGCTGCTGTGGGGGTTGTCGTCGCTAGTGTCGGCGAGGATAAGAGTCCTGAGCAAGAGTGTGATCAATTCATAAATTTGATTGGGCCTCATACCGAAACTCCTCCTTCGGGCAGACGGGATTGACTTGTTGCTCTTTGGTTTTCGTTGTAATTTTGTACTTTTTGGCTTCGGCCTTTCGATTGCCAATTCCCATTTTTGCAAGAACTTGACATTGTTGGATGGCCGTTGCTTGTCTTTTTAATTTACTTCGTATTTTGCTGAAGTTCCTTTATTTCGTTAAAGCATATATATGTGCGGCCCCCTTGTTTTGAGTGAGGTCGCGTTCGAGCGAGGTCGAAACAACGAACAAGTAATTTGCTTTGTTATACCTGATCGTTCTATCTTCGCGAGATGTTGAAGCAGCTTTTTATCGAAAAAATCTGATATGCCCCCTCTGTTTTGGTGAGATCGAGGTCGCTTACAGTGTTGAGCTCGCTAAAACAACCGATTTATAAAAATTAGGCTTGATGTCGGGTCTTGTGTCTGAATAAAGAAAAATTCCAATGTGCGGCCCCCTTGTTTCAAGCAAGATTGAGGGCAAACTTGGTCGAAATAAGTGTTGAATTTGGGTTATTCCCGAAACGTTTGAAAATTTGCATCTGTGGCCCCTTTGTTTTGAGCAAAGTTGCGTACGAGGTTGAAACAAAAACAAGTAATTTGCTTTGTTATAGCTGGTCGCCGACCAGTTAGCCAGCCTGTTTGGATCAAAAAATCCGATGCGCCCCCTGTTGTGTGTGTGTCCGACTATTCATTGAAGCGGATACACACAGAGCAGTCCTAAGATTCTCCTGGTTTGAAGTTTGACGGTTTTCAGTCCTTCGGGCACGTCTTGACATAAATATGTGATATTTGGCCAGCTTTTATTATCCGTCCCTTCCTGATGCTTCGGAGGCCGTGCTCATAATGGAGACGGTTCTGGCGACTGTTCCCGCATTAATGTGCTCAAATTTTGGAAGCTGAACAAGATTTAAATCTTGGTCGTCCGATTAAGTTTGTTTCCACCGTCGGATAATTTATTTTGTGCTATAAAAGGAAGGGAGTTTCGCTCTTTCTTATAACATCTTTTCCAGTCTTTGCTTTACTATTGCAATGGCTAATTTTGGTGATTCTCCCTTCTTTCAAACAGCCTCTCCTTAGCTATTGCTAATTTTTTCTCCATCTTTAATGAGCTTCCTTTGTTGTTTGAGAAATTTGAACCTTCGCAAGATTAGTTTTGCTCTACGTAATCGTGTCGCTCAGATGGGGTGGTCTGGCTTTCTGAAGGCACCTCGGGGGTATACAACGCCACTATGGTGCGGGAATTATATTCCGCGTTGGTTTTGACTGATGTTGCCCCCACCGTGGTTCCCCTCCGGAGGGCTTATGTTGCCCTATTCCCTGAGGTTATCAATGAGTTCTTCAGTTTGCCTGCCCCTCCTTCCTACGAACATTACGAGATGGTTTAGGGTCTTGGTGATGGGTTAAGGAGACGTATCTTGGGGCCGCCGCTCGTAGGCGCTTGATTCCTGGTGATTGGGATCCGTTGCCAGAGGGCCATGCTTCTGAGATGTCTCAATCTAACCGGAAGTGGAAAAGATTTATCAATTCCCGGTGTTTTTCCCTCGTTCGATTCCGAGGAGATTTTAGAAGCCGAGTCACATCTTATTTACGTGATCCTGGTGGGCGGGGAGGGAGTCAACATCAATTGGGGGCGGTCGATTTATCGTGAGGTAATTACATTTACTGCCCAGACAGACCTACATGGGCCTATCCATTTTCCTAGGTTTATTTCCCACTTGTGCGTCAGTGCTCTCGGGATGCCTGTATCTCATGATGATGTTTTGGTGCCGCCCCGCACGAACGTCGAGCTCGAACGTGTCGATTCGGACTCGTCGACAGATTATGACGCTGATTGGGCTTAGATTTCAATTTCGTCATATCTTGTAAATAATCGGCCTGAATGGTCTTATTTTGTGTAATAAAACTTTCTTTTCTGCAATGTGTTTGTATCACTTTATGCTTTGGGCTCGAATCGTTGGTTGTGACCCCTTTTTACTTGAGCGAGGAGAGAGTGCCTTCGCTGGAGTCGGCAATTGTGATCGGACCTGGTGGAGTCAATTCGGTTTCCCGGAGGTCGCGAAGCCTCCTGACTCTCCGCCTAACCGACGTATTGATGATTTCTCTTTTCAAATCGTCAGCTTTGTTAATGCGGGGGTTGGCATCCGAATTCAAACGTGCGTGACTCCTCAGCTTCCCGCCCTTTGACTTCCTGAGTCTATAAAAGGAGGCTTTCTCCTTCTTCCTCATTTTCAATTTTATCAAACTTTCTGCATTATCTTCCCATTATGTCTTCGTCTGAGTATTCTAGCTGTTGGGAGGATTTTGCATCATTAAACAAAAGAAAATTTATAAACCCTAACTACCATGCAAAACTAACTCCTAACCGACCAAATATCGGGTAGTTGATAGCATAGTAGGGTAAGTACAGGGTCGATCCACAGGGAATTGGGATGTTGAATCTAATTTCACTAATTCCTTTCGATTGTTACTTAGGAAAACGAATAAACGAAAGAACAAATAAATCAACTACAATAAATCTAACCTATAACAAATAATAAAAACATAAACTAAAGATACATGGGATCAAACAGTGCACAAACCAAGTGATGTCAATCCTAGTTCATCTCATGAGTTTAATTCAAATTGTGGTTTCACCTTGTCGCGAGACACAAATCCCTAATCTCTTAGTGAACCTATATTCTCAAGCTATGGAATCCTACTCTCGTAGTGAATTCAATTATCTATCTCTCGTCTTTCGAATGTTGAGATCAATATTCCATACAAAACGAAGGTGTAGATTCAAGTTAACTCTCGTATTTTAGAATCTATCAACCTAGATAATTAATCCATTAATTTGTCACATAATTAACGATTAAAGATCCTATCTTTCTATGGTGATCTAGCTTACGCAACTTCCGTATGTTGTAAACGTATCAATAGCAAACTGATCTCTCGATCCAATTCACATAATAGCATCATAATCATAGAACGATACAACATAAATTAAAGATCATGAAAATAAACAAGGACTGAATTAATTGAAAAAAAAAAAATCAAACTCACATAGTTGGTACAATTGTTGAATCCATGAATCGAAAAACGGAAGAAAACTACATCTAATCTAACCCCGGATCACCCGAGCACAAGGCTCGGGTGACCGGCCTTGAAAAGCCAAGTTGCGGCTGCTGTTGTAGTAAATTGCGGCTGTATGAATAAATTGTAATAATATGAAAATAGGGTTTGAATACATGCATATATTTATAGGGAATAAAGAGAGGCGGCTGTATGCTAATGTCGGCTGTATCAATGTATTTAGGAAATTGCATGCGGCTGATAATCCTAATTTAGGTAGGAGATTTCTAAAATTCATATCTTGAGTTGTAGACCTCCAAAAATTATGATCCGAACGTCATAATTAAGCCCTCGGAAAACTCTACAACTTTCATTAAGGACTCTTCTTCGAAAATGCATTTTTGACTAGCCCGTCGTATTACGAGTATTTTTCGGGATTTTCCACTACCACAATATCATTATCCAAACTTGTAACGCTCATATCTCGGGCCTCGTAAGTCGGAATGAAGTGATTCAAAATCCTGTAGAATCCTCTCTTCAAACACTACAACTCTTCTCTTGAGGTCGAGAGTCAAATCAGTGTATATCATATCAAGAACTGCATCGGAAGTTCGGCTGCTTGAATGCTTCATTCCAAGCTTTATCTCCATCTTTATCCTCTTCCAAGTCAAAAACATGTATCTACATTGCATCCAAACACCACAAAAACGTAACAATATCCAAAACCATATAAAACAATCAAATAATCGTATAAATTGATACGTTTTCATATTTAACTCTTTAAATCACCATTCACTCAATATTTCACTATAAACCTCGAATTCTATGAAAATCATACGTATATGGGGGAAATTGAGGTGAAATATATCCTTAAAAACACTACAATTTGACCCTTAACACTAGCCAAGGCTCTAATGCCTTTGATCCTGTTCCAGGAGATGAACCCTCCATCTGCTTCCGTCTTACTGCTTCCCAAGTAGCCATGGACAACTTCACGACATACTTTCGTGATCATGCCCATATGGTGGAGAGGGGGTTGAACCTGGGACGTGTTAGGCCATTTCACCGGGCTGCTATCCTCACCGATGGCTGGGGAAACTTTGTGACCCCTCTGGTTGGGGAGTATAACTTAACTTTAGCGCGTGATTTCTACACTGTTTTATCAGAGAATGGCCACATTGACCGCACCACCACCGTCACCGTTCGTGGAGTGGCGGTGAATTTCACTCCGGCCGCTATCAATGATTTTTACGGCCTTTCCCATCCTACTGAGGATTACGACTCCACCTGGGACCTTGAGGATGGGATCAACTATTATGCGATCCTCTCTGATGCTTTCCTGTTTCTGTTGCGCAATGAGTGGGTGGGTGGTATGGAAGTCAAAGCCCACATGCTCAGTTGGGCAGAGAGGGAATGGAAGCGCTTCCTGAACACTTGGGTTTTCTATATGCCCAATCTTGACGAAGTCACTGACGGTGAGGCGTTCGTCCTCTATGCCCTTTCTGTGCCAGAGGTGACCATTAACTAGGGTCGCCTGATCAACTTCGAGGCAATCAAGTTCTCTAGCCAGAGGAGTGACACCTTACCTCTGCCATTTTCTTGGATGATCTCCAACATGTGCATTCGAAGTCGAGGGATGCCGGTGTGTCCGACCACGGACGTATATTATACTCATCCAGAGGTGGACGCGTGAGGAGAGGAGCTCTTTTTTTTGGCTCATTTGTAAAAGTTTCTCCTATTCTATATTGAATCGAATCTCTTGTTTTTATTCTCTCGATTTTGTTTTCACACTTTATTTTGCGAGTTTTTTGTTTTTCTGGTGACTTCGTAAACGTGTCCGCAGACCGCAGAGTTTCTTTGCCCCCCTTCTGTGTCGGACAAGCTTTGCTTGTCGGAAACAAAAATCGTTTGTGTCCGGAGGGGGTTTCTTTGAAAAACATTTCGTTGACAACAATCAAAAAGGGCTCAGCGCCTTCATATAAAAATTGTTTCCAAAAACAAGTTGAGGTCATTGACCTTACATGTAGTATCTTTTCAAATTTTCGGCATGCCAGGGCCTGTTGAAATCGCGACCTCTTTGTCTTTTAGAATGTAGGTCCCTTTCTTGATTATCCTCGATACTTGCCAAGGGCCCTCCCAGTTCTCGGCCAACTTTCCTTTGTCGGTCTTCTGGCCTGTCGCTTGTCTTTTGCGAAGGACGAAGTCGCCGACCGCGAAGGAATGATCTCGGATGCGTTGGTCATGGTACCTTTTTGCGGCTTGCTTGTAATTGACCAACTGAGCACGGGCCTTCAGGCGTTTTTCCTTGGCCAGATCCAGCTCGATTTTCCGATTAATCACGTTGGCGTTCTCGTCGAAGTGGGAGACCCTGATACTTGGTAGTGCCATTTCCACTGGTGCCATTGCTTCTGACCCGAATGTCGATGCGAACAGGGTCTTCCCTATCGTCACCTTTCTGGTTTTCCTAAGTGCCCAGAGGGCCTCTAGCAGGTAGTCTACCCATTTGCCAGACTTTTTGTCCAAGCTCTTCTTTAATATTTTTAACACTTGCTCATTCGCGTTCTCCGCCTGACCATTTCCTTGAAGGTAGCATACCGAAGACTGCCAGTGTTTGACATTATTCTCTTTACAAAACTCATCAAACTCATCCTTGAACTGTGGTCCGTGATCTGATACAATAGCTCGCGGCACCTCAAACCGAGTCCAAACCTGGTCGAGTAAAAAGTATATTATATCTTTGGCGCAGATTTTCACGAGCGCTTTTGCCTCGATCCATTTTGTGAAATAGTGCACGGCCACAACCACGTACTTGCACTTCGACCGACCTTTTTTCAGTGGGCCGATGAGGTCGATTGCCCACATGTCGACAGGCCATACGGCGACAACAATGCTCTGTTCTACTGAGGGTAGCCTAGGTATGTTGGCGAAGCGTAAGAAGCTATCATATCTCATTTAAGCAGGGCCAACCTCTTTTTGGGATTCCATACTTTGGGACTTTATGTTCATAATGATGTTATGCTTGCCTTTGGTACTCCAGAAAAACAAATCTTGATAGAACCCATATTTGATCAATGGATACAATCAGCTCATGATTTTTGAACAAATACTTATACATATTTCTACGTTGATAAACAGCGCTGCCTCTTTTTCTGAAGAACTCATTGGCAATGATGCGGTTGGCGAGCCCCAACATGAGAAAACGACTTACGTAGTAAGATGGAAACGCTTGGTATGATTAAATGTAATGTCGATGCGGCTCGAAAGATAACATCCGTCGTGGGTGGAATCTTTAGAGATACCACCGGCACTATTCTTCATTCCTTTTCTTTATACTTTTAAAGTGGGCCTCAGTTGAATTTGGTGAAGCTCTCGCAATTTAGCGATGGATTCCTGTAGATTATCCAGGACCAACAACTAGACGACGAATTCTTGCGTGGTCCATGAAAATCAAAGGTCCGCTTCCCGAAAGCTTGGGCTATTGAATATAAGCCTCGAGATCATAGTCAATACATTGCGAAGTGGTTCGGTACGCACATTAGAGGAGAAAGATTTGAATTCATTGGTGGAAAAAAGGAAAGACCGTTTCATCGATTCTTCAAGTCCTATAGTAATTTCAAGAGAAGGAGGTAGGCCAAGAGGAACGATCGACACAGCTGGCGTGCCCCGCTCGTCACCGGCATCTCCACATGAACCAGATCAAGCAAGCCTGAGCATCTTCTTCACCAGCGCTCTCCATCTATGATAAATCTTCGTACCTTTTTCTTTCGAAGAGAGGAAAGCACAATTGATTCACTATGGTACCAGCGTGAACCTCTTATAGCTTAGCAACTTAAGTTGCATTAGTGAAAACGTAGGGTACGTGGCTGCGTTATCACATCATTTCATTTTGTGGTGCACAGGTACGCGCGGGCACAAGACTTTAATGTCTCCTATGTCTGCACTCGGATGGTATGCTTTTATAGGCTAAGGTTTTCTACCGGTTTTAAAGCCGCGTCACGGGGTATCATGTCGAAAAGACATAGTCGAAGAGGCTGCGCCTTACGAAAGGGAAAAAAAGTACCTAATATCATAGTGAACCTCTCCTTGTGATCGGGATGAGATAGATGCCTCCCAGCCGGGGACGGATCAAATCGGAGTTTTCTTAGGTAGCCTCCGACCTACAGTTATCCTTAAACTTCCGTGCTGGGTAGAGAAGAAGCGAACAAAGGTATGCTCGCTTGCTGTCTTGTTCTCTGTCGCGAACTGGGATCGCTTGCCAGCTAGATCAGATTGGAGCAAGATGAAAATAGAAATTATTACCAAAATTAGGGGACAAGGGGCGGAACGACCTCTCGACCTTGTTGATTGAGAATCGTATCTGTGTCTATGGTTGTTTTACCGGTCTGTCTGTCCCCAATAATTAATTCTCGCTGGCCCCGATAAATTGGGCCCTAAGAGAGTCCGCCCTCTCTCAGGCCATCAATCTTCTTGTTGGAAATATTTTAAGTTTTAGTGATGAGTGCCAGACTAGCTATTATAGAGCAAAGGAAAAAGGGTGTCTAGATTAAATGTATAGGCTTATTAGAGTTTGATCTTTGTATTGGTTTGATCAAACAAGCAATGTAAAAGGTCAGCTGACTTTCATCAGTAGACTTGTCTAGGTCAGTAAGGTACCTGAGTCAGTAGACTAGTTTAAGAACCTGCTGAAGACTGAAGGCTGAGGACTCAAACTCAGTTATTGAAGGCTAATGGATCAAACTTAGCATTTAAAGTCAAGGATATGGAATCAGAATTTAGGAAAGTCTGTGATGACCTAAACTGATTACATATACCTTGTGTACAAGGTCTAAGTTCCATAAGTTAAGTGGTTATTGGAACTTAGTTATGTTCAAATTGGTGTAATCTAACTTCACAATTAAAAGTTAGATAAAAGACAGTCAGCTGAAGTGTTTTATAAACACAGCAAACTTCAGACAGCTGATTGATAAGCATTTCAACAGATTTACATACACAAAAACCTGCTGAATGCATATTTCGATTTAATCAAAGGTTACATTGGAAGATTACGAGGAAAAGGACAGATAACAACTCTTGATTTTGTCAACAAATCAATGGTCAAGATTAAAAGAACGTTGGAAAGAAACATAGGTTTATCTAATGGGTACAAGTCAAAGGGTGGACAGTCTGAAAACTGTCAAAAAGTAAACTGACAGTGTCAGTACTATGTACATGGACAGAATGCAAGTGAAGATGGGGACAAATCTGAAATGGCTATGTTTTGAATTTCAAACATAAGTCACAAGGATTCTCACCTATAAATAGAAGACCCCTGATACAAAAATGAGGGATGAATTTTGAAGAAAAACAACAATCAATCTTGAGCTATCAGATTCTTATAAAGAAATCACCCTCCTGACGTTATTGAACTTAAAGCTATTGATCTAGTAAATTCTTCAAGTGTAACCTGCTATCAAGCTACATCAAGTTTTCACACTTGAAGACATCAAGTTGCTGATCATTTCATCCTGATCAAGCTGCTGAAAGCTGAATCACTTACTTGATTCAAACTTTCTTTTACAAGAAACCTACTGAAGACAGTGCAGCATCTTTGGGTGTCAAGGACTGTTGTTTGTGGTGGAGCTGGTGAGGAGGCAATCCTACCCTTCAAGGACCAGTGGGATACTTTGGAGCAGCAATCCTACCTATTTCAAGTGTTCAGTTTGTGAAGCCATAGTTATTGGTGAAGGACAGACAACTTAGGGATTTTTGTAACTGCAACCTCAGAGATCTCTAGTGAATTACCTCCAACATCACAGGAGAAGAGTGGACTGACAGGATTACACCACCTGGAACCACTATAAAAATTGCCTATTTACTTTCTGCACTTAATCTCTGCATTTAGTATATTAAGCACATCAACATACTCAAACTAGCAACTGAATCACACACTTACACTACTGAGTATCTAATACTTGGTATCATATTTTGACAACAAGTAATAAGGCTTAACTTGAATATATTCTGCTGCAACAAATTCAGTAAAATCAACAATCGACGGACTACTAAGTTTGTCGGCGGACTGCGAGTGGTCGGCGGACTGCGAGCGTCAACAAAGCTACTTCGAACTTGCTTTGAGTTTGTTAACTCCAAAAAGTTTTAAGTGTTAAGTTTATTCACCCCCCCTCTAAACTTAACCAAAGCCTTTTCAAGGGACCAACAATTGGTATCGGAGCAATGCTTCTGTTCTGAAGTAATCCTACTTGTTGTGCTTGATAAAATACTTTGAAAACTTTTCAAGTTTCTAATTTTCAAAGCTTTGCATCATGGATAACAACCAGTATGCTAGAACAGTGTTGATGTGTTCTTTAGATCGTTTTGATGAGTATAAACGTCGTATGCAGTCTAGCTGCAACACATGATTAGATGATGGATGTGCTGACTGATGGACCACTGGAAATCACAAAATCTATAACTGTAGATGGTCAAACTCAGTACATTTCAAAACCAAAAAGAGAATGCAATGCTGAAGATAGAAAAAGAGCAAACCTCAACAATATTGCTATTGATATCATATACCGAACCTTGGATAGCAATATGTACATAAAAGTGAAGGATTGCAAGACTGCAAAGGAACTTTGGGATAAGTTACAATTAATCTGTGAAGGCACTGATGCAATCATGAAGAACAAAATCATTGTGGCAAAGAAGAAGTTCCAAGATTTCAAAATGAAACCAAATGAAACCATTGAACAAATGGAATCAAGATTCAATGCCATCATGGATGAACTCACCCTACTGAGTGTAAACTACTCAAAAGAAGAAATCAATTCAAAAATCTTAGAAGTCCTACCTGCAAAAGAAGTTTGGGAAATGAAGGTGACTGCAATAGAAGAAATGAGAAGTCTACATGAAGAGGATACCTTCAAGTTATTTTTAGATCTCAAGGCTTATGAATTCAGTAAGAAACTTGTACCTGAGACTGAAAAAGAAGAACCAAAGACCATTGCATTGGCTACTACACATCAAGAAGAAACATCAGGAGCTCAAGATGACCTACTGGATGAGATGCAAGAGCAAATTGACCTACTGAGCAAGAAGATCAGAATGATGAAAACTGGAAGGGGTTCTCCAAGGAATTTCACAAAGAAAGTTAGTGAAAAGAAGAAGGAGGAATCCAAGAAAGACAATGATTACTTGCTATTTCAATGCAAGAAACCAGGACACTTTCAAACCTGACTGTCCTGAACTAAAACAGAAAAAGGAACCTGATTATCTTTGCGTCAACTGCAAGAAGCCTAGACATTTCAGACCTGATTGTCTAGACCTACTGAAGAGAAAAAGTCAGCAAGGAAGATCTGGCAAGAAAGCTATGGTTGCTGAAGATGAATCAGGATATGAAGTTGAATCAGAAAAAGGAAATGAATCTGATGATACTGCACTTGTTGCTGATATGGATGATTATGCTTTAATGGCAAACATGAATGAAATAGAGGAGGTATACAATTCCGTATCTATAAACACTCCTGCTGAAAGTGATTATGAATCAACTTGTGGTTCAAATCCTAAAAATTATGACAATGAAGAAACTTTGGATGCCATCCTTAATCAACTGAGGATAATACAATCTGGTTATGAGATTGTGAAGGCTGAAAAAGAAGCTCTTCAAGCAGAAGTTGAAAGGTTAAAAGCTGAATTAAGAATTCTCAAGGGAAAGGAAAAAGAGTTTGGACAGAATCAACATAAGTTTGTTGTACATTCAGTAGCTGCTGAATCTGTTGAACAATCTTGTTCCTCCACTGCATTCAAATCTGGAAAGCCTTATGGTGATAGAACAAGCCTTGGATTTGGAACTCAACAATCTAATAAGAGTGGATCCAGTAAGGTTACTGAATCTAGTACCAGAATTGGTCTTAAGTTTGTACCTGCACAAGATCCAACTCCCAAAAGGGTTGTTGAGACAGTGAAACCTACTGAGAATGCTTCAAAGAGGCAAAATCAGAAGTCAAAAAGGACATCAGTACCTAACAAAAAGAATAAATCTAAGAGTAGGACTGCTGTACCTTCTAGACCTGCGATAGCGAGACCCTGCGATAGCGGACACGCTACCAAGTCTGCTGGACCACCCAAAGAGAAAAACCAGAAATATTCCAAAGATAAGAATCCAAAACCTAAAAATGTTAATCATTCTAGGGATACTTATCTCAGGGGGAAATGTAGACTTTTTCCTACTGATGATGATTGGAATATTCCTGCCCCTACTGCTAGAAACAACAGGTACAACCATACTGCTAGGGTAAAACCTCAGCAATGGACTCAGTAGAGGACTCAGCAGAGGACTTATACAAGACCTCATCAGGGACCTCAACAGACTCTATATTACAGGGCTACTCCTAACAGACAGCAAACCTATGGTTATGCTAGTGCCTCTAACAATAGAAATCACTCCAAACAACATTACATACCAAAAGGCCATAAAGCATATGTAAGTCCTACACAACCAAATGTTAGACCTCATGGATGTGTAGAATACATGTATGAACAAAAGTATAACACTTTTCAAAGAAGACCTTATGGAAATTTGCCAAGGGTCATGCTTACCACTGACCACTATGGACCCAAACAGTTTTGGGTACCTAAAATACATTAACTTTGTTTTGTAGGGAGTCTGGTACTTTGACAGTGGATGTTCCAGACATATGACAAAGAATAAGCACTGTTTGACAAACTTTGTGGCAAAGGATGGTCCAAGAATGAATTTTGGCAACAAGAACACACCAGGATACACAAGAGGATATGGCACACATGTGAGAAATGGATTAACTATCAGGAATGTTGCATTTGTGGAAGGACTGGACTACAACCTACTGAGCACTGGACAGTTTTGTGACATGGATTACAAGGTCACCTTTGGCAAAGGCACATGTATTGTCATTAGTGAAAGAGGTGATCAAGTTGTGTTAGCTGGAAAAAGACAACAAAACATATATGTTGTGGATTGGTCTACTGCTGTTCCAGAGACATGCCTAATTGTGCATACTAAGTCAGAACTAAATTGGTTATGGCATAAGAAGTTGAATCATCTAAACTTTGATGATATCAATCAGTTGGTGAAGAAGAAACTGGTGATTGGTTTACCTGAGATGACATTCAAAAAGGATGCTATATGTGATTCTTGTCAGCAAGGTAAACAAACAAAATCAAGCTTCAAGTCAAAAACTAAGCAATCAACAAAAAGAGTTTTGGAGCTGATGCACTTGGATCTGTTTGGACCAGTAACACCAACTAGTGTAACAGGAAAGAAGTACACTCTAGTAGTTGTGGATGATTATTCAAGATACACTTGGGTAGTATTCATGAACAAGAAAAGTGAAACACTTCAAAAGATGCTTGAACTTTTGAATAGATTGCAAAATGAGAAAAGTTTGACAGTAGTAAAGATCAGATCAAACAAGGGTACTGAATTTCTCAATAAAGTTATAAGAGAATATTGTGAGCAGAATGGTGTGCTGCATCAACTAGCTGCTGTTGGTACACCTCAGTAAAATGGAGTTGCTGAGAGAAGAAAGAAGACTTTGAAAGAAGCAGGAAGGACCATGATCTGTGAAGCTCTATTGCCTGAAAGATATTGGGCTGAAGCGGTCAATACAGCATGCTATACACAAAACAGGACCTCAATGAACAAGAAGCTGTTGAAGACACCTTATGAAATTTGGAATGGAAGGAAACCTAATATATCTTACTTCCATCCATTTGGAAGCAAATGTTTTATATTAAATCATAAGGAGCAATTGAAGACATTCCAACCAAAATCAGATGAAGGATCTTCTTGGGATATTCTTCTGTCAGCAAGGCATTCAGGGTATTGAATAAAAGAACACTGAAACATGAAGAATCAATACATGTTGTATTTGATGAACCTAAGTTCACTGGAATGGAAGATGAAGCTTTAGAACCTGCCGAGAATCAACAAGTCACTGATCCAGGATGTGTTGATATTTTGGAAAGGATAAATGACTTAAAGATTTCTTACTCTGGCCCTGCTGAACACCCTGCTGGTAACACTATTGATGCAACAACTGAGGCAGTTCAAGGATCTACTGACCCTCTTGCTGAAGCAACAGCAGACCCTACTGAAGATGATGTTCCTGAGAATCAAACTAACCAAAATCCACAATGGTTAAGGGATCACCCTGCTGAGCAAGTTATTGGCAATATACAGCAAGGTGTGAGGACTAGAAGACAATTGGAAGCAATGTTTACTGGTTTTCTATCTCAGATGTTTACTTGTTTTCTATCTGATATTGCTTCTTCAACAGCTTTAGGTTCTATTTGAGATAGAAAACATGTAAACATTGCTTCTAATTGTCTTCTATTCCTTACACCTTGCTGTATGTTGCCAATAACTTGCTCAGCAGGGTGATCCCTAAACCATTGTGGATTTTGGTTAGATTGATTATCAGGAACATCATCTTCAGTGGAGTCTGCTGTTGCTTCATCAGCAGGGGTCTCAGCAGATCCTTGAACTGCCTCAGTTGTTGCATCAGTAGTTTTATCGCCAGGTGTTCAAACAGGGCGAGTCGAAACATTTAAGTCATTAAATCTTTCCAAAACATCAACACATTCTGGATCAGTGACTTGTTGATTCTCAGCAGGTTCTGAATCTTCATCTTCCATTCCAGTGAACTTAGGTTCATCAAATACAACATGTATTGTTTCTTCATGTTTCAGTGTCCTTTTTATTCAGTACCCTGAATGACTTGCTGACGAAGAATATCCCAAGAAGATTCCTTTATCTGATTTTGATTGGAAGGTCTTCAATTGCTCCTTATGATTTAAAATAAAACATTTGCTTCCAAATGGATGAAAGTAAGATATATTAGGTTTCCTTCCATTCCAAATCTCATAAGGTGTCTTCAGCAGCTTCTTGTTCACTGAGGTTCTATTTTGTGTATAGCATGCCGTATTAACTGCTTCGGCCCAATATCTTTCAGGCAATAATGCTTCACAAATCATAGTCCTTCCTGCTTCTTTCAAAGTCTTGTTTCTTCTATCAACAACCCCATTTTGCTGAGGTGTACCAGCAGCAGCAAGTTGATGTAGTACACCATTCTGTTCACAATATTCTCTTATAGCTTTGTTGAGAAATTCAGTACCCTTATCTGATATGATCTTTACTACTGTCAAACTTTTCTCATTTTGCAATCTCTTCAAAAGTTCAGGCATCTTTTGAAGTGTTTCACTTTTCTTGTTCATATATACTACTCAAGTGTATCTTGAATAATCATCCACAACTATTAAAGTGTACTTCTTTCCTGTTACACTTGTTGGTGTTACTGGTCCAAATTGATCCATGTGCATCAACTCCAAAACTCTTTTTGTTGATTGTTTAGTCTTTGACTTGAAGCTTGATTTTATTTGTTTACCTTGCTGACAGGCATCACATATAGCATCCTTTTTGAATGGGATCTCAGGTAAACCAATCACCAGTTTCTTCTTCACCAATTGATTGATATCATCAAAATTTAGATGATTCAACTTTTTATGCCATAACCAATTAAGTTCTGACTTGGTATGCACAATCAGGAAAGTTTCTGGAACAGCAGTAGACCAATCTACAACATACATATTTTGTTGTCTTCTTCCAGCCAACACAACTTGATCACCTCTTTCACTAATGACAATACAGGTGTTTTTGTCAAAAGTGACCTTGTAACCCATGTCACAAAATTGTCCAGTGCTCAGTAGATTGTAGTCCAGTCCTTCCACATATGCAACATTCCTGATTGTTAATCCATTTCTCACAAGTGTGCCATATCCTCTTGTGTATCCTGGTGTGTTCTTGTTGCAAAAATTCACTCTTGGACCATCCTTTGTCACATAGTTTGACAAACTGTGCTTATTCTTTGTCATATGTCTGGAACATCCACTGTCAAAGTACCATACACCCTACAAAACAAAGTTAATGTATTTTAGGTACCCAAAACTGTTTGGGTCCATAGTGGTCAGTGGCAAGCATGACCCTTGGCAAATTTCCATAAGGTCTTCTTTGAAAGGTATCATACTTTTGTTCATACATGTATTCCACACATCCATAAGGTTTAACATTTGGTTGTGTAGGATTCACATATGCTTTATGGCCCTTTGGTATATAGTGCTGTTTGGAGTGATTTCTTTTGTTAAAAGCACTAGTATAACCATAGGTTTGCTGTCTGTTAGGAGCAGCCCTATAATATGGAGTGATTTCTTTTGTTAAAAGCACTAGTATAACCATAGGTTTGCTGTCTGCTGAGGTCTTATATAAGTCCTCTGCTGAGTCCTCTGCTGATTCCATTGCTGAGGTTTTACCCTAGAAGTATGGTTATATCTGTTGTTTCTAGCAGTGGGAGCAGGAATATTCCAGTCATCATCAGTAGGGAACAGTCTACCTTTCCCCCTGAGATAAGTATCCCTTGAATGATTGACATTTTTAGGTTTAGGATTCTTATCCTTGAAATATTTCTGATTTTTACCCTTTTGTGGTCCAGCAGACTTGGTAGCAGGTCTGCTATCAGCAGGTCTAGAAGGTACAACAGTCCTATTTTTGAATTTATTCTTTTTGTTAGGTGTTGTTGACTTTTTTGACTTCTGATTTTGCTTTCTTGAAGTCTTCTCAGTAGGCTTTACTGCCTCAGCAACCTTTTTGTGAGTTGGATCTTGTGCAGGCACAAACTTAGGACCAATTCTGGTGCTAGGTTCAGTGACCTTACTGGATCCACTCTTATTAGATTGTTGAGTTCCAAATCCAAGGCCTGTTCTATCACCATTAGGCTTTCCAGATTTGAATGCAGTGGAGGAACAAGATTGTTCAGCAGATTCAACAGCTACTGAATGTACAGCAGACTTACGTTGATTCTGTCCAACTTCTTTTTCCTTTCCTTTGAGAATCCTTAATTCAGCTTTTAATCTTTCAACTTCTGTTTGAAGAGCTTCTTTTTCAGCCTTCACAATCTCATTACTAGATTGTATTATCCTCAGTTGATTAAGGATAGCATCCAAAGTTTCTTCATTGTCAGAATTTTTTGGATTTGAACCACAAGTTGATTCACAATCACTTCCAGCAGGAGTGTTAATAGATACAGAATTGTATACCTCCTCTGTTTCATCCATATTTTCCATTAAAGCATAATCATCCATATCAGCAACAAGTGCAGTATCATCAGATTCATTTCCCTTTTCTGATTCAACTTCATATCCTGATTCATCTTCATCAACCATAGCTTTTTTGCCAGATCTTCTTAGTTGGCTTTTGCTCTTCAGTAGGTCTGGACAATCAGGTCTGAAATGTCCAGGCTTCTTGCAATTGAAGCAAAGATAATCAGGTTCCTTTTTCTGTTTTAGTTCAGGACAGTCTGGTTTGAAGTGTCCTGGTTTCTTGCATTGATAGCACAAGTAATCATTATCTTTCTTGGATTCCTCCTTATTCTTTTCACTAAATTTCTTTGTGAAATTCCTAGGAGAACCCTTTCCAGTTTTCATCATTCTGATTTTCTTGCTCAGTAGGGAAATTTGCTCTTGCATCTCATCCAGTAGATCATCTTGAGGTCCTGATGTTTATTCTTGATGTGCAGCAGCCAATACAGTAGTTTTTGGTTCTTCTTTTTCTGTCTCAGGTACAAGTTTCTTACTGAATTCATATGCCTTGAGATCTGAAAACAATTTGAAGGTGTCCTCTTCATGTAGACTTCTCATTTCTTCTATGGCAGTCACCTTCATCTCCCAAACTTCTTTTGCAGGTAATGCTTCCAAGATTTTTGAATAGATTTCTTCCTGTGAGTACTTCACACTCAGTAGGGTGAGTTCATCCATGATTGCATTGAATCTTGACTCCATTTGTTCAATAGTTTCATTTGGTTTCATTTTGAACTCTTGAAACTTCTTCTTTGCCACACTGATCTTGTTTTTCTTGATTGAATCAGTGCCTTCACAGATTAATTGCAACTTATCCCAAAGTTCTTTTGCAGTCTTGCAATATTTCACCTTCATGTACATATTGCTATCCAAGGTTCTGTATATGATATCAATAGCAATATTGTTAAGGTTTGCTCTTTTTCTATCTTCAGCAGTCCATTCTCTTTTTGGCTTTGGAATGTACTGAGTTTCATTATCCACAGTTATGGCTTTTGTGATTTCCAGTGGTCAATCAGTCAGCACATCCATCATTTCATCATGTGTTGCAGCTAGATAAGCCTGTATACGACGTTTATACTCATCAAAACGATCTAAGGAACACATCAACATCGTTCTAGCATACTGGTTGTTATCCATGATGCAAAGCTTTGAAAATCAAAAACTTGAAAAAGTTTTCAAAGTATTTTCACAAGCACAACAAGTAGGATTACTTCAGAACAGAAGCACTGCTCCGATACCAATTGTTGGTCCCTTGAAAAGGCTTTGGTTAAGTTTAGAGGGGGTGAATAAACTTAACACTTAAAACTTTTGGAGTTAACAAACTCAGCAACTTCAGCAGCCTGCTGATAGCTCAGTAGTCTGCTTACACTCAGTAGTCTGTAGACTATTGACTTTACTGAATTTGTTGCAGTGGAATATATTTAAATTAAGCCTTTTTACTTGTTGTTAAAATATGATACCAAGTATTAGATACTCAGTAGTGTATGTGTGTGATTCAGTTGCTAGTTCAGTAGGTTGATGTGTTAAATATACTAAGTGCAGAAAGTACATGCAGAAAGTAAGTAGGCAATTTTTATAGTGGTTCCAGGTGGTGTAATCCTGTCGGTCCACTCTTCTCCCGTGATGTTGGAGGTAATTCACTAGAGATTCTTGAGGTAGCGATTACAAAAATCCCTAAGTTGCTTGTCCTTCACCAATAACTATGGCTTCACAAACCGAACACTTGGAACAGTAGGATTCTTTGCTCCAAAGTCTTCCACTGGTCCTTGAAGGGTAGGATTGCCTCTTCACCAGCTCCACCACAAACAACAGTCCTTGACACCCAAAGATGCTTCACTGTCTTCAGTAGATTTCTTATAAAAGAAAGTTTGAATCAAGTAAGTGATTCAGCTTTCAGCAGCTTGATCAGGATGATATGATCAGCAGCTTGAGGTCTTCAAGTGTGTAAACTTGATGTAGCTTGATAGCAGATTACACTTGAAGAAGTTTACTGGATCAGTAGCTTTATGCTCAGTAGGGTCAGCAGGGTGTTTATTAGATTGAAATCTGATAGCTCAAGATAGATCCTTAATTTTCATCACTTGTATCTGAATTAGGAGTCCTCTATTTATAAGTAGGAATCCTTGTGACTTATGTTTGAAATTCAAACATAGCCGTTTTGTCCCATTTTGACTTGCTTTCTGTCACTATTCATAGTACTGACACTGTCAGAATGCTTTTTGACAGTTTTCAGTCTGTCCACCCTTTGACTTGTATCCATTGGATAAAGCTCTGTTTCTTTCCAACGTCCATTTAATCGTAACCATTGATTTTTTTGATAAAATCAGAGGTTGTTATCTGTCCTTATCCTTGTATTTTTCCAATGTAACCTTTGAATAATCCGAAATATATATCAGCAGGTTCCTGTGATTGTAACTCTGCTGAAATGCATATCAGTCAGCTGTTCCAAGGTTGCTGTGTTTATAAAAACACTTCAGCTGACTTCTCTTATATCTAAATTTTTATTATTAAGTTAGATTACACCATTTTAATCATAACCAAGTTCCAATCATCATTTAACTTGTGGAACTTAGACCTTGTACACAAGGTATATGTAATCAGCAACCTCCTGGTTTTAAAGTTAAATATCAAGAAGATAAAGTGTACAGACTCAATAAAGCACTTTATGGCTTGAAACAAGCACCAAGATCTTGGTATGAGACCCGATCTCAATTCTTGGTAAACAATGGTTTTACCAAAGGCACCATTGACAAGACTCTTTTCAGAATCAATGAAGGAGACAGCACCCTGCTGGTACAGATTTATGTTGATGACATAATTTTTTGTTCTAAAAATGAATTACTAGGTGAAAAATTTGCTAATCTCATGAAAAGTAAGTTTCAAATGAGTATGATGGGAGAAATGAACTACATTTTGGGATTACAAGTCAATCAAATGAAAGATGGAATCTTCATTCATCAAACCAAGTATACCAAGGAGCTACTGAAGAAGTTTGGTATGGAAAACAGCACCAAGGTATCAACTCCTTTGAGTACAAACATTAGATTGGATGAAGATAAAGAAGGCAAAGATGTTGATCAGACCTTATACAGAAGGATGATAGGCAGTCTGCTGTACCTTACTGCCAGCAGACCTGATATATCATTTGTTGTAGGTGTTTATGCAAGATTTCAATTTAAACCAAAGGAAAGTCATTTAGCTGCAGTCAAAAGGATTCTCAAGTATCTAAAAGAGACTTTGGGAGTAGGGATATGATATTCAAAAGATGGAAGCTTCAAGGTTATATCCTACTCCGATTCTGATTATGCTGGATGTAAGATTGATAGAAAAAGCACCACATGAACTTGTCAGTTGATGGGAAATAGACTGGTTTCATGGTTCAGTATGAAATATAATTCTATATCAACTTCCACTACTGAAGCTGAATATATAGCTGCTGGAAGTTGCTGTGCACAAATACTATGGTTAAGAGAACAGTTAAGGGATTATGGAATTGAAGAAAGAGAAATTCCTATAATGTGTGACAACACAAGTGCAATTGCAATCACATAAAATCCTGTTTTGCACTCAAGAACCAAGCATATAGATGTGAGACATCACTTTATAAGGGATTATGTTGAAAAGAAAGATGTGGTTCATTACATCCCTACTGAAGATCAACTTGCTGACATTTTCACAAAACCCTTGGATAGTGAATGATTTGCTAAGTTAAGGACTGAACTTGGAATTATAAAAGTTGAGTGACACACCTTTGATCAGCAATGTACTGGAATTCACCAAGGGAAATAGTCTTTGCTATGTTGGGTGAGCTCACTTAGCAGATTAGTCATTGGTATCAACAATTCCATGTACTTATATGTGTTTGGACAATTGAGCAAATGAAGTTGCCAAGGGGATTGGTCTTTGTCCTGTTGGGTGAGCTCACTTGACAGATCAGTCATTGGTATTAAACTTCATCTTGTATTATCAATTGGACAAAACAAGGATACAAGAAGATCAGCAGAGTTACTTGGTCAGCAGACTGCTGAGGCATTCTTGTCAGTAGGCGGCTGATCCAAGTCTACTGAAGACGAATGCTGTTGAGTTATACGTTACAAGACAGTCAAACTTAAATGAAGTCAACAGTAATTGGATATTATTCTTATCCTTTATAACCGCAGTTACAAATATCCAACGGTTACAACTCTCATGGAATCAATTAGTGGGACACGTGGCAACATCACATTTATTACTACTTTAATCATGGTTAATCCTACAGTGCACGTACATCACTTTATCTGACAGTTACCACCCACTACTTTCTCTATATATACAGATATATACACAGAGACATTACATTCAACTTTCAGATCATTTTCTCTTCAAATACACTGTGTGAACACAGATTTGAAAGCTTTCTTCTACATCTTTTTCATCTCTAATGGCGGACAAGAATGATTTTCACATTGGAACGAGCCAAAGTGTCAGAGGGTTTGTTGTTGATGCTAATAATATTGAGTTGGCTATCAATATTGGTCGAAGAATCAGAAGATATGAAGGATTGGAAGATGTCTTAAATCTCATATTGGAAAGAATCTCCTACACGAATGTTGCAAATTTTTGGAGAAACATTGTGGTAAGAGATAATAGAGAGGCATTTACTACCACATTTAATGGCCAAGAGATTGAAGTCTCCTCAAACCTGCTAAGGGAAGCATTTGGTTTGGACCTGGAAACAATGCTCCAACCAATCCTGAAGAAATGGGGCTGTCAAGATTGGATTTTGTTGATAAAATAAAGACCAACAATGCTGTAAAATCATCTCTGAGCATCAATGTGAAGCATATCGGGATGGAGTATAATCTACTGAGTAAGATTATAGCAATGAACAGCTTGGGATTCAGTGGAAGCCTTGACACTTTGTCAGGACCCAAGATTGACTTGTTAATCATCATCTGCAAGAGCATGAAGTTTGATTGGGCTGGATTTTTTGTCTAATATATGAAGAAATTAATAACAGAGGACAGAGAAGGGACATGAAGTCCAAAACACTGCCTTTGGGTTTGATGATTCAGGCCCTGCTGACTCATCTGAGGGTTGCTGATGTTGCACCTGAAAAACTCAACAAGTCCAGATATAAGAAGGAGATCAACTATCTCATCCCTGGTTTGGATGATGATGAAGAGTTGGATACTAAAAGGACTGAGAGTGACAACGATGGAGATGATGATGCTGGTGGTGAGCAGGTTAAACAAGTTGCTAAATCTGCTGCACCTAGGAAAGTTACTGAGAAGAGAAAGACTACTGATACTAGGAAGATTACTGAGATGCTAAAGCCTAAGAAAACAAGGAAGCAATCAGTAGAGACTGCTGAGTCTACTGAGGGTCCAGTTGAAGTTGAAGTTACTGACCCTACTGATGTTGTTAAGAAGAAGTCTGCTGCTGAGATCTTGAAGGTGCAACAGAAGGAAGATAAAAGAAAAAGGAAAGCTACTGAAATTGAAGCTGAACGACCTTCAAAAAGAATGAAAGAGATTGCAAAGAAGAAAAATCATGGAAAAGGCAAAGAATTAAGAGTTCTGGAGGAACAAAGGGAAATAGAAGAAGAGGCTGTTGAGCCTAATGCTGATGCTGGTGTTGTTGTTGAACAACACATTGAAAAACCACAGCAACATGCTGAGGAAACTGCTCCAGACCCTACTGTGGAAACTACTGAGGTTGCAACTGAACAACAGGGTGAAGCACCACACAAACCTGCTGAACCAGAACCTGTTGTGGCAGTTATTGAATCCACATCTATAAAGGCCGCCGAGCCTGCGAATTTGGAGAAGTTGTTGTTGAGCAACTTACTGAAGAACCACAGCAGACCACTGAATCTGCACCTGCTGTGGAAATTGATATAACTGTACAAGACCCTGCCAATTCTGTAATAATTCAGGGGGAAAGGCAATTTGTTGCTAACCCTGCTGAGGAGCATGTAAGTCAGGGGGAACCTAGTGTTGAGCAGATGGAGGTAGTAGGGACAAATTTGCTATCTGAGGAACCTACTGACCTGATGACATCTGTTGAAGAAACACTGAATTTGCTTGTTGAGACCTTTGGAGGACAACAAGCTGAACAAACAGCCACTAGAAAGCCATCAATGCCCTTTGAAAGGAAGGAGAAGAAAAGAAAATAAGGTTATGTTGATCCCAAACTCAAGCGTTGCTGATTACTTTCAATGGAAGTTTGGCTATTATAAGAAACAAAAACCAGCTGCTGAGCCAATGACAGATTTTGAAGAATGGACTTTTGAAAAATTAGAAGTGGAAAATCTACTTGATTTGGTTAATACTTCCTTGCTGGAAATGAGGTTAATAGAAATCATTGAAGGAGAAAAGGGAGAATGAAGTATCCGGTTTAAAGACCCTAAGGATGCACCAGATAGTGATGATTCATCATCATCTGATTCTGATGATGATCATCCTACACATCAAGGTGAAGCCAGTGGAACTGCATTATCCACTGAACCAAGAGTAGAACAGTCTACTGGTGTTGGCAAGTCTGCTGAGGGTCAGCAAATTGACCAAATAGATGAAGATCTGGAAGATATTACTATAGTTGATTTAGAGGCTCTTAGCAATGATGAAAAGAGTTTGAGAAAGTAAATAATACTTGAGTAAAATTCAACTTAGTTTATTCATTAAATCATGTAAAAAGTAAAAGTATGTCTATGACATAAAGCAACTAGAGTTTGACATATTAATTGTTTATATGTACCACAATTAATATGTCCTTTTACAACTAAAGTGTACAAATAATGTATACACGAAAATAAATAAATATTACATACTATTTGATATGTAATATTTCTACACCCCCCCTCAAACTGGGTTGTATATGTTTATACAACCAAGTTTGCTACTCAGTCTGCTGAACATAAGTGGTGGAATGGCCTTGGTGAGAATATCAGCATTCTGGTCTGCTGAGGGAACATACTGGAGTTGAATAATCTTGGCATCAATCTTCTCCTTCGGGAAGTGTCCGTCAATGTCCACATGTTTGGTTTTATCATGATGGGTGGATCCTCACCATGCATAATCTTTGAATTATTGTCACAAGAGTGTGATAGGGTCTTGAATAGGCCGCTTGAAGTTCGGTCGGGACCCTTTTTATCCATAGAGCTTCACAAATACCCAAAACTAGTGCCCCGAGTTCGGCTTTCAAGATCTTGCTTTTGGAGACGATGGGTTGTTTCTTGCTCCTCCGGGTGACAAGATTTCCCCATACATAAGAACAAGTAGCACGTAGTAGACCTTTCGTCTATGTGACGGCCCACCCAATCGCATCGGTGTAGACCTTGATAGATCTCTCGGCGGACTTGGTGAAATGTAGGCCTTGGCCGGGAGTGGATTTCAAGTACCTCAATATCCCGTTCACGCATCCCAATGTTGCTCGGTAGGGCAATGCATGAAGCGGCTAACCAGAGGCCCGACCCCATATGCAATATCGGGTCTTGTATGGGACGGATAAATGAGTTTCCCTACAAGTCTTTGATATTGATCCTTCCCGACGAAAGCATTGTCACCATGCAACGGGGTATTGCGGGGTCTACTTGGGGATACGACGAGGTTTGCATCCCGGCATGCCGGTTTCCTTCAAAGGAGTCCAAGACATATTTCCTTTGAGAGATAGAAATACCCTGGTTGTTTCTTGCAATCTCCATACCAAGGAAGTATTTAAGATAGCCCAAATCCTTGACTTGGAATACCTTTGCCGTAGAGTCTTCAAATGTTGGATCTCGGTAGAGTCATCTCCGTAAGGATGATATCATCCACATATACAATAAGAATAGACCTTCTCGGTTGGTTGTCTTGATAAACATAGTGTGATCGAGTTGCATTGATGATATCCGGCGGCTTTAACCACGGTAGTGAGTTTTCCAAACTCGGCTGCGGGGATTGCTTCGAGCCATATAGAGATTTCCGAGTTTGCATATCTTGCCTTGAGTGTGGGGATTGACAAAACCGGGAGGTACATTCATGTAGACTTCCTCGTAAGGTCACCATTGAGAAAAGCATTTTTGATATCCAATTGGTAAAGAGGCCGGTCAAGTTGGACGGTAGAGAGATCGGTACACACGACGGTGTTAAGCTTTGCTACCGGTGCAAAAGTTTCGTATAGTCCATGCCATAAGTTTGAGTGAACCCTCTAGCCACCAATCGGCTTTATACTTGTCAATAGTACCATCGGCATTGTATTTGATGGTGAATAACCATCTACAACTGACTGTCTTCTTGCCTTTGGGGAGAGTTGTGAGGTCCCAAGTATGATTATCTAGGAGTGCAGTCATCTCTGTTTTAACAGCAGCCTTCCACTTATCATTTTGAAGGGCCTCCTGAATATTTTTGGGAATAGAGTGAGAGTCCAGGTCCTGTGTAAACATAGCAAATACAGGAGACAACTGGTCATAAGATAAATAAGTATGAATAGAATGATCAGTGCATGATCTTTTCCCTTTCCTTAGAGCAATAGGTCTGTCATCAATGTCAGTAGGGTGCTGTAGTTCAGCAGTCTCTGAGTCAGTAGGGTGTTGAGGTTCAGCAGGCTCAGGTTCGGCGGAGCTCGGGTCGGCAGGGTGCCGAGGTCCGGCGAGCTCGGGTCGGTAGGGTGCCGAGGTTCGGTCCGCCGAGCCTCGCAGGTTCCGAGGGTTAAGAGTTTGTTGAGGGAACGGATTTAGATCAATTTCAATCAGGTTTCCATCAGTGACTGCTTCAGTAGACTTGCTGTAGTAGGGAGTCCTTTCAAAGAATTTTACATCCATAGAGTTGTAAAATTTCTTTTCGTAGGTGAATAGCATTTGTAACCTTTCCCGTCCTTAGCATACCCTAGGAAAATGCACTTGTGAGCTTTGGGATCAAGTTTGCTTCGTGTTGGGCATGGATATAAACAAACACAAGTACAACCAAAGATTTTTGGAGGCAATTGGGCAATAAGATGAGGGCGAGGAGTGTGTGGTCGGCGGGGTTTGGATAGGAGTCTTGAAACCTAACACTGCCGGGAAGCTGTTGATTAAGTATGTGGCGATCAATATAGCTTCACCCCACATATATTTTGGAACATTTGTAGTGAACATGATTGATCGGCCATTTCCGGCGGGTGCCTATTCTTTCTCTCGGCAACACCATTTTTTTGCCGAGGTGTCTCAACACAACTACCGATATGGACAATTCCCTTATTCATCAAGAAATTACCGAGATTAGACTCATAATATTCAAGAGCATTGTCGTCTTCAAAATTTTAATCTTAATGTCAAAGGCGAGTAGAGACCATGTTGTAAAACTCTTGAAAGATGGATCCAAGTTCAGATTTATCCTTCATTAAAAACAACCAAGTGGTTCTGGTGTGGTCATCTGTGAAGGTTACAAACCACCTCTTGCCTGTTATACTTTTCACTCTTGAGGGTCCCCATACATCACTGTGAATTAAGGTGAAAGGTGTGGATGGGAAGTGAGGTAATTTAGTATACACAGATTTGGTGAGTTTGGCAAATTGACAAATATCACATTGAAGATCATTAAGATTACATCCTTTAAACAATTTCGGAATTAAAGACTTTAAATAACCAAAACTTGGATGTCCTAGTCTATAATGCCATAACATGATATTGTCTAAGTTTTGAGTGCGAGCCGCCGAGGCGATTCGGTCTTCGGTCTTCGTCTTCGGCGGGGTTGATCACAAACGATCTCCCGAGCGTGGTTTAGCTTGACCAATCACTTCTGTGAAGAAAGATCCTGGAATGTGCACCGATCCTTATCAAAAACAACGGTCAATTCGGATCTTTAGTGAGTTTCTTGACGAGATATAAGGTTACAATCTAACTTTGGAACAAATAAGACCCCTTGTAGATATATCGATTAGTAAGTTTAACCTTCCCAACACCTTTTGCATAAGAAACAGAACCATCGCAGTTTTAATTCGTGAATTTGGGTGCATGGCATATAGTGGGTAATGAGGTTTTTATTACCGGTCATGTGGGAAGAAGCCCCAGAATCAACAATCCAAGTCTCATTACTAAGAGGTGAGCGGAATATACTGTTTTAGCATGAGTGGCCATTTCAGTAGAGGATCTACCTTCCTGATGCTGAGCAACAAAGGCTTTAAAGGCAGCAAACGAGCATTCAGATGGCTGTCATTCTCCTCGTCACTGACAAGTCTGCCTTGATTTTCCCTGGTTGGTTTTGAGGTTTTAGAGGGATTAGGCTTGCCATGAAGCTTCCATCAATTGTCCTTGGTGTGATTTGTGCGTTTGCAGTGATCACAGAACAACCTTCCAGTTTTCTCAGTAGGCTTCCTGTAAGTCCCAGTAACCTCAGCAGCCTTCCTGACATTCAGCAGGGCCGTACCTTCAGTAGGGTTATCAGCAGGGGTGTTCAGCAGCATGACTTTCCTCCTGCTTTCTTCATGTTTGACCTCAGCAAACATGGATTTGAGATTTGGGAGAGGTTTTGTGGCAAGAATTCTCCCTCTAACATCATCAAGAGTAGGGTTCAGTCCAGTGAGGAACTTGAAGACTCTTTTCTTTTCTATGATGTCCTTATAGAGGGCAGCATCCTTAACATCATTCCAGGGGTGAGTTTCCAGCATATCTAAGTGTTGCCATGCCTTAGATAGTTGGTTGAAGTATTGAGTTATAGACATATCCCCTTGTCTGCAGTTTTGAATTTGAGCTTCAAGTTCGTACACTTCTGATGTATTGTCTTTCTTGGAGTAAAGATCTCTGGCATTGTCCCAGATTTCTTTTGCAGTATCATACATCATAAAGTTCTCACTTATCTCTTTTGTCATTGATCTTGTGAGAATGGTCATGACTTGATTATTAGCAGTGTCCCATGCTTCAAATCCTGGGTCATCTTCAGCAGGGGCAGGTTTAGAGCCGGACAGGTATCCCATCTTACCTTGTCCCGAGATGTACATTTTCATGGATCTTGACCACAAAGCAAGTAGTTGTTGCCATCAAGTCTATGATTTGTATAAGAAGAAGATTCTGTGACCCCTCTGCTGAGGCAGCTGGGAGTCAACTGAAGAAGAAGAAATGTCAGTTACAGTAGACATTTTGGAATAACAACTGAGTTTGCAGCGGATTTCAGAACTCAGTAGGCTCCGATACCATGAAAAGAGTTTGAGAAAGTAAATAATACTTGAGTAAACTTCAACTTAGTTTATTCATTAAATCATGTAAAAAGTAAAAGTATGTCTATGACATAAAGCAACTAGATTTTGACATATTAATTGTTTATATGTACCACAATTAATATGTCCTTTTACAACTAAAGTGTACAAATAATGTATACACGAAAATAAATAAATATTACATACTATTTGATATGTAATATTTCTACAAATGATGGTATAAATTTTGGTGACAATAGGCTGGTTGGTATGTCTGACACTTTATTTGTTATGGAATCTGATGAACATCCTGACAACAAACAGTCTGAAAATTTGGATGAAGAAACTGTCATTGTACATAGTGAGCCTGACATCAGGTCTGAGGATTCAGCTCAATATCAGGAATGGATTGATACTCAGGACACTCTATCTAAATCTGCTGACACTCTACAGATGATTGCTGATGCTAGAGGATTTCTAGAAGAAAATATGGCAACATTTCCTGAAATTCTTGTACAAAGAGTCTTGATCACTGAGGAACAAACAGTGATAGGACAGAGATTGGATTTGGTGATAGGGTTGGAAGGATCACCCACACATTTTGAGGAGGTTCAGGTTGCCGAGGAACAAACAGCACCTGAACAAAGGTCGGAACTGGAGGTACAAGTTGCTAAGGATCAGACAGCACCTGGACAAAGGTTGGAACTTACAATGGGATTGGAGGAATCCCCTGCAATTGTTGAAGAACAGGCTACTGAAGGAAAGGATAGTCAGTAGGCTGCTGATAATAAGGATGAACAGCTGCTGGACTATGATTTTAGTGATGAGGAGTTCCAAGTGCCTGAGGAAGAACTTGTTGCTGCTGAACCTCAACGGGCATATGTACCATTATTTGAAGAAGAACCTATCTTGGAAGATATTTTTGGTTCTGTGGTTGAAGGAAGTCTTGACCCTGCTGGAAGGGATAGGAGTTGGGCCATGGTTGTCAGCAGACAGAGGGCACAGTACAATGTTGAAGAGCCTGCTGATGATGCTGCTGGACACATGGATGGAGGTATGGCTGGTGCAGTACCAGCACATGTTTTGGATGAGTTGAGGGCAGTCAGAAATGACATTACACAATTAAGAACTCAACTTGATAGACAAGTGCAAAGATTTGAAGATCTGATGAACTTGGTTGAAAATAGAGGGAGGACTACTGAAACAGTTGCTTCCAATATCACATCCACTCAGTTTGCTCTTGCTGACCTAACCAAAGATGTGAGAGGCATAAAATAAGGCAATACACTCAAGGATCAGTTCTTGAAAGAACAGTTTGCCTCCAATCACAAGAAGCTTAACAACCTTGCTGAAGTACACAAATCTGTTGTCGCTGACCCTGCTGAAACACCTCAACATGCTGCATTGGATCCTAAAGTCACTGAGAGGATAAATTTGCTGCAGAAAACACTAGAAGGAAGGATCACTGCAGTTGACACTAGAACAGAGATTATGGAAGGTCAACTAAATAACTTAGTGATCACACAGGAGAGTGTTCATGGCCTGCTTTCCTGTTTTGTTGATGATGTCAATAAGGGGGAAGAGAGCCAGACAGAAGTAGCAAAAGAGGCTGCAAGAATTTTTGCTCAAAAGAAATGGGATGCTGATACAAATGCATTCAGAGAACCTGTACCTGGCAGACTTCAGCTGACTGATGACCTTTTCAAAGAATACAAGAAGAAATACTACAATAAGAGGAGACCTTACCATGACAAAGGTTTCCATGAGGGGCTGAATTCCTTTTTGGGACTTAAGTTCTGGGAAGCTAGAGTTAAGTCTTTAAGAGCTTCACACAGAGGTGGTAGAGGTGGAAGAGGTGGAAGAAGTCTACCCACTACATCAGCAAAAGAGTCATTGGAAGAGTTCAAGCAATTGTACATGCGTCTAGGATTCAGAGTACACCAGATCAACCTAACTCTACCTGAGGCATGGAAATGGTGGAAGGAAGTAAATCATCATATTGATTTTTCCCTTATTGAAAATCAATAGATGAGAGACATGGTCAAGAAGATAAGAGAGTATCAAGAACAACAAGAAAGAGAGAGACAAGAAAGAGAAATGAGAAACTAGATCAGCAGACCTTCATATTTCTTTATCTTTTGTTGAATCTAGTTTGTAATAATGATGAACAAATATGATTATAATAAGAAATTACTGTATTTGCTCTATTTTTTTTTTATCATTTTTGCTTTGCTGTAAGGAGGGTATTGGCATCATAACCAAAAAGGGGGAAATTGTTGGACATATTTTAAGTTTTAGTGATGAGTACCAGACTAGCTGTTATAGAGCAAAGGCAAAAAAGTGTCTAGATTAAATGTATAGGCTTATTAGAGTTTGATCTTTGTATAGGTATGATCAAACAAGCAACGTAAAAAGGTCGGTGACTTTCATCGCGGACTGTCTAGGTCAGTAAGGTACCTGAGTCAGTAGACTAGTTTAGGAACCTGCTGAAGACTGAAGGCTGAGGACTCAAACTCAGTTATTGAAAGGTAAGGGATCAAACTTAGTATTTAAAGTCAAGGATATGGAATCAGAATTTAGGGAAGTCTGTGATGACCTAAACTGATTACATATACCTTGTGTACAAGGTCTAAGTTCCATAAGTTAAGTGGTGATTGAAACTTAGTTATGTTCAAATTGGTGTAATCTAACTTCACAATTAAAAGTTAGATAAAACACAGTCAGCTGAAGAGTTTTATAAACACAGCAAACTTCAGACAGCTGGTTGATAAGCATTTCAACAGATTTACATACACAGAAACCTGCTGAATGCATATTTCGATTTAATCAAAGGTTACAATGGAAGATTACAAGGAAAAGGACAGATAACAACTCTTGATTTTGTCAACAAATCAATGGTCAAGATTAAAAGAACGTTGGAAAGAAACAAAGGTTTATCCAATGGATACAAGTCAAAGGGTGGACAGTCTGAAAACTGTCAAAAAGTAAACTGACAGTGTCAGTACTATGTACAGGGACAGAATGCAAGTCAAGATGGGGATAAATCTGAAACGGCTATGTTTTGAATTTCAAACATAAGTCACAAGGATTCTCACCTATAAATAGAAGACCCCTGATATAGAAACGAGGGATGAATTTTGAAGAAAAACAACAATCAATCTTGAGCTATCAGATTCTTATAAAGAAATCACCCTACTGACGTTACTGAACTTAAAGCTACTGATCTAGTAAATTCTTCAAGTTTAACCTGCTATCAAGCTACATCAAGTTTACACACTTGAAGACATCAAGCTGCTGATCATTTCATCCTGATCAAGCTGCTGAAAGCTGAATCACTTACTTGATTCAAACTTTCTTTTACAATAAATCTGCTGAAGACAGTGAATCATCTTTGGGTGTCAAAGACTGTTGTTTGTGGTGGAGCTGGTTAAGAGGCAATCCTACCCTTCAAGGACCAGTGGAATACTTTGGAGCTGCAATCCTACCTGTTTCAAGTGTTCAGTTTATGAAGCCATAGTTATTGGTGAAGGACAGACAACTTAGGGATTTTTGTAACTGCAACCTCAAAGATCTCTAGTGAATTACCTCCAACATCACAGGAGAAGAGTGGACAGATAGGATTACACCACCTAGAACCACTATAAAAATTGCCTATTTACTTTCTGCACTTAATTTCTGCATTTAGTATATTAAGCACATCAACTTACTGAAACTAGCAACTGAATCACACACTTACACTACTGAGTATCTAATACTTGGTATCATATTTTGACAACAAGTAATAAGGCTTAGCTTGAATATATTCCGCTGCAACAAATTGAGTAAAATCAACGGTCGGCGAGACTGCGAGTGGTCGCGGACTGCGAGCGATCGACGGATGCGAACTTGTTGAGTTTGTTAACTCCAAAAAGTTTTAAGTGTTAATTTTATTCACCCCCTCTAAACTTAACCAAAGCCTTTTCAAGGGACCAACACTTCTACTTTTAGTCTACCGCTCTATGTCAGGCTTACCTCTTTTCTGGGATCTGCTCGCTCGTCTACACACCAGGTCGTGAGGCTTTCCCAAGGGATGTTTTCTATTTACATTCCCGTCTTCTGCCAGCTTTGGCCAATAGTACCCTGCCAGCAATGCTTTTTGGGCCAAGGTACGGCGGGAGGGGTGGCCACCGCACACACCCTCGTGCAGTTCTACAAGTATCCCTTATACCTCCGCAGGCCGCACACATCGCTGTAACGGCTTCGAGAATGATCGTTGGTATAGAACCCCGTTTAGGGTTGTATAATGCGCCGCTCTCTTCCTTAAGGCTTGAACTTCTTTGACATCTTCTAGAAAGTCCCATTTTCTATATATGCCTTGATGTCATCTATCCAGGATGGGGCCAATGATTGGATATCCATGATTTCAGCTCGGCAGACAATGGGCTCTTCCAGATATTCAAACATGACCGAATGGTCGTTGAACTCGTCTTTGGATATCAGCTTGGATAAGTGATCTGCCCGCTCATTCCGCTCCCGCGGTATGCTCTGGAATTTGCAATATTTGAAACTGCCTCTTAGTTTTTTGACAAGGTTGAGGTACTTTTTCAGCACTTCGTCCCTTGCTTCAAACGTGCCATTGATTTGGCATACCACCACCTTTGAGTCGCAGAATACCTCTAAGTTTTCGACGTTCATAGATTTGGCCAACTCCAGTCCGGCTATGACTGCCTCATATCCGGCCTGGTTGTTGGAGGCGGTGAAGTTGAACCTTAAGGTCATTTCAACTTCTTCAGATAAACCTGGCTCCAAGAGTATTATCCCAGCTCCATAACCGTTTCGGCTTACGGCCCCGTCTACATACATCTGCCAGCAGAGTGTCGGTCTGTTTGGCTGAACCTCCGCTGGGGCGTTCGATTCGTCAATGCTCGGCGAGCTAGGCTGTCCGGTGGGCCCTTCCTCATCTAAGCTTGTTTCGACTATAAAATCCGTTAGAGCCTGTGCCTTGATAGCTTTCCTGGGCTCATATTGAATGTCGAACTCGGTCAATTCTATGGCCCATCGTAGCAAACAGCCCGAGAGGTCTGGCTTATGCAGCAACTGTCGCAGAGGGCTTTTGTTAAAACCACAATCGCGTGTGAAGAAAAATTGGCCCTAAGTTTTTGGGCGGCGACAACAAGCGAGTAAGCTAATTTTTCTATATTAAGATAGTGGCTCTCAACGGGACTGAGGGCCTTAGAAACATATTAAATGGGTTTTTGGAGAGTCCCATCCTCCTTGACAAGAACAGCGGCAACGGCCCGGTCCAAAGCTGCCAGATACAAAAATGGTTCGTCTCCTATGATCGGGCTGACTAACAGCGGAGGACTTTCCAGGTATGTCTTGTTAGCTTCGAAGGCCTGAGAGCACTCCTATGTCCACTCAAAGGTTTTGTTTCCCTTGAGGATCTTGAAAAACGGGAGACATTTGTCGGCGGACCTAGAGACGAACCTTCCCAATGCGATAATTCTCCCATTTAACCTTTGGACCTCCTTCACGCATGTTGGCTCTTTCATGTTGGCCAAGGCTTGTATCTTTTCCGGGTTCGCATCGATTCCCCTTTGAGTTACCATGAAACCTAGGAACTTCCCGGCTTGGACTCCAAAAGTACATTGCGCGGGGTTCAGCGTCATCGAATGCCTCCTTACATTGTTGAAAGTTTCTTGCAGGTCGTCCAGGTGATCAGTTCGGGCGGACTTGACAATCATGTTGTCTATATAAGCCTTCATATTCTTCCCGATCAGATAACCAAACACTTTGTTGACCATCCTCTGGTAAGTCGATCCGGCGTTTTTCAACCCAAACGGCATCATTTCGTAGTAGTACATTCCGCCCGCTGCTTGGAACGCAGTCAACTCCTTCTCTTTATCAGACATCATCACTTGGTGATACCCGGAGTACGCATCCAAGAAACTTAGTATTTCGAAGCCGGCTATCCGGTCGACCATTCTGTCGATCCTGGGTAGCTCATAAGGATCTTTTGGACAAGACTTGTTCAGATCGGTAAAGTCGACACCAATGCGACATTTTCCATTATGCTTCTTGACCATCACCATGTTGGCCAGCCAAGTCGGGCATTGAAGTTCTCGGATAATTCTGGCTTCGACCAGCTTGTTTACTTTGACATTGATTGCTTCCTCTTTTTCTTTGGAGAATTTGCGGGCTTTCTGTTGTATAGGCTTGAAGTGAGGATCCACATTCAGATGGTGTAGCGCGATTTCGGGTTCCACGCTTCTTATGTCCGTGACTACCCATGTGAATGCATCCAAGTTTTCCTTTAACAACAAGACCAAACTCCCCCTTTATTCTACTTCCATTTGTCCACCTACTTTCACCTTTTGGTCAGGATATCTTTCATTGATAGCGATTTCAATCAGCTCATCTCCGGCGGTGAAATCTGATTCATCTCTGACCTGAAGCGTGTCGCAAATGACTGTCTTGGGTCCGGCGGGTGCGATCTCCTCTGGGGGAACGACTCGTTTCGAGCTTTCGTTACCCCAATTATGTCCACACGAGCCCTTCTAGAAGCCGACTCAGATGCCTCGCCCTGGGGCCTCTTACCCGTTCCTCTTGCGGGATAATCGCTGCAATTTGTCGTCATGTGGTTTAGTAGGGTTTGAGGTCGGCTGACGGCTAATCCGATTCCTTCGTCTGTGTAGAATTTTGCCCTCTGGTGGTGAATCGAAACAACCATCTGGAACTTTCTTTGCGACGGGATTCCCAGGATTTCCGTATAGTGGGAGTGTAAATCGACCACCAAGAAATCGATTTTCATCTTGCGGTATGGCGGGTGATCGGCGATTTCTACCTCTAAGTTGATGACGCCCAACACTGTCACTTTGTCGTTGGAGAATCCCGCCAACATCCTTAAGTAAGGCTTCAGTCTGGACATTCCACTCTTCAATTGTTTTAGGGTTTCTAGGTATATGTTGTCTCGAGCAGCCCCGGTGTCAAGGAGTACCCGATTGACACCAAAATCGTTTATTCCGACCTGTACCACTATCGGCAGTTCTATTGCCCCGGGTGGGCCTGCCAGGTCGCTGCGAGTGAACATTATCGCTTGTTCATCCAGAGCCAAGATAATTGGATACTCTCTGCCCCTGACATTGATCGCGTTGATTTGACTTTTGATTAGGTGGTTGCTAGGGAATTCCTCTATGATTCATTTCGGTATCTTCGAGGCCCCCTATCGTCTCTGTTTTTGCCGCCGTGAATCTTATACTTGTCTAACTCTCCATTCCTGATCATTTGACGATGATTTTTCTTAGGGTGAAGCATTCGTCAGTGAGGCGACCGTGATCTTCGTGAAAATCGCAATATCTTGTTTCATCTCTCGTTCTGGGATCGGACCTCAAAGGTCTAGGCCGTTCTACCTTATCCCGGATCTTATACAATATCTCAGGCAGGCTTGCATTGATGGGAACGAACTCAGACTTGTCGAACTTAAACGGTTTTCTGACTTCCCTGTCTCGATCCTTTCCTCTCCTTCGATCATCTTTCTGCTCTTCCTTGTGCTCTTCCCTCTTTTCCTCCATTGAGTGTTTGGATTCGCTTCGATTTTTTCCTTTCCCTGAGGGTGAGTGGGTTGCTTTGGTCAGTCCAAAAATTCGGTCTTGGTTGAGAAGATCACGCAGATTTGTTGGAGGGTTCATGGCGAAGTGCGTTTTCCTTGCTCCCTTTGAACCTCATTTTCAGGCAAGTTCTTCATTTTTTCGTATATCTTTTCGAACCGACCATAGTAGCTTTTGCAGGATTCTCCATCTCCTTGACGTATCTCATACAGATTTTCGATGGACTTCTTAGGCCGCTATGCTGTTTTGAATTCTTTCAGGAATTTTGCTCTTAACTCCTCCCAATTTTTGAATGAGCCGTGAGGTAAGTTCCGGAGCCAGGCGGCGGCTCGATCCTGCATACTTCCCATGAACACAACACACCATGCCGACCTGTTTGTTGTGGCTAGGAGTGTCCGGCTTTGGAATGCGGCTATCCATTCCAAGGGGCAGGAGGTTCCATCATAGTAGACATATTGCGAATATTGTACGCCCTTCGGGGGTAGCGATTCCAGTATCTCAACCGCGAGGACATCAATTACCTGAGTTGGCTCGGGTTTCCCATCTTGTTTGGCTTTTTCAACTCCGAGATTTCTCTTTCCATCTTCTCCATCCTGTCGTCGCTTGCGGGCACGATGTTCCTGACGGGTATTATCTTCCTTTTAATAATATCCTCCGAGTCCGCATAATAGACTGATTCCATGTCCTGCTCCGCCTTTTTTTCATTCAAGATTTTCTGAGCGTCTTGGGGATCCCTGGTCTCATGATATGGTATCACGTTTTTCTCGGGTTGAGGGGGGCCTAAGCGTTGATGTAGGGCTTTTTTCTCAGGATGGCCTAAACGTTTCAAGACATGCCCCATTTTCCCGCTTTTGTCAGGTATATGTTTTCTTTTCTGCCCTGCTGACGAATATTCACTTCCTTCCGTATCTTCCTTCGTCGGCTCGCGTGTGGGAGTTGGTAGTCCTCTGTGTGGGGCTGTTCCTTTAGGCTCAGGCGGAGTGGGGATCTATTCGTCAATGGTCATGAGAGGTAGGTTACACGCGGCCAGACGAAATTTTGCCGCATACATTTGCTTCACGTACTCCGCGTAGGCTAACGCCGCATTTGCCTCAAGATATCTAGCCTCTGGGGTCTCTTCTATCCTCAGGATTTTCTCTGTGGCTGGCTCTTTACCCTTATACTGTTTCAAGATCCCCGCTATGTTCTTTCTATATGTTGAGGCGGAAGGAACCGATACCGAGTTCCCCGTGTCGTTCCTAGAACTGGACCTCCTCCGATTTATTATATTTCTGGCGTCGGTGTCTAACTTCGATCCGGCCTCTCCCTGTGTGTTGCCCCATACTGCGGTGGGGTTTTCAAGTGTGTGGTCCGCGCCTTCTTGACGGTGGGGATCTCTTGCGGATCCTTTCCCCGGAGTAGGTGAAACGTGGACTTTTTCTTTGGCCCCTACCATGTGTCAAACTCTGATTGGGTGCTTGTGCCAAAAGCCAAATAGTACTCTGATCCTCAACTGCTCTGACACTTACCAACTTTGTACTGTCTGGGTGTACATGCGGTTTGTTGGGGATATTGTTGAAAATGAATTATCCGGTGGATTTGCCGATGGAGCCGGCGTGCAGATGTCAGGATTGGGGAACAACTGCGATTTCTCAAGCATGAGGTCCTAAAAACTCCAATGTCCTACTGATTCCGCTATGCCTTTTTTCCAGATCTCAAGAAAGCGACCCAACACAGCTACGTAAGTCCTCGTTCTGATATGATATCCGGAAACTCAGGCAAGTACAAGAGCAACTACCGAAACAGTGCTATGATAACAATAAAAGTAACGAGCGTGAGCTTAGATCTCTTCTTTATCGTGAAAATGCTGAGGGTGTTGACTTCTTAAGAGCAAAATCGACAGGTTCACATGCATGCAATCTTTTCCACGAATGTATAATCACAAAACGTACTAAGGACTCTGAAATGAGGTTCTGGCCAGGAAACGCACGGTGCCAACTCCGACGATCTTCTTTGTGCAAAAGTCACGAGAGAGGTGATGATTCAAACGCAAACTCATGGTTTTGTACAAGGATTCGAGGAGGTTACCTTGTTTTGATAAGACTTTGATGTTGAGTTGAGAACACGACCGTCCGTGTACGAGAGCTGAGAGTTTTTTGCTGAGAAACGCTGAGGGTGACCTGGAGGAGAGGAGTCCTTCCTGCGGCCGCCGTGAATTCTGTAAACTCTGGATGAGCCGAATGCCGGAAGCAGGCTAAAAAACTTCTTTTTCCCGGTAACAGAGCCAACTGATAACGTCTAAGTTATCTGTGGTTGTCAGCGGTGGTGCAATGATGGATATCTGGCTGTTATGAGGGTGATAATGTTGGTTGCTCGCGGTGGAGGTGTGTATGAATTAGTAGATAGGTGTGGTGGTGCCGTACGATTGAGCTGAGAGTAGGTGAATTTGCCTTAGCCTTGGATTTCTTATATATATTCTGAATCTGTCTTGAAATACATTTGGAGCCCTATTTATAGGAAATAACCGACTTAGTTCGGTATAATTACAATAAATGACATAACACCAGCGGATATGTGGTGAGTGCTCGCTTCGCAAGAGAGGCCTGTCATCGCTGGATTTGGGCTCCCATCCTATGTTCCGAGCTCCGGGGTTGTCCCAAGTGACGCCGGTCCTTACTCTACAGAGGCGGACGATCGATTTCCTGGGAATCCGGCAGGCATGTTGGTGGGCTGGAAGACGGGGCAGCCCAATCACTCATGGAGGTGGAATCTAAGGAAACTTTTGTATAATGTCTCTGGCATCTTCCAAGGTGACAGACGATTCATCTAGGTTTACCAATTTCACAAGCCATTGCACCACTGGTGCATTTTTTTCTTTTAACAGTTCTAATGTCCATGATGTTGTCTGGATATAACACCATTTGTCCATCAGGTGAAGTGATATGAGGGTGTGGTTATGCCGGTATGCGCATTCCCTTGTACCTTTTGAGCTGTGAGATGTGGAACACCGGGTGGAGCCTTGATTCCTTAGGCAATTGCAGCTTGTAGGCCACTAGATTAATCTTCTCAAACACCTTGTATGGGCCAAAATACCTAGCATCTAATTTTATGTTCCTCCTCAATGCCAATGATGTCTGTCTATATGGCTGTAGCTTTAGGAAGACCAAGTCTCCTACCTGAAATTCCCTCTCAGTTCTCCCCTTGTCTGCATAGTATTTCATCCTGGCCAGTGCAAATTCCAAGTGCTCCTTCAATTCTCTAGTATACATCTGTCTTTGCTACAAGAATTCGTCAACTGTAGTGGTGGTACCATTATTATAGCTGCCAATAGGTATGGATGTACGTTTGTAGCTATAAAGAGCTTCAAATAGAGATGCCTAAATGGCAGTGTGGTAACTGGTGTTGTACCAGAATTCAGCTAGTGGATGCCATTTACTGCAATGCTTAGGTCTTTGAAAACACATACACCTTAGGTACATTTCAAGGCATTGATTTACCCTCTCTGTTTAGCCATCTGTCTGAGGATGGTATGTTGAACTGAGGGCCAATTTAACCCCTGCTAACTGAAATAGGTGCTGCCAAAACTCACTGGTGAATATGCTGTCCCTGTCATTCACAATAGTGGCTGGTAATCCATGGGATCTGTATATGTGATGGAAAAAGGCTTCTGCCACCGACTCAGCAGAATACCCCTTCCTCAAGGCCACAAATGCCCTCATTTTGTAAATCTATCCATTACCACCATAATGACCTCCAACCCCTCAGAGTTAGGCAATCCTTCGATGAAATCCATGCTGATGTGAGTCCATGCTTGTTCAGGCACAGGCAATGGCTGTAATAAACCTTGGGGGTGTTCATGAAGGTCTTTGCACTGCTGACATATGATGCAAGTCTGAATTAGGTTCTTGACATCATTTCTCATTCTAGGCCAATAGAAGATAGTAGAGACCCGTTTGAGGTATGCTCTTATACCGGAGTGGCCACCCAGGGGACTATCATGTAACCGGGCTAATATCTCATGCCTCAAGTTGCCCGTGGCACCAATATATAGTCTGCCCTTGTACTTTAGTAGACCCTGCCGTAGAGTGAAGTCTGGTTCATTTTGAGGATCCAAGAGGACTGAACTGATCTTAAATTGTGCATGAGGGTCATCCTCATAGCTATCTAGAATCCTCTGCATACAACTAGGAACAACCACTGTAAGTGCCATAGAGGTGCCCTGCTCCATAGGTTGCGTAGAGAGTGCATCTGTCACAATGTTCTCTTTCCTCTTTTTGTACTCAATCTTGAAATCCATGCCTATTAATTTAGTGATACCCTTCTGCTGAAGTGTTGTGGTGACCTTTTGCTTCAGTAGGTATTTCAAGGACTGTTGGTCTGTTCTGATGATAAATTGTGATCCTTGTAGATAATGTTTCCACCTATTCACTGCCATAATAACCGCTAACAGTTCCTTTTCATAGATAGAGAGGCCCATTTCTTTGGAGTTGAAAGCTCTACTAAGATAGCAGATTGGCCTGCCATGTTGTGGTAGCACAGCACCAAGGCCATTAAGGCAGGCATCTGTCTCAACTATGAAAGTGGATGAAAAATCTGGTACTGCTAACAATGGAGCCTCACACATGGCCTGTTTTAGAGTATTAAAGGCTTTTGTAGCATCCTCAGACCAGACAAAACTGTCTTTCATCAACAAATTTGTCAACTGCCTTGCTATAATGCCATAGTTCCTGATGAACCTCCTGTAAAAACCAGTAAGTCCTAAGAAACCTCTCAGTTCTGAGATAGTTTGTGGGACTGGCCATTTAGTCATGCTCTCAATCTTACTACGGTCTGGTAGTACTTCTACCTGTTGTATGATATGCCCTAAATATTCAACCCTTGACTGGCCAAAACTGCATTTTCTCATCTTAGCATAAAACTTATTTTCTCTAAGTTTGGTGAGGACTGCCTATAAGTGTTGTACATGTGACTAAAGGTCGAAACTATAAATCAATATGTCATCAAAAAATACTAGAACCAACTTCCTCAGATAAGGTTTGAGGAGCTCATTCATAGCTTTCTGGAATGTGGCAGGTGCATTTGTCAAACCAAAGGGCATGACAGTATACTCATAGTGTCCATGGTGGGTGACAAAAGTTGTCTTAGGGATGGCTGTGGATTCATCCTAATCTGATGGAATCCTGCCCTTAGATCAATTTTACTGAAGAATTAAGCTTGCCCCAATTCATCCAAAAGCTCATCTATGATGGGTATGGGGTACCTATATATCCTTGATTGTAAGCTCATTCAGTTTTCCATAATCCACACAAAGCTTCCATGTGCCATCCTTCTTTTTTACCAAGAGGATTGGGGAAGCATAAGGGCTATGGATTGGCTGTATTAGGCCTTGTTCTAACATCTGCTCAATTGGGTTTTCTATCTCCTATTTTTGGTGATGTCCATACTTGTAGGGCCTCAACTTAATGGGATCAGTTCCCTCCTTCAAAATGACATCATTGACCAAATCTCTGTCTGTAGGTAAGGTCTTTGGTGCTGCAAACACATCTGCATACTGAGCCAATAGAGCCTGAATATCCCCATCAATAGTAGTGTTCTCACTTAGTTCTAGAGCTGCCCTTATGAAATTGATACATGCCATTACCCTAGCTCTGCCTACCCTAAAACTGTTGACCAGATTTTTGCAGCTTATGGTTTTAAGCTGGCCAGATTCAACAAAATGATTGAGCACCACCTGCTGACCCTCTTTCTGGAATGACAGCTACATCTTATTAAAATCAAAGATCATCGGGCTGAATCGCTTCATCCAATCAACTCCCAAAACTATGTCACAACCACCTAGCTTTAGTAGCCTGACATCATGAGTAAATCTGATGCCCTGTATTGTCGAAGGCAGTTTAGGGCACATACTATTACTAACCATCTTGTTTCCATCTGCCACAGTCACTCCTAGGGGATGTGTGGCCTCCATAACACACTGGAGGTCCTTGGCTAAATTCTGATCCTAAAAGGCGTGGGAGCTGCCACTATCTATCAGAATATTGATTGGTTTCTTCTTCAGTAACCCCTGTATTCTGATGGTGTTGGGGCTAACAGTTAAGAAATCTACACGGGAACGCAACGGAATTTAAAATTTATTTCCTATCGACCCAAGATCGACTTTGTTTAAGCAATAAACAAACAAGTAGTAGATGGTGGTTACCTTGGTCGATCTAAAAGATCGACGCTTTGGCCGTCTAAGGAAAGTAGCGATGCACGGAGCCGCCCAAGCGTTCGGCCTCTACCGGTGATCCACACGAACAACCCGCCGGAATCCCATCATGGATTGCTACTAGAAAAATCCGGTTGCTAGACCGGCCTTTTCTCTCTCTAATCTCTCTCTAAGAAGCTCTGTATTTTCATAAGAACTATTAGCTCTTGGAATTGTGATGTACAAAAGAGCTAGCCAAGCCTCCCTTAAATAGGTGATACCTGCACCCTATTGTGTCCCAATCTGATTGAGATTAGCTTCCTAGTAGATTGAGGAGAAATAAAACATTCTCCTAATAAAATATGGAAAGTATCTTTTATTGATTTATCTCATTTAATATTCAATATCTTATATTAAATATATTTCCAAGATATATATTGACAATATCTTATATTGAATATATCTTTATCTTATTTTCTAAAATCAATTAATATCCAATATTAATATTATGGTAATTTTATTAATTAAATTGCACAATTCAAATATATCCAATACACTTTTAAAAAAGGCGTCCCTTCTCCCCGGGAATTGAGATTTTCTTTAATTAATATAATTAATTAATGTTATGATTAATTAATTTGCAAAAATACGTGTACATCATATATACATAATTTTCGACTTTACATATCTAATACACGTATATTTAATTAATCAACATAATTAATATATTATATTATATTTATTCATAATAAATAAATACCACTATAACCTTTATAGTCTTGAGATAAACTTTCCATATTTGGTTATCAACTATAACAGCATTTTAATCCGGCTAGATGTTCTTATGTGTGTGACCCGATAGGCTTACGAATATGTTGGCCGTAGACACAAAGTGAAAATTATGAAAATGCCCTTCGTGCCTAACGATAACGGGATAGCGTCTAGCAACACACCGTGACCCCCAATCATCGAAAGAGTCAAATGCAATGACTACTACCTTTCATGTGAAACAGTTACCGTGTAAATAGAATCCTATCGCTATAATAATATCCATAAGGTCGTTTGTCGAGTGTCAAACATCAACGACCAAATCTTATAATCTAGATATCATGCTCTCTCGAAGTAACTCATTTACTTCCACTTTACAAAGATTCACGAGAGTAAGACATTCCTTATAAGAAGGCCCTTTCGGATATTCACCCCTACCGATAGGGTACACGATTCCTAGACGACAAAACATGTATACTCCGCATGCTTCAGTATCATACCCAATCACTACCGCATGATCGCCCTATGGAAAGGGGAAACCTCAATAGTGTCAAAGCATGACAATCCACACCGTGATGCCATGTAGACTCTCACTACAAAAAAACAGCAGTTTTGCGACGGAATTTTTGCGACGGACTTTATTTCCGTCGCAAATTTACGTTTGCGACGGATGTTTTATTGTTTGCGACGGGACATTTGGCGGGACCAATTTTTCCACTTGGCGGGCAATTTTGCGACGGAATTTTTATTAATTTGCGACGGAATATTTAATAAAATTTTATAAAATTATTTTATTATTCTGAATTTAGATGTTTGCGACGGATTAGGGTTATTTTGCGACGGACATTAAATTCCGTCGCAAAACGGCGGATATCATTCGCAAAGCATCCCTTTTCTTCCTCATTTCTCTTCTTCATTCCCCCTCTTCTCACCCGCCGCCCCCCCCCCCCCCCCCCCCCCGCCGAAGCTCTTCCGGCGCCACCTCCTCCCACCACCGCCGCGGCCACCCACGGGTATGCTCTTCCCTCCCCCTCCCCCCCCCTCTCCCCGGACCCGATTCCCCCCTCCCCCTCCCCCCGCCGTGTATATATATGTATGTATATATATATATTTTTTTTTATATATATATATATATATATATATATATATATATATATATATATATATATATATATATATATATGTATATGTATATATATATTGTATATGTATATGTATGTACAATTTTATTTTTTTTATATATATATTTTTTTTTTCAATTTATATTGTATATATATATATTGTAGTATGTAATTTTTGTATATTGTAGTATGTAATATATTTTTTCGTTTTTTTTTTCGTTTTTTTTTTTATGTTTTTTTTTTTATATATTTTTTTATATAGTGTATCATATGTAGTATAGATTTATAGATATATATGTGTAGTAATTATAAGTTAGAAAATGCTTACTTATGTGTATTAGTTAGATAAGTTAGGAAAATGCTTAAGTATGTGCAAAGCCGGATGTTGGTTGAATTGGTTGAATTGGTTTGTTGAATTGGTTTGTTGAATGCTTAAGTATGTGCAAAGCCGGATGTTGGTTGAAAATGCTTAGTTTAGAAACCGGATGTTGGTTGAATTGGTTTGTTGAATTTGGATTGAAATGATGATAAGTATGTGCTTACATGATAAGCATAACATACATAAGGTCCTCAAAGGGTGCTTTCGTTCCTACCCGTTTGGAAAATGGTACCTGGGGGTACTTTGTTATCCGGCAAAGCCTCCGAATTATTTTGACGTCGAACCTTTGACCATGAATTGAAAATTTAGGTTAAAGTGTTGTTAGTTTCATAGTAAGTTGAGTAAAACCCGAGTTTGCAAAAGTGTTGAGACAACCTTCAAAGACTATTGTTAGTCTCATATTTTGTATGATATGATGTGTAGGATTGAAAATGAAGAGAATAGAACGTAGTTGGATGTACGAGAGGTTGGATGCTAACAAGAAATTTAACCCGGTATTTGTGAATGGTGTGGAGGAATTCATAAAACATGCAAAGCAGCTTAGATTCGTTTCGGGCAAATAATGGAATGATGAAGTGTCCATGTAGTAAGTGTAAGAACACTAAATTTTCGATCGAACATGACGTGAGATTACATTTAACTAAATATGGGTTTTGCGCAAACTACTATGATTGGGTGTGTCATGGTGAAGAGTTTCCCATTCCGATCAACGTTCAAAGCAAGAACGGAATGTGAACCCTTATCGTGACATGGTTAATGACGCATTACGTGATAGGATTGATCACGTAAGAGAAGAATTTCTTAACCAATAGGAGAACAATGAGACACCAAACCCGAAGTTGCATCGTTTTTTGAAATGCCGAAAAACGCAGAGGACCCGTATGTGATGGAAGTAGTGTCTCCGTACTGCAAGCGGCTTCTAGGTTGCTCACTTTGAAATGTGATCACAACCTCTCTCACAAATGCGTTGACGGGGTTACCGGTTTGATAGGAGATATTCTTCCGAAGAATAACTTAATGACCTCGAACTTCTATCAAACCAAAAAGTTGTTAAAGGCATTAGAGCTACCCCACGAGAAAATACACGTGTGTCCCGCGGCGTGTATGTTATTTTGGGAGGAGGACGCGAATCCGGACAAGTGTCGGAAGTGTGACCATGATCGATATAAACCGAAAACGAACGCAAGAGGTCAACGTGTGCCTAACAAAGTGATGACTTATTTCCCGATTGGACCTAGACTCCAAAGGTTGTACGCCACGAAACATATAGGCAAGGAAACGAGGTGGCACGCGGAAAACCCCAGGACAAGCGGTATAATGGCCCACCCAAGTGACGCCGAAGCTTGGAAGCATTTTGACCAAATGCACCCCGAGTTTGCTAAGGAGCCTAGAAATGTGCGGTTAGGACTTTGCACGGACGGTTTTGCACCTTTTGGTAATTTTGGGAAGAACTACTCTTGTGGCCGCTCATGGTTACACCATACAATCTTCCGCCCCGGTTGTGCATGAAAAGACAGTTTATATTCTTATCGTTGCTTGTACCGGGGCCGAAAAATCCGAAAGGAAACCTCGATGTTTATTTGCAACCATTGATTAAGGAGTTGAAGCAAATTTGTGGGAAACAGGGTTGTTTACTTACGATGTATCCACAAAAACGAATTTTCATATGAGGGTCGCACTAATGTGGACTATCAATGATTTTCCCGCGTATGGCATGTTATCCGGGTGGACTACGGCTGGTGTGAAAGCTTGTCCCTATTGTGGTGATGGAAACAAGTCGTTCTGGCTCAAACATAGTGGTAAATGCACTTGGTTTGATTGTCATCGGCGAGTTTCTCCCCGAAGACCATATTTTTCGCACCGATAAAGGTTTTTTGAAGTCCAAACAAGTATGAACACGCGACTCCACCCGTAGATTGAGTGGTGAGGAGGTATGGGAATTTGTACAACACCTACCAAGCATCATTGATGGCTCAGATTCAGACTTGAAACGGCTTAAAAACTCCAAGAATGGTTGGTGGAAAAGAAGCATTTTTTGGGATCTTCCGTATTGGAAAACATTGCTGCTTCAACATTGCCTGGATGTGATGCATATTGAGAAAAACTTCTTTGAAAAACTTATTGACACGGTTATGGACGTTAAAGGCAAAACTGCTTGTGGTCCAAAATCTGCTAAAGATTTGAAAGAGCTTTGCAGAAAGCGCCCCGATTGTACACTTGTTCTTGACAAGCAGAATAGAAAAGTGTTGTGTGAATGGGTCACCAAGTTGAAATTCCCTGACGGTTATGCTTCAGACCTGAGTAGGTGCGTAGATCATGATCAATACATTCTACGTGGTTTGAAAAGCCATGATTGCCACGTTTTTATGGAACGTTTGTTGCCAGTTTCCCTTCGAGAATTGATTCCGAAAAATGAGTGGAATGCATTGACTGAGATAAGTCAATTCTTTCGAGACTTGTGTGCTGCTACCCTAAAAATAGAATACGTGATTCGTTTTAAGAATAACATTGCTGAGATTATTTGCAAGTTAGAGAAGATTTTGCCTCCAGCGTTTTTTAACTCGATGGAGCATTTACCGGTACACTTGCCGTATGAGGTCAGAGTTGGTGGTCCCGTGCAATATCGATGGATGTATCCATTCGAAAGGTTTTTGAATCACTTAAAACAAAATATTGGTAACAAAGCTTTCGTAGAGGGATCAATATGCAATGCGTATTTGTTGGAAGAGATTTCAAACTTTCGTTCTATGTATTACGATGATCATATTGAAACAAAAGCAAAGAATCTTGTCGTTGGTGAGACTTCGGCATCGCAATCGTTTCGATTTACCCGAGTTATTCCGTGATCATAATGGTACAACAACTCGGGAAGTGCAAGACGAGGTTCTTGGATAATAAAGAATATGACTTTGTGCACAAGTACGTATTGTCTAACTCGCGAAATCATGAAACCGTATGAACTGTAAGTACCTCATTACTACATATATACAATGCTTAACAGCTTTTTTTTCGAACAAATATACATTAACCGACAAAATGATTCATTCTTAGATTGTTCGAGCAATTTATTCGTGTTCAACAGCCTCAATTGACCTCGACAGATATTTGGAATAAACATGAAAATGAATTTACCAAATGGTTTGCACAACAAGCATCATTTTTGAATGATGATTTGCTAAAAGCTTTGGCAAGTGGTCCTTCTCGTCAAGTCAAAACTTGGAAACGTTATTCGATTAACGGCTACAACTTTCGGACATTCAACCGGGCAACTGATATTGGTAAATCTTCAGTCAACAACGGAGTTTGTGTCAGTTCCACGGAAGGTGCCGACTATTATGGCACTTTAAATGAAATCATTGAGTTGGTGTATTATGGACATTCGACTGTCTACAAAGCCGTATTGTTCAAATGTGATTGGTTTGATAATTACGAACGGGGCATGAATGTGCATAAAGATTATAAGATAGTTGAAGTTCATCGTGGTAGGAAATATGGCGCTTATGATCCATTTGTTCGCTTATCAAGTCGAGCAAGTCTACTATGCTCCATATCCAAGTTTGAAAAAAGACAAAGATCAATGGTCGGTTGTTTTCAAAACAAAGGCAAGATCGACTATCGATGCTCCCGTCGAGGAAACCGTTTTCCAAGAACAAGTTATCAATGATGTTTCCCGATTATCTGATCCTCTTAACATTGTCCACCAAGATCTTGATGTCGATGTTGACTCCGATGTTGGGGATAATGACTTGGATGATGATGAGATGGCGGATTTCATTCAACAAGAAGATGGAGAGGAAGAAGAATCGTTTGATGATCTAGATACTGATGAAGAGGAGGAAGAACTCTTCCATTCTAGTAGTGATAGTGAATAATAATGTATTAAATATTTTATTTTGTCATTATAGTGAATAATAATGTATTAAACATTGTAATTTATTATTAATTAGTATAAACGCCTTTTTATTATAATTGCATTTAGATTAGTATAAACGTCATTTTCTGTGTCAAATAGATGTCAGGTAGAGGTAGAGGTAGAGGTAGACGCGGTAGGGGTAGTTCCCCCTCCCCCGGAGCGTCTTCCTCCCACAGACTCACGGTTTGGATGATGAGATACACCAGATGACCGAGGAGGATTTGGGTGTCATTGTCAATGGTGACCTTGGATTGCCGGTTTTGGATCCCGAGGGGAGATGGTAAGTTAATACATATCTTGCTTTAATTTGTTTGTATTTTTATTTATATTTTGATTAACCAAATATATTAACAACTTATTGTTTTCAATATGACAGTTTACCGACAACTATGTCAAGAAAATGGCCAAGACCGCCATAATCAGCGGCTTCAACACTTTTGCCACCACGTGGCATAATGCCAGCCGGGAGCAGCAGGATAGGTGGTGGCACGCATTTAGGGTACGTCGTTCATATAAATATAACTATATATAAATATAACTATAATTATAACTATACATATAACATATATATAACTATGTTGCAGAGTCATTTCAGCTTCGAGTTACGCCACGAGCGCCTGGTTAGGGAAGCTTTTGAGCGGTATGCTATCAACAGGGTCCGTGATTATATGTATCGGGCTCAAACAAACCCCCGTGCTCGGTTTTGGATGACCCCGGATATTCTCCGTCGTTCGAGGAGTGGATTGGGAGTCCCGTAAGCAATTATTCAATATTTAATTAATAATACTTGTGTTTTTATATATATATATATATATATGTATGTACTAACTTGTTTATCTTATGTCGGAATAGGCATTCAAGGAAACATCTCGCGAAAAAGAAGATAAACCGAGCTTCGGATCCGGTGAGGAAGGGAAGATCCCCGGGACACATGCTATGGGCGACACGGCGTTATCGATTTCGCTCGGGCCATGGAGGACAATAGAGAAGTGCCCCTATCGGCCGGAGATCTGGTGACTAGTTCGAAGAAGAAGAAGTCGGGCAACTTCGTCTCGAGGAAGTTTGAGAAAATCTTGGTACGTTATGTATTCTAAATATTATATATACATTATATATATATCATGTAATTATTGTTACTAACAAATTTATATCATACTTTGCAGGACGTCTTCACCTCGAAGAAGGCGAAAGCCCAGGAGACGCAGCCTGACACCCCTGTCGACGAGTCGCTTCTTTATTACGAAGCCGCTGGTGGTTACGACAAGAAGGGGAGAGTTTTTGGCATGGGGTCGGGTCACCGCCTCCATGTACTACGACAGCCCGCCATCGCTCGACACTCATCCGCCGAGACATACTCTCCGGGCATACTCACCCGTCTCACCCGGGAGATGGCGAGAGAAAGACAGATTAATGCGAAACACAAAGCGAGGTTGGAGGAGCTAGAGAGAGAGACGAAAGCGTCGGGAAGACGGACTAGCGTAGATGGAGGAGTGGATTACCCGGCGGTTAGGCAAAGCATCCTCCGGAGGGATGCAACCCGGGTACGAGGCAAAGCACAGAGATGACCGATCTGATCACGGACCTGGAGGAGGTGACATGGGTTTAGGTAGTACACCGGGTCTGACTGGGTGACATATTGCTTTATACATTTTTATTTATTTTGGCTTATCGTATCCCCTTTAACATATCGTTTTATCCCCTTTGACATATCCTCTTTGACATATCCCCTTTGACATATCCTCTTTGACATATCCCCTTTGACATATCGTTTTATTTATTTTGGTATCGTATTCCCTTTTATATTGTTGTTGTTGATAGCCGGTAGCAATTGTAATGCTACCGGGGAAAATTATGGCTGTTTTGCGGCGGTGGTTTGGCCGGCTGCTGCAAAACAGCCATAATTTTCTGATTAATTTTAATTTTTGCGACGGAAATATTCCGTCGCAAAGTTGTATTTGCGACGGATATGTAAGGATCTAAAAATAAATAAATTATTTAATAAAAAATATTTGCGATGGATTATACAATTTTTGCGACGGATTATACAATTTTTGCGACGGGTTATAAAATTTTTGCGACGGATTATAAAATTTTTTTGCGACGGATTATACAATTGTTTGCGACGGATTATATATTTTGTTGCGACGGAAATTATATTTTAAAAAAAAATAAAATACGTTATTATCCGTCGCAACATTCGTCGCAAATCATTTGCGACGGATAAACCGTCGCACAAACTCAGTTTTGCGACAAAAAAATGCGACAAATAAAAACCGTCGCAAATCCGTCGCAAATTAGGATTTGCGGCGGAATAATCCTATTTTGCGACGGTAACCTTCCGTCGCAAAAAGTCCAGTTTTTTGTAGTGTCTGGTCCTAAGCATAATTACACAACCGTCACATAGTGTGACACTTAACAGTGTAAGTGGGTCAATCTAATGTATGCATTCTCTAATACACGTCCACGTACAGTCCAAGTGTCTTTACACTTCGATAGACGAGATCTATCCCTACCCTTAAAGACAGAAGACATCTAATACGTGCTAGCCTGTTCGTACTATCAATGCCATGTTTAATAGTACACCAGCCTAGAGACATTTAAGTATCAAACATATTAAAGTGATTAGAGATATCATCAACCATAATTGCCTTTCATGGTTGCTCTATCACAGTTTAATACTAAGGACATCATCTTATAACAATTCATAATTGGTTCTTTAAAAGAACATATATATGACACCAGAAAAGCCATTTAATATATGCATAAACAAAAAGAAATAGTAGAAATGATCCGACCCGGTCGGATCCGGTCCAAACCGATTGGGTTTAGGACACTATTTCAACACTAGCCTGTCCAGTCATTGTACTGATGGACAATTGTGACGTTTCAGAGGATGCATGGTCACATTCTGGTTCATCTGGATCTTTACTGGGCTCCTGCTCATCCTCATCAACCAGGATAAAATTGAACTGCCTAGATTTGCATTGGTGGCCCGGCCGGTATTTCTAATTGCATTTGAAACAAAGGCCCTTGGCCCTCCTGTCCTATACCTCTGCAGGGGTGATGAACCTACTGTTATCCTTTCTTTTTTCTGGTAACTTGGCAGGAAGACTCTTCTGATAGGATATAGGTTTTGAGGTTTGATGTAGAGCTATGATTGTAGGCTTCCATAACATCTTCTTGTGCCCTAGCATACTCTTATGCAGCTGCTAGTTCCAATGGCTTGTTGACCCTCACAATGGATCTGATTCCCTGCTTCAAACCCCCAATAAAACTAGCTACAAAATATGCTTCGTCCAGTCCTGGATTCTTTATGGATACCAAGGTTTTAATCTCCTCAAACTTGGCCTGGTATGCATCCACAGTACCTGTCTGTTTGAGTTTATGAAATTCATCTACTACATCATTGTAATTCTGATTAGCGAATCTTCTACATATTTCATTGCAAAAAAATAGGCCAAGTGATGAAACGTTTGTTTGCTCTCCAACTACTATACCACAATTCTGCCTGATCATCTAAGTGCATTTCTGCCATGGCGACCTTCTCCTCCTCCTTGATTAAGAGGAATTGGAAGTATCTTTCACATTTTCTCAACCATGCACTGGGTTTTTCCCCCTTAAACATTATAAAATCCATTTAGATCGTTTAAGAGTGTTACCATACCTTGTTTCTACTGGAGGGGGACCTAGAATACCCAAAATAGAGATGAAGCCTCAACTAATGGTGGCAGCTGCTGCTCCCCTGATGTAGCTAATGTCTTGTTTGATAGAATCGAGAAGAAGGCAACAAACTGCTCCTTCATGTATGCCATTTGGCTTTCTGAATTCTGCTTGAATCGTTCATTCACTCATGCCATCTGATTCTCCGAGTTCTGCTTGAGATCTTGTACTGCTTTGCTTAGTTCCTCAATATCCTTGGAATTTTTCTTTGATTGCTCATCAACTGAATTGATCCTAGTATCAGCCATGGCAGAGAATCGATGTCTCTGATACCACTTGTAAGGAATCAAGTAGTAAAAGAAATAGAAAATAGCAGGGGAAGGGGAGAGTAAGATAGAATTATAGAGGAAATTATAGTTTATTGAGTAGTAATTTCATGAATGAATTACAATGTGTCTCTATCTTTGCTTTAATACCTCTAGTTACAGTGTATTGACTTAGCTAACAGTCTAATAACAGCCCCCCAACAAACTCTTTAACTGACTAACTGGTAGTAACTGACTCAGTTCCTAACAGATTGAAGGCTATATATAACAGGAGAGGAAGAGGGATGGCTGGGATCGGAAGCCATGGAATCTGTGAAGGGGATGCATGGAAGAAGAAAGAAACGTAAGAGAAAGGGGATGGGCTGGACGAAAGAAAATAGAAGAATAGGAGAAAAAGAAAAATCTAAAAATTAGAAGAAAATAAGGCAAGAGGAATACGATTGCTCTGATACCATAATAGAGTTGTATTTGTGAGAAATCATGTTATTATTTACACTTTGAAACTGTATGGGATACACTCTATATATATGATACAATAGAAGCTTCTAGAGCAATTTTATCTAGATAGAAAGTACAAACTATTTATCTTTACAACTATATCTATTATTCAATAATTACAATATTTATCTACATTTATCAACTATTATTTTTCTCCCCGAGACCCTAAGTCGTCCCACAGCCACGGGAACTCACCACGTTGCCGCAGAATCTGCAAATTTGTTTGATCGTTTGGCTTTTTGGGATTTCATATTTAAGTGGTCATTTGAATAGTCAGGTCATGGTGACGAGTTTGCAGCTTTTGTTTCGTAGTTTAAAGGTAAAGCTTGCTCTTTTTGGTTGATGTTATGTTTTTGTATGAAACTGATGTTATAATGCAATTTATATTCGTAGTTGACATTGTGAGATCATTCACCCTACACGTGACGCTCATCCGGCAGAGCTACGAGCATAAGTCCGGCCACTTCAACGTACGGGCCGAGCTGATCCTCCACCATCATATATTTTGATTCATTATTTTCTAAGTGTTCAAAGATCGGCATTAACATCAAGTCCAACCTGGCCCTAGCTCGCTACTCGGGATCACTCTGCAGAACGCAGGGGCATTTCTCCCAAGAGGAGATTATCATCAAACTCATAGGAGGGAAGGTCGCTCGCATACAAAGAAGGGCCGACGTGGTGCATGACGTTACTGGTCTTAAGCATCATACATAGTACAAGTCATCCTTTGTCACAGACATCATTACCTTCACATCCATTGGGCATCAATCCGCTACAACCTGGATAGTCTCTCTTCTCATGTCATCGACACTGATTGGACCACTGTTAAGTGTCACACTATGTGGCTGTTGTGTAATTATCCTTAGGACCGGAGTCTACATGGCATCACAGTGTAGATTGTCATGCTTTGACACTATTGAGGTTTCCTCTAGCCATAGGGAGATCATGCGGTAGTGATTGGGTGTGATACTGAAGCATGCAGAGTATACATGTTTGGTCGTCCGGAATTCGCGTACCCTATCTATAGGGGTGAATATGCGAAAGGGCCTTCTTATAAGGAATGTCTTGCTCTCGTGAATCTTTGCAAAGTGGAAGTAAATGAGTTACTTCGAGAGAGCATGATGTGCAGATTATAAGATACGGTCGTTGATGCTTGACACTCGACGTACGACCGTATGAATATTATTACAGCGATAGGATTCTATTAACACGGTAACTGTTTCACATGAAAGGTAGTAGTCATTCCATTTGACTCTTCCGATGATTGGGGGTCACGGTGTGTTGCTAGACGCTATCCCGTGATCGTTAGGCATGAAAGGCATTTTCGTAATTTGCACTTTGTGTCTACGGCCAACATATTCGGAAGCCTATTGGGTCACACACATAAGAACATCTAGCCGGATTAAAATGCGGTTATAGCGATAACAAAATAAGGAAAGTTTATCTCGACTATAAAGGGTTATAGTGGTAAATTAATATGGTGGTATTTATTTATCATGAATAAATATAATACAAGATATTAATTATGTTGATTAATTAAATATTTATATTATGTATATGTATATGTATATGTATATGTCGAAAATATATATGTATATGATACACATGTATTTTGCAAATTAATTAATCATAGTATTATATTAGTTAAATAATATTCCTGATGCCAATATATTGGCATAAGGGGTGCATTTTTGAAGTGTATAAGATACACTTGGATTGTGCAATTTAATTAATAAGATTACCATAAAATTAATATTGGATATTAATTGATTTTTAGAAAATAGATTTATGGTAATAAGATATAGATATATTCAATATAAGATATTGTCAATATATATCTTAGGAAAAATATTTAATATAAGATATTGAATATTAATGAGATAAATCAATCAAAGGGATTTTTTTAATTTTATTAGGAAAAAGTTTTCTATCTCATCAATCTACTAGAAGCTAATCTCAATCAGTTTGGGAGACACATGGGGTGCCCCACCCTCTATATAATAGAAGGTTTGGCTAGCTTTTTTGTACATCACAATTCCAAAATCTAATAGTTCTTGTGAAAAATAGAGAGCTTCTTAGAGAGAGATTTAGAGAGAGAGAAAAGGGCGGTCTAGCAACCGGATTTTTCTAGTAGCAATCCAATGGTGGATTCCGGCGGGTTGTTCGTGTGGACTAGCGGTAGAGGCCGAACACTTGGGCGGCTCCGTGCATCGTTACTCTCCTTAGACGGTCAAAACGTCGATCTTTTAGATCAAGCAAGGTAACCACACCGTCTACTAACTTGTTATGTTTGTTGCTTAAACGAATTCGATCCTGGTTAAAGGAAAAAAAAATTGAATACCGCTGCGTTCCCGCGTAGATTTCCTCACAGTTGCACCATGTCCTCATGCTATGTGGTAGAATGCGTTATACCCTTGAATATATGGTTGTGCAATCTTGATGAACACGTCAACATGACAAGAAACATGAACATGCTAAGTAGTTTAAGCAACCTAACAAGTACATTCAAGATAAGTGATGTTAATTAGAGTAGTTAATTGGATATGTTTTATGCAAGTACGCTTTGAAAGTAGTTTATAGACCTTAAATTTTGAAAATATTTCGCAGTTGGATAGTGTGGATTTATGTCATATCTCCCGGATTAAAACAAAGATGTATGTCTCTTTTTAATTTTTCTATTTCTCTCTGAGCATCTATCTAGTGCTCAATTGTTTATTTTGAAGTGATAGACATGCATGGTACATGATGAGTTTGATGATGAGTTTGATGAGCAATCTTAAGTCGGTGTCATGGAGTTTATTTATGTTTATCTACTTTATCTTCAACATAGTTCCTTTTGAATAAGGCTTATGTGCAAGTTAGTTTTAGTAGTTTTTTTGGGGTTAAGTTGGTCTTTATGAAACCTATAGTTTTTACACTTATATATAATTTTGGTTTGAAATCAATGACGTCCTGCTGAGTTGTGTTTTTATGTAAGGTTCTGAGGGTTTGTTTCCAGAGCCTCAAAATGTCTTTTCTTTCATAGATTTATTTATTACTATGGTATGACGTCAAACTAAAAGTCACATGTCGAATATTTGTTTTCGGATGAAGCTTCAATACTCAGTAATGTAATGAGACAATGAGTTGTTACACAATCATACATCAACAATAAATAAATGATGTATATATATCATATAAAAAATGGCATTTTTTCTGAAAACATTTTTTTAATACAAATTATAATGATGACCTAACGGGTATTGCAGATAGGCGCATATGGGATCAAGTGAGAAAAAGGTACGAAACCCAATATTTGTTAATTAAAGAAGAAATAGACGCCGACTGGTGTCCCCTTGTTTGAAACACGACCGCCAATCACCGCCACCCGGAGTCGACCACCACGCGCTGCCGGCCGTCTGGTTTGTTTGTGGGGCTCAACGAAGTGGGCCCTATAGTGGTTGCAGAAAGAGATAAAAAAAAAATAAAAGAAAAAAACGTGGCCTCTACACACAGGATGTTGATTTTAATTATGGGAATTAAAATTGACAAACAAAAAATTTTGTAATTGGAGGTAGTGGGAGGGCAGCACATGGGTTCCTGTTTTGCTTCAAGAAATTCATGTGATCACATGTGCTTTTCCCGTTTGCTTTTTTCACTGTGGGACCCACTTTTTTTCTATTTTATTTCATCTGATTTTCCCTCCATTTTACCACGCCTCATCCTGTACTTATTCTGTACGTACATTTTCTCCACGCCATTGTACTCACTTTTTTGTAAAATAATATTTTATTTTATTTTAAAGTATGATATTGTGTTATGATATTGTGTATGATTATCATTCACCCAACGACATATTAATATACTTATGATATTGTGTTAGATTATCATTCACCTAAATAAACATTTTTTAGTTACGATTTTTTTTTTTTAAAACGATGATACTTTTTATAGGAGTGATGTACTGTACAACAGTACAAGTATGCCGTGTAAGCATATTGCCCGTAATTTCAATTACAACGAAAAAAGATTCCCTCTCATACACTTGATCATCAAATGTAAAAATATATATAAAATGATATCGTTTTATTTGTAATGTACATACAAAACGATGTCGTTTTATATGTAATATTACACTTGATACTCAATTGCATTGAAAGGGATCCAGGTCCCGGTGATAAAATAAATAAAATTAAATTAAATTAAAAAAACCGTAACTAGGAGTCTTTACCATATACCGAAACCCCAAAAGAATGTAGAGCCAGCTTTGTTGGCATTGACATTTCCAGACACAAAACCAATAAATTAAATGGAAAATATAAAGAAATAGAATTTATGTGGACCGGACCTCCGAAAATTGAGATTTGTGGTCCAGAATTTTTATGTTATTTTTATTTTTCTTATAAAAGTTAAAATGTGTGGTTATAAAGTGTTATGTGGATGATTTATGTGGATGAAGTTGATGCGTCAATCACTCTCCAAATTAAATAAACCAGAATCATTATATCACACCCTTTCCCCCCACACCCACCACACACACATACACACATATATACAGTACTCTATAAGAAAACCCTCCCCTCCCTCCATACCCTCTCCATTCTTCTCTCCCCTTTTTTTCTCAAATCTGAACCCTCCATATATCTCTTTACCATGGAAAACATCACAACCAGTTGTGGCACCACCACCATCTCTGAAGAAATTAACCCACTTGCATTATTATCAAGAAAACCTTTTGATTTCAACCATGCATCTGCTCAAGAAGAAGTCTCCGCCGTCAGCCGCCGTCCAAGGCGGCAAGAAAGACTCCGGAGAAAGAGAATTAAGGTGGAAAACAAGAAAATTTAAGTGGGTCATCTTCAGAAGAAGAAGAAGAAGGAGAAGAAGAGAAAGTAGAGGTTGAGGAGAAAATTATGGCATTGCAAAGAATTGTGCCTGGAGGTGAATCACTTGGTGCTGATAAACTTTTTGAAGAAACTGCAGATTATATATTAGCATTGCAGTTTCAAGTCAAAGCGTTGAAGTTTCTTACCAGCTTTGTTGAGGGTTCTGAAAAGGAAAGGAGAAAACTTGGAGGTTGAATTTATTTTTATTTTTATTTTATTTTATTTATTTATTTTTATTTTTATTTATCTTGTGGATTTTTAATTTAATTACTTAATTACGTCTTCTTTTATTAAGTGGTGGATTTACCTTTTCCTCCGCTGCAATTAGCTACTACTACATATATATTAAGGATTCAATTTTTTTTTTTCCTTGAATCTTTTTTCCTTCCCTCTCTATAATATTTTTTTTCCTGCTCAATTTTTTTATTTATATGTTTTCCTTTTTTGGAAACTACAACTTTGATTATTCTGCTGTCATTATTGTATGTATGATTCGAAGAATCAGAATGCTGCCACACAAGGTTGTATTATTGATTGCCAACAGCTCATATGACAGTTTCATATTTGTTTCCAGAATATATATTTTATTTTTTTTTACCATAATTCAACTTTATCACACCATTATCATATAACTACAACATTTGATTGATATAGGTAATAATAAATGTTCTTTGAAATTCTTTGTACACATATAGACAATCCACCAATCAATGTTAATTAGGTGTAAAGTTTTAGGAATGATTAAGATGTACATGTTGATTATATGATGTAGATATATATTTTCAAAATATGTAGTACTACTATTTTCATCCCAAAATATAAATCGATTTTGATTTTTCTTTTTGTCACATAATATAAGGTCATTAACAATATCAATGAAGCATTTATTGCATATTTGTCTCTGGATTCTACAATAATTGATTCAATTGTAAAAAAATCTGCAGATTAAAAAAACAATTAATTGTTTTGATTTTAATTGGATAAAGATTAGAATATCCTATTGAAAATGGAGTAAATAATGCTGATGCATTTAAGACAGTGTATATAAAAAAATTAAGAGATGAGTAAAAAAGAAAAAAAAAATACATTAAATTTTACATTGGAAGATGTTCAAGTCAGTTATCTGGAACAAATTTTATTTCAAGTATTAGTTGGAGAAATAAAATAAAATAAAGAAAACGAGCTCAGAGTGTTTACAGCATACTACATATAGTATTGTTTGGAAGTATGTCCGAGTCTTCTTGTTGTGTTGTGTTTGCTTAGCTTGCATATGAGTAATTCTTGGCTTAGTGCATAGGAAACCATATTTCTCTAACAATCCCAAGGAATACTTCCTTTGTGATACATAAACGCCTTCCTTCCTCTTTGTTATCCCAAGTAATTAAAAAAAATAAGTAGTGTAAGTACATCTTTATTCCATTTATCAAAAGTAAGTTATTACTTGTCAAGACAATATCACCCTATATATTAAAACAACGGGGCCGGCGGCTATATAGTTTTATTGATCAAAATAGTTGCTCAAATAATTTTTTGAAAAACAAATGTTGCCTATATAGTCTTTCCCATATTTTTTTCCCTCTTACTTGCCCAAAATACCCCCGTAACGAGTTTGAGCCAGAATTTGAGCACGAATTCGAGCCGGATTCGAGCCGGAATCACACTCATTCACTCCCAAATCACATCCATTCGAACCAAAATCACACTCATTCGAACCCAAACCCGAATCTCGCCGTAACACCCAACCGCAATCTCGCCGGAACACCCATTCGAACACCCATCACCCATTCGAACTCAGATCATCCAAATCACTCATTTCGATCATCCAAAACTCATTCGAACTCATCATCCAAATCACCATCTTCTTCAACCCAAAACACCCATCTTCTTCAACTTCAAATCCGTCGTCGGAGCCCTCTCCCGGAATCCCGCCGGAACTTAATTCCGAACTCGATATTTGACAAAATGAAGAACTCGTGCCCAAGAACTCGTTATTCGAAGAAGAAGAAGAATTTGAAAAAGAAGAAGAATTCAAAGAAGAAGAAAAGAAGGAAGAAGACGAAGAAGAAGGAAGAAGAAGTGGAAGAAGAAGTAGAAGAAGAATAAGAGGAAGAAAGAAGAAGAAAAAAAAAGTAGAGGAAGAAAGATAAGAGGGAGTTGAATATATTCAAATTTTGAAATTTGAAGAAGGGAGGGAAGTTTTGGGGTTGATTGAAGGGGGACAATTGGGAGATTTCATAAATTTCGCCTTTTTTTTTAAAGTAGAGATTTAGTCAAAGACTAAATGAGCAATCAGAAGTTAAAAAAAAACTAAATGAGCAATTCCCCCTAAAACAACTATAAAATAAATACCAGTCCCCTTTGTAAATATGTTGTAATAATGTTGAACCGTTTATTATCAAGATTTAAGAGGGTTGTTGTTCATTTGGAATTCCATTTTCTACTGGCTTGTTTTATTACATATAAGGATCTTGCAAACTAGAAAACTTGATTCCTTTTAGTCTGATACCCTAAGGTTGTCCCACATAGACTTCATCATGTAAGTCGCTTTGAAGAAAAAGTTATTTACATCTAATTAATGCAAATGCATATGCTCATTCCGTCCCAATTTGTTTGAGACATTTTGAAACTCTAAAGATTAAGGGGACATCATTTATTAGCTTGTCTAGTCATTATAAACATGACTACTTTACAATTATATCATTCTTTTATTGTATTTAATTTTCTTAATAAATGTAGTTATGTGGGCATTATAGGAATTTAAGAAGAACTTTTTAGTTTAAATATTAGTTGTGGACTTGTTTTGAGACATCCATAAAAGGAATAAGTCCCAAACAATCTGGAACGGAGGGAGTACATTGCAATGACAATAGCAAGGACTCTAATAGTGTTTACTTTTACAACTAGGGACGAAAGAGAGCACCATTTCCACCACCTCCGGCGCCCTCCACGCAGGGGCGGCTGTAGGATTTTTGACATGCAAGTCAGAAATTTGTCAATTTTTTTTCGTATCAGACATATAGTTGTATATTCAATTCTGTAGAAGTAATTATGGTGCATTTAATAAAACCATGGGTGCATAAAAATACGGGAGGCCAATTTCACATATATACGTGTTTATAAAAATTCTCTATTATTTGTTGTAATTTTTTTTTATTTTAGAGGGTCGGCCGCACTCCCAAAGCCAAGGGTAGAGCCGCCCTTGCCTCTACTCGCCGAAAAACTACCAAAGCCACAACCCTTTCACCGATGCAAGTGCCCTTCGGTCCACTACCATCTAATTCTGCCCATCCCACGACCATTTCCGACCAACCCGCCACCAGCACTTCTGAAATCGTGCGAGAACATCCCAACCCGTCACCCCTATGCCCCAAACCGCTGCCCTCATAGCCGATCTGGCCGCTCACATCCTTCGCACGACGGACAACCTCTCCCTCAACCAAAATCCACCGCATCCACCACCCTACCACCATCAAACCTGAATTGTCATGTTCGATCCACCTGAAAAAAAAATGTTTCTTGCACGGTCTTCTCACCTTTTTTTTAAAGTTTTTTTTAAACAAGAAGATGATTTACAAGTTTAATAGTCGTGTTAAAGAACACATTAGTTAGGGTGTACTAAGAAATGATTTAACAGATATACTTATGGGAGAGTGGTTTAAAAGGACAAAAAAGAGGGGAGAAATGGGAATCAGGACAGTGAAAATATAAATTGGGAGATAATGACAAATCCACTGTTCATAACCCCAAATCCACTGTTTTTTGCAGTGGAACTGACCCCAAATCTAATGTTTCACTATCACAGTGGAATAAGGACATGTCATTTTTACCTAGAAAAATATTTCACTGCCCTCTTTGCATATTGCGATGTTCAAATTGTTCTTTTCGATAATGATGAGAGTCAACTTTACTATGCTACGATGCATGTTTTAACCCCCATTTATGACACATTTGGCTTATATTGGGTACTTTTAGACCATTTATAGGGCAAAATGCATTGCACACTCACTTTGAGGGAAACCGTCACATTGATGGAAAACCTCGGCATTTTACGATGTTTTTGACCCTTTTCGAGACCTATTTATCTTGTGGAATTATGCTCGGTATGTGTTTGAATGTTGTGATACAGGAAATAGGTGACTCATGAACCCGGAAGTTAAGGCACGAGGCTTAGAAAGACGAAACCGAAGCCCGGGAATGGAAACGGATCAAAAATAGTTGATGTTTTCGCCTTACATTCACTTTATCTGCACTTTGAGCATTGTTGGAGGCATTTTCTGGACTTGAGGTCTTCATGAAAGTTGTATATAATTGAATGAGCTTTCCAACGCACTTTGAATCACTCAAATTGGAGCTCTACACGCAAAGATATTGCCAGATTACTGAAGGTGTATCAGTCCAGGAATTTTTGGCGCGCGCTGAACACTTTGGCGCGCGCCAAAGTAGAACAGAGACCACAGAAAGTCACAGAACAGTTTTAGCGCGCGCCGAGGACTTTGGGGCACGCCAAAACTGCTTTTTCTGCACATTTTTGGGCGTTTTTAAATAGATTTTTCACCCCCATTTCATATGAACTCATACCTAGACTTAATTAGGACACCCTTAGGCCGATTTTCATCTCTTTTTTCCCTTAGATTAGCTCTTCTTTCACTCTTTCTCTTAGATTAAACACAATTTAGCATAGATTTCTCTCCTCCTTGTTGGTGTTTTTGAAGTCTTCTTCCCCAAGTGACAATGGGTTTGGATGAAGATTGATTCAACTTCAATTTCCTGCATTTTTCTGGAAAATATAAATATGGGCTGCACAGATTTTTAGCCATTCTACACATACTTTTTCACTTTCATACCCTACGTTTTTCCCCTTTAGGTCGATTTCTCCCATTCTTCTTCCCTAGACTCACTCTTTCATCATCTTTTACTTAAATAAAACACAATCTAGCTTAGATTTTAGCTAAATTTTCTTCTCTACTCTTGGATTTTCTGATTTTGGGTCTTCTTCTCCACCAATTGACATGGGTGTTGAAAAAGCTTGATGTAAACTCCGAATCTCCACGATTTTGGTAATTAATTTCAGTTTCTCTTTCATTTATGGCTTTAATTCTATCTTTGATTGTTGTTTTTAGTTTTATTATGAGTAGCTAAACTTTTAATAGCCAAATTATGTGAAAATTGAAGAAATCACCCTCTAATTGATGAAATTGGGAATGAGTAGTGTTTAATTGTTGTTATATTGACGAATTCATGTCTTAAAACTTGTTCTTAATGCTTGAATTAGCTTGTACACCTAGTTCATGAACTTCACACACCACTTTTATAAATGTATGTTGCGAAGGGGTGTGGAAAAAGGGTTTTAAGATCATTCTTTATAATCAATCGAGTTGTTTAGATTGATTAGGGAGTGAGGTTCAATCGGTTGTGAAATCGGGCAACTCTAGTGCGTTAATCTTGTTTCGGTCAATTAAATTCTTAAAGGCGGACTGTTGAACCGGGCAAAGGGTGTTCGATTGTTGTATGGCGTCGTACACTAGCTTAGGAGTTTGCACCCATGAATGAGTCGATATAAGTAGAGGTTGGTAGGTTGGTTAATCCCATTCCCGAGCTAATCGATTGGAGGGGTGAAAGTAATCAATTAGATCATAGTTTGGCTATGTCTCTTTCTCTCTTTAGTATCTTTAGTTTATATTTTGTTTTAGTGTAATTAAACTTGAAATATCTTGGTTGACGTAAACTAAGTCCAAAAACGGCTTTGATACTCGATTGATTCCTCGTGGGATACGACCTTGCTCACCTCTATAGTACTTCTGACCCGGTACTCTGCCGGTTAAGGTTGGTCGTTACTATTTTGGTCATCAGATAATAAACCCTATAATTATTTACATAGTTTTCAATGATTGAGATTAGAAACTGGATATCCTCTCAAATTATCCAAAGGTACCGTAGCCGTTCTCGTGCGTATGATGTATACAATATGTATTTTACATACATATTTTCGTTTACATCTCTCAATAATATTTAAGCAAGTGTTATAAACGACTACTTGCATATTTTTAATTTTTGTTAGTAACATTCCGATTTTTCAGAAAACGAAAAAAGAGTCATTCAACAAAAACTTCGGAATTGTTTTATTTAATTAAGGAATTAAGTGTTGTTTAAAAAAAGGCAATTTATGAGGGAAGTTTTTATATCAAGGTTTTGGAGTTTCTTAAAGGTATGGTTTTTGCCCTAAATCTAGAATCTTGAAGATTAGATCTTGTTTTGGTGTTTTAGATGTGTAATTCATAGTTTAGAGTGTTTAGAAACCTTTGATCATAATTAATTTAGGTTTAATTGTTGATCAATTAGGTTTTGGGTTGAAGAATCTAGAATGGTTGCTTTTTCTTGAAGAATTCTTGCTTGAATTGCTTGGATTTGAGGTAAGAGAGTCTTCCTATTGAATAATTATTGTTTTATAAAGTATGGTGTTAGTTTGATAGCCAATTGGTGCTGTTTTGCTGCTGTTTTTGGTGTTAAACCTGTTGAAAACGTGTTGGGAATGGATTGGAAATCGTAAAGTGCAGAAAATTGCAGGTTTTAGGCTTTTCTAGTGCTCAAACGCATGCTTGGATAGGCCAAGCACACGCTTAGCATGAACAGAATGCAAATAAAATTTACTGAGAGCACAAGCGCATGCTTGCGCTGGCAGAATGAAATACAGTGAGCACAAGCACATGCTTGCTCAGGCGAGCGCACGCCTGCACTGGCTGAATAAAAAGCAGAATTCTAGTTGTTACACAAGAGCCCACTTGACCAGGGCAAGCGCACTTTTGACCCAGTTTCTCATGAAATTTGTGTTTTAATATTATACTTGGTTTAAGGAATTTCTAATAGATCTAAATAACATTAAATGAACATGAACAATCCATGCTTAAGCTCTGATGTATTTAGTTCCGGCACCGAATAGATTCTTTCTAAGAGTTTATGTTCGGGACCATCGGAAGAGGATGATTGGCTTGTGCTTTGATTGATTAGTATCCATCAATGTATGTGTAATGTACTAGACATTGTCCATGTCTAGTGGTTGAGGGAAGGAGTTGAAGTAAGCTTTGTTTGAAAACACTTAGGTTACTAGTTAGCAACAAATAACAAATGTACTTGTGTAGTTAAAAGACTAAAAACATCATGCTATTCTCGGTAAGGCACACGTTCATATCGCGATGTGTGGGCGTTCGGATAAAGTGAGTAACTCTGCTGGCCCAAGGGCCGCATGAGTAGATGGACCTCACGAATGAATAACTTCATAGGTTTACAAGACCCCGAGTACGGATGGACTTCACCGAACGTGTACACTATCGGGGCTAGCCCGTGGCTATTGGTGTGATCCACTGATAGGTTGCACCCGATACTTCGTGGTGAGTAGAACAATGCGTAGTGCTCATGAATACTGATGTAACAAAGATAAGTTAAACTAGAAACAAGTAGGATCCAGCATGAAGTGACCCCTAGAGTTTGTGTCGGTCATACAAAGATATATAACTTAATAATAATATAAACCTTCCGTGGTAAAACTTAATTATCCAATAGCTTCTACCTATTTACTAAGTACTTTTGTATCCTTTGCATGTTTATTTGTATGTTTTGTGGGGTGAGAAGACGAACATGTTGAACCAGAGTTTGACAGTGACTTAAGGATGACAAACGATGATGCTATGCTATGATTGACGGTTTCATACTTCTATGATTATTTATGCTACTTTTCATTTCAAACTATGTTGTGCTTTCACTTCAAGACTTGTTGTACTTGTTATAAGATACTACCTCCGTCCCAAAATGTAAGTCTTTTTAGCTTTTTAGTTTTGTCCTAAAATGTAAGTCTTTTTACAAAATCAATAAATCATTTATTACATCTTTTTCCGTCTACCCCTCATTTATTATATACTCAACCACATTTTATTATTTTGCATTAATACCAATGAAATGTCATTTTAGTCTTTTTAATCAAAATTAATGACAAATAACAAATTTAACAAACTTTCTTAATACGTGTGAAAAGGCCTAAAAAGACTTACATTTTGGGACTGAGGTAGTACGTTCTAAGATTAGTTGTTTCCTTTTTCCAAGACATCATACAATGTAAGTTTTTCGTTGTTGTAAGTAATCCATTTCTATATTTAGTATGGTTTGTAATTTATTCTAGTAGCATTTATGATTTTGTCCGAGTCCTTTTAGCTTCCGTTTTGCTAAACTCGATACGTTTACGTAGAGGCTTACGTATAATATTGAATTTATTTAATTTTATGCATGTCCAACGTTACATTTTTAAAACTCTTGATATCCGGGATCAGCTAATCCAAAATTCGGCATAAGTCTTGCGTACATAGTCTGACTTTTACTCAGGATGTCTAGTCAAAAGACCTTTCAACATGTCGCCTCAAGACCGGCCCAACCATTAGGTAGGCCAGACGACCATCGTAGGCCCAACAGGCTCCAAAAATTAATTTTTTTTATAAAGAAATTGTGATACAAGACGGGTTACGAATTTGTGAATTACAACGAGGAAAAGGACAAGGGATCAGAAAATCTTTATTGTCGTCCTGGTACCCATTGTACGGGCGCATGTGCCCACGTATTGTGATGGGTTACAATGTTTTGTTTTTTGTTAATGAAAATTATTATTATTATTTTATTTTTGTTGTGAGGATTGAAAATTTGAAATGAATCGATTCGTGAGAAGGGCGACCAGTGAAATTTGTTTTGATATTGCCAGACTTTGACAATATGGGATGGGTAATTGGTTGTCAATCATGATACATATATCGAACTTAACCATTTTTAAAAATTAAAAAAAAAATTTATCCGGAACGAGTTTCTATATATATCTATATATCTATCTATACTAATATATAAAAGGGAAGGGATTTAAAATTGATTTAACCCAAACCCGGTAATTATCCGCCCCAAATCCGGTTCTTAAATTAAAAATAAAAAACACAGTAAAATATTAGGTATTAAGAGCAATTAAATATAATTCCCTTGATTTCTGCCGGCTGAATAATTCTGAAAATTTGAATTTGAATTAAACACCGCCCCCAAATCCAGTTTCTTAAAATAAAAAACACGGTAAAATATTAGGTGCAATTTTTTTTTGAAGAAAGCATTAATAGTAATAAAGACAACAATATAATTCCCTTGATTTATGATGGCTGAATAATTCTGAAAATTTGAATTAGAATTAAACACGGTAAAATGCTAGGCATTAATAGTAATTAAGACAATTATATAATTCCCTTGATTTTATGCCGGTTGAATAATTCTGAAAATTTGAATATGAATTTAGGTCACAAATTTTTTTTACAGCCGTAGCATTTGTTCCTTTTTTTCCAGCCGTTTGTTATAGAATTTATATTCAAATCAAGTTAAAAGCCCAAGGTCAAATATTAGACATTAATAATAGCATCTAAGACATTAATAGAATTTATATTCAAATCAATTTAAAACATTTACACAATAGCATTTAAGACATCACTCCTAATAATTCCCTTGATTTATGCCCTCTGAATAATTCTGAAAATTTGAATTTGAATTTAGTTCACACATATGCTAATTTAAATCTTCACAATCATCAAACTCAAGGATATATATATCTCCGCTTGCACATACCAGGCTACCAGCACAAATATTCAGCAGTCCCGAAAGGCAAGCATTTTCCCCTTTTTATCAGCCGTAGCATGTGTTCCTTTATTTATCTATTTAATTTTTTTTGTGCATCCATTTGTTCATTGATTATTAATTTTTTGAATTTGAATTTAGTTCACACATGCTAATTTAAATCTTCCAAATCTAACTCAAGGATATATATATATATTTCTTCGTTTGCACATACCAACACAAATATTCAGCAGTCCCGAAATGCAATCATTTTGTCCCTTTTTCCAGCCATAGCCGTGTTCCTTTTTTTTTTTTTTTTTTTTTTTGGAGCCATTTGTTCTTTGATTATTAATTTGTTTAAAGGCAAACATTTTTTTTCCTTCCTGCCACTTCATAAAACGATTAAAATTTAGGTTTGTTATTTTGCAGTCGACGTCCAAAACTGGCTAAAATTTTGATGATTTGGCTTATTTGTGCAGTAAGTTGTTAGATTGAGAGCTCTGAACGGAGATTTAGAAGCAATTCTCAAGGAGATGTGGTAATTTTAAATAAAATTGCATCTTCATTTAATTTATATTTTCTATTGTTTTCTTTATACAGCAATTTGCATGCACTATGACTATCGATCTTTGAATCAATGCCATGTCAACTTTCTTTTTCAGTAGATCATTTTTCCGTTTTTTTTATACATTAATAATCGTATTCACATTCTTTTTGATTTTATTAAAATGTCCGGCCGTGTTTTTTTTTTTTTTTTTCACATTCTCTATCTCCAATCTCCATGTTTTTTGTTTGTAATTTTCAAAAAAAAAAAAGACCACGTTCAAAATTTACATAATCTCACATTGTAAATATCATTTATCTTTGTTAATTTCTTTTGGGTTTCTTATCTCCTTTTTTTTTCTTTTGTCAAAACAAAAACTCCACGTCAATTAGCAATAAGAAAACCCAGGAAAATTGTTTTTTAATTTTATTTTATTTTATTTTGTCAAAACATATAGTCCGCGTTAATTACAAGTACGAACAAAATAAACTAAAATAATCATGTTCAAATTGTACATTAAATGTCCTGCATTTTATTTTAGTTTCTTTTTTTTTTTTGCTGTTCACATTGTACATTAAATGTCCTGCAATTTAATTTTTTTTTACATGGTGACACATTTTACATTAAATGTCATGTAGTTTCATTATTAATTTTTTCTTGTTTTTTTTTATCACCATGTTTTATTGAATATAAATACAAAAAAAAAACATAACAATTTTTTAATGAGAAACGTTTTTCTTTTCTCAAAGGATATTATACCGAATGATATTTGGTTTTTTTTTTTTTTTTTTTTTTTTTTGAAAATATGATTAATGCTTATTATCTTCGTTTCCACTATATATCATAAGTGTCCAATTCAATAACTATATTAGCACTTTGGCTAAATTGTCACACACAAAAAAGAGACAAAAAAAATTTATATGACCTGGTAGCTTCAATTAACGGGTCTGTTATTCTTGTGTGGGGTTATGTTTTTTTCTCCCCAACGATCATCGCAAAAATCCAACAATTTGGTATTAATAGCCAATGCAAAGATAAGTACAATTGAGGACTTCAAATTTGTGTCTAATGTACTGCATCTTGCATCTTTCATATAAATAAATTATATTCCTTTTGATATATTCATTCAATGTCATTAATGAACGATAAGGAACACCGTGTTGTGGCAGGTGAAACATTTTCAAATGGTTGCTGCTATTGAAAGTATATCTACTGATAATATGTTTTACGAGTCATGCGATAAATGTAATATGGAGGTGCATGTTGATCAAGGAAATAAGTTATGTTCTCAGTGCCATGCATCCGGAGCTTATGGCGTGCGGTAAATATATGTGCTACAATTATTATTCTTGATATATTATTGTTTCCATATTCATTACTTATTATTTTCTTATTGCAGTTATCGTGTTCGAGTAGACATATTAGATGCAACCAATGGTATGACAATATGCTTAACAGGTGTAGGTGATGAGTTTCTTCTCCGCTCTACGCCTTTATTACTACATAATAGTTTGAAAGCGGTAATGTGGATTGTCACCTATCTAAATAATTTCATTGAAAAGTACATGTTAGTTTTCTGGCTGAAATATGATGAAATAAAAATATATCTAACTTATATAGGTTGATGGACGCCAGCGTTTTGATCAGTACATACATAGACTTCTGGAACATGCATACACATTCGTCCTACACGCTCCACCAACGCCACATTTAAAAGAACCACCACAAATGCATTGTATTGAAAGTTGATTGGGGTGAAGCCTGTGCTCATGCTTTCAAACACATGCATAAAAGAAAGCGCATAAAACGTAATAATATCTTAATGTCATAAAAATAAATATTTAACCATGTTTTAATAATATATATTGTCATTGGTTTGATATCAGTAAAATATAGAGACAAATCTTCAATTACTTTTCTCAGGTGCTTAAGTATGAGTGGCGTTGCAGTTGCGAAGAGACAATTACACTACTTCTTGCTTCATAATTGTGACACAAATGTTTTATCAAATATTTTATCGACAAATGTATGACCAATGATATGCAAGTACCTGTTTATTACATATGGACAAGACATAACATTTGATTATCTTTATTACTGCTTTCTGATCGAAATGAACACACGTTTATGAATTTAGATATTCTTTTATTGCATGTCTCAATGACGTTCAATAATCCCGTGCATTGCGCGGGTTAAGCTGAATTTCAATGCAATTTGACCAGACTTTGTTTCATACGTGTTGAGTATTTACATTTTTTCATAAGAGATCATATACCCAGTTGATGGCCAAAATAGTAACGACCAACCTTTACCGGCAGAGTACCGGGTCAGAAGCACTATAATGGAGAGCAAGGTCGTATCCCTCAAGGAATCAATCGACTACCAAAGCCATTCTCATACTTAGTTTAGGTCAATCAAGTGTGTTCAAGTTTTGATTATGCTAAAACGATATTTAAACTAGAGATAAAGAGAGAAAGAGACATAGCCAAACTATGATCCAATTGATTACTTTCGCCCCTCTAATCAATTAGCTCGGGAATGGGATTAACCAACCTACCAACCTATACTTATATCGACTCATTCATGGTGCAAACTCCTAAGCTAGTGTAAGACGCCATGCAATAATTGAACACCCTTTGCCCGGTTCAACAGTCCGCCTTTAAGAATTTAATTGATCGAAACAAGATTAACGCGCTAGAGTTGCCCGATTTCACAACCGATCGAACCTTACTCCCTAATCAATCTAAACAACTCAGTTGATTATAAGGAATGATCTCGAAACCCCTTTTCACACACCCCTTCGCAACATACATTTATAAAAGTGGTGTGTTTGTTTATGAACTAGGTGTACAGTCTAATTCAAGAATTGATAACAAGTTTTAAGACATGAATTCGTCAATATAACAACAATTAAACACTACCCATTCCCAATTTCATCAATTAGAGGGTGATTTCTTCAATATTCACATGACTTAGCTATGACATGTTTAGCTACTCATCATAAAGCAAGAAATAACAATCAAAGAAAGGATTAAAGCCATTAATCAAGAGAAGAAATGAAATTAATTACCAAAAACACAGATAAATTGTGGTTACATCAATCTTCATCCAAACCCATTGTCACTTGGGGAAGAAAACCTCAAAACACCAACAAGAAAGAGAGAATCTATGTTAAATTGTGTTTAACCTAAGGGAAAGAGTGAAAGAAGAGCTAATCTAAGGGAGAAAAGTGATGAAAATCGACCTAAGGGAGTCCTAATTAAGTCTAGGTATGAGTTCCTATGAAATGGGGGTGAAAAATCTATTTATAAGCGTCCAAAAATGTGCAAAAAAAGCAGTTTTGGCGTTCCCCAAAGTCCTCGGCGCGCGCTGAACCTGTTCTCTGACTTCCTGATGTCTCTGTTCTTCTTTGGCGTGCGCCAAAATTCCTGGACTTATACACCTTTAGTAATCTGGTAATATCTTTGCGTGTATAGCTCCAATTTGAGTGATTTAAAGTGCGTTGGAAAGCTCATTCAATTATCTACAACTTTCATGAAAACCACAAGTCCAGAAAATGCATGTATCTGGGAGAAAATCGCAGATAAAGTGAACAAATGGTAAAAACACCAACCACCTTTGATCCGTTTCCATCCCCGGGCTTCGGTTTCGCCATTCTAAGTTTCATGCCTCATCTTCCGGGCTTACGAGTTACCTATTTCCTGCATTTCCATAGCACAATATGCCAAGCATAATCCCGCAAGATAAATAGGGCTCGAATAGGGCCAAAACACCGTAAAATGATAAGGTTTTCCATCAATTTGATGGATTACCTCTAAGTAAGTGCTCAAAGCAATTTTACCCTATAATCGGTCTAAAAACACCCAAAACAAACCAAGAGTGTCATAAACGGGGGTTAAAACATGCACCAAAACATAGTAAAGTTGACTCTCATCAACCACCCCCCACTTAGCGTTTGCTCGCCCTCGAGCAAAATGAGCGTTTTAAAAGAATCCAAAGAGTCAATGTTACACGCGTAGGTCAAGCCAATCACATATCAAGGATAACCGAAAAGTAATTGAGTAAATGCATGCAACTTAACCCTACCTTATCAAGCAAATAGGATGTGAGTGTGTGAATAGCTTCTCCTACATTTACCACGGTTCACCGGTTTGGATTATGGATGCTAGGTTATTGCGACTACACCATAGGCTCATACTTCATAAGCATCTCCACTAATCGGGGCCAACCGAGGCTAAGCAAGGTCGAGTAGGACTTGCACGGTTGTAACGTTAGGCTAGGGACGGGGCTAACCGAAGGGAATTTCTGGGGAATAAACAAGAAAGCGACAAAACGAGCAAGCTTAATCACGAGGTGTAACAATACAAAACGTAGCAAGCTCTACCCTTCTCTAGCTCAAAATGAAACTAGAAACATGATCCATGAAATAAAATTCCATATCGCACTTTGTCTCAAGTGTAACGAGGCAAAAATGTATAAGAATCATGTTTCTACACTAAGGACTCACCCCACCACCAACATATTCAATGTGATCCACCACCACAACTTTATCAATAAGGTTCAAAGGAGAAGAATAAATAGCTTGATAATGGTTGATTGTACGTGTTGTGTTTGAATACTAACAAAAAATGTTTCCCCACTTTTAATGAGACGTGCTTTTAGGATTTGTTGTGTGCGGTTGGTGATTTGCTTTTATGGAAGAATAAAAAGGTATCATCATGAGTCCTTCATGGTGTAAGTGTAATTTTGGTTTGATTGCAATTGTTGTAGTTTTGTTCATATAACTTTCTTTTCACGGTTTTGATTTTCAAGTCATATAAGAGCTTCATTTTATTGTCTTCTTTTTCTCTATCTTTTTGTATAAAAAAACTTCTGTTCCGTCCGTGTTCTTAGATCCAACTTCACATTATTGAAATAAGTTTTTTCTTTTGAAGAAGCATCCATGGATAGATTCCAACAAATTTTTATTTTTTCTTAAGATGCATTGTATGACATATTTTTATTATCAATGTTTTATACCAGTCTCATTCTTCTTATCCGCAGCAAGGCAACGTCTCAAACATTACAATAAAATAGCTAATAGCTTATTGCTTCAATATGCACTTTATCCAAACTACATGTTTACTACCCCCAGCGTTAAAAATTTATTCGGGACCTCTCAAAGAGAAGGAACTTCTCGGGGGATTTCATCCGCAGGCGCAAATTTTATGGCTAACAAATACTGACCATACGATCCACTCTCAAGATGTCTTCGTGGTGAAATGACAGACACACAAGACACATATCATGTTAAACACTCACATTGGACATATTATTTCCATTTATAATTCAGTTTCCAACGTAACGTTTTGCCATTACACCCTTTATCATTTCTTATCATTTCATTTTTTTAATTTTTGTTCTTCCGTGCATTGCACGGGTTTTTCTACCGGTTGTGTATCCAATGCATGTACTATTTTATTAATGATAATCAAAGAATATTTTTATCATTTTTCTTTCAAATTTAATGCATTTTAGTCGTGTTATTAGTTTTTATAAAAACACCTAAATAGACATATATTTTGACCAGTAATAAGTACTTACCTTCTCATTCCCCGTGCATTATGCACGGGTTTATGACTAGTTATATTATAATTTGATCCGTGTTATTCACGTATACATGTGTTGCTTAAGCAGCGACTTGTTGGTTAATGAGTTAGTCATATAATGCTATCAAACTTTGACCAAAGCCTGGCTGCGGTGTCTTCCTCTGCAACTTATGTGATAACATCATCTGATCGGCACAACATAATGGTTGAATGTGTCTTCTCCTCTAGACTGGTCATCTCATTGGAACAGGCATCCCCTTTCTTGGTTAAAGTGTCCACAACCATTTTTTTTAACAAGGCCCGTATCTTGATTTGTCATAAACTGAAATAATTTCCCCTTGTAAACTTGTCAATTTTTACGTTAATTGGAGACATGTTCCTTTACCAGAGAACAAACCTTGATTTCAGAACCTAGCGCCGTTGACATCTTGGTGACGATCAATTCTGCTCAATTGCGGAGATTCTACGAAACCTACGCTCTGATATCAGTTTGTTGTAACGGATTGAAATAAAAGACATGGAATAACAGATCAATCAAACGTAGACAATCACACAAGAGACAAAAACAAGAAGAACATATAAATTTAACATCATTTCCGGCGTTCTACCGACTATTCTACGGACATAAAAGGAGATCTTTTACTATGCACAAAATTACACGAAGATTTTCACACAGTACAAGGTTATAATGAATGATGATATTTATAGCATTGGAAACCTAACCTTAGCCGCTATAATGACTTATGTCAGAATTACCAAAAATACCTTAGACGTGTACTCAGATCAGCTGAGTCATCAGATGTAACCAGCTCAAATGCAAAAACTAATTCAGACGTGTTCGACAGACTCATCAGACTTTATTCGGCTGACAGCAGAACTCAGCTGAATATCACTTCAGCTGATCTTCGTAGATTTGAACACTCAACTGAATCCAGATTTCATCTTTACCAGATTGAAACACAGAGATCAAGTCATCTTGACTAACAAAAGGCTTATTTCTTGGTTGAACCAAATGTATATCTCTGCTGAATCGTTGCCCTTTGTGAATTTGGACTCTTTTTGTACTATTGTTCCCATGAACTTTTCTCAAACTCAATTCCAGGATCTGGAACTGGCAGAGAAAAAGGGCAATTCACTAATATCAACCGTGGAAAATGTGGAAGGGGAGGAAGAGGAAGAAGAGGTGGTGGAGGATTTTTTTTTTGAAACGATGATCTTTATTCAAAACAGGTGGGAAAATCCCCATCGTGGCATTACATCAGGGTTTTCTTTGGATTAGAAAACATGATTTCAGGAAGAAAATAGAATAAAACAAGGGGCAGCTAGTCTTCAATCAACCAAGATAGCCGGAGGTCCTTAGCCCTTTTAATGGCTTGCGAGATGAAGACTTGTGTAGGCGGTCTCACCGAGTTCGGGACATGCACAACTTTGTTTCTCCAGAACCATATACCATAGCATATTCTCGAAACACATAGGACCAATTGTTCACCTTTCTTAGGTTAAAGCCAATCAAGTCTTGCGGAGACGAAGAAGAAAAGAATTGTTGTTGTGCCTCTATTGGGATAACACTTATCCAAGCCAAGTAAGCCCAGTCGCAATCCCGCAAAGCATGAAGTGTTGTTTCAGTATAATGATCACAAAAGCTACATTCCGGATTAGGAGCAATACATCGAGAAAAAACGAAATTCTCCCACCATTAAGTTGTTGTGACAAACCTGCCAGAGGAGAAAATTATAACAAGTGGGCCCTTTTAGGCTCCATATCAAAGTCCAATGATCCGGCGGTTTACTGTCCAAAAAACCCATCTGCCAGTTGTAAGCACTCCTAACAGTATATTCGCCTTTGCCAGAGGGGTCCACACAATCTCATCATTTAGGACCGCAAAGCCTTCCTAAATGTGTTGATTGGCTGTGGAAATACCTTTCCAAGTCGGTGATGCGTCAATCTTCGGTTTGTCAAAGGGATTTCCATATTTGTTGATGAGAACCGAGACCCATAAGGAGGAGTCATCCGTAAGTAATTGCCATGTGAGTTTCCCCAATAAAGCAATATTCATAGTCTCAATGTTTTTCAAGCCGAGTCCGCCCTCATTTTTTGATTGGCAAAGTTTGTCCCAAGCTATTGTATGAAACTTTCTCTTCCCGTTCTCTTCTCCCAAAAAAAACTGCCGACAAATCTTTTCGATATCACTGCTAATTGCTCTCGGAAGTTTCGTCGTTTGCATCACATAATTCGAAAGAGTTGATAGCGAGCTTTTAATGAGGATAGCCTTGCCAGCTTTCATTAAGGCGTTTATTTTCCAAGTACAAAGCTTTATTCACATTTTCTACAAAATGTACCTATACGGTCTAACCTTTTGACGAGACTGAGATAGAGGTACTCCTAAGTAGTTTCCAAATTTATTTGAGTGCACCATTTCAAGTTTCTGTGCTATTGCACCTTGTTGGTTAACATAGATGTTCTTAGATACCATGAAATTTGACTTGGCTGTACTAATCCGTTGCCCAGAAATTTTGCAAAACTCGGCTAGAACCTGGTGAATTATTAAGGCTTTACTCTTTGATGCCTCTGCGAAAAGGAAGAGATCGTCCGCGAAAAATAAATGAGAAAGTTCAGGACCATTTTTCTTAGGCGGATTGGTTTCCATTCTCCCATACCAACAGACTCCTCAATAAGCTGGCTAAGCATTTCCATACAAGGTGGCGGAGGATTTTCTAGCAATAAAATTGTCTGTAAAGTTTGTAGCAAGGTTGGTCATATTGTTGTATAATGCTGGTCGGGTTTGAAATTCAGTACAACAATACTTCTAGTACACCTCCCAAGCCGATTCTTCTTATTTCAATCACCTCAATTTTTTCAGTGATCGAGCGTGGTATCTTTGATCGTGGAGCTAATAATCATATTATTTATGACATTACAACCTTTGCACAACGATGATTATGGAGGATCATGGTGAATTGTTACCAATCAAACGTACTGATACCACAAACCAGTTTACCTCTACCAATAAATGTGTCGAATTTTATTGAGGAGATTATAGAGGATTTTCTCTATTTATTCCAAAAAAATGGAATAAAATTTTGGCATCCTCGTTCTCGTGCACAACATATGAGCTCGGAATGAAAGCATACGTGCATCACATAATCGGGGCTTATTCTCATTGCTTAAGCTTCTCTAGCTCATAGATTCTTGTAGGACAACTTTCTAGAAGCGGTCATTGTCATTAATGTCTTACTAGCACTTGTTCTTGAATTTCAATCTCTATTTGAAAAGCTTTACAAAGCCAAAAGAGATTACTCAATATATAAGCTTTTTAGAAGTGCTTGTTACCCAATCCTAGGACCATATCACACCATAATACTCTAGTTTCACATAAGTCAGTGTGTTTATCTAAGTTTGAGTCCAAAACATAAAAGATGCAAGTGTGTGGAAAAATGGGAAGACCATATGTCTTTCGAGATGTTTAGTTTGATAAAGACTCATTTTCTTTCAAACATGGTTTTCCTTTTGGACCTGACATGCTTGCCACTATTGATCCGAACATTACATTTAAGACATGTTATGATGGATCGATCAAGAAGTGATGGTGATTGTAAGTAAATATAGACAATTAACAAGTAAATAATAAAGAAACAAGAACAACACTGATTTAACGTGGTTTCCGGCAATGTGCCGACTACTCCACAGAGAAACGAGGATTATATTATTATCACGAGAAAGTTACAATTTACATGCATTACAGATGGTATTTATGGCCTTGGGAAATCCATTAAATGATTGTAACGCTATAGAAGTAACCTTCACCAAAACGAAAACCATACAGACATGTTCCTTAAGTAATGCTGAGAACCAACTTAGCAAACCAAACTCAGCAGGTTGATCAAACCTGCTGACTTCCCAGCTGAACACCAAATTCAGCAGAAAGCCCAATGTTGTGCTGATCAGACCATAGTTTCAACACCAGACTTAGCTGGGTATCACACTCAGCAACATAGTTTAAGTCACCATAATCTCCACATTGGCTTCAACTTCATGCAAACTGACCAGATGCACAACCAAGTGCCAGATTTCCTCTTTGTCTTCGGCTTTGAATACCTCAGCAGAACCCCACCTTCAGCTGAGTAATCCCAGATTCAGATTAACAACTTTGGATGTTCATCAAGTCCAGACACAACTGAAACTTGCCCCTTGAAACTGGCTTAGTGAACATATCAACATGATTAACATCAGTGCTAATCTTCTCCACTTTGACCTGTTGAGTATGAGCCCCAGTTGCATGTAAGTTTGATTAATTTCCAAAAACACCCCTCCTATGTGTTTTTACAATATTACACCTACTACTAACTGCCATGAAGTCAAAACTTACATCATATGGCAAATCTCTATGTTTGAATTTTATTTTGCAGGTCTGTTGGGTTGTATAATTGATTATTATATTATTAGTCTAGTTTATAAAGTTAATTTATTAATTTTGTGGATTAACTAATTAATTTAATTAATTAACATATACAAACCCAATATATACATACACATCGGGTAGGGCTTCTTTTTACCTAATCAATCAGGCCAGAGTTCTTTTTCTCTAACCGAGCCCTTATTCCTTTTAAACCTAAAATCCCTAACCCTATTTTCTTTTCCAGCTAGCTCTGATAATTCTCTCTCATCCGTCCCTTATTCAATGTATACATTTTTCTCTAGAAATCTCTCCATCTTCAATGCTTCTCCAGAAAATCTGCTAGCCGATTCTCTGTTATTTGAGCCACCATATGACTAAAATCATCTTAGAAAGGTTTTTATTTCAGAGAATCACCTTTTTGAAGCAACCTCGTGACAAATTTCTTATTAGGAAGGTTTCAAAGTGAAAGCTCGCACATTTACTGAAAATCATGATGAATCAGAGCAATTACTACACCGATTCTCAGAGATTTGATCAAAGTAACATAATTAAAAGGCCTACTTTGTGAAGGCTTCGATGTATTAAAGGTCATACCTTTTATTCTTAGTCAATATTGTATTTTTATTTCTCTAATTTGAATATGATTCTGCCTGATTCGGTGCCTTTGCGTCTGATTGTAGGTGTGAGTATGAAAGGGCTAACCTTTCATTCGATCCAATGAATGATATGAAAATTAAATGCTCAATATGCTTCACAGTCAACTCTAAATCAAAGGTCGTATCTTCTCCTTTTAAAGTTAATAACAATCTTTTATTTTCTGATTCGAATTGATATCTGCCTGATCTTCTTGCCTCCTTGGTGTCTGATTCAGGGAATGACCCATTTTGGAAGGCAAAGACTGAATTCAACACCAAATTCAATCCTGGTTCATTGATATCAAAGTGTTGCCGGTTTAGGCCTTGGTGGTTCTCTGTTCAGTGACCCAGTTGTGACAAACTGGAGAATCCCTACCCGGTTTGCTTAGGTATATGACTTGACCCTTAATTGGTGTGTAAATTAGGTAAGTTGACTGAGGGTACTACCCTAGGAAGTCAAGGGTTGAGTCAAAGCTGAGGGAAGTGTCCCAGTGATGCCCTTAATATGAATCTTTTAGACCTGTTTTAGTCCGAGTCAGTCAGTTTTTTTTAAACCAAAGCCAGACTCTGTCTTCACACACTTGGTTCACATTTTTCGGTTTTAGGGTTTCCTACTCCCTAAACTCTATAAATAGGCACTCACACTTTACAGAGAACGTATCAGTTGACAAAAGAGCATTCCCACATTTTCTCACTTAATTTTTTTTATTAGTTTTTGAGTAGTAGAAGTCCGTGGCTTGAATTCTTTATCACTTGCCTGAAGTGATATAGAATTGGGTTGGAATCTTTCTAGGAGTGTGTATAGCTTGAGGACTGGCAAAGCTATACACAGGACTCATGATCAACCTTGGTAGTAGTCTGAATTTGGTGTTCTTCTATGAAGGTACTCAAATCTAGATACTCTTAGTTTTTTTTACTGATTTTTGTAACTGTGAAATAGTTGTGTGTAGTAATAGTGTTGATCAATAGACCTCTATCCTAAAATCAGTTGTATAGAAACGATCATCTCTGCAGTGCCTAAGTGAGGATTTGCATAAAGAGTGACTATCTGTTGACCTCTGATTTTGTTTTAATCAGAAATATTGAGCAAGCCTATTATCTGTGTGTCTACCCCTGTTGCATGTTTGAACATTCTGAGACATGGAACTGCTGAAATTCAGAAAGGATCTAAACTGCTGATAATGCAATTTGGTTGATTACCAAAGTTGCTGCCTTTGTGGTCAAGGCTCAGCAAATCTGACTTTCTTGTTATTGGCAGTCTAAATGGTTAGAAGTGTTCATCCCTTTCTTGTGCTAAGTTATGTTCAACATCTGATTTGCATTGTATCAAGAGTTCAGGATCTGCCCCTATAGTGTGGTTGGTTTTACCTACACACAACCTTGTGCATAAGGCATTAGCAGACTGAGTTTTTGATTCTCTAGCAAGTCTGTACTGGTACAAGACTTGGTTTAATGTCTATAGTTTTTTGCCCCTTAATCTGTTAGGAATTTTAGCAGTATATTCATTGAGAATTGACTGCTGAGATTCTGCCCCTCTGCTGTATGCTCCTTGCTGAATCCTGCTCCATTTTGTTTATCTGTGCTGCCTTGCAAGCCTTTTTGACAAACCTGCACTTTTTGTGGACAACTTGTAATAGGACTAGCATCCATTTAATTTATCCTTTGGACCTACTGTGTCTTGTGATCAGAATCATAGTGACTTGATAATTAGACTAGAGTTGAGACTCTGACTTGATCATCAGCTCAGTATTGAAACTGATTAATCAGCCTAGCCTTAGGTCCATAACCTGTTGTTGCTGTTGTGCATTGTATTCAGACTGCACCTGCATTCTTGATAATCTTCTAGTTGTGAACAAATTATCATCTGTGTTGGTTCACTGGAAGCACTCAGTTTGAACAACTTTTTCTAAGATTTTAAGGTCCATTTTTTCTATCATTTGTGGATGTACTTGTGCTCTTGTAACCTGAATAATCTTCTTAGAATCATATAGTCTAATCTGTTTGCTTTATTAATTTGTAAACATATCAAGTCTTGTTTCTGAATCTGTTTGAGTTAATTATTGAAGTGTTTGTTTAAATCCTTTCAGTGACGATTGCATAAACATTACTATAAGTAACTTGCTAATTATAGTCTATCTGGAAGCTTCTTGTTATTAGATTATCAATCAAGTTATTTTAGATCTGCCTGCAACTTGTTTCATCTAAGTATAATCAAATTGTTTAATATTTGATCAATCTTAATCAATCTGCATAAGTGCTGAATTTGTGTTGATCAGTGTGATTGTGCTATAATATGTTTTTATCACAACAATTAATTACCTTGATCACATAGGTTTTATAACACAAAAGAATAGATCATTAAGTATGCTTCCGCACGTAATTTTCTAGTTCTTATGTTTAATCAAAAAAGTTTTAAAAATTGGTCAACACTCTATTCACCCCCCCCCCCTGTAGAGTGTTTATTTGCGCATTATCGATCCAACAATTGGTATCGGAGCTTGGTCACCTAGTGATCATAACACGATATCTCTTGTTGTGATTTATAGTGCCTCTCTATTTCCTTGATTTACCTTGGTCTTTTGCTCAATTTATTTTGTAGTATTTATTTACCAAGTAAATCATCTCAACCGTGTGCTTAATCGTTGTTCATCACACACTCACATCATATTTTAAAAAAAGGATGCATTGTAATTCATTCATATTTTTTGCATATCATACTTGTTGCATATCATTGTTCTGCATTGTATGGCTTCCCTATATAACTCCAGGAACCCGAGGGAGGGCTTATCTTTGGTAAAGCCTCCGTACTTTGACGGTTCCGGATTTATTCAGTGGAAACGCTCGATGATGAATCATGTGCAAAAATCGGACTATCAATTGTGGATTATCATAAACAAAGGTCCGTTTGTTCCCACAAAAGACATCACCAAAGCCGGAGTCACTACAAAGGTTAATAAGACCGAGGACGAATTTAATGAAGAGGACTGTAGAAAAATGTTCTTAAACGCTAAAGCCGTCGTCGTTCTTATCAACTCTTTAAGTCCTTCCGAGAACCGAGTTGTTGCCGTATGCGAGACTGCCAATGAAATTTGGGAGGCTCTTATTAAACGACATGAGGGCACCAGTAAGGTTAAAAAGTCCAAGATTAGTCATCTAAATCATGCATATGTGTCTTTTCAAGGAAAACCGAACGAATCTATTATTGACATGGATAATAGATTCACGGACATAGTCAATGCATATAGTGCTCTTGGTAAAGACATCTCTATGGAGGATCAAAACTATAAGATACTTCGCTCCCTCCCTCCTCAATGGGAACCTAAGGCTACGGCCATAGAGGAAGCGAAGGATCTCTCGGTCCTCAATAAGGATGAACTTATCGGAACGCTTTTAGTTTACGAACAAAATCTGAACACTCCCAAGCACAAATATCGCGAGACGTCTGTTCCAGCGCTAAAAGCTCGTGAAAAAGTCTAAATCTGAAGCCGAATATGAGCAAGCATATAATGAAAGTGAAAACAACGATGAGGAAATCGCTATGCTTGTACGAAAATTCAAGAATTTTCTTGTAAATAAGAAAAGAAACAAGTCCGGTGGGAGAAACAAGTCTCAAAACAAAAGTTGATGCAAATCGGATATGACTTGTTTTAAATGCAACCAAAAGGGTCACATCGCCAACGATTGCCCCAATAAGAAAGATGGAAAGCCCAAGCCTACATCCGGTCAAAGAAACAGAAATGCTCAAAAAGGCAAAGGAAAGAAAAATGGCAAGGCGATGGCTGCTACTTAGGATGCAAGCGATGAATCAGATAACGACAACAAGTCTGAAATGTCCCAAAAATCAAACTTGTGTTTTATGGGTTTTTCACAACCCACGAACTCGAGCGACGGTGAGGTATCCGACTCTTCCTTAACTAAGGAAGAACTGCACACACTTAACAAACAATTAGCTAGGAAGAACCTCACACTTAAGGTTAAAAGCTAAACACTGAATAAGCTTAAGGTGCAACAATACGACGATTTTGTCACCTTAGTCAATGAACTAAGTCAATTGAAACTTAAGCACCAAACGAACGAGATTGAGAATGAATCTTTGAAGCGAAAGGTTGCGGCATTTAAGCAAGTCATCTCAGGACTTGAAGATAAAGTTACTCAGCTCAAAACACAACCCTCAATTTCTCAGACTTCAAAGGGTAAGGACATTTGTGGAAGATTCATCCGATACACAAAACTCACCCGCTTCAACCAAAGTCTTGGAGCCTAGGCTAATTGCCTTAGCACACACCACGGCTGCACAACCCATCAAAAAGAAAAGAATAAACAGAAAGAAAAAAGGCACACACCACACCTAAGAACGCTCCATCAACATCCGCACACAACTCACATCATTCTTCCCCCATACTCATACATACGCCTATGATCAAAGAGGTTCAAAGAGCTTTGCTCAACAGAACCACTTCACTCATAACAGCTATGCTCCACCTAGTTTTTACCCGACTACACACTACGATCCACGCATACACTAGACACACACCTATACACATAGATTCCCCCAGTTTGACCCCCTCTTGGCCCAGATGCTATTCTGGCAAGATCAGGTCAATCGAATGCAATCGACCACATACCAACCCGACCCACGTCACTGTGAACAACCCGAGTCCTCCTGGACAAAGAAGGCTTCTAGCAAACCAGGTGTTAAGAAGGTATGGGTTCGAAAGGACTCAATCAAGCCTGATTCTAACCCCCAAGGACCCAAGAACTAAGGGTACCTATACAAACTCTCTGTATTGAAAGCGTGTCTTAAAGCTAAACTATACAGAAGAAATACAAAGTGGTGCTTGGATAGTGGATGCTCTCGACATATGACTGGCAATTCCACAATCATCCAGGATTACAAAGCCATACCAAACGGAGGGCCAGTCATCTTTGAAGACAATTCAAAAGGCAAGATCCTTGGCAAAGGATCAGTCGGTAACCCTAATTTCTTTATCATTCATAATGTCTTATTAGTCAAGCATTTAGAGTATAATTTATTAAGCATATCACAGTTGAGTGACTCAGGCCTTAGAATTGTGTTTGATGAGGATAGTTGCATGATATCTGATAAATTAGGGAAAGTTGTCCTAACTGGTCTTCATGAGCATAATCTCTACACGATCGAACTGAACAACCTCACTAATTGCCCGATAACGTGCCTCGTATCTAAACATGATGACACAAATCTATGGCACCATCGCTTAGATCATGTTGGTATCACCACTATTGAGAAACTGTGCAAACATAATCTCATACGAGGTATACCAACATTAGATCTGGATGAGTTTGACACTTGTGAGCTTTGTATACATGGCAAGCAAGCTAGAACTTCATTCAGATACAAACACGATGTGTGTTTGGTCCTAGTAGACTATTAAGTCTCAGTGAAAATTCTTATGTGCTCGTCGTTGTTGATGACTATTTTAGATATACATGGACTCTGTTTTTGACTCACAAGAGTGATAGTGCTCAGGCATTCTCTACTCCCGTGAAGCAACTACATAATACCTTTGATATATCTGTTGTAGCTGTCAGGAGTGACAGAGGTGGTGAGTTAGAATTCTGTGAGTACCTTGGTGTCCGTCACGAATTCTCTGCTCCTCGAACTCCCTAACAAAACGGTGTTGTTGAGCATAAGAACCGAACATTGCAAGAATCTGCTCGAACAATGCTAAATGAGTTCAAGGTGCCTCAATTTCTGTGGGCTGAGGCTATTGCATGTGCATGTTATGTTGTTAATCGAGTGTCCATTAGACACAGATTGCACAAGACACCCAATGAAGTCCTAAGAAATCGGCCTCCGAAAGTTAACTACTTTCATGTTTTCGGATGCAAGTGTTTCATGATGAATGATAAGGGAGATTTGGATAAGTTTGCATCTAAGTCCATCGAATGCATATTCATTGGTTATTCCGAGACATCACGGGCTTATAGATACTATGATCCAATTTCTCGACGCATTCTCGAATCCATACACGTTTCATTTCATGAGTCTGTTTCCTTGACTAATGTGTGCTCAAGTGCGAAAGATAAGCAATTATGTGTAGAGCAGTTGGACTTAGAGGATGAGTTTGAGCTGCTTCAACCCATACAAAATGACACATCCGCTGGAACAGAAGTAGCACAAGAAGTAGTTGTTAAGTCAACAACACCCATTGTGGATGACATCTTAGCAAATGATGCTCCCAACGAGGAAAACTAGCAAGAGGAGAATGATGGTGCTCCACAACACATATGGGAAAGGTATCACACCCCAGACTTAATCATTGGTGATCCCACTGCTGGTATAAGCACCCAAAGGTCCACTTTCTATCCCCTCTCTACATTCATTCATCTCTGACATCGAACTTAAGAAAGTTGTTGAAGCTCTCTTAGATAATGAGTGGGTTATAGCTATGGAAGAAGACCTTCATCAATTTGAAAGCCAAGATGTTTGGGAACTTGTTCCCCTACCTAAGGGTAAGACCTCGGTAGGCACACGATGGGTCTTTAGGAACAAGTTAGATGAAAACGGTAAAGTCGTTCAGAATAAGGCTCGACTGGTGGCCCAGGGTTATACCCAACATGAAGGCATCAATTACGATGAGACCTTTACCCTAGTTGCTCGGCTAGAAGCCATTCGAATTTTAATTGCATTTGCATCTAGCTTAGAAATAAAGCTTCATCAAATGGACATCAAGAGTGCCTTCTTAAATGGACTTATCGATAAAGAAGTGTATGTTCGCCAGCCCCCGGGCTTTGAGGATACACTTCACCCTGATTATGTCTTTTGTCTCAAGAAAGCACTTTATGGACTCAAACAAGCGCCTAGAGCATGGTACGATAAGTTGTCATCTGTGCTATTAGCCAATGGCTTCGTTAAGGGTAGGGTAGATAATACCTTGTTCATAAAGAAGTCCGGTTGTGACATCATGGTTGCCCAGGTCTATGTCGATGACATTATCATCGATTCCACCAACCCTGCTCTGTGCACTGAGTTTGAGACCTTGATGTCTTCTCAGTTTGAGATGTCAGCCATGGGAGAATTAAGTTTCTTCCTCGGCTTACAGATCAAATAGACACAGTCCGGCACACACATAAGTCAGACTAAGTATATCAGAGATATGTTCACCAAGTTTACGTTTGACCAGTTGAAACCTGCTACGACTCCTATGAGTTTTTCATTCAAACTTACACTTTATGAAGATGGTGAGCCATTTGACTCTCACTTATATCGATCTATGATCGGTTCTCTGCTATACCTTACCGCATCGAGACCCGACATATAGTTTTCCGTAGGACTATGTGCACGCTTTCAGTCTAACCCTAAGACATCTCATTACAAAGCTGTAAAGCAAGTTTTCCGATATCTCAGGAACACACCCACTCTGAGTCTCTGGTAATCTCGAGACTCATCACTTTCACTTATCGCATACAGCAATGCTGACTATGGTGGTTGTCGTATTGAACGGAAGAGTACTAGTGGTACTTGTCAATTACTTGGGGACCGTCTCATCTCTTGGTTCTCTAAGAAGCAACCTAGTGTTGCCCTTAGCACTACTGAGGCTGAGTGCGTTGCCTTCAGCAACTGCTGTGCTCAACTTCTCTGGATCAAACAAAACTTAGCAGACTTCGGCATGTCTGTAGATTGTGTTCCGGTTTATTGCGATAGTACCAGTGCAATAGACCTTGCACACAATCCTGTATTGCACTCCCGAGCCAAACATAGAGACATTCGATATCATTTTATACGTGATCACGTGCAAAATGGTATGATATCTATTGAGTTTGTGCAAACTGCGCATCAGGTAGCTGACATTTTCACGAAGCCCTTACCCCAGGCCTCGTTCGAAAAGTTGCGTAGTGACCTACATATGGTACCGTTATGATCCTTTTTTCTTATTTTTCAAACTAAGGGGGAGAAGTACGTATGTAGGGGGAGCTGTAATCAAGGGGGAGCGTACGAGGTATTTTGAAAATTAATCAAAATAGGGAGATTGTTGAGTTATTAGCCCCAGTTGCACGTAAGTTTGATTAATTTCCAAAAACACCCCTTATATGTGTTTTTACAATATTACTCCTACTACTAACTGCCATGAAGATAAAACTTACATCATGTGGCAAATCTCTATGTTTGAATTTTAGTTTGCAAGTCTGTTGGGTTGTATAATTGATTATTAAATTATTAGTCTAGTTTATAAAATTAATTTATTAATTTTGTGGATTAACTAATTAATTTAATTAATTAACATATACAAACCCAATATATACATACAAAATCGGGCAGAGCTTCTTTTTACCTAATCAATCAGGCCCAACTTCTTTTTCTCTAACCCGGCCCTTATTCCTTTTAAACCTAAAATCCCTAACCCTATTTTCTTTTCCAGCTAAATCTGATAATTCTCTCTCAGCCGTCCCTTATTCAATGTATACGTAAGTCTCCAAAAATCTCTCCGTCTTCAATGCTTCTCCAGAAAATCTGCAAGTCGATTCTCTGTTATTTGAGCCACCATATGACTTAAATCATCCGAGGAAGGTTTTTGTTTCAAAGAATCACCTTTCCGAAGCAACCTCGTGAATAATTTCTTATTAGGAAGGTTTCGAAGTGAAAGCTCGCACATTTACTGCAAATCATGATGAATCAGAGCAATAACTACACAGATTCTCAGAGATTTGATCGAAGTAACATATAAGGCCTAATCTGTGAAGGCTGCGATGTTTTAAAGGTCGTACCTTTTTCTTCTTAGTCAATATCGTATCTTTATTTCTCTGATTTGAATATGATTCTGCCTGATTTGGTGCCTCTGCGTCTGATTGTAGGTGTGAGTATGAAAAGGCTAACCTTTCATTAGATCTAGTGAATGATATGAAAATTAAATGCTCAATATGCTTCACTGTCAACTCTAAATCAAAGGTTGTATCTTCTCCTTTTAAAGTTAATGTCAATCTTTTATTTTCTGATTCGAATTGATATCTGCCTGATCTTCTTGCCTCGGTGTCTGATTCAGGGAATGACCCATTTTTGGAAAGCAAAGACTGAATTCAACACCAAATTCAGTCCTGGTTCATTGAGAATCGTAGTGTTGCCGGTTCAGGCCTTGGTGGTTCTCTTTTCAGTGACCCAATTGTCACAAACCGGTGAATCCATACCCGGTTTGCTCAGGTATATGACTTGACCCTTAATTGGTGTGTAAATTAGGTAAGTTGACTGAGGGTACCACCCTAGGAAGTCAAGGGTTGAGTCAAGCTGAGGGAAGTGTCCCAGTGATGCCCTTAATATGAATCTTCCAGACCCGTTTTAGTCCGAGTCAGTCAGTTTTTTTATACCAAAGCCAGACTCTGTCTTCACACACTTGGTTCACATTGTTCGGTTTTAGGTTTTCCTACTCCCTAAACCCTATAAATAGGCACTCACACTTTACAGAGAACGTATCTATTGACAAAAAAGCATTCCCACATTTTCTCACTTAAAAAGTTTTCTAAATTTTTGAGTAGTAGAAGTCTGTGGCTGGAATTCTTTACCACATGCCTGAAGTGATATAAAATTGGTTTGGAATCTTGCTAGGAGTGTGTCTAGCTTGTGGACTGGAAAAGCTATACACAGGACTCATGATCAACTTTGGTAGTAGTCTGAATTTGGTGTTCTTCTGTAAAGGTACTCAAATCCAGATACTCTTAGTTTTAACAGCTTTTTGTAACTGTGAAATAGTTATGTGTATTAATAGTGTTGATCAATAGAATTTTGTCCTAAAATCAGTTGTATAGAAAGGATCATCTCTATAGTGCCTAAGTGAGGATTTGGCATAAAGAGTGACTTTCTGTTGACCTCAGATTTTGTGTTAATTAGAAATATTGATCAATCCTATTATCTGTGTGTCTACCCATGTTGCATGTTTGAACATTCTAAGACTTGGAATAGCTAAAATTCAGAAAGGATCTAAACTGCCGATTATGAAATTTGGTTGATTACCAAAGTTGTTGCCTTTGTGGTCAAGGCTCAACAAATCTGACTTTCTCGTTATTGGCAGTCTAAAGGGTCAGAAGTGTTCACCCACTGCTTGTGCTAAGTTCTGTTCAGCATCTGATTTGCATTGTATCAAGAGTTCAGGATCTGCCCCTATAGTGTGGTTGGTTTTACCTACACACAGCCTTTTGCATAAGGCATTAGCAGACAGTGTTTTTGATTCTCTAGCATTGTACTGGTACAAGACTTGGTTTAGTGTCTATAGTTTTTATGCCCCTTAATCTGTTAGGAATTTTAACACTATATTCATTGAGAATTGACTGCTGAGATTTTGCCCCTTTGTTGTAGGGTCCTTGCTGAATCCTGCTCCATTTTGTTTATCTGTGCTGCCTTGTAAACCCTTTTGAAAAACCTGCACTTTCTGCGGACAACTTGTAATAGGACTAGCATCCATTTAATTTATCCTTTGGACCTACTGTGTCTTGTGATCAGAATAATAGTTACTTGATAATCAAACTAGAGTTGAGACTCTGACTTGATCATCAGCTCATTATTGAAACTGGTTAATCAGCCTAGCCTAAGGTCCAAAACCTGTTGTTGCTGTTGTGCATTGTATTCAAATTGCACCTGCATTCTTGATAATCTTTCAGTTGAGAACGAATTATCATCTGTGTTGGTTCAAGTGGAAGCACTCAGTTTGAACAACTTTTTCTGAGATTTTCAAGTTCATTTTTTTTTATCATTTGTGGAAGTACTTGTGCTCTTGTAACCTGAATAATCTTCTTAGAATCCTATAGTCTAATCTTTTTGCTTTATTAATTTGTAAACATATCAAGTCTTGTTTCTGAATCTGTTTGAGTTAATTATTGAAGTGTTTGTTTAAATCATTTTTGTGACGATTGCATAAACATCACTATAAGTAACCTGCTAATTATAGTCTATCTGGAAGCTGCTTGTTATTAGATTATCAATCAAGTTATTTTAGATCAACTTGCAACTTGTTTCATCTAAGTATAATCAAATTGTTTAATATTTAATCAACCTTAATCAATCTGCATCAGTGCTGAATTTGTGTTGATCAGTGTGATTGTGCTATAATATGTTTTTATCATAACAATTAATTACCTTGATCACATTGGTATTATAACACAAGCAAATAGATCATTAAGTAAGCTTCCGCACTTAATTTTCTAGTACTTTTGTTTAATCAAAAAAGTTTTAAAAATCCGTCAACACTCTATTCACCCTCCTCTAGAGTGTTTATTTGCGCATTATCGATCCAACATGACCCTCTTCTCATTTCTCAGAAAATTTACCAAACATCAATGTGCTTGGTTCTCTCGTAGTGAACCTGATCCCTAGCCAAACATATTGCACTCATACTGTCACAATACACGCTGGATTGATCTTGATGAAGACTCAGATCATTGACTAGCATCTTTAACCAAATTGCCTCATTTGCTGCTTCTGTCAGTGCCATATACTCTGCTTCAGTAGTAGATAATGTCATTGTACCCTGTAAAGTTGTCTTCCAACTTACCAAAGAACCACCCAAAGTTAACACATACCCAGTCATAGATCTCCTGTCGTCCACATCAACAGCATAATCAGAATCACAATACCCTGTGACTAAACATTGAGTACCACCTTCATAAATGAGTCCAATATCAAAAGTACCCCTAAGGAACCTAAACACCATTTTCACTGCTTTCCAATGTTCTTTCCCCGGTTGGTCATAAACCTTCTGACAACACTGACTACCTGAGCCAATCAGGCCTAGTACAGACCATGGCATACATTAAACCGCATATTGCACTAGCATAGAGAATCCTTGACATGTATTCTTCATCCTCAGCTGATTGTGAAGCAAACACAACAGACATATGTAGATTTGGTGCCATATGAGTATCTATAGGTTTGGATGCCAACATGCCAAACTTGGATAACATCTTCTCAATATACCCCTGCCGAGACAAGAACAACTTCCCATGCTTCCTGTTTTTATAGATCTCCATCCCCAGAATTTACTTTGAATTTCCCAAAAATCCTTCATCTAAAATTATATCTTGAGTAGATTCTTCAGACCTTGATATGTCAGACTTGTCACAACAGCTATCAACATATTATCCACACACAAAACCAGATAGGTGACTGAACCATCAATCATCTTGTTGTGGTAAACTCAACAATCACATCGACTCCTACTATAGCCCAATTGAATCATATAACTGTCAAACTTCTTATACCACTGCCTTAGGGCCTGCTTAAGTCCATACATGGACTTCTTCAACTTGCAAACAAACCCTTCCTTGCCAAGAACTTGGAAACCCTTTAGCTGAGTACTATATATTTCTTTATCTACATCCTCATATAGAAAAGTTGTCTTCACATCTAATTGCTCAAGTTCAAGATTCTGATGTGCCACTACTACTAATAGCACATTGATGGAAGTATGTCTGACTCCTGGTGAGAATATCTCTTCATAGTCTACCACATCTATCTGACTGAACCCTTTTGCAACCAAATGTGCCTTATATCTGATGGCCTCAACAGGTGATATTTAATCACGTACAAAGAACTTACTAGCAATAGGACTAGGTCTATCATATTAGAGTACTGGCGAGTCAAGGTTGATCCCACATAGACTCGTAAAAACGTCAAATTATCAAGATTGAGCTTGTCACAAATAACGGTCTACGACCAACTGTAATCTAGACAGTAGTAAAATTGGTCTCACACACTGACAAGAATACGCTAGTTCACACGGAGCAAACTAGAGTCTCTAATGTATTAGTTCAATTATGAGTAATTAGTTATTCCCCCCATACATGCAATAGTCTTCCTCATTGGTGAATTTTAATTCATCATCAGCAACGGGTACAACTCCTAACCCTATCTACTCCGACCATGGTATTAGACAATCTATACGCAAGCTACCCTCTTTAATTGGTCCGTAATAGCCCATACGCATAAAGAACTAGAATTGCCGGTATTGAGCGTTAACCCATACCGCTAACCAGCCTAGGCAGCTATCGACACTGATTAGCACGTTCTTAGGGTCCATTGAAACAAGGTCCTAATTAACACTTCACTATCAGTACTTCATGCTAATTTACGATGACATGCAAATAGTTGATCAAGCTACTAACATGTGAATTAAATCTGTCGATCAACGTAGCTGGCACCGATTATCATGAACTAGTAATTTACTAGGTATTCAGATCTAGTGATATAGACCATCGTAGATCTGAAGAACGCAACCACTATTTCATGATTTCTTCACCAACGAATTAGATCTATAACACATGGGGTAAAATAAACTAACTACTATATAATTAAACTAAATAAACAATTAGCACATACTAGTCGAACAGAACAATGACAGATCTACATCTTGGAAAAGACAGAAAATCATACCCTCAAAGATGAGCGTAGATCTCCCTCGGATCTCTCCTTAGGCGGCGACTCCGTCGTCTCTCCGAACAAAACTCATAAATAAAAAAAATAAAGAACAAAGAACTTTTATTGCATTATACTTGTAATAGTTGTGTGGTACATTGAATTCTGAGGTGAAGCCTCTTATTTATAGCTGCATAAACCGACTTAGAAACACCAAGATCTACCCCTCGTCAAAGAAAACACGTTTCGGATGATTCTGGACTCTCGGTAAGTCGGCGGCAGCTCTTGGTAAACCGAGGGTATTTTTGTCTTTTTCTCTCTGCCGACTTAGCTTGGAAGGTTCTGGAATGCCCTAGGCCTAATCCTTTCGTTCAGTCCACTCTAGATTCGTCCATGATGCTCAACCTAATATTTCGTATCCTGAAATTAATCAAATAACGCACGAAATAATATCGAAGTAGGGAAAATAAATGTTAAGTGCAGATTACTCGACTCACAAACCCGACATATGATATTCAACTTAAATGGTTCATATTTATAGGTCGAAACAACTATTTTTAGCTTATAATGGACAGAATGTTGATGCCGTAGGATAGACTATTTTAACCATCATTAATATTCCTTCTTTTTTTTCTTGAATATCCATTTGCAAATGACCACCCTTCTATTCTGTGGTTGTTTGACTAGATTTCAAGTCTCATTCTTCTGAAGTGACTCCATTTCTTCTCTCATGGCAACAAGCCATTAAGATGCCTCAGAACCTATCACAGCTTCCTTGTAAGCGCTCGGTTCAAAACCATCCACTTCTTCAGCTACCTGAAGTGCATATCCAACCATATCCTCCTCAAACCCATACCTTCTGGGGTCTGATTTGGTCCTTCTAGCTATACGGAGAGCTATACTCTACTGACCAACTTCAGCTGTTTGAGTACTGCTAACTCTTGTTCTGTAGACTGGTTCGGATCCAATTCGGATCTGCTGAGTGCTGACTATCCCCTACTGAGTCTTTCAATTCTAAGCAGATTCTACTTGAAGCTCCACCTTGTTTGTCAATTTTCTCAGTTTCAGATCCAATTTCAGATTCATATGTGGACTTCACAGATGAGTTAAGCATAAGAATTTCCTCAAAGACTATACTCATGCTGAGTATAACCTTGTTTTCAGCTGATGGGCAAATTCTATACCCCTTAATTCCATCTACATACCCTACAAATCCTCTTTTCTTGGCCCTGAGTTCCAGTTTACCTTCACTGACATGATAGTAGACTGAGCTTCCAAATACCCTAAGCCCTGAGTAATCTGTAGGCTTTCCTGACCAAACCTCATGTGGTGTTTTGAGTTTGATCCCAATGTGAGGCTTACTATTGATTAAGTAGCAGGCAGTGCTGGCAGTCTCTATCCAAAATCATCTTGCCAGACCAGAATTAGAGAGCATGCACTTTGCCTTCTCTATAAGAGTTTGATTCATCCTTTCTGCAACACCATTCTACTGCGGAGTGTGTCTTACGACGTATGGTGCCTAGCAATGCCCTAATTATTGCAGAATTCATCAAACTCAGACCAACATGATTCTAGTCCATTATCAGTTCTAAGTCTATTGATCTTCTTCCTAGCCTGATTTTCAACCAATGTCTTCCACTGCTTGAAGTGCTTGAATGCATCTCTCTTGTGCTTCATCATAACTACCAAAACAATTCTTGAATAATCATCTATAGAAGACACAAAGTATCTGTGACCACCAAGTGACTTCACCCTTGAAGGACCCCAACAACCAGAATGGACATAACCAAGTGTCCCCTTTGTGATGTGGATTGCATTTGGGAACTTTCTCCTATGTAGCTTCACAAACACAAAATGTTCACAAAATTCTAGCTCCTTGACCTTATGTCCCTCAAGTAGATCAGACATAGACAGAATTTGTATCCCTCTTTCACCCATATGATCCAATCTCATATGCCACAGCTTGGTCAGCTGTGACTGGTAAACTTCTTATGACGCAACAGCAACAGAACCAGATACATTAGACCCTTGTAAAATATACAATGTCCCCTGCCTGATACCCTTCAGAATCACAGCTGAACCCTTATTGACATTCACCACTCCACCTTCACCCCTGAACTTGAACCTTTTGCTGTCTAGAAGACTAAGTGATATCAAATTCTTGGTCATCCGTGGAACATGTCTAACCTTCTTCAGTGTGCATAATTTACCATCATGTGTCCTCATCTGAACTGATCCAATCCTAACTATTTTGCAGACCTTACTGTTATCCATAGAAATATGACCTCCATCCACCTACTGATAAGCTGAGAACCATTCCCTTTTTGGACACACATGCTAAGATGTCTCAATGTCCAGAATCCACACATCCATACGCCCTACTGACTCTGAAACTGCTATGGCTAGATATTCTTCAGAGTTGGTGTCTTGTTCTACCAAAGCAACAGTGACATGCCGGGTGCCCTGCTGCTTCTTTATCTTAGTCATTCATTTTTCCAATGTCCCTGCTCCTTGCAGTAATTACTGACATCCTTTGCCTTAGGACCCTTTTTGAATTTCTTCTTTCCAGAATTTCCTGATCCTCTGATGACTCTAATGGCCACCAATCTAGCAGACTGGCTTGTACCAAAACTAGATGCCTTATGGCATAGCTATCGAGCATGGATCGACGACCTCACATCCTCCAATGACACTGAATCCTTCCCAACAATAAAGGACTGCACAAAGTTTTCATATGATGCTGGCAATGACATTAATAGGATCAATGTTGCATCCTCATATTCAATCTTTACATCAATATTCCTCAGGTCTAGAAATATTGTGTTCAACTGATCTAGATCATCCCTCAGCTGAGTGCTCTAATGCATCCTTAAATTGAACAGATGTTGTTTCAACAGCAACTTGTTGGTTAGAGACTTTGTCATATATAGACTCTCAAGCTTGGACCACAGTTTCTCTGTTGTGCAATCTTCAGCAACCTCTTTGATTATATCATTTGATAAGCACATTATAATGTTGAATATGCTTTCTCCTCCAGACTGTCTCTCTCAGCAGCACTTCCGTCTGTTGATTTTGACAGTGGATCCAATAATCCTTGTTGTTTCAACAAGGCATGCATCTTGATCTGCCACAAATTAAAATTGTTTCTTCTTGTAAAATTGTCAATCTTGACATTTAAAGCAGACATCTTTCTCACAAGAAAAGCTTGTATAGATCCCAAATCCTAGCGTCAATTATGATACCAGTTTTTTTTATTACGGATCGATCAAGAAGTGATGGTGATTGTGAGTAAAGATGGACAATTAACAAGTAAATAATATAGAAACAAGAAGAACACAGATTTAACGTGGTTTCCGGCAATGTGCCGACTACTCCACGAACAAATGAGGATTATTTTTTTTATCACGATAAAGTTACAATTTACATGCATTACAGATGGTATTTATAGCCATGGGAAATCAACCATAACCGACTAAATAGTTGATATGTCTAAATAATACAACCACCTATGAGCCCCGAAAATAGCCTATCTGACCACTGTGTCGGGTAAGGTTCACGGCTATAGCATCCGTGACACCAATAAACCTTTAAGATCACTAGAGGCTCATGGGGCCGATCTACGACCCTAACAATATATCCAAAAGAGATCGCATAAGACTTGGGGGAAGCAGCATAAGGCAAAGGTGGGGCGGGACAATAAAGCAGGCGACCTTGTGTGTGGCGACCTACGCGACCACTAGGATGCCGCCGAGATATTTGATCCACTTTTCATTTAGATATTTAGTTTACTTAAATTTTAAGATATCTCTTATGATTACCTGTCTTACTTAAGCTCTAAGCTTCCCTCCTTCTATAAAAGGAGGGCTTGTGTAACCACAAAAGATATATTCTAATTTCAAAAGAGAACTAAACTCTGCAAAAACCTACACTCACAGGCCTTCATACACACCGCCGAACACCACCGGATAATATCACTATAAACACATCCAAATATGCCAGATATCCAATCAAAATACACCGCAGAACCACCGTGATAATAAACCGCATTATCAGTTGTCTCCGTTACCGGGAAAGTAGCAAGCTTTTCGGTCTTTCCAGTGTAGAAATCACCTAGAATACTAACATACAGCGGAGTGGAGGAGCATCACCTTCGTCGATCCACTGAGTCCGATTGAGTCCTCTCATTTTAGTGTTCATCTCGCCAGATAGAAAGGTAACTTTAGCATAGCTTTCACGAACCTCACGAGTTAGCGTTTGAGAAATCACCTCTCTCGTAGTGTTCTTTGTTCAAGTTCGTGTTTTTAGTTAAGCATCCACAGTTTGGGGAGCATTGTGCTCGTGTATGTTAAGAACCCTCATCATTTTACCAGAAAAACCCCATACATCTTTGTTTTCTTGTCACTTTGAGAAACCCTGTCAAAAGAAACCTTTTTGTTTGCTAGAAATAGCGTGTGCATTTGCGAGAGGAAACCGTACAAATTTTTAGGGTTATTTGCATTTGAATCATCACCTTTTACCCCTGAAATTTGTATTTCCGGCCGCCACATCACCCAAACAATCAGTCTAAAAGATCTCCCTAAAAGTCAAAGAAAGAACGAGGTAGTTGAGTTTGTCAGACATGAGCAGATTGTCAGTGAGTCGAAAGCGATCTGATCAGAAAATATTATCTCCAACCTAAATCAACTCGCTAACCCAATGATGGCAGGAAGTAAGGGATCGCCACTAATACCACAAACACCGGCAAAAGGAGGCGTACAATATCAGGTCACAACACAGTCAAGAGATTATACCGGAGAAGGGACCGGGATTCCAAGAGGATTCTGAGGTCACAGAAATGAGAGAGTATGCCAAGTATGTTGAAATGATGTACCTGAAAAATTCACGGTTAGTAGTTCTGGGCCGGGCACCATTGCCGGTCCGACCTCTCCTAATCCCTCTAGAATCGAGGTCAACCCGGGGGCAGCAGGCAAAGGTCATCCACTCCAGCCTCAAAGGATAGAGGTTGAAGAGAGTGTTCAATCTTTGGGCCGCCAAGGTCACAAGCGAGACCAGGAGGTCGCCCAAACCTCAGCTCATCCTAGCCGCAAAAATCAGAAGGAAAAAAGCAATGATAGAGGGTCAGCTTTAGAAAGACTGGGTGAGAAGGAAAGGGCCCCAACCTTGAGCCGTTTGAGTCTTCCAGAGAGAGAGGTAACTCCCAGGCAATAGGGGAGAAATGAAAAAGACGCCCGTATAATCATAAGGGAAAAGCGAGCTAGTCAAGAGGAGTCACAGAATCATGCAGGCTCAGGGCACAGAACTGAGCAAGCAGCCGATCTGTCCCAGCCCAGGTCAAGAGCTGATCCCATCATGGCCGAGCAAATGGAGGTAATGAAGAAAGATATCATAGAACTAAAAAGGTCGTGGCCCGCTGAATAAGCCGCCCGATCTCTGGGATCGATGTGCTTGCCAAGAGAATCACGGAGACATTGCCCACCAGCAGGGAAAAGGTTAGCTACCCCAGTTATAATTATTACAATGGGAACTCTTGTCCAAATGATTGGCTCACCGCCTTCCAAGGACGCATCACCTTAGCTACTAAGAACAGGTCCGTCTGGTGCATCGCTTTAGTTGGTAGCATGCAGGACATGGCCGCCTCTTGGGTTCGCGGGCTTCCTCGTGGGTCGATTGAAAGTTGGGAAAATCTATCCGAAATGTTTGTTAAAGAGTTTGAATCGGCGAGCAGGCCGAAGAGGACCATAGAGGACCTCTATAAAGTTGGCATGGGGGAGCACGAGTCGGGAAAATATTATTATGAGCGGTTCATCAGGGTTTATGATCAAACGAGAAACATTCCCGACGACGCCATCATAACTTGCTTCCTCACCGGAATAGCCAAGGGTCTGATGAAGGCCAAGTTTAACCTGCAGCCACCCAAAGCAGGCCTCAGGGAAATGCTGGAAAAGGGCTAGGATGATAGGATGATAGGGGTGAGCGAAGCATTCGCAGAAAGAGGATCGCGGGGACGATCGCAAGAAAGAAAAGGGTAGGGACGCGAACCATGATCGCGACGTCAAAAAGCCGTAAAAATTCAATGAAAGTGATTTCGTGCCGCTCACACTAAGGCATCCCAGATACTCTTTGAAATTCGCAAGATTTTGAGAGACCCAGGCCCATGAAAGGCGACCCCGATAATCACGATAAGTCGAAGTATTGTGACTACCACAAAGATCATGGTCATGTCACTGATGAATGCTTCACTTTGAGAAGGGAAATTGAAAGGTTGATCAAAGAGGGACCCGCGGCTAAGTATAAGCGTGAGGGAGACACTGGCCCCAATAAAGGCGACAACCTCGTGTCTATCAGAGGGAGGTTCGAGTCATTCATGGGAGTCTCTGATGAGAGTCAAATTGGCTATCATTTACTATGTGATTATAACCCATTTATACATCGTTTTATATGTTTTCGGTGACATTTGTTTGTATTTTGATGTATTTTACACCTTGGTTATCATTTCGAGACCTAGGACGTAAAGTCCAGGATTCTCGGTCTTTTTCGGTGTATATACTATACTCTCGGTCACCCTAGTGTCCTGTAGGGGTAACGTGTGGTATTTGTTATGATTTTATACAGGTATTAGGTGTTCGAGATGACCGGAAGGCGAGATACGAGGGTTGGAACGTGTGCCGGAAGCTTAAACGTTCAAACGGATCAAAACTCATTGGTACTACAACCATACCTTCCATTTATCTGCATTTTGATCCACCTTAGGGCATTTTCTGGGCTGGACATCATCAAGAAAGTTTTAGACAATTTCATTGGCTTTCCAACGCATTTTGAATCACTGGATTTGGAGGCCTACACACAAAGTTATGGCCGATTTACTGAAGATCTGTTCATAGGCCGGCGCCCATAATCTGCTGGCCACGGCCTACGTGATGCAGGAGCTCAGGAAATCTGCTGTCTTTCATAGGCCACGGCCTATGAATCACAGGCCATGGCCTACGGACTGTTTTGCCGATTTTACCCTTTTAACACAATAAATAACCCCATTTTGACATTAGGTCATCCCCAACATCAATTTTTTGCGTTTTTCAGCCCCTTTCTACCATTTTCTTAGATTAGATTGCTTTGTACATAGTCTTAGTGTTGGAAATATTATTTTGATGATGATTCGTCACGTAATTAGATAAATCACTTTCAACTCATGATGATGAAGTCATAACTAACTGTTATAGTGCATAATGAAAGAAGAAGCAAGAAATGGTCTAGAGAAAATGTATAAGTTCTATCTAGAGTCTGAACGTTGTATAGGTTGTTTCAGACAAGCATTGTAATAGAATAGGAACTAGACAAACAGCTGAGTCAATAAGAAAACTGAGTATACTTATGAAGAACTGAGGGATCAGACTCAGTTATGAGAAAACTGAAGAAGATAAGTTCGCTGAGGGACACAGACTCAGTTGACTCATCTAGAAGACTGAAGAACTGAGGGACACAGACTCAGTTGTCGGAGACTGAAGAACTGAGGTAGCAAACTCAGTTAGAAGCTAATTAAGTCGTGACTATAAGTCAGTATTCAGGCAAGTCTGTGGTGACCTGAAACTGAACTATAGATCATGTAAAACTGAGTAATCTTAAGGACAAAGATTATCAGGAGAAGAAGGAAGTTGAATGGTGTACTTCGACTTAAGTCAATAAAAGTCGAATGTCAAGAATACAAGGTACTCAGTTTTGAAGAAGAGTAGAAAACTGAGTTAAGGCCTTGATTAAATTTGAACTGACAAAACGACAAAAGGTCGTACAGATGAACGTTGGCTAAACCACAAATGTAACGGCTACAAGAGCTAGTTAACCGTTACATCACCCCTATAAATACACAGAGAAAAAGGATTGAAAGTGTGTGGATCAGAAAAGTTTTGAATAGCACATATCTAAATATCCAGATCCAGAAAATCAGATTTCATATCCAAAAAGGGGAAGCCAACAAAATTGCCTTGGAAACTTACAAGAAAAATCCAGTAACCCATTAAGGGGGAAGAAGGCATCTTGGAGCTACAACGCTATATCCAGAAGAATCAGACAGCTCACTAGATTAATCTTTGATTAATTCTAAACCTAACCTTTGTGAAAAAGGGTTGTGTAACACCCCGGTTTCCAATCCCGTCGGCCGCCGGTATTGGTTACTGTGGTGCCACTCATCACGACACCCAGTCGTGGCGGTAACATGCAACATTCCACAACTGACAGAAAATAAACATTCACCATTCATTATTAAAAGGTTTAAGGTAATTAGTGAGTACTATCCCAAAAGAAATATGAAATCGTGCGAATAATCCAAAATTTCAAGGTTTTTAAAAGAAAGAAATCCAAATAAAATGCAAGCGTGTGACTGTGACTACGTGGCTCTCAAACCCCGCGACATCCCAGCAACAAGCAGATATCCATAGAAGTACCTGCTAAGAATCTGCTCCCCAAAGATGGATCATAGCAGGGTCAAGCAAAAGCAAAAGCAAAACCGTCAACTATAAAGTTGAGTAAGAATAAAGCTAGTATACATAAGGTAAAGCCATCCCCTGAAAAGTACCACAAACTTATGAAGGACTCAACCAATCTATAAAAGTTACGACCAACCCATAACGGATACCATACATCACAACTATCCACCTAAAGGGTCCGAATGTGCACATCCCTCAAAAGGGTAAACCCAGAGAGGAGGATCCTAAAGGTCATCCAATGGTACCATAACTAGGTGGACCACCACGTACTGGGGTGCAAGGAAACCTTCCCGGGTTCCCGGCTTCGGGTGCTACCCTATCCGGCCCGACCACACCAATGTCCGCAACTCCCCAAGTAACTAAGGACACCGAAGTCGTAAGGAAACCTTCCCGGGTTCCCGGCTTCGGGTGCTACCCTATCCGGCCCAACCACCACGGGTCTACAAACCTCAATGCCTAAAATCCAAATCCCCACAGTGATGTTAATACCCCTGACCCATCAAGACATGACTCCCAAAATAAATTCATAAGATTGAACCACAGTTACCAAAGAAAAGAACACAACGTAGACCGACGCCCGTTTGGAAGACCGGACGCCCGTCCCAAGACTCTGTTGGACGCCCGTCCAAAATATCGGACGCCCGTCCGAATGTCCGGACGCCCGTCCACTTTAACGAATTAGATCCCGAATGTAAAATAACCCCTCGTACGTCCGTCCAGGTAACCCAAACGCTCGTCCAAGGAAAAATTACCCGGGCGATGCCCGTCCGGAAAACCCGGACGCCCGTCCACGAACGGAGTTAGATCCCGAATGTAAAATAACCCCTCCGACGTCCGTCCAGTGTAACCCGCACGCTCGTCCGAACCGAAATCAAGGCGGACGCCCGTCCAGAAGGCCTGGACGCCCGTCCACCTGGGTTTCCTCTCGAACCCTAACAATTATACACGCGATTTCGAGCCGTTTCACAACAAAACAAAGCAAACAAATACAACATTTTAAGCCCGTAAATCTCCATACAACAAGTATCTTACCAACTATAGATTTTAACCAACGCAACAACACACTATTATGAACGTATAACATCCCCGAAAACGGACAACCAAGATAGACACCCTTGAATAAACTTGACAAAAAACGTAGAAATATTCTTACCGGAATTTTTGCGTTTTCGATGCCCTTACAAGTTAGAACCGTTCCTCAACGAAGCTCGAATCTATATCGACGACAACGACGACGGCAAAGCAACAATCCTTAACACGAAGGAGAGATTTCTCTCCTTCTCTTCACAAGAGGCGACGGCGGCTAGGGGGAGGAGGGAGTTTCACGTGTTTTTGGGGAAAAAGGAAAAGGAAGTAAAATCCTCTTTTATTTTTTTTTATTTGCCAAGGTAGGGGTTTTATAATTCTATTCTTTTCTTTTCTAAGGAATTATAAAATCGAATTATAAAATCCCTTCTTAATTATTAATAAATCATTATTTGAATCCTTTACCAATAAATTAAGAAGTCGAAAAATTCGGGATATTACATCCTTCCCCCCTTAAGAAAAAACTTCGTCCTCGAAGTTCGGGTTCGTACCGGGCGTTGCTCCACCCCCTTAAAACACCCTTCGTCCCCGAAGATAAGCAAAAGGATTTAACGTACAAGGCTTGAAAACTGCATACCTTAAGAGAACAAGTGCGGGTACTTCTGTCGCATAGTATCCTCAGCTTCCCATGTCGCCTCCTCGGTGGCATGGTTAGACCATAAAACCTTGACGATGCTAACCTCACGTCCCCTTGTTTTCCGTACTTTGGTATCTAATATCCGTACCGGTACCTCTTCGTAAGTCAAGGATTGATCTAGCTCAACGACCTCCGGTTCGATCACGTGAGAAGGATCACTCACGTACTTGCGCAACCGAGATACATGAAACACATTATGCACTTTATCCAACGCCGGTGGCAAGGCTAGTCGATATGCTACTTCACCTATGCGGTCCAAGACCTCATATGGCCCCACGTACTTGGGACTCAACTTCCCTTTCTTGCCAAAACGCATCACTCCCCTAGTTGGTGATACTCGTAGCAATACTTTATCGCCCACGGCGAACTTAATATCCCGGCGGTGTAAGTCTGCATAACTCTTCTGCCTATCTTGAGTAGCCTTCATCTTTTCTTGGATTATCTGCACCTGTTTAATCGTATCTTCGATCATCTGCGGTCCCAAAATCGTTGCCTCGGACGAATCGTCCCAACAAACCGGACTCTTGCACTTCCTACCATAAAGTGCCTCAAAAGGTGCCATCTTAATACTGGCATGGAAGCTGTTGTTGTATGGAAACTCAATAAGATCGAGCTTTTCCTCCCAAGAGCCTTTGAATTCTAACACACATGCCCTCAGCATGTCTTCCAAAGTTTGTATGGTCCTCTCCGTCTGACCATCGGTAGCAGGGTGAAAAGCTGTACTCATTCGTAGCTCCGTCCCCAAGGCTGTCTGTAGCTCCTGCCAAAACCGAGATATGAATCTCGCATCTCTATCTGACACAATGCTGCTGGGTATACCATGTAGTCTCACAATATTCCTCCGGTAAGCCATAGCCAACTCCGTCTTACTCCAAGTGTCTTTCATCGGAATGAAATGCGCCGCTTTGGTCAGTCTATCCACAACGACCCAAATCATATTATTCCCCTTTAGGGCTCCTCGGTAATCCGCATACAAAATCCATGGAGATGGAATCCCACTTCCAAACCGGCACATCCAACGGCTGCAGCATACCCTGTGGCCGTCGATGTTCAATCTTGACCTTCTGACAAGTCAAGCACTTTGCCACAAATTCTGCTACTTCGCGTTTCATATTGGGCCACCAAAAGGTTTTCTTAAGGTCCTTATACTGTTTGTCTCCTCCCGGATGAACCGAATAAGGCGTACTATGGGCTTCACTCAAGATCCGCCTCTTGAGTTCTTCGTCGGCCGGTACACACCACCGACCCTTAAACCGGATACTACCATCCTCGTGTAACGTAAAATCACCGCCCCATCCGTACCAATCTTGGCCTTCCTTGCCTCGATCACCTTGTCACCCACTTGTCTCACCCGGATCTCGGCGTATAATTCGGGTTGCAAGACGAAGTCGCTTTTATCTCCGCCTTCTCGGATGACACAAATATCCATGCGGTCCAACTCTTCCCGCAATCGATCCGAGCTACTTCCTCGCACAAGGAATGAATCGATTTCCGACTCAAAGCGTCCGCCACTACATTGGCCTTCCCTTCGTGGTATTGGATTTCCATGTCATAATCTTTAATTAACTCCAACCAACGCCTCTGACGCATATTGAGCTCCTTCTGTGTAAATATGTACTTCAGACTCTTGTGATCTGAAAACACCTTGAAAGTTATTCCATACAAATAGTGTCGCCATATCTTCAATGCGAAAACCACAGCTGCCAACTCTAAGTCGTGAGTCGGGTAGTTACTCTCATATGGTTTCAGCTGCCTCGATGCATACGCAATCACTCGCCTCCGTTGCATCAGTACGCAACCCAGCCCATTCTTCGATGCATCGGTATAAACCTCGATGTCCTCATTCCCGTCCGGTAATGCTAAGCACCGGAGCCGTAGTCAACCGTTCCTTAAGTAGTTGGAACGCCCTCTCACATTGTCATCCCACTTAAACCGGTTCTCTTTCTTTATCAATGCAAGTCATCGGCCTCGCAATCTTGGAAAAGTCTTTTACAAATCTTCGGTAATATCCACCAAACCCAAGAAGCTTCGAATTTCCGCAACATTCTTAGGTGTTGGCCATCTCGTCACCGCCTCTATCTTGCTCGGGTCAACGGATACACCGTCTTTCGAGACAACATGCCCCAAGAATGCCACTCGTTCCAACCAGAATTCACATTTCGACAATTTCGCGTACAGTTGTTTCTCCCGTAAAATCTGCAATACGAGCCTCAGGTGCTCGGCATGTTCTTCCTTAGTCTTAGAGTAGACCAGGATGTCGTCAATAAAGACTACTACAAACTGGTCCAAGTAGGGTCTGAATACCCGGTTCATCAAATCCATGAAAACTGCTGGTGCGTTGGTCAATCCGAAAGGCATGACCGTGAATTCGTAATGTCCGTACCTGGTACGAAATGCGGTCTTTGGGATATCCGCATCTGCTACCCTGAGCTGGTGATACCCTGATCGCAAATCAATCTTCGAGAAAATACCTGCCCCCCGTAGTTGATCGAACAAGTCATCGATCCTCGGGTAACGGATACTTGTTCTTCACCGTGACGTTGTTCACCTCCCGGTAATCAATACACGGCCGCATACTACCATCCTTCTTCTTCACAAACAACACCGGTGCTCCCCACGGTGACACACTCGGTCGGATGTACCCCTTATCGAGCGAGTTCTTCCAATTGTACCTTCGGTTCCGCTAATTCTTTAGGTGCCATACGATATGGTGCTTTCGATATCGGTCTGGTCCCGGGCATCAACTCCACTGCAAACTCTACCTCCCTCTGGGGTGGCATACCTGGTATCTCATCCGGGAATACATCCTCAAAATCACGGACTACATCAATGTCCGTTAGTTTAGGATCCCATGTGCTTACATCGTGTACGTGACACAAAAACAACGGGTACCCTTTCTTGACGAGAGATCTCAATGTCACCACTGAAATGATCTTCACGTTGGGTTTATTCACAAACCCCTTGTAAGATACTCGCACCCCTTTAGGGCCTCTCAAAGTCACTTTCTTCTGCTCACAGTCAATTTTGGCTTTATGCCGGTTCAACCAATCCATACCCAAAATAATGTCGAAGTTCTCGAGGGGGAATTCGATCAAGTCAACCGACAAGTTGAATCCCAAAATCACTAACGGTACATCTCTATACAACTTAGAACATGGTACTAACTCTCCTGATGGTTGCATAAACTTACTGTCAATCACCTCAAATGTAGTTAGACCCAACCTCAAGACATGCGAACCCGCTATAAAGGAACATGATGCACCCGAATCAAAAAGTACGTAGGATAAAAATGAGTTAACCAGAAAATTACCCGTCACGACGTGGTTGCTCTGATCGGCCTCCTCCCTGCCAAGCGCGAATAATTTCCCAGTCTGATTTACCCTCCCTCCCCGGACGTGTACGGCCGACCCCGATGGTCGGTTCGTTCCCACCGGTGGCCGGAGGTGTACCCCCTTGTCGGCTCGTGCGGGGGTACTACTCTCGCCGTTGGCTACCCCTACTCACGTTTCCCGTGTTACCCTTGGGGCTCCACCCATGTTGCTTCCCGTAACCGATGCCGACCCGGCGAGTGTTTGGGCCGCAAAACACTCAAACCGTCTATGTCCAAACTTCCCGCAATTGTGGCACTGAACTGGTGCACCTGAACAATCGGTACCCGGATGATTTCCCTGACACCGCTTGCAGTGATAACTTCGTGGCCGACTAAACCCCTGAGAGTTACCTCTCGCTGGCTGACCACCGCTGCCTCTGGTAACGTGGGAATTTGCCGAAAATGAGGGTCGTACTGGAGGGTTCCCAGAATTACTACGCTTTTGCTGCCCCTGATTATCCTCAGAAACACTCTTCCTCTTGTTGGTAGCATATGCCGCTTTAACCTCTCTCCGAATTCTTTCAATGTTACATGCTACTTCACACATCTCTTTTAAGCTCGTGAAGCCCCCTACTAGCCCCCATACGATCCCGGATCGCCAAATCTAAGTATTGCTCAAACTTCACCATCTTGGCCTCTTCGGTCGGCACTAGCTCGATGCATAAACCGCCAAGTCGACAAACTTCTCGTAATATTCTTGAACCGTCATATCCCCCCGTCGAAGATTATCGAACTCAACCCGCAGACTCTTTCCTCTTAGATTCGGGAAAGAATTCACGCCTCGGCTCTCGCTTAAACTCGGTCCGGTTCGGTGGTACCACTATCGTTTCCCCTTGCTCATTTTCGTCCGGGCCAACCGATCTTTGTTAGCACCCCACCACAAATCAGCCCCGTCAACCAAGTAGAAAGCGGCTTGGTCGACCTTCGGTTCCTCGGGCAGCCTAGAGTGGCGAAGATCTTCTCAAACTCTCTAATCCACCGCTCGAGTCCCTTAGATCTCCCTTACCATCGTACCGACTAGGCCTCTCGCCGACTCACGGCCCTAGTCATGCCGGTGGTTGACCCCCGAGAACGATCCTCCGTCGGCTTGTTGACCGCCCGAATCGAGTCTTGATTCATCTTGACGGTGATCAATCACCTGGTCCCTCTCATTTCCATTCCTATGAGGCATAGCTAAACTACAAAAGTAAACAATCATACATTCAATTATTACCTATATCATGCGGCGGGATATTTCACATACAATAGAACTTACCGTACCTTCCCTACATAGAACTCAATACCTACCCCACACATCCTCACCGTGCTTATTTTAGTAAATTTATTCTTAAGGTTCATTTTAGGTGGTGGTCCCGGAGTCGAACGGCTCGATACCACTTTGTAACACCCCGGTTTCCAATCCCGTCGGCCGCCGGTATTGGTCACCGTGTGCCACTCATCACGACACCCGGTCGTGGCGGTAACATGCAACATTCCACAACGGAAGAAAATAAACATTCACCATTCATTATTAAAAGGTTTAAGGTAATTACAAATATCCTCAAAAGAAATATGAAATCGTGCGAATAATCCAAAATTTCAAGGTTTTTAAAAGAAAGAAATCCAAATAAAATGCAAGCGTGTGACTGTGACTACGTGGCTCTCAAACCCCGCGACATCCCAGCAACAAGCAAATATCCATAGAAGTACCTGCTAAGAATTTGCTCCCCAAAGATGGATCATAGCGGGTCAAGCAAAAGCAAAAGCAAAACCGTCAACTATAAAGTTGAGTAAGAATAAAGCTAGTATACATAAGGTAAAGCCATCCCCTGAAAAGTACCACAAACTTATGAAGGACTCAACCAATCTATAAAAGTTACGACCAACCCATAACGGATACCATACATCACAACTATCCACCTAAAGGGTCCGAATGTGCACATCCCTCAAAAGGGTAAACCACATAGAGGAGGATCCTAAAGGTCATCCAATGGTACCATAACTAGGTGGACCACCACGTACTGGGGTGCAAGGAAACCTTCCCGGGTTCCCGGCTTCGGGTGCTACCCTATCCGGCCCGACCACACCACTGTCTGCAACTCCCCAAGTAAACTAAGGACACTGAAGTCGTAAGGAAACCTTCCCGGGTTCCCGGCTTCGGGTGCTACCCTATCCGGCCCAACCACTACGGGTCTACAAACCTCAATGCCTAAAATCCAAATCCCCACAGTGATGTTAATACCCCTGACCCATCAAGACATGACTCCCAAAATAAATTCATAAGATTGAACCACAGTTACCAAAGAAGGAACACAACGTAGACCAGACGCCCGTTTGGAAGACCGGACGCCCGTCCCAGTACTCTATTGGACGCCCGTCCAAAATATCGGACGCCCGTCCACTTTAACAGAATTAGATCCTGAATGTAAAATAACCCCTCAGACGTCCGTCCAGGTAACCCAAACGCTCGTCCAAGGAAAAATTACCCAGGGCAGACGCCCGTCCGTAAAACCCGGACGCCCGTCCCACAACGGAGTTAGATCCCGAATGTAAAATAACCCCTCCGACGTCCGTCCGGGTAACCCGGACGCTCGTCCGGCGAAATCAAGGCGGACGCCCGTCCGGAAGGCCCGGACGCCCGTCCACCCGGGTTTCCTCTCGAACCCTAACAATTATACACGCGATTTCGAGCCGTTTCACAACAAAACAAAGAAGACAAATACAACATTTTAAGCCCGTAAATCTCCATACAACAAGTATCTTACCAACTATAGATTTTAACCAACGCAACAACACACTATTATGAACGTATAACATCCCCGAAACGGGGACAACCAAGATAGACACCCTTGAATAAACTTGACAAAAAACGTAGAAATATTCTTACCGGAATTCTTTGCGTTTCGATGACCCTTACAAGTTAGAACCGTTCCTCAACGAAGCTCGAATCTATATCGACGACAACGACGACGGCATCAACAATCCTTAACACGAAGGAGAGATTTCTCTCCTTCTCTTCACAAGAGGCGACGGCGGCTAGGGGGAGGAGGGAGTTTCACGTGTTTTTGGGGAAAAAGGAAAAGGAAGTAAAATCCTCTTTTATTTTTTTTTATTTGCCAAGGTAGGGGTTTTATAATTCTATTCTTTTCTTTTCTAAGGAATTATAAAATCGAATTATAAAATCCCTTCTTAATTATTAATAAATCATTATTTGAATCCTTTACCAATAAATTAAGAAGTCGAAAAATTCGGGATATTACGGGTTGGTTGTGCTCGGTATTGACTTGTACTCAGTTGAGTTAGCTGAACTCCGCACAAGTTAAGGGATAGGAACAAAACTGAACTGAGCATCAGTTTGAGTTTCGGAAAAACTCAGTTCCCGGGGCAATTCCAGTTCAGGAAAATTTTTTGGTGACAAGTTTATTCACCCCCTTCTAAACTTGTGTTAGCCTTTCCAAGGGACCAACAATTGGTATCGGAGCAGTTCTTCCATTTGGAAGTGATCCAAAGATATCTTTTAAACCAGTTGTTGAAGATCCCTCACTGTATCAGTTGTAAAAGCACTTAGCTAGATTTCAATGACTACATCTAGAATTAAAAGTTGGCTTATTCACCCTCTGACTAATTGTTTGCAAAATGTATCTGATTTTCAGGATCAATTATTTGAAAGGTTCAGTTCGACAAATTTGCATACAAATCCAGAACCTCAACTCAGTGATGATGTGGATACTAGCTTCAATGTTTATATAGACAAAGGAGTTCCATCACAAAGAGATCTCTCAGAAGAAAAAGAAAAGAAGTTGTTGCAAGTTACTATCGATATAGAAGATCCATTAGAGCAACAAAAGAATGTACACTCAAATCTTAAAATTGTATCCAACCGTCATGAAAAGGTACATTCTTCAACTCAGTTATCATTCGCTGAACTCAGTCAGAGAAACTTTGAACTTGTCAAGATAACCAAAAAACTCACATTGGAGTTGGGACTAAAAGACATAGAACTTGGCAAAGCAAAAGATTGGAATGAGTTTCTTGAAACTGAGATGTCAAATCATGCTGAAAGATTATTGACCGAAAAATTTGACAAAAGCAATGATGATTCCCCACCCCTACCCAGTCTTGAGATTTCAAAGAATAGACATCAAGATACTGGAAGACCTAGTGGATCGCACAAAGAAATTAAAGATGTAAAATCTAAAAGAATTCTTGTGAAATCAACTAAGGTTGAGCGTAATGGTTTATCTAGGAAAGAGTTGAGAAGGCTTAATTCTCTCAACCAAGAAACTGAAAGTAGTACTTCAGTAACTAATCCAACCGGACCCAAAAAGATATGGGTACCGAAGAACACTTAAAACTGTTTTGCAGGCTGAGTCAGTTCTCAATGCCGAATCCTGAACTGACTTCCAAACAAAAGCTGATGAAGGACAAATTGGTCAAAAACAGAAAACTTTCCAACTACCATCTGACGGTTGAGATGACATGACAAATCACTCGAAGCCACGTGTCAATCTGGGAGAAAAAGGAGTAGATGCACATCCCTACAAATCTCATTGATTGTGACACGACTCTTATTTTGAAAATGATTGAAAAACGCAATCTTGACGAAATCCTATTCAATAAATTTCAAAGCACTCAAGATTCTTCCAAGAATTCCGAATTCAGAAATCCATGGAGCAATACAACATAGATGACGGAATCACCACAAGTCTGGATGATTTTTGTCAAAAATTCTCAAATTCCACTTTATCGACTCAGATTGTAAACAAGATCAAGAAAATTCGAGGATTGGAGAACTTGATTGACACAAAGGTCACTACTTTATGTCCAGACAGCATCAAAGACTTCTACAAAAATGCCATAATCACTAATAATGGAAAAAGCTTCAAGACAACCGTTCAAGACAAAAGCATTAATGTTGATGAACATTTGCTCTCTCTAGTCTTTGGCTTGGACATAATCGGAGGATCTTCATCTCTAAATTTTGGAAATGAAGAAAAAGGGAAGCTCTGGAATGTGACAGCACTTAACAGGGACGAGAAAAATTTCATTGGATCCATCTACCAACAGAGACCAGAATTCGCATTTTTGACGATCCTTCTAACCAGAAATGTCATTGGTCATGCTCGGAATTTCTACACTCTCTCCACAGATAAACTAAAACTTATCTACGCCATTTGGTTTGGATAAAGATTTGATTGGAACAAGTTTGTTCTCAATCAATTGATAAAGCAAATTTCAGACGAGAAAGAGAGAGCCAAAGGAAGAAAGGCTACTGGAGAAAAGCTTTTATTGAAAAAGGGATTTACTTATCTAGTTAAAAGGATACTAGATTATTTCTCCATTTCAAAATCCACACAAGTGAAACACAAATCAGTGGCCACTGGAGTGAAGAAGAGGAAATTTGTTGAAGAAGAAAGTGAAGTCTCAGATTCTACTTCTAGTGAGAATGTAAGGTTGGATGACAGAACTCTGAGAAGACAGAAAAGGAAGTGGAACAAGCTTCAGGCAAAGAAAACTGAAACTGAAGATGTAATTCAGATTGATGATGAAGAAACTGAAGAAAGTGAATATGAAGAAACTGAAGAAAGTGAACTTCCCACTGCGACGTATGAAGAATACACTGAAGAGAAAAGAGAAGCTGTGGAAGATGCTGAATTTTGTGAGGCTGAGTATGAAAAGGAACTAACAAGTCATGATGTTCATTTTCATTATCAAGAACCAAGCTCCTCATCTCAAGTTCCTGAGGCATCTACAAGCAAGTTTGTAAAAGAAGAATCTCAGCATCAAGAAACTGAGATTGAAGAAAGATTGGAAGTAGCAAAAGAAATCATCAAAAGTCTGTTACAGACCCTACAGCAGAAACTTTTCAACCTGCATGACCTTGTTGGACAAACTCATTATTCAGGTTTGAACAATTACTCCAACATCATCACCTTACGCAAATTATTTGAAGAAAGCTTTCGCATATCTTCAAACAAGGGGGAAGATGAAGCTGAAGGTGATGCTAATGCTGAAGAGGTTTATGCCAGACAATTAGTGGAAGAACAAGATAAACAAGTAGATGCTGATCTACTGACAATTCAACAAGATGGAGAAGAAATTGATAATCTGATCAAGAAGCTAAATGCAGAAGAAGATTTTAAGGAAACAAGAACTGAGGAAGATTAAGAAGCCTCAGTTAAAGCCGTGTTAAATATCAGAAAGAAGCTTGTAATGTGTGTCAGATTCCTTGAAAAGTTGAAGACGATAAAAACTGAGGGGAAGCTGAAAAGAAACCAGAAAGGAAAGCTGAAAAAGAAAAACTTAATCTCATTTCAGAAGAAGAAGAGAAAATGATGAATGAGGAGATCAAGGAAATTTTAATCAAACTCGAGAACCAAGACAATGAAGAGGCTAATCAGTTGATCAGTGAATATCTGGAAATCAAGCGTAGAGATGGAGAATCAGAAGAAGAAGGAAAGGCAAGAAGACTCCAGGAGACTAAAAGAAGCATTTTTCTTGGAGAAAAGATGTTTGCTTTTGAAAAAGAAAAGTTGTAATTTATCCAATTTTACATCAGCTTGTTTCAACTTTGATCTTGTAATGAACTCAGCTGTTCTAGCTTGTTATTTTAATTTGTTATGACTTCTTGCATTATTCTTTTATTACCGCTTTTAGGGAGGGTTATGATACATCATCAAAAAGGGGGAAATTGTTGGAAATATTATTTTGATGATGATTCGTCACGTAATTAGATAAATCACTTTCAACTCATGATGATGAAGTCATAACTAACTGTTATAGTGCATAATGAAAGAAGAAGCAAAAAATGGTCTAGAGAAAATGTATAAGTTCTATCTAGAGTCTGAACGTTGTATAGGTTGTTTCAGACAAGCATTGTAATAGAATAGGAACTAGACAAATGTACCGAGTCAATAAGAAAACTGAGTATACTTATGAAGAAGCGAGGGATCGACTCGGTTATGAGAAAACTGAAGAAGATAAGTTCGCTGAGGGACACAGACTCAGTTGACTCATCTAGAAGACTGAAGAACTGAGGGACACAGACTCAGTTGTCGGAGACTGAAGAACTGAGGTGGCAAACTCAGTTAGAAGCTAATTAAGTCGTGACTATAAGTCAGTATTCAGGCAAGTCTGTGGTGACCGGAAACTGAACTATAGATCATGTAAAACTGAGTAATCTTAAGGACAAAGATTATCAGGAGAAGAAGGAAGTTGAATGGTGTACTTCGACTTAAGTCAATAAAAGTCGAATGTCAAGAATACAAGGTACTCAGTTTTGAAAAAGAGTAGAAAACTGAGTTAAGGCCTTGATTAAATTTGAACTGACAAAACGACAAAAGGTCGTACAGATGAACGTTGGCTAAACCACAAATGTAACGGCTACAAAAGCTAGTTAACCGTTACATCACCCCTATAAATACACAGAGAAAAAGGATTGAAAGTGTGTGGATCAGAAAAGTTTTGAATAGCACATATCTAAAGATCCAGATCCAGAAAATCAGATTTCATATCCAAAAAGGGGAAGCCAACAAAATTGCCTTGGAAACTTACAAGAAAAATCCAGTAATACATTAAGGGGGAAGAAGGCATCTTGGAGCTACAACGCTATATCCAGAAGAATCAAACAGCTCACTGGATTAATCTTTGATTAATTTTAAACCTAACCTTTGTGAAAAAAGGTTGGCTGTGCATAGTTTGAGGAGAGCAATTCCACCTTCCCTCATACGGTTGCAACTTTGTTGCCACAGCTGTTGGTGCAGTCTGCGGACTGTGAGTTTGTTAGTGGTGAGCTGGTGAAGGAGTCATTCCACCTCCGAAGGATCAGTGTGCAGAATGAAGGGAGCAATCCTACCTTTCTTCATTATGTGTAGACAGTGAAACTAGGGTGTCGTGAAGGTCTGTCATTGTGCTAGGATTTTGTAACGGTTATCTCAAGATTCTAGTGATACCTCCTACACCACAGGAGAAGGGGAGACGTACGGGATTACACCACCCGGAACTTCCATAAACAAATCTTGTGTTGATTTACTTACTTTATGCATTTATATTCTTGCTGTGATTGATTTAATTCTTGTTATCTTCACACTCAGCAAACATTAGACACTGAGTCAGCACAAAACTGATACATAGGAGGTTCAGATCTTTATTGATACATCTTCTATACTAAAGGCTAGTCTTATCCGCTGCCAGTTAACTAGACTAAGAATAAGTCAGAATTGACTTATACTCAGTTGAGTTAGCTGAACTCCGCACAAGTTAAGGGACAGGAACAAAATTGAACTGAGCATCAGTTTGAGTTTCGGAGAAACACAGTTCCCGGGGCAATTCTAGTTCAGGAAAAGTTTTTGGTGACAAGTTTATTCACCCCCCCCTCTAAACTTGTGTTAGGCTTTCCAAGGGACCAACACTTAGCTTAGATTAGATTTATTTTTTTGTAATCCGAAGGCTCGTATTACTAGCTATTGAAATTTTAATTTGGATTTCGTTTTCTCTCCGGTGTTCTTCGTCTCGATTTCGGTAATTTCGATTTCTTCTTGCTTTAGAACTTGATGCTTGTTACTTTTATTGTTGATTTGTTGTATTTTGTTTTTAGAATAAGTAGCTAATCGTTTTGTAGCCAGGTTATGCGATAATATTCGAAACCGAACCTTAGCTTGTTCATGTTTTGTTCTTGATGTTTGATTTCTTGATTCTTGATGTGTTTTTAGTTCTAGAACTTATACTTAACCACGTTTGTTGAATTGGCCATTTGATAATCGTATTACACGTATCGTCTTTACATATGTATTTTGCGAGAGGATACGGGAAAAGGGTTTCAAGGATCACCCTGTATAACCGGCTGAGTTGTTCAGATTCGGTTTCGTGTGTGAGGTTTATATCGACTTGTTGGGTGTTTCATTGATCGTAGACCATGTGAGGTCAGCTAAATCCGGTCATCGGACTGTTGAACCTGATATAGGAGGGTAGATTATTGAAATAATGTCTATTCTCAGAGGCAGGAAATGACACTCTACGTGACATCGAGAACATTTAGGTATATCAAGAATACCTCGGGACTTAGCTAGGGTTTGTGAGTATTAGATTGGATCAAAGCTCGGCTATCTCTTTTATATAGTTTAAACTCTTTGTTGTGAATATTAGTTGTTAAAACCGATGATTTGACAAGTCGCCGTCCTAAGTAGTTGTGTTGACCAAAACTAGGAACGAGACCGACTTTGGTACTCGACTAGATTCCCTGTGGGATAAGACCTTGACTCACCAATTCTAGGCTACAATTGACCCGGTACACTGCCGGTAAGATTGGACACTTAGAAAAGGCCGATCAGTCTCCCCAGCAATAGTCAGCTGAAGTCGCAAATACACTCAATCAACACGTGTGGTTTTGAGAAGCAAATAGTCTTGGGAGAAGCAGAGAAAGGAATCATGTTCACTAAAAGTGAACTCACGGCCGTTGAAGGTCCCATGGAGATACCCATCATTCTCAAGGTCAGAGTAAACGACCAGCATGGTGTCAACAGAGTCATGGTCGACACTGGAGCAGGTCGCGATTTCATTTATTTATTTAATTTATTTTAGCAACTTTATTTTATTAATAAACCAAGTAAAGAGCTACAAAGTTGAGGGCCATATCCCAGCCCGCCCCAAATTTACGTGATAGAGTGCATAGCATGGCCTCCTTAAACCCTATGTCGAGGTCGATCCCACAGAGAATCGGCAAACCCAAATACTTAGAGAGGGCCTTGGAGTCTATGAGAGGCTAAACCGAAAGTCTCGGTCATCGACGAGGCCTTGGACGGTGACCTTTACGAGGAAGGTTTCACCAATGACATTTGGATCTAGACAATTTATATGACAACAAAACTCATCTACTATTAATCCGTTCATATCTCTTTATATTGGTCGGGAGATCAAAGGCACAATCGACCTCAACATCACTCTCCGGGCAACATTCCTTTGGTTAGGCGCGACAACTCAAAGTTATAGTCTCATGCTAGTTTACGATCTACGTGTATCCCGCCGAACGAGATAACGAGGTAATAACTTTTGAAAACAAGTTTGCTAACTCTCGGTCGGTCATCGACCTTCCCTCTTATTATAACATGATTTTGGGAATTCCGACCATGAAAAAATTCCAAATGGTGGTATCTATCCCGTATCAACGAGTTAAATTTCACGTGGGAGATGATATTGGGGTCGTCATGAGCCGACCAGGGTTTTTTCTCAAATACATGACCAAGAACGGTAGCTCCTTTAAACTAGAATCGGGGATAAAGGTCATTGACTCCAAAAGACCCAGAGTTGTGGAGTTAAGTATGGGCATAAGCTAGGTCACCACGCTGAAAGAAGTCGCAGATAAAGTTGTGAAGGTTGAGACACTACAAGTCCGGGATCCGCCAGATTTCACAGCCGATGATGAGTGGATCGAGGCTGTCATAAACGAAAAATATCCCGATCAAAAAATAAAGATTGGATCACAGACAACGGGAAAGGAAAGAGATGAGCTAATCAAGCTTTTAAAAGAAAACATGGACGTCTTCGCCTGGGAGGTAACTGATATGAGGGGTGTGGAGTCGGAGGTCGCGCTACACTACCTAAGCGTCGACCCCAACTTCAGGCCGATTCCACAAAGAGCGGGCCAATTCTCAGGGGAAAAGGAAGTCTCTATAAAGGGCGAAGTCGAAAAACTTTTGGCAGCGGGCATAATCAAGGAGCTTCAATATCCAACTTGGTTAGCAAACGTTGTGATGGTGAAGAAACACAACGGAAAGTGGCGGATGTGTGTCGACTTCACCGATCTAAATAAAGCCTGTCCCAAGGATCCTTATGCGCTGCCATGAATCAATAAAATGGTAGATGGGATCGCCCGTTTCGAGATGCTGAGTTTTCTGGACGCCTATTCAGGCTATCATCAAGTAAAAATGGCCGACTACGACAAGGAGCTGACCGCCTTCAGGCCCGCCGGAAGACTATACGATTATGAGATGATGCCGTTTGGTCTGAAGAATACGGGCTCAACATATCAAAGGATGGTGAATAGGGTTTTCATCTCACAGATCGGCAGAAACATGGAGGCGTATATTGATGATATGGTCGTGAAATCAAGTCGCCAAGATCACCTGGTGGACCTTCGTGAAACCTTTGGCAATGTAAGGAAGCACTCGATGAAGCTCATCCCCGCAAAATGCACTTTTGGGGTCTAGGCAGGAAAAGTTTTGGGCTTTATGGTGAGACAAAGAGGGATCGAGGCAAACCCCGAGAAGATAGAGACTCTAATAAATATGAGCGAACCGACAACAATCAAGGAGGTGTAGAGGCTGAATGGGAGGATAATCGCTCTGGTAAGGTTCATCTCAAAATCTGCAGAGAAAAGCCTACCCTTCTTTAAAATCCTTAAGGGGAACAAAACCTTTTCGTGGACAGGGGAGTGCTCACGGGCCTTCAAAGAGCTTAAAGCTTATCTGTCTAGCCCGCCGTTTCTGATCAGTCCTATGACTGAAGATGTTTTGCTTCTATATCTTGCGGCCTTAGACTGGGTTGTCGCCGCTGCACTTGTCAAGGAGGACGGTACCTTTCAAAAGCCCGTTTATTATGTCTCTAAGGCTCTTAGTCTAGTTGACAGTCGCTATTATAATATCAAAAAGTTGGCCTATTGCGTTGTCATCGCTGCCCAAAAATTAAGGGCTTACTTTTCATCGCATACTATCACTGTGCTATCGAATACGCCATTACGCCAAGTCCTCCACAAACCGGATCTATCTAGTCGATTGCTTCGATGGGCCATTGAGATAACTGAATTTGACATCTGGTACGAGCCTCAGAAAGCTATTAAAGCCTAGGCCTTACCCGACTTCATCGCAGAAACAAGCTTCAACGAGGAACCAGGAGAGCAATCCGATTTGAAACATAGCAACAACACAACAGCGACCACAGCGGACGAGCCCTAGAGGCCAAGTCACTGTTGGCAGCTCTTTGTCGATGGCACTGCCAGCCACAATGGTTGTGGTGCCGGGATTATCTTATTAGAACCAGGCACCTCTGAAGAAATTGAAAAAGCTTTGAGATTTGATTTCACCGCATCAAATAATCAAGCGGAATATGAGGCAGTCATAGCAGGGCTTGAGCTCGCCAAGGCTATGAAGGTCGAGAACGTGGAGGTATTGTATGATTCACAATTGGTAGTCAATCAAGTAACAGGGTCGTTCGGGATTCATTGTGAAATCCTACAAAAATACATTGACCTCGTCAAAAAGCTCGAGGGAAGCTTCAAATACTGTAAGTTCACCAACATCCCTCGAGAGGATAATCACCGAGCGGACTACTTGTAAAAACAAACAAGCAGCGATGAAGTAAGCAATCCTGCAGTTATGGTGGAACACCTATCAGGGCCTGCTATCAACCGGGTTGAGGTCTTGGATTTCCAACCCGTCAATCCATGGTGGATCGATGAGCTAAAAGCGTATATTGAGTCAGGGGCGCTTTCAGATGACCCAATTGAGGCTAAAGCCCTAATCAGAAGCGCCACCAGGTACACCATCTTAGACAATGTTTTATACAGAAGATCATTCTCTAAACCTTTGTCATGATCCGTGCGGCCTGAGGAGGTTGACGGAGTTCTTATGGAGCTGCACGAGGGGATGTGCGGCGGCCATCCGGCTAGCCGCACTCTCGCTCATAAAGTTTTGTTAGCAGGTTATTACTGGCCAAAGCTCGCAGAGGATGCCCACTTATATGCTAGGGAGTGTGATAAGTGTCAAAAATTTGTGGACATTGCCAGGTTGCCCTCAGTGGAACAAAGCATCGACGTCGCCGCCTGGCCGTTTGACATGTGGGCAATTGATCTCATCGGCCCGCTCAAAAGGGGTCTCTCTGGATGCGAATAAGTGGTCGTTGCCGTCGATTATTTCACCAAATGGATCGAGGCCAAAGCCTTGGTAACAATCAACACCAAAGACGTAATATATTTCTTGCTCGATCAAGTTTGGACCAGGTTCGGAGTCCCAAGAGTGATAATGTCCGACCACGGGCCGCTGTTCAGATAAGAGTTCGATGCATTCTGTAGATAGCATAATGTTAAACATTGGCGATTAGTGTGATATCCGCAAGGGAATGGTCAGGCCAAAAACGCCAACAAACAGGTACTAAGTGTACTAAAAAAGAGCTTGGGCGACAAAGCGGGAAAATGGCCGGATTGCCAGCGGCCCTGTGGGCCCTCAGAACATCAAGAAAGACAACTAGGGAAACTCCTTTTGCTTTGATCTATGGATGGGAAGCTATGGCCCCGGTGGAAATGGCCCTACCAAGCTTAAGGGCCGCACATTTTAGCGAGGTTGAAAATCCACTGAGAAGACTGCTTGACCTGGATCTAGCAGAAGAGCGGCGAATCAACTTGTATGGCCGTTTGCTCAACTGCAAACAAGCGGCCAAACGACACCACGACAAGAATATTCGCGATCATCACTTCACGGTAGGAGATTATGTTTTGAGAAAGAGACAGGCCACTGGTCATGAAGCCACAAAGGGCAAGCTGTCTGAAAATTAGGAAGGCCCACTTCAAGTCGCGTGGATAATCAAAAGGGGACTTATGTCCTAAGAGAAAACCAAGGTCGCAAATACAACAGGCCTTGGCACGCGGACAATCTAAGGAGATATTACATGTAAGATCGATTCCCTTGCGTAAATGTAAACATATCATGTTGAGGATTCCAACAACAAAGTTGTGAGCTGTTCAGGGGAAGTACCCAGTCACTTTGTTCCGGACAGGCCCACGAGACCAAATCGCCAAGGCTTATCCGAAACAAGAGGGCCCGGATGAAAAATTAAAACTAGGATCTCTGCACAAGGGGGCCGCGTGAATTTTTTTTTCTACAAAGTCGCCTTCGGTCTTGCTTCAAACAAGGGGGCCGCGGTGGGAATTTTCAATCCATCATTTGAACCAAGTCCGCAGCGACCTCGATTGATACAACGGGGCCGTATTCCATCACATCTGTCAAGGCTTTGCTCAAAACAAGGGGCCGTGAAACAAAATTTTTCAAAGCACTTTGTTTCGACCAAACCCTTTAAGGCTTCGATCCAAACAAAGGGGCCGGGGGCGAGGTTCAGTTATATTATGCGAGATTTTTAGGTTCAGTTCTATTATGCGAGCTTCTATCAACCTCGCCAAAATAAAGGGGCCGCATACATACAAAAGATAGCAAATCAAAAAAAAGAATGCATAAATTAGAAGGTGCATAGATCAAAAAGCCAAAAGCGACCACAAGTCAAGTTACAAGCTAAATTATCACAAACAGCAATGGAAAGCATCGAAACAGTTCAAACAAAAAAGCAAAGTTGAATTATTATAGATCGCAGAAATTGTTTCAAAAATAGAAAATCTTTAGTTTGAACCGGGAGGAGTGTCAATATACTCATCACCGGGTTGAACATTTGCAGCAAGGAGGAGGGTTCTTCAAAGTGGCCATGTTTACAGGGTTAACCGGGGGAGGGTCCCAAATCGGCTCGCCATCCTTCATCTGCCCAGCTTGGATATCGAGAATAAGATCGTCAGTATAAGGGATATCCGGATGAAAGACTAGCAACTCATTGAGCCATTTCCTCAAGGCTGACTGTTGGGGAGATTTTGCATCATTAAAACAAAAGAAATTTTATAAACCTATACTACCATGCAAAACTACCTCCTAACCGGCCGAATACCGGGTAGTTGCTAGTAAAGTTGGATAAGTACGGGTATCGATCCTCAGGGAAAAGGGATGTTGAATCTAACCTAATTAATCCTCTCAATTGTTACTAACGAAAACAAATAAACGAAGAACTAACAAATAAACTCATAGAACAAGTAAACTAAATCTAAACTAGAACAAATAATAAAAACCTAAACTAAGGATACATGGGATCAAACATCATACAAACCAAGTGATTTCAATCCTAGTTCATCTCATGATTTTAATTCAAATTGTGGTTTCACCTTTACACGAGATACAAATCCCTAATCTCTTAGTGAATCTATATTCTCAAGCTATGAATCCATAATTCCTTAGTGAGTCCAATTTATCAATCTCTCATCTTCCGAATGTTGAGATCGATTTACCAAACAAAACTCGGTGTAGATTCAGGTTAACTCTCGTATTTTAGAACCTAACAACCTAGATAATTAACCAATTAACTTGTCATCATTAATGATTAAAAATCCTATCTTTCTATGGTGATCTAGTCTACGCAACTTCCGTATGTTGTAAACATCAATAGCAAACTGATCTCTCGATCTAATTCACACATAGCATCATAATCAAAGAAAGATACAAAATCAATTAAAGATCATAAAAAACGAATAAGGACTGAATAAATTAAATAAATAAACTCACGTAGTTTGGTACATGATTGAATCCATGAATCGAAAACGGAAGAAAAACGACATCCTAATCTAACCCGGATCACCCGAGCACAAGGCTCGGGTGACCGGCCTTGAAGAGCCCCAGAAAAGCTGTTGCTTTGTGGTGTTTGCGGCTGGATGAATTAATATGAATTATATGATATTATTAGGGTTACATGCTGCAGCTTTATATAGATATGTATGTCGGCTATGCATAATAAATTGCGGCTGAAATATTCCTTTTCCAATTAGGATTGTATGTCGGCTGGAATTAATTGGTAATATTATGAATTATGGGATAATGCATGCGGCTGGGAGACTTTAAGTCGGTGGCAACTTAACTTCTTTGAATTTCTGCTCTGCAACTTCTAAAATTCATATCTTGAGTTGTAGACCTCCAAAAATTATGATCCGAATATCATAAAAAAGCTCTCGGAAAACTCTACAACTTTCATTAAGGACTCTTCTTCAGAAAACACCTTTTTGACTAGCCCGTCGTATTACGAGTCGTTTTCGGGATTTTCCCAAGCTTTATTTCATCTTCATCCTCTTGTATCTCTTTCTTTCCACTTTAATCTTCAATCAAACATCATTTAGACCTCTTCCATTCCACATTTGTGCACCTAAAAGATGACAAAACCGAGCAAAACGTAAAACCATACAAAATAGATAATAAAACCACGATATTTACTCGATTTTGCATTTTAACTATTCAAAACGTCATTTGCTCAATTAATCGATTATAAGCTCGAATTCTACGAAAAACATCCATATATGGGGAATATTGACATAAAATATATCCTTATAAAACACTACAAATTGACCCTGAACAACACCCCCACACTTATCTTTTGCTCGTCCCGAGCAAAACAAAACAAAGTCAAGCTCGAGACAAATAAACATCCATACAAATATGAAGTATATTCAATAACTTAGAAGTTCACCCGTGTAGTGTGTGCATAGCCATAATAAACATCCACTAAGTCCACAATTTGAAAGTTATTCAAACCAAAACTAGCCCGGTTTCCCATCTAAGTTAGAAATATTCAAAAATTATAACAGGCACTTTACAAAACATACATATCCCAAAAAGAAATAGTAGAGAATATCTAAAACATTTCTGACAAACTCAGAGGATAATCCCTACAACATATCCTTCAGTTTATACTGGGTATAAGATTAACGATAACTAAGTCCTTACTTATTCATAATAATATATTTCAATATTTTCACTTTTTTCACAATTTTCTAACACAAAAACTTGTTCGGTAAAAACACGTTTTAATATTTATAATACCGACACACCCCAAGTATAAGGATCTGTAGTAAAGGATGTTATCGGGTCGTCCTAAGGGAATGGAATGTTTATCGAATTCTAGTATAAATCTATATCGATTATGTCACAATTATCTACCTAAACTAAGGTTGAAACTAACTAAAAGATAAAACTATTAACTAACCTAAAACTGAAAACAAAAACGAACAGAAACAGACAAGTTGGACGAGCGTTCGATTTAATGAACGAACGTCCGGAAACGAAATCTATCGGACGAGCGTACGCTATTGCGGACGAACGTTCAACTACGAACAGAAAGGAAAAGTGCAGGAAAACAGCAGGAAATTAGGGTTTATAAAACTAGAACTTAAACTAAACTTAATCTAAACGATTTGATTAAAACAATTAAAGGAAAACACAGCAAGGCGACTAGATTCCACCTATCAACCAACAATCCAACTAGACGGTGATTAAAAAGACATAGTTTTTAGTAGTGATTTTTCACGAATTCAATCAAATATCTTCAATCAAATTTCTAAGGTTTCGTTTATCCTTTCAAACAAACTAAACATGCAATCAAAACTCAATCACAAGATCGTTTCCAAACTTTTTACTCAACTAAGCATGCTTAATTTCTTACAACATGATTAGATGCATTACTTTGAATAAAAGAGAACTTAAATAAACATACTTTCATATATTTGATTCAAGCATCAAATAAACGGAGATCGTTTCATCAAATCTTAATTCAATAAAACTTAAACAATACAAAACAGATCCAAAGTAATGAAAAACTATGAATTAACTCACTACTCATCTAGTGTCGAACTCCTCTAGTTGGTTGTGTTGTTGATAAGCTTCCTCCGTCGACTCACTGCAAGGCTTTTAGCCAACAATCATGTTGAATATGATTGTTGGATTGGAGAAATTCATCTCTATGGAATTAGGGTTCTCTGGCCGTAGCTTTTTGGTGTGAAAGTGCGATCTCAATGATGTGGTAGTCGTCTCTCCCATTAGGGTTTTAAGGCTGTTGTATTTATAGGAATTTGATGTCGGCTGCTACAGTAACTGGGTTGGACGCCCGTTTGAATATCCGGACGCTCGTCTAGAAACTTCTGGACGGAGCTGGACGCTAGTTTAGCCAACGTCTGAAGACTCTGTATGTAAAATACGATTCTTGACGCTGCATGGACGCCAGTTCACTTCTGGACGCTCGTCCAAGATCAGTGGACGCCCGTCTGGAATGGACGGGATGCAGACGCTCGGCTGGACTGTTTTGAGGTCGGATTTCTTCATCTTTATCCATTTTCTTCAAGCCAATTCCAACTCTATCTTGAATAATTCGACTCGAGCTTCATTAATCCTCTTTATGCACTCGAAATTAAGCTCCTATAAGATAAATAAACATTGCAAAATGTAATAATCTTCAAATAATAATAATTCCATTAATTTAACACATAAAATCGCCCAAATTACACTTTTAATACTTTTAAACCCATTATTCAAATTCAAGCCTTAAACACATAATTTTCTCTAAAAATTACTAAAATACGAAAGATATTGTTCTCTAATAATGCGATAAAAACCATAAATTTCACCGAGAACAACTCCCCCACACTTAAAATTTTGTTCGTCCCGGACAAAACAATCAAAACTATAGCTCAACTTTCATGCAATCCACATAGCTCTCTAACTCACGTAACAAAAGATACAACAACTATAGCAAACAATACCATCACAGAGATAGATTCGGTGTATGTGTGACAAGCCCTTTTCAAATTTAACAAGCCTTTCAAAGAAATATCCTCTCAAAAATCCAATGACTATCCTAGATATAGGCAGTAATAGCTCCACTCAAAGCCTTCCCACGTACTCAGTCGGATAATCCCTACAGCATATCATGCGGTTCTACTGGGTATAAGACACATGATAACAAAGACTTCACTTTATTTTTATTCATCACTTTCAAAAATTTCCAAATTTGACGCATATCAGAATGAGCTCTTACCCGTCATAGTAGAATAGGACATTTCGAGATAATCCCCTACCTACTCAAATCATAAGGTAGCTTCTCCTGACTGTCGTGAGCTTTTGGTCATCATAGTGGTATAGGACATACGAGGTACACCCTACCGCACTCCAATCATCAACCAGCTTTCGACAAACGTATTTATCATGACTGCTTATTCATTCTTTTTTAAGACATAAGTTACATCTCACTTATCACATTCAAACTTTATGATATTCACAGCACACGGGCTAACTAAGGTGTTACTATACTGACCTTCCTAAGATAAATCACTAAAACAATGAAAGGATATAGTTCAAAAAGACTTGCTTCAAAATCAAAGGCTCTCGTGAACGTGAAAAATGAATACTAGCTCCATGAAAGTAAAGACATGCTATAATTATCTCACTAAGTCACATACTATCATCGTTAGAAAACTACAACTAGCAAGCATTTAGTTTCAACCATATGCTCGAGACTAACAAAAAAAATTTAAATTTCGTGGAAATTTAACATTCACTCATATTTCAAAGGATATATCATAAAAACGGATATAGCATAAAAACATACCCAATTTACCCCCCCACACTTAAATCACATTATGTCCGCAGAATGTGCAAATAAAAGAAAAAGAATACTTAGCTGGTTATGAAGTGGTTGTCGGGCTGTAGGTTGGCAGGGGTCAGGCCGTAGCATGAATGAACCGCTGCACTCGTATCAGGGACAGACAACACTAAAAGTAAAAGCTCGCAACCCTGCTCGAAAATATCTGCAACACTCGACATAACACATAATCTCGGGGTACAAGGGGTATATGAGCAGACATTCAAAACACTTACAATAAGAGTAAAAGGAATAACCATCAACACGCAACTGGAGTACTACTTCTAAAAACAAGAAAACAAAACGACCTAAGAAAATAAAACGAACAAAGAAAACTAGGTTGCCTCCTAGGAGCGCTCTTTTAATGTCAATAGCTTGACACAGATTTCAAAAGATCAACCCGGATCGGGCCACTTTGGTTTAATAGCCGCCACCTCAGTATCAGAATCAGAAGCACTGGGGCGGAAATGATTTTCACCACAACAACAAGTCAAGTGTGCTATAAGATCATTAAATTTTTCTCTCCAAACTACACTGACTCTCTTCTTCGTGTTCTTGCGGATGATAGGCGTAGGTTTGCTAACATGCTCAGGAGTCTCAGGAGAAGGTTCCTCACAGGTAGAGGTAGGAATGTCATCATCTGACTCAAAGAAATAAGATGGAATCTCTTCACAAATCAGGACATCTGTACTCTCATCTCTTCTTCGGAAATAAAGAGTCTTAGGCTTTTCCTTTGGTTGCCCAAAATATTTCTTAAGGCGATGACCATTCACTTTAAAAGCTTGATTACCATACCCGTTCAAAGTAATTACTCCACTTGGATTAACCTCGAGAATCTCAAAGGGACCAGACCATCTAGACTTGAGTTTACCCGGAAACAGGTGAAGTCTAGTATTATAGAGTAAAGCCATCTCACCAACTTTGAATTCTCGGTCCTTGATCTTAGCGTCATGGAGTATCTTCGTTCTTTCCTTGCTAAGCTTGGCATTCTCGTATGCTCTGAGTCTGAATTCGTCGAGCTCGTTCAATTGTAACAACCGTTTCTCCCCACAGAGTTGGCTATCGAAATTTAAGAATTTAATTGCCCAGAAAGCTCTGTGTTCAAGTTCGACAGGTAAATGACAAGCTTTGCCGTAAACCATTTGGAAGGGTGACGTGCCCATCGGGGTTTTAAATGCAGTACGATAAGCCCACAACGCGTCATCCAACTTAAGACTCCAATTAGATCGATTATTGTTCACGGTCTTCTTTAAAATTCTTTTCAAGCTCTGGTTGCTTACCTCGACTTGGCCACTGGTCTAGGGATGATATGGTGAACCAACTTTGTGTTTGACACCATATTTTTCAAGGATTTTATCAAGCGGCGCATTACAAAAATGGGTACCCTCATCACTAATGAGTGCTCTCGGACAGCCGAATCTGGTAAAGATATTCTTTTGCAAGAATTTCTTCATGACTTTATGATCATTAGTTTGGGTAGCTATGGCTTCAACCCACTTGGAAACATAGTCGACACAGACGAGGATATATTTATTACCGCACGAAGATGGAAAGGGTCCCATAAAATCTATGCCCCAAACGTCGAAAACTTCGCATTCAAGAATGGGCTTAAGTGGCATTTCCATCCTACTACCCTGCCGTCCAGTTCTCTGGCACCTATCACAACCTTTACAAAAGGCTTCTGCATCTTTAAACAGAGTCGGCCAGTAGAATCCAGCTTGAAGGATCTTTGCAACCGTCTTCGGTGTTCCATAATGACCTCCGGTAGGACCGCTATGGCATTGTTCTAGGATATCCCACTGATCATGCTCCGGAACACACCTTCGAAGCAATCCGTCTTTACAGACTCTGAACAAATAAGGATCTTCCCATACGAGATATTTAAGGTCGGAAAAGAACTTTTTCTTCTCCTGATACGTCATGTCTTCTAAATGACCACTTGCTAAATAGTTGACGTAGTCAGCATACCACGGCCTAACCGTTTCAAGCTTCATCAATTGCTCAGTCGGAAAATCAATGCCTATATCATTGTGATTCTCTGCACCCTCATTTACTAAGCGAGATAAATGATCAGCCACAATATTCTCACTACCTTTCTTATCTTTAATCACAAGGTCAAACTCTTGTAAAATCAGAATCCATCGAAGTAACCTTGGTTTTGCATCTGCTTTGTCCATAAGGTAGCGCAAGGCTGCATGATCGGTCCATACAACAACTTGAGACCCTAGAAGATAACTTCTAAACTTGTCAATGGCAAAAACAACGGCTAAGAATTCCTTCTCAGTTGTGGTATAATTGCATTGAGCCGGGTTCAAGGTGCGGCTCGCATAATAAATGGGCCTGAACCTTTTATCAACTCTTTGACCTAAAACCTGCGCCTACGGCGTAATTAGAGGCATCGCACATCAACTCGAAAGGCTTGGTCCAGTCAGGTGCAACTAGAATAGGGGCACTGATAAGCTTGTCTTTCAGACAATTGAAAGCTTCTTTGCACTTCGCATCGAACAAGAAATCTACATCATCTTTCAAAAGATTTGATAAAGGCTTGGCAATAGTAGAAAAGTCTCGAATAAACCGCCTGTAGAAGCCAACGTGTCCTAGAAAACCTCGTACCTCCTTCACTGTCTTAGGGTACGTCATCCTTTCGATGGCTTCGACCTTAGCCTTATCAACTTGAATACAAAGCATTGGACACCTTATGTCCCAAAACGATTCCTTCGTCTACTAGAAAATGGCATTTTTCCCGTTAAGCACCGATTTTTCTCAACACACCGTTGGAGTACCATATCTAGGTTCTTTAAGATTTCATCAAAGCTATCGCCGTAGACTGAGAAGTCATCCATGAAGACCTCCATGCATTGCTCCACAAGTCCATCAAAAATGGCTAACATGCACCGTTGAAAAGTCGCGGGTGCGTTGCATAAGCCGAATGGCATTCTGCGAAAAGCAAAAGTACCAGATGGACATGTAAAAGTTGTCTTCTCTTGGTCATTAGGATCAATGGCTATCTGGAAGTAACCAGAATAGCCATCAAGGAAACAATAATATTTATGACCGCTTAGTCGTTCAATAAGCTGGTCAATGAAGGGTAGGGGAAAGTGGTCCTTGGCAGTAACCTCATTAAGTCTACGATAGTCAATACAGACTCTGTAGCCTGTCACGAGTCGTAAGGCAACTTCCTCCCCTTTTTCATTCTTTTCGACTGTGATTCCGCCCTTCTTTGGCACAACTTGAGTAGGGCTGACCCACTCGCTATCGGCGATTGCATAGATGATGCCCATGTCAAGCCACTTTATCACTTCTTTCTTGACAACCTCCCGCATATGCGGATTCACCTTCTCTCGAGGTTGTCTAACCTTTTTAGCTCCCTCCTCCGTTCGGATTTTATGCATGCATACATCCGGGTGATTCCTCGGATATCACCCACTTGCCATCCGAACGCGAGGATATTCTTTTTAAGCACTTCTATCACTGTGCTTCTTGCTCGTGGTCGAGTTTCGAAGAAATGATCAAAGGCAATTTATCTCCATCCTTAAGAAAGATATACTTAAGGTGTTTCGAAAGCGGTTTGAGCTCTAAATCAGTAGGTGGTTGCTCAATACTAGACTTTAACGGGCCACCTTTCTCTTTATGAGCTTGGAGTGGTTGACTAAAGAATAACTCATCTTCCCGAGGCTCAACCCCAGAAAGGTACTGGATCAACTCATCCATAGAAATCCTCCGGTCAACACTCGCTTCCTTCTTCCTATGATCGATCATTTTTCTTAACTCTTCATCTTTAAGCTCTTCTCGCCGGCTCTTCCCAATCATCTACTTCCCAATGAGTAGCTTCTCTCCAAAAGTCTACCTCGTCCCAACTACCCATCGAGCTTCTTCTTCACCGGGGATGAAGTCTTCCCGACTCGTTCTTTGAAATCATCGTTTGTTGCCTTTGGGCATCTCCATGCTTCTAACTCACTAACGGGCTCGGTGTGAGCGAGTGAAGATGACTCGTCAATGACTACGGGCTGTAATGAATCGAAGATGGTCCGCGAACCGGATCCTCAATGTCCATGACTTCAAAAACACCTATCTCTCGTCAACTCCTCTCGCTTCTTCGAGTAGGCATCTTTTTCATCCTCGTAAATTGCTTCAACAAACGATATTTCATCGTTATGGTTCTTTCGGGACTTGTCCCTCGTGTGAAGGTGACGGATGTGTCATCGACTCTAAGAGTAATATGTCCTTTGCGAAGTCGATGAGAGCGTTAGAAGTGTCTAAAAAGGTTCGGCCTAGAATTAGAGGCATCTCCTTATCAGGTGGATAGTCTAGAATAACCCAGTCGGTAGGGAAGACTAAATGTTCAACTTGAAGGAGCACATTAGCTACACAACCGGCTGCAGTCCGGCTAGATTTATCTACCATCTGAAGAGAAATCGGGCGTTCCCGCATCCTTTTATCTAACCCGAGCTTTTTGCATACATTTAATGGCATCACATTAATAGAGGCCCCTGAGTCGCATAAGACATTCTCGAATAAATGGCCTTCGATCTCACAGGAGATTGAAGGTCTGCCAGGGTCACCTCGCTTAACACCGACTTTCTGTGAAACCATCGCGCAATCTTCGCGAAGCACTTCTTCAGCCATCCCCTGAAGCTTTCTCTTACTCCCACAGAATTCTTTAAGATACTTAGAGCATTTAGGCATTTCAGTTAATGCCTCGGCTAAGGGCATACTAACTTGAGTGTCTCTAAGCATCCTCCTCACTCCAGCATACTGCTTGTCATTAGTGAGGGCTTTCTCTTTCCTCTTTGGTGGATAAGGAAGGGCTTTATCATTCCCTGTAGCTTGATTCTTTATCGCCTCATCCTCCTTATCCTTCCATCTTACGAACTTTTCTTTCTTTTTCTTAGTCAGGGGTACAGCTTTCTGACTTTCCTTCCTTTCCTCATCATCAGAATTATTTTCGTCCTCCGAAGAATTGTCACTAAGCTCCTCATCGTTGCTTTCTTCGGTATGTGATTTCTGATTTCCCCCTCCTGAACTCATGGCGTCAGGAGGGGCTACTCGTTTCCCGACATCTTGCCGGATTCAGCCTTCTTACCACTTCTCAATGTTACTTCATTCAACTCCTCTTCTTGTCCATACTCCCACTGAGGTGTAATGGCAGTGCAAACATTCACATCGCTTTCGGATTTCTCTCGGTATAACTCGGAAGTTTACCGTGGGGTCTTGCTTGCTTGCTGGTCTGCCATCTGACCAACTTGTCTCTCAATAGCTTTAACACTAGTAGACGAGTCTTCACCATGTCTACCACTCATCAAATTTGTGTTGAGGGACACATGAGGTGGTATGATTTTGAGTTTGGTTCCATCCTCCTTGAGGCCTTTGGGAGTTAGGAGTGTCCTTTGATAGTTTGAGTTGAAGGAATTCGAATTTGAAGGGCCAGGTGGTAACTTGGCTTGATTGAAGTTCTGTCGTTGAAATCCTGAGTAGTTCTGGCTTTGATTGAAGTTTCGGAAGGGTTGGTTTTGATTATCCATTAGATTTACTTCTTCCGTCATCTCCGTTCCTACCTGCATTCCCAGATCAGAAGGCGGCGTCTGAAGATTGGCCAGCTGCTTGCTTATCAATTCCATCTGAGCAACCAACAGCTTTGTATCAGGACTGCTTGCAGTACCTTCTTTCTTAACAACATTGGTCTTCTTGGGAGTCGACCACATATTGTTCTTGGCGATGGTCTCAGCCACTCTGTAGGTAGTCTCATCACCTCCCCTAAGAAGGATCCATGAGGCTGTGGAGTCAAGATAGTCTCTATTAGGTTGAGAGACACCTCTATAGAACAGTTCCAGCAACTCATGTCTGTCATATCCGTGATTGGGGCACTTCCTCATCAACAGATTTAATCTCTCCCAAGCTTTGCCAACAGTCTCATCCTCTAGTTGCTCGAAAGTAGCTATTTCCCGTTTCATCTCCATAATCTTGCCTGGTGAAACCCACTTGAGAGCGAAGGCTCTTTTGACATCATTCCATGTATGGAGGGAATGATGTGCTAACGACTTAAACCATCGACTTGCTTCGCCCTTCAAAGCAAAAGGAAATAGCTTTAACTTGACTATCTCAGAATCAACACCAGGATAATGGCCTGCTTCACAGATTTGTACGAATGTGGATAAGAAGTCGTGCGGATCTTCCTGAGCAGTACCATGGAAAGAGCTATTCTGAAATAGAGCAACTACTCCGTTCTTTAGATCGAAATTCACTCCTCCCATGTCAGGAGGACGAATAGGTCTATGCCCCTCGAGAAAGTCTTGATTTAGATATGGGGTGTAGGGGTCCTGGTTTAGTTGATTAAGTTTGGTTTTGTCTAAATTGTTGAAGTTGTTGATTTATGCCGCCTTGTTGATTTCTCGTTGCCGCAAAGCTTGCATTTGTCGAAGGATTAAATTTAAGCGAGCTTGGGGATCGGGATTTGGAATTGGTGGATCTTGATCCGCCATTATGTCCAAATCGGGGAAAAGCCTCCTTCTAAAAATAGATCGTTCAGGCTCGGGATTGAAGATTAGAAGTCCCTTCTTACTTCTCGTTTGCATAAACCAGAAGAAAGGAAAAGGAAGAAATCAACCTTAGGGTTGATTAGAACAGGTTTAGAAAAGGTTTGATGGTTTAGAGGGAGAAAAGAAAAGAGAAGATAGAAAAGAAGTGATGATTGAACAGACTGAACTAGCGTCCAGTGTTAGTGGACGTTCGTTCAGAGATGAACGCTCGTTCAAATAAATGAACGGTCGTTCGGGGGAACAGGATTGAAGTGGACGGGCGGTCAAGTTATTAAACGCTCGTCCAGACTTCGAAAATCTAAAACTAAGGCTTAAAACTTAAAAACGAAATAGAAATAATTAAGGAAACTAAAAAGAACGTACGGAAATAAATAAAGGCTAATCTAAAATTACGAAGGAAAAAAAACAAATCTAAAATTATAGAAACTAATATAACTATCGAAAATAAAAAAAATAATTGAAGGAAACTAAAGCTAAATAAACAAGGTAAAACGAAAACAAAAATAAACGTAATTCTAAAATTTAGACCTACGAGTTAAAATTAGAATCGATCTAAAATTTTATACCTAAAAGAATGCGACAACCGTTACCGATTTCCCCGGCAACGGCGCCAAAAACTTGTTCGGTAAAAACACGTTTTAATATTTATAATACCGACACACCCCAAGTATAAGGATCTGTAGTAAAGGATGTTATCGGGTCGTCCTAAGGGAATGGAATGTTTATCGAATTCTAGTATAAATCTATATCGATTATGTCACAATTATCTACCTAAACTAAGGTTGAAACTAACTAAAAGATAAAACTATTAACTAACCTAAAACTGAAAACAAAAACGAACAGAAACAGACAAGTTGGACGAGCGTTCGATTTAATGAACGAACGTCTGGAAACGAAATCTACTGGACGAGCGTCTGCTATTGCGGACGAACGTTCAACTACGAACAGAAAGGAAAAGTGCAGGAAAACAGCAGGAAATTAGGGTTTATAAAACTAGAACTTAAACTAAACTTAATCTAAACGATTTGATTAAAACAATTAAAGGAAAACACAGCAAGGCGACTAGATTCCACCTATCAACCAACAATCCAACTAGACGGTGATTAAAAAGACATAGTTTTTAGTAGTGATTTTTCACGAATTCAATCAAATATCTTCAATCAAATTTCTAAGGTTTCGTTTATCCTTTCAAACAAACTAAACATGCAATCAAAACTCAATCACAAGATCGTTTCCAAACTTTTTACTCAACTAAGCATGCTTAATTTCTTACAACATGATTAGATGCATTACTTTGAATAAAAGAGAACTTAAATAAACATACTTTCATATATTTGATTCAAGCATCAAATAAACGGAGATCGTTTCATCAAATCTTAATTCAATAAAACTTAAACAATACAAAACAGATCCAAAGTAATGAAAAACTATGAATTAACTCACTACTCATCTAGTGTCGAACTCCTCTAGTTGGTTGTGTTGTTGATAAGCTTCCTCCGTCGACTCACTGCAAGGCTTTTAGCCAACAATCATGTTGAATATGATTGTTGGATTGGAGAAATTCATCTCTATGGAATTAGGGTTCTCTGGCCGCAGCTTTTTGGTGTGAAAGTGCGATCTCAATGATGTGGTAGTCGTCTCTCCCATTAGGGTTTTAAGGCTGCTGTATTTATAGGAATTTGATGTCGGCTGCTACAGTAACTGGGTTGGACGCCCGTTTGAATATCCGGACGCTCGTCTAGAAACTTCTGGACGGAGCTGGATGCTAGTTTAGCCAACGTCTGAAGACTCTGTATGTAAAATACGATTCTGGACGCTGCTTGGACGCCAGTTCACTTCTGGACGCTCGTCCAAGATCAGTGGACGCCCGTCCGGAATGGACGGGATGCGACGCTCGGGCCGGATTTCGTTTTGAGGTCGGATTTCTTCATCTTTATCCATTTTCTTCAAGCCAATTCCAACTCTATCTTGAATAATTCGACTCGAGCTTCATTAATCCTCTTTATGCACTCGAAATTAAGCTCCTATAAGATAAATAAACATTGCAAAATGTAATAATCTTCAAATAATAATAATTCCATTAATTTAACACATAAAATCGCCCAAATTACACTTTTAATACTTTTAAACCCATTATTCAAATTCAAGCCTTAAACACATAATTTTCTCTAAAAATTACTAAAATACGAAAGATATTGTTCTCTAATAATGCGATAAAAACCATAAATTTCACCGAGAACACTGACCGATTCTCTACCATGATGGGTCCAGAGGCAGTGTGCAAAGTGATTAAAGCCTTGATCAAAGCTCGCCTCTTGATAGTCCAGGAACTCATCGGAAAGTTTGTACTGAGCAATGGCCGCAGGACCATCTTCCTCGGCGGCCTTGTTGGCAGCAGCAAGTTGCTCTTTCAAACTCGCGATCTCCTCCTGGGCGCCCTTTAATCCTTCAGCAGATTTTTTGGAATCATCTTTCAAGATCGCCACCTTCTGCTGCAGCTCAGCGTCAAACTTAGCACTCGCCCTCATGGCCTCCTTCCGACGATCTATCTCGCCAAAGCTTTCGCATTCTTGGCTTCAGCAGCGACTCTAGCCTTATCCGAAGCGCCAAGGGCCACAACTGCTTTTCTGAGCTCGGCCCTACGTTTTTCAGTGGCCTATGTATCCTTATAGATGCGAGTTCCAAGCTGAAATAGAGAAAAAGGGATAAGTTCGCAAGAAAATAAAGTTAGAGGAATACAGACGTGAGCTAAAACTTACCATAGATGAGGCGACCCCGAACTGGCCGGCGAGGTCTTTCAGTTCTGTGACCTCATCTCGGGCAGTAGGCATCATCTTAAACCACCACGCGAGCAGTGATTCCCCTACCAATCTCCATCTAGACTCCATGTGGTGAGTCCCATGAAAGACGACCCAATGGAATGACATCATCTATAGTTTCCCTGATTTGGCTCGCCTTCTCCATATCAAGAGGGATTTGGATAAACTCAGCATCCAGCCAGAGAGCCTCCTTACCTTTATACCCATGAGGCAGTGTTCCTTTTGGCAGCAACCCCATCTCCTCGGCGACCTCTTCAGCAATCGTTTCAGGTCGCGACATTGGCTTCTCAGCAGGTCGCTTATCAGAACGGCCAGAACCTTTATCAGCTCCACCAGTAGTTTGGGTCTTCTCGGTTTTGGACCGCTTGGATGTTTGGGAATATTTAGCAAGCACCTCAGTCTGCGGTCTCTTCTGGGCCCCGCCAGCCTAACTTGAACTTGCACCTATGGGCACCGCCCGTTGATGTGGCTGATTGGGATCATAAGTCTCATCAATAACAGAGACATCCACAGTATGAGGGATCCTCCCCGGAGCTTGCTTCAACTACTCCTGCCTAGCCTTTTACGGCGTCTTTAGCATGCTTCTGCTTCTGGGCCCTACGATCATTCAAATCCACCATGTTAACTGCAAAAAAGGTTTATAAAAAACATGGCCAAAAGTGGAAGGCACAGTAGTAAAGTACGAGAAAATAATGAAATGAAAAAGCAATGAAAGAAAGTTACGGTGAGGTCTTCTCTTAGGATCGCCAAAGCATAGAGTGCATTCAGATGGAAAAAATTTGCCCAGATGGCAATCTTCTATCCAATCAGGATCACTTTCCTCTGGTTTTATTATGACTAGGGCTTGTGCTTTTCATGGGCAAACAATCCCCGCCTTTCATGCATGCGGCAAGCCCACATCAACCAGGTCCACCCAGGACACGTTCCTCAAGGAAGGCTCGATCCCATCAGAGTTTAAAAGGGTCATAAGACCTTTGACGAATTGGAGCACAGTAACAAAGGGATCATGGATTGAGAGAGTAGACTTCCCTATGAGTGGGGCGGCGTTAGGAAACGTCCAGCCAACTTTCGATTCCACCTTAAGCATGCCGTCCCCCCAATGATGAAATTTGTTAGGCAACAAGAAGAATAGGCGAGGAGTCTTGGTCCTTAAGGATATCTGGCCCGGAATAAAGGTCCTGCAGAAAAGATGAAATTGACTCAAGAGAGAGAGGATAGGCTCCCTCTTCATCGTCCGGCACATCACGATGAAGGCCATAAGTTGGATTGCGACTCCCACTGCAAAATCACTTGGTAGCACCTCCATGAGCTCAAATATCTTTACCAGAAATGGGTCAAAGGGAGTCTTGAACCCCGCATAGAAATGGTCAAAATGAAGAACTAAAGAATCGCTGGATCAACGAGATCTAATACGTTCCTCACGTTCACCAGGTTTGAGCTTATCTTTATCCTTTGAGTAATCAAACAAGGAGAATCTATAAATGTTTGTATCAATCTTGTATCGATGTCTGAGAAGCCCATTGAGATCATCACTGCCTAGGAGCCGATCCCATTCTTCCCCCAGAACTTTCTCATACTCGTTTAAAATGGCAAACTACATCAGCGCCTCCGGATTGTTGGGCTTAGGAGCATTTGATTTCGACGCCACTTCACCAACGGTTGCGGGTTTTGGATCTTTTCTTATCTTAGGTTTCTTGAGGATCTCCCACGCGAGCATACGGGGTAAGGGCGCATTTTCATCCTCACTGAACCCCATCAGTTCATAGAGAGCAGCGTCCTCAGCCTAGATTATATCCTCCTCACCCCGGCGGAACCACTGGTACTAACCTCAGCCGTCTGGACTTCAAAAAAGAAATCCTCCTCGCCTCCCACGGCACTCGTACTGGTTCCTTCACCACTACTCCAGGCGGCCTCCTTGCGGCTCTTCTTACGTCGCGACCTCAAATCGGGAAGAAAACTGTCGATGTCAAAGGGATCCTCAGATTGGAGATCCGCCTCCCTCTCGGCCAACTCATCAGCAAGGTCATTGTTGGAAATAAAATTTATGTTTTGATGATGATTCATCAATTATTCAGTTATTGCTTTAGACCGCAATGATGAAGTGTCATAACTAGCTGTTATAGTGCAAAGCAAAAAGATGTCTAGATATCAATGTATAGGATTTATTAGAGTCTGATATTTGTATAAGTTAAATCAGACAAGCACTGTAATAGTTCTAGTTTGTGAACTGAGAAAACGAGAAACTGGAAGTTAGTTAAACTGAGATTCTATAAAAAACGGAAAAACGAAGCGCATAAAAAAAGAACTGTATTAGGTAAGTTCGCTGAGGGAACAGACTCAGCTGACTTACTTTGAAGACTGAAGAACTGAGGGTTCAAACTCAGTTATTGAAGACTGAAGAACTGAGGGTTCAAACTCAGTTTATGAAGAATAAGTCGGGACTATATAAGTTAGACTTCAGGCAAGTCTGTGATAACCTGAACTGACTATGTAGATCTTGTATGGAGAGCTAAGACACATAAGGACAATGATGTCTTTGCTGTTTGATTTAAAAAATGGTGTACTCTGATTAGATCAATTATAATCAGATGAAAGGAAGAGTACTGAGTTCTTGAAGAAGAGTAAAAACTCAGTTAAAGCACTTAGGAACTGAGAGCCAACAATATTCTCAGTGAATCAGTTTTAGAACTGTTAGTTAAGTAAAACTGAAGAAGAATTCAACCGTTACAGTGCAAGCGATATGATTGGATGATAATCTATGTGTTCTGACAGTAACGTACAAGCAAGAAAGGGGGACCACTAACGGCTACAAGGATTCAAATTCAAATAATCTGACCGTTAGATAAACCCCTATAAATAGGCTGATTCTTTTACGAAAAGAATGGTGGGCGGAATTCTAATAATCAATCAAGTCAATAAATCTCATATAAAGAGGGGAAGTAAATCAAGAGAATTCCTGTAAAACATTTAATTGCAAGATCAAGAGATTTCTTCAAGTGTTCATTAGCATTCAAGTATATCAAGATCTATCATTTGAAGAAATCAGAGTTGTGCATAAAATCTTTTATCTAGAAGAAAAGCTCAAATCACAGTTGAATCATAGTTATTGATTCAAGTCTCAACTTTGATTATTTCAAAGGTTTTAGACTGTGAAACACCAAGAAGGTGTGAAGGACAATTGAGTGCAGTCAGGAAGACTGTGTTTGTGTGAGCTGGTGAAGAGGCAATTCAACCCTCCAAGGACCAGTGTTTCAAACAATTGAAGAGCAGCCATTCTACCTGTTTCACAAGTGTTTAGATAGTGAAGCTAGGGATTAGTCAATGACTATCAGTTTAGAACTTTTTGTAACCAGGCCATCTCAAAGAAGTTCTAGTGGAATTTTCCTCCGCATCACAGGGGAAGAGAGGACTGACAGGATTACACCACCTGGAACCTCTATAATTCTTGTTTATTTACATTATGCATTTACTTACTGCATTATAGTCATAATCATCTAGTTCACACATGCAGTAAACATAAGAAACTGATTCAACATATCATCTGATAATTCATATTTTATAAAGGCTTAATTTAATCCGCTGCCGGTTAACTAGACTAAGGATAAGTCAGTATTGACTTATACTCAGTTGATTTAGCTTAACTCCGCACAAGCTTTAGTTGAACTCAATCTAGTTTTAGATTCAGTTTCTGGGAGCGATGTGGTGACAAGTTTATTCACCCCCCCCCCCCCCCCCCCCCCTTTCCAAAGGAAACAATTGGTATCGGAGCGAGTTCTTCCTTTTTGGAGGTGATCCAAAGTTATCTTTATAACCAGTTGTTTAAGACCCCTGACTGTATCAGTTGTAAAAGCATTGAATTGAAACATAATGGATACATCTAGAATTAGAAGTTGGCTTAATAACCCCCTAACTGATTATTTGCAGAATGTTGTATCTGATTTTCAGGATCAAGTATTTGAATGATTCAGCACTACAAGCTCACATACAAATCCAGAACCTCATTTTAGTAATGACGTGGATATTGACTTCAACGCGTATGATGATGAATCCAGAGGATTTCCATCACTAAGTGATCTCTCAGAGGAAGCAGAAAATGAGTTGATGCGAGTAGCTGATTACATAGAAGAATAAACTGACTGAAACTTTCATTGAAGATCCATCCATCACAAAGCCAAAGATATTGCTGAAATTCTACCCATGAGCTATGGAGGAGAAAGTGATGAAGAAATCATACTGCTAGGAGTATCACATGCAAATATGAATGATAAAGGCATGCAAGTTTTAAATGATGAAGATTCCTCAACTGAAAATTTACCTATCAAACACCAGGAGGTAATCGCATCTACATCCAGCACTCACAATGCCATGAACAATCATAGAAATGAAGACTTCAATGAAACCTTGGACATACTCATAAAGGAATTGGAGGTAATTCAAAAGAATTATGAGGGAAAAATTTATTGAAAGCTGAAGTTTCAAGATTGAATGCTGAGATCAATTTAATCAAGGCTAATAATGGAACCAAGGTAATTCGACCAGCTGATGAACAGACAGAAGTAATAAACATCACAGAATCATCAGTTGATCAAATTCCCGGTGTTCAGTTCAAACCTGGAAAACCATTTAGAGACAGATCTGGTTTAAGGTTTGATAATCAACAAAATTCTAAGTTCATACCAAGTTCAGTTGCAATGAAATTTGTCACTGCACAACAGTCAAGAACTCAGAAAACTGATAAATTTATTAGAACTGACAAAAACTCAGCACAGCCAAATACACAAACTGATAGAACTGTAAAATCAGTTCGTAGAAAGCACCAAACTGACAGATTTTACAGGAAACCTCAGAAGGCTGAAAAAGACAAAATTGACCAGAGATCAGTTAGAAAAACCTTCAAGTCACATTCATATAAGAATGAAGATCATTCATGGAATAACATACTCAGAGGGAAATGAAGACTATTTCCCACTGATGAAGACTGGAGTGTACCATCACATCAGTTTCACAAACTAAACAAACCAATAACTGTTAGGACAAAACAGCAAAAGTTTGTGAAAACTGACTTTACTCAGTCAAAATATCAAGAAAGGTATAAGGCCAAGAATAGAAGTATATCATCTAAAACTAATCAGTTAGGACCCAAACAGATATGGGTACCAAAAATCCTTCATTTTGTTTTGCAGTAGAAAATCACTAACTGAGAACTTGAAAGGTGTAATTCACAAAACTGAGTTATATTCACAACTGATTTTTTGAATTCACTAAAAATACAAGACTGAACATGTACAGCTGGAGATACACCGCACCTACTCTATTTTACTAATACCAGCTACGGATGTCAAGAAAAGACGTGATCTTTCCTAATCTCAACCATCCATCTTTTCCACCCATCTCCGTTTTTGCAAACTCAACATTTATGACAAGACGTTTCGAGTCCCACTCAATTCTCAACTACCCTTGCTACCATTTATAAATAACCTCAAATTTTCTTTTACAATTCTTTACACTCGAATTTTGAATCTGCTTCATTACCTTCTATAATCCCCAAGTTTTCAAAATTTTCAATTTAATCCAGAAAACAATGGCTCTTACCCATATTGAACCTGGAATGATCATCTCACTTGATCAATTCATTGCAAAATATGCTGATCAAACACTAGCCAAGGAAATTGCAACAAAGATACAGAAAATCAAAGGTTTGGAGGCTGTGTTTAACATCAATCTGAAGAGTGTCTGTCTAGAAAGCATTGGTGACTTCTATGAATTTGGAAGTATAGCTTTAGAAGAAGAGGACGCACACACTTTTACCATATCTGTAAATGGTAAACAAATTAAGGTCACTGAAGATCTAATTGCAGAAATTGGTGGCTTCGACAAATCTGGAGGAACGTCAGCCATTAAATTGACTAAAGAACAGAAAGAGAAATTATGGAAAGATATAGCAATTAGTGCAGATTCTACAATGTCACAGACCGGAAGCACAAGTCTACTCAAACCTGAATTCAATTTTCTCACCAAGATGTTAGCAAATTGCAAAATTGGAAACGCAGGCAATTTTAGCAATCTTTCTGGAGCAAAATTGGACTTATTATATGTGATTTGGTTTGGAGAAAATTCCAACTGGCAAAGATACATTTTTTATCAATTAATGGCACAATCGATTGATACACCCAAAAAGAAGACTGATGTCAAGAAAGGACGATTCTATCACAAGAAGACTCTTGCATTATTGGTCCAAAGAATTCTCGATCACTTTGGAATTTCAAGGAGAAAAGAAACATCAGTTGCTGATGGAAAGATTGTTGTTAAAGATGAAAGATCTGGAAAAAGGAAAGCTGAAGGTTCTGAGAGTGAACCTAAGAAGAAGAAAAGCAGGAAGTCGAAGAAGATTTTAACTGGCGATGAAGTTTTGGAAAAAGTTGAAGAACTAAGAGAAAGAAGGAAAAAGATAGAAGAATTTGAAAAAGACAAATCTGATCATGTTACTGAAAAATCAGTAGAACCTTCATCAACAAAAATCTCTACTTCAGTTGCTGAAGGATCAGCACAAATAGTCAGAACTGAAGTCACTCCCACCGAACCCATTTCAAAGATCGTCAGAATCGAAGCCTTACCAACTCAAGAACCAGTTACACAATCACAAGAAGTTGAAATGACGAAGGAAACTGAAGTTGTCAACAGAGAACAAGATGTTGAAGCTGACATACAGAAGGAAACTGACACTCAGGGGGAACAGACCCTGAGAGCTGAACATGATGATGAAGGATCTGATAGTGAAGAAAGATTAATTGACAAAGCAACAATGGACATGCTGAAGTTACTTTCAAAGACCAAATCCACACCTCATAAATCTGTTTCCAGACGAGAATTTGAGGAATCAATCAAAGAATTTTCAGCTTCTCATTCTGAGGAAAAAGGAGCTGAAGTAGAATCGAGACCAACTGAAGTCATCCACTTGGATGAGCTGGTCAATGAAGAGGAAATCACTGGATCCACGATGAAAGAAGTACCAATTCCTCAACTAGAACTTGAGCCAGCTGGAGAACAAGTTGTTGAAAAACTTGTTAATAACAAAGATTTGGAAACTGAGCCGATAATCTCAGTTTCAGCTATTGAAAAAGAATCATCAGTCATTCCAGTTACTGGCACTGCTGAGGGAGAAACCAAAACTGACCCAATGCAGATTGAAGATATTGTGAGAACTGAAAATACTTTGGAAGTTGCTCAGGAGACCTCAAGAGGAAATGAGGAAATTGTTACTCAATCTAAATCCTCACCTGATCATGGAGAACTAATGACAGCTGATTATGAGCGATTGCGCAAATATCAAATCTGGAAATTCAGTTCTATCGCCAATCAAAGAAGTCAGCTACTGGAAATTGAAGTCACTGAGAAATGGGTATTTGATCTCTACAACATTACCAACCTATCTGAACTAATCTACACCGATGAATTTTTAAATCGTGGATACGCATTAATCAAAAACAGCTACTGGAAGGAAACCACAGCGGGTGGAAGTTCCAAAAAGGATGATGATGATGATGATAATGATTCACAGAGAGATCCTAACTTACAAAAAGGGATTCTCGCCTCCTTGCAAGAAAAGAAAACTAGAACTGATCAGAATACTGATGGTGATTGTGAAGAAAGCAGTGGAAGTTCTAGCTCTAGAACTGAATCAGATGTACGAGAAGAAGAAGGAGGAGGTTATCAGTCTCCTACTGATAAATATGTGGCAGAAATAGAAAGAACTGAAGCTGACATGGCTGGTGAAAGATCAGATGATGAATTTAACATGCAAATGTCACCAGCAGCAAATGTTGATCAATCAAATTTGGAAGAAATTAGAAAACAGTCTGAAGAATACAAGGAAAAACTGAAGCAAGTTGTTCTCTCACCTCTTAAGCAAACTAAGTCAACTGAGGCTGAGAAAAGCAAAGTCAGTGAACAACAAGCCGGAACCTCAAAAGACATACCAACTCAAGTGGATCTCATTAAGTTCTATCATAATGAGATAATCAGAATTCAGAAGGACGATAACAGTTCATTTGAAAAAGTTCTAAAATCCTTAGAAGCCAGCAAGAATGAAAGAAGCGAACTGGAAAAGAAAATGAATATCGTCACTAGCAACTGTCAAAATACTCTGATTGAGCTTCGAAAAACAACCATTGAAAATAATGCAAGGAGAGATGAAACCCAAGATAGATAGGAAGGGATTCTCAATAATCTGGTTGACAGAATGACCCTGATGGAGAATGGCATGAAAGATTCAGTTGTAGCTCAAACCATTTTGGCATCAACTCAGCAGAACATGAACGCTTACATCAAGAGCCTGATTGATAAAGATGATGTCAATAAGAGGGAAAGTTTAGATATCTTAAAAGTCCATGCAACAGAGATGCCACAAGTGCTTGGAAACATTGATGATAAGCTGACTGAATTGAAGAAAGCAAGAGGAGAATTCACTGATGAGGAGATGGAGCTGATTGCTAAATACTCAGAACCAACTGAGAAAAGACTTGTCTTGGATTCTCGTCTCTACAACTTATTCAAAGTTTTACCAACCAGAGAAGGAGAATCAAGACAAGAATCTCTAGAAACATTCCTACATATGCAAAAGATTCTCATGCATTACCGGAACAAACTTAAGAAATGGGAAAGGGATAGTATTCTAGACAAAGCATCAGACAAGGTTGAAAAGACTGAACCTGAGTTTGTTCAGAATCTATTAAAAACATCCACAAATGAAAGACTGAGGACATATGTTTTTACCTTCGCAATTCTATTCAAGAGCAATTTCTTCAGCAAGCACAATTTGTCTGAGTCGTGGAACATATGGGCAAGTATCCATGGAATCGAAAGCACTGCAACAAATGATGCTATGAAAAATGTTGCTGAGGCTTATGACAATCAATTTAGTTTAACTGTTAAATAAAAAGAAGCTATCTTTTAGCTCTTTCTATTATGTTGTATTTTATTACACAGCTCTGTAACTCAGTTATCAATAAATTCTCAGTTTCTCAGTTCGTCGTGTTATTTACTGTATTTTGTTTTATCTTTTTGCATTGCTTTTAAGGAGGGTATTGACATCATCAAAAAGGTGGAAATTGTTGGAAATAAAATTTACATTTTGATGATGATTAATCACTTATTCAGTTATTGCTTTAAACCCCATTGATGAAGTGTCATAACTAGTTGTTATAGTGCAAAGCAAAAAGATGTCTAGATATCAAAGTATAGGATTTATTAGAGTCTGATATTTGTAAAAGTTAAATCAGACAAGCACTGTAATAGTTCTAGTTTGTGAACTGAGAAAACGAGAAACTGGAAGTTAGTTAAACTGAGATTCTATAAGAAACTGGAAAAATGAGCGCATCAAAGAAGATCTGTATTAGGTAAGTTCGCTGAGGGAACAGACTCAGCTGACTTGCTATGAAGACTGGAGAACTGAGGGTTCAAACTCAGTTATTGAAGACTGAAGAACTGAGGGTTCAAACTCAGTTTATGAAGAATAAGTCGGGACTATATAAGTAATTAGACTTCAGGCAAGTCTGTGATAACCTGAACTGACTATGTAGATCATGTATGGAGAGCTAAGACATATAAAGACAATGATGTCTTTGTTGTTTGATTTAAAAAATGGTGTACTCTGATTAGATCAATTATAATCAGATGAAAGGAAGAGTACCGAGTTCTTGAAGAAGAGTAAAAACTCAGTTAAAGCTCTTAGGAACTGAGAGCCGACAATATTCTCAGTGAATCAATTTTGGAACTGTTGGTTAAGTAAAACTGAAGAAGAATTCAACCGTTACAGTACAAGCGATATGATTGGAGGATAATCTATCCGTTCTGACAGTAACGTACAAGCAAGAAAGGAGGACTTCTAACGGCTACAAGGATTCAAATTCATATAATCTGACCGTTAGATAAACCCCTATAAATAGGCAGATTCTTTTACGAAAAGAATGGTGGGCGGAATTCTAATAATCAATCAAGTCAATAAAGCTCATATAAAGGGGGAAAGTAAATCAAGAGAATTCTTGTAAAACACTTAATTGCAAGATCAAGAGATTTCTTCAAGTGTTCATTAGCATTCAAGTATATCAAGATCTATCATTTGAAGAAATCAGAGCTGTGCATAAAATCTTTTATCTAGAAGAAAAGCTCAAATCACAATTGAATCATAGTTATTGATTCAAGTCTCAACTTTGATTATATCAAAGGTTTTAGACTGTAAAACACCAAGAAGATGTGAAGGACAGTTGAGTGCAGTCAGGAAGACTGTGTTTGTGATGATCTGGTGAAAAGGCAATTCAACCCTCCAAGGACCAGTGTTTCAAACAATTGAAGAGCAGCCATTCTACCTGTTCTACAAGTGTTTAGATAGTGAAGTTAGGGATTAGTCAAGGACTATCAGTTTAGAACTTTTTGTAACCGGGCCATCTGAAAGAAGTTCTAGTGGAATTTTCCTCCGCATCACAGGGGAAGAGAGGACTGACAGGATTACACCACCTGGAACCTCTATAATTCTTGTTTATTTACATTACGCATTTACTTACTGCATTATAGTCATAATCATCTAGTTCACACATTCAGCAAACATAAGAAACTGATTCAACATATCATCTGATAATTCATATTTTATAAAGGCTTAATTTAATCCGCTGCCGGTTAACCAGACTAAGGATAAGTCAGTATTGACTTATACTCAGTTGAGTTAGCTTAACTCCGCACAAGCTTTAGCTGAACTCAATCTGGTTTTAGATTCAGTTTTTGGGAGCGATGTGGTGACAAGTTTATTCACCCCCTTCTAAACTTGTGTTAGCCTTTTGTTTAGACTCTAAAATCCACACATACAAGATGACATACGAAGTAGGTTGAGAATCATATTAAGATTAAACAATAATGCTAATTAAGGATGGGACATACACCAAGTCAAAACAACATGAGTTTGAATAATTAATTGATTTTAATATTTCTCCCCAAAACAATTGAATAAAGAATTTTGAAGAATGTTTAGTGTACACAATAAAAGAATAAATAAAAAAACTCCAGAATCACAAGAATCTGGAAAGCTTGCAGTCAGCAGGAAGACCTTGGGGGAACCTCTTCAAATCCTTGCAATAATCATAAATCAAGAATCTTGACTGCAGATATCTCATCCTATTTCTTTCATTTGCATTTAGTCCTTGGTTTTGCCATGCTTGATTATTCAAGGAAGCTGCCGGCGGGTTCTTGAAGACATTTCCATTGATGTTGAGGTTTCTGTAAGAAGCAACAAATGGAGCAAGACTCCAATCAGTCTTTAATCTTCCTCCTTGTGTTGCCCAATCATCTGCATTCCATAAACTGCAATACATTCTCATCGGCTGGCTTTTAGGGAATGGAATTCCAGCTCTTTCGTTGTTGTTGAATACTCTTATTGGACTGTTATCTACCAAGAATCTGCACAACAACAAAAAAATGCAATTCAAATTCAGATGTTGTACAAATGTATTTATCAAATCAACGTGCTCATACAAAGATATCTAAATATTATAAAAAAAATTAAACAAAAGGTCAAATCTGCCGAAAAGGTACTCATTCTTGGATTGGAAACCGGACCCAGAAAGTTTATCGAGAGAAAGAGAAAGCTGTTGGCCTCCATTTTCGATCTTGCCTCGACCTTCACCCCAAGTGATGTCTACATCTTGATAGAAGTTACCAGCCACTACTGAGGCAGCTGCCATGAAGCAAGACAGTAGTATCACAAACTGAAGTTTGCTCGACATTTTTCTTATAATATCTATAATTAATGGAGAGCTTTGAAGAAATTGATGGAGAGTGAAGGAAATGTAAAGGGATTTCTGCTTAAATTTCGAAGTGAAGTTATTAGAGAGAATTTAGCAATATATATAGTATAGGTTGGTATAATTTTGTTAAGGAAATGAGGTGGAAATAGCAGAGCAAAAGGAAGCAGGGGCTGAAAGAAAGCTGGCAATTGCTCATTTTACTCGTGACTGACTAAACAGTCAACACAGTAAATGACTGAAATATCCTAGAAGTAACCTTCACCAAACTGAAAACCATGAAAACGTGATCCCCAAGTAATGCTGAGAACCAACTTAGCAAACCAAACTCGGCAGGTTGATCAACTCTCGTCGACTTCCCATTCGAACACCAAATTCGACAGACAACCCAATGATGTGTTGATCAAACCATAGTTTCCACACCGAGACTCGGTTGAGTATCACACTCACCGACCAAACATAGTATCATAGTTTAAGTCATCATTACAAGACATTTCCTTATCATCTGAGTCAACTCCTACTCAAAATGATCATCACGACATCACAATGAAGCATTTATTACAAACTAACCACTATGACAATAGAGCAACCATAAGTTCATTTCTTGTAGTAACGCATCATGATCTCTCACCACTCCTCAATTTTATTCACATAACACTTCTGAAATCTATTCACAATGAGTCCTCAACCATGTTTACCCTTCTTCACAACTATGAAAAGGCCACTGACGCTTCATATTCTGACATTCATGTAACTACTCAAACTATATAAACTCTTAGCACTAACCTAAACACAGTCTTTCCTTACTACCCACACATCACATAGAGACAATATCTAAGCGTGAAATATTTAAGCCTAAAACCCACAACGCCAATGCCACGGTCTTGTCTCACATCTATCCTACTGAACCCATCAGAGTCTCTAAAGCTCTTAATCGACTATTGGGAGCATGCTATATTAGAGGAATATACGTCAATTGATTGGCAATTGTTAAGGTGTTCAAGGCTAAATTGAATCATGATGCCTAAGTATTGAAACGTAAAGAAAGGTTGGTGGCCAAAAGATTTCACCAAAACTATGGTGTTGATTTACATAAACATTTAGCCTAGTTGCAAAAGTATTCACTATCAGAATTGTTCTTGCAATTGATTTGACACTGGATATGAAATTCATCAAATTGATACCATTTCTTTCTCAACGGGCATTCTGCGTAAGTGTTTATATGTCACAACCAAAAGGACCGGTCAAAGACTATATTTTGTTACTTATAGTTTATATTTCCTTTTGTTAGAGTTTAATCGTTATCTATAGAATTTGTGGATCAATCTTGTTACATTTGATATTTTTTCGTACCACTAATGAACCTAGTTCGTTTGCTATTAGTCGGAGAAATACACCTCATGTATATCAAAAATTAATAAATACATAAAAAACACACATTTTTTTAGACTCTAAAATCCACACATTCAAGATGACATACGAAGTAGGTTGAGAATCATATTAAGATTAAACAATAATCTTAATTAAGGATGGGACATACATCTGTAGATCAAGTCAAAAAACATGAGTTTGAATAATTAATTGATTTTAATATTTCTCCCCAAAACAATTGAATAAAGAATTTTGACGAATGTTTAGTGTACACAATAAAAGAATAAATAAAAAAAAACTCCAGAATCACAAGAATCTGGAAAGCTTGCAGTCAGCAGGAAGACCTTGGGGGAACCTCTTGAAATCCTTGCAATAATCATAAATCAAGAATCTTGACTGCAGATATCTCATCCTATTTCTTTCATTTGCATTCAGCCCTTGGTTTTGCCATGCTTGATTATTCAAGGAAGCTGCCGGCGGATTCTTGAAGACATTTCCATTGATGTTGAGGTTTCTGTAAGAAGCAACAAATGGAGCAAGACTCCAATCAGTCTTTAATCTTCCTCCTTGTGTTGCCCAATCATCTGCATTCCATAAACTGCAATACATCCTCATCGGCTGGGTTTTAGGGAATGGAATTCCAGCTCCTTCGTTGTTGTTGAATACTCTTATTGGACTGTTATCTACCAAGAATCTGCACAACAACAAAAAAATGCAATTCAAATTCAGATGTTGTACAAATGTATTTATCAAATCAACGTGCTCATACAAAGATATCTAAATATTATAAATAAATAAATAAATAAAAGAGATCATGGAATTGGGGTTAATTATTACATGATGCGTTGAGAATTCCAAAGAATGGAGTAAGTATGGAAGGCAGCAGTTGGGTCGAACCAAAGACGGAATTGTTGTTCTTTGCCTCCTTTCCCTTGTGCATAAACATTAGTATGCATTGTATATGGCTGCCCAGAAGCATTCCCCAAGAACTCAAAATCAATCTCGTCATGGTTTGATCCTTGAGATGACAACTGCATTCATTCAATAATAATTGGGAAAAAACAGGGTAAGCAAATTGTTTCGATCACAAAAATTGCATCAAACTCAAAAGCATTTTGAATTTGGAGTACTTACAAAGAAAGTAGTGACAGTTCCAGCTGAATTCCCTGGGACGAGCTTGAGTTGAAGGTCAAATCTGCCGAAAAGGTACTCATTCTTGGATTGGAAACCGGACCCAGAAAGTTTATCGAGAGAAAGAGAAAGCTGTTGGCCTCCATTTTCGATCTTGCCTCGACCTTCACCCCAAGTGATGTCTACATCTTGATAGAAGTTACCAGCCACTACTGAGGCAGCTGCCATGAAGCAAGACAGTAGTATCACAAACTGAAGTTTGCTCGACATTTTTCTTATAATATCTATAATTAATGGAGAGCTTTGAAGAAATTGATGGAGAGTGAAGGAAATGTAAAGGGATTTCTGCTTAAATTTCGAAGTGAAGTTATTAGAGAGAATTTAGCAATATATATAGTATAGGTTGGTATAATTTTGTTAAGGAAATGAGGTGGAAATAGCAGAGCAAAAGGAAGCAGGGGCTGAAAGAAAGCTGGCAATTGCTCATTTTACTCGTGACTGACTAAACAGTCAACACAGTAAATGACTGAAATATCCTAGAAGTAACCTTCACCAAACTGAAAACCATGAAAACGTGATCCCCAAGTAATGCTGAGAACCAACTTAGCAAACCAAACTCGGCAGGTTGATCAACTCTGCTGACTTCCCAGCTGAACACCAAATTCAGCAGACAACCCAATGATGTGTTGATCAAACCATAGTTTCCACACCAGACTCAGTTGAGTATCACACTCAGCTGACCAAACATAGTATCATAGTTTAAGTCATCATTACAAGACATTTCCTTATCATCTGAGTCAACTCCTACTCAAAATGATCATCACGACATCACAATGAAGCATTTATTACAAACTAACCACTATGACAATAGAGCAACCATAAGTTCATTTCTTGTAGTAACGCATCATGATCTCTCACCACTCCTCAATTTTATTCACATAACACTTCTGAAATCTATTCACAATGAGTCCTCAACCATGTTTACCCTTCTTCACAACTATGAAAAGGCCACTGACGCTTCATATTCTGACATTCATGTAACTACTCAAACTATATAAACTCTTAGCACTAACCTAAACACAGTCTTTCCTTACTACCCACACATCACATAGAGACAATATCTAAGCGTGAAATATTTAAGCCTAAAACCCACAACGCCAATGCCACGGTCTTGTCTCACATCTATCCTCGAACCCATCGAGTCTCTAAAGCTCTTAATCGACTATTGGGAGCATGCTATATTAGAGGAATATACGTCAATTGATTGGCAATTGTTAAGGTGTTCAAGGCTAAATTGAATCATGATGCCTAAGTATTGAAACGTAAAGAAAGGTTGGTGGCCAAAAGATTTCACCAAAACTATGGTGTTGATTTACATAAACATTTAGCCTAGTTGCAAAAGTATTCACTATCAGAATTGTTCTTGCAATTGATTTGACACTGGATATGAAATTCATCAAATTGATACCATTTCTTTCTCAACGGGCATTCTGCGTAAGTGTTTATATGTCACAACCAAAAGGACCAGGCCAAAGACTATATTTTATACTTATAGTTTATATTTCCTTTTTTGTTAGAGTTTAATCGTTATCTATGAATTTGTGGATCAATCTTGTTACATTTGATATTTTTTTCGTACCACTAATGAACCTAGTTCGTTTGCTATTAGTCGGAGAAATACACCTCATGTATATCAAAAATTAATAAATACATAAAAAACACACATTTTGTTTAGACTCTAAAATCCACACATTCAAGATGACATACGAAGTAGGTTGAGAATCATATTAAGATTAAACAATAATGCTAATTAAGGATGGGACATACACCAAGTCAAAACAACATGAGTTTGAATAATTAATTGATTTTAATATTTCTCCCCAAAACAATTGAATAAAGAATTTTGACGAATGTTTAGTGTACACAATAAAAGAATAAATAAAAAAACTCCAGAATCACAAGAATCTGGAAAGCTTGCAGTCAGCAGGAAGACCTTGGGGGAACCTCTTGAAATCCTTGCAATAATCATAAATCAAGAATCTTGACTGCAGATATCTCATCCTATTTCTTTCATTTGCATTCAGCCCTTGGTTTTGCCATGCTTGATTATTCAAGGAAGCTGCCGGCGGATTCTTGAAGACATTTCCATTGATGTTGAGGTTTCTGTAAGAAGCAACAAATGGAGCAAGACTCCAATCAGTCTTTAATCTTCCTCCTTGTGTTGCCCAATCATCTGCATTCCATAAACTGCAATACATCCTCATCGGCTGGGTTTTAGGGAATGGAATTCCAGCTCCTTCGTTGTTGTTGAATACTCTTATTGGACTGTTATCTACCAAGAATCTGCACAACAACAAAAAAATGCAATTCAAATTCAGATGTTGTACAAATGTATTTATCAAATCAACGTGCTCATACAAAGATATCTAAATATTATAAATAAATAAAAAAAAGAAGAGATGGAATTGGGGTTAATTATTACATGATGCGTTGAGAATTCCAAAGAATGGAGTAAGTATGGAAGGCAGCAGTTGGGTCGAACCAAAGACGGAATTGTTGTTCTTTGCCTCCTTTCCCTTGTGCATAAACATTAGTATGCATTGTATATGGCTGCCCAGAAGCATTCCCCAAGAACTCAAAATCAATCTCGTCATGGTTTGATCCTTGAGATGACAACTGCATTCATTCAATAATAATTGGGAAAAAACAGGGTAAGCAAATTGTTTCGATCACAAAAATTGCATCAAACTCAAAAGCATTTTGAATTTGGAGTACTTACAAAGAAAGTAGTGACAGTTCCAGCTGAATTCCCTGGGACGAGCTTGAGTTGAAGGTCAAATCTGCCGAAAAGGTACTCATTCTTGGATTGGAAACCGGACCCAGAAAGTTTATCGAGAGAAAGAGAAAGCTGTTGGCCTCCATTTTCGATCTTGCCTCGACCTTCACCCCAAGTGATGTCTACATCTTGATAGAAGTTACCAGCCACTACTGAGGCAGCTGCCATGAAGCAAGACAGTAGTATCACAAACTGAAGTTTGCTCGACATTTTTCTTATAATATCTATAATTAATGGAGAGCTTTGAAGAAATTGATGGAGAGTGAAGGAAATGTAAAGGGATTTCTGCTTAAATTTCGAAGTGAAGTTATTAGAGAGAATTTAGCAATATATATAGTATAGGTTGGTATAATTTTGTTAAGGAAATGAGGTGGAAATAGCAGAGCAAAAGGAAGCAGGGGCTGAAAGAAAGCTGGCAATTGCTCATTTTACTCGTGACTATAGGGAAAGGCATATCCGCGTCCCAGTGGTACTACCACTACTACTAGATTCATTGGTTCAAAAAGGGACGAAACGAAAGCTGTACACAGTGAGACATCCTTGATCCAACCAGTTGTTTTTTGCGTATATTTAATTCCTTATTGAAGAAACATAGTACCCAAAAAAAAAAAAAAAAAAACAAAACCGGAGTCTCCGACCATGGACCAACTCTTCCAAAAATCCAACTTTACTCTCCGACCATGGAGTCTTGTCTTATTAATATCTTTTACCCATAATACCGCACGGATAAAATCTAACAACAGTTCTTGATTTAGTAATTGTGTTGGTTTATTATTTTGTCTTTGACATTTCTTCCCTTAGATGCTAGACATTACCGGTTCCGTATCGTATCTAGGTTCGGGACTGGACCAACCGGTTCCGGTTCAAAAAATAACCCGGTCCAACGTTACTCTCCGACCAAGGAGTCTTGACAATGTACGTGTAATATTTCGATTTTTGGCAGTATGGTTCCTAGCAATGCCCTCATTCTTATGGAATTCAACAAACTCAGACCAATAGAATTCCAGTCCATTATCAGTTCTAAGTCTTTTGATCTTCTTCCCAGTATGATTTTCAACCAATGTCTTACACTACTTGAAGTGGTTGAATGCATCACTATTGTGCTTCATCATAACTACCCAACCCATCCTTGAATAATCATCTATAAAAGACACAAATTATGTGTGACCACCCAGTGACTCATCTATAAAAGACACAAATTATGTGTGACCACTCAGTGACTCCACCCTTGAAGGACGCCAACAACCAGAATGGACATAATCAAGTGTCTCTCTTGTGATGTGGATTTCTTTTGGGAACTTGCTTCTATGTAGCTTCCTAAACACACAGTGTTCACAAAAATCTAGCTCTTTGACCTTATGTCCCCCAAGTAGACCAGACTTAGATAGAATTTGCATCCCTCTTTCACCTATATGACCCAATCCCATGTGCCACAGCTTGGTCAGCTATAACTGGTGAACTTCTGATGATGCAACAACGGCGGCAAAACGATACGAAGAGACCCTCATAAAAAATACAATGTCTCCCGCTGCTACCCTTCGAATCATAGTTGAACCCTTATAAACATTCACCACTCCACCTTCACCCCTGAATTTGAACCATTTTATGTCTAGATGACTAAGTGATATCAAATTCTTGGTCATCTGTGGAACATGTCTAACATCCTTCAGTGTGAAGAATTTACCATCATGCGTCCTCAGCTGAACTGATCCAATCCCAACTATTTTTTGGACCTTATTGTTAGCCGTAGCAATATGACCTTCATTCACCTACTAATAAGTTGGGAACCATTCCCTATTTGGATACACATGATAAGATGCCCAGTGTCCAGAATCCACACATCCTTGTGCCCTGCTGACTCTGAAACTGCTAGGGCCAGATCTTCTTCAGAGTTGATGTCTTGTTCTGCCAAAGCAACAGTGCCCTTCTTCAGATTTAGTGTCTCTTTAGACATTCATTTTTCCAATGTCACTGCTCCTTGAAATAATTACAGACATCCTTTGCCTTAGGACCCTTGGAACGCTTCTTGAATTTATTCTTTCCGAATTTCCTGATCCTCTGCTGACTCCACTGGCCATCAATCCAGTAGAGTGACTGACTATACCATAACCAAATGCCTTATGGCGTAGCTCTCGAGCATGGAGAGATGACCTCACATCCTCCAATGACTCTGAGTCATTTCCAACAATAAGGACTGCACAAAGTTCTCATATGTCGCATGCAATGACACTAATAGGATCAGTGATGCATCCTCATCGTCAATGTTTACATCAATGTTACTCATGTTAAGCAATATTGTGTTCAGCTGATCTAGATGATCCCTCGTCTGAGTGCCCTCAAGCATCCTTAAACATAACCGACGTTGTTTCAACAACAACTTGTTGGTTAGAGACTTTGTCATATACAGACCCTCAAGCTTGGACACGGTTTCTTTGATGTGTCCTCTTCAACAACCTCTAAGATAATATCATCTGATAAGCACAACATAATTGTTGAATGTGTTTTCTCCTCTAGACTGGCTCTCTCAGCAGCACTTCCTTTTGTTGATTTTGACAGTGGACCCCATAATCCCTATTGTTTCAACAAAGCACGCATCTTGATCTGCCACAGACTAAAACTGTTTCTTCTTGTAAACTTGTCAATCTTGACATTTAAAGCAGACATCTTTCTCGGCAAAAGATCTTACGTAGATCCCAAATCCTAGCTTCAATTATGACCTTGGTGCCAATCTACCTTCCTTCAATCATATAAACAAATTTCTTGATAACCCGGCTCTGATACCAATTTGTTATGACGGATCGATCGAAGTGATGGTGATTGTGAGTAACTATGAAGCACCAACACTTCAATCTGGGCGCCATGTGCCATGTCTGATACATTTCCGACACGACACGCGACCGACATGCCTCCGGCACGACACGTTACCGACTCGCCTCCGACACGTGTCGGCTGATTAAAGTAACATTATTTAAAATTTTAATATCCGACACGCTGTCGACGCTCCCCAACACGGCGCCGATACTCCCCGACACTCCTGAACACAATTTTTTTTAATTTTCTTTATTTATTTAAGTTTTCATCAATGGAAATATTAAATACATGGTTTTCATCTTGATTATAATTTAACAATTAATACTTTGTATCAAGTTTATATGATTCTTGATGATAAATAATCTTTTTACACTTTGTGAAATTTTGAAGGTCAATCACAATTTTGTTTCTACTTTTGGCAATGTATGAAGGTCGAATATCTATTTTAGATATTAATACAGTTTACGTATTACATATCTTATTTTGTCCGGTTTATATATATAATGTGTCGACTAATCCACGGACAAATGAGGATTATTTTATTATCACGAGAAAGTTACAATTTACATGCATTACAAATGGTATTTATAACCTTGGAAAATCAACTCTAAGCCGACTAAACGAGTCAACACAAGTAAATGAGCGAAATATCCTAGAAGTAACCTTCACCAAGGCGAAAACCATGAAAACGTGATCCCCAGTAATGCGAGAACCAACTTAGCAAACCAAACTCGGCGGAGTTGATCAACTCTATCGACTTCCCAGTGAACACCAAATTCGAGCAGACAACCCAATGATGTGTTGATCAAACCATAGTTTCCACACCGGACTCGGTTGAGTATCACACTCGGTGACCAAACATAGTATCATAGTTTAAGTCATCATTACAAGACATTTCCTTATCATACGAGTCAACTCCTACTCAAAATGATCATCACGACATCACAATGAAGCATTTATTACAAACTAACCACTATGACAATAGAGCAACCATAAGTTCATTTCTTGTAGTAACGCATCATGATCTCTCACCACTCCTCAATTTTATTCACATAACACACGAAATCTATTCACAATGAGTCCTCAACCATGTTTACCCTTCTTCACAACTATGAAAAGGCCACTGACGCTTCATATTCTGACATTCATGTAACTACTCAAACTATATAAACTCTTAGCACTAACCTAAACACAGTCTTTCCTTACTACCCACACATCACATAGAGACAATATCTAAGCGTGAAATATTTAAGCCTAAAACCCACAACGCCAATGCCACGGTCTTGTCTCACATCTATCCTCGAACCCATCGAGTCTCTAAAGCTCTTAATCGACTATTGGGAGCATGCTATATTAGAGGAATATACGTCAATTGATTGGCAATTGTTAAGGTGTTCAAGGCTAAATTGAATCATGATGCCTAAGTATTGAAACGTAAAGAAAGGTTGGTGGCCAAAAGATTTCACCAAAACTATGGTGTTGATTTACATAAACATTTAGCCTAGTTGCAAAAGTATTCACTATCAGAATTGTTCTTGCAATTGATTTGACACTGGATATGAAATTCATCAAATTGATACCATTTCTTTCTCAACGGGCATTCTGCGTAAGTGTTTATATGTCACAACCAAAAGGAATGAGGTCAAAAAATTATATTTTATTCTTATAGTTTATATTTCCTTTTGTTAGAGTTTAATCGTTATCATAGAATTTGTGGATCAATCTTGTTACATTTGATATTTTTTTCGTACCACTAATGAACCTAGTTCGTTTGCTATTAGTCGGAGAAATACACCTCATGTATATCAAAAATTAATAAATACATAAAAAACACACATTTTGTTTAGGCTAAAATCACTTGTCTGAAGATGACATACGAAGTAGGTTGAGAATCATATTAAGATTAAACAATAATCTTAATTAAGGATGGGACATACAGCAAGTCAAAACAACATGAGTTTGAATAATTAATTGATTTTAATATTTCTCCCCAAAACAATTGAATAAAGAATTTTGACGAATGTTTAGTGTACACAATAAAAGAATAAATAAAAAAACTCCAGAATCACAAGAATCTGGAAAGCTTGCAGTCAGCAGGAAGACCTTGGGGGAACCTCTTGAAATCCTTGCAATAATCATAAATCAAGAATCTTGACTGCAGATATCTCATCCTATTTCTTTCATTTGCATTCAGCCCTTGGTTTTGCCATGCTTGATTATTCAAGGAAGCTGCCGGCGGATTCTTGAAGACATTTCCATTGATGTTGAGGTTTCTGTAAGAAGCAACAAATGGAGCAAGACTCCAATCAGTCTTTAATCTTCCTCCTTGTGTTGCCCAATCATCTGCATTCCATAAACTGCAATACATCCTCATCGGCTGGGTTTTAGGGAATGGAATTCCAGCTCCTTCGTTGTTGTTGAATACTCTTATTGGACTGTTATCTACCAAGAATCTGCACAACAACAAAAAAATGCAATTCAAATTCAGATGTTGTACAAATGTATTTATCAAATCAACGTGCTCATACAAAGATATCTAAATATTATAAATAAATAAAAAAAAAAAGAGAGATGGAATTGGGGTTAATTATTACATGATGCGTTGAGAATTCCAAAGAATGGAGTAAGTATGGAAGGCAGCAGTTGGGTCGAACCAAAGACGGAATTGTTGTTCTTTGCCTCCTTTCCCTTGTGCATAAACATTAGTATGCATTGTATATGGCTGCCCAGAAGCATTCCCCAAGAACTCAAAATCAATCTCGTCATGGTTTGATCCTTGAGATGACAACTGCATTCATTCAATAATAATTGGGAAAAAACAGGGTAAGCAAATTGTTTCGATCACAAAAATTGCATCAAACTCAAAAGCATTTTGAATTTGGAGTACTTACAAAGAAAGTAGTGACAGTTCCAGCTGAATTCCCTGGGACGAGCTTGAGTTGAAGGTCAAATCTGCCGAAAAGGTACTCATTCTTGGATTGGAAACCGGACCCAGAAAGTTTATCGAGAGAAAGAGAAAGCTGTTGGCCTCCATTTTCGATCTTGCCTCGACCTTCACCCCAAGTGATGTCTACATCTTGATAGAAGTTACCAGCCACTACTGAGGCAGCTGCCATGAAGCAAGACAGTAGTATCACAAACTGAAGTTTGCTCGACATTTTTCTTATAATATCTATAATTAATGGAGAGCTTTGAAGAAATTGATGGAGAGTGAAGGAAATGTAAAGGGATTTCTGCTTAAATTTCGAAGTGAAGTTATTAGAGAGAATTTAGCAATATATATAGTATAGGTTGGTATAATTTTGTTAAGGAAATGAGGTGGAAATAGCAGAGCAAAAGGAAGCAGGGGCTGAAAGAAAGCTGGCAATTGCTCATTTTACTCGTGACTATAGGGAAAGGCATATCCGCGTCCCAGTGGTACTACCACTACTACTAGATTCATTGGTTCAAAAAGGGACGAAACGAAAGCTGTACACAGTGAGACATCCTTGATCCAACCAGTTGTTTTTTACGTATATTTAATTCCTTATTGAAGAAACATAGTACCCCAAAAAAAAAAAAAAAATAAAAAATTAGACAAGGCTATTACAATCCGACCGGACCAACTCTTCCAAAAATCAACTTTACTCTTAAAATGGCCAATGGTCTTGTCTTATTAATATCTTTTACCATAATACCGCGGATAAAATCTAACAAGAGTTCTTGATTTAGTAATTGTGTTGGTTTATTATTTTGTCTTTGACATTTCTTCCCTTAGATGCTAGACATTACCGGTTCCGTATCGTATCTAGGTTCGGGACTGGACCAACCGGTTCCGGTTCAAAAAATAACCCGGTCCAACGTTACTCTCCGACCAAGGAGTCTTGACAATGTACGTGTAATATTTCGATTTTTGGCAAAAGGCAGATGTGTCGTTATGCGCAAACACAAAATATTTTTATTCTTTACTTCTTTAATGGAGTTAAGTATTTCATTAATATATATATCCTTACTTATATGAAAAGAAGGGGAAAATGCGTTCAAGCTGGCCACGTCGAGACATTCTTTCAATTAATTCCGTTTGGGCTCTTCAATTACTTCGCCAAGTAAGAAAAAAGGTCCAGCAAATAAGGCGGGTTAATTCCCCTTCCATTGGGTTTAGTAGGTAGTATAAGTAGTATCTTTGTTAGGGTTTCTTTCATTTGCGGATAAACGGCGACAACGGCGGCAACGGAAGCGATGGGTTGGATGCGGAAAGACGACGACTCAAGCTCCTCCGGCGATGACATAACCGATCTTGCTAGGTCAAATTTCAATAGCGGTTCCGGCGATCGTTGTGCTACGAGAAAAGTTGTGAAATCTCACTTTGCCGAACCGAAGAAATTGAGCACTGGTAAATTCCTCGGGAAATGTGAGAAAACCGAATAAATTTTTAAAGATTGCGTTGGCGGGTGATTTCCTCCTCTTAATTCGGATTGGAGATTATTTTTTTTTCTCCCTTGTATCCAATTTATCGTAGCTTGTATGCGTGCCTTTTGTTGGAACCCATTTTTATTGGCTAATTTTAGTCTTCTCATAGCGCTAATTTGCTCGGTTCAATTGAAATAACCGTAGAGACATTGTTTTTATCTTTATTTTTAGTATAGAGTGCATAGGCATTTGTTTGACAACCTATATGTGTTCGTCTTTGGATAAATGCTTTCAATCACATTTCATGAAACGAGTTCGCTACATTGTTGTTTTGAAGACTTTGGAAAAACATTGAAGGGGAACTTTTTGCCAGTTTTTAGTTGTTTATATATCTAGATATTGGCTTGTTTTTGACTAATTGACAAATTTATTTGTTCTTATGTTCGTTTCCCTTTATAGTCTTCTGTGATGCTTTCAGTATCAGTTAGAAAATGTGTAAATCTAGGACATTTGAGTATTTAATTTTATTAAACTTCTTGAATCATATCCTACATAACGTGATAATTTTGCTTTCTTGTGGGTATCGTATGGAGAAGATGTTGTTTTGGGTACTTCTGTTTCTTTTGTTCCATGGAAAATCAAAATTTATGGACTTGAATTCCGTCCGTGACAAAGCTATTTTCAACGATTTTGTTTCTATGCTTTCCTTAGATCATGAAGTTAGTTGCGATATCGGTCTATTTTGTTTGATAGATTATTTTAATTTTGATTATCGTCTGATTTTAGGGATTTTGGCAAGGAAATGTTTATGCTTTACTGATTGTCATGCCATACACTGCAATACAATTCACCGTTATCCATTATTTGAAGAAACTTGCATCTGGCTCTTCCAAGTCAGGTTTGTTACTTTATGGCTTTGGTCAGTTTCTTTGTTAACCAACTCATTACCGTGTCTTCAATTATGGGTATGATTTAGGTTATGCCCTGCGGTATGATACATGTTATTTTAGTTTCTTTTAATGCAGAAAATCATGTACGTTTAAATCCGTATCTTTCATACTTCAGTGGAGCTTTGGCAGGCTGTGCTGCAAATGTCAGATTATATCCGTTTGATCTTTTAAGGACCATTCTAGCTTCACAGGGAGAACTAAAGGTATTACATGTGATTCCCTAAAATCATCCTTGCAATTAATTTCCCATATTTATTTCACCCTTACTGTGTTATAGTTCTATTTAGGTTTATCCAATCATGAGGTTTGCATTAGTTGATATACTTGTTGTATATATTGGGAAGTGTACGAAAATGTACTTGATTCTTTGTTGATCGTTTTTTGTTTATGGTTTAGATATGAAACTGGTGATCATGTCGGTGTGTACCATTAGAATCTCAGAGAAACTGTGGAAGAAGCTGAAAGATTGCTAAACTTCTTGCTTGGAACTTCTCATCCATTCTACCAAAGAAGATGGATCTACGATTAGTGGTAGCTCGTTGCCACCGCACGGAACTTACTTGCACTCTAAGAACAACACTTAATCGTTTCCTCAAAAATGAAATTATGCTCCTAATGTGTTTGAAGAAACTACATTGTTGATATGAGTATGTAACTTACTCCGTGAATGCATTTCCAGTCCACTTTGCTTGCTCTGCCTGCTTTGCATCTGATCCGAGTGAAGCTGAACGTTCAAAATATCTTGCTTCTCCTGATGGAAAGGTTTGTACTTGATTCACTATGGCTCTCGTACAACTCTTGCTCGATGAATGTTCTCATTGAAATGAATCTTTTATAATGCAGGATGAGTATGCTCAGTGGGTATTTGGATGTCAAAGAATCTTGTTAGAGGTCGTGATGGAATATTCTTTGCAGCAATCGCCCCTCGATTACAACCTAGATTCTATTCTATATCATCATCTCCAATGTAATTAGTGTTTACTCACCTTCTTCATTCTGCGTATTAGGTGAAAAGATGAACCAAAAAATGCAATTAATTATTTCGCTTTCATCTTCTCAATAAATGCATTTATTGTTAGTTGCATGCAGCACTTCTATGGCATTTATTTCAGTTCGATTTTCATTCAATGAAACTCATTACTATATAAATCGATATTTGTTTATTGCTGCAAATGTTTTTGGGTCTGTAAATGGGTCTTTGCTTCCTACTAGAAATGGTTTTGGTTTTGTTGTTTTGTGTTGTAAGCAAAAGAATCAAAGTCAAACTTTTTGTAAGGCTGCATTCATATTCGATTTGGTGTTGCTTGCTGTTGGTTTCATATGATCTTTTTCTGTCATGTTTCGGCATTAGTGGTCTAGGGTTTTTGAAGAGGTAAACTTTTTAAAAATTCATGCATAAAGATAGATGCTATTGTTCTTTCTGTAGTATAACCGTGTGTTTTTTCTTTTACATCTCGACTTCTCAAGGAAAAAGGCCTTGTACCCGAACTAAGTCCTAAGGTGAAGAATATATATAGTCTGCTCTTTTGATCAGGATCTTAGGTCTTTGCGGCTTCCATTGCCACCATACTCAAGGGAAAAGGACAAACGAGTTGATTTGGTTTTGGAGAACAAACCCCTTAAATGGTACATAATTTTTTATCCGTCCATTTGTATCTTTTTACCAATTAACATGATCTTTACGAATTTTTTAGTAATTGTCCGAAAGTGACATGACCATATTCAAAAAAAGAAAGAAAAAAAGTTCACAGTTTGATTTTCTTGTACTTGGGGTCAGTTGTGTTCCTGCTCTCTTGTGTGCAAGTGAAGTCATTTCATCCAAGTTTGATGACTTGTGTTTTATAGGGTGTTTAAATGGGCTGCGCGAGTAAACACTCGATCAGAAGCTGATCTTAGTGGGAAATGCTGAATGGAAAAAAGGTATGGTGGTTGTGAAGATCCTTGCTTCGAATGAACAATCCGAGGTCAAAGTAGATTATTTAGAATGACTAGGACTTCCCGTAAAAAAAGGAGCAGGGGCCCGGAATTGAAACGGGGTGAATCCTTCTTCTTTGTTTTGCTTGCATATGATGTTATGAATGGTTTAATTATCCCGGGTATCTGGTTGCCGTGCCTTGCACGGCCGGAACTCACTAGTATATATATAAGTCGAAATATGTATATATTTTTGGGAGAAAATATGATTTGGGATTTTATATTTAAGGAAAATAAATATCATTAGTTCCGTAACCAAAAGAAATCGAAATTTCTTCCTACGTTCTTGAGGGCGGCGTGTGAGAGCAAGTTTAGAAATTTGAAAGATTTATTCCGGTTTCTAAGTCAAATCTTAACGGTTTCCGGATCGAGTAGAACATCGGAATCGTCATGAAGAGAGTCGTTTCAACACCGAGAAAGTTGGAGTTTTCTAAGGTATGTTTCGAACCCTAGTTATGTTCTTGGTTGGGTTTGATGGATTCAAACTCATTAATTCGTAGTTTTATGTGTTTAGAGCTTGTGATCGAATATAATCGATTTTGGATTGATCACATAGGTTTTCTACGAGAAAGATTCAAGTTTTCTTTGCGAGTTTTTGAGCGTTTGGTTTGGAATAGCTTGCTAGGTAAGAGGATCTTCCTACGAATTAAATTACGGTTTATGTTAAGGTTTGGTATGTTTTTATGCTATAAATCATATCTTCGTATTTGCTTAAGTATCAAGAGCTGTTATGGTGTATAAAAGTCATGTTTTTTGCTATTTTCAGAGTATTATGATGTTGAACGTGTTTGGTAACGAGTAGGGATCGTTTAAGGGAAGAAAAACTGAGTTTTGGGTGTTATAGCACTTGGTCCGGACGCATTAAAGCCAGTGCGGGCGCACTGGGTACGCAGAAAGTCCGTTTTTACATTCAGAGGTTTGGTGCGGACGCACCAGAAGCCAATGCGGATGCACCAGAAGCCAATGCGGATGCACTGGCTCAGCAGAGAGTTTCGATGAGCTTCAGGTCGCTCAGTGCGAGCGCACTGAATCCCAGTGCGGGTGCACTGGCCCTGTTTTTGATGATTAACTTGTTTTAAGCCACAAATCTAGTCTTGAATGTTTTTCTTTGATCTTGTAAACATTAATCAAACATGAACAAGCCTTGATTGAGTTTCTGATGCGTTTAGTTCCGGCACCGAATGTACTCTTCAAGGGAGTTGAAGTTCGGGACCGTCGGAAGGGCATGATAGACTTGTGCTTTGATGAACTAGAGTTCATCAATGTCTGTGTATTAGATAGGATGTGGTGTCTAGCTGTCTAAATGAGGGAGTAGAATCGTTAAGGTGAGCTTTGCTTTGAAAACACTTAGGTGGCTAGTTAACGATAAATTATAAGTACATACTTGCATAGTTAAAAGATTAATGTCATGTCACTCTTGGATAAGCACATGTGAACATCGGCTATGTGACTCGTCCGGACAGGTGGATAACTCTGTGACCTACTAACGGCCAAATGACAGGGGAACTTCACCTAACGTGTATGCATACCGGGGAAACCGGGACTAACAGTGCAAGCTACTGTTGGTTCGCAACCATCTCGTGGTGGATAGTCACCTCGCGTAGTGCCCTTGAGTGTTGACATAACCAAGATAAGTTAGGATAGAAACGTTTAGCAATGACATGTTGATGGACATGGAGTGAACCCTATATTGAGTCGGTCTCAAAAAGATGATTTATTAATTATAAATTTTGAATTATAAACCTTTATTAATTTGTAGCTTCTACCTTTTATTAAGTACTTTGTACTTACCTCAAATGCTTTGTTTTCTATGTGTTTGGGGAGAAAAGATGAACAGGTAGATCCGGAGTTCGAGGAATACTTTGATGACGATATTTGAGGATGCCGATGTTGAAGCGCTTATTTTTTTTATTTGTCCTTTATTATCACACTCTAGACTTGTTGTTTCTTTAGGAGCTTTGTTTTCCTTTAGTTTTCTTTTTGGAGGTTTTTACGTTTCATTTGGTTTTCCAATGTAATAAATGTTACATTTCTATCTTTAGAATCTTGAGTTTTTATTCTTGTTTGTTGGAAAAATTTATACCCGAGTCTTTTGCTTCCGTTTTGCTTAACTCGATACGACGTAGTAGAGGCTGGCGTATAATGTGGAATTTATTTTATATTATACATGCAGAATGTTCTTTTTCCGAATAAGGACTCGGTGTCCGGGAACGAGGCGTTACAGTACGGGTCAATTGGGTTAAAGATATTGACGGTAACATGATTTTGGTTCTTTACTTTATAAAAAGAATATTATATTATGTACCAATGTGGCTTTAGGTTTGCATTTTTATTCTATATGAAAGAGGTAGAATATGTCAGTTGGTTCATAATGTTGTAAGAAAGAATGTTGATATGTCCATATCCCATTACCATCAGTTTGATTTGGAAATTATTAAATGCGACATACCAAACCTATCCCGAGGGCACCACATTTATATTCGACCAATCTTAAGTCGATTATTGACCTGAGATTCAACTTTCTACGGTCATCGTGTGATTTCACAATACTGGTTTTGTTCCGTGCTTATACCAATGCCCTTTTGAGTTTCATGTTAACAAAGATCATACACATGTGCATATAATATCACAATTTCAAAATTGAAAGAAAAAAAAAATTACAATTGGAATGTCAATAAAAAGCTCATTGTATGCTCATAGGTTCGTTTGCCATAGATGAAATATCATGTCTCTACATATCAGTGTCGTCGCCGCAGTGATGGCCTATAGTGTCATGGCGACAAAAAAAAAGTTTAGGAACTTTCATTATTCTTTGTTAATCAATTCTGTTTATTTGATTTGCAGATGTCTATTAAACTGCTTACTTGTTATATGCTTTTATATTTACTTCGATGGAACGAACAATGAAGAAATTAGATAGGAGCATATATAATTTAATCGCCTTTATAACATCGAATAGTATATGGGTCTTTTTGGTGAGATTATTGCTTATTGATAGCAAAATAACTAACTGCTAACTTTAACCGACGAGTATCGAATCAACGGTAGTATAGTGATAGCAAGGTCGAATCCACGGGGAACAACGTTTAAGTACCAAAGTCGACGTAGAACTTGGTTTAGGTCAAGATTGCGGTGGAGAGATATTACACTAGTGCGAAAGTAAAAATTAGCTAACGGTTGTAGTTCTAGTTATTAAAAGGTATAGCCGAATTATGATCCAACGAGTTACTTTCACCCCTAAAGGAAGACTTGACAGGGAGCGTGTTTTAACCAACCTACCTTTCCACGGTAATTTTAACGACATCCACGGGTGCCAACTCCAATTACGGTGTTAAGATGCGAACAACTCTCACTCAACACCCTATGTGAAGTTAATTAACTTTCCACTTTAGAAAACCGATTAACCTTGACATGATTACGCTCTTAGAGTCGCTCGAACAACGATGACAAACCTGCGTATTGGAAACGGTCCTAACAACTAGGCCGAATCTACGCAACGATCCCAAAACCCCTTTTCCCACATCTCACCGCAAAATGCATTTATAAGTTCGACGTGTGTGACAGTGGACTAGATGATCAGTCTAATTCAAAGACGTTTAAAATAAGTTTTAGGACGTGGATTAATCATTAAAACATTATATTACGTGCTACACAACTCCCGTTTAATCCCCTTTAGGGCGTTTTACTCGTTTTTACATAATTCGACTATACGTACGTTTAGCTATTCATTTTGGCGATAATAACGGAATGATTAACGGAAATTATATTAACGACGAAAAGTAAAAGCGAATTCATTTTTTTGATATAAGTACATATATATATTTATATATATAGATATATAGTTATATAGCTAATAATATATATAAGTGCATAAAAGTAAATATACTATATATATATAAGTGCGTAAAAGTAAATACGTAAGTAAATGCGTAAAAGTATATATATATATATAAGTGCGTAAATAAAATGCGTAAGTAAAATGCGTAAAAGTAAATAAAAAATCAAAACAACGAACTATTGATAATTATACTATTACAACGGTATTTTAACATATATATATATATATATACGGCCCGAATAAGATAAAAAGAAGAGGGAAGAAAACGGAAATAGATCTATATATATATATAAAATTACCCGATTACAACTGTTGATTCCGAGATCGTAGTCTTCCGGATATTACAACGACTACAGCATCACCGAGCTACCGATAATTTCCCGAGCATTACAACGATACTACTACTGCTAAATTATTTCCGGCATAATGCCGTTACTAAAACTATAAAAAAAAACGAGAGAGATAGATATATATATATACACCGAAGATATGTATATATATGGGGTGCACAGCTGCTGCAAATGCTCTCAGTATATATAGGCAAAGATAAGGGGGCCGGATCGATCCGAAATTGTGCCGGATCGATCCGAGCTCATCATCACTAATGATTACAGTAACATGCAGCACATGCAGGAGAATATAATTATATATAATTATATATTAAACTTCTAAAATTCATATCTCGAGTTGTAGACCTCCAAAAATCATGATTCAAACGTCATTAGAAAGCTCTCGGAAAATTCTTCAACTTTCATGAAGGACACTTCTTCAGAAAACGTCGTTTTGATGGGCCATTCCCATTACGTGTCGTTTGCGACATTTTCCTTAATACAAATCAATTAGCCACTTGACCACCATTTGAGATGTAGAAATCCGATTGACTTGATTCAAAATCCATTGGAAAGCTTTCTTGAAGATATACAACTTTCATTAAGGCCACTTCTTCAGAAAATTTCGTTTTAATGGGCCATTGGTTCGTCGAAGATATAAATCGTTAGTGGCACTACGAACCACTGATCCACTTGACCTTTTAAGCTTGTGGCACACTCTTATATCCCCATAAACACCTCTTTTAGGCCTCAATATGTGTCGTTACTCGGGATTTTGGTCAACCTATAATTCTGCAATAAACCACCAAAATACCAAACGTAAATCCGACACGACACTCCGGTTACTAAACCGGTACAAAAACTAATAAAAACACATAAAAACACGATATTTTATAAAATAGTCACGACTTATACATTTTTATGAAACTAAGGAATTAATGACTTAAAATGATATAAAAATGCTCAAAATGATATTAGAAACGGGGTGAAATGTTATGAAAATAACAGTGAATTTTTCCGTTATCACAACCCCCCACTTAGCTTTTGGTCGTCCTCGAACAAAACAAGCGATAAAATAAAATGAATGAGGAAAAATTCATGAAGATGTAAAATATAAAGGCCAACCGGATGATGTAACCAATCGAATCATAACCACACGTTAACCTTAATATAAATGTATAACGAGTGTGTGTGTGACAAGCCTTTTCAATTTTCACTATCCTCTCTTGAATAAATCAAGCAAACGCACTAATATCCATTCCAGACAGTCCTAATGACTTTCCTAGGTATAGGTAGTAACAATTCCACACAACGTCCTCCCGTGTACTTATTAGGATAATCCCTAAAGCATATCATTCGGTTTATCTTGGGGATAGTTAGAAGATAACTCTCTTTTTTTTTTTTTTTTTTTTTCATAGAATACTAACATATCCGAACTCATTGCCAAAATCGACTATCTTTCAAGCGTCATGAGGTGAGATCGAATACATTAATACCTATCTAACTTTTTTTTTTTTTTTTTTCACATGTATAGTATATGCCCTCATTCTAGCAATAGGATGTTTCGTGATAACACCACTAGCTAGACTACAATCATCGAGGCAATCGGGAGCTTTTAAACCTCGTAGTGATATAGGACGTTTCGTGATAACGCCTACCGCACTCAAATCATTGGTAGCTACAACCGACATATATATAGTTTATCTTATTTTGACATTCTTTCTATCACATTCAAACCTTCGGATATTCACGGTACACGTTCAAAAGTTAGGTACTAAGTTACGCAAGTCTCTACAGGATAATCACTAGGATGTTTGAATGGATACGGTTTAAAATTTTCGCTTCAATATCAAAGGCTTACGTGAAGGAATTCATGTTACACAAATAAATTTGGGGTTAAAATGCACTTATGGTTCAAATTAGTTATACATATGAAATTGATCATTACATCTTCAAATCCATGAAATATATACCTTATACAATTCATTTTAATCAACTAAATAATGTTCGAAAAATCAAAAACTAAGGGATTTAACCTTTAATGCCATTTCTAAACCAATCACGACTCTACCCCCACTTACGAACTTGCATTATCCTTTAAAACATAGTGAATGAGATAGAGAGGAAGACTTAGCTTATAAACACAGCGAGAAAAGTGCTACCGAATCCCGTAACGACCATGAGAAAGCACATCCCGAATCCCATACAAAAACAACCAAAACAAAGCAAACACGGGACATGGTCCTCGTGCCAAAATATGCAATAGGGATATGGGAATAATAAGATAATGGCATTGTCACGTCGGAAAATTCGATAGGCAATATATAGCACATCGCATAACGGACTTTAGATGGAAAAATAAACCACACGGGTAAAGCACGAACATCTAAGCATATACGTATCACATGAGCATATATCATAGTCAAGTCGGCTATTCTAGATTCATTTTTTATTACACACGGTCACACGAGTTTTATTAAGGTGGGAATACTCACCACTATACTACAACGACCGAAATTTGAAACCAGACTAGATCATAAAATGAAATGTGTGAAAGAGTATTGAGTCTTTTATACCCAGATCCTCAAGGATTCAATAACCTAAGTCCAAGAAATGATACATTTGAATTTTTATCTTTTTTCTCCATCGGGATTTTCGGATAACCACCTAATCATTCCCTCTTAATGAAATTCAAACATTCATCATGAGACTTGGTTGTGCTTTGTGTTCATTCTTCATACCGATTCTACATCTCATTAAAACTAGTCTCATCCAAATTATCTTTATTATTATTATCGGGCTGCCTCCCGGTAGCGCTTTTGTTTAACGTCGTTCGCTCGACGGAGACTCAGAAACGATTTATTAAGGCTCGGGATCAGTCAAATGCACAATCTCAAGAGCCTCATCGAATGGTAACTTCTTATACTTTTTTAGACGAAGGCCGTTCGTGATGAACGTTCCATGCTTCGGATGTGTTACCTCGATGGCTCTGAGTCGAAAACTCGTAATACCGTATATGGTCACGACCACCTTGACTTAAGTTTGCCTTGAAATAAATGGAGGCGAGTATTATAGAAAAGGACCTCATCACCTACGCTGAAAATACGAGGTTTGATCAACTTATCATGAAGCAATTTGGTCTTTTCCTTATATTTCGCCGAACAATCGTAAGCTTGAAGGCGAAACTCATCTAACTCGTTTATTGGGCCATCCTTCTCTCACCGATTAATGCGTCATCCATATTTAGATTCTTAATCGCCCAATAGGCCTTATGCTCTAACTGCGGGGAGATGGCGAGGCTTTGCCAAAAACAAGCATGTAGGGTGACATACCTATTGGTGTCTTGAACGCGGTTCGATGTGCCCAAAGCGCATCATCTAACTTCTTTGACCAATCCTTAAGGTTAGAATTTCTTGTCTTCTCTAAGATTCTTTTGATTCCCCGATTGGACACCTCTACTAGCCCTTAGTACGAGGATGGTAGGCGTACCTAACTTATGAGTGACCCCATACTTTATTAAAAGCTTATTGAAATCTCTATTAGCAAAGTGACTTCCATTATCACGATTATTGCTCGAGGTATTCCATACCGGGATATAATATGTTTCTTAAGAAATTTTATGACTACATGTTTGTCGTTAGTGGGTGAAGCAATTGCCTCAACCCGGCTTTGAAACGTAATCACGGGCGACAAGAATGTGCGATTCCCGAAAGAAGACGGATATGGTCCCATGAAGTCTAATCCCCATATATCAAACACTTCACACACTATTATCGGTTTACGGGGCATCTCATTTCTCTTGGAAATCCTTCCGAGCGTTGACGGGCGTCACACATCTTAACATAAGCATATGCATCCTTGAAAATAGTAGGCCAATAGAACCCACTTTGTAACACCTTTAATCTTTGTTCTCTCGCCCGAGAAGTGGCCACCGGCCTCTTTATCATGGCGAACGAGAGAATACTCACTATCTCTTGTCATCAACACATCTTCTCGGGATTCCATCAAGCACATAGCCTAAAAAGTAAGGGATCTTCCCACACATATCGGTTCACCTCACTATAAAACTTCTTTTTACGGTTTTCATCAAACTCGGGATCTACAAATCCACACTCGTAATAATTAACAAAAGGTGCATACCAAGGGTTCCCATTCTTTCCTCTCGGGAAGTTTCCTCTCTTAACCGGGAGCATCGTATCCACTACGAACAACCTGCTCATCCCGAAAATGATCATCAATTTCAACCCTAATAGAGTGTTTCTTGTCTCCTGTTCCATCCTGCGAGGTGGTCGGCTACTACGTTCTCACACCCCTTTCGATTCTTAATTTCTACGTCGAACTCTTGAAGTAGTAAAATCCATCTTAACAAGCGTGGTTTTGCATCCTTCTTGGCAAATAGATATCTCAACGCGGCATGGTCGGTGTGAACTATGACTTTCGATCCAACCAAGTATGACCGGAACTTATCGAAAGCAAAAACAACGACTAAAAGTTCCTTTTCGGTTGTGGCATACTTTTGTTGAGCCGAGTTCATGGTATGACTCGCATAGTAGATAGGGCGAAACAACTTGTCAATCTTCGACCTAGGACGGCTCTACAAGCATAATCACTCGCATCACACATCACTTCGAACCCCTTAGACCAATCAGGTGCTACTAAGATAGGAGCCGAAGTAAGAAGTTTCTTAAGGGTTCGAAAAGCATCTAGGCATGCCGCATCAAAAACACAAGGGGCTCCCTTCATCAATTGAAGAGTAAGAGGTCTAGCAATGTGGGAAAAACCTGGAATGAATCTACGATAAAAACCTGCATGTCCCAAGAATGAACGTAGAGTCTTCAGATTCGTAGGCATAGGAAGCTAAGAAATTACCTCTATTTTTGCTCTATCGACCTCTATTCCTTTCCCCGATACCTTATGTTCTAAAACAATTCCCTCAGTTACCATGAAATGACACTTTTCCCAATTTAAAACCAAGTTTGTCTCTTCACAACGTGCAAGCACCTTATCAATGTTCGACAAACACTCATCCAAAGTATCACCAAAAACACTAAAGTCATCCATAAAAACTTCCATGAAATGCTCTATCATATCAGCAAAGATGGCCATCATGCATCGTTGGAATGTCGCAGGTGCATTACACAACCCAAACGGCATTCTTCTAAATGCAAAGGTGCCGTACGGACACGTGAAAGTAGTTTTATCCTGGTCATGTATATCGATGTGAATTTGATAATAGCCACTAAAACCATCCAAAAAGCGGTAAAATGCATGACCACTTAGACGCTACAGCATTTGATCAATAAAGGGTAGGGGAAAATGATCTTTCTAGTCTTATCATTTAGCATGCGAAAATCAATACAAACCCTGTGACCGGTAACTAAACGAGTAGGAATAGGCACACCTTTTTCATTAAGCTCAACATTTGTAATGCCTCCTTTCTTAGGCACGACTTGCGTGGGGCTCACCCATTCCTTTGTCGGAGATTGCGTAGATTATCCCTAACTCAAGCATCTTTACCACGTCTTTCCTCACCACCTCTTGCATATGTGGGTTTAGTCGTCTCGAAAGCTGCACGAACGGCTTGGCATCTTCTTCCGAGAATGATCTTGTGCTTGCGGATATCGACGCGATCCCTTTTATGTCAACCATCTTCCATCCGAAGGCCTTTTTGTGTTTTTTCGAACGTGGATCAACTTAGCTTCTGCAAAACGGTTAGTGCGGATGAAACAATAAGAGGAAGTAATTCATCGGGTTCTAAAAACACATACTTTAAATGCTTAGGAAGTGGCTTCAACTCCGGATCGGTAGGTGGTTCCTCGATTGACGGCTTTGGCAACTTGCCGGTCAAACCGAGCTCAGCTTCTTATTCCGGCTTGCGTCAACAAAAGGAGTTGCCTCCGAATGATATACACGAACTCTCATTTGTGGATCATCATCCTGCGGTGCTTGACTTCATCAAGCATTCTTCCATTGGTTCTTGGTATCCCTGAGGTTAGTGTGCTCCACAATACAAGGATATATAGCATCAACGAGAAAAACAATCACTCTTTTCATCATTAGGATGCTTCATCGCCTTATACACATTTATGGCTACACTCTCTTTCCCGACTCGTAGTATAATCTCTCCCCTCTTAACGTCTATCAAGGTCTCTCCTGTGTTCAAGAAAGGCCGACCTAACAAAAGTGGGGTTTTAGAATCCATATCCATATCTAAAACTACAAAGTCAACGGGGAAAACAAACTTGTCTACACGCACCAACACATCTTGACTACCCCAGAGGTTTCCTAACGGACCTATACGCCATCTGTAAGGTCATTCTGTTGGCTCTAATGCTCCCAATCCCAATTTCTCATAAACTCCTCTAGGCATCGGGCTCACGAAGCCCACTAGATCACATAGCACATTTTTAAACACGGTTTCTCCAATGGTAATTGGGATGGTAAAGCTACCTCATCCTGTAACTTGGGAGGTATCTTATTCTCAAAGATTGCAGAACATTCCCCACTCAAATGCACCATCTGTTGCATCTTCTCCTTACTCGACAACATTCCTTTTAGAAACTTAAAGTATGGGGGAATGCTCGAAATTGCCTCTAATAGGGGAATATTCACCTCTACCTTCCTTAAAAGATTCAGAAATTTTGCACGACCACAGGTCGGGATGTCCTTACGGTTCCCTTAGGAGGATAGGGTAAAGTATTAACATCAAAATCAGGGGGAGGAGGAGGAATTCTATTTTTCTTACCTCTTTCTTTAGGCGGTGAGGCTTCTTCTTCTTTGATGTCCAAGACCACATAGTCTTTCTTCGGTGCTGCCCCTTCCAATGCTTTCTTATTTGCCTCAGCCATAGCCTTTTTCGTGGCTTCCAATTCTTTCCTCATTGCTTCCATTTCTCGCTTGATATTGCCGGTCTCTAAATTTTCGATCTCGACTTCACCATACATAGCTCCTTCCACGAGTCAAGCTTGCTTTCTCTTTCTCGGCTTTCTCGGTTTACGCCTCTTGACCCACAATTCTTTCTTTTTGTCACTCGGCCCGACCTCTTTACCACTTCGTGTGAACACGGCATTCACATCCTTTGGGTTCCTTTCGGTGTTACTCGGGAGTCCACCACTTAGATTTGTCTTGAGTGTCGGTTATTTGACTACTTGGGTCTCCAAGTTTCGAATGGCGAGAATGTGTGACCACTTTTGCTCTATAGCATTCTTATTTAACTCGAAACATTCTGTCTAATTTCTCCGGGAGTATCTCGGTGGCCATCTTTTGAACACCGGAATTGTTTGGTTGCTTGATTGCTTTGATTATTCGGGTGCGGATGAGCGTTTGGATGTTGATAGGTGCCGAATTATTACTTCTCAAAGATGGCGGCTCACTTGCGATTCGATTGTTTTTCTTGACCACGATTCGATTCCGGCCTTGATTTTGATTCCAATATGAACTCGATTTTCTTCTTGTCCTTGTATTTGAGACTACGGATTCGATTATTCGATAATAGCCTCGGTTTTGATTACGGTATGAACTGCGGTTGCAGGGATTACGATTCCAAGGTCGGTTGTATGAGCTTTGGTTTTGCCTAAAGTCTTGATTCGATTATTGTTTCTATTCCAATTCGATTTCGCCCACGATTCCAACCTTGTCCAACATAATTCACATCATATTGTTGTGAACCATCATTCATACCATAATCCAATTGTGGCCCTGGATGATTATTAAAGTTTTGATTCCACCGCTTTTCTTGGCCAAACTCTTGCGATTCATATCCATCGTCCCATCGCATAGACATTCATTTTGTTGGTCATTCGATTGCCGGATTTGTTGTTGTCTTGGAGTAGGTGTCAGCTTGTTGTGGATAAGTGGATTTTTTCAATGATGCACATTCTATGGCGAATGTCCACCTCCACGAGTTGGCACGATGTGTCTTCTTTCTTTCGACTCCATTCGGTCCATCTTTAGTACCATTTCTTGCATCTTGTCATGCATGGCGATTCTCGATCGAGTTCCTCTTTCGGCGACTTTACACTTTCCATTGGGGCTTTCTTCTTCTTTACGCTCGATCCCCATTGTCCTTCTCCATCTGCCGCATTTTCTATCTGTCTCATTGCTTGTTACGGTGGTAGATTCATAATATCTCCGCCGCTTGCGGCATTCGGCTTGTTTTGGTCCATCGGCTCTAAGGCCACGAATAATATAATAACTTGCTCCACCGTAGAAAAACCGTGTGGGGGGCATCTTTTTAGCAACCCCCTAAATCTTTCATAAGTCTCTTTTAGTGTCTCTCCCTCGAGACCATCAAACGAAGAGATTTCTTCTTTCAGATCTAAAATCTTTGCCGGAGGAAGTACTTTTTCGGGAATACTCTCGTTACGTCGGCCCACGTATGTAACGAGTCATTTGGTAAAGAGTCGTACCAATCCTTAGCGAGCTCCTCTTAATGCAAACGGAAAAACTATTAATTTTACCGCCTCATCACTCACCCCGTTATATTTCATTGTCCCACGGATACGGAGAAAGTGATCCGAAAGGTTTGTTCGGGTTCTCGGTCGATTTCCCATGGAACAAGGCATGTTCCCCTAACATGTTCAAAATATTTTGCTTAATATCCATGTTATTTGCATTAATTGGGGGTACCCTAATTGGGTTGTGTCCTATAACTTCTGTGGGGTAGTGACGTAATCTCGACAAACCCTCGGTCCATGTGCTTGCGAGCCATCGGCTGGCTGAGGAGGTGGATTATACGGGTTATACGGGTTTTAGAACCCCTGTTGATTTCCTTGCATCTACAGCATCCGAAGTACTCGATTTACCGTTTCTTGGTCTAATTCGGGTCGAAGTCTGTGTATCTGAGCATCTTGTCCTACTCTGTATTGTCCAATCCCACGGCCTCGATTAAGCGTGCGGATCCCGGCGCGTAGCCATGTGTTGTCTTCTCTCGGTGGTTCATGACGAGGGTCCTCGGTGGAGTTTGCAAAGTATCTTGTTGCATTACCACCGGTAGTGGTTGAGGTTTGCCCCTGTAGAGTACGTTCATCACGGGATCCTTACCGTTTTTTCTAGTTATTATATCGTCCATTTACGAGAGGAATTAGAAAGTGATCTTTCTAATGTCTCTCTTTCTTCAAACAAAGGGTTCGGACTAGCGACTAGGATTTCTCCTCGGCGCGGCGCGTTTCTATGACGTGCGTAAGCTTCGATTTCTTCGATGGGTTCGATGAGAGGTTCTTTAGAACTTCGAGTCATAAACCAGTACGAACACCAACACCTAAATCACGAGGTTTCGGGATTTTTTTTTTCCTTATGCTTCCGCGAGTGGAATTCACCGAGAATCCATCACCCAACCTCGATGATTGAAACGTGTTCCTCGATTTTTTTTTCTTTTTAAGAAACGAGAAAAGGATATGGAAACGAAGTAGGAACAAAAACCTATCTACGAAAAACTTGATAACAAAAACTAAAATAAAAACGACCTAAGCCCGGGCTTTCGGTCAACTTACAAGATATCAAACGTAGTATTCCCCGGCAACGGCGCCAAAAATTCTTGATAGCAAAATAACTAAGCTGCTAACTTTAACCGACGAGTATCGAATCAACGGTAGTATAGTGATAGCAAGGTCGAATCCACAGGGAACAACGTTTAAGTACCAAAGTCGACGTAGAACTTGGTTTAGGTCAAGATTGCGGTGGAGAGATATTACACTAGTGCGAAAGTAAAAATTAGCTAACGGTTGTAGTTCTAGTTATTAAAAGGTATAGCCGAATTATGATCCAACGAGTTACTTTCACCCCTAAAGGAAGACTTGACAGGGAGCGTGTTTTAACCAACCTACCTATCCACAGTAATTTTAACGACATCCACGGGTGCCAACTCCTAATTCTAGTGTTAAGATCTGAACAACTCTCACTCAACACCCTATGTGAAGTTAATTAATTTTCCCTTTAGAAAACCGATTAACCCAACATGATTACGCTCTTAGAGTCGCTCGAACAACGATGACAAACCTCTGTATTGGAAACGGTCCTAACAACTAGGCCGAATCTACGCAACGATCCCAAAACCCCTTTTCCCACATCTCACCGCAAAATGCATTTATAAGTTCGACGTGTGTGACAGTGGACTAGATGATCAGTCTAATTCAAAGACGTTTAAAATAAGTTTTAGGACGTGGATTAATCATTAAAACATTATATTACGTGCTACACAACTCCCGTTTAATCCCCTAGGGCGTTTTACTCGTTTTTACATAATTCGACTATACGTACGTTTAGCTATTCATTTTGGCGATAATAACGGAATGATTAACGGAAATTATATTAACGACGAAAAGTAAAAGCGAATTCATTTTTTTGATATAAGTACATATATATATTTATATATATAGATATATAGTTATATAGCTAATAATATATATAAGTGCATAAAAGTAAATATACTATATATATATATATATATATAAGTGCGTAAAAGTAAATACGTAAGTAAATGCGTAAAAAGTATATATATATATATATATATATATATATATATATATATATATATATATATATATATATATATAAGTGCGTAAATAAAATGCGTAAGTAAAATGCGTAAAAGTAAATAAAAAATCAAAACAACGAACTATTGATAATTATACTATTACAACGGTATTTTAATATATATATATATATATATATATATATATATATATATATATATATATATATATACGGCCCGAATAAGATAAAAAGAAGAGGGAAGAAAACGGAAATAGATCTATATATATATAAAATTACCCGATTACAACTGTTGATTCCGAGATCGTAGTCTTCCGGATATTACAACGACTACAGCATCACCGAGCTACCGATAATTTCCCGAGCATTACAACGATACTACTACTGCTAAATTATTTCCGGCATAATGCCGTTACTAAAACTATAAAAAAAAACGAGAGAGATAGATATATATATATACACCGAAGATATGTATATATATGGGGTGCACAGCTGCTGCAAATGCTCTCAGTATATATAGGCAAAGATAAGGGGGCCGGATCGATCCGAAATTGTGCCGGATCGATCCGAGCTCATCATCACTAATGATTACAGTAACATGCAGCACATGCGGGAGAATATAATTATATATAATTATATATTAAACTTCTAAAATTCATATCTCGAGTTGTAGACCTCCAAAAATCATGATTCAAACGTCATTAGAAAGCTCTCGGAAAATTCTTCAACTTTCATGAAGGACACTTCTTCAGAAAACGTCGTTTTGATGGGTCATTCCCATTACGTGTCGTTTGCGACATTTTCCTTAATACAAATCAATTAGCCACTTGACCACCATTTGAGTTGTAGAAATCCGATTGACTTGATTCAAAATCCATTGGAAAGCTTTCTTGAAGATATACAACTTTCATTAAGGCCACTTCTTCAGAAAATTCCGTTTTAATGGGTCATTGGTTCGTCGAAGATATAAATCGTTAGTGGCACTACGAACCACTGATCCACTTGACCTTTTAAGCTTGTGGCACACTCTTATATCCCCATAAACACCTCTTTTAGGCCTCAAAACGTGTCGTTACTCGGGATTTTGGTCAACCTATAATTCTGCAATAAACCACCAAAATACCAAACGTAAATCCGACACGACACTCCGGTTACTAAACCGGTACAAAAACTAATAAAAACACATAAAAACACGATATTTTATAAAATAGTCACGACTTATACATTTTTATGAAACTAAGGAATTAATGACTTAAAATGATATAAAAATGCTCAAAATGATACTAGAAACGGGGTGAAATGTTATGAAAATAACAGTGAATTTTTCCGTTATCACTTATCCGACATCCCAATAATTAGTAATGCATGATTATTTCTTTATATTTAGCTTATGACAGTAGACAGTTAAATCAAGCCAATCAGAAATGTCACTAAATCCCCCGCTCTTAGGGGTGTCCTCAACGACGAGGAACATGTATTCGGGTGTATGCGCGATTCGTTTCGATCATATAATGAGCCGGTACAAAAACAAAAAAACAGGGTCAATATCAATGATGAGTACCGGTACGGTAAATAGGATAGAATCGAGGCGAACGTGATTAGTAACCAGAGTAATCACGTTCTAATGAGCAAGGATCAAAGAGAGGTTATAGATTTTTGCAATAAGGGTAAACAAAAAACGAATCCAAACCAGAGTATCACGTTCCAATGATCAAGGATCAAAGAGAGGTTATAGATTCTTTAAGCATTAGAGACAAAGAACACAATTACCCAGCTTTGACGGAGGTCGGGCTAAGCCCCGCCACGTGTCATTCCTATATTGATTAAGCATTAAATAAAGACAGATAGAGTACAATATTAATGGCCAGGAGTCCCATTTTAAGCCTGAGGGCAGAGCAACACCCCTAGATGAAGATCGGCCTGGCTATCTTCTCAATCCACAGCAGGGCGGTGAGGGCGCAACGGTGCTTAGCCCACGCAGCTCGGGAATAACACCTAAGAGACTCAACGCAGGTCGGCATGAGTATCTCTTAGGTGAAATAACCCACGTGCACAACCTACAAGAAAAACATGGAAAGAATCCTAAGCCATAAAGGCTCTGATCCTATATTCAAAATACCGTTATTATATCTTAAAATCAAGTGATTGACACGGTTTAATCCTATACTTGAGGGATATGAAAATAGAGTCCATGATGGACCCGGCACAGGCATGCCCAGGGCACAAGGCCCTCTATATAAATGATTCCAAGAACAATGCGAGAGACTTGATTCCTGATTCATACACAGGATACGTAGGCCACTTGGGATTAAATATCTCAGGCTCAATCTAAATCATCACAAAACCATCCCCGTTTCACATCTTTTCTAGGTCTTAGTCTTGATTCAAATTGTCACTATGAAATACGGCCCAAATTTATTAATTGACGAAATCCAACATCGTCAAACTTCAAATAAGTTGGTTGTTGAGTTCCATAACAGAGCAAGCTCTATTAAAAGTTGTTATGCGCTCTATGATTAAGGAAATTGGGTAGACCCTTGATAGTTATTTAACAGTCACTCTGAAGCTAAAGATGCTCTAACTAAGGTATCAATGGGTCTAAGTCAATGGCAAATTATTCAGTTGAAATAAAATCCTATTATGATGATTTAGCTTCAGTAGTATACCCCATAACTATTGTTGAGCTACTCTTGGCTACCCTAGGAAGTCGAGAAAAACAATACGAGTCCACCATTGTTAACCATAACTTCTAGAGCGAGTTCAATGACTTCTCCAAAAGTTAAATCTCAGTTACTTACACATGAAAGGCTTATTGCTCGATTGAACCCTAGGTATACCTCCGTTGGATTGTTGCCCTCTATGAATTTGGACTATGTTCGAACTAATGTTACCATGAACTTTGTTCCAACTCAATACCGGGTCCGGGCGGCGAGAGAAAGAGGGCAATTCACTAATATCAACCGTGGAAGAGGAGGAAGATTCAGAAGTGGAAAAAGAGGCGCGCGAGGGAGGATTTCTAGCAATAGAATGGTCTGTCAAGGTCGAAGCAAGGCTGTTCATATTGTTGTATCATGCTAGTACACGTTTGAAATTCAATACAACACATCAAGCACACCTCCCAAGCTAGTATCTTTGATCGTGGAGCTACTAATCATATTACTTCTGACATTAACAACCTTCGCACACCAGTGGTTATGGAGGCTCATGGTGAATTGTTACCAATTAAACATATTGGTTACCATAAATTACTCACTAATGACACACCCTTATATTTAAAAAACATGCTTCATGTGCCTAAAATTAGCAACGACAAAAAATTATAAGCATTTCAGCACTAACTTCAGATATTTCCATTACTGTTGAATATAATTCTTCTGAGTGTCTTGTTAAAGACAAGATAACAAGAACAACACTACTGAGATGAGTGCTCAAGATGGTCTTGTTAGTTTACTGCCCTAAAATTGTATAGGTTGTAAAGGCATTATCATTTAACATATAATGAGTTTAAAGTCGATAGAGCACAAATATTAACGAACGAGACTTGTTCAAAAAATTGTAATTGCAATCATGCTTACGTATGTCAACACAATCATAATAGCATAACATGTAGCTCCAATTTTGGTCAAAACACATTCACCAAAGTCACAATGCAAAAATATGGTAGAGTAGAGTCGACTCAAGTTTGGTTTGGAATAAGCATAATATGTAGCCCAACGTTGTTCGAAATGTATTGACCAAAGTTTAAAACATGGCGAGAATACATTCTAATCAAACAAGGTATGTACATGCAAATTCTAATGCCCCCACTTTGACGAGAATGCATTCACTAAAGCTTCACATGCTAAAAATATGATAGAATGGAATGTGACACGATTTTTTGGTATGATAATAGCACAATATACTATGATCAACATGCATTAACAAAAAGTTTCACAATGAAAACATATGGCATAATGGTTTATGACCAATTTTGTAAAGAATTAGCACAAAATGTAGCCCAACTTGGGTCAAAATGTATTCACCAATGTTTATAAACATGACATAACACATTCTGACCCATCGTTGGTCAGAATGTATTCACTAAAGTTCCAAAAAAAAAGGCAGAATACATCTTGACCCAATTTTGGTATGGAATAATCGAAACATGTATCTGCAACATTGGTTAGAATGTGCTCACCAAAGTTTAAAAAAATGGCATAATACATTCTGACCCAGTTTGGTACGAAGTATGCAAACTATATCTCCCCAGATTTGGTTAGAATGCAATTTTCATAAAGTAAAACATGATAGAATGGAATGTGGCCTAATTTTGGTATGATATATCACAACTATGGTGAACATGCATCTACCAAAGTTTCATAATGCAAAAATGTTGCGGAATGATTTATTACCCAAATTTGGTACGGAATGAACACTATATGTAGCCCCCAACTTGGGTCGGTATTCGACTATTCGGTCACCAAAGTTTGTAAACATGGCAGAATATAACTTTCAAATAATGGCTGACCCAATTTTGGCACGGAGTATGCAAACTACGTCACTCCAACTTCAATCAAAATGCATTCACAAAAGTTTCAAAAAGCATAAAATATGGCAATATGTATTCTGACCTGATTTTGGTACGTAATAAGCACAATATGTAGCCCCAACTATGATCAAGATATATTCACCAAAATTCCAAAAAATGGCAAAATACATTTTGACCCAATTTTGGAACTGAATATGAAAACTAAATCGTCCCAAATTAGGTCAAACGCATTCAACACAGTTTCACGGAAGTGCAATCTAGAATTGGTTGAGAATTGCAAAGTTAACAAGACATGAGTATTTCAAACCAAACTCCAGTGATCCAAAATATTTCCCAAAAAAATACATCCTAAAACATTAGCGGAATCCCATAACACAATGATGAAAAAGTCTCTATTGCTTGGTAGACTCACTCTATCCTACTCCATTTGTACAGACACAGTCAAACTCACAAGATCAATCATCCCCTTCATCACAGCTTTGCATTGTTTAGGGGTCACATGGTTTGTTTAAATGTAACGTCCAACATTTTCTAGACTATACTCAAAATGCACGAGTGAAAAAAATAATCAACAATAGGAACCAATAGCTCAAAAGCAGGGGAACCTTCAATTAAAGAAGAAGCACCAAAATGCATTAGGTGAGGAGAAGGCATAATACAGTAAGTTCATACAATTAAGTGTTTCACCTCCCGAGGTGGTATAGACTCCACATCGTAAATTTCTAGGCATTTTTTTGAGGTTATGATGTGACTCAACTTTATAATGTTTTTACTTGTGATTTACCTCAGATTATTAGCATAATTGGATGATCTGATTAGTAACTCTGAGTTAAATGCATTAATTTGATATTTCTCAATTCATGATTGTGATTTTTCATTTTATTCGCTATCTGCCTACTAGATGTCGTTTCTTGACTTTTGGCAGATTACGAGGTGTCGAGAAGGTTTCCGGAGCATGAGAAGAAGTAAATACGGATCGAATTGAGCTGCACGTCGAGTAAGTATGAAGTTCGAGGATTAGAGTAAAGTGCTAAATCAGATTTCGAGCTTGCATTTAGAGACTTTGAGAATCGATCTTGATTAATTATTTTTTACACCCATAAAGAACCTAGTTCGTTTGCGATTAATCGGAAAAATACACCCCATGTCTATCGAAAATTAATATAAAAAACCACATTTTGTTTAGTCTCTAAAATCCATACACACACAGAATCGAATGACATACCAAGTAGGTTGAAAATCATATTAGGATTGTAATAATAATGGTGAGGATGGTACATGTAGACCAAGTCAAAACAACAAGAGTTTGAATAATTAATTTAGTTTAATATTTCTCTCGAAAACAATTGAATAATAAAGAATTTCAACATCTTTGACGAATGTTAATGTACACAACACAATAAAAGAATAAAAAAATAGTGACTTAGTCCATTAATCACAAGAATCTGGAAAGCTTGCAATCAGCAGGAAGACCTTGGGGGAACCTCTTCAAATCCTTGCAATAATCATAAATCAAGAATCTTGACTGCAGATATCTCATCCTATTTCTTTCATTTGCATTTAGTCCTTGGTTTTGCCATGCTTGATTATTCAAGGAAGCTGCCGGTGGGTTCTTGAAGACATTTCCATTGATGTTGAGGTTTCTGTAAGAAGCAACAAATGGAGCAAGACTCCAATCAGTCTTTAATCTTCCTCCTTGTGTTGCCCAATCATCTGCATTCCATAAACTGCAATACATCCTCATCGGCTGGGTTTTAGGGAATGGAATTCCAGCTCCTTCGTTGTTGTTGAATACTCTTATTGGACTGTTATCTACCAAGAATCTGCACAACAACAAAAAATGCAATACAAATTCAGATGTTGTACAGTAATATGCATTTGTCAAATCAACGTGGTCATACAAGATATCTAAAAATTATATATAAAAAAAGGAGATGGAATTGGGGTTAATTATTACATGATGCGTTGAGAATTCCAAAGAATGGAGTAAGTATGGAAGGCAGCAGTTGGGTCGAACCAAAGACGGAATTGTTGTTCTTTGCCTCCTTTCCCTTGTGCATAAACATTAGTATGCATTGTATATGGCTGCCCAGAAGCATTCCCCAAGAACTCAAAATCAATCTCGTCATGGTTTGATCCTTGAGATGACAACTGCATTCATTCAAAGAATTGGGAAAAACAGGGTAAGCAAATTGATTTGATCACCAAAATTGCATCAAACTCAAAAGCATTTTGAATTTTGAGTACTTACAAAGAAAGTAGTGACAGTTCCAGCTGAATTCCCAGGGACAAGCTTGAGTTGAAGGTCAAATCTGCCGAAAAGGTACTCATTCTTGGATTGGAAACCCGACCCAGAAAGTTTATCGAGAGAAAGAGAAAGCTGTTGGCCTCCATTTTCGATCTTGCCTCGACCTTCACCCCAAGTTATATCTACATCTTCATAGAAGTTACCAGCCACTACTGAGGCCGCTGCCATGATGCAAGAAAGTAGTACCACAAACTGAAGCATGCTTAACATTTTTCTTATCCTTAATTAAATTAATGGAGAGCTATGAAGAAATTGTTGGAGTGAAAAGAAGAAGATGGGAAGGTATTTCTGCTTATATGTCGAAGTGAATGTTTGTGTTGTAAGTAAGTAGATTGAGAATTTAGCATTATATATAGATTGTTAATTTTGTCAAGGAAAGGGGATGGAAATAGCACAAGGAAGCAGGGGCTGAAAGAAAGCTGGCAATTGATCATTTACTCGTGACTATAGAAAGGCATCTCCGCGTCCAGTCACCACTCACCAGTGAGCATGCATTAATCCTTTTTTATTTTATTATTAATATGGTACTACTAGATTCATTGAGTCAAAAAGGGACGGAACGAAATCTGTACACAGTTAGACATCCATGATCCAACTAGTTTGTTTTGATATATAATTTTCTCATATTAGAGTGTATAAAGGATACGGATTATCCGTAAACAAACTACTAGATTCATTGAGTCAAAAAGGGAAAATCAAACGGAATCCAAAACGTAACCAATTTTCTCATATTAGATTCAAAAACTAATTCGTACGTGTTCGTAAAATCAAACGGACTTTATTTATTCGACTAACAGTACGTGTTCTCGAATTCGGCCGATTATAACTCGAATATCACTTCAGCTAACCTTCCCAAACTTGAACACATAGCTGAACCCAGATTTCATCTCTTCCAGATTCAAACTCAGAGATCAAGTCAACTTGACTAACAAAAGGCTTATTTCTTGATTGAACCATAGGTATATCCCTGCTGAATTGTTGCCCATTGTGAATTTGGACTCTTTTCGTATTAATGTCCCCATGAACTTTTCTCAAACTCAATACCAGGGTCTGGAACTGGCAGAGAAAGAGGGCCATTCACTAATATCAACCGTGGAAAATGAGGAAGGGGAGGAAGTGGAGGAAGAGATGGCAGAGGATTTTATAGCAATAGAATGGTCTGTCAAGTTTGTATCAAGGCTGCTCATATTGTTGTATCATGCTAGTACATGTTTGAAATTCAGTACAACAATACCTCTAGCACACCTCCCAAGCAAATTCTCATAATGTTCAATCACCTCAATTTTTTCAGTAATCGAGCATGGTATCTTTGATCGTGGATCTACTAATCATATTATTTATGACATTACAACCTTCGCACAACGGTGGTTATGGAGGATCATGGTGAATTGTTACCAATTAAACATACTGATACCACAAACCAGTTTACCTATACTATTAATGTGTTGAATCTGATTGAGGAGAGTATGGAACATTTGTTCTATTTATTCCAAAAAAATGGAATAAACTTTAGGCATCCTCGTTCTCATGAACAACATATGAGCTCGGAATGAAAGCATAGGTACATCACAGAATCGGGGCTTATTCTCATTTCTTAAGCTTCTCTAGCTCATAGATTCTTGTGGGACAACTTTCTAGAAGCGGTAATTGTCATTAATGTCTTACCAGCACTTGTTCTTGAATATCAATCTCTATTTGAAAAGCTTTACGAATCCTGAAGAGATTACTCAATATTTAAGCTTTTTAGGTGTGCATGTTACCCAATCATAGGACCCTATCACACCACAAAACTCTAGTTTCACATAAGTCAGTGTGTTTATCTAAGTCTGAGTCCTAAGCATAAAGGATACGAGCATGTGGAAAATTGGGAAGACCATATGTCTTTCAAGATGTTTAGTTTGATAAAGACTCGTTTTCATTCAAACTGGTTTTCCTTTTGGACCTGACAGGCTTGCCACTATTGATCCAAACATTTCCTTTCAGACATGTTATGATGGATTGATCAAGAAGTAATGGTGATTGTTAGTAAAAAGAGATAATTAACAAGAAAATAATACAAAAACAAGAAGAACGCAGTTTTAACGTGGTTTCCGGCAATGTGCCGACTACTCCACGGACAAACGAGGTTTATTTTATTATCACGAGAAAGTTACAGTTTACATGCATTACGTATAGTATTTATAGCATTGAGAGATCAACCCTAATCGATTAAACAAATCAACCCGGTAAATGATCGAAATACCCCGTAAGTAACCTTCACCAAAACAAACCATGCAAACGTGTCCCCCAAGTAATGCTGAGAACCAACTCAGCAAACCAAACTCAGCAGATTGATCAACCCTGCTGACTTCCCAACTGAACACCAAATTCAGCAGACAGTCAAATGATGTGCTGATTAGACCATAGTTTCCACACCAGACTCAGCTGAGTATCACACTCAGCTGACCAAACTCAGCAGCTTAGTTTAACTCACCATTACAAATCTTCGCCTTGATTTCAACTTCATGCAACCGACTCGTATGCACAACCAAGTGCCGATTTCCTCTTTGTCTTCGTATTTGAATACCTCACCGAACCGCAGCCTTCAAACTCGAGTATTCCCACATTCGATTAACAAACTTTGAATGTTCAAAGAAGTCCGTACACAACCGAAACTTTCCCCTTGAAACTGGCTTAGTGAACATATCAGCAGGATTAACATCAGTGCTGATCTTCTCCACTTTGACCCTCTTCTCATTACTCAGAAAATGGTACCAAACATCAATGTGCTTGGTTCTCTCATGGTGAACCTGGTCCTTAGCCAAACACATTTCACTCGATTGTCACACTACACCCCGGCTTGATCTTGATGCGGACTCGCATCATTGATTAGCCCCTTTAACCGGATTGCCTCCGTTGTTGCTTTTGTCAGTGCCATATACTCTACTTCAGTAGTAGATAATGTCATTGTACCCTATAAAGTCGCCTTCCAACTTACCATAGAACAACCCAAAGTAAACATATACCTAGTCATAGATCTCATGCTGTCCACATCAACAACGTAATCAGAATCATAGTACCCTCTAACTAAACATTGAGTACCACCTCCATTAATGAGTCCCATATCAGAAGTACCCCTAAGGTACCTAAACACCATTTTCACTTATTTCCAGTGTTATTTCCCAGGTTGAGCCATAAACCTGCTGACAACACTGAATGCTTGAGCCAATTCATGCCTAGTACATACCATGGCATACATTTAACTGCCCACTGCACTAGCATATGAAACCCTTGACATGTGTTCTTCCTCCTCAGCTGACTGTGGAGCAAACACAACAGACAGAGGTAGATTTGGTGCAAACTTGGATAACATATACTCAATATACCCTTGAATGTCGACTTGTTCACGCAGCCTATCAAAGCATATCATCCACATACAAAACCAGATAGATGACTGAACCATCCTTCAGCTTGTTGTGGTAAACACAACAATCATATGGACTCCTGCTATAGCCCAACTGAGTCATATAACTATGAAAATTCTTATACCACTGCATTGGTGCCTGCTTAAGTCCATAAAAGGACTTCTTCAACTTGAAAACAAACCCTTCCTTGCCTGGAACTTGGAAAAACTCTAGTTGAGTCATATATATTTCCTTATCTACATCCCCATGTAGAAAAGTTGTCATCACATCTAATTGCTCAAGTTCAAGATTCTGATATGCCACTACTACTAATAGCACCCTGTTGGAAGTATGTCTGACTACTGGTGAGAATATCTCTTAATAGTCTAACCCCTCTTTCTTCTCGCATGGCAACAAGCCATTGAGATGCCTCATAACAATGCACATCTTTCCTGTAAGTGTTTGGTTCAAAACCATCCACTTCTTCAGCTACCTGAAGTGCATATCTAACCATATCCTCCTCAAACCCATACCTTTGGGGGGTCTGATATTGGTCCTTCTAGCTCTGCTAACCAACTTCAGCTATTTGAGTATCCTCTGACCCCTGTTCAGCAGACTGGTTTGGATTCAGGTCTGGATCTGATGAGTGCTACTATCTCATGTTGAGTCTTTCAATTCAGCAGATTCTACTTGAAGCTCCACCGTTTGTCAATCTTCTCGCTCGCATCCAATTTCAGATTCAGATATGGAATTCACCAATGAGTTAAGCATAGAATTTTCATCAAGGACTACACTTCTGTTGAGTATAATCCTGTTTTCAACTGATGACCAGATTATATACCACATAACTCCATCTTCATACCCTAGAAATATTCCTTTCTTAGACCTAGGTTCCAGTTTACCTTCACTGACATGATAGTAGATTGAGCTTCTAAATACCCTAAGCCCTAAGTAATCTGCATGCTTTCCTGAACAAACCTCAAGTGGTGTTTTGAGTTTGAACCTAAAGCAGTGTAAGGCCACCTATTGATTAAGTAGCAAGCTGTGCTGACAGTCTCAACCTAAAATCTTCTTGCCAAACCAAAATTAGAGAGCATGCACCTTGCCCTCTCAAGAAGAGTTTGATTCATCCTTTCTGCAACACCATTCTGCTATGGGGTGTTTCTGACAGTATGGTTCCTAGCAATGCCCTCATTCTTATGGAATTCAACAAACTCAGACCAATAGAATTCCATCCATTATCGCTCTAAGTCTTTTGATCTTCTTCCCGCATGATTTTCAACCAATGTCTTACACTACTTGAAGTGGTTGAATGCATCACTATTGTGCTTCATCATAACTACCCAACCCATCCTTGAATAATCATCTATAAAAGACACAAATTATGTGTGACCACCCAAAGTGACTCATCTATAAAAGACACAAATTATGTGTGACCACTCGTGACTCCACCCTTGAAGGACGCCAACAACCGTAATGGACATAATCAAGTGTCTCTCTTGTGATGTGGATTTCTTTTGGGAACTTGCTTCTATGTAGCTTCCTAAACACACAAGTGTTCACAAAAATCTAGCTCTTTGACCTTATGTCCCCCAAGTAGACCGACTTAGATAGAATTTGCATCCCTCTTTCACCTATATGACCCAATCCCATGTGCCACGCCTTGGTCGCCTATAATCGGTGAACTTCGATGATGCAACAAAGAAGAAAAACCCGATACAAGAGACCCTCATAAAAAATACAATGTCTCCCGCTCGCTACCCTTCGAATCATAGTTGAACCCTTATAAACATTCACCACTCCACCTTCACCCCCGAATTTGAACCATTTTATGTCTAGATGACTAAGTGATATCAAATTCTTGGTCATCGTGGAACATGTCTAACATCCTTCAAAGTGTGAAGAATTTACCATCACGCGTCCTCACCGAACCGATCCAATCCCAACTATTTTTTGGACCTTATTGTTAGCCGTAGCAATATGACCTTCATTCACCTACTAATAAGTTGGGAACCATTCCCTATTTGGATACACATGATAAGATGCCCAAGTGTCCGTAATCCACACATCCTTGTGCCCCGCTGACTCTGAAACTGCTAGGGCCAGATCTTCTTCAGAGTTGATGTCTTGTTCTCGCCAAAGCAACAGTGCCCTTCTTCAGAGTTAGTGTCTCTTTAGACATTCATTTTTCCAATGTCACTGCTCCTTGAAATAATTACAGACATCCTTTGCCTTAGGACCCTTGGAACGCTTCTTGAATTTATTCTTTCTAGAATTTCCTGATCCTCTGCTGACTCCACTGGCCATCAATCCAGTAGAGTGACTGACTATACCATAACCAAATGCCTTATGGCGTAGCTCTCGAGCATGGAGAGATGACCTCACATCCTCCAATGACTCTGAGTCATTTCCAACAATAAGGACTGCACAAAGTTCTCATATGTCGCATGCAATGACACTAATAGGATCAGTGATGCATCCTCATCGTCAATGTTTACATCAATGTTACTCATGTTAAGCAATATTGTGTTCAGCTGATCTAGATGATCCCTCGTCTGAGTGCCCTCAAGCATCCTTAAACATAACCGACGTTGTTTCAACAACAACTTGTTGGTTAGAGACTTTGTCATATACAGACCCTCAAGCTTGGACACGGTTTCTTTGATGTGTCCTCTTCAACAACCTCTAAGATAATATCATCTGATAAGCACAACATAATTGTTGAATGTGTTTTCTCCTCTAGACTGGCTCTCTCAGCAGCACTTCCTTTTGTTGATTTTGACAGTGGACCCCATAATCCCTATTGTTTCAACAAAGCACGCATCTTGATCTCGCCACGTACTAAAACTCGTTTCTTCTTGTAAACTTGTCAATCTTGACATTTAAAGCGTACATCTTTCTCGGCAAAAGATCTTACGTAGATCCCAAATCCTAGCTTCAATTATGACCTTGGTGCCAATCTACCTTCCTTCAATCATATAAACAAATTTCTTGATAACCCGGCTCTGATACCAATTTGTTATGACGGATCGATCAAGAAGTGATGGTGATTGTGAGTAACTACGAAGCACCAACACTTCAACGGGCGCCATGTGCCATGTCTGATACATTTCCGACACGACACGCGACCGACATGCCTCCGGCACGACACGTTACCGACTCGCCTCCGACACGTGTCGGCTGATTAAAGTAACATTATTTAAAATTTTAATATCCGACACGCTGTCGACGCTCCCCAACACGGCGCCGATACTCCCCGACACTCCTGAACACAATTTTTTTTAATTTTCTTTATTTATTTAAGTTTTCATCAATGGAAATATTAAATACATGATTTTCATCTTGATTATAATTTAACAATTAATACTTTGTATCAAGTTTATATGATTCTTGATGATAAATAATCTTTTTACACTTTGTGAAATTTTGAAGGTCAATCACAATTTTGTTTCTACTTTTGGCAATGTATGAAGGTCGAATATCTATTTTAGATATTAATACAGTTTACGTATTACATATCTTATTTTGTCTGGTTTATATATATAATGTGTCGACTAATCCACGGACAAATGAGGATTATTTTATTATCACGAGAAAGTTACAATTTACATGCATTACAAATGGTATTTATAACCTTGGAAAATCAACTCTAACTGACTAAACAACAACACAAGAAATGATCGAAATATCCTGTAAGTAACCTTCACCAAACCGAAAACCATGAAAACGTGATCCCCAAGTAATGCCGAGAACCAACTTAGCAAACCAAACTCGGCAAAGTTGATCAACTCGTCGACTTCCCACTCGAACACCAAATTCAAGCAGACAACCCAATGATGTGTTGATCAAACCATAGTTTCCACACCGACTCGTTGAGTATCACACTCAGCTGACCAAACATAGTATCATAGTTTAAGTCATCATTACAAGACATTTCCTTATCATCTGAGTCAACTCCTACTCAAAATGATCATCACGACATCACAATGAAGCATTTATTACAAACTAACCACTATGACAATAGAGCAACCATAAGTTCATTTCTTGTAGTAACGCATCATGATCTCTCACCACTCCTCAATTTTATTCACATAACACTTCTGAAATCTATTCACAATGAGTCCTCAACCATGTTTACCCTTCTTCACAACTATGAAAAGGCCACTGACGCTTCATATTCTGACATTCATGTAACTACTCAAACTATATAAACTCTTAGCACTAACCCTCAACCTAAACACAGTCTTTCCTTACTACCCACACATCACATAGAGACAATATCTAAGCGTGAAATATTTAAGCCTAAAACCCACAACGCCAATGCCACGGTCTTGTCTCACATCTATCCTACTGAACCCATCAGAGTCTCTAAAGCTCTTAATCGACTATTGGGAGCATGCTATATTAGAGGAATATACGTCAATTGATTGGCAATTGTTAAGGTGTTCAAGGCTAAATTGAATCATGATGCCTAAGTATTGAAACGTAAAGAAAGGTTGGTGGCCAAAAGATTTCACCAAAACTATGGTGTTGATTTACATAAACATTTAGCCTAGTTGCAAAAGTATTCACTATCAGAATTGTTCTTGCAATTGATTTGACACTGGATATGAAATTCATCAAATTGATATCATTTCTTTCTCAACGGGCATTCTGCGTAAGTGTTTATATGTCACAACCAAAAGGACTGGTCAAAGACTATATTTTGTTACTTATAGTTTATATTTCCTTTTTTGTTAGTTTAATCGTTATCTATAGAATTTGTGGATCAATCTTGTTACATTTGATATTTTTTTCGTACCACTAATGAACCTAGTTCGTTTGCTATTAGTCGGAGAAATACACCTCATGTATATCAAAAATTAATAAATACATAAAAAACACACATTTTGTTTAGACTCTAAAATCCACACATACAAGATGACATACGAAGTAGGTTGAGAATCATATTAAGATTAAACAATAATGCTAATTAAGGATGGGACATACACCAAGTCAAAACAACATGAGTTTGAATAATTAATTGATTTTAATATTTCTCCCCAAAACAATTGAATAAAGAATTTTGACGAATGTTTAGTGTACACAATAAAAGAATAAATAAAAAAACTCCAGAATCACAAGAATCTGGAAAGCTTGCAGTCAGCAGGAAGACCTTGGGGGAACCTCTTGAAATCCTTGCAATAATCATAAATCAAGAATCTTGACTGCAGATATCTCATCCTATTTCTTTCATTTGCATTCAGCCCTTGGTTTTGCCATGCTTGATTATTCAAGGAAGCTGCCGGCGGATTCTTGAAGACATTTCCATTGATGTTGAGGTTTCTGTAAGAAGCAACAAATGGAGCAAGACTCCAATCAGTCTTTAATCTTCCTCCTTGTGTTGCCCAATCATCTGCATTCCATAAACTGCAATACATCCTCATCGGCTGGGTTTTAGGGAATGGAATTCCAGCTCCTTCGTTGTTGTTGAATACTCTTATTGGACTGTTATCTACCAAGAATCTGCACAACAACAAAAAAATGCAATTCAAATTCAGATGTTGTACAAATGTATTTATCAAATCAACGTGCTCATACAAAGATATCTAAATATTATAAATAAATAAATAAAAAAAAGAGATCATGGAATTGGGGTTAATTATTACATGATGCGTTGAGAATTCCAAAGAATGGAGTAAGTATGGAAGGCAGCAGTAGGGTCGAACCAAAGACGGAATTGTTGTTCTTTGCCTCCTTTCCCTTGTGCATAAACATTAGTATGCATTGTATATGGCTGCCCAGAAGCATTCCCCAAGAACTCAAAATCAATCTCGTCATGGTTTGATCCTTGAGATGACAACTGCATTCATTCAAAGAATTGGGAAAAACAGGGTAAGCAAATTGTTTCGATCACCAAAATTGCATCAAACTCAAAAGCATTTTGAATTTTGAGTACTTACAAAGAAAGTAGTGACAGTTCCAGCTGAATTCCCAGGGACAAGCTTGAGTTGAAGGTCAAATCTGCCGAAAAGGTACTCATTCTTGGATTGGAAACCCGACCCAGAAAGTTTATCGAGAGAAAGAGAAAGCTGTTGGCCTCCATTTTCGATCTTGCCTCGACCTTCACCCCAAGTTATATCTGCATCTTGATAGAAGTTACCAGCCACTACTGAGGCAGCTGCCATGAAGCAAGACAGTAGTATCACTAACTGAAGTTTGTTCGACATTTTTCTTATAATATCTTTAATTAATGGAGAGCTTTGAAGAAATTGATGGAGAGTGAAGGAAATGTAAAGGGATTTGTGCTTAAATTTCGAAGTGAAGTTATAAGAGAGAATTTAGCAATATATATAGTATAGGTTGGTATAATTTTGTTAAGGAAATGAGGTGGAAATAGCAGAGCAAAAGGAAGCAGGGGCTGAAAGAAAGCTGGCAATTGTTCATTTTACTCGTGACTATAGGGAAAGGCATATCCGCGTCCCAGTGGTACTACCACTACTACTAGATTCATTGGTTCAAAAAGGGACGAAACGAAAGCTGTACACAGTGAGACATCCTTGATCCAACCAGTTGTTTTTTACGTATATTTAATTCCTTATTGAAGAAACATAGTACCCAAAAAAACAAAACAAAACAATATAAAAAATTAGACAAGGCTATTACAATCGACCGGACCAACTCTTCCAAAAATCCAACGTTACTCTCCGACCATGGAGTCTTGTCTTATTAATATCTTTTACCCATAATACCGCACGGATAAAATCTAACAACAGTTCTTGATTTAGTAATTGTGTTGGTTTATTATTTTGTCTTTGACATTTCTTCCCTTAGATGCTAGACATGACCGGTTCCGATCGTATCTAGGTTCGGGACTGGACCCACCGGTTCCGGTTCAAAAAATAACCCGGTCCAACGTTACTCTCCGACCATGGAGTCTTGACAATGTACGTTTAATATTCGATTTTTGACAAAAGACAGATGTGTCGTTATGCGAACACAAAATATTTTTATTCTTTACTTCTTTAATGGAGTTAAGTATTTCATTAATATATATATCCTTCCTTATATGAAAAGAAGGGGAAAATGCGTTCAAGCTGGCCACGTCGACACATTCTTTCAATTAATTCCGTTTGGGCTCTTCAATTACTTCGCCCAGTAAGAAAAAAGGTCCAGCAAATAAGGCGGGTTAATTCCCCTTCCATTGGGTTTAGTAGGTAGTATAAGTAGTATCTTTGTTAGGGTTTCTTTCATTTGCAGATAAACGGCAAAGAACAAAGAAGAACGGAAGCGATGGGTTGGATCTGGAAAGACGACGACTCAAGCTCCTCCGGCGATGACATAACCGATACTGCTAGGTCAAATTTCAATAGCGGTTCCGGCGATCGTTGTGCTACGAGAAAAGTTGTGAAATCTCACTGCCGAACCGAAGAAACTGAGCCTGGTAAATTCCTCAGGAAATGTGAGAAAACCGAATAAATTTTTAAAGATTGCGTTGGCAGGTGATTTCCTCCTCTTAATTCGGATTGGAGATTATTTTTTTCTCCCCTGTATCCAATTTATCGTAACTGTATGCGTGCCTTTTGTTGGAACCCATTTTTATTGGCTAATTTTAGTCTTCTCATAGCGCTAATTTGCTCAGTTCAATTGAAATAACCGTAGAGACATTGTTTTTATCTTTATTTTTAGTATAGAGTGCATAGCTGTTTGACAACCGTATATGTGTTCGTGCTGGATAAATGCTTTCAATCACATTTCATGAAACAGTTCGCTACATTGTTGTTTTGAAGACTTTGGAAAAACATTGAAGGGGAACTTTTTGCCCGTTTTTAGTTGTTTATATATCTAGATATTGGCTTGTTTTTGACTAATTGACAAATTTATTTGTTCTTCTGTTCGTTTCCCCTTTATAGTCTTCTGTGATGCTTTCAGGATCAGTTAGAAAATGTGTAAATCTAGGACATTTGAGTATTTAATTTTATTAAACTTCTTGAATCATATCCTACATAACGTGATAATTTTGCTTTCTTGTGGGTATCGTATGGAGAAGATGTTGTTTTGGGTACTTCTGTTTGTTTTGTTCCATGGAAAATCAAAATTTATGGACTTGAATTCCGTCTGTGACAAAGCTATTTTCACTGATTTTGTTTCTATGCTTTCCTTAGATCATGAAGTTAGTTGCTGATATCAGTCTGCTGTTTGATAGATTATTTTAATTTTGATTATCGTCCTGATTTTAGGGATTTTGGCAAGGAAATGTTTATGCTTTACTGATTGTCATGCCATACACTGCAATACAATTCACCGTTATCCATTATTTGAAGAAACTTGCATCTGGCTCTTCCAAGTCAGGTTTGTTACTTTATGGCTTTGGTCAGTTTCTTTGTTAACCAACTCATTACCGTGTCTTCAATTATGGGTATGATTTAGGTTATGCCCTGCGGTATGATACATGTTATTTTAGTTTCTTTTAATGCGGAAAATCATGTACGTTTAAATCCGTATCTTTCATACTTCAGTGGAGCTTTGGCAGGCTGTGCTGCAAATGTCAGATTATATCCGTTTGATCTTTTAAGGACCATTCTAGCTTCACAGGGAGAACTAAAGGTATTACATGTGATTCCCTAATATCATCCTTGCAATTAATTTCCCATATTTATTTCACCCTTACTGTGTTACAGTTCTATTTAGGTTTATCCAATCATGAGGTTTGCATTAGTTGATATACCGGTTGTATATATTTGGAAGTGTACGAAAATGTACTTGATTCTTTGCTGATCGTTTTTTGTTTATGGTTTAGATATGAAACTGGTGATCATGTCGGTGTGTACCATTAGAATCTCAGAGAAACTGTGGAAGAAGCTGAAAGATTGCTAAACTTACTGCTTGGAACTTCTCTATCCATTCTACCAAAGAAGATGGATCTCTGATTAGTGGTAGCTCGTTGCCACCGCCTGGAACTTACTTGCACTCTAAGAACAACACTTAATCGTTTCCTCAAAAATGAAATTATGCTCCTAATGTGTTTGAAGAAACTACATTGTTGATATGAGTATGTAACTTACTCCGTGAATGCATTTCCAGTCCACTTTGCTTGCTCTGCCTGCTTTGCATCTGATCCGAGTGAAGCTGAACGTTCAAAATATCTTGCTTCTCCTGATGGAAAGGTTTGTACTTGATTCACTATGGCTCTCGTACAACTCTTGCTCGATGAATGTTCTCATTGAAATGAATCTTTTATAATGCAGGATGAGTATGCTCAGTGGGTATTTGGATGTCAAAGAATCTTGTTAGAGGTCGTGATGGAATATTCTTTGCAAAGAATCGCCCTCGATTACAACCTAGATTCTATTCTATATCATCATCTCCAATGTAATTAGTGTTTACTCACCTTCTTCATTCTGCGTATTAGGTGAAAAGATGAACCAAAAAATGCAATTAATTATTTCGCTTTCATCTTCTCAATAAATGCATTTATTGTTAGTTGCATGCAGCACTTCTATGGCATTTATTTCAGTTCGATTTTCATTCAATGAAACTCATTACTATATAAATCGATATTTGTTTATTGCTGCAAATGTTTTTGGGTCCTGTAAATGGGTCTTTGCTTCCTACTAGAAATGGTTTTGGTTTTGTTGTTTTGTGTTGTAAGCAAAAGAATCAAAGTCAAACTTTTTGTAAGGCTGCATTCATATTCGATTTGGTGTTGCTTGCTGTTGGTTTCATATGATCTTTTTCTGTCATGTTTCAGCATTAGTGGTCTAGGGTTTTTGAAGAGGTAAACTTTTTAAAAATTCATGCATAAAGATAGATGCTACTGTTCTTTCTGTAGTATAACCGTGTGTTTTTTCTTTTACATCTCGACTTCTCAAGGAAAAAGGCCTTGTACCCGAACTAAGTCCTAAGGTGAAGAATATATATAGTCTGCTCTTTTGATCAGGATCTTCTAGGTGCTGCAGCTTCCATTGCCACCATACTCAAGGGAAAAGGACAAACAGTTGATTTGGTTTTGGAGAACAAACCCCTTAAATGGTACATAATTTTTTATCCGTCCGGCTGTATCTTTTTACCAATTAACATGATCTTTCTGAATTTTTTAGTAATTGTCCGAAAGTGACATGACCATATTCAAAAAAAGAAAGAAAAAAAGTTCACAGTTTGATTTTCTTGTACTTGGGGTCAGTTGTGTTCCTGCTCTCTTGTGTGCAAGTGAAGTCATTTCATCCAAGTTTGATGACTTGTGTTTTATAGGGTGTTTAAATGGGCTGCGCGAGTAAACACTCGATCAGAAGCTGATCTTAGTGGGAAATGCTGAATGGAAAAAAGGTATGGTGGTTGTGAAGATCCTTGCTTCGAATGAACAATCCGAGGTCAAAGTAGATGATTTAGAATGACTAGGACTTCCCATAAAAAAAGGTGCAGGGGCCCGGAATTGAAGCGGGGTGAATGCTTCTTCTTTGTTTTGCTTGCATATGATGTTATGAATGGTTTAATTATCCCGGGTATCTGGTTGCCGTGCCTTGCACGGCCGGAACTCACTAGTATATATATAAGTCGAAATATGTATATATTTTTGGGAGAAAATATGATTTGGGATTTTATATTTAAGGAAAATAAATATCATTAGTTCCCATAACCAAAAGAAATCAGAAATTTCTTCCTACGTTCTTGAGGGGCGGCGTGTGAGAGCAAGTTTAGGGCTGAAAGATTTATTCCAGTTTCTAAGTCAAATCTTAACGGTTTCCAGATCAGAGTAGAACATCGGAATCGTCATGAAGAGAGTCGTTTCAACACCAGAAAGTTGGAGTTTTTCCTAAGGTATGTTTCGAACCCTAGTTATGTTCTTGACTGGGTTTGATGGATTCAAACTCATTAATTCGTAGTTTTATGTGTTTAGAGCTTGTGATCGAATATAATCTGATTTTGGATTGATCACATAGGTTTTCTACAGAAAGATTCAAGTTTTGCTGCAGTTTTTTGAGCGTTCGGTTTGGAATAGCTTGCTAGGTAAGAGGATCTTCCTACGAATTAAATTACGGTTTATGTTAAGGTTTGGTATGTTTTTATGCTATAAATCATATCTTCATGTTGCTTAAGTATCAAGAGCTGTTATGGTGTATAAAAGTCATGTTTTTTGCTATTTTCAGAGTATTATGATGTTGAACGTGTTTGGTAACGAGTAGGGATCGTTTAAGGGTAGAAAACTGAGTTTTGGGTGTTATAGCACTTGGTCCGGACGCACTAAAGCCAGTGCGGGCGCACTGGGTACGCAGAAAGTCCGTTTTTACATTCGTAGGTTTGGTGCGGACGGTTTGGTGCGGACGCACCAGAAGCCAATGCGGATGCACTGGCTCAGCAGAGAGTTTCGATGAGCTTCAGGTCGCTCAGTGCGAGCGCACTGAATCCCAGTGCGGGTGCACTGGCCCTGTTTTTGATGATTAACTTGTTTTAAGCCACAAATCTAGTCTTGAATGTTTTTCTTTGATCTTGTAAACATTAATCAAACATGAACAAGCCTTGATTGAGTTTTTGATGCGTTTAGTTCCGGCACCGAATGTACTCTTCAAGGGAGTTGAAGTTCAGGACCGTCGGAAGGGCATGATAGACTTGTGCTTTGATGAACTAGAGTTCATCAATGTCTGTGTATTAGATAGGATGTGGTGTCTAGCTGTCTAAATGAGGGAGTAGAATCGTTAAGGTGAGCTTTGCTTTGAAAACACTTAGGTGGCTAGTTAACGATAAATTATAAGTACATACTTGCATAGTTAAAAGATTAATGTCATGTCACTCTTGGATAAGCACATGTGAACATCGGCTATGTGACTCGTCCGGACAGGTGGATAACTCTGTGACCTACTAACGGCCAAATGACAGGGGAACTTCACCTGACGTGTATGCATACCGGGGAAACCGGGACTAACAAAGGCAAGCTACCGTTGGTTCGCAACCATCTCGTGGTGGATAGTCACCTCGCGTAGGCCCTTGAGTGCTGACATAACCAAGATAAGTTAGGATAGAAACGTTTAGCAATGACATGTTGATGGACATGGAGTGAACCCTATATTGAGTCGGTCTCAAAAAGATGATTTATTAATTATAAATTTTGAATTATAAACCTTTATTAATTTGTAGCTTCTACCTTTTATTAAGTACTTTGTACTTACCTCAAATGCTTTGTTTTCTATGTGTTTGGGGAGAAAAGATGAACAGGTAGATCCGGAGTTCGAGGAATACTTTGATGACGATATTTGAGGATGCCGATGTTGAAGCGCTTATTTTTTTTATTTGTCCTTTATTATCACACTCTAGACTTGTTGTTTCTTTAGAGCTTTGTTTTCCTTTAGTTTTCTTTTTGGAGGTTTTTACGTTTCATTTGGTTTTCCAATGTAATAAATGTTACATTTCTATCTTTAGAATCTTGAGTTTTTATTCTTGTTTGTTGGAAAAATTTATACCCGAGTCTTTTGCTTCCGTTTTGCTTAACTCGATACGACGTAGTAGGCCGGCGTATAATGTGGAATTTATTTTATATTATACATGCATGCGTAATGTTCTTTTTCCGAATAAGGACTCGGTGTCCGGGAACGAGGCGTTACAAGACGGGTCAATTGGGTTAAAGATATTGACGGTAACATGATTTTGGTTCTTTACTTTATAAAAAGAATATTATATTATGTACCAATGTGGCTTTAGGTTTGCATTTTTATTCTATATGAAAGAGGTAGAATATGTCAGTTGGTTCATAATGTTGTAAGAAAGAATGTTGATATGTCCATATCCCATTACCATCAGTTTGATTTGGAAATTATTAAATGCGACATACCAAACCTATCCCGAGGGCACCACATTTATATTCGACCAATCTTAAGTCGATTATTGACCTGAGATTCAACTTTCTACGGTCATCGTGTGATTTCACAATACTGGTTTTGTTCCGTGCTTATACCAATGCCCTTTTGAGTTTCATGTTAACAAAGATCATACACATGTGCATATAATATCACAATTTCAAAATTGAAAGAAAAAAAAAATTACAATTGGAATGTCAATAAAAAGCTCATTGTATGCTCATAGGTTCGTTTGCCATAGATGAAATATCATGTCTCTACATATCGTTGTCGTCGCCGCCGTGATGGCCTATGTTGTCATGGCGACAAAAAAAAAGTTTAGAACTTTCATTATTCTTTGTTAATCAATTTCGTTTATTTGATTTGCGTATGTCTATTAAACTCGCTTACTTGTTATATGCTTTTATATTTACTTCGATGGAACGAACAATGAAGAAATTAGATAGGAGCATATATAATTTAATCGCCTTTATAACATCGAATAGTATATGGGTCTTTTTGGTGAGATTATTGCTTATTGATAGCAAAATAACTAACTGCTAACTTTAACCGACAGAGTATCGAATCAACAGTAGTATAGTGATAGCAAGGTCGAATCCACAGGGAACAACGTTTAAGTACCAAAGTCGACGTAGAACTTGGTTTAGGTCAAGATTGCGGTGGAGAGATATTACACTAGTGCGAAAGTAAAAATTAGCTAACGGTTGTAGTTCTAGTTATTAAAAGGTATAGCCGAATTATGATCCAACGAGTTACTTTCACCCCTAAAGGAAGACTTGACAGGGAGCGTGTTTTAACCAACCTACCTTTCCACAGTAATTTTAACGACATCCACGGGTGCCAACTCCTAATTCTGGTGTTAAGATCTGAACAACTCTCACTCAACACCCTATGTGAAGTTAATTAATTTTCCCTTTAGAAAACCGATTAACCCAACATGATTACGCTCTTAGAGTCGCTCGAACAACGATGACAAACCTCTCGTATTGGAAACGGTCCTAACAACTAGGCCGAATCTACGCAACGATCCCAAAACCCCTTTTCCCACATCTCACCGCAAAATGCATTTATAAGTTCGACGTGTGTGACAAAGGGACTAGATGATCGCCTAATTCAAAGACGTTTAAAATAAGTTTTAGGACGTGGATTAATCATTAAAACATTATATTACGTGCTACACAACTCCCGTTTAATCCCCTTTGTGGCGTTTTACTCGTTTTTACATAATTCGACTATACGTACGTTTAGCTATTCATTTTGGCGATAATAACGGAATGATTAACGGAAATTATATTAACGACGAAAAGTAAAAGCGAATTCATTTTTTTGATATAAGTACATATATATATTTATATATATAGATATATAGTTATATAGCTAATAATATATATAAGTGCATAAAAGTAAATATACTATATATATATATAAGTGCGTAAAAGTAAATACGTAAGTAAATGCGTAAAAGTATATATATATATATATATAAGTGCGTAAATAAAATGCGTAAGTAAAATGCGTAAAAGTAAATAAAAAATCAAAACAACGAACTATTGATAATTATACTATTACAACGGTATTTTAACATATATATATATATATATATATATATATATATATATATATATATATATATATATATATATATATATATACGGCCCGAATAAGATAAAAAGAAGAGGGAAGAAAACGGAAATAGATCTATATATATATAAAATTACCCGATTACAATCGTTGATTCCGAGATCGTAGTCTTCCGGATATTACAACGACTACAAGATCACCGAGCTACCGATAATTTCCCGAGCATTACAACGATACTACTATCGCTAAATTATTTCCGGCATAATGCCGTTACTAAAACTATAAAAAAAAAAACGAGAGAGATAGATATATATATATACACCGAAGATATGTATATATATGGGGTGCACAAACCGCCGCAAATGCTCTCGCATATATAGGCAAAGATAAGGGGGCCGGATCGATCCGAAATTGTGCCGGATCGATCCGAGCTCATCATCACTAATGATTACAGAATATGCAAAGACATGCAGGAGAATATAATTATATATAATTATATATTAAACTTCTAAAATTCATATCTCGAGTTGTAGACCTCCAAAAATCATGATTCAAACGTCATTAGAAAGCTCTCGGAAAATTCTTCAACTTTCATGAAGGACACTTCTTCAGAAAACGTCGTTTTGATGGGCCATTCCCATTACGTGTCGTTTGCGACATTTTCCTTAATACAAATCAATTAGCCACTTGACCACCATTTGAGATGTAGAAATCCGATTGACTTGATTCAAAATCCATTGGAAAGCTTTCTTGAAGATATACAACTTTCATTAAGGCCACTTCTTCAGAAAATTTCGTTTTAATGGGCCATTGGTTCGTCGAAGATATAAATCGTTAGTGGCACTACGAACCACTGATCCACTTCGACCTTTTAAGCTTGTGCGCACACTCTTATATCCCCATAAACACCTCTTTTAGGCTCAAACGTGTCGTTACTCGGGATTTTGGTCAACCTATAATTCGCAATAAACCACCAAAATACCAAACGTAAATCCGACACGACACTCCGGTTACTAAACCGGTACAAAAACTAATAAAAACACATAAAAACACGATATTTTATAAAATAGTCACGACTTATACATTTTTATGAAACTAAGGAATTAATGACTTAAAATGATATAAAAATGCTCAAAATGATATTAGAAACGGGGTGAAATGTTATGAAAATAAATGTTGAATTTTTCCGTTATCACAACCCCCCACTTAGCTTTTGGTCGTCCTCGAACAAAACAAGCGATAAAATAAAATGAATGAGGAAAAATTCATGAAGATGTAAAATATAAAGGCCAACCGATGATGTAACCAATCGAATCATAACCACACGTTAACCTTAATATAAATGTATAACAGAGTGTGTGTGTGACAAGCCTTTTCAATTTCCACTATCCTCTCTTGAATAAATCAAGCAAACGCACAAATATCCATTCAGACAAAGGCCCTAATGACTTTCCTAGGTATAGGTAGTAACAATTCCACACAACGTCCTCCCGTGTACTTATTAGGATAATCCCTAAAGCATATCATTCAGCTTTATACCTGGGATAGTTAAGATAACTCTCTTTTTTTTTTTTTTTTTTTTCATAGAATACTAACATATCCGAACTCATTGCCAAAATCGACTATCTTTCAAGCGTCATGAGGTGAGATCGAATACATTAATACCTATCTAACTCTTTTTTTTTTTTTTTTTTTTTCACATGTATAGTATATGCCCTCATTCCTAGCAATAGGATGTTTCGTGATAACACCCTAGCTAGACTACAATCATCAGGCAATCGGGAGCTTTTAAACCTCATAGTGATATAGGACGTTTCGTGATAACGCCCTACCGCACTCAAATCATTGGTAGCTACAACCGACATATATATAGTTTATCTTATTTTGACATTCTTTCTATCACATTCAAACCTTCGTATATTCACAAGACACGTTCAAAAGTTAGGTACTAAGTTACCGCAAGTCTCTCAGATAATCACTAGATACCGAATGGATACAGCTTTAAAATTTTCGCTTCAATATCAAAGGCTTACGTGAAGGAATTCATGTTACACAAATAAATTTGGGGTTAAAATGCACTTATGGTTCAAATTAGTTATACATATGAAATTGATCATTACATCTTCAAATCCATGAAATATATACCTTATACAATTCATTTTAATCAACTAAATAATGTTCGAAAAATCAAAAACTAAGGGATTTAACCTTTAATGCCATTTCTAAACCAATCACGACTCTACCCCCCACTTACGAACTTGCATTATCCTTTAAAACATAGTGAATGAGATAGAGAGGAAGACTTAGCTTATAAACCTGGCGTAAAAGTGCTACCGAATCCCGTAACCATGAGAAAGCACATCCCGAATCCCTATACAAAAACAACCAAAACAAAGCAAACACGGGACATGGTCCTCGTGCCAAAATATGCAATAGTGGATACGGGAATAATAAGATAATGGCATTGTCACGTCGTAAAATTCGATAGGCAATATATAGCACATCGCATAACAAACTTTAGATGGAAAAATAAACCACACGGGTAAAGCACGTAACATCTAAGCATATACGTATCACATGAGCATATATCATAGTCAAGTCGCCTATTCCTAGATTCATTTTTTATTACACACAACACACAAGCTTTTATTAAGGTGGGAATACTCACCACTATACTACAACGACCGTAAATTTGAAACAGACTAGATCATAAAATGAAATGTGTGAAAGAGTATTCGAGTCTTTTATACCCGCATCCTCAAGGATTCAATAACCTAAGTCCAAGAAATGATACATTTGAATTTTTATCTTTTTTCTCCATCGGGATTTTCGGATAACCACCTAATCATTCCCTCTTAATGAAATTCAAACATTCATCCTGAGACTTGGTTGTGCTTTGTGTTCATTCTTCATACCGATTCTACATCTCATTAAAACTAGTCTCATCCAAATTATCTTTATTATTATTATCGGGCCGCCTCCCGGTAGCGCTTTTGTTTAACGTCGTTCGCTCGACGGAGACTCGTAAACGATTTATTAAGGCTCGGGATCGCTCAAATGCACAATCTCAAGAGCCTCATCGAATGGTAACTTCTTATACTTTTTTAGACGAAGGCCGTTCGTGATGAACGTTCCATGCTTCGGATGTGTTACCTCGATGGCTCCCGAGTCGAAAACTCGTAATACCGTATATGGTCCCGACCACCTTGACTTAAGTTTGCCTTGAAATAAATGGAGGCGAGTATTATAGAAAAGGACCTCATCACCTACGCCGAAAATACGAGGTTTGATCAACTTATCATGAAGCAATTTGGTCTTTTCCTTATATTTCGCCGAACAATCGTAAGCTTGAAGGCGAAACTCATCTAACTCGTTTAATCGGGCCATCCTTCTCTCACCGATTAATGCGTCATCCATATTTAGATTCTTAATCGCCCAATAGGCCTTATGCTCTAACTCTACGGGGAGATGGCAGGCTTTGCCAAAAACAAGCATGTAGGGTGACATACCTATTGGTGTCTTGAACGCAGCTCGACGTGCCCAAAGCGCATCATCTAACTTCTTTGACCAATCCTTAAGGTTAGAATTTATCGTCTTCTCTAAGATTCTTTTGATTCCCCGATTGGACACCTCTACTTGGCCACTAGTCCGAGGATGGTAGGCGCACTCAACTTATGAGTGACCCCATACTTTATTAAAAGCTTATTGAAATCTCTATTAGCAAAGTGACTTCCATTATCACCGATTATTGCTCGAGGTATTCCATACCGGGATATAATATGTTTCTTAAGAAATTTTATGACTACATGTTTGTCGTTAGTGGGTGAAGCAATTGCCTCAACCCACTTTGAAACGTAATCACAAAGCGACAAGAATGTACCGATTCCCGAAAGAAGACGGATATGGTCCCATGAAGTCTAATCCCCATATATCAAACACTTCACACACTATTATCGGTTTCGGGGCATCTCATTTCTCTTGAAATCCTTCCCGAGCGTTGACAAAGGCGTCACACATCTTAACATAAGCATATGCATCCTTGAAAATAGTAGGCCAATAGAACCCACTTTGTAACACCTTTAATGTCGTTCTCTCGCCCGAGAAGTGGCCACCGGCCTCTTTATCATGGCGTAACGAGAGAATACTCACTATCTCACCGTCATCAACACATCTTCTCGTGGATTCCATCAGCACATAGCCTAAAAAGTAAGGGATCTTCCCACACATATCGGTTCACCTCACTATAAAACTTCTTTTTCTGGTTTTCATCAAACTCAGGATCTACAAATCCACACTCGTAATAATTAACAAAAGGTGCATACCAAGGGTTCCCATTCTTTCTCTCTCGCAGAAGTTTCCTCTCTTAACCGGGAGCATCGTATCCACTACGAACAACTCGCTCATCCCGAAAATGATCATCAATTTCAACCCTAATAGAGTGTTTCTTGTCTCCCCGTTCCATCCTACCGAGGTGGTCACTACTACGTTCTCACACCCCTTTCGATTCTTAATTTCTACGTCGAACTCTTGAAGTAGTAAAATCCATCTTAACAAGCGTGGTTTTGCATCCTTCTTGGCAAATAGATATCTCAACGCAAAGATGGTCGTTGTGAACTATGACTTTCGATCCAACCAAGTATGACCGGAACTTATCGAAAGCAAAAACAACAGCCTAAAAGTTCCTTTTCATTGTGGCATACTTTTGTTGAGCCGAGTTCATGGTATGACTCGCATAGTAGATAGTGGCGAAACAACTTGTCAATCTTCCGACCTAGACAGCCTCCTACAAGATAATCACTCGCATCACACATCACTTCGAACCCCTTAGACCAATCGGTGCTACTAAGATAGGAGCCGAAGTAAGAAGTTTCTTAAGGGTTCGAAAAGCATCTAGGCATGCCGCATCAAAAACACAAGGGGCTCCCTTCATCAATTGAAGAGTAAGAGGTCTAAAGAATGTGGGAAAACTCCGGAATGAATCTACGATAAAAACCTCGCATGTCCCAAGAATGAACGTAGAGTCTTCGATTCGTAGGCATAGGAAGCTTAGAAATTACCTCTATTTTTGCTCTATCGACCTCTATTCCTTTCCCCGATACCTTATGTCCTAAAACAATTCCCTCGCTACCATGAAATGACACTTTTCCCAATTTAAAACCAAGTTTGTCTCTTCACAACGTGCAAGCACCTTATCAATGTTCGACAAACACTCATCAAAAGTATCACCAAAAACACTAAAGTCATCCATAAAAACTTCCATGAAATGCTCTATCATATCAAAGAAAGATGGCCATCATGCATCGTTGGAATGTCGCAGTGCATTACACAACCCAAACGGCATTCTTCTAAATGCAAAGGTGCCATACGGACACGTGAAAGTAGTTTTATCCCGGTCATGTATATCGATGTGAATTTGATAATAGCCACTAAAACCATCCAAAAGCAAGAAATGCATGACCACTTAGACGCTCTAGCATTTGATCAATAAAGGGTAGGGAAAATGATCTTTCCTAGTCTTATCATTTAGCATGCGAAAATCAATACAAACCCCGTGACCAAGAACTAAACGAGTAGAATAGGCACACCTTTTTCATTAAGCTCAACCGTAATGCCTCCTTTCTTAGGCACGACTTGCGTGGGGCTCACCCATTCACCGTCGGAGATTGCGTAGATTATCCCTAACTCAAGCATCTTTACCACGTCTTTCCTCACCACCTCTTGCATACGTGGGTTTAGTCGTTCGAAACCGCTCGACCGGCTTGGCATCTTCTTCCGTAATGATCTTGTGCTTGCGATATCAAGACCGATCCCTTTTATGTCAACCATCTTCCATCCGAAGGCCTTTTTGTGTTTTTTCGTAACGTGGATCAACTTAGCTTCCCGCAAAACGGTTAGTGCGTATGAAACAATAAGAGGAAGTAATTCATCAGTTCTAAAAACACATACTTTAAATGCTTAGGAAGTGGCTTCAACTCCGCATCGTAGGTGGTTCCTCGATTGACGGCTTTGGCAACTTGCCACCAAACCGAGCTCTAGCTTCTTATTCCAAGCCTTGCGTCAACAAAAGGAGTTGCCTCCAAATGATATACCCGAACTCTCATTTGTGGATCATCATCCTTCGCGGTGCTTGACTTCATCAAGCATTCTTCCATTGGTTCTTGGTATCCCCGTGTGTTAGTGTGCTCCACAATACAAGGATATATAGCATCAACGTAAAAACAATCACTCTTTTCATCATTAGGATGCTTCATCGCCTTATACACATTTATGGCTACACTCTCTTTCCCGACTCGTAGTATAATCTCTCCCCTCTTAACGTCTATCAAGGTCTCTCCCGTGTTCAAGAAAGGCCGACCTAACAAAAGTGGGGTTTTAGAATCCATATCCATATCTAAAACTACAAAGTCAACGGGGAAAACAAACTTGTCTACCCGCACCAACACATCTTCGCCTACCCCTAGAGGTTTCCTAACGTACCTATCTCGCCATCCGTAAGGTCATTCCCGTTGGCTCTAATGCTCCCAATCCCAATTTCTCATAAACTCCTCTAGGCATCAGCTCACGTAAGCCCCTAGATCACATAGCACATTTTTAAACACAGCTTCTCCAATGGTAATTGGGATGGTAAAGCTACCTCTATCCCGTAACTTGGGAGGTATCTTATTCTCAAAGATTGCGTAACATTCCCCACTCAAATGCACCATCCGTTGCATCTTCTCCTTACTCGACAACATTCCTTTTAGAAACTTAAAGTATGGGGGAATGCTCGAAATTGCCTCTAATAGGGGAATATTCACCTCTACCTTCCTTAAAAGATTCAGAATTTTGCTCGACCCCGGGTCGTGATGTCCTTTCGGTTCCCTTGTGAGGATAGGGTAAAGTATTAACATCAAAATCGTGGGGAGGAGGAGGAATTCGTTTTTCTTACCTCTTTCTTTAAAGCGGTGAGGCTTCTTCTTCTTTGATGTCCAAGACCACATAGTCTTTCTTCGGTGCCGCCCCTTCCAATGCTTTCTTATTTGCCTCACCATAGCCTTTTTCGTGGCTTCCAATTCTTTCCTCATTGCTTCCATTCTCTCGCTTGATATTGCCGCCTCTAAATTTTCGATCTCGACTTCACCATACATAGCTCCTTCACAATCAATCGCTTTCTCTTTCTCGCCTTTCTCGCTCGCCTCTTCACCCCACAATTCTTTCTTTTTGTCACTCAGCCCGACCTCTTTACCACTTCGTGTGAACACAAGATTCACATCCTTTGGGTTCCTTTCGTTGTTACTCGGGAGTCCACCACTTAGATTTGTCTTCGCAGTGTCGGTTATTTGACCTACTGGGTCTCCAAGTTTCGAATGGCGTAATGTGTGACCACTTTTTGCTCTATAGCATTCTTATTTAACTCGAAACATTCCCGTCTAATTTCTCCAGAGTATCTCGCGTGGCCATCTTTTGAACACCGAATTGTTTGGTTGCCGATTGCTTTGATTATTTCGGTGCGATGAGCGTTTGGATGTTGATAAAGGTGCGAATTATTACTTCTCAAAGATGGCCGGCTCACTTGCCGATTCTCGATTGTTTTGTCGACCCCGATTCTCGATTCCACCTTGATTTTGATTCCAATATGAACTCTGATTTTGCTGCTGTCCTTGTGACTGAGACTGTGGATTCTGATTATTCTGATAATAGCCTCGGTTTTGATTCTGGTATGAACTCTGGTTCTGGGGATTCTGATTCCAAGGTCGGTTGTATGAGCTTTGGTTTTGCCTAAAGTCTTGATTCTGATTATTGTTTCTATTCCAATTCTGATTCTGCCCCTGATTCCAACCTTGTCCAACATAATTCACATCATATTGTTGTGAACCATCATTCATACCATAATCCAATTGTGGCCCTGGATGATTATTAAAGTTTTGATTCCACTGTTGCTGGCCAAACTCTTGCTGATTCATATCCATCTGTCCCATCGCATAGACATTCATTCGCTGTTGGTCATTCTGATTGCCAGACTGTTGTTGTACCGGAGTAGGTGTCAACCGTTGTGGATAAGTGGATTTTTTCAATGATGCACATTCTATGGCGTAATGTCCACCTCCACGAGTTGGCACCGATGTGTCTTCTTTCTTTCGACTCCATTCGGTCCATCTTTAGTACCATTTCTTGCATCTTGTCATGCATGGCGCATTCTCGATCGAGTTCCTCTTTCGCCGACTTTACACTTTCCATTGGGGCTTTCTTCTTCTTTCTCGCTCGATCCCCATTGTCCTTCTCCATCCGCCGCATTTTCTATCCGTCTCATTGCTTGTTCCGGTGGTAGATTCATAATATCTCCGCCGCTTGCGCATTCGGCCTTGTTTTGGTCCATCGGCTCTAAGGCCCCGAATAATATAATAACTTGCTCCACCGTAGAAAAACCGTGTGTGGGGGCATCTTTTTAGCAACCCCCTAAATCTTTCATAAGTCTCTTTTAGTGTCTCTCCCTCGAGACCATCAAACGAAGAGATTTCTTCTTTCGCATCTAAAATCTTTGCCGGAGGGAAGTACTTTTTCAGAATACTCTCGTTACGTCGCCCCACGTATGTAACGAGTCATTTGGTAAAGAGTCGTACCAATCCTTAGCAGCCTCCTCTTAATGCAAACGGAAAAACTATTAATTTTACCGCCTCATCACTCACCCCGTTATATTTCATTGTCCCACGTATCCGGAGAAAGTGATCCGTAAAGTCGTTCGGGTTCTCGCCGATTTCCCATGGAACAAGGCATGTTCCCCTAACATGTTCAAAATATTTTGCTTAATATCCATGTTATTTGCATTAATTGGGGGTACCCTAATTGGGTTGTGTCCTATAACTTCCCGTGGGGTAGTGACGTAATCTCGACAAACCCTCGCTCCATGTGCTTGCCGAGCCATCGGCCGCCGAGGAGGTGGATTATACGGGTTATACGGGTTTTGGAACCCCGTTGATTTCCTTGCATCTCTAGCATCCGAAGTACTCGATTTACCGTTTCTTGGTCTAATTCGGGTCCGAAGTCCCGTGTATCCCGAGCATCTTGTCCTACTCGTATTGTCCAATCCCCGGCCTCTCGATTAAACCGTGCATCCCAACCGACGTAGCCCCGTGTTGTCTTCTCTCGTTGGTTCATGACGAGGGGTCCTCGGTGGAGTTTGCAAAGGTATCGTTGCATTACCACCAAGTAGTGGTTGAGGTTTGCCCCCGTAGAGTCCGTTCATCACCGGGATCCTTACCGTTTTTTCTAGTTATTATATCGTCCATTTCGCAGAGGAATTAGAAAGTGATCTTTCTAATGTCTCTCTTTCTTCAAACAAAGGGTTCGGACTAGCGACTAGATTTCTCCTCGGCGCCGATCGTTTCTATGACGTGCGTAAGCTTCGATTTCTTCGATGGGTTCGATGAGAGGTTCTTTAGAACTTCGAGTCATAAACCAGTACGAACACCAACACCTAAATCACGAGGTTTCGGGATTTTTTTTTTTCCTTATGCTTCCGCAGAGTGGAATTCACCGAGAATCCATCACCCAACCTCGATGATTGAAACGTGTTCCTCGATTTTTTTTTCTTTTTAAGAAACGTAAAAGGATATGGAAATGTAAGTAGAACAAAAACCTATCTACGAAAAACTTGATAACAAAAACTAAAATAAAAACGACCTAAGCCCAGGCTTTCGGTCAACTTACAAGATATCAAACGTAGTATTCCCCGGCAACGGCGCCAAAAATTCTTGATAGCAAAATAACTAATCGCTAACTTTAACCGACAGAGTATCGAATCAACAGTAGTATAGTGATAGCAAGGTCGAATCCACAGGGAACAACGTTTAAGTACCAAAGTCGACGTAGAACTTGGTTTAGGTCAAGATTGCGGTGGAGAGATATTACACTAGTGCGAAAGTAAAAATTAGCTAACGGTTGTAGTTCTAGTTATTAAAAGGTATAGCCGAATTACTTTCACCCCTAAAGGAAGACTTGACAGGGAGCGTGTTTTAACCAACCTACCTTTCCACAGTAATTTTAACGACATCCACGGGTGCCAACTCCTAATTCTGGTGTTAAGATCTGAACAACTCTCACTCAACACCCTATGTGAAGTTAATTAATTTTCCCTTTAGAAAACCGATTAACCCAACATGATTACGCTCTTAGAGTCGCTCGAACAACGATGACAAACCTCTGTATTGGAAACGGTCCTAACAACTAGGCCGAATCTACGCAACGATCCCAAAACCCCTTTTCCCACATCTCACCGCAAAATGCATTTATAAGTTCGACGTGTGTGACAAAGGGACTAGATGATCGCCTAATTCAAAGACGTTTAAAATAAGTTTTAGGACGTGGATTAATCATTAAAACATTATATTACGTGCTACACAACTCCCGTTTAATCCCCTTGTGGCGTTTTACTCGTTTTTACATAATTCGACTATACGTACGTTTAGCTATTCATTTTGGCGATAATAACGGAATGATTAACGGAAATTATATTAACGACGAAAAGTAAAAGCGAATTCATTTTTTTGATATAAGTACATATATATATTTATATATATAGATATATAGTTATATAGCTAATAATATATATAAGTGCATAAAAGTAAATATACTATATATATATATATATATATATAAGTGCGTAAAAGTAAATACGTAAGAAATGCGTATATATATATATATATATAAATATATATATATATATATATATATATAATATGCGTATAATATAAATGCGTAATAAAATGCGTAAGTAAAAAGTAAATAAAAAATCAAAACAACGAACTATTGATAATTATACTATTACAACGGTATTTTAACATATATATATATATATATATATATATATATATATATATATATATATATATATATATATATACGGCCCGAATAAGATAAAAAGAAGAGGGAAGAAAACGGAAATAGATCTATATATATATAAAATTACCCGATTACAACCGTTGATTCCGAGATCGTAGTCTTCCGGATATTACAACGACTACAAGATCACCGAGCTACCGATAATTTCCCGAGCATTACAACGATACTACTACTGCTAAATTATTTCCGGCATAATGCCGTTACTAAAACTATAAAAAAAAAAACGAGAGAGTTAGAAATATATATATATACACCGAAGATATGTATATATATGGGGTGCACACCGCGCAAATGCTCTCGTATATATAGGCAAAGATAAGGGGGCCGGATCGATCCGAAATTGTGCCGGATCGATCCGAGCTCATCATCACTAATGATTACAGTAACATGCAAAGCACATGCAGGAGAATATAATTATATATAATTATATATTAAACTTCTAAAATTCATATCTCGAGTTGTAGACCTCCAAAAATCATGATTCAAACGTCATTAGAAAGCTCTCGGAAAATTCTTCAACTTTCATGAAGGACACTTCTTCAGAAAACGTCGTTTTGATGGGCCATTCCCATTACGTGTCGTTTGCGACATTTTCCTTAATACAAATCAATTAGCCACTTGACCACCATTTGAGTTGTAGAAATCCGATTGACTTGATTCAAAATCCATTGGAAAGATTTCTTGAAGATATACAACTTTCATTAAGGCCACTTCTTCAGAAAATTCCGTTTTAATGGGCCATTGGTTCGTCGAAGATATAAATCGTTAGTGGCACTACGAACCACCGATCCACTCGACCTTTAAGCTAAGTGCGCACACTCTTATATCCCCATAAACACCTCTTTTAGGCTCAAAACGTGTCGTTACTCGGGATTTTGGTCAACCTATAATTCTGCAATAAACCACCAAAATACCAAACGTAAATCCGACACGACACTCTGGTTACTAAACCGGTACAAAAACTAATAAAAACACATAAAAACACGATATTTTATAAAATAGTCACGACTTATACATTTTTATGAAACTAAGGAATTAATGACTTAAAATGATATAAAAATGCTCAAAATGATATTAGAAACGGGGTGAAATGTTATGAAAATAACAGTGAATTTTTCCGTTATCACTTATCCGACATCCCAATAATTAGTAATGCATGATTATTTCTTTATATTTAGCTTATGACAGTAGACAGTTAAATCAAGCCAATCGTAAATGTCACTAAATCCCCCGCTCTTGGGGTGTCCTCAACGACGAGGAACATGTATTCGGGTGTATGCGCGATTCGTTTCGATCATATAATGAGCCGGTACAAAAACAAAAAACAGGGTCAATATCAATGATGAGTACCGGTACGGTAAATAGGATAGAATCGAGGCGAACGTGATTAGTAACCGCAGTAATCACGTTCTAATGAGCAAGGATCAAAGAGAGGTTATAGATTTTTGCAATAAGGGTAAACAAAAAACGAATCCAAACCAGAGTATCACGTTCCAATGATCAAGGATCAAAGAGAGGTTATAGATTCTTTAAGCATTAGAGACAAAGAACACAATTAACCACCTTTGACGGAGGTCGGGCTAAGCCCCTCCACGTGTCATTCCTATATTGATTAAGCATTAAATAAAGACAGATAGAGTACAATATTAATGGCCAGGAGTCCCATTTTAAGCCTGAGGGCAGAGCAACACCCCTAGATGAAGATCGGCCTGGCTATCTTCTCAATCCACAGCAGGGCGGTGAGGGCGCAACGGTGCTTAGCCCACGCAGCTCGGGAATAACACCTAAGAGACTCAACGCAGGTCGGCATGAGTATCTCTTAGGTGAAATAACCCACGTGCACAACCTACAAGAAAAACATGGAAAGAATCCTAAGCCATAAAGGCTCTGATCCTATATTCAAAATACCGTTATTATATCTTAAAATCAAGTGATTGACACGGTTTAATCCTATACTTGAGGGATATGAAAATAGAGTCCATGATGGACCCGGCACAGGCATGCCCAGGGCACAAGGCCCTCTATATAAATGATTCCAAGAACAATGCAGAGACTTGATTCCTGATTCATACACAGGATACGTAGGCCACTTGGGATTAAATATCTCAGGCTCAATCTAAATCATCACAAAACCATCCCCGTTTCACATCTTTTCTAGGTCTTAGTCTTGATTCAAATTGTCACTATGAAATACGGCCCAAATTTATTAATTGACGAAATCCAACATCGTCAAACTTCAAATAAGTTGGTTGTTGAGTTCCATAACAGAGCAAGCTCTATTAAAAGTTGTTATGCGCTCTATGATTAAGGAAATTGGGTAGACCCTTGATAGTTATTTAACAATACACTCGAAGCTAAAGATGCTCTAACTAAGGTATCAATGGGTCTAAGTCAATGGCAAATTATTCGGCTTGAAATAAAATCCTATTATGATGATTTAGCTTCAGTAGTATACCCCATAACTATTGTTGAGCTACTCTTGGCTACCCTAGGAAGTCGAGAAAAACAATACGAGTCCACCATTGTTAACCATAACTTCTAGAGCGAGTTCAATGACTTCTCCAAAAGTTAAATCTCAGTTACTTACACATGAAAGGCTTATTGCTCGATTGAACCCTAGGTATACCTCCGTTGGATTGTTGCCCTCTATGAATTTGGACTATGTTCGAACTAATGTTACCATGAACTTTGTTCCAACTCAATACCAGGGTCTGGAACTGGCAGAGAAAGAGGGCAATTCACTAATATCAACCGTGGAAGAGGAGGAAGATTCAGAAGTGGAAAAAGAGGCGTGCGAGGGAGGATTTCTAGCAATAGAATGGTCTGTCAAGGTCGAAGCAAGGCTGTTCATATTGTTGTATCATGCTAGTACACGTTTGAAATTCAATACAACACATCAAGCACACCTCCCAAGCTAGTATCTTTGATCGTGGAGCTACTAATCATATTACTTCTGACATTAACAACCTTCGCACACCAGTGGTTATGGAGGCTCATGGTGAATTGTTACCAATTAAACATATTGGTTACCATAAATTACTCACTAATGACACACCCTTATATTTAAAAAACATGCTTCATGTGCCTAAAATTAGCAACGACAAAAAATTATAAGCATTTCAGCACTAACTTCAGATATTTCCATTACTGTTGAATATAATTCTTCTGAGTGTCTTGTTAAAGACAAGATAACAAGAACAACACTACTGAGATGAGTGCTCAAGATGGTCTTGTTAGTTTACTGCCCTAAAATTGTATAGGTTGTAAAGGCATTATCATTTAACATATAATGAGTTTAAAGTCGATAGAGCACAAATATTAACGAACAGACTTGTTCAAAAAATTGTAATTGCAATCATGCTTCTGTATGTCAACACAATCATAATAGCATAACATGTAGCTCCAATTTTGGTCAAAACACATTCACCAAAGTCACAATGCAAAAATATGGTAGAGTAGAGTCTGACTCAAGTTTGGTTTGGAATAAGCATAATATGTAGCCCAACGTTGTTCAGAATGTATTGACCAAAGTTTAAAACATGGCAGAATACATTCTAATCAAACAAGGTATGTACATGCAAATTCTAATGCCCCCACTTTGACCAGAATGCATTCACTAAAGCTTCACATGCTAAAAATATGATAGAATGGAATGTGACCTGATTTTTTGGTATGATAATAGCACAATATACTATGATCAACATGCATTAACAAAAAGTTTCACAATGAAAACATATGGCATAATGGTTTATGACCAATTTTGTAAAGAATTAGCACAAAATGTAGCCCAACTTGGGTCAAAATGTATTCACCAATGTTTATAAACATGACATAACACATTCTGACCCATCGTTGGTCAGAATGTATTCACTAAAGTTCCAAAAAAAAAGGCAGAATACATCTTGACCCAATTTTGGTATGGAATAATCGAAACATGTATCTGCAACATTGGTTAGAATGTGCTCACCAAAGTTTAAAAAATGGCATAATACATTCGACCGAGTTTGGTACGAAGTATGCAAACTATATCTCCCCATTTGGTTAGAATGCAATTTTCATAAAGTAAAACATGATAGAATGGAATGTGGCCTAATTTTGGTATGATATATCACAACTATGGTGAACATGCATCTACCAAAGTTTCATAATGCAAAAATGTTGCGGAATGATTTATTACCCAAATTTGGTACGGAATGAACACTATATGTAGCCCCCAACTTGGGTCGGTATTCGACTATTCGGTCACCAAAGTTTGTAAACATGGCAGAATATAACTTTCAAATAATGGCTGACCCAATTTTGGCACGGAGTATGCAAACTACGTCACTCCAACTTCAATCAAAATGCATTCACAAAAGTTTCAAAAAGCATAAAATATGGCAATATGTATTCTGACCTGATTTTGGTACGTAATAAGCACAATATGTAGCCCCAACTATGATCAAGATATATTCACCAAAATTCCAAAAAATGGCAAAATACATTTTGACCCAATTTTGGAACTGAATATGAAAACTAAATCGTCCCAAATTAGGTCAAACGCATTCAACACAAGTTTCACGGAAGTGCAATCTAGAATTGGTTGAGAATTGCAAAGTTAACAAGACATGAGTATTTCAAACCAAACTCCGGTGATCCAAAATATTTCCCAAAAAAATACATCCTAAAACATTAGCGGAATCCCATAACACAATGATGAAAAAGTCTCTATTGCTTGGTAGACTCACTCTATCCTACTCCATTTGTACGAGACACAGTCAAACTCACAAGATCAATCATCCCCTTCATCACAGCTTTGCATTGTTTAGGGGTCACATGGTTTGTTTAGACTATACTCAAAATGCACGAGTGAAAAAAATAATCAACAATAGGAACCAATAGCTCAAAAGCAGGGGAACCTTCAATTAAAGAAGAAGCACCAAAATGCATTAGGTGAGGAGAAGGCATAATACAGTAAGTTCATACAATTAAGTGTTTAACCTCCCGAGGTGGTATAGACTCCACGTCGTAAATTTCTAGGCATTTTTTGAGGTTATGATGTGACTCAACTTTATGATGTTTTTATTTGTGATTTACCTCAGATTATTAGCATAATTGGATGATCTGATTAGTAACTCTGAGTTAAATGCATTAATTTGATATTTCTCAATTCATGATTGTGATTTTTCATTTTATTCGCTATCTGCCTACTAGATGTCGTTTCTTGACTTTTGGCAGATTACGAGGTGTCGAGAAGGTTTCCGGAGCATGAGAAGAAGTAAATACGGATCGAATTGAGCTGCACGTCGAGTAAGTATGAAGTTCGAGGATTAGAGTAAAGTGCTAAATCAGATTTCGAGCTTGCATTTAGAGACTTTGAGAATCGATCTTGATTAATTATTTTTTACACCCATAAAGAACCTAGTTCGTTTGCGATTAATCGGAAAAATACACCCCATGTCTATCGAAAATTAATATAAAAAACCACATTTTGTTTAGTCTCTAAAATCCATACACACAGAATCAGAATGACATACCAAGTAGGTTGAAAATCATATTAGACTAGACAATAATGGTGAGGATGGTACATAGACCAAGTCAAAACAACAAGAGTTTGAATAATTAATTTAGTTTAATATTTCTCCCGAAAACAATTGAATAAAGAATTTCAACATCTTTGACGAATGTTTAATGTACACAACACAATAAAAGAATAAAAAAAATAGTGACTTAGTCCATTAATCACAAGAATCTGGAAAGCTTGCAATCAGCAGGAAGACCTTGGGGGAACCTCTTCAAATCCTTGCAATAATCATAAATCAAGAATCTTGACTGCAGATATCTCATCCTATTTCTTTCATTTGCATTTAGTCCTTGGTTTTGCCATGCTTGATTATTCAAGGAAGCTGCCGGTGGGTTCTTGAAAACATTTCCATTGATGTTGAGGTTTCTGTAAGAAGCAACAAATGGAGCAAGACTCCAATCAGTCTTTAATCTTCCTCCTTGTGTTGCCCAATCATCTGCATTCCATAAACTGCAATACATCCTCATCGGCTGGGTTTTAGGGAATGGAATTCCAGCTCCTTCGTTGTTGTTGAATACTCTTATTGGACTGTTATCTACCAAGAATCTGCACAACAGCAAGAAATGCAATACAAATTCAGATGTTGTACAGTAATATGCATTTGTCAAATCAACGTGGTCATACAAGATATCTAAAAATTATATATAAAAAAAGGAGATGGAATTGGGGTTAATTATTACATGATGCGTTGAGAATTCCAAAGAATGGAGTAAGTATGGAAGGCAGCAGTTGGGTCGAACCAAAGACGGAATTGTTGTTCTTTGCCTCCTTTCCCTTGTGCATAAACATTAGTATGCATTGTATATGGCTGCCCAGAAGCATTCCCCAAGAACTCAAAATCAATCTCGTCATGGTTTGATCCTTGAGATGACAACTGCATTCATTCAAAGAATTGGGAAAAACAGGGTAAGCAAATTGATTTGATCACCAAAATTGCATCAAACTCAAAAGCATTTTGAATTTTGAGTACTTACAAAGAAAGTAGTGACAGTTCCAGCTGAATTCCCAGGGACAAGCTTGAGTTGAAGGTCAAATCTGCCGAAAAGGTACTCATTCTTGGATTGGAAACCCGACCCAGAAAGTTTATCGAGAGAAAGAGAAAGCTGTTGGCCTCCATTTTCGATCTTGCCTCGACCTTCACCCCAAGTTATATCTACATCTTCATAGAAGTTACCAGCCACTACTGAGGCCGCTGCCATGATGCAAGAAAGTAGTACCACAAACTGAAGCATGCTTAACATTTTTCTTATCCTTAATTAAATTAATGGAGAGCTATGAAGAAATTGTTGGAGTGAAAAGAAGAAGATGGGAAGGTATTTCTGCTTATATGTCGAAGTGAATGTTTGTGTTGTAAGTAAGTAGATTGAGAATTTAGCATTATATATAGATTGTTAATTTTGTCAAGGAAAGGGGATGGAAATAGCACAAGGAAGCAGGGGCTGAAAGAAAGCTGGCAATTGATCATTTACTCGTGACTATAGAAAGGCATCTCCGCGTCCAGTCACCACTCACCAGTGAGCATGCATTAATCCTTTTTTATTTTATTATTAATATGGTACTACTAGATTCATTGAGTCAAAAAGGGACGGAACGAAATCTGTACACAGTTAGACATCCATGATCCAACTAGTTTGTTTTGATATATAATTTTCTCATATTAGAGTGTATAAAGGATACGGATTATCCGTAAACAAACAGAAAATCAAACGGAATAAAAACGTAACCAGCTCAGATTCAAAAACTAATTCAGACGTGTTCAACAGACTTTATTCGGCTGACAGCAGAACTCAGCTGAATATCACTTCAGCTAACCTTCCCAAACTTGAACACATAGCTGAACCCAGATTTCATCTCTTCCAGATTCAAACTCAGAGATCAAGTCAACTTGACTAACAAAAGGCTTATTTCTTGATTGAACCATAGGTATATCCCTGCTGAATTGTTGCCCATTGTGAATTTGGACTCTTTTCGTATTAATGTCCCCATGAACTTTTCTCAAACTCAATACCAGGGTCTGGAGCTGGCAGAGAAAGAGGGCCATTCACTAATATCAACCGTGGAAAATGAGGAAGGGGAGGAAGTGGAGGAAGAGATGGCAGAGGATTTTATAGCAATAGAATGGTCTGTCAAGTTTGTATCAAGACTGCTCATATTGTTGTATCATGCTAGTACATGTTTGAAATTCAGTACAACAATACCTCTAGCACACCTCCCAAGCAAATTCTCATAATGTTCAATCACCTCAATTTTTTCAGTAATCGAGCATGGTATCTTTGATCGTGGATCTACTAATCATATTATTTATGACATTACAACCTTCGCACAACGGTGGTTATGGAGGATCATGGTGAATTGTTACCAATTAAACATGCGATACCACAAACCGGTTTACCTATACTATTAATGTGTTGAATCGATTGAGGAGAGTATGGAACATTTGTTCTATTTATTCCAAAAAATGGAATAAACTTTAGGCATCCTCGTTCTCATGAACAACATATGAGCTCGGAATGAAAGCATAGGTACATCACAGAATCGGGGCTTATTCTCATTTCTTAAGCTTCTCTAGCTCATAGATTCTTGTGGGACAACTTTCTAGAAGCGGTAATTGTCATTAATGTCTTACCAGCACTTGTTCTTGAATATCAATCTCTATTTGAAAAGCTTTACGAATCCTGAAGAGATTACTCAATATTTAAGCTTTTTAGGTGTGCATGTTACCCAATCATAGGACCCTATCACACCACAAAACTCTAGTTTCACATAAGTCAGTGTGTTTATCTAAGTCTGAGTCCTAAGCATAAAGGATACGAGCATGTGGAAAATTGGGAAGACCATATGTCTTTCAAGATGTTTAGTTTGATAAAGACTCGTTTTCATTCAAAGGCGGTTTTCCTTTTGGACCTGACAGGCTTGCCACTATTGATCCAAACATTTCCTTTCAGACATGTTATGATGGATTGATCAAGAAGTAATGGTGATTGTTAGTAAAAAGAGATAATTAACAAGAAAATAATACAAAAACAAGAAGAACGCAGTTTTAACGTGGTTTCCGGCAATGTGCCGACTACTCCACGGACAAACGAGGTTTATTTTATTATCACGAGAAAGTTACAGTTTACATGCATTACAGATAGTATTTATAGCATTGAGAGATCAACCCTAACTGATTAAACAGTCAACCCGGTAAATGACTGAAATACCCCAGAAGTAACCTTCACCAAAACAAACCATGCAAACGTGTCCCCCAAGTAATGCTGAGAACCAACTCAGCAAACCAAACTCAGCAGATTGATCAACCCTGCTGACTTCCCAACTGAACACCAAATTCAGCAGACAGTCAAATGATGTGCTGATTAGACCATAGTTTCCACACCAGACTCAGCTGAGTATCACACTCAGCTGACCAAACTCAGCAGCTTAGTTTAACTCACCATTACAAATCTTCGCCTTGATTTCAACTTCATGCAAACTGACCAGATGCACAACCAAGTGCCAGATTTCCTCTTTGTCTTCAGATTTGAATACCTCAGCTGAACCGCAGCTTCAGGTGAGTATTCCCACATTCAGATTAACAGCTTTGAATGTTCAGCAAGTCCAGACACAACTGAAACTTTCCCCTTGAAACTGGCTTAGTGAACATATCAGCAGGATTAACATCAGTGCCGATCTTCTCCACTTTGACCCTCTTCTCATTACTCAGAAAATGGTACCAAACATCAATGTGCTTGGTTCTCTCATGGTGAACCTGGTCCTTAGCCAAACACATTTCACTCAGATTGTCACACTACACCCTGGCTTGATCTTGATGCAGACTCAGATCATTGATTAGCCCCTTTAACCAGATTGCCTCCGTTGTTGCTTTTGTCAGTGCCATATACTCTACTTCAGTAGTAGATAATGTCATTGTACCCTATAAAGTCGCCTTCCAACTTACCATAGAACAACCCAAAGTAAACATATACCTAGTCATAGATCTCATGCTGTCCACATCAACAGCGTAATCAGAATCATAGTACCCTCTAACTAAACATTGAGTACCACCTCCATTAATGAGTCCCCATATCGAAGTACCCCTAAGGTACCTAAACACCATTTTCACTTATTTCCGGTGTTATTTCCCGAGGTTGAGCCATAAACCTGCGACAACACCGAATGCTTGAGCCAATTCAGGCCTAGTACATACCATGGCATACATTTAACTGCCCACTGCACTAGCATATGAAACCCTTGACATGTGTTCTTCCTCCTCAGCTGACTGTGGAGCAAACACAACAGACAGAGGTAGATTTGGTGCAAACTTGGATAACATATACTCAATATATCCTTGAATGTCAGACTTGTTCACAGCAGCTATCAGCATATCATCCACATACAAAACCAGATAGATGACTGAACCATCCTTCAGCTTGTTGTGGTAAACACAACAATCATATGGACTCCTGCTATAGCCCAACTGAGTCATATAACTATGAAAATTCTTATACCACTGCATTGGTGCCTGCTTAAGTCCATAAAAGGACTTCTTCAACTTGAAAACAAACCCTTCCTTGCCTGGAACTTGGAAAAACTCTAGTTGAGTCATATATATTTCCTTATCTACATCCCCATGTAGAAAAGTTGTCTTCACATCGCTCAAGTTCAAGATTCTGATATGCCACTACTACTAATAGCACCCTGTTGGAAGTATGTCTGACTACTGGTGAGAATATCTCTTAATAGTCTAACCCCTCTTTCTTCTCGCATGGCAACAAGCCATTGAGATGCCTCATAACATGTCACATCTTTCCTGTAAGTGTTTGGTTCAAAACCATCCACTTCTTCAGCTACCTGAAGTGCATATCTAACCATATCCTCCTCAAACCCATACCTTCCTGGGGGGTCTGATATTGGTCCTTCTAGCTCTGCTAACCAACTTCAGCTATTTGAGTATCCTCTGACCCCTGTTCAGCAGAGTGGTTTGGATTCAGTTCTGGATCTGATGAGTGCTACTATCTCATGTTGAGTCTTTCAATTCAGCAGATTCTACTTGAAGCTCCACCTGTTTGTCAATCTTCTCAGTTTCAGATCCAATTTCAGATTCAGATATGGAATTCACCAATGAGTTAAGCATAGAATTTTCATCAAGGACTACACTTCTGTTGAGTATAATCATGTTTTCAACTGATGACCAGATTATATACCACATAACTCCATCTTCATACCCAAGAAATATTCCTTTCTTAGACCTAGGTTCCAGTTTACCTTCACTGACATGATAGTAGATTGAGCTTCTAAATACCCTAAGCCCTAAGTAATCTGCATGCTTTCCTGAACAAACCTCAAGTGGTGTTTTGAGTTTGAACCTAAAGCAGTGTAAGGCCACCTATTGATTAAGTAGCAAGCTGTGCTGACAGTCTCAACCTAAAATCTTCTTGCCAAACCAAAATTAGAGAGCATGCACCTTGCCCTCTCAAGAAGAGTTTGATTCATCCTTTCCGCAACACCATTCTGCTATGGGGTGTTTCTGACAGTATGGTTCCTAGCAATGCCCTCATTCTTATGGAATTCAACAAACTCAGACCAATAGAATTCCAGTCCATTATCAGTTCTAAGTCTTTTGATCTTCTTCCCAGTATGATTTTCAACCAATGTCTTACACTACTTGAAGTGGTTGAATGCATCACTATTGTGCTTCATCATAACTACCCAAACCATCCTTGAATAATCATCTATAAAAGACACAAATTATGTGTGACCACCCAGTGACTCATCTATAAAAGACACAAATTATGTGTGACCACTCAGTGACTCCACCCTTGAAGGACGCCAACAACCAGAATGGACATAATCAAGTGTCTCTCTTGTGATGTGGATTTCTTTTGGGAACTTGCTTCTATGTAGCTTCCTAAACACACAGTGTTCACAAAAATCTAGCTCTTTGACCTTATGTCCCCCAAGTAGACCAGACTTAGATAGAATTTGCATCCCTCTTTCACCTATATGACCCAATCCCATGTGCCACAGCTTGGTCAGCTATAACTGGTGAACTTCTGATGATGCAACAGCAGCAAAACCTGATACAGTAGACCCTCATAAAAAATACAATGTCTCCTGCCTGCTACCCTTCAGAATCATAGTTGAACCCTTATAAACATTCACCACTCCACCTTCACCCCTGAATTTGAACCATTTTATGTCTAGATGACTAAGTGATATCAAATTCTTGGTCATCTGTGGAACATGTCTAACCTCCTTCAGTGTGAAGAATTTACCATCATGCGTCCTCAGCTGAACTGATCCAATCCCAACTATTTTTTGGACCTTATTGTTAGCCGTAGCAATATGACCTTCATTCACCTACTAATAAGTTGGGAACCATTCCCTATTTGGATACACATGATAAGATGCCCAGTGTCCAGAATCCACACATCCTTGTGCCCTGCTGACTCTGAAACTGCTAGGGCCAGATCTTCTTCAGAGTTGATGTCTTGTTCTGCCAAAGCAACAGTGCCCTTCTTCAGAGTTAGTGTCTCTTTAGACATTCATTTTTCCAATGTCACTGCTCCTTGAAATAATTACAGACATCCTTTGCCTTAGGACCCTTGGAACGCTTCTTGAATTTATTCTTTCCAGAATTTCCTGATCCTCTGCTGACTCCACTGGCCATCAATCCAGTAGAGTGACTGACTATACCATAACCAAATGCCTTATGGCGTAGCTCTCGAGCATGGAGAGATGACCTCACATCCTCCAAGACTGCGAGTCATTTCCAACAATAAGGACTGCACAAAGTTCTCATATGTCGCATGCAATGACACTAATAGGATCAGTGATGCATCCTCATCGTCAATGTTTACATCAATGTTACTCATGTTAAGCAATATTGTGTTCAGCTGATCTAGATGATCCCTCGTCTGAGTGCCCTCAAGCATCCTTAAACATAACCGACGTTGTTTCAACAACAACTTGTTGGTTAGAGACTTTGTCATACACGGACCCTCAAGCTTGGACACGGTTTCTTTGATGTGTCCTCTTCAACAACCTCTAAGATAATATCATCGATAAGCACAACATAATTGTTGAATGTGTTTTCTCCTCTAGGCGGCTCTCTCAAGAAGCACTTCCTTTTGTTGATTTTGACAGTGGACCCCATAATCCCTATTGTTTCAACAAAGCACGCATCTTGATCTGCCACAGACTAAAACTGTTTCTTCTTGTAAACTTGTCAATCTTGACATTTAAAGCAGACATCTTTCTCGGCAAAAGATCTTACGTAGATCCCAAATCCTAGCTTCAATTATGACCTTGGTGCCAATCTACCTTCCTTCAATCATATAAACAAATTTCTTGATAACCCGGCTCTGATACCAATTTGTTATGACGGATCGATCAAGAAGTGATGGTGATTGTGAGTAACTATGAAGCACCAACACTTCAATCTGGGCGCCATGTGCCATGTCTGATACATTTCCGACACGACACGCGACCGACATGCCTCCGGCACGACACGTTACCGACTCGCCTCCGACACGTGTCGGCTGATTAAAGTAACATTATTTAAAATTTTAATATCCGACACGCTGTCGACGCTCCCCAACACGGCGCCGATACTCCCCGACACTCCTGAACACAATTTTTTTTAATTTTATTTATTTATTTAAGTTTTCATCAATGGAAATATTAAATACATGATTTTCATCTTGATTATAATTTAACAATTAATACTTTGTATCAAGTTTATATGATTCTTGATGATAAATAATCTTTTTACACTTTGTGAAATTTTGAAGGTCAATCACAATTTTGTTTCTACTTTTGGCAATGTATGAAGGTCGAATATCTATTTTAGATATTAATACAGTTTACGTATTACATATCTTATTTTGTCTGGTTTATATATATAATGTGTCGACTAATCCACGGACAAATGAGGATTATTTTATTATCACGAGAAAGTTACAATTTACATGCATTACAAATGGTATTTATAACCTTGGAAAATCAACTCTAACTGACTAAACAGTCAACACAGTAAATGACTGAAATATCCTAGAAGTAACCTTCACCAAACTGAAAACCATGAAAACGTGATCCCCAAGTAATGCTGAGAACCAACTTAGCAAACCAAACTCGGCAGGTTGATCAACTCTGCTGACTTCCCAGCTGAACACCAAATTCAACAGACAACCCAATGATGTGTTGATCAAACCATAGTTTCCACACCAGACTCAGTTGAGTATCACACTCAGCTGACCAAACATAATCATAGTTTAAGTCATCATTACAAGACATTTCCTTATCATACGAGTCAACTCCTACTCAAAATGATCATCACGACATCACAATGAAGCATTTATTACAAACTAACCACTATGACAATAGAGCAACCATAAGTTCATTTCTTGTAGTAACGCATCATGATCTCTCACCACTCCTCAATTTTATTCACATAACACTTCTGAAATCTATTCACAATGAGTCCTCAACCATGTTTACCCTTCTTCACAACTATGAAAAGGCCACGACGCTTCATATTCGACATTCATGTAACTACTCAAACTATATAAACTCTTAGCACTAACCTCAACCTAAACAGTCTTTCCTTACTACCCACACATCACATAGAGACAATATCTAAGCGTGAAATATTTAAGCCTAAAACCCACAACGCCAATGCCACGGTCTTGTCTCACATCTATCCTCTTGAACCCATCAGAGTCTCTAAAGCTCTTAATCGACTATTGGGAGCATGCTATATTAGAGGAATATACGTCAATTGATTGGCAATTGTTAAGGTGTTCAAGGCTAAATTGAATCATGATGCCTAAGTATTGAAACGTAAAGAAAGGTTGGTGGCCAAAAGATTTCACCAAAACTATGGTGTTGATTTACATAAACATTTAGCCTAGTTGCAAAAGTATTCACTATCAGAATTGTTCTTGCAATTGATTTGACACTGGATATGAAATTCATCAAATTGATACCATTTCTTTCTCAACGGGCATTCTGCGTAAGTGTTTATATGTCACAACCAAAAGGACCGGTCAAAGACTATATTTTGTTACTTATAGTTTATATTTCCTTTTGTTAGAGTTTAATCGTTATCTATAGAATTTGTGGATCAATCTTGTTACATTTGATATTTTTTTCGTACCACTAATGAACCTAGTTCGTTTGCTATTAGTCGGAGAAATACACCTCATGTATATCAAAAATTAATAAATACATAAAAAACACACATTTTGTTTAGACTCTAAAATCCACACATTCAAGATGACATACGAAGTAGGTTGAGAATCATATTAAGATTAAACAATAATCTTAATTAAGGATGGGACATACACCAAGTCAAAACAACATGAGTTTGAATAATTAATTGATTTTAATATTTCTCCCCAAAACAATTGAATAAAGAATTTTGACGAATGTTTAGTGTACACAATAAAAGAATAAATAAAAAAACTCCAGAATCACAAGAATCTGGAAAGCTTGCAGTCAGCAGGAAGACCTTGGGGGAACCTCTTGAAATCCTTGCAATAATCATAAATCAAGAATCTTGACTGCAGATATCTCATCCTATTTCTTTCATTTGCATTCAGCCCTTGGTTTTGCCATGCTTGATTATTCAAGGAAGCTGCCGGCGGATTCTTGAAGACATTTCCATTGATGTTGAGGTTTCTGTAAGAAGCAACAAATGGAGCAAGACTCCAATCAGTCTTTAATCTTCCTCCTTGTGTTGCCCAATCATCTGCATTCCATAAACTGCAATACATCCTCATCGGCTGGGTTTTAGGGAATGGAATTCCAGCTCCTTCGTTGTTGTTGAATACTCTTATTGGACTGTTATCTACCAAGAATCTGCACAACAACAAAAAAATGCAATTCAAATTCAGATGTTGTACAAATGTATTTATCAAATCAACGTGCTCATACAAAGATATCTAAATATTATAAATAAATAAAAAAAAAGAAGAGATGGAATTGGGGTTAATTATTACATGATGCGTTGAGAATTCCAAAGAATGGAGTAAGTATGGAAGGCAGCAGTTGGGTCGAACCAAAGACGGAATTGTTGTTCTTTGCCTCCTTTCCCTTGTGCATAAACATTAGTATGCATTGTATATGGCTGCCCAGAAGCATTCCCCAAGAACTCAAAATCAATCTCGTCATGGTTTGATCCTTGAGATGACAACTGCATTCATTCAATAATAATTGGGAAAAAACAGGGTAAGCAAATTGTTTCGATCACAAAAATTGCATCAAACTCAAAAGCATTTTGAATTTGGAGTACTTACAAAGAAAGTAGTGACAGTTCCAGCTGAATTCCCTGGGACGAGCTTGAGTTGAAGGTCAAATCTGCCGAAAAGGTACTCATTCTTGGATTGGAAACCGGACCCAGAAAGTTTATCGAGAGAAAGAGAAAGCTGTTGGCCTCCATTTTCGATCTTGCCTCGACCTTCACCCCAAGTGATGTCTACATCTTGATAGAAGTTACCAGCCACTACTGAGGCAGCTGCCATGAAGCAAGACAGTAGTATCACAAACTGAAGTTTGCTCGACATTTTTCTTATAATATCTATAATTAATGGAGAGCTTTGAAGAAATTGATGGAGAGTGAAGGAAATGTAAAGGGATTTCTGCTTAAATTTCGAAGTGAAGTTATTAGAGAGAATTTAGCAATATATATAGTATAGGTTGGTATAATTTTGTTAAGGAAATGAGGTGGAAATAGCAGAGCAAAAGGAAGCAGGGGCTGAAAGAAAGCTGGCAATTGCTCATTTTACTCGTGACTATAGGGAAAGGCATATCCGCGTCCCAGTGGTACTACCACTACTACTAGATTCATTGGTTCAAAAAGGGACGAAACGAAAGCTGTACACAGTGAGACATCCTTGATCCAACCAGTTGTTTTTTGCGTATATTTAATTCCTTATTGAAGAAACATAGTACCCAAAAAAAAAAAAAAAAAAAACAAAACCGGAGTCTCCGGGACCACCAACTCTTCCAAAAATCCAACTTTACTCTCCGACCACAGATCTAAAAAAAATTTAGTTCTTGTCTTATTAATATCTTTTACCCATAATACCGCACGGATAAAATCTAACAACAGTTCTTGATTTAGTAATTGTGTTGGTTTATTATTTTGTCTTTGACATTTCTTCCCTTAGATGCTAGACATTACCGGTTCCGTATCGTATCTAGGTTCGTTCTTGGATTGTGTTGGTTTATTATTTTGTCTTTGACAGATGCTAGACATTACCGGTTCCGGTATCCGGTTCAACCGGTTCCGGTTCAAAAAATAACCCGGTCCAACGTTACTCTCCGACCAAGGAGTCTTGACAATGTACGTGTAATATTTCGATTTTTGGCAAAAGGCAGATGTGTCGTTATGCAAACACAAAATATTTTTATTCTTTACTTCTTTAATGGAGTTAAGTATTTCATTAATATATATATCCTTACTTATATGAAAAGAAGGGAAAATGCGTTCAAGCTGGCCACGTCGAGACATTCTTTCAATTAATTCCGTTTGGGCTCTTCAATTACTTCGCCAAGTAAGAAAAAAGGTCCAGCAAATAAGGCGGGTTAATTCCCCTTCCATTGGGTTTAGTAGGTAGTATAAGTAGTATCTTTGTTAGGGTTTCTTTCATTTGCAGATAAACGGCAGCAACAGCAGCAACGGAAGCGATGGGTTGGATCTGGAAAGACGACGACTCAAGCTCCTCCGGCGATGACATAACCGATACTGCTAGGTCAAATTTCAATAGCGGTTCCGGCGATCGTTGTGCTACGAGAAAAGTTGTGAAATCTCACTGCCGAACCGAAGAAATTGAGCCTGGTAAATTCCTCAGGAAATGTGAGAAAACCGAATAAATTTTTAAAGATTGCGTTGGCAGGTGATTTCCTCCTCTTAATTCGGATTGGAGATTATTTTTTTCTCCCCTGTATCCAATTTATCGTAACTGTATGCGTGCCTTTTGTTGGAACCCATTTTTATTGGCTAATTTTAGTCTTCTCATAGCGCTAATTTGCTCAGTTCAATTGAAATAACCGTAGAGACATTGTTTTTATCTTTATTTTTAGTATAGAGTGCATAGCTGTTTGACAACCGTATATGTGTTCGTGCTGGATAAATGCTTTCAATCACATTTCATGAAACAGTTCGCTACATTGTTGTTTTGAAGACTTTGGAAAAACATTGAAGGGGAACTTTTTGCCAGTTTTTAGTTGTTTATATATCTAGATATTGGCTTGTTTTTGACTAATTGACAAATTTATTTGTTCTTCTGTTCGTTTCCCCTTTATAGTCTTCTGTGATGCTTTCAGTATCAGTTAGAAAATGTGTAAATCTAGGACATTTGAGTATTTAATTTTATTAAACTTCTTGAATCATATCCTACATAACGTGATAATTTTGCTTTCTTGTGGGTATCGTATGGAGAAGATGTTGTTTTGGGTACTTCTGTTTGTTTTGTTCCATGGAAAATCAAAATTTATGGACTTGAATTCCGTCTGTGACAAAGCTATTTTCACCGATTTAGTTTCTATGCTTTCCTTAGATCATGAAGTTAGTTGCTGATATCAGTCTAGTTGTTTGATAGATTATTTTAATTTTGATTATCGTCCTGATTTTAGGGATTTTGGCAAGGAAATGTTTATGCTTTATTGATTGTCATGCCATACACTGCAATACAATTCACCGTTATCCATTATTTGAAGAAACTTGCATCTGGCTCTTCCAAGTCAGGTTTGTTACTTTATGGCTTTGGTCAGTTTCTTTGTTAACCAACTCATTACCGTGTCTTCAATTATGGGTATGATTTAGGTTATGCCCTGCGGTATGATACATGTTATTTTTGTTTCTTTTAATGCAGAAAATCATGTACGTTTAAATCCGTATCTTTCATACTTCAGTGGAGCTTTGGCGGTGTCTTTGCAAATGTCAGATTATATCCGTTTGATCTTTTAAGGACCATTCTAGCTTCACAGGGAGAACTAAAGGTATTACATGTGATTCCCTAATATCATCCTTGCAATTAATTTCCCATATTTATTTCACCCTTACTGTGTTACAGTTCTATTTAGGTTTATCCAATCATGAGGTTTGCATTAGTTGATATACCGGTTGTATATATTTGGAAGTGTACGAAAATGTACTTGATTCTTTGCTGATCGTTTTTGGTTTATGGTTTAGATATGAAACTGGTGATCATGTCGGTGTGTACCATTAGAATCTCAGAGAAACTGTGGAAGAAGCTGAAATATTGCTAAACTTACTGCTTGGAACTTCTCTATCCATTCTACCAAAGAAGATGGATCTCTGATTAGTGGTAGCTCGTTGCCACCGCCTGGAACTTACTTGCACTCTAAGAACAACACTTAATCGTTTCCTCAAAAATGAAATTATGCTTCTAATGTGTTTGAAGAAACTACATTGTTGATATGAGTATGTAACTTACTCCGTGAATGCATTTTTAGTCCACTTTGCTTGCTCTGCCTGCTTTGCATCTGATCCGAGTGAAGCTGAACATTCAAAATATCTTGCTTCTCTTGATGGAAAGGTTTGTACTTGATTCACTATGGCTCTCGTACAACTCTTGCTCGATGAATGTTCTCATTGAAATGAATCTTTTATAATGCAGGATGAGTATGCTTAGTGGGTATTTGGATGTCAAAGAATCTTGTTAGAGGTCGTGATGGAATATTCTTTGCAGCAATCGCCCCTCGATTACAACCTAGATTCTATTCTATCTCATCATCTCCAATGTAATTAATGTTTACTCACCTTCTTCATTCTGCGTATTAGGTGAAAAGATGAACCAAAAAATGCAATTAATTATTTCGCTTTCATCTTCTCAATAAATGCATTTATTGTTAGTTGCATGCAGCACTTCTATGGCATTTATTTCAGTTCGATTTTCATTCAATGAAACTCATTACTATATAAATCGATATTTGTTTATTGCTGCAAATGTTTTTGGGTCCTGTAAATGGGTCTTTGCTTCCTACTAGAAATGATTTTGGTTTTGCTGTTTTGTGTTGTAAGCAAAAGAATCAAAGTCAAGCTTTGTGTAAGGCTGCATTCATATTCGATTTGGTGTTGCTTGCTGTTGATTTCATATGATCTTTTTCTGTCATGTTTCAGCATTAGTGGTCTAGGGTTTTTGAAGAGGTAAACTTTTTAAAAATTCAAGCATAAAGATAGATGCTATTGTTCTTTCCGTAGTTTCTTTTACATCTCGACTTCTCAAGGAAAAAGGCCTTGTACCCGAACTAAGTCCTAAGGTGAAGAATATATATAGTCTGCTCTTTGGATCAGGATCTTCTAGGTGCTGCAGCTTCCATTGCCACCATACTCAAGGGAAAAGGACAAACAGTTGATTTGGTTTTGGAAAACAAACCCCTTAAATGGTACATAATTTTTTATCCGTACGGCTGTATCTTTTTACCAATTAACATGATCTTTCTGAATTTTTTAGTAATTGTCCGAAAGTGACATGACCATATTCAAAAAAAGAAAGAAAAAAAGTTCACAGTTTGATTTTCTTGTACTTGGGGTCAGTTGTGTTCCTGCTCTCTTGTGTGCAAGTGAAGTCATTTCATCCAAGTTTGATGACTTGTGTTTTATAGGGTGTTTAAATGGGCTGCGCGAGAAAACGCTCAGAAGCTGATCTTAGTGGGAAATGCTGAATGGCAAAAAGGTATGGTGGTTGTGAAGATCCTTGCTTCGAATGAACAATCCGAGGTCAAAGTAGATGATTTAGAATGACTAGGACTTCCCATAAAAAAAGGAGCAGGGGCCCGGAATTGAAGCGGGGTGAATGCTTCTTCTTTGTTTTTCTTGCATATGATGTTATGAATGGTTTAATTATCCTGGGCATCTGGTTGCCGTGCCTTGCACGGCCGGAACTCACTAGTATATATATAAGTCGAAATATGTATATATTTTTGGGAGAAAATATGATTTGGGATTTTATATTTAAGGAAAATAAATCTCATTAGTTCCCATAACCAAAAGAAATCAGAAATTTCTTCCTACGTTCTTGAGGGGCGGCATGTGAGAGCAAGTTTAAGGCTGAAAGATTTATTCCAGTTTCTAAGTCAAATCTTAACGGTTTCCAGATCAGAGTAGAACATCGGAATCGTCATGAAGAGAGTCGTTTCAACACCAGAAAGTTGGAGTTTTTCCTAAGGTATGTTTCGAACCCTAGTTATGTTCTTGACTGGGTTTGATGGATTCAAACTCATTAATTCATAGTTTTATGTGTTTAGAGCTTGTGATCGAATATAATCTGATTTTGGATTGATCACATAGGTTTTCTATAGAAAGATTCAAGTTTTGCTGCAATTTTTGAGAGTTTGGTTTGGAATAGCTTGCTAGGTAAGAGGATCTTCCTACGAATTAAATTACGGTTTATGTTAAGGTTTGGTATGTTTTTATGCTATAAATCATATCTTCATGTTGCTTAAGTATCAAGAGCTGTTATGGTGTATAAAACTCATGTTTTTTTGCTATTTTCAGAGTATTATGATGTTGAACGTGTTTGGTAACGAGTAGGGATCGTTTAAGGGTAGAAAAACTGAGTTTTGGGTGTTATAACACTTGGTCCAGACGCACTAAAGCCAGTGCGGGCGCATTGGGTACGCAAAAAGTCCGTTTTTACATTCAGAGGTTTGGTGCGGACGCACCAGAAGCCAATGCGGATGCACTGGCTCAGCAGAGAGTTTCGATGAGCTTCAGGTCGCTCAGTGCGAGCGCACTGAATCCCAGTGCGGGCGCACTGGACCTGTTTTTGATGATTAACTTGTTTTAAGCCACAAATCTAGTCTTGAATGTTTTTCTTTGATCTTGTAAACATTAATCAAACATGAACAAGCCTTGATTGAGTTTCTGATGCGTTTAGTTCTGGCACCAAATGTACTCTTCAAGGGAGTTGAAGTTCGGGACCGTCGGAAGGGCATGATTGACTTGTGCTTTGATGAACTAGAGTTCATCAATGTCTGTGTATTAGATAGGATGTGGTGTCTAGCTGTCTAAATGAGGGAGTAGAATCGTTAAGGTGAGCTTTGATTTGAAAACACTTAGGTGGCTAGTTAACGATAAATTATAAGTACATACTTGCATAGTTAAAAGATTAATGTCATGTCACTTTTGGATAAGCACATGTGAACATCGGCTATGTGACTCGTCCGGACAGGTGGATAACTCTGTGACCTACTAACGGCCAAATGACAGGGGAACTTCACCTGACGTGTATGCATACCGGGGATACCGGGACTAACAGTGCAAGCTACTGTTGGTTCGCAACCATCTCGTGGTGGATAGTCACCTCGCGTAGTGCCCTTGAGTGCTGACATAACCAAGATAAGTTAGGATAGAAACGTTTAGTAATGACATGTTGATGGACATGGAGTGAACCCTATATTGAGTCGGTCTCAAAAAGACGATTTATTAATTATAAAATTTGAATTATAAACCTTAATTAATTTGTAGCTTCTACCTTTTATTAAGTATTTTGTACTTACCTCAAATGCATTGTTTTCTATGTGTTTGGGGAGAGAAGATGAACAGGTAGATCCGGAGTTCGAGGAAGACTTTGATGACGATATTTGAGGATGCCGATGTTGAAGCGCTTATTTTTTTTATTTGTCCTTTATTATCACACTCTAGACTTGTTGTTTCTTTAGGAGCTTTGTTTCCCTTTAGTTTTCTTTTTGGAGGTTTTTACGTTTCATTTGGTTTTCCAATGTAATAAATGTTACATTTCTATCTTTAGAATCTTGAGGTGCTCGCGCATTGCCGAGCCTTAGGATTTCGTGCATAATATTTTGTACACCTTATTTAATTGTAAAATTAATTGTAAAAGACATATTAATTGTGAGTCATATAAACAATTAATATGTCAAACTCTAGTTTACTTTATGTCATAGACATAACTTTTACTTTTTACTTTTGCATGCTTGCCGCCCACATCTACATACTCAAGTGGCCGCCCAAGCTAGCTAGCTAGTCTCTCTATCTCAATTGTATCTATTTATACATCTTTTTACTCAATGAATAAACTAAGTTGAAGTTTACTCTTGTGTTTATCACATTCTCAAACTCTCTTCATGGTATCGGAGCCTTACTGAGTTCTAAAAATCCGCCGCAAAACTCGCTCTTTTTCGTAAAAATGTCAACATTATCTCGATGTTTCATCTTCTTCGCAGACTCACAATGCCTCACCGACCGGGATAACCGAACACTCTTCTTTTACAAATCATAAACTTGATGGTAACAATTACTTGCTATGGTCAAGGTCTATGAAAATGTATATCTCCGGCCAGGGCAAGATGGGATATCCGTCCGGTTCCAAACCCGCCCTCGCTCGAAACCGACCCCAAGTTTGAAGCATGGGACACGTAAAATAACCAAGTCATGACCATCCTCACGAGGTCTATGACAAAAGAGATCGCTGAGAACTTCATGATGTATGACACCGCTAAGGAAATCGGGACAATGCCGTAGACCTTTACTCAAAAAAGGACAATACATCCGAAGTCTATGAACTCGAAGCTCGTATTCAAAATTGCGTACAAGGGGATATGTCCGTAACTCAATACTTTAATCAACTATCTAAGGCATGGCAACACCTAGATATGTTGGAGACTCACCCCCGGAATGATGTTAAAGATGCCGCACTCTTTAAAGACATTATCGAGAAAAGAGAGTATTCAAATTCCTTACCGGATCGAATCCTACTTGATGATGTCGAGGTAGAATTCTTGCTACTAAACCTCTTCCAAATCTCAAATCCATGTTTGCCGAGGTCAAACACGAGGAAAGCAGAGGAAAGTGATGCCGCCGAACCCCCCGCCGACAACCCTACCGAAAGTGCCACCCCGCCGACCGTCGTGAACCCCGCCGAGGCTACCGAGGCTTACAGAAGCCCGCCGATAAAACCGGAAGCCGTTCGTGACCACCGCAAACGCACTAATCACACCAAGGACACTTGCCGGAAGCTACATGGCAAGCCTAACTCCTCCAAGACCTCCGTACCCGCCAAGGAAAGTCGTGCGTACACATAAGTGAGGAAGAAGATGACAACAAAGTTGAATGCTCACTTGCCGCATTCAAAGCCTTCCTAACTCAACAAAAGGGAGGTAGTCACTCTACCGACATAGCCTCTCATGCCAAGTGTAAATTCTACTCATCTATTAGTAATGAAACCCGGATTGTTGACTCGGGGCCTCATCCCATATGACCGGTAATAAAAATCTCATTACTCAACTTAAGCCATGTCCCCAAATTCACAATATTAAGACCGCCGATGGATCTATCTCTAGTGCAAAAGGTTTTGGTCAAAAAGTGCACTTACTAATAAGATATGCCTCGCGTAATGTCCTATTTGTTCCAAAATTAGATTGCAATCTCATATCGTCACAAGAACTTACTAAAGATTTGAACTCGGACTCGTTGTTTTTAATGAGAATCAAGTGCACATTCCAGATCATTCCTCAAAGGCGTTGATTGGGACCGCTAAACCTTGCTCGTGTCCGTTTGTGGTCAACCCCGCCGAAGACAAGACCGAAGACCGAATCGCCTCGCCACTCGCACTCAAAACCTAGACAATATCATGTTATGGCATTATAGACTAGACATCCCAGCTTTAGTTATTTAAAGTCTATAGATCCCGAATTGTTTAAAGGTTGTAATTTGAATGATCTTCAATGTGATATTTGTCGCTTGCTAAACTCACCAAATCCGTGTATGCAAAATTACCTTACTTACCATCCACACCATTCACCTTAATTCACAAGGTGACGTATGGGGACCCTCAAGAGTAAAAAGCATAACAGAAAAAGGTGGTTTGTTACCTTCATAGATGACCACACCGTAACCACTTGGTTATTTTTAATGAAGGATAAGTCCGAAGTTGGACCCATCTTTCAAGAATTTTACAACATGGTCTCCACTCGCTTGACACTAAGATCAAAATCTTGAAGACCGACAATGCTCTTGAATATTATGAGTCTCATCTCGCAATTTCTTGATGGATAAAGGGATTGTCCATATCGTAGTTGTGTTGAAACCCCTCAAAGAAATGGGGTTGCCGAGAGAAAGAACAGTATCCGCTTGAAATGGCTAGGTCTATTATGTTTACCACAAATGTTCCAAAATATATGTGGGGTGAAGCCATATTGACTTCCACATACTTAATCATCGTACTTCCCAAACAGGTACTAGGCTTCAAAACTCCTATCAAAACCCTACCGGACACACACTCCCGCCCCCATCTTATTTCCCGCTTACCTCCAAAATCTTTGGTTGTACCGTGTTTGTCTATATCCATGCCCAACACAAGCAAACTTGATCCCAAAGCTCACAAGTGCATATTCCTAGGATATGCAAAGGACAGAAAGGTTACAAGTGCTACTCTCCTTCGAAAAAAGATTTTACAATTCTATGGATGTAAATTTTTTTGAAAGGACTCCCTACTACAACAAGTCCACCGAGGGCCATCGATGGAAACCCGATAGAAATTGACCTAAACCCCTTTCTTCAAAGAAACTCTTAACCCTCAAAGAACTCATCGATCCTCAAACAGACCGAACCCCGCACCCTACCGACTCACAACAATGCCCACCGATCCCCAAAGAACCAACCGACTCGAGCCCGCCGACCCCGAGCCCGCCGACACTCAAGCAACTGCAGATCCTCGCAGCCACCGACATTGATGACGACCTATTGCTCTAAGGAAAGGGAAAAGATCATGCACCGATCATTCTATTCATACTTATTTATCTTATGATCGCTTGTCTCCTCGTCTTTGCCATGTTTACACAGACCCGGACTCTCACTCTATCCCTAGAAATATTCGTGAGGCCCTTCAAAATGATAAGTGGAAGGTCGTCGTTAAAACCGAGATGATCGCTCTCCCGGATAATCATACTTGGGACCTCACAACTCTTCCCAAAGCAAGCAAGAAGACGCTTAGTCGCAGATGGTTATTCACTATCAAATACACCGCCGATGGTACAATTGACAAGTACAAAGCCGATTGGTAGCAAGGGGATTCACTCAAACTTATGGTATTGACTATAAGGAAACTTTTGCACCAAAGTGGCAAAACTCAACACCGTCGTGGTTCTAATCTCTCTACCGTCCAACCGGACCGGCCTCTACACCAATTGGATATCAAAAATGCTTTTCTCAATGGTGATCTCACCGAGGAAGTCTATATGAATGTACCTCCCGGTTTTGTCAATCCCCACACTCGTGGCAAGGTATGCAAACTCGTAAAATCTCTATATGGCCCGAAGCAATCCCCAAGAGCCTGGTTTGGAAAACTCACTACCGTGGTTAAAGCCGCGGGATATCATCAATGCAACTCGATCACACCATGTTTGTTAAGACAACCAACCGAGTGAGGTCCATTCTAATTGTTTATGTGGATGATATCATCCTTACCGGGGAAGACTCTACCGAGATCCAAAACTTGAAGACTCTACCGGCAAAGGTGTTCCAAGTTAAAGATCCGGGCTACCTCAAGTACTTTCTTGGTATGGAAGTAGCTAGAAACACCAATGGCATTTCGCCTCCCAAAGGAAGTATGTCCCGGACCTACCGAAGGAAACCGGCATGCCGGGATGCAAACCTCGTCGTATCTCCAAGAGACCCCTACCATACCCTACCGCATGGTGACATTGTCGTCCGGAAAGAACAATATCAAAGGCTTGTAGGCAAACTCATATACCTTTCTCACACAAGACCCGATATTGCATATGGGGTCGGGCCGGTCGTCAATTCATGCATTGCCCTACCGAGCAACATTGGGATGCAAAGTGAATAGGATACCGAGGTATTTAAAATCCACTCCCGGCCAAGGCCCGCACTTCACCAAGTCTACCGATAGATCAATCAAGGTCTACACCGATGCCGATTGGCCGGATGTCACATTGACAGTGAGGTCTACCAGGCTATTGCTCATATATATGTGGGAACCTAGTTACTTGGAGGAGCAAGAAACAACCTACCGTGTCAAGAAGCAAGGTCAAGCCGAACTAAGGGCACTTGTACTTGGCATTTGTGAAGCTCTATGGCTAAAAAGTGGTACCGACCGAACTTCAAAGAACCGTATCAAGAACCTATCACACTCGTTGTGATAATAATTCAGCCTTATGCATGGCAGAAGATCCAATCCATCATGATAAAACCAAGCATGTGGACATTGACAGACACTTTTCAAGGAGCAGATTGATGCCAAGATTATTCAACTCCAAGATGTTCCCTCACAGATCGAATGCCGATATTCTTACCAAGGCTATTCCACCTCTTATGTTCAAAGCAGATTAAGTAGCAAACTTGGCCGCATCAACATATACAACCTGGCTTGGGGGGTGTGGAAATATTACTCACTCGCCAGACCGCCCCGTCGAGGCTTCACAGGTGCTCGCGCAGATTGCCGAGCCTTAGGATTTCGTGCATAATATTTTGTACACCTTATTTAATTGTAAAATTAATTGTAAAAGACATATTAATTGTGAGTCATATAAACAATTAATATGTCAAACTCTAGTTTACTTTATGTCATAGACATAACTTTTACTTTTTACTTTTGCATGCTTGCCGCCCACATCTACATACTCAAGTGGCCGCCCAAGCTAGCTAGCTAGTCTCTCTATCTCAATTGTATCTATTTATACATCTTTTTACTCAATGAATAAACTAAGTTGAAGTTTACTCTTGTGTTTATCACATTCTCAAACTCTCTTCAACAACCAACTCCAATAAGCACTCCATATACAATTCCTCAATACTATTTTTTTTTCACATCTCAACCAATTAATTTAACTACCAACACATTTTCCATTTTTTTTAATAAAAAAATCGGAATAAAATATTTTATACTTGCAAAATGAGATTTTAATGTCGTATCATTGTCAAAAAAAAATGTCGTATGCGTTTAAACAACCAATTAGGGGATTATTAAATGTCCTCTGATAAATGTCATATCGTTTTTATTAGAGGAGATTATTACCGAAGTGGTTAAAATTGAGTTTAGTATAGTTGAAGAAGATTAGGATAAATAGATGGAGAGAGAAAAGTGAATTGTGTGGTTAAAAATGTGGCACTATTCACTTTAACAGACTCCCTTATTTAAGGGAGACACTTAATTTGAATAAAGGATGGGAAATTAACAAGGGTGCCACTGTGAGCTAAAATTCTGTGTGCCTCCCTTATAGCACACTTAGGGAGCCTGAAAAGCAGCCCATTGTGGACAGCCTAACATGATTTTGGTTCTTTACTTTATAAAAAGAATATTATATTATTCGTACCAATGTGGCTTTAGGTTTGCATTTTTATTCTATATGAAAGAGGTAGAATATGTCAGTTGGTTCATAATGTTGTAAGAAAGAATGTTGATATGTCCATATCCCATTACCATCAGTTTGATTTGGAAATTATTAAATGCGACATACCAAACCTATCCCGAGGGCACCACATTTATATTCGACCAATCTTAAGTCGATTATTGACCTGAGATTCAACTTTCTACGGTCATCGTGTGATTTCACAATACTGGTTTTGTGCCGTGCCTTTAACAATGCCCTTTTGAGTTTCATGTTAACAAAGATCATACACATGTGCATATAATATCACAATGTCAAAATTGAAAAAAAAAATTACAATTGCAATGTCAATAAAAAGCTCATTGTATGCTCATAGGTTCGTTTGCCATAGATGAAATATCATGTCTCTACATATCAGTGTCGTCGCCGCAGTGATGGCCTATAGTGTCATGGCGACAAAAAAAAAGTTTAGGAACTTTCATTATTCTTTGTTAATCAATTCTGTTTATTTGATTTGCAGATGTCTATTAAACTGCTTACTTGTTATATGCTTTTATATTTACTTCGATGGAACGAACAATGAAGAAATTAGATAGGAGCATATATAATTTAATCGCCTTTATAACATCGAATAGTATATGGGTCTTTTTGGTGAGATTATTGCTTATCCGACATCCCAATAATTAGTAATGCATGATTATTTCTTTATATTTAGCTTATGAAAGTAGACAGTTAAATCAAGTCAATCAGAAATGTCACTAAATCCCCCGCTCTTAGGGGTGTCCTCAACGACGAGGAACATGTACTCGGGTGTATGCGCGACTCGTTTCGATCATATAATGAGCCGGTACAAAAACAAAAAAAACAGGGTGTCAATATCAATTATGAGTACCGGTAAGGTAAATAGGATAGAATCGAGGCGAACGTGATTAGTAACCTGAGTAATCACGTTCTAATGAGCAAGGATCAAAGAGAGGTTATAGATTTTTGCAATAAGGGTAAACAAAAAACGAATCCAAACCAGAGTATCACGTACCAATGATCAAGGATCAAAGAGAGGTTATAGATTCTTTAAGCATTAGAGACAAAGAACACAATTAACCAGCTTTGACGGAGGTCGGGCTAAGACCCGCCACGTGTCATTCCTATATTGATTAAGCATTAAATAAAGACATATAGGGTACAATATTAATGGCCAGGAGTCCCATTTTAAGTCTGAGGGCAGAGCAACACCCCTAGATGAAGATCGGCCTGGCTATCTTCTCAGTCCACCGCAGGTCGGTGAGGGCGCAACGGGGCTTAGCCCGCGCAGCTCGGGAATAACACCTAAGAGACTCAACGCAGGTCGGCATGAGTATCTCTTAGGTGAAATAACCCACGTGCATAACCTACAAGAAAAACATGGAAAGAATCCTAAGCCATAAAGGCTCTGATCCTATATTCAAAATACCGTGATTATCTCTTAAAATCAAGTGATTGACACGGTTTAATCCTATACTTGAGGGATACGAAAATAGAGTCCATGATGGACCGGCACAGGCATGCCCAGGGCACAAGGCCCTCTATATAAACGATTCTAAGAACTATGCAGAGACTTGATTCCTGATTCATACACAGGATGCGTAAGACACTTGGGATTAAATATCTCAGGCTCAATCTAAATCATCACAAAACCATCCCCGTTTCACATCTTTTCTAGGTCTTAGTCTTGATTCAAATTGTCACAAGGAAATACGGCCCAAATTTATTAATTGACGAAATCCAACATCGTCAAACTTCAAATAAGTTGGTTGTTGAGTTCCATAACAGAGCAAGCTCTATTAAAAGTTGTTATGTGCTCTATGATTAAGGAAATTGGGTAGACCCTTGATAGTTATTTAACAGTCAGTCTGAAGCTAAAGATGCTCTAACTATAGGTATCAAAGGGTCTAAGTCAATGGCAAATTATTCGGTTGAAATAAAATCCTATTATGATGATTTAGCTTCAGTAGTATACCCCATAACTATTGTTGAGCTACTCTTGGCTACCCTGGGAAGTCGAGAAAAAGAATACGAGTCCACCATTGTTAACCATAACTTCTAAAGCGAGTTCAATGACTTCTCCAGAAGTTAAATCTCAGTTACTTACACATGAAAGGCTTATTGCTCGATTGAACCCTAGGTATACCTCCGTTGGATTGTTGCCCTCTATGAATTTGGACTATGTTCGAACTAATGTTACCATGAACTTTGTTCCAACTCAATACCAGGGTCTAGAACTGGCAGAGAAAGAGGGAAATTCACTAATATCAACCGTGGAAGAGGAGGAAGATTCAGAAGTGGAAAAAGAGGCGCGCGGGGGAGGATTTCTAGCAATAGAATGGTCTGTCAAGGTCGAAGCAAGGCTGGTCATGTTCTTGTATCATACTAGTACATGTTTGAAATTCAGTACAACACATCAAGCACACCTCCCAAGCTAGTATCTTTGATCGTGGAGCTACTAATCATATTACTTCTGACATTAACAACCTTCGCACACCAGTGGTTATGGAGGCTCATGGTGAATTGTTACCAATTAAACATATTGGTTACCATAAATTACTCACTAATGACACACCCTTATATTTAAAAAACATGCTTCATGTGCCTAAAATTAGCAACGACAAAAAATTATAATCATTTCAGCACTAACTTCAGATTTTTTTTTTGAGGGTAAACTTCAGATATTTCCAATACTGTTGAGTATAATTCTTCTGAGTGTCTTGTTAAAGACAAGATAACAAGAACAACACTACTGAGATGAGTGCTCAAGATGGTCTTGTTGGTTTACTGCCCTAAAATTGTATAGGTTGTAAAGGCGTTATCATTTAACATATAATGAGTTTAAAGTCGACAGAGCACAAATATTAACGGACAGACTTGTTCAAAAAATTGTAATTGCAATCATGCTTCTGTGTGTCAACACAATCATAATAGCATAACATGTAGCTCCAATTTTGGTCAAAACACATTCACCAAAGTCACAATGCAAAAATATGGTAGAGTAGAGTCTGACTCAAGTTTGGTTTGGAATAAGCATAATATGTAGCCCAACATTGTTCAGAATGTACTGACCAAAGTTTAAAACATGGCAGAATACATTCTAATCAAACAAGGTATGTACATGCAAATTATGATGCCCCCACTTTGGCCAGAATGCATTCACTAAAGCTTCACATGTTAAAAATATGATAGAATGGAATGTGACCTAATTTTTTGGTATGATAATAGCACAATATATACCGCTAACTATGATCAACATGCATTAACAAAAAGTTTCACAATGAAAACATATGGCATAATGGTTTATGACCAATTTTGTAAGGAATTAGCACAAAATGTAGCCCAACTTGGGTCAAAATGTATTCACCAATGTTTATAAACATGACATAACACATTCTGACCCATCGTTGGTCACAATGTATTCACTAAAGTTCCAAAAAAAAAAAAAGGCAGAATACATCCTGACCCAGTTTTGGTATGGAATAATCGAAACATGTATCTGCAACATTGGTTAGAATGTGCTCACCAAAGTTTAAAAAAATGGCATAATACATTCTGACCCAGTTTGGTACGAAGTATGCAAACTATATCTCCCCAAATTGGGTTAGAATGCAATTTTCATAAAGTAAAACATGATAGAATGGAATGTGATCGATCTAATTTTGGTATGATATATCACAACTATGGTGAACATGCATCTACCAAAGTTTCATAATGCAAAAATGTTGCGGAATGGTTTATTACCCAAATTTGGTATGCAATGAACACTATATGTAGCCCCCAACTTGGGTCGGTATTCGACTATTCGGTCACCAAAGTTTGTAAACATGGCAGAATATAACTTTCAAATAATGGCTAACCCAATTTTGGCACGGAGTATGCAAACTACGTCGCTCCAACTTCAATCAAAATGCATTCACAAAAGTTTCAAAAAGCATAAAATATGGCAATATGTATTATGACCTGATTTTGGTACGTAATAAGCACAATATGTAGCCCCAACTATGATCAAGATATATTCACCAAAATTCCAAAAAATGGCAAAATACATTTTGACCCAATTTTGGAACTGAATATGAAAACTAAATCGTCCCAAATTAGGTCAGAACGCATTCAACAAAGTTTCACGGAATGCAATCTAGAATTGGTTGAGAATTGCAAAGTTAACAAGACATGAGTATTTCAAACCAAACTCCAGTGATCCAAAATATTTCGAAAAAAAATACATCCTAAAACATTAACGGAATCCCATAACACAATGATGAAAAAGTCTCTATTGCTTCACTCTATCTTACTCCATTTGTACAGACACAGTCAAACTCACAAGATCAATCATCCCTTTCATCAGTGGCGGACCTACATACAGCCAAGGGGGGGCAACTGCCCCCCCTTAATCCGAAAAAAATGCACTAAAATTTGTACGATACATATAGTTTGCCCCCCCTCCCTTAAATTTTTTATTTGCCTTTAAAAATTTTATTGTCCTCCCTTACCCGAGATCCTGCGTCCGCCCCTGCCCTTCATCACAGCTTTGCATTGTTTAGGGGTCACATGGTTTGTTTAAATGTAACGTCCAACATTTTCTAGACTATACTCAAAATGCACGAGTGAAAAAAAAAATCAACAAGAGGAACCAATAGCTCAAAAGCAGGGGAACCTTCAATTAAAGAAGAAGCACCAAAATGCATTAGGTGAGGAGAAGGCATAATACAATAAGTTCATACAATTAAGTGTTTCACCTCCCGAGGTGGTATAGACTCCACATCGTAAATTTCTAGGCACTTTTTTGAGGTTTTGATGTGACTCAACTTTATGATGATTTTACTTGTGATTTACCTCAGATTATTAGCAAATTGGATGATCAGATGAGTAACTCTGAGTTAAATGCATTAATTTGATATTTCTCAATTCATGATCGCGATTTTTCATTTTATTCGCTATCTGCTGACAAAAGAGCCTACTAGATGTCGTTTCTTGACTTTTGGCAGATTACGAGGTGTCGAGAAGGTTTCCGGAGCATGAGAAGAAGTAAATACGGATCGAATTGAGCTGCACGTCGAGTAAGTATGAAGTTCGAGGATTAGAATAAAGCGCTAAATCAGATTTCGAGCTTGCATTCAGACTTTGAGAATCGATCTTGATTAATTATTTTTTACACCCCTAAAGAACCTAGTTCGTTTGCTATTAATCGGAAAAATACACCCCATGTCTATCGAAAATTAATATAAAAAATCACATTTTGTTTAGTCTTTAAAATCCATACACACAGAATGACATACCAAGTAGGTTGAAAATCATATTAGACTAGACAATAATGATGAGGATGGTACATAGACCAAGTCAAAACAAGAGTTTGAATAATTAATTTAGTTTAATATTTCTCCCGAAAACAATTGAATAAAGAATTTCAACATCTTTGACGAATGTTTAATGTACACAACACAATAAAAGAATAAAAAAAATAGTGACTTAGTCCATTAATCACAAGAATCTGGAAAGCTTGCAATCAGCAGGAAGACCTTGGGGGAACCTCTTGAAATCCTTGCAATAATCATAAATCAAGAATCTTGACTGCAAATATCTCATCCTATTTCTTTCATTTGCATTCAGCCCTTGGTTTTGCCATGCTTGATTATTCAAGGAAGCTGCCGGCGGATTCTTGAAGACATTTCCATTGATGTTGAGGTTTCTGTAAGAAGCAACAAATGGAGCAAGACTCCAATCAGTCTTTAATCTTCCTCCTTGTGTTGCCCAATCATCTGCATTCCATAAACTGCAATACATCCTCATCGGCTGGGTTTTAGGGAATGGAATTCCAGCTCCTTCGTTGTTGTTGAATACTCTTATTGGACTGTTATCTACCAAGAATCTGCACAACAACAAAAAAATGCAATTCAAATTCAGATGTTGTACAAATGTATTTATCAAATCAACGTGCTCATACAAAGATATCTAAATATTATAAATAAATAAATAAAAAAAAGAGATCATGGAATTGGGGTTAATTATTACATGATGCGTTGAGAATTCCAAAGAATGGAGTAAGTATGGAAGGCAGCAGTTGGGTCGAACCAAAGACGGAATTGTTGTTCTTTGCCTCCTTTCCCTTGTGCATAAACATTAGTATGCATTGTATATGGCTGCCCAGAAGCATTCCCCAAGAACTCAAAATCAATCTCGTCATGGTTTGATCCTTGAGATGACAACTGCATTCATTCAAAGAATTGGGGGAAAAAAAAACAGGGTAAGCAAATTGATTCGATCACAAAAATTAATCTTACAAAATTGTATCGAACTCAAAAGCATGAATTTTGAGTACTTACAAAGAAAGTAGTGACAGTTCCAGCTGAATTCCCAGGGACAAGCTTGAGTTGAAGGTCAAATCTGCCAAAAAGGTACTCATTCTTGGATTGGAAACCCGACCCAGAAAGTTTATCAAGAGAAAGAGAAAGCTGTTGGCCTCCATTTTCGATCTTGCCTCGACCTTCACCCCATGTGATATCTACATCCTCATAGAAGTTACCAGCTACTACTGAGGCAGCTGCCATGAAGCAAGACAATAGTATCACAAACTGTAGTTTGCTTAACATTTTTCTAGGGTGAAGTTATCTCCATCCGTTTTATAACAAGTGGTATCGAGAGAGGTTCTGAGAAAACGTGCCGTACGACCAACTTCATCTTCACCAAGACCTTCAAAGCAAGGTGCTAGGATCCGTGATAAAGTTGTAATCTTTAGCAAGGAAAGATGTCGGCGGTAAACGTAAAAATCGATAAATTTACAGAAGGAACAGTTTTGGTCCGTGGCAAATCAAGATGCGTGCAACCGTTGAAACAAAGCAGGTTTGTGGAATCCTTTATCCGACAAACCAAATACAAAAAGTGTGCAGATTATGCCGGTCCGGGAAGAGAAAGCACATTCAACCATCATGTTGTGCTTATCCGATGATGTTATCACCGAGGTTGCCGAGGAAGACACCGCACCAAGTTGTGGAAAAAGCTTGAAAGCTCGTATATGACCAAGTCACCGACCAACAAGTTGTTGTTGAAACAGAGGTTGTTCGCTTTGAAGATGCATGAAGGGAGTCCACCGAGGGAACATCGGACTCACCGAACACAATATTGCTTGATTTAAGGAATATTGATGTTAAAATTGAAGATGAAGATGCAGCCCTAATCCCGTTGGTGTCACTACCGGCATCATATGAAAACTTTGTGCGATCTTTCATAGTTGGAAAGGATACAAGTAGCTTTGGAGGATGTGAGGTCCGCCTTACATGCCGGGGAGCTTAGACACAAGGTCGCCGGAACAGAACAATCGGTCATTGGGCTAGTAGCTAGCAAAGAATAGTGGAAAAGGATATGGACAAGAAGAAAAAGAAGTCGTGGTCCAAGGGTCCTAAGTCTACCGATGTCCGTAATTATCGTAGGAGCGGGGACATTGGAAGTCCAATTGTCCAAGGAAGAAGAAACAAAGAAGAAGGCAATTACGGCACGGCAATGCAGCCTTTGGCTACCGAGCAATCGACGAGGATCCGGTTCTAGTTGCGGGGGATTCTACACACCATAATGATGTGTGGATACTTGATTCTCGGAGCATCCTACCATATTTGTCCAAACAGGGAGTGGTTTTCTACTTATGAGCGAGATAGATGGTGGTCAAATCTATATGGCCAACAAAGCAAGGTCTGTAAAGTTGTGGGAATTGGCTCAGTAAAGTTAAGGACAGAGGATGGTAAATTTTGTACACTGAAAGATGTAAGACATGTTCCACGATGACCAAGAATTTGGTATCTCTTAGTCTACCGGGATGACAGGCAAGGGTTCAATTTCAAGGGTGAAGGTGGACGGTGAATGTCTTCAAAGATTCGATTGTGGTCCTCAAAGGCATCAAGAGGGAACCTTGTATATATTACAAGGATCTATCAGTATCCTGCACCGCTTTCGTTGCATCCTCAGCAGTTCACCGGCCTCAGCAGACTCACTGTTCGTGTGGCACATGAGACTTGGTCACATGGGTGAAAGGGGTATGCGCATTCTTTCTTCACGGGTTTTCTTGGGGGATATAAGGTCAAGAATCCGGACTTTTGTAAACATTGTGTGTTTGGGAAGTTGCATAGAAGTAAATTCTCGGCAGGTTGCACAATACAAAGGCAACACTTGATTATATCCATTCAGATCATTTGGGTCCATCAAGAGTTGAGTCATTGGGTGGTCACAGATATTTTGTGTCATTCATAGATGACTATTCAAGGATGACTTGGGTGGTGATGATGAAGAACAAAAGTGATGCATTTAGTAACTTCAAGCAGTGGAAGGCCCTAGTGGAGAATCAGTTAGGCAAGAAAATCAAGAAGCTTCGTACGGATAATGGTCCGGAATTTCGCTGGACGGATTTTGATTCATTTTGTGTACCGAGGGTATTGCCGGACATCATACCGTAAGGAATACACCTCGGCGAATGGTGTAGCTGAAAGGATGAATCAAACTCTTCTGGAGAGGGCAAGATGTATGCTTTCTCAAGCTGGTTTATCAAGGAGATTTTGGGCAGAAGCTGTTAAGACAGCTTGCTACTTAATCAACAGGAGTCCTCACACAGGAATCAATCTCAAGACACCATTTGAGATGTGGTCGTGCAAGCCGCCGACTACTCGTTCTAAGGGTTTTTGGGAGTACAAACTTACTATCATGTTAGTGAAGGGAAGTTAGAACCAAGAGCCAAGAAGGGAGTGTTTGTGGGGTATGGTGATGGAGTGAAAGGATATAGAATTTGGTCATCGAGCAGAGTCCGAGTAATCCTCGACGCGGGGACGTTGTGTTTGATGAAAATTCTATGTTAAACTCATCGGTGGGGAGGTCTACCGAGTCCGAAACCGATCTTCGAATCCGATAGTGTTGAGAAACAGGTGGAGCTTCAGGTGGAGTCCACTGATATGCAACAATCAGTGGATCCAAATCAACACTATACTGATCTGGATAATGAACCAGAATCTGATCCAAGCCAGTCTGCTGAGACCTCAGCAGGGCGTCATACAAACATTGATCAGCAGAGTCTAGGCCCGGCGAGCTAGAAGATCTAATGTTGGGATACCTCCAAGGAGATATGGTTATGATGATTTGGCCGGATATGCACTCCGGTTCTTTGAAGAAGTAGAGGTTCTCGAACCTACTACTTACGGGGAAGCGATGACATGTACGAAGCATCCCGGTGGCATGCCGCCATGGGAGATGAAATGGAGTCATTATTGAAGAATCGGACTTGGGAATTGGTCAAACGACCTACCGACAAGGGAGTTGTGACTTGTAAATGGATTTTCAAGAAAAAGGAAGGAATAACAAAGGCGTAAGGGTCGGTATAAGGCACGTTTGGTTGCAAGAGGATTCGGTCAAAAGGAAGGGGTTGACTTTGATGAAATATTTTCACCGGTGGTCGACACACTTCAATCGGGTGTTACTAGCAATGGTGGCACAAAGGATCCGGAACTTGAGCAATTAGATGTGAAAAATGCTTTTCTACATGGTGAGGTGGATAAGGAGATATACATGACACGGCTCGAGGGATTTCAAGTTCCCGGTAAAGAAAACTATGTTTGCAAGTTGAAGAAATCATTGTATGGTTTGAAGCAAGCTCCAAGGCAAGTGGTATAAAAGGTTTGACAGTTTCATGCTTCAAACAGGTTACAACGAAGTCCATATGATCGTTGTGTTTACTTCATCTGTCGAAAGATGGATCATATATCTATCTTGTTCGTATGTGGATGACATGCCGATAGTCGCAAAGAAGGAAGTCCGATGTTCAAAATCGAAGAACCTTCTTAGTCTTTGAATTTGAAATGAAGGATTTGGGTGCAACCAAGAAAATCTTGGGGATGGAGATCCGGAGAGATAGGAGTCGGAAGAAGTTGTTCTTGTCTCGGCGGGGTTATGTGCGTAAGATATTGGCCAAGTTTGGGATGTCGTCGCAAAACCAATAGATACTCCTATGGCATCAAATGTTCATTTGTCCGTTTATGCTTCACGGTCACCAAGAGAAGGAGTATATGTCAAAAGTTCCCTATGCTAGTGCGGTTGGCGCCCGATGTATGCCATGGTTTGCACTAGGCCCGATCCGGCTCAAAGCAATCGGTGTTGTCGCAGGTTTATGGCTCAACCCGGAAAGGAACACCGGAAAGTCGTTAAAAGGATATTCGTGTACCCGAGAGGTACGGTGATGTTGGTCTCATTTATGGAGGTGATATCGGTCCGGTCACGAGTTCATCGTGATGCCGATTATGCAGTGATGTTGACAAGTAGAAAATCAATGACCGGGTATGTGTTTACATTGGGAAATGCGTGGTCACGGAAAGCTACTCTTCAAAGGCTACGGTAGCCTTATCAACTACCGAAGCGAATATATGGCTCTTACCGAAGCAAACTAAGGAGGGTATCCGGTTGAAGGGGCTAGTCGTGATTTGGGGTTGCATCGGGATCAGCCGAGATATATTGTGACAGTTTAAGTGCAATATGTTTGGCCAAGGATCGTGTTCATCATGAGAGAACCAAGCATATTGATGTCGTATCATTTCTTAAGGAATGAGAAGAGGGTTCTTTGTGAAGAAGATTGGCACAAAGGAGAATCCCGCCGATATGTTCACTAAACCGGTTCAAAGAGTAAGTTCCAAACTTTGCCTGGACTTACCGAATATTCAAAGCTTATAATCTGTTTCGGAAACTTTACCGAGGCGGATCGGTGGAGTGGATCTTTGTGGAGATAGTCCGGTACAAGTACATCCGGCATTGACGAATGCATCCGGTACAAGTACATCCGGTTATGCAATCTGTTTGACTCTAGTGAGAGTTGAAGTCAAGGTGGAGATTTGTCAAGAAAGTGACTTAAACTCTACATCCGGTGGAACCAATCCGAAGACTCAATTTGGGTGATGGTCACCGAGAAGTGTATTCATTTACGTGCATCGTAGGGTGGAGTCTGCGAGCTTCAAAGCAGGTAGCTTCGGCAGGGTAACTATCGCGGGGTGATAGTCCGCGAGTACTTGAATACGGCAGGTCCCACATCCGTTAATTACGTTATGTGACGGCTATACGGTGTCATTAAAAGGAGGACACGTGTAGGGGTATTTATGGTGCATCGACAAAGATTCCCGGCGGCTAGTGGTTTAGGGATTTGTGCCTATAAATACGCTTGTTGTCTCATTATCCGTGTGTGTTGAAATCGTAAAATTCAAGTGCATAATAAAATATCTCTTTTCTCGCCGTGGTTTTTTACCTCTCCCACCGAGAGGTTTTCCACGTTAAATCCGTGTTCTTCTTGTTTCTGTTTTTCTCCTTTGATTGTTTATGTTTGATTGCTTCTGTTTCTGTTTTTTGCATCTGAAGTTATCTCCATCCGTTTTATAACATAAGATATTAGAGAGAATTTAGCATTATATATAGGTTGATGATATAATTTTGTTGTTAAGGAAATGGGGTGGAAATAGCAGAGGGAAGCATGGCCGAAAGAAAGCTGGCAATTGCTCATTTACTCGTGACTATACAAATGCATATCCGCGTCAGTGGGGATGCTTCAATCTTTTTTATCATTATTATTATATAGTATTACTAGTAGACTGTAGACTCACTGGTTTTTTTTTAAATACCCGAAACACGAAAGATTTTAAATAAACAAAGAACTTACAACCGGACCAACGTCGAGAAATAGTCGAAAAAACTCCGGATCACCATCAGCCTAAATCTGGACCACTACCATAAGCAACGTAAAATAAAAGACAAGGAAAAACCATGCCTACCAAATTCTGCCTCATCACAGATGACTTGATTTGGTAAGGTAATACGATTGACAAACTTGTTCTTATCATACTTAAACAACGCTCTTTTTTTTTTCTGCCACGAAAGGAGGGGAATGGGGGAAGGGGGATTCGAACCCTGGTCCTCCAACTGAGGTGACTAACCATCTGGGATGAGCCTTATGCTCATACTTAAACAACGCTAAAAACTAAAAAACCGGAGAATCCGACTATTACCACCGACCGATCCGAACAACATAAACAAACAAACGATAAAAAACTACATACACAAGGATAACAAAGTCGCCCAAATCCCATCCAACAACACAAACTGCCAAAAATCGCTTCCAAACTTCGACCGGCATACCAAAAAAATAAGAGCAGCAGAGAATAACTGCAAATCCAGCAATCGAAACCGATGCCTTCACCGGAACACGGTGGAGAGGGAATGACAGATATGAACATGCAAAGGGATTAACGGATAAACACCCATCGACATGCAAGGCCGCCCCTCTCCTGAAGCCGCTGCCGGAAATAGCAAGCCTCCGATCCCACTTCAAAGCACCATCTCCAGCCAAAATTCGGCTATTCAACGAATCACCGCCAGAAAAATATCCCCAATCAAAACGCTGTCGATCTAAATCAAAACAGGGGGAATCCAATTTCCGGCGAGAAATACCGACGAAACCGTCGAAGAAGAAGATTTGACTCCCGAGCTGTGAGAAAGAAGGGGGAAAGAGGACCACATAAAAAGAATAGAGAAAAACAAGAGCAAAAGAGAAACAAACAAAACGAAAAGGAGGCCGGCACCGGCGCCTTTCGGAGGCCGGCACCGGCGCCTTTCGGCGGCCGGCGCCGGGAAGGAGAAGCACACAAGAAGAAAACTGATAGCTTTTTTTTTTCTAGAGAGAGAAGGAAAAGAGAGGTCTTCGGAAGTACACTCACCGACTCATTGGGTTAAAAAGAGACGAAAAAAAGTTGTACACAGTGAGACATGGGAAGTTATTGTGTGGTGAGGGAATTGAAGGATGAAGTGACGGGTGAAACGATCAGAACCACACAGTTTAAATACGTAATAAAAAAAGCCACGTGTGGTGTCCGCCGTGTGGAGACACCGAGACATCCTTGATCCAACTAGCTAGTTGTTTTGATATTTAAGTTTCTTTTATAACAAGGTATATACGGATACGGATTATTCGAAAACTAAACAAATCGAGTAATTTAGTTCGATTCGGTTTGGTTAATAACTGCCTTTGGTGCGGTTTCTATTAGTATTACAAAGAAACCGATATTCTCGGTTCGTTTACGGTTAAGCCCATAAATTATCCCTAACCGAACACAAAACCAAACGGAATAAAAATCAAACCGTTAACCGAATTGAAAAGAAAATCATAACAGAAATGTTTATAATCAACTTGTATAACAAATATTTATAACCAAAATATTATAATCGTTTATAAAAAATTCCATATAACCAAACGGGAGGCAAAAACGTAAATCAAAATACAATCAGGCGGACCAACCCGCCTTCCAAAACTCCAATGTATTCCCCAACCATCGAGTTTTGTTTCGTTAAAATCTCTTACCAATAAAACCGCACGGATATAATCTACAAGAGTGTTTGATTTAATAATATAGTTGGTTATTATTGTCTTTGACATTTCTTACCTTGGACACCTGATATTTAGGAGAGGATGTATATCTCTTCTTGATTTTGTTCGTTGATAGTAGATTTTTTCCTCTCCATATATGCAAGCTAAAGTGTTGAGGTCGGGCATCTGTATATGTAAGCTTTATGATGATGAAATGAAGACAATGATTATTACGACAATCTTCTTCTTTCCAAGTTTATAATTCTTTAGTTTCTGTTTTTCATTCTTGGTATCAGAGGCGTTAGGCTTGTGCCATTCCGACCACTGGACTCCCGGCATCAAAAACACCAACTTCAAGCTTTAAAATTCCAGTTGTAAGATACGTAACGACAACAACTTTACCAAGCTTTGTTTAAACTCAAATCGAAACACGTTGTGATGGAGTTGGAGTCCCTATGAGTTTTTTAGTTGCATCTGTTGGTATAATGGCCACTAGAGCTCCGAGATTGTCTGAATCTTCTTCTTCTTTGGTTGTATGGACTAGATATGGAATCCATACAACATTGTTCCTCCGATTGAGCAGGTTTCACCTCTCTTCAAATCGTATCTACCTTAGATTCACCATCTCTCGGTAAAATCTTTGCCTCCCCCACCTTTTTGTGGGAAATCTAACTCAAACATGTATTATGAAGTTAGAATGGCATAATTATTGATGATGCTTAAAATCGTCAATGATGAAATTGCTTATTATACATAAACCCGAATCCGGATCCGATCTATAGTTGGATCGTCAGATCTAATTCACAGCACCGATCGAGACACTCGATCATGCACAGCGGAAGCTATGAATTAAATTCGCATGCGATTTTACCACGACTTAATTCACATGATTAATTAATATAACTACAAGAAGGTTGAAGAATTACCCAACATAAAAGAAGTCGTGATCTTCCGGATTGTATCTCCAAGCGATGACTGGTGGACGTCGATCCTCGTAGTAAAGCCTCCTCGAATATGCTCAAGAAAAACTCTAAGTTTCCAAGTTTTTCTTCTTCCAATGATTAGAACGAGAAACTAATTTTTCTCTTTTTTAGTTGTATATGGCGCAATTTTTAGTGTGTCATTGTATTGGGAGGAACTTCCTTTATATAGGAAATTAACTAGTCAATAGAGAGTTGTCCTTTTTACAATACAATTACCCTTTTTAAAATACAATTACCCATAAGGAAAAGATATTTGCAATAAAATATGAGATAATCTCCATAAATGAGAAAACGATTATAAAATCAATCTCTTATTTTTTTCATTAATTATCTAATAAATAAATAATTAATTAATTACACATTGACATAATCTAGGAAAATTTCTTTTCCTAATTTCCTCAACATGTGGTGCCATTTTTGCCATTAGCATGATAGAAAATGTCTTTTCTATTTTACATATTATTTATCAAATAAATAATATTCGCATATTCATTAAATAGACCAACTATTTAATTTATTCTCGAGGTTCCACAAAACGAGAAAACACTCACGTGTTAAGAGCCAACCCGGGGACCATGACCTATAACCAGTAGCAACAATAAATTGAATAAAATATTCATCGAACAAAACATTTCTACTCAACTTATTAATTCCGGAATTACGCCACCATAAATCCGAAATTGAACTCTATCGATTATAGAACTTATTCTCAAAGCGTCGAGTCAATGGTGTCCATTGATATAATCATTACATACAGACTAACCCTCCATAGACTATCCGTAACGAAGCGGGATTATTTCCGTAAACCTTCTTCACTACATCTTATCATTATTTACCATCAACCCACTAGTGATCAATTAGTTCATAACCAATATGAACTCGCCGATCGATCAGTTTCTAGGATCAACAAATAAGGGAATTGTCTTTTTACTTCCCGCAGGAAGGAATGGATTCCATATCTGTGAGACACACACTTCTCACTCATTCCAGAATATTGTCAACGTGAAAGTGATTCAGACCGTGCCTCTTAGCAATTTTTAACGAACACATCAAACTCTATCTTGAAACAAGTAGGAGTATGTCACTTCATGATTAATGTTAATCCATATATGATCGTCTTGTGATTTAATGAGATTTCTCAGTCACGGAATTATATGAGAAAGCATATTAAATCGGTCCAGTCCTATATGACTACATCATATATAAATGCCCCACTTAGATAACCAATATCAACGGTCCGGATAAGACGGTCACACCTTAAAGTGTTCTGGGCGCATTAGTGGTGGTTTAATCAATAAACCCCATACATTGATTAAGTTCACCACGGACTAATAGTTCAAGTGTATCACCATAAACTTAATCATCACGTGTGACACTCACTAAGTTATATGGCTACATATGATACGACTTGGGGTTTTCAGCGGTGTATTACATATAAGCACGAAGCAAATAATAAGATGAGAATAAATCTGTCATTTATTAATTATAAAAATAATTACAGAATTTGTCTTTCGGACGTTACTTCCAACATAAATCTGGTTTAGAAGCGGATAATTGGGTTTCATGAGAATAGCACAACTACTAATTTGGTGGATTTGTTGATGATTATTAACTGAGCTAAAGTGATTGATTACGTACGTACCAGGTGTTGGGATCAAGGTAAAACGTGGTTATAATTTTTTGGGTGATGACACCTTTTTACAAGACTCCGTTATGCGAGTTAATGATTTGATGCATGTAACAGAGAACAAAGATCATGGAGTGTTTTGTAACTCACGCCATAATTGAGTGGAAATCGCGGAACTTTTATTAGGGCAATTACTGTCATGGGTATCGTCTGTTAAATGGTCTGACTGCCCATTTGTGACGTCCGGGGTCGATGATGATCTGCACTAAGTTGAGAATCCAAGGCCGATGTGAACATGCACCACGTCGGTGGTACGAGCTGATAAACATCAGGCTGCAAAAGACAAAAAATGACCTACGTTATGCTGGTGAACTGGAGTCAACCTGCACTGTGAGGAGACGAACTTTAGTAAAGACCTCTGAACCATAAAGCTCATTAATGGGCTGAGCCCATTCAGCCCAATTACTGAGAAGATCTGAATATGACTATTACATGCTTCATGTATGATATCGAATTATACTCGGGTCAATATCAATATCCAGAAAATAGATTCGATAAACCATGTCCAATTGTTCTTTGAGAACGAACTTAATGTGTTTTTGCAGCCTTAGTTATCTATCTTTTGTGTTTTTAAGTTTCTTGAATGGAAATTAATATCAACCTCACTACTAGTCGGATGTGTCTCCGTGTAAGGCTTTTCCTCTGTCGTTTTTTTACCCATTAAAGCTACTATTACATATGCTGCGTCCGTCCCTAAATATAAGTCGTTTGGATTAACCATGTATTTGAATGCCTTAAATTTAAAAGATTAATGTCTAAAATACATTTTGATAATCGTTAATGAAATAATTATAAAATATAAAAAAAATAGTTGGATTGTTAATAAATTATGATAAAAGATAGGGAAAAAAAAGTAATAAATGCTTCACTAATAATACAGAATAACTTATGTTATAAGACAAATAAATAATAAAAAAAAGGTAGAGTGATTTGTATTAACTTATGTTATAAGACAAATAAATAATAAAAAAATGTAATAATTTTATGTTATAAGATAAATAAATAATATAAGATACTGAAAGTGAGAAAAAAAAAAAAAAGTAGAGACAAAACGCGATTTATATTGTGAGAATGCGCGCTTTTTTGTCCTTCTCAACCACAACCATTTTAGATTAAAAGACTTCACAACCTTTTCCTAATTATTTTACATTATATTATTATATTCTATGAAGGAGGGAGTATTAGTTTACATTAAATACCCCTGATGGAGTCTGGACGCGGAGATGAGCAATTGCCAGCTATGTTTCTGCTCCGCTCCTTTTTCGCTATTTCTACCGCATTTCCTTGTCGAAAATATAGTCCCATATAATCCCATTTGCTCTGTTATACTTTTACCCACAATATTTCACTTCCAACATACAGCATAAAATCATTTCCATCTTCCTTTCTCTCTCAAACAGTATCTCCCGATTATCATAAAGATCAGAAAAATGTTAAGCAAGCTTCAGTTTGTGGTACTATTGTCTTGCTTCATGGCAGCTGCCTCAGTAGTGGCTGGTAACTTCTATGAAGATGTAGACATCACTTGGGGTGAAGGTCGAGGCAAGATCGAAAATGGAGGCGAACAGCTTTCTCTTTCTCTCGATAAACTTTCTGGGTCGGGTTTCCAATCCAAGAATGAGTACCTTTTCGGCAGATTTGACCTTCAACTCAAGCTTGTCCCTGGGAATTCAGCTGGAACTGTCACTACTTTCTTTGTAAGTACTCCAAATTCATGCTTTTCAGTTTGATGCAATTTAATTTGGTGATCGAATCAATTTGCTTACCCTGTTTTTTTTTCCCCCCAATTCTTTGAATGAATGCAGTTGTCATCTCAAGGATCAAACCATGACGAGATTGATTTTGAGTTCTTGGGGAATGCTTCTGGGCAGCCATATACAATGCATACTAATGTTTATGCACAAGGGAAAGGAGGCAAAGAACAACAATTCCGTCTTTGGTTCGACCCAACTGCTGCCTTCCATACTTACTCCATTCTTTGGAATTCTCAACGCATCATGTACTAATAATTAAGCCCATTTCCATGATCTCTTTTTTTTTATATTTATTTATAATATTTAGATATCTTTGTATGAGCACGTTGATTTGATAAATACATTTGTACAACATCTGAATTTGTATTGCATTCTTTTGTTGTTGTGCAGATTCTTGGTAGATAACAGTCCAATAAGAGTATTCAACAACAACGAAAGAGCTGGAATTCCATTCCCTAAAACCCAGCCGATGAGGATGTATTGCAGCTTATGGAATGCAGATGATTGGGCAACACAAGGAGGAAGATTAAAGACTGATTGGAGTCTTGCTCCATTTGTTGCTTCTTACAGAAACCTCAACATCAATGGAAATGTCTTCAAGAACCCGCCGGCAGCTTCCTTGAATAATCAAGCATGGCAAAACCAAGGACTAAATGCAAATGAAAGAAATAGGATGAGATATCTGCAGTCAAGATTCTTGATTTATGATTATTGCAAGGATTTCAAGAGGTTCCCCCAAGGTCTTCCTGCCGACTGCAAACTTTCCAGATTCCTCTGATATACTAATGTATTAAGACTCTATTTTTTTATTCTTTTATTGTTTACATTTAACATTCGTCAAAAAAGTTGAAATTCTTTATTCAATTGTTTGGGAAGAAATATTAGAATAAATTAAATATTTGTACCCTACTTGGTATGTCATTCTATGTGTGTGGATTTTAGAGACTAAACAAAATGTGGTTTTTTTTATATTAATTTCGATATACACGAGGTGTATTTTCCAATTAATCGCAAACGAACTAGGTTTTTTTAGAGGTTTTAATAATAATTAATCAAGATCGTTTCTCAAAGTCTATGAGTGTAAGCTTGAAATGTGATTTAGCGCTATCTTTGTGTAGCGTGTGAGGATAGCGACAGAGAGTGGAGCATTGTACAGAGACAAATATAAAAACATCTAAAGACGTGTTGTATGTGGAAGTGACACAGATCATAGATGAGATATATGTATGTAGATACAAATAGATTATATAGAAAGGAACTTGCATCATACGCAGAAGATGTGTTTATAAAAGGTAGACTTACCGATATGTAGCGAAAAGAACTTGGATCAAGTAATATATGCACATATAACAGAGGTATAGGACGGATTAAATCGGATCTGAACATGCTGACAAAATCCACAAGACGGACCACACAGAACATAAAGAGAGATTCAACAATATTTAGATTTAGATAGAAACAAAAGAAAATACAGGTCTGAGATCACAAAACATCAGATAAAAACATAAAAGAAAGGAAAGGTTCATCCATTTTACCAGACAAACATCGAGGATGCGCCTTCACAGTTATGGCAGAAAATTATCGGAGCAGGTGAGAGCTCCGCGTATAATACAACCGAAAAGGGAAGAGAATCGGAACAGTAGGCGAGAAAAGAATAAGAAAGATGGGTGCTTTTCTGGAAACAAAGAAGGGAGGAGAGGAGTTTACTATGAGGAGAAGAAAGATTTCAGAGAAGTAATAAAGAGACAATAGAGAGATATCATCGGTTAATGAAAGAGCAACCGTAGTAATAAAACTAATAGACATTCTCCAATCTAACAAATTTTGACACACGGCTTATTTTGATTGGTTTAACTTTATAGAGATATTATATTGTTTTGCTTGGATGACAAGATGTCGTAGTAATCAAATTCTATTTTCCTTTCATACTATTTTACTAAAGACACAGCTCGGGCCCACTTGTATATGTGGCACTTTATTCACCATGTGATGCAACTTTTGTCATAGAAAGGCTTCTTGTACGCTCTCTACAAATAGAATACCATACAAACATAATCAGAAAAATCCTCTCCATTTGATAACTGTTATTTTGTTATTTAAAATATGACAGTCTCTATTCTGACAAATAGTGAAGAAAATATGGCTAGAAGGGTCCCACTAGGGTTGCTCTTAGGTATACAGAGGGACTGAATAGAGAGAGAGAGACGTGAGAGGGATTCTCTAGGAGAGCATTGAATGTTTGACAGAGGAGAAGGCATTTTTGGAAGAAGAGAGGGAATTATGTGGTGGAGAATGGAGATGCGAGAACCTTCTAGGATAATAGAGAATAAGAAGCAGCAGTACGTAGAGATAGGGTTGAGCAGTTGGGTGATATAAGGCCAATTTCAACAGCTTCATAAGTCACGATGGTACTGGCAGCTTTTTACAATATGATACTGGCATTAAAAAACAATTCGGTAATGGCTTTAAAATCGACCGTGAAAACTAAATGAATGGGGATAGGGGTGGCACTCTGTTTACTTGCATGTCCACATACCTTTTTCTCTCTCCTTTTTTAATCACCGTCCAAATCAACTCTATTTTAAGATCCACCCTCACTTTTTTGTATTTCTTTTGTGTCATTTCTATTTGTATAACATTTTTTATAAGGTCATTGTAGAGACATGATGGACATGGACGTGGTTATGGTGCCATGTAGGATGCTTTTGCTGATTTTTAAGAAAAGTGACAATGGGAAAGATGTTGGCCACTGTGATTGGCCTAATGTGGTAGGTTTTAAGAAGGTAATAGGCTGGGAGCATGAGAAACAAGAGGGCCAGATTATATTAAGAGAATAAAGGCAGAAATTGGAAAATCAGGTTGTGTCAGACCTGACACTCTGTAAATCGGGCGTACGCTTTTCGACGTGGAAAATCGGTAAACGTAAAGATCCTTACGTTCAAACGTAAGGATCCTTACGTCCAAACGTAAGGAAATTCAAACCAAATCTCATACAAAAAACACTCAACACGCATTTCTTACGTTTAAACGTGAGATCCTTACGTTTAAACGTAGAATCCTTACGTTTAAACGTAAGCGATTCTCTACGTTTAAACGTAGGATCTCTACGTTTAAACGTAGAGAAATTCTTGTCCATTCAAATTTTTTTTTTTTAAAATATTTTATCGACTTTTTGTTATTTAATATTTGTAAGCAAAATCTTACAAGATAAATTTTTTTTTTGCTATAAAAAAATCCTGTAATTTTAAAAAATAAAATAAAATTAGTGAAGTCAAGAAATTTCATAAAAACATATGAAATTAATAAAAAATTAACAATACTAACCATTTTTAAGAAGATCCTTAACTACTTTGGGCATAGGAGAACAAGGCAATTGGGAGTTTCAAGTATACCACTTTGAAGGTAAAAGCTCGCATGGATTATGCTATTGCTACCGCAAATTAATCAAAACATCTATATAAAACGTCATATATATATATATATATATAGTATTAATTTACCCCTCAAAAAATTATATCATATTTATGTATTATAGCTTAAAGCATCCCGAAAATAAGCTAAAACTACTACTAACAATCATAAAAATGTTTTTATTAAAAACAAGATTTTATCACATTAATGTTTCCAATAGGGTTGTAATTAAGGCTTAGCTTGGTGAACCGTAAATGATTAATTGATTAGGAAACATTTAATTATATACTCACAAAAAGAGATGCCGAAATCGAAGAAGTTTCAGCTCCATGATTACTTGATCACAAAAAAAAAAAAAAAAAAAAAAAATTGAATGGACAAGAATTTCTCTACGTTTAAACGTAGAGATCCTTACGTTTAAACGTAAGGATTCTCTACGTTTAAACGTAGAGATCCTTACGTTTAAACGTAAGGATTCTCTACGTTTAAACGTAAGGATCTCTACGTTTAAACGTAAGGATCTCTACGTTTAAACGTAAGGAATCTGTGTTGAGTGTTTTTTGTATGAGATTTGGTTTGAATTTCCTTACGTTTGGACGTAAGGATCCTTACGTTTGAACGTAAGGATCTTTACGTTTACCTGATTTTCAATGTCAGAAAAGGCATGACCTGATTTACAAGTGTCAAGTCTGACACAACCTGATTTTCCAATTTCTGGAATAAAGGCCAGCCGAAATTTATAAAGATAGGTCATCATTATTTATTTATCAGACCCTTTAAAGCAGACTAGCCCACATAATTATAACACATAACGTGTATATTATGTATAAAACATATTTCCATAGCATAAATTATATGCTTTGCGCTATTACACATCATATCATAGAGCGAATTTTAATCATCTATGATGTGTAGGATGTACCTGCAAGAACTACTCAATAAAGAATGTTAGTACATAAGATATGAGATAATTAATTAACACATAACAAGGGTAATCATGGTAATTAATCAAACTTATGAAATGAGGGCACAACAGTTTCAAGTTCCTGGAAAAGAATGGTATGTTTTCAAGTTAGGAAGTCATTGTATAGACTCAAGCAATCTCCAAGATAGTGGTATAAGAAGTTTGACAGCTATATGATCCACCTAGGCTATAACAGAAGTTCATATGTCTATTGTGTTTATCACAACAAAATGAAGGATGATTCAATCATCCATCTGGTTTTGTATGTGGATGATACGTTAATAGCTGATGTGAACAAGTTTGACATTCAAGATTTGAAAAAATCTGGTCAAAGTTGAATTTGAGATGAAGGATTTGAGGGAAGCGAAGAAAATTATGGTGATGTTGATCTACAGAGATAGAAAGCACATGGAGTTATTTCTACTCAAAAGGATTATATTGAGAAGATATTGTCCAAGTTTGGCATGTCAGCTGCCAAAATATATAGACACACCAATGACACCCAATCTACATATGTTTGCCGCGTTTGCTCCATAGTCAGCTGAGGAGAAATAATGCATGGCAAGAGTTCCATATGCTAGTGCAGTAAGGAGTCTGATGTATGCCATGATCTGCACTAGGCCTGATTTGGCACAGGCAGGCAGTGTTGTCAGCATGTTTATGGCTCAACCCGGTAAAGAACACTATAAAGTTGTGAATAGGGTATTCATGTACCTTATGTTAGGAAATCTACGCGGGAACGCAGCGGAATTCGAAATTTTATTTCCTATTAACCAGGATCGACTTCGTTTAAACAACAAGCATAAAAGAAGTAGACGGTGAATACCTTGCTTGATCTAAAAGATCGACGCTTTAACCGTCTAAGGAGAGTAGTGGTGCACGGAGCCGCCCAAGCGTTCGGCCTCTACCGCTAGTCCACACGAATAACCCGCCGGAATCCACCATTGGATTGCTACTAGAAAAACTCGGTTGCTAGACCGACTTTTTCTCTCTCTCAAAACTCTCTCTAAGAAGCTCTCTCATTTTCACAAAAACTATTAGCTCTTAGAATTGTGATGTACAAAAGAGCTAGCCAACCTTTCCTTTAAATAGAGTGTGGTGTGCCCCTATTGTCCCCCAATCTGATTGGGATTAGCTTCTTAATAGATTGAGGAGAAATAAAACATTTTTCCTAATAAAATAAGGAAAATATCTTTGATTGATTTATCTCATTAATATTCAATATCTTATATTAAATATTTTTCCTAAGATATATATTGACAATATCTTATATTGAATATATCTTTATCTTACTACCATAAATCTATTTTTCCAAAAAATCAATTAATATCCAATATTAATATTATGGTAATCTTATCAATTAAATTGCACAATTCAAATGTATCCAATATACTTTGAAAATGGCGTCCCATATATCCTAGATTTGGCATCCGAAATACTATGATTAATTAATTTGCAAGATACATGTATATCATATATATATATATATATATATATATATATATATATATATATATATATATATATATATATATATATATATATATATATATATATATATATATATATATTCCGACATACATAAACATTATGTGTATATTTAATTAATCAACATAATTAATATCTTGTATTTAATTTATTCATAATAAATAAATACCACCATAATAATTTACTACTATAACCTTTATAGTCGTGTGATAAATTCCTTCCTTATTTAGTTATCAACTATAACCACATTTTAATCCGGCTAGATGATCTTGTGTGTGTGACCCGATAGGCTTCCAAATATGTTGGCCGTAGGCACAAAGTGCAAATTATGAAAATGCCCTTCATACCTAATGATCACGGGATAGCGTCTAGCAACACACGTGACCCCCAATCATCGAAAGAGTCAAATGCAATGACTACTACCTTTCATGTGAAACAGTTACCGTGTAAATAGAATTCTATCGATGTAATAATATCCATACGGTCATACGTCGAGTGTCAAGCATCAACGACCACATCTTATAATCTGGATATCATGCTCACTCGAAGTAAATTATTTACTTCCACTTTGCAAAGATTCACGAGAGTAAGACATTCCTTATAAGAAGACCCTTTCGGATATTCACCCCTACTGATAGGGTATGCGATTCCTAGATGACCAAACATGTATACTCCGCATGCTTCAATATCACACCAAATCACTACCGCATGATCGCCCCATGGCCAGGGGAAACCTCAATAGTGTCAAAGCATGACAATCCACACCGTGATGCCATGTAGACTCCGGTCCTAAGGATAATTACACAACCGCCACATAGTGTGACACTTAACAGTGTAAGTGGGTTAGTCTAACGTATGCATTCTCTAATACACGTCCATGTACAGTCCAAGTGTCTCTACACTTCGATAGACGAGATCTATCCCTTCTCTTAAAGACTGAAGATATATAATACGTGCTAGTCTGTTTGTACTATCAGTGCCCTGTTTAATAGTACATAAGCCTAGAGACATTTAAGTATCAAACTTATTAAAGTGATTAGAGATCTCATCAACCATAATCGCCTATCATGGTTTCTCTATCACAGTTTAATATTAAGGACGTTATCATATAACAATTCATAATTGGTTCTTTAAAAGAACAAATATATGACAACAGAAAAGCCATTTATTGTATGAATAAACATAAAGAAATAGTAGAAATGATCCGACCCGGTCGGATCCGGTCCAAATCGATTGGGTTTAGGACACTATTTCAACACCTTAGAGGTACTTCTAATGTTGGACTCATTTATGTAGATTATACTCAATGTTTGATCACAGAGTATTGTGATTCTGATTATGCTGCCGATATGGACAACATGAGATCTATGACTGGGAGTGTGTGTTTACTTTAGGTGGTTCTGTGGTATGTTGGAAGCCAACATTACAGGAAACAATGACATTATATACTACAGAGGAACAATATCTGGTATTGACTGAAGCAGCAAAAGAGGCAATGTGGTTAAAAGGGCTAGTCAATGATCTGAATCTGCATCAAAATCAAGCTGAGGTGTATTGTGACGGTTTAAGTGGAATATGCTTCGCTAAAGATCAGGTTCATAATGAAATAACCAAGCACAATGATGTGAGATACCATTTTCTAAGGAATGAGAGGAGGATCAAGGTGAAAAAGATCAGCAGTGATGTCAATCCTGCTGATATGTTCACTAAACCTGTTCCAAACAAGTATGTTTCAACTGTGTCTAGACTTGCTGAACATCCAAAGCTGTTAACTTGATCTGGAATACTCAGTTGAAGTGGGGGTTCTGCAGAGGTATTAAAATCTGAAGAAACGAGGAAGTCTGGCAGTTGGTTGTGCATCTGGTCTTTCAGTTTACATGAAGTTCAAGTGAAAGTGGAGATTTGTAAGGCTGACATGAACTATGCAACAAATCTGTGTTGGGAGTCCATTTGGTCAGTTGAGTAACGTACTATTGTTGTTGAGTTTGGTGTTCAGCTGTGAGGTCAGCAGTGTTGATTGTCTGCTGAGTTGAGTTGGTCATCAGCGTTACTTGGGGAACACATATGCATGGATTCCGTCTGTATTGAGGGTTACTTCTGGGGTATTTCAGTCATTGCCTGGTTTGGCTCTTAAGGCGGTGAGGGTTTGATTCCATAGGCCTATAAATACCAATGTAATTGTAACATTTGTGTAACTCTCTATCAATAATAAAATATCCTCGCTTGTCCATGGAGTAGTCGACAAATTGTCGAAAATCATGTTAAATGGGTGTACTTTTGTTTCTGCCCTTGTTTGATTGTTAATCTGTCTCTTATTTCTCAAATCACCATCAATCCCCGACGACCCATTACAAAACATCCAAAGAAGAAGAAGATCCAGACAACATCAAGGCTCAAGTGGCCTTTATACCAACAGATGCAGCTAAAAAGCTCATAGGGACTCCAACTCCATGTCGGCGTGTTGCCATTTGAGCTTAAGCGAAGCTTGGTAAAGTTTTTGTCATTACATATCTTACAACCGGTGTATTAAAGCTTGAAGTTGGTGTTTCTGATGCCGGGAGTCCAATGGTCGCAATGCCACAAGCCTAACGGCTCTGATACCAAGAACGAAAAACAAAAACTAAAGAATTATAAATTTGGAAAGAAGAAAATTGTTGGAATTATCATCGTCTTCGTTTCATCATCTTAACGCTTACATATATAGATGCCCGACGTCAACACTTTAGCTTGCATATATGGGGAGGAAAAAATCTATTGTCAAAAAATTCTCAATAAACAAAATTCAAGAAAAGATATACATCACCTCTTAAATATCAGGTGTCCAAGATAAGCAATGTCAAAGACGATAATAACCAACTCTATCTTTGAATCAAACACTCTTGTTAGATTTTACATGTGCGGTTTTATTGGTAAGAGATTTTAACGAGACAAAACTCCATTGTTGGGGAATACGTTGGAGTTTTGGAAGACGGGTTGGTCCGCCTGATTGTATTTTGATTTACAATTTGCCTCCCGTTCGGTTATATTGAATTTTTCACAAACGACTATAATATTTTGGTTATGAAAATTAGTTATACAAGTTTATTATACACATTTTGGTTATGATTTTGTATTCGATTCGGTAAATGGTTTGGTTTTTATTTCATTTGGTTTTCGGTTTGATTATGAATAATATATAGAATTAACCATAACCGAACTGAAAATTTCGGTTTCTCTATAATACTAGTCGAAAGCAGTTATTAACCAAACTGATTCGAATCAAATAACTTAATTCGATTCGGTTTTCAAATAATCCGTATCCGTATACACTCTAACTCTAATGTAAAAGAAAATTAAATATCAAAACAACTAGTTGGATCATGGATGTCTCACTGTGTACAGCTTTCGTTCCGTCCCTTTTTGACCCAATGAATCTACTACCATATTACAAAAAGATTGAAGCATCCCCCACTGGACGCGGATATGCCTTTCTCTATAGTCACGAGTAAATGAGCAATTGCCAGCTTTCTTTCAGCCCCTGCTTCATTCTGCTCTGCTATTTCCACCCCATTTCCTTAACAAAATTATACCAACCTATACTATATATATTGCTAAATTCTCTCTAATAACTTCACTTCGAAATATAAGCACAAATCCCTTTACATTTCCTTCACTCTCCATCAATTTCTTCAAAGCTCTCCATTAATTATAGATATTATAAGAAAAATGTCGAGCAAACTTCAGTTTGTGATACTACTGTCTTGCTTCATGGCAGCTGCCTCAGTAGTGGCTGGTAACTTCTATCAAGATGCAGATATCACTTGGGGTGAAGGTCGAGGCAAGATCGAAAATGGAGGCCAGCAGCTTTCTCTTTCTCTCGATAAACTTTCTGGGTCGGGTTTCCAATCCAAGAATGAGTACCTTTTCGGCAGATTTGACCTTCAACTCAAGCTTGTCCCTGGGAATTCAGCTGGAACTGTCACTACTTTCTTTGTAAGTACTCAAAATTCAAAATGCTTTTGAGTTTGATGCAATTTAATTTGGTGATCGAATCAATTTGCTTACCCTGTTTTTTTTTCCCCCAATTCTTTGAATGAATGCAGTTGTCATCTCAAGGATCAAACCATGACGAGATTGATTTTGAGTTCTTGGGGAATGCTTCTGGGCAGCCATATACAATGCATACTAATGTTTATGCACAAGGGAAAGGAGACAAAGAACAACAATTCCGTCTTTGGTTCGACCCAACTGCTGCCTTCCACACTTACTCCATTCTTTGGAATTCTCAACGCATCATGTAATAATTAAGCCCATTTCCATCTCTTTTTTAAATAATTTTCAGATATCTTGTATGAGCACGTTGATTTGATAAATACATTTGTACAACATCTGAATTTGTATTGCATTTTTTTGTTGTTGTGCAGATTCTTGGTAGATAACAGTCCAATAAGAGTATTCAACAACAACGAAGGAGCTGGAATTCCATTCCCTAAAACCCAGCCGATGAGGATGTATTGCAGTTTATGGAATGCAGATGATTGGGCAACACAAGGAGGAAGATTAAAGACTGATTGGAGTCTTGCTCCATTTGTTGCTTCTTACAGAAACCTCAACATCAATGGAAATGTCTTCAAGAACCCACCGGCAGCTTCCTTGAATAATCAAGCATGGCAAAACCAAGGACTAAATGCAAATGAAAGAAATAGGATGAGATATCTGCAGTCAAGATTCTTGATTTATGATTATTGCAAGGATTTCAAGAGGTTCCCCCAAGGTCTTCCTGCTGATTGCAAGCTTTCCAGATTCCTGTGATTATAATGTAATAAGTCACTATTTTTTTTTATTCTTTTATTGTGTTGTGCACATTAAACATTCGTCAAAAGGTTGAAATTCTTTATTCTTTGGTATTACTTTATTAATGTGATGTAGTATTCTTCAGTCCATTTTTATTTTATTGATCTTTTACCTTTAGACTACGATCTAATATTCTACAATTCGATTTAATTCAATTAAAAAACAATTTAAAGCCTTTTATTTGTTATCTGGTTTTTCTTCATAGTCAGGGGCAGATGTTCTAAAGTCTTTGTTATAAAACGGATGGAGATAACTTCGGATGCAAGAAACGAAACGAAGCAATCAAACATAAACAATCAAAGGAGATAACGAAACAAGAAGAAGAACACGATTTAACGTGGAAAACCCCTCAAAGTGGGAGAGGTAAAAAACCACGGGCGAGAGAAAAGAGATATTTTATTATGCACCGAATTTTACGATTTCAACACACTCGGATAATGAGACAACAATCGTATTTATAGGCACAAATCCCTAAACCCTAGCCGCCAGGAATCTTTGTCTGAAGCACCATAAATACCCCTACACGTGTCCTCCTTTTAATGACACTGTATAGCTGTCACATAACAGAATTAACAGATGTGGGACCCTGCTGTATTCCAGTACTCAGCAGACTATCACCCTGCTGATAGTTACCCTGCTGACAGAAGCTCAGTAGACTCCACCCTACTGATGCACAGAATTGAATACACTTCTCAGCTGACCATCACTCGGTGAGTCTTCTTCGATTGGTTCCACCAGATGTAGAGTTTAAGTCACTTTACTGACAAATCTCCACCTTGACTTCAACTCTCACTAGAGTCAAACATTGTATAACCGGATGTACTTGTACCGGATGCATTCGTCAATGCCGATGTACTTGTACCGGACTATCTCCACAAAGATCCACTCCATTTTGATCCGCCCTCGTAAAGTTTCCGTAAACAGATTATAAGCTTTGAATATTCAGTAAGTCCAGGCAAAGCTGGAACTTACTCTGCTGAACTGGTTTAGTGAACATATTGTAAGGTGTAGTGCCCGAAAGACAATTATGTAATTGTTTTAGGACAGAATTAGTAATTCATCTTATTATATGCATGTATGCTTTTAATTAAGACACTACTGAAAACCCTGAGTACCTCGTTTATGTAATCACATAACTCAGTGTATGGCTATACACACGAGGATTGAGTTAGTGAGATGTACTTAAAATTAACTTAGTCCGTAGCGTTTATTAATCTGAGTACGGGTCTCATGATTAATTTGCTATTAATGCGCCCGTAACACTTTAGGTGTGACAGCCTTATCCGGACTATCGGTAATAGGGTACCTAGTGGGGCATTTATATACGATGATAATCATATAGGGGTTGGACCGATTTGATTTGAGTTCTCGATATAATTCCGTAATCGAGAAGTCTTATCGAATCACAAGATGATCATATATGGATTAATCTCAATCCCGAGGTGATCACAGTAACCTTGTTTAGACTAGGGTAGAGTTTGATGTGTTAGTAAGGATCACTTCGAAGTATGTGGTCCAACACTTCTCATTGGCTCTATTCTGGGATGAGTGAGTAGTCTGTGCTATCACAGATATGGAATCCATTCCTTCCCTCGGGAAGTAGAGAGACGCTTCCCTTATTTGTTAGCCCTAAGAAAATGATCGATCGGCCGAGTTCATATTTAGACTAATTAGCTACTAGTCGATATGTGAACTAATTGATCACCTGGGGTTAATGGTAAATAAGGATAATATGTTTCGAGAAGGGTTTACGGAAATATCCCGACTCGAAGTGAACGATCATGGAGGATTTATCCGTATGTAATGATTATATCAGTGGACGCTTTCGACTCATAAATTGAGTATAAGTTATCTATATTCGATAGAGTTCAGTTTCGGGTTTATGGTGGTGTAATCCCGGAATTAATAGGTTGGATATAATTATTCTGTCTGACGAATAATTTTATCTAATTTATTGTAGCTACTGAATATGGGTCCATGGTCCCCGACGTAGCTCCCAAAATAGCATAATTGGATTTCTCGTCGTTTCACCTCAATTATAATTAAATAGTGGATTGGGCTATTTAATTTGATATGTGGATTAATTGTTTAGTTGGACTAAATAATTAAATACACGAAAAAGATATTTTTCGTGAACTCGGCCCAAATTGGTGTGTTGACTTTTTGACCAAATTGGTCAAATATAGTAAAATGCGTGTGAACCTTTTTTAATAAAAGGTGGCGCCATTTGATGTTAATAATTTGTTAAGGAATTAGTTTTCTTGGATAATTATTTGACATGTGATTTATCTTTTATTTGTTAAATGATAATTCATGGAATATTAGATAATAATATGATTTATCCTAATTTGTTTGGGATAATTATTTTATTTATCTTTTATTTGGAAAAAGGATTATTGTAATAATTATCTCTTAATTATTTAATCCTTGGAGGTTAAGTTTTACTCTCCTATATAAAGAGAGTTCTTCCAAGCCTTTTGACACACTATTCACGTCACTATTCACAAGAGAAGTTGGCTGAAAATTTCGGCCTCTATTCTTAGGGTTCGAGTTGGAAAAATCTTCGGGATTTTTCCGGTAGCATATCAAGGAGGTCCGGCGGCGGGAAACACCATCCACCTGGTGTTGCTGGGAGACACACGTTGGAAGGCTGTGGCTTCTCGATACACGTGTTTTTGGAGATCTATCGTTCTTGGAGTTAAGCACCATAAAAAGGTAGGCTCCTAAACCCCTTGTAGGTTTAAATCTTTTATTTATGTATTTTGTTTCGTTTAGATCTAGATCTGATGCCTTCCGCTGCGTAATCGGGTCAATCCATGATTGATCTGACGATATTACTTCTAACAAGTGGTATCAGAGCCTTTGATCTAACGATCAAAGTATATGAATTTTAGATCTTGGAGTGGAAAAGCATGTTTTAGATGTTTTATTTCGTTTTTTTTTTTTGTTGGTAAAATTCGAATTTAATCATGTTGTATGCTTGTGAATGTTGTGGTTGAAGAGATGGATTGGGTTGGTATTGTTTACCCGTAGATCTATTTTGTAGCTCCTTTGTTTAGTAACAATTGAGCATAGGATTTGTATTTTTTTATGTCTTTTTTCGAAATTCTATGTAAAAGTAGCATCTTTTATTGTAATTTTGATGTTCCGGGCTCGAAAAGATGAAGATCTTGCTGAAAAGATGAAGATCAAGGCGAAACCCAAGGTATGAACGAGGAGAAACGGCTAAAAACCCGATTTTAATTAAAAATCTGCGCTACAGACTTTTCGCGACGCCGAAAAGCGTCGCTATAAGTCTGTTTGTTAAAACGGCTAGGGTTTCTTTGGGGCGGCTGTCAATGTTTTTTTTTCCTGTTAACTTTTTTTTGTATAATATGCGTATGGCAGATAATCATCAAAAAAAAAAAAAAAAAAAAAAAAATTTTTTTTTTGGAAATAATTTAAAAAAAACAGCTGACATATCAAAAAAAAAAAAACAAAACTGTTTTTTTTTCAGCCGCATCACATAACAAAAAAAAAATAAAAAATTAAAAGGGTTTTTGATAATTATAATAATATTTGTTTATTTAATTAAAAAGCCTTTCTCCTCTCGGGTGTTCGTGGTTCGTGATCCGACGGTTCGAGTTCAAGATTCGAAGATCAAGACTTGAAGACATAGATTAAATTTTACTTTTCCTTAGAAAATAGTTAGTCGGGGGTACCAACGGTCCATCTCGGTGTTTACTTTTCGGTATAATTTTGTGTTTGATCAAGATTACGTGCTTAAAACCGGAAAATTGCCATGACTTGCATCTTCATGATTCCACTCCAATGCATACATGTAGATAGTTTATTTCAAATAAATTAGGCATGTATAACTCGAATAATTAGTATGAATGCTTATTAATTTAATATGTGGTAGTTAAATAATAAGTAGCTAATTATAAAGACCGAGGACCCGGGTTTTTGTCAATCGTTTACGATTTTAGTGATGGATTCTCGGTGAATCCCACTTGGATAAATCGTTGAGATTTTCGGTGATGGCTTCTCAGTGAACCCACCTTAAACAGAAACGAGATTACGCTTTCGATGACAATTTAGAAATCGGAGAATCTTAGTACATGGGTTCGGAAATGGTCTAACCATGGTTGGGCGAGTTCAACCGAGCTTTGGCTCAATCGACTCCCCTCCACGTGTGATGTACGTTACAGCGGTTCGACAGACTTAGCATAGCCGATAAGCCTTCGGGCTAAACGGGGCTTCTCTTGCCGGATTGGCCTGAACTGTCACATATGTTCCAACGAATAAGACGGCGTAGGCTTGCCTACATAACCGACCCTATTCGGAGTACTTTGATTTATTGTTTCTTATTGTCAAGACCGAAACCGTAATTAGTAAACCCACCACTTTTTCAAAATATTGAGTGGGAACGGGGAAGGCGACAGCCGACCCCACGGCCTCTACTATAGGTGCAAGCACGTGAGAGAATGGTGACGCCTCGTGCCGCTTTGATTTCGGCCCCCTTCGGATGGTGTTCACCGCTATCAAAATTCAAGGCTTGGTCTCCGAAAGGATAGGATATCGGGTACTCGCCGGGTCACGACGCCCTCGTAGGCATACTCGGGGCGTACTCGAGATCCGATATAGTAGGTCACACTCTTTGTGGATATTTTCGAAATATCTAGGCTAGAAAAATGAAGGTAATCAATGATTAAAGGCCCGGGATGTCTGATTCCCGTGAGATGTTCGATTCTCGAAGCTTAATCATTGAGAGAGATTGTCTTAGTTTAACCATCATAGTGCTGATATCGACCCTCTCGGACAGTACTATGCGAGGTTAAATCCTTGGAATGGTAGGATAGACTTCTTATAGTTTATTATTCCTAAAATAAATCTAGTAGTGAAAAATTTATTTTTGAATTTAACTTTCTGTCATTTTATTTACAACTAAATCTCTAGGTTACTAAACTGTTAGTAATAGGACTTCAATAAAATGTGGAAAGTAACAAGTACGTTGTAATTATCAATAAATGCAGTTAACTTTTCGGAAGAAAATTTTCTCTTGAGCCTTTAAAAACTTAAGTGACATAGTACACGTATGTCACGGGTGTCACTCGTGTTGAACGAGAGACGACCATACTTAGCTTACAAAAGATGACATAGGACTATCAGACAAAATTCATGTAGTGAATTTTAAAAGTGTAATTACACATCAAATTTCTAATTGAAAAATTGGAAAATCATATACATAAGGCGTTGCTAGTTAGACGGTATTTGGAACCGATAAACTAGTGGGAGCCTTAGCCTTATGATTTGTTGTTTTTCTGAATTATTAGAAATGTGTAATAGACTGCACAGGAGTTTCTCCATTTATTGGAAAAACAAGAATAAAACGTTACTAGTTAAACAGTATTTGGAACTGATAAACTAGTGGGAGCTTAGTTCTGGAGATTTTATAATCTTTGAAACATCATGAACACAGCATTGCTAGTTAGACAGTATTTGGAACTGATAAACTAGTGGGAGCTTAGTTCTAGGTGATGTTCTAATCTTTGAAAAATCATAAATACAAAGTGTTTCTAGTTAGACGGTATTTGGAACCGATAAACTAGTGAGAGCTTTGGTCTTATGATTTAGCGATTAGAAAAATCGATAGTCCAAGCAAGTAACACTGAACGTCCCATAGTTCAAGAGTAGTGTCTACTCAAACGAACTGCTAGTTCAAGACTGTTTCCATTTAAGGAAAGTCGAGAATGGGAAAGAATGTTCATACGTGTTAGTCATCTAAACTACGTAGTTTTAAGGCTAAACCGGAAAATTAATAAATTGGAAATTAGAGGATAAGGAAAGTGATTTGGGATCACTGACCAATGCATCCTTAGTAATTTTCTCGAAAGCTAAAGTTCTTTGGAAGAACTAGGTAGCTTTGCATTAAACGATAAACAAAATAGACAACGGGCAGTTATTTCAGATAGACTAGTGGGAGTGATATAAGGAAATGAATCTCGGATTCAATTCTTGAGTATCACAGAAAATTCATTTTCTATTTTCGGATTCATTGGAACGAGCATATTCATTTTCAATAGGGTAATTTGTTTGTCTTATTGACGATGAATATAATATTCGTAGCACGAATCCAAGATTCGTACTTTTGTTTGATAAAGTCAGAACCACTAAGCATTGTTGAAAAGGTATTAGTAACACATCTTAAAATACATAAACGCAAATGGTTTCCGTATTTCGATAAACACTTCTTTATATACTATTAATTAGTGCATATTCCCTAACGATAAGATCTGCAGACTGGCTTAGGGTGATTCCTATCTCCCAGTCAAAGGAACCCTGTCTCAAAGGAACAATGCCTAAGCTTCCTTTCAATCGGGAAAGGGTAATAGATTTAAAGAAGTTACATAGCTTGTTCATATCAACCTTCGGGGTCATATGAAAGATACAAGCTAGTGGGAGCTTCTGAGTAGTGACATATTGTCTGATAACTACTCGAAACTCCGGTAAGTTTATTCAAAAATATTTGGAGGAAATCTCTGATTTCACCAGAGATAGAGTATTTCATACTCAGAAATAGGTTGTTGCGTAGTCTTCGGGACTGATGCTCGGCCTGCCTCCCAGTGAAATGTTTTCACTAAGGGATACACTATAAATTTGCCTTAAATAGTTATTGATGTGCTACGATACGCTGCTGAACTCATTTAAGATATTGGTTGCAAAATAACGGTTTACGAAAAAAAAAGAGAAGTCTACCTAAAAGATGCCTAAGCATTTGTGGATAAGGAGTGAATTCGGTTCACCCCACTTCCGTAAATAGAGGCACTTAGCACCGAGTGCTTGAAGGTAGGACTGGAAATTTTGCGTACACGTTCAGGACGTGAAATATCTTAATGCATTGAGTAAAGGTTGGTTATAAAACTCATAAAATCAGAGAATGGCGGTTATACTGTCAAACTCGGTCTGATAGAGTCTATAAATAACAACCTTGGATCTTGAAGTATTTGTACTCAAGATGTTACTAACTGATTTGTTCAGTCCACATCCAACACCGCCAGTTGGTGATAACACTAATAAAAACTACTAAACTAGATCGGTATATCGATCCACCCGTAACGCAAGTGGGAGTATGGTTTGTCCATTACCCATTGCGGGACCTTACGGTCTATACGGCAGATTGATGACCTATAGTCCTTTGTGGGCTGTGTAGGATCCTGATCATAGAGGTTGGTTTAAAAGCCATAACCCTGTGAATGGAGTTTGATACTCCAGTTCTGTTGAAACTCTTGTAGAACCACCTGAGCATCTCAGGCCCAGTGGGAGTAATTGGAACTACACGGAGAAGAGTCGATTGAATAGGAAAGTTTAACTTTCACCGCAAAGCTGAGTAATTTAGGGGTGATTCCCTAAAAGGTAGAGAGTTAACCAGACCGTGATCTCTCTTACCACTCAGTCTTGCTTGATTTCGTTAGAAAGCGGGGAATAGGGGTGATTCCCTAAGACTTCATTGCCGAACAACGGAATCTGAATTCATTCAGAATAGAAGGGTTTTAGCTAAGAACAAATAACTGATTCGTTACAAAGCAGAAAATAGGGGTGATTCCTAAGACCTTTTTGCGAGAGTAACGGTATCTTAATTTATTCAGAAAGAACCTTTGGCAGGATACCTGCCATAGCTTATATCCTTTGGGGATTAAAGCAAACCTCTAGGTCATTTCAAAGTCATATATTTTAATATGTGGACTTGACCAGAATGTTGATAAGTCTGTCGTAGACTGGGCATCAATATTAGTGAAGTAGTATGTAGATTAGTGTTTGTGAATGGTAACACTGAAACAGTTGGAAACAACATGGGTGTGTTATCTGAAGTCAAAGTCTGACATGCCATCGGGATTCATTCTAAAGGATTTGATTCGCTCAAATCCACGAGAATCGATCATTGGCAATCCCACCCATTCACCTGGTTAAGATATTCTTGCATTTATGCGGCATTCAACGATGTAGTCTACCCTACCTCTCAGGAATGATTATCTAAACCTGAGGATGAATATGAAATGGGATGTTTAGTGAATCCTCAAGTATCTTCGGGAGAATGAGGAATAATATGCTAGTATATTCAGGTGCAAACTAGAATATAAGTGATGACACTAATTCTGACTTTAGGTCAGATTAAGGATGATCGTTAAGTCGATTTCGTCCTTAGTGTTGAATCAAAGGCATATTGATATCGTACCACCGGATTAGATGGAAAGGCAACGTTTCGATCCCAAAGATTGACTCAAGCCGCCAACCTACCTGATCAGTGTACCAAGTCACATGGTATTCGGATTCGAGTACGCGCCGGGTCACCGACCTACCCCGCGGCGGCACACTCGGTCGTGCTTGGAAGGATGAATTACTAAGATGCGCTTGGAGGGTACAGATTTGAGGGATTCGTCTCACTTGTTTTGAGCAAGTGGGAGAATGTTGTAGATATAGATAAATAAGGGTGTGCTCTAAAACAATTAATCCACTTGCCTTTCGTGCAAGTGGGAGATTGTAAGGTGTAGTGCCCGAAAGACAATTATGTAATTGTTTTAGGACAGAATTAGTAATTCATCTTATTATATGCATGTATGCTTTTAATTAAGACACTACTGAAAACCCTGAGTACCTCGTTTATGTAATCACATAACTCAGTGTATGGCTATACACACGAGGATTGAGTTAGTGAGATGTACTTAAAATTAACTTAGTCCGTAGCGTTTATTAATCTGAGTACGGGTCTCATGATTAATTTGCTATTAATGCGCCCAGAACACTTTAGGTGTGACAGTCTTATCCGGACTATCGGTAATAGGGTACCTAGTGGGGCATTTATATATGATGATAATCATATAGGGCTTGACCGATTTGATTTGAGTTCTCGATATAATTCCGTAATCGAGAAGTCTTATCGAATCACAAGATGATCATATATGGATTAATCTCAATCCTGAGGTGATCACAGTAACTTGTTTAGACTAGGGTAGAGTTTGATGTGTTAGTAAGGATCACTTCGAAGTATGTGGTCCAACACTTCTCATTGGCTCTATTCTGGGATGAGTGAGTAGTCTGTGCTATCACAGATATGGAATCCATTCCTTCCCTCGGGAAGTAGAGAGACAGTTCCCTTATTTGTTAGCCCTAAGAAAATGATCGATCGGCCGAGTTCATATTTAGACTAATTAGCTACTAGTCAGATATGTGAACTAATTGATCACTGGGGGTTAATGGTAAATAAGGATAATATGTTTCGAGAAGGGTTTACGGAAATATCCCGACTCGAAGTGAACAGTCTATGGAGGATTTATCCGTATGTAATGATTATATCAGTGGACACTTTCGACTCATAAATTGAGTATAAGTTATCTATATTCGATAGAGTTCAGTTTCGGGTTTATGGTGGTGTAATCCCGGAATTAATAGGTTGGATATAATTATTCTGTCTGACGAATAATTTTATCTAATTTATTGTAGCTACTGAATATGGGTCCATGGTCCCCGACGTGGCTCCCAAAATAGCATAATTGGATTTCTCGTCGTTTCACCTCAATTATAATTAAATAGTGGATTGGGCTATTTAATTTGATATGTGGATTAATTGTTTAGTTGGACTAAATAATTAAATACACGGAAAAGACATTTTTCGTGAACTCGGCCCAAATTGGTGTGTTGACTTTTTGACCAAATTGGTCAAATATAGTAAAATGCGTGTGAACCTTTTTTAATAAAAGGTGGCGCCATTTGATGTTAATAATTTGTTAAGGAATTAGTTTTCTTGGATAATTATTTGACATGTGATTTATCTTTTATTTGTTAAATGATAATTCATGGAATATTAGATAATAATATGATTTATCCTAATTTGTTTGGGATAATTATTTTATTTATCTTTTATTTGGAAAAAGGATTATTGTAATAATTATCTCTTAATTATTTAATCCTTGGAGGTTAAGTTTTACTCTCCTATATAAAGAGAGTTCTTCCAAGCCTTTTGACACACTATTCACGTCACTATTCACAAGAGAAGTTGGCTGAAAATTTCGGCCTCTATTCTTAGGGTTCGAGTTGGAAAAATCTTCGGGATTTTTCCGGTAGCATATCAAGGAGGTCCGGCGGCGGGAAACACCATCCACCTGGTGTTGCTGGGAGACACACGTTGGAAGGCTGTGGCTTCTCGATACACGTGTTTTTGGAGATCTATCGTTCTTGGAGTTAAGCACCATAAAAAGGTAGGCTCCTAAACCCCTTGTAGGTTTAGATCTTTTATTTATGTATTTTGTTTCGTTTAGATCTAGATCTGATGCCTTCCGCTGCGTAATCGGGTCAATCCATGATTGATCTGACGATATTACTTCTAACACATATCAGCAGGATTCTCCTTTGTGCCAATCTTCTTCACCACAACCCTCTTCTCATTCCTCAAGAAATGATACCTGACATCAATATGCTTGGTTCTCTCATGATGAACCCGATCCTTGGCTAAACATATTGCACTAAGAACTGTCACAATATATATCGGCCCGATCCGATGCAACCCCAAATCACCGACTAGCCCCTTCAACCGGATACCCTCCTTAGTCGCTTCGGTAAGAGCCATGTATTCTCGCTTCGGTAGTTGATAAGGCTACGCGTAGCTTTGAAGAGTAGCTTTCCACCGACTACCGCATTTCCCAATTGTGGAAATATTACGACGATTACTTCGATAGACTGCGAGTCCGTCGAAGTTCGACGCAGGTGCCCGGCGGCCTCGGGAGTTCGTACGGGATATTTTGTACACTTTATTTAATTGTAAAAGACATATTAATTGTGATACATATAAACAATTAATATGTCAAACTCTAGTTTACTTTATGTCATAGACATAGCTTTTACTTTTACTTTTGCATGCTTGCCGCCCACATCTACATACTCAAGTGGCCGCCCAAGCTAGCTTGCTAGTCTCTCTCAATTGTATCTATTTATACACCTCTCATATCAATGAATAAACTAAGTTGAAGTTTACTCTTGTGTTTATCACATTCTCAAACTCTCTTCATGGTAGCGAGCCTTGCGAGTTCTAAAATCCGCCGCAAAACTCGGTTCCTTTTCGAAAAAATGTCAACATTATCCGAAGTTTCATCTTCTTCGAGTAGACTCACATTTGCCTCGGCGGACCGGGATAACTGAACACTCTTCTTTTACAAATCATAAACTTGATGGTAACAATTACTTGCTATGGTCAAGGTCTATGAAAATGTATATCTCCGGCCGGGGCAAGATGGGATATCTGTCCGGTTCCAAACCCGCCCTCGCTCGAAACCGACCCCAAGTTTGAAGCATGGGACACGAGAAAATAACCAAGTCATGACCATCCTCACGAGGTCTATGATAAAAGAGATCGGTGAGAACTTCATGATGTATGACACGCTAAGGAAATGCGGGATAATGCCGAGACCTTTACTCAAAAAAGGACAATACATCTGAAGTCTATGAACTCGAAGCTCAGATTCAAAACTGCAGACAAGGAGATATGTCTGTAACTCAATATTTCAATCAACTATCTAAGGCATGGCAACGCCTAGATATGTTGGAAACTCACACCTGGAATGATGTCAAGGATCTTTCGCTCTATATAAAGACATCATAGAAAAGAAGAGAGTATTCAAGTTCCTCACTGGACTGAATCATACTCTTGATGATGTTAGAGGTAGAATTCTAGCTACTAAACCTCTCCCAAATCTCAAATCCATGTTTGCTGAGGTCAAACATGAGGAAAGCAGGAGGAAAGTGATGCTACTGAACTCCCCTGCTGACAACCCTACTGAGAGTGCCACCCTGCTGACTGTCAGGAACCCTACTGAAGCTTACAGGAAGCCTACTGATAAAACTGGGAAGCTGTTCTGTGACCACTGCAAACGCACAAATCACACCAAGGACACTTGCTGGAAACTACATGGCAAGCCTAACTCCTCCAAGACCTCAAGACCGCCAAGGAAAGTCGTGCGGAGACACATAAGTGAGGAAGAAGATGACAACGGGTTGAATGCACGGCTGCTGTCGCATTCAAAGCCTTCCTAACTCAACAAAAGGAAGGTAGTCACTCTACCGACATAGCCTCTCATGCCGGTACGGAGTAAATTCTACTCATCTATTAGTAATGAAACCCGGATTGTTCACTCGGGGCCTCATCCCATATGACTCGGTAATAAAAATCTCATTACTCAACTTATGCCATGTCCCCAAATTCACAATATTAAGATCGCTGATGGATCTATTTCTAGTGCAAAAGGTAATGGTAAGGTGCGGCTTACTAATAAGATATGCACACGGGATGTCCTATTTGTTCCAAAATTAGATTGCAATCTCATATACGTCGGTAAACTTACTAAAGATTTGAAATGGACTGTTGTTTTTAATGAGAATCAGTGCACATTACAGGATCATTCCTCAAAGGCAGTGATTGGGACTGCTAAACCTTGCTCAGGATTGTTTGTGGTCAACCCTGCTGAAGACTGAATCTGCCTCAACAGCCTGCACTCAAAACCTAGACAATATCATGTTATGGCATTATAGACTAGGACATCCCGAGTTTTAGTTATTTAAAGTCTATAGATCCCGAATTGTTTAAAGGTTGTAATTTGAATGATCTTCAATGTGATATTTGTCAATTTGCCAAACTCACCAAATACGTGTATGCAAAATTACCTCACTTACCTTCCACACCATTCACCTTAATTCACAGTGATGTATGGGGACCCTCAAGAGTAAAAAGCATAACAGGGAAGAGGTGGTTTGTTACCTTCATAGATGACCACACCAGAACCACTTGGTTATTTTTAATGAAGGATAAATATGAAGTTGGATCCATCTTTCAAGAGTTTTACAACATGGTCTCCACTCAGTTTGACACTAAGATCAAAATTTTGAAGACTGACAATGCCCTTGAATATTATGAGTCTCATCTCAGTAATTTCTTGATGGATAAAGGGATTGTCCATATCGTATCTGTGTTGAAACTCCTCTAAGCAAAATGGGGTTGCTGAGAGAAAGAACAGGCATCTTCTAGAAATGGTTAGGTCTATCATGTTTACCACTAATGTTCCAAAATATATGTGGGGTGAAGCTATATTGACCTCCACATACTTAATCAACAGACTTCCCAGCAGGGTACTAGGCTTCAAAACTCCAATCAAAACCCTACCGACCACACACACTCCCGCCCCCATCTTATTTCCCGTTACCTCCAAAAATCTTTGGTTGTACCGTGTTTGTCTATATCCATGCCCAACACGAAGCAAACTTGATCCCAAGGCTCACAAGTGCATTTTCTTAGGATATGCAAAGGACGGGGAAAGGCTACAAGTGTTACTCTCCTTCGAAAAGAGATTTTACAATTCTATGGATGTAAATTTTTTTGAAAGGACTCCCTACTACAAACAAGTCCACCGAGGCGATCACCGATGGAAACCTAATTGAAATTGACCTAAAGCCTTTCCCTCAAAGCAAACTCTTAACCTCGGCGAGATCGCGATACTCGGCCTACTGCGATCCTCGGCAAACCCATGTACCCGATACTACCGAACCTCGATACTACCGACCCGCAGCTCGGACCCCGAGCCTGCGACACTCAGCATTCTACAGATCCCCAGCAGTCTGCTGACATTGATGATAGGCCTATTGCTCTCAGAAAGGGAAAGAGATCTCGCACTGATCACTCTATTCATACTTATTTATCTTATGATCAGTTGTCTCCTGTCTTTGCCATGTTTACACAGGACTTGGACTCTCACTCTATTCCTAAAAATATTCAGGAGGCTCTTCAAAATGATAAGTGGAAGGCTGTTGTTAAAACAGAGATGACTCGCCTCCCGGATAATCATACTTGGGATCTCACAACTCTTCCAAAAGGCAAAAAGACGAGTTAGCTACGGATGGTTATTCACTATCAAATACAATGCGATGGTACTATTGACAAGTACAAAGCCAGATTGGTAGCAAGGGGATTCACTCAAACTTATGGTATTGACTATAAGGAAACTTTTGCACCGGTGGCAAAACTCAACACTGTCAGGGTTCTGATCTCTCTAGCTGTCCAACTGGACTGGCCTCTACACCAATTGGATATCAAAAATGCTTTTCTCAATGGTGATCTCACTGAGGAAGTCTATATGAATGTACCTCCTGGTTTTGTCAATCCTCACACTCGGGGCAAGGTATGCAAACTCGAAAATCTCTATATGGCACGAAGCAATCCCCAAGAGCCTGGTTTGGGAAACTTACTACCGTGGTCAAAGCCGCTATTTGGATATCATCAATGCAACTCGATCACACTATGTTCATCAAGACAACCAACCGGAGAAGGTCTATTCTTATTGTATATGTGGATGATATCATCCTTACCTGGAGATGACTCTACCGAGATTCAAAATTTAAAGACTCTACTGGCAAAGGTGTTCCAAGTTAAGGATCTGGGCTACCTCAAGTACTTTCTTGGTATGGAAGTGGCTAGAAACACCGAAGGCATTTGTCTCCCAAAGGAAGTATGTATTGGATCTACCGAAGGAAGCGGCATCTTGGGATGCAAACCCGTCGTATCCCCAAGAGTAGACCCAAGTAACACCCTATCGTATGGTGACATTGTCGTCGAAAAGAACAATATCAAAGGCTTGTAGGTAAACTCATCTACCTTTCTCACACAAGGCCCGATATTGCATATGGGGTTAGTCCGGTCGGTCGGTTCATGCACCGCCCTACCGAGCAACATTGGGATCGTGAATAGGATACTAAGATATTTAAAGTCCACTCCCGGCCAAGGCGCACTTCACCAAGTCTACCGATAGATCAATCAAGGTCTACACCGATGCCGATTGGGGTGGATGTCACATTGACGAGACGATCTACCACGGGCTATTGCTCATATGTATGGGGGAACCGGTTACTTGGAGAAGCAAGAAACAACCTCGTGTCAAGAAGCAAGGTCTTGAAGCCGAACTCGGGGCACTTGTACTTGGCATTTGTGAAGCTCTATGGCTAAAAAGTGGTACCGACCGAACTTCAAAGCAACCTCTCGACAACTATCACACTCTGTCGTGATAATAATTCGGCCTTATGCATGGTCGAAGATCCCGTCCATCATGATAAAACCAAGCATGTGGACATTGACAGACACTTTTCGAAGGAACAGATTGATGCCAAGATTATTCAACTCCAAGTATGTTCCCTCGGCGGATCGAATGCGATATTCTTACCAAGGCTATTCCACCTCTTATGTTCGGCGCAGACTTAGTAGCAAACTTGGTCGCATCAACATATACGGCCCGGTTTGAGGGGGGTGTGGAAATATTACGAAAGCATTACTTCGAAGGATCGTCGAGTCGCTAAAGTTCGACAGGTGCCCAAGCGGCCTCGGGAGTTCGTACAGATATTTTGTACACTTTATTTAATTGTAAAAGACATATTAATTGTGATACATATAAACAATTAATATGTCAAACTCTAGTTTACTTTATGTCATAGACATAGCTTTTACTTTTACTTTTGCATGCTTGCCGCCCACATCTACATACTCAAGTGGCCGCCCAAGCTAGCTTGCTAGTCTCTTTCAATTGTATTTATTTATACACCTCTCATATCAATGAATAAACTAAGTTGAAGTTTACTCTTGTGTTTATCACATTTCTCAAACTCTCTTCACCAATGTAAACACATAACCGGTCATTGATTTTCTACCGTCAACATCACCGCATAATCGCATCACAAGTAACTGTGACCGGACCGATATCACCTCCATAAATGAGACCAACATCGTTGTACCTCTCGTGTACACGAATATCCTTTTAACAGCTTTCCAGTGTTCCTTACCAGGTTGAGCCATAAACCTGCTGACAACACTGACTGCCTGAGCCAGATCAGGCCTAGTGCACACCATGGCATACATCAGACTGCCAACTGCACTAGCATAGGGAACTTTTGACATATACTCCTTCTCTTCAGCTGACTGTGAAGCATAAACAGACAAATGAACATTTGATGCCATATGAGTATCTATTGGTTTTGCAGCAGACATCCCAAACTTGGCCAATATCTTCTGCACATAACCCTGCTGAGACAAGAACAACTTCTTCTGACCCCTATCTCTCCGAGATCTCCATCCCCAAGATTTTCTTGGCCGCACCTAAATCCTTCATTTCAAATTCAAGCACTAAGAAGGTTCTTCGATTTTGAACATCGGACTTCCTTGTCTTTGCGGCTATCGCATGTCATCCACATACGTAACAAGATAGATATATGATCCATCTTTCAGCAGACTGTGGTATACACAACAGTCATAAGGACTTCTGTTGTAACCCTGGTGAAGCATAAAACTGTCAAACCTTTTATACCACTGCCTTGGGGCTTGCTTCAAACCATACAATGATTTCTTCAACTTGCAAACATAGTTTTCTTTGCCAGGAACTTGAAAACCCTCAGGCTGTGTCATGTATATCTCCTTATCCACCTCACCATGTAGAAAAGTAGTTTTCACATCCAATTGCTCAAGTTCCAGATCCTGCTGTGCCACCAATGCTAGTAACACCCTGATTGAAGTGTGTCTGACCACTGGTGAAAATATTTCATCAAAGTCAACCCCTTCCTTTTGACCGAATCCTCTTGCAACCAAACGTGCCTTATACCTGACCCCTTCTGCCTTTGTTATTCCTTCCTTTTTCTTGAAAATCCATTTGCAAGTCACAACTCCCTTGTCGTAGGTTGTTTGACCAATTCCCAAGTCCGATTCTTCAATAATGACTCCATTTCATCTCCCATGGCCGCATGCCACCGAGATGCTTCGTACATGTCATCGCTTCCCCGTAAGTAGTAGGTTCAAAGAACCTCTACTTCTTCGCAACTTGGAGTGCATATCCAGCCAAATCATCATATCCATATCTCCTTGGAGGTATCCCAACATTAGATCTTCTAGGCCCGCCGGCGCCTAGACTCGCCGATCAATGTTTGTATGACGCCCGCCGAGGTCTCGAGCAGATCGGCTTGGATCGATTCTCGGTTCATTATCCGGATCGGTATAGTGTTGATTTGGATCCACCGATTGTTGCATATCAAGAGACTCCACCCGAAGCTCCACCGTTTCTCAACACTATCGATTCAAGATCGGTTTCGACTCGGTAGACCTCCCCACTAATGAGTTTAACATAGAATTTTCATCAAACACAACATCCCCGTCGAGGATTACTCCGGACTCGCCGATGACCAAATCCTATATCCTTTCACTCCATCACCATACCCCACAAACACTCATTTCTTGGCTCTTGGTTCCAGCTTCCCTTCACTAACATGATAGTAAGCTGTACTTCCAAAAACCCTTAGAACTGAGTAGTCAGCAGGCTTGCCTGACCACATCTCAAATGGTGTCTTGAGATTGATTCCGTGTGAGGGCTCCTATTGATTAAGTAGCAAGCCGTCTTAACAGCCTCTTGCCCAAAATCTCCTTGATAAACCACTTGAGAAAGCATACATCTTGCCCTCTCCAGTAGAGTTTGATTCATCCTTTCAGCTACACCATTCTGCTGAGGTGTATTCCTTACAGTATGATGTCTGGCAATACCCTCAGTTGCACAAAATGAATCAAAATCCGTCCAGCAGAATTCCAGACCATTATCTGTACGAAGCTTCTTGATTTTCTTGCCTAACTGATTCTCCACTAGGGCCTTCCACTGCTTGAAGTTATTGAATGCATCACTTTTGTTCTTCATCATCACCACCCAAGTCATTCTTGAATAGTCATCTATGAATGACACAAAATATCTGTGACCACCCAATGACTCAACTTTTGATGGACCCCAGCAGTCTGAATGGATATAATCAAGTGATTCCTTTGTATTGTGCAACCCTGCTGAGAATTTACTTCTATGCAACTTCCCAAACACACAATGTTCACAAAAGTCCAGATTCTTAACCTTATATCCTCCAAGAAAACCCGTGAAGAAAGAACCCGCATACCCTTTTCACCCGTGTGACCAAGTCTCACGTGCCACGTGTCCGTCGAGACCGGTGAACTGCCGAGGATGCAACAAAGAGCGAAGAAGCGATACGGTAGATCCTTGTAATATGTACAAGGTTCCCCTCTTGATGCCTTTGAGGACTACAACCGAATCTTTAAAGACATTCACCGTCCACCTTCACCCTTGAAATTGAACCCCTTGTCGTCCGATGAGGCGAGAGATACCAAATTCTTGGTCATCTCGTGGAACATGTCTTACATCCTTCGGTGTACAAAATTTACCATCCTCTCGTCCTTAACTTTACCGAGCCAATTCCCACAACTTTACGGACCTTGCTTTGTTGGCCATATAGATTTGACCACCATCTATCCGCTCATAAGTAGAGAACCACTCTCTGTTTGGACAAATATGGTAGGATGCTCCGAATCAAGTATCCACACATCATTATGGTGTGTAGAATCCCCTGCAACTAGAACCAGATCCTCATCAGATTGCTCAGTAGCCAAGGCTACTGTGCCAGAATTGCTTTCCTGCTGTTTCTTCTTCCTTGGACAATTGGACTTCCAATGTCCCTGCTCCTTACAGTAATTACAGACATCAGTAGACTTAGGACCTTTGGACCCTGACTTCTTTTTCTTCTTCTACCCATATCCTTTTCCACTATTGCTGCTAGCTACTAGCCCAAGAAATTGATCGTCTGTCCCAAGAAACCTTGTGTCTAAGCTCCCTGGCATGTAATGCGGACCTCACATCCTCCAAAGCTACCGTATCTTTTCCAACTATGAAAGATCGCACAAAGTTTTCATATGATGCCGGTAATGACACCAACGGGATTAGGGCTGCATCTTCATCTTCAATTTTAACATCAATATTCCTTAAATCAAGTAATATTGTGTTCGGGTCAAGATGTTCCCTCAGTGGACTCCCTTCATGCATCTTCAAACTGAACAACCTCTATTTCAACAACAACTTGTTGGTCAGTGACTTGGTCATATACAAGCTTTCAAGCTTTTTCCACAACTTGGTTGCGGTGTCTTCCTCAAACAACCTCGGTGATAACATCATCGATAAGCACAACATGATTGTTGAATGTGCTTTCTCTTCCGATCGGCATAATCTTTTTTGTATTTGGTTTGTCGATAAAGGATTCCACAAACCTCGCTCGTTTCAACAAAGTGCACGCATCTTGATTTGCCACAGAACAAAAGCTGTTCCTTCCCGTAAATTTATCGATTTTTACGTTTACCGCCGACATCTTTCCTTGCTAAAGATTACAACTTTATCACGATCCTAGCACCTTGAAGGTCTTGGTGAAGATGAAGTTGATCGTACGATCGTTTTCTCGGAACCTTGCTCGATACCACTTGTTATAAAACGGATGGAGATAACTTCGATGCAAGAAACAACGAAGCAATCAAACATAAACAATCAAAGGAGATAACGAAACAAGAAGAACACGATTTAACGTGGAAAACCCCTCGGTGGGAGAGGTAAAAAACCACGGCGTAAAAGAGATATTTTATTATGCACCGAATTTTGATTTCAACACACTCGGATAATGAGACAAAACAACCGTATTTATAGGCACAAATCCCTAAACCCTAGCCGCCAGGAATCTTTGTCTCGAAGCACCATAAATACCCCTACACGTGTCCTCCTTTTAATGACACCGTATAGTCGTCACATAACGTAATTAACGGATGTGGGACCCGCTCGTATTCCAAGACTCGCGGACTATCACCCCGCCGATAGTTACCCCGCCGACGAAGCTCGCAGACTCCACCCTACCGATGCACGTAATTGAATACACTTTCGGTCACCGACCATCACTCAGCTGAGTCTTCAGATTGGTTCCACCAGATGTAGAGTTTAAGTCACTTTACTGACAAGTCTTAACAATGGCGAACATTTGTCTGGTCTTCTTCAAACAATTTTTTTTTAATCATAGTACATTGTTTACTCCCTCTCATAAGAATCCAAATTAACTCATGGTCCATGGATAATGATAAAGTTAATCCTAAAAGTCTACACCAACATCATCGGGTGGTTATGAATGTACAATTTTATTTTTCCCTTTCATTTGTTCTTGTAACGTCCACATATGTAAAGTAATGTCCTGCTCACCCTCGTATACGTGTGAGACATAAATTTCTTGTCAACTCGGGTTAGCCATTTTAGACTAAGTGAGGACGACGGTCTTGTTAGCATATATATTTATATATTATTATATAAGATATTTAGCATTTGCCTTAAGGGCATTTTAGTCTTTTTGTGTTTGGCTATATAAGACATTCATGTAACCCTAAACCCTAAGTTTTTCCACACATTTTGTTAGCCAATGCAAGAATTCTTCTTGTTCTTGATTTATTAGTTTCTTGGCTTATTGATTTCTTGTTTATACCAATCCTAACATGGTATCGGAGCTTCGATCATATGCAAAGACAAGATTTTTTTTTTTTTTTTTTTTTCCGGTTGATTTTCTCTGGTGTTTGGTGAGTTCCCGCTGCTCAATTTTTGTGTTTTCTTGTGGTTTGTGGTTGAATCGGCCTTTTCGATTCGTTCAGTCTTGTGAAATTGTTGGATTCGATTTCGTTTTAATTTGAGTTGTGCATCTTGTTCAATGGCTGGCGGTGATGATTCGTTGCAGACAATTAGTGTTCGCTTGATGGTAAAAACTATTCATATTGGAGTTATGTAATGAAATTTTTTCTGAAAGGCAAACATATGTGGGGTTATATCTCTAGTATTGTTATGGCTCCTAAATCGGGAGATGACAAGTATGTTGAATTGATGGAGAAGTGAGATACTTGTAATTCAAAATCATTACTTGGATTAATAACTCTGTGGAGAATATGATTGGTATGCAATTGGCCAAGTATGATACTGCGAAAGAGGTTTGGGACTATTTGGAGAGGTTATATGTGCGTTCTAATTTTGTTGTCCAATATCAGTTAGAAGTTGATATTCCTTCCATGTCACAGAATGATAGAAATATTCTGGAATTTTATTCTGAAATTACTGCTCTTTGGGATCAATTGGCTATGACTAAATCTGCTGAGTTGAGGGCATTTGCACATTATATTTCTCGTATGGAGGAGCAACGTCTTGTTCATTTGTTGATGGCTCTTCGACCAGAATATGAAAATTGTCGTGCGTCCATCTTGCATCGCACTCATTTACCTTCTGTTGACTCTGTTCTTCATGAGTTGTTGGCTGAAGAAACTCGTCTCAAGACTCAAACTGAAAAGGGAGTTCACACTCCATCTGCATCTGTTTTAGCAACCCCCCTCACAATAGAACAAGTCAAATGCTAAAACATGTCGTGATTGTCATTACCGTAAGCAACCAGGGCATTGGAAAAATCAGTGTCTTGAATTATTAGCACGGCAGAAAGCAAATGGTTCGAAGCAAGGTGACAGGTCACAACAACAGCAACGTGGTAGACAACAACGGTCATACTCTACGGGGTAAGGACAGCCCTGTAGTAGCTCTCATCAGATGACTGTTGTGTTGGTCCATCCATCGGGTGACCCGGTTGTGGATTCTTCTGTGAATTCTACTATGGACTCTCTTGCGGAGCAATTTCAGAGGTTTCTTGCTAGCCAGTCTCAAATTCAGATTGCTCCTCAGTCTCAGCACTATGCCATGTCTACTCGTTCTTCCACATGTTTGGCCCCATTGACTGGTCGGTGAAAATTCACCTTTATGGGTTTTGGACTCTGGAGCCTCTTATCATATGTCCCCCGATAAATCTTCATTTACATCTATGTCTTATGATTCTCTTTCTCTTAATATTATGACTGTTGATGGAACACCCTTGTCGTTGACTGGCATTGGTACAATCCACACTTCACATTTCTCCATCCCTAATGTTTATTGTATTCCCCAACTTACTATGAGTCTTGTCTCGGTTGGTCAATTATGTGACTTTGGTTACTCTGTTCATTTTTCTTCCACCTCTTGTCATGTGTAGGATCCCAAATCCAAGAGGTTGATTGGGACAGGCCGTAGGTAGGGGGACTCTATATTTGGATGAGCTGGAGATTCCGGGTCATGCAGCTGCCACTACTGTTGACCTATCTTCTTTTCATTGAACTTCTTCATCTTCTAAGTTTTATTTGTGGCATTCTAGACTTGGTCATGTATCAGGCTCTCGCTTAAAATATATGAGCCATAGTGGTGTTTTGGGAGATTTGCATTCTATGATATTTCAGATTGTAGTGGATGTAAACTTGGAAATTTTTTGCCTTGCCTTTTAATCAAAGTCTATACGAATCTCGTGCACCTTTTGATTTAGTTCATTCTGATGTTTGGGGTCCTGCTCATGTTCCAACAAAAGGAGGGTCTAGATATTATGTTTCCTTTATTGATGATTATACTCAATTCTTGTTGGGTGTATCGATGAGACATCGTTCGTTATATATATATATATATATATATATATATATATATATATATATATATATATATATATATATATCTTGCTTTTCAAGCCTATGTCAAAACTCAACACTCTACTGTTGTTAAATGCTTTCATTCTGACTTAGGTGGGGAATATACTAAAGGAGACCTTTCTGACATCTTTACATCTGATGGTACAGTGCATCAATCTTCATGCACTGATACCCCACAACAAAATGGTGTTGCTGAGAGAAAACATAGACATATTGTTGAGACTGCCCATTCTATGCTTTTATCAGCTAGTGTTCCAAATGACTTTTGGGGTGATGTTGTTCTCACATCTGCTTACCTTATTAATAGGATCCTGACTGCTCATAATTCAGGCATTTCTCCTTATGCTAAGTCATTTGGCCATACTCCCGATTACTCTCATTTGAGAGTTTTTGGTTCCACTTGTTTTGTCCTTCGTCCACATGTAGAATGTACAAAATTATATTCTCGTGTAGCTATATGTGTCTTTCTTGGGTATGGCATAGAACAAAAAGGTTATCGTTGTTATGATCCTTCTTCAAAGAAGTTGTATGTTTCTCGCCATGTTTATTTTCTTGAGAATATTCCCTTCTTTTCCATTCCTGCTAGCTCCCACAATATGACTAAGTCTGATCTTGTTCATATTGATCCTTTCACATATGATCACTCCTCTTATTCACCATCTTCCACCATTGATGCATCACCATCTTTCTTACATTCTGCTTCTTCACCTTCTCATCATGAGCTTCGTGAAGATGATACTTCACCCCCTGCAACAGCTACCCAAGCACCCCTTGTGACCCCTTGCGACGACGGATCCAGGTTAGCCTCGTTACCCCAAGCGCACACGTAATTCTATTCAGTGATTTGATTTTTCTTATTCTTGCTACTCTCGGTCTTTTGCTTCCTTTCTAGTTTCTATTGACACTTTTTTATGAGCCTACCTCTTATTCAGAGGCGGTTCGTTCTTCTGTTTGGCAAAATGCTATGGCTGAGGAACTGTCTTCTTTAGACATGAATCGTACTTGGGATCTAATCTATCTTCCGGCTGGTAAGAAAACTATTGGTTCTCGATGGGTGTATAAAGTTAAGACTAAGTCAAATGGTTCTATTGAGCGGTACAAAGCTCGTTTGGTAGCTAAAAGGTTGCTCAAGAGTATGGTATGGATTATGAGGAAACATTTGCTCATGTTGCCAAGATGACATTTGTTCGGGTTCTTATTGATGTCGCATCTATTCGTTAGTGGCATATCTCTCAGATGTATGTTAAAAATGATTTTCTCAATGGGGATCTTAAGGAAGAAGTATATATGGTACCTCCACCTGGTGTTTCTCATGATCCAGGGCAAGTTTGTAAGCTTAAGAAGGCTTTATATGGCCTCAAACAAGCCCCTCATGCATGGTTTGAGAGATTTTCACATGTTGTCACTTCTTTTGGTTTTGCCTCTATTCCTCATGATTCAGCATTATTTGTTAGATCGACCTCTACAGGCCGTATTCTTCTTTTACTATATGTAGATGATAAGATCATTACAGGTGATGACGTTGATGGTATTGCGAATTTGAAAGCAACCTTGTCTCGCTGCTTTGATATGAAGGGCTTGGGCCCTTTACGTTACTTTTTAGGCATTGAGGTAGCCTCCCCGCCACAAGGTTATCTTTTTTCTCAGTCCAAGTATGTTGCCGACATTATTCATCATGCCCGTCTTACTGACACTCGTGTTGCTGATTCTCCTCTTGAGTTGAACGCTCGTTATGCTCCGACTGATGGCCTTCCTCTCTCTAATCCTACTTTATACCGTTCTATTGTTGGCAACCTTGTATATTTGACGATCACTCGCCCTGACATCGCTTATGATGTTCACATCGTTAGTCAGTTCGTCTCCTCTGTACATTGGGCTGCTGTTATGCGTATTCTTCGTTATCTACGAGGAACTCTATGTCAAAGTCTTTTGTTTCCCTCGAATCCTTATAACTTCGTGCTTTTTCTGATGCAGATTGGGTTGGTGACTCAACTGATCGAAAATCCACAATAGGTTTTTGCATATTTTTAGGGGATTCTCTCATTTCATGGAAGAGCAAGAAACAAGATGTTGTCTCACGCTCTTCCACCGAGGCAGAGTATCGTGCTATGGCTTCTACCACGTCTGAGATTATATGGTTACGTTGGTTGTTGGCGGACATGGGTGTTGCAATTTCTTCTCCCACACCGATGTATTGTGACAATAAAAGTGCAATCCATAGTGCCACAATACAGTTTTCCATAAGCGCACCAAGCATATTAAGATCGACTATCATTTCACTCGACATCATCTTCACCATGGCACTATTTCTTTGCCGTTTACTCCGTCTTGTATGCAGTTGGATAACTTCTTCACGAAGTCTCGTACTATCGAGCGTCATAGATTTTTCATTGGCAAACTCTCGATGCTTCTTTCTACACCATCGTGAGTTTGAGGGGGGATGTTAGCATATATATTTATATATTATATAAGATATTTAGTATTTGCCTTAAGGGCATTTTAGTCTTTTTGTGTTTGGCTATATAAGCCATTCTTGTAACCCTAAACCCTAAATTTTTTCACACATTTTGTTAGCCAATGCAAGAATTCTTCTTGTTCTTGATTTCTTAGTTTCTTGGCTTATTGATTTCTTGTTTATACCAATCCTCACAGGTCTAAGCAGTTGTCCGGATAATTTATAACTTATTTAGCGCCGCCATACCGGGATCTAAGGGCGTTACAGTTCTGACTCATGCTCAGTCAGAATAATGTGATGTGTGATACACCCTTTTTTGAGTTAGGATCCTCTTAATTTAGTGGTAAAGTGAGTGTGATCTAACCACACACTCACAATATAAAGATAATCTAACCGTAGATTTTTTTTAAAACTATGTCGTTTTGATTATAATGTAAAAAAGCACTTGCACTTTATTGTTCACTTGATCATTCACATAAGAGGACACTTTCTCCTTTTATTTTAGGTGTAGAATTTAGTTGGCATGAAGCATGCATTTATCTTTATTTTTCTATAATTATAGAATACCATAACATCAATTTTTTTCTCATTGTTTTTAACAATGGCTTTAAGTTAATTTTTGAGTCTAGAAAGTTCACTTTATGTAAGAATGGACTATTTATTGAGAGGGGCTAATGTTTAATGTTTGAATTGTTGTACCTATGGCCTTGGTGCCAAAATCTGTAAACTCTTGATGTTGGTAATGACAATACATCGACTCCGGCTTACTTGTTTGAGTCTTCTTCTTTATGACATCATAGAAATCTGTTTGAAAATTGATGAATTTAGATTTGTTGCTTAAACTACAATTTGATGATAAATAATGTCACACTTGTATTGAAGCTAAAATGATGAAGTTATCGCTTACAAGTGTTGAAAGATTTAATGAACCTTTGGATTTCATTCACACGGATATTTGGTGATTTAAAATTTGTGCAAACCAGAGTCGATAAAAAGTATTTTGTTACTTTTATCGATTTATACTATTATGCATACTTATTGCGAGGTAAGATAAGATTCTTGATGCTTTTAAGCATTACAAGAATGAAGTTGAAAATCAGCTTAGCAAACAAATTAAAATAGTTCGTAGTGATGATCGATGTGGAGAATATGACGCACCTTTTGATGAATTTTGTTCGGAATTCGGAATTATTCACCAAAAACTGCACCATATTCACCACAATTTAATGGTGTTGGTGAACGGAAAAAACGGAACACTTTAAGAAATGATGAATGCTATGTTGATTAGTTGGGGTTTACCCCAGAACTTATGGGGGAAGACAATCCTCTCGGCTAACTTTATTTTGAATCATATACCATCAAAGAAAATGGATGAGGCGCCTTATGAATTGTGGAAGGGTCACAAGCGTAACTATAAAATTCTTAAAGTACGGGGGTGTTCAGCTAAGGTAGAAATACATAAACCTTAACAAGTGAAAATAGGGCCCAAAACAATTGTTTGCATCTTTATTGAGTACGCAAATAACAGTAGTGTTTGTCGGTATCTGGTTCATAAATAAGACATGATCGTGACGTTAATGAAAATACAATCATTAAGTCAATGAATGATGTATTTATTGAGGAGATCTTCAATTGCAAAGACAAGGAGAAATAAGGTTCAAGTTAAAACAAAAGAATTTCTACCCAATGAGATATCAAATGATCATCAAGAAACAGAGGAACTTCGCATAAGTAAGAGGACAAGGACATATACGTCCTTTTGTCATAATTTTCTTACCTACATGTTGGAAGATGATCCAAAGACATATGTTGAGGTTATGTCTACTCTAGAATCTCCATTATGGAAAGAGGCTATTATTAGTGAAATAGAGTACATCTCGCAAAATCACACTTGAGAGTTGGTTGATATTCCACACAGAGATAAACCACTTATGTGTAAGTGTATTTTCAAGAAGAAGTTGAAAACTGATGGATCTATTGATAAATACAATGCCAGGTTGGTGGCCAAAGGATACAGACAAAAAGAAGACATGATTTCTTTGACATATACTTGCCGGTTACAAGAATTACATCTATACTTATTCGATTCAATAGATGCATTGTTTAAATTGGAAATCCATCAAATGGATGTGAAAACAATATTTTTAAATGGTGAGTTAGAAGAAGAAATTTATATGGAACAACCTAAAGGGTTTGTAGTTCGAAGTCAAGAAAAAGAAGGTGTGCAAACTTGTGAAATCACTGTATGGGCTTAAACGAACACCAAAATAGTGGTGCTTGAAGTTTGAGCAAACAATGATGGCTGATGAGAGTCAAATTGGCTATCGTTTACTATGTGATTATAACCCGTTTATACTTTGTTTATATGTATTCGGAGATATTTAGTTTGGTTTTTATGCATTTTTACACCCTTGTTGTCATTTCGAGACCTAGGATGTAAATTCTAGAAATCTCGTGATCTTTCGGTGTTTTGATGCATTCTCGGTCACCCTAGTGTCATGTAGGGATTACATGTGGTATTTTTTGTGAATATTTACAGGAATTAGGTGTTCGGGATGACCGGAAGGCGATATACGAGGGTTGGAGCGTGTGCCCGAAGCTTAAACATTCAAACGGATCAAAACTCGTTGGTGTTTTCACCCTACCATTACTTAATCTGCATTTTGGTCCACTTTAAAGGCATCTTCTAGGCTGGGCGTCTTCATAAAAGTTGTAGAAATTTTTATCAGATTTCTAATGAATTTTGAATCAATGGATTTGGTGGTACACACAAAGTTATGATCGATTTACTGAGGATGTGTCAGCAGGCGGCGGCCTACAGATTCATAGGCGGGTGCCTACGGTGAAACATAGCCTCCTTAACTCCCAGTACTTTATAGGCGGCGGCCCATGTTTATAGGCGCCCGCCTATGGTGTTTTACACCCAATTGCACCCCTAAACACTATAGATAGCCCCCCTTTGCAATTTGGTCATTTTTAGATCGAATTTCTGCATTTTTAGCCCATTTTCTTATATTCTTAGATTGTAAATAATTTTAGCTTAGATTAGGCTTAGATTGTTGTAATCCGGAGATTCTCCGAAGATAGCTTGACGCGTTATTGACGGGATTTCGTTCGGAACTCGATTTTCTACGGCTTAATATATTCGGTATTTGTTTTCTTTCGATTTCTTGCTTTCAATCTTGATTCATGCTACCTTTAATGTTGATTTCTTGTTATTTGGTAGTTGTAATGAGTAGCTAATCCATTTTATAGTCGAATTATGCGATAATCTTGAAATCGAACCCTACTTTGTTGATTGAGGTGTTCTTGATTTTTGATTGTTGATTCACGATTTACTGGAGTTCTAGAACTTATACTTAATCACGTTTGTTGAATTGGCCATTTGATAATCGTATTACATGTATCTTCTTTATATATGTATTTTGTGAGAGGGTACGGGAACCGGGGTTCTAGGATCACCCTGTAAACCAACTGAGTTGTTTAGATTCGGTTTCGTGTGTGAGGTTTGTATCAACTTGTTGAGCGTTTCTTTGATCGTAGACCGTGTTAGGTAAGTTAAATCCGGTCAGCGGGCTGTTGAACTTGACATATAAGGGTAGATTATTGAAATAATGTCTATTCTTGGAATTAGGAAACGACACCCTTCGAGTGACATCGAGAACGTTTAGGTAGGTCAAGAAGGCTTCTGGATTTAGCTAGGGTTTGTGAGTATTAGATTGGATCATAGCTCGGATATCTCATTTTTCATACTTTAAACTCTTTTATTTTGTGTATATTTAGTTTGTAAAACCGGTGATCTGAAAATCACCACGTCTTCAGTAGTTGTGTTGGCCTAAACTAGGAACGATATTGGCTTTGATACTTAACCAGATTCCCTGTGAGATACGATATTGCTCGTCATTTGTAGTACATCCGACTCGGTACCCTGCCAATTAAAGTTGGCTTACTGGAAAACGTCCATCAATGGCAAATGGCTTTAGAATCAATAAATGTAATAAGTGTGTCTACATCAAGACAACACCTAAAGCCTAGTATGTTTGTATGTGGATGACATACTAATCATGGGTAGTGATCATGATATTATCGGGAACACTAAAAGAATGTTGACTAAAAGCTTTGAGATGAAAGATATGGGAATTTTTGATGTTATACATGGGATTAAAATCTCAAAAAACATCCGATGGACTTATCTTCTCACAAGCTTGCTATGTCTTGTTTGTTCTGAAAATATTCAATGCTTTTGACAAAAGTCATGTAAAGACTCCAATTAACTTAAGTAAACACTTAGTCAAAAAAAATGTGAACATGTGAGGAAATTGGAATACTCACAAGTGATTAAAAGCATGATGTACATAACAAATCGTACTAGACCAGACCTGGCGCTTGTGGAATGAATAAATTAAGTAGGTTCACTAGTAATCCAAGTGAGATCATTGGATAGACCTAGATAGGATGTTGAGATATTTTAAGTTTACAATGAACCTTGGATTAAAGTATACAAGATATCCAATAGTATTGGAAGGATACTGTGATATAAACTGGATATCTTATTGTATGGACTCTAAATTAAATCCATTAGTAGATATGTATTCACTAGTTTTGGTGGTTGTGTGTCCTAGAAATCCTCAAAGTAAACATGCATAGATCGATCCACTATGGAATCTGAGTTTATAGCATTGGACAAAGCTGAAGAAGAAGCGTAGTGGCTTCGGAATTTCTTAGAGGATATTTCATGTTGGCAAAGCCAATTCCTCCTATCAACATCATTATGATAGTATCCCGGCTATAGGACACGCACAAAGATGTATGTATAATGGTAACTCTCAACATATACGTTGTAGTCATAATACCATCAAACATTTGATCTCTAATGGCTTCATCTCTATTGATTATATAAGATCAAAGGAGAGTCCAGTGGATCCTCTGTCAAAAGGTTTAACAAGATATCAGATGTCAATATTGACAGATGGAATAAGATTGAAGCATATTACGCATTTTCCTTATAATGGTAACCCAACCATACTGACTGAAGATCCTAAGATCACGGTTCAAAAGGGGCAACTAAGTTATGAGGGACATATAACATTTACCCTTTATGTTGGAACAAAATGTAGTCTGCTGAAGATTAAGGTTAAGCAAAAGCTTTTAATGATTCTTATATCATGGTTAAGACAAGTTGGGTATTGTAGAGTACCCATTATAGGAGGTCACCTATGTAAGTGGAAGTGGGCCGATTCTATGTGAATTTTAAGCCGATTCTCTAAAAACATTTTCTGAAACCAAGGTTGTCCGAGGCCAAAACGGACACAACCATGAGAACTTTGAGAAGGCCAGAGGGTCTATTGTGCAGGTATCATTGTCTAGGCATGCATCAAAACCTGAGCAGTTCAAGACCTAGTTCACTGCTTGACCGAGTATGTTCGATGGTACTTTACTATGGAAGGTAGCAAACCAGCTCGTCCGATGCAATAGAGCTCTATTTGTTATATCTTCAGAGTCCTCATAATGCATATGCATTAATTTTCATTCATATGAGGGATTGTTGGAGTTATTAGCTAAAAAGTGAGTTTGGAACAAGTGGCGAACAATCCAATTCAAGTTCGATTTCGATTGACCTACGGATTGAATTTCTGGGAGCTAAAAACAGTTTTGGAAAATAGTAAGATAGTTTTTGAGGTTAGACTTTTGAATCACTCGATTCCGATATCGGGTGAATGAAAAATTAATACCTAAATATAAAGTGATTTATGTGGGTGTTGTAAAGAAATTGTGATTCTTTTCTCCCACATAGGAGAAATGTTTCAAATGAAACCGCCATATAAGTGGGAGAGTTTCACTAAGTGCAAGCCCTAAGGGCAAGAGAATTTTGTGGAAGAGGGAGGACTTAGATACTTAATGGTTCAGAAACACATGCGCGCCACCGCTCGGCTAGGGTTTGTGGCTTGTGGCTTGGACTTAGCTCGACCTAGTATTAAAATTTTGGGCCAGCTCAATATTTTATTTCTGGAAATTTTTGAATCAAGCATTGCATATGTTCGCTTAAAAGGTTCAGTTCAGTTCGAATTGAACTGTTGCCAACAAAAGCAGTTCTCAACTACTTCAGAACAAAACAATGCATATGTTCTTTTTCGAAAAGACTCTATACAAATTCAGAAAAGATGCTTCTCTTCAAACATGACTTACTCTGCCTATATAAAGCCAACAATACATAATGAAAAAAGACAAGAAATCCATTGCATACAATACCAAAAACTCTCCACAAATTTCTTTTGCATTTCAAAAGTAAGATAACAAGGTTGGACCACTTCACATACTTCTTCACATCCTAGTGCTAGGACTAGAAGAAGGTACGTAATTACTGTTGTATGTTAGAAGACTTTTACCATTACCGTGGATATTTAATCGGGGTAATAAAATCTTAATGAAAAAGTTCTACTCGACTCAGTCTAATCAATAAGTTTTCGTGTTTATTTATGTTTTCTGCATTTTCGTTTCAATCTGTTTGCAATATATGAATAAAACGGTTATGTTTTTCAATGTGTTCATATATGTTTCAGTTCTCTTTCTGCAAGTTGTTTGTTTATTCAGATTATCAAAAAATTAAATCAAATCAATAATAGTTCCAACATTAACCTGAGAGGATCTTGCTCCCTTTTATTGTAGATGTAGAATTTATTTATTTTTTTTTTTTTTTTTTTTTTTTTTTTTTGAGGATAGATGTAGAATTTAGTTGTTGGCATGAAGCATGCATTTATCTTTATTTTCTGTCATTATAGAATACCATAACATCATTTATTATATCCTTTTCCTTATATTATTTCTGTTATTTCTAATTTATAATTCAGATTATATAAATTAAAATTTATTTCATCTATTCATGTTCTTAACATATGTGAAAATATAAAAACATGTACATATATATTGAGGGTCAGGGAGGTAGTATAGTATGTCTCAATCCAGCACTACTTTCTTGCCCTATTTTTTTTTTCTCCCTTTGACACAGAAAACAAAAAGGATCAAAAAGAAAAATAGTTCATTGTCTGCAACAAAAAGGCGATAATATCGGACTTATTACAGTAACATGATGAAAATCATTGCTCAAATAATATACAATACAAAGACTTTTTTTTTTTTTTTTTTTTTTGTATCATTCAGTCTTTTGCATGTCACTGAAAATTATCTTTCAGGGCACTTGGCATTACCACCAGGAAAAGGAAAGAAAAAAAAAAACATCAGCCAAAGCATCATCCTACCAAATAGTCTTCCCACAAATCAGCTGCAATACAAGTTTCAGAATCAAGTTAGCAATATATACAGTAACACGAAACACTGCATCGAAACATCCCACATTCTACCGTTCGTAGCTATTGGATCATCATACGAACATACATACATGTCGTTAATTAAGCAAGATAGAGGGGGGGGGGGGGGAGGGGGGGGGGGGAGTAAGAGAAAGAAGAAACATACACAAATTGAAGAGCAGTGGGATCTTGAGAGGAATAATGTTGATTATGGTCCAGAAAGTTAACTGGGATGAAGTTGTGAACCTCTTGATAATTATGCTCTGAGGCAATATTATTATTATTATTAGTTTGGTATTCAGATGCTGGCATGAAGTTCATCTGCTGTTGTTCTGCCTGTGCTCTCTGCTGATCATTTTCTGTTATCTGCTGAAATAAAATATATTCAAGGGAGTGTGTCACTTTAACCTTCTTTTAATTATAAGAGGTTTTTATATATATTAATTAATACACTTAACTAATAATGATCAATGCCCTTATTTGAGTTAGTTGACATTTGTTTGACTGTTGTGTTTAAATATGTAAATTACTTTCCTTCTAGGAACCTAGCTATGCGTTTAGGAGAGATAAAGATTTGACATGATATCATAACATGAAATCTTTACATCAAAATTCTTGTCTCTATTGTCCAAGTGTTGGCCTTTCTTATAATTTTTGTTGTCTTTTATGTCTTTGTTTGTTCTATATTAACCTAAGCTCTTTATTGTAAACCTTGGTGTAAAAGGCGATATCCTTTGCCCACAGGGCCCTTCCACCCCAACCCGACAGACTGGTGAGGAGGTTAATCATGGCAATGTAGTGGCCCCTTAGGTGGGAGGATTAGGACTCAGTGCCCACAAGGAGTCAATCTTTATCGTAAACCTATACTTGAAAGGGGCATGTCGGAGTGCATAATATTTTGATGGAGGCCTTTGTTTGCACCATACTACATGTGCTCCACAGTAGTTATATATGTCTTTGTGAAAGTCGGTTTTAAAGCCAAAAACCGACTTCCTAGGTGCATTGTGAGAATCGATCTTGAAAAAGTCTGTTTTTGGGCTCCAGAACCGACTTTCACAAGGTCGATTATGTGAAATCAGTGTAATGCACCGGTAGATGTAGTGTACCGGTAGAACCGGTGTGGTGCAAACAATAACAACCTATTTAGTTATATAAATTACTTACTAGTTACTACCCAAAGACTCAAGCTTTTGGTTTACATGGTAATTCAAGAAGAGATTATATGATACCGCTAAAAATAAGGAAAGTTGTATTAGGCGGGTGCATCATGTCCTTTCATTCCTATTCTCTCACACATATAAACACACCCTATCATGTAAATATGCAAATTACTTACCACCATAAACTTGAGCTTTTGGATCAACCGAAATTTTTTACGTTACTACTCTTGTAGAAATGTTGTACGTACCAGGTGAATGTATTATGTCATTTCATTTCTACTTTCACACACACGTAACAAGTAATAAGGAAGAAATCAATAGACATGATGCATCTGCTTACTATATCTTTCCTACAAACAATTTTACCATAAAAAATTCAAAATTAAAAAGAAGAATTTTTTTTTAAAAAAAAAAGAAGAATTTAACTAAATCAAATGTTCAATTTGTACTTTTTAATATTTTACCAAAAAAAAATATAATATAGTTGAGATCAGGACCTTAGCTCTCAGGTATAGGTTGTCATTTTGTAGTTCAATCTCCTGCTCAATATGACAATTTTGTTAACTTTGTCAACCCATGGGCTACATATAACTCCATTACAAAAGAGAAACAAGTTGTACGGATACTATATATATACATATATATATATATATATATATATATATATATATATATTTTATTTATTTATTTTTGTTTGAGAAAAATTTGTTTTATTGATCAAATGTTGAAACCAAACACTTACCCTCTTTTTCATGAGCTCAATCTCAGCAGCCAACAACTCATTCTGAAAGCAAAAAAGAAAAAAAAAAGATCATTCATGTTGGCACAAAAGCAAAGGCATATATATATATATGGATGGATAGACAGACAGACAGATAGATGACCTTTCTGCTACGAACACGAGCAATTCCTTTCTCAACCTTTCCTTCCCAATGCTTGATTTGCTTAAAGTTTAATTCGTCTAATCCTTCTCCAAGAATGTGTCTGCAGATTAATTTGAAAATACCGTACGTACGTGATGAGAGATCGAGGGAGGAGGAGAACTGAAAGATGGTGAATTAATAAAGGAAATTAATGTATAAAATTTATACCTGTTTGAACTCTGTAAATCTCTTATGTTTTTCCTCAACTGGTTTGCTTCTTGCTGATAGAACTGCACAAATTATTATGACTTTACTTTCAAGTATGTATTTATACAATAATTAAGACAAAAACTAAGCTACTAGCTATAAATTAAAACAAGATCAAAATTAATTCCAATATTTTTTATTTCATAAAAAACCCTAGATTTCTCAAGTATATAACAGAGATTGATTCAATTTTGATCAAACAGATACCAAGTTTCTCCATATACAGTGACATGTGAAATACTACTAGGCACTAGCTAGTTAGTGGCCAAGTTTTTGCTTTTCAATTGTAATTTAAGTCACTCACTATATTGGTGTTGTAATTCTAACAACTTTTCAATTGTGCACACGGATGTGCCCGTAGCACCACTCTTTATTAAGTCACTCACTATATTGGTGTTGTAATTTTAACAACTTTTCAAGAAACATGACTTTATTCAAAGGAACATATATAAATAAATAAATAAATAACCTGGATGTTTGCTTCAGAAATTGATCCTGCACTTGTGGAATCACCACAAGCTTTCTTGTACCTCTCAATAGTTCCCTTGACACTGCACATGTGTATATATATATAAGAAAAGTAAAATATATTCTTTACTATATATATTGGGTGCTATGCACAACAGTTAATATATCTAGCTATTGCATTTCTTTTCTTTCCTTTTTGTCCTTATATACAACTATTTATATGTGCATCCAATCCCTCTTATATAAATGGACATTCAATATCTATTCACACAACTATTGCTATTATAATATCACACGTTGAAAAAATGGTAGAAACATTATAAATAAATAAAAAAGAGAAATAATAAACTTATCGACTTTGGTTAACCATTTTAAATCAAACAAAAATGATGAGTCTAAGTAGTTAGATAACATCGCTAGATTCAAGTTGTGGGACGTTTCATAGCTATATTGTTGGGACAGATTGCCCACACTCTTAATGTATAATGAGATATAGTAACACATTTACTACCACCAATTGGTTTTAGTACAATGGTAAGCGCTTGATCTTAAACGCTTGATCTTAACATGATATCGGAGCCAGAGGTCATGAGATCGAACCCTGGTTTCAACATTATTTAAAAAAATTATGCAAGTGTTGGGAGAGATTGTCCACACTTGAAAGGGGTGTTGGGAGCACCTTTACTACCACCAATTGGTTTTAGTAGAATGGTAAGCGCTTGATCCTAACATATATCATGTTGATTATTGATTTTACTAATCATAATAGTTGTACCTTGTGAAGGTCCTAAGACTTTAAGGTCATCCTAACATATATCATGTTGATTATTGATTTTACTAATCATAATAGTTGTACCTTGTGAAGGTTCTAAGACTTTAAGGTCACATGAATTCTTCAGTACAATGTTAAATTATCATATCTCTCAAAAACTTTAATAGGTCGAGAGATAGATAACTAACACTCATATACACATGTATGAACCATCATCAAATGATTATCTATGAGATAGAGTTTAAAGATAGCTTCTCTTTTTTTTTTATTATAAAGAAACCTTGTAATTTTATTAGAATAAGTAAAGAAAGTTACAAGGTTCTTGGGCACCTCCCGGCCTCCTCCAAAAGATATATGTCATCAATGTACTTCCCCCATCTCCTTAAAACCCTAATCCGGAAAACCCGATGTGGGAAAAATCGGGTGCTAAAGAGCGTGGGCCTCCATACATCGGAAAAAACCATAAGAAAAGCAAAACCAAAATTAAAATAGCTTTAAAATCACATTCAACGATATTTCCATCGCTAAAAGATGTTGGGTGATGAATAGTTTATCCGATATTTAGGGATGCACTTTTCACATCCCTAAACATACTATGTGTCAAATATTGTAGGGATATTGACCGGAATGCACTGCAGTTGATATATGCAAATATAATGTATATGGACAGAGATGTAAAGCAAAATATACATTACTTTATAGGGTTATATAAATGTAGTAGGTATAAGTGTAACACCATAGAACTCAGGTCTAGCAACGCTACTTGAGCTATAATGGATCTAGTACACCGCCCTCACTTGGCCGAAAATGGTTAACCCGATTTGCCAAATTCATTATGTTTCAATCTTATATCTTAATAATTCTACCCCTCTTAAGGAAGAGGGGTCCTTTCCGGGACCCTACCAGAGAAATCTAGAGGTGACTCTCATTGTCTTTCTACCCCTCTTAAGGAAGAGAGGTCCTTGCCGCGACCCTACCAGAGAAATCTAGAGGTGACTCTCATCGACTTTCACAGTGTGACACTTAGTTCGGACTCTTAGGTGACACTCTCATTGACTTTCTACCCAAGAGGGGTCCTTTTCGGGACCCGAACAGAGAAATCTAGAGGTGGCTCCCATCGACTCTCACGGTGTGGCGCTTAGTTCAGAATCTAGAGGTGACTCCCATCATCTTTCTACCCAAGAGGGGTTCTTTTCGGGACCCTAACAGTGGAATCTGGAGGTGGCTCTCATCGTCTCTCACGGTGTGGCACTTTGTTCAGAATCTAGAGGTGACTCCCATCGTCTTTCTACTTTTCTTAAGGAAGAGGGTCCTTGTCGGGACCCTACCAGAAGAATCCGGAGGTGAATCCCATCGTCTCTCACGGTGTGACACTTAAGGGTCCTTGTCGGGACCCTACTAGAAGAATCTAGAGGTGACTCACATCGTATTTCACAGTGTGACACTTGGTTTCATCTAATAGTCTGCTTTGATACCACATGTAATGCCCTGAAATTCGGTATGTCGGTGCTACTTGAGTCGTCGTGGATCTAGTAACTATATAGGCTCACCGTCCTCACTTGGACTAAAATGGTTAAACCAAGTTGTCAAGTCCATTATGGACCAATCTTATATCTTAAAAATCTTTCTCACTTTTCCAATATGAAATATTACATTCTCTCTCTCTTAATGAAGATGTCTTATTATATCTTAATAATATGTCTTACATTTTTTCAATGTGAGATATTACAAAAAGAGATAAAGATATTTTTGTAGAGCTATAAATTGATTCGTTGTAAAATAAAAATATGCACTATTATATAGCAGTTTAGGAAATGTACGATCCGGATGCGAATGCCGAATGGTCTAAAAGACATTCTGTCGTGAAAACAAAGTCTTTTTTAGCATAAAAGTGTCCATGATCCAACTAATCAAATAAAACATTTTATTATCATGAATAAAAAAAATCATCTATCTTAATTTCTCCTTAGAAACATCGTATACACATTATTCGACACGAAACAATACAAATCAAACAGCATTTCGATCATACCTTAATACCTTATTCGAATCAAGTATAAAAAAAAAAAAATCAATTTCAAAGAGTCTGTTACCGAAAATGTGAAAGGGTAAGAGTTGTCCCCCTAAATGTATTACTATATTCATCCCTAAATAAGAGTTACTATAAAGTTTTCATACGGATTAAGAATCGATTTTCTGAATGCCGTTTTGATGTGGTGCTAAAGTAGTGTGTGTATCGGTAAACCGCGGTCGGGGGCGGATCTACGTGTAAGTCAGGGGGTCGCGGACCCCGTTAAAAATAGTACATTTTTATGAAAATATTTGGATTTCGTAAAAAATATATTTAGTGTGTTAAATATTTCGGTCGAAAACCGCGGTCGTGTAAATAAAGGCCCTGAATGTATTGTAAAAAAATATATACATATAAATGTAGAGAAAATTGAAGGTGTCTGCTTTTGTGTTAATTTTTCGATTTCATGGGCTAAACAGTGACCACACTGAAATGCACAGGAAACGCACACAGAAAACCTTGGGACAAGTTTAACCTTAATTTGGTCGAGCAGCTGATTGGTTGTCTTCTACCAAGCTGGCACAAGATCTTACTACATGATTGGCTGAGGAATGTATGTTCCCAAACCATGCCACGTGGCATAATCCCTCTTAACCCATGGGTAATACCCCAAGAACATCCTTTCTACCCACATCAAATCCGTTCTTTTTTTTTTTTTTTGGAGGAAAACATCAAATCCATTCAAGTCACCTAAACTGCTTCTGCGTGCGGAATCAATCTTTCAGTCCATTTTGTAGACCATTTTACATCGAGAGACTTTATGGTGCAACGGTTGTAAGAAGGTTGTACCAAGTGGCATACATTAAAGCCTCTCATTTTTATTACTCTTTCACATAATACACTTTTATCGTGTGTGAGATGTTAGAAATGAATGGTTGTAATATATGCCACTTGGTACAAACTAGCTACAACGGTTGCATTATAAAATTTGTCTTTTACATCTTCTCACGCATGTGTTATTTGAAAGTCAAATAAGTTAAATTACCACATTTCCCCAAAGATTGCATGTGAAAGAAGTTGTAAGATGAAGTAATTGAAGAGGCTACTTTCCACTACGTCGATTCTATCCATGCATTACACTACATGTGTATTACAATGAAACCGACCTTATGATACTCGGTTCTAGAGTCAAAAGCAGACTTTTCATAGATGTATTGTGAGAATCGATTCTGAGAAAGTCGATTTTTAGCTCCAGAATCGGCGTTCACGATATCGGTTGTATTGTAGTGAACGGATAGAATTTTCGGTGCAAATAAAAGCCCCATAATTCAAACATTCATCTGTAATCAATGTAAGTTTTTCATTTTATTTCATAATATAATGTCATTTAGAATACATAAGTAGTCTTTATTAAATGATTCTTTCTTTTACTCTTAATTATTATATAATCACTTATTTTTCACTATTTTATAATATTAGACTTTTATCAGAAAAGTTAATGACGCTTAATCACCAGCTTAAACTGTGTGAAAATCTTCAAATTAACTTATATTTTGAGACAGAGGCTGATGTATGTTGTGAATGGTGGGGCACATGCCTCCACTGATATTTAAAATAAATAAACAAAAAAACAAAAAACAAAATTGGCATCGTTTTAACTTTTGGTATTAATTGAAGGTGCTTCAAGTGTACCATAACATGTGTTACAATATATTTTTATATTGGTCATATGATGTATGATTCATAATCATGAATTGGTTGTACATTACGATTAATGACCTAAAAGCGTGTTCAATTTGTTGAGGCTCTTTCACTATACAAGTTTTATATATAAAAGCAATGTTATTTTACCATAAGAAAACAATGTTGTTTTGAAATCTATTAGAAGATTAATTTGACTTATCCATTTGTGCCTCTAGTAAACCAAATTTCTAGATTCGTCACTGACCAATATGATGTTTTCATTGTTGTAGAGAATGTTATTCTTGTCTTAGTGCATTTTATTTTCTTGTGTGTATGGTGAATCTTTTCCTCAAGGACGGACCTAGAGCATGGCTTGCGTCCACCCGGTTTTTATTTTCGGTACACCGAAAACCTTATATTAATCAGTCCAAAACATTTAGTTGTTTTAATCCAACCCACCCGAGCATGTAAATATAGTCCAGGTTGATATTTTCGGTACACCGAAAACCTGATTCTCTCCCTGCTTTTCCTTGATGGAGTTGATTCTCTTTTCCCGATCAATCCATTAGATTAATACGCTCGATTTGACGATTTTCACGTCTCTTCTGAATCGAATATCTGGTGAATATCGTATTTCCAAGCTTGATGTATTCATGTCTTTCCTTACGTATTGTAAATTATGTTTATGAATGAAAATATATTTTTTTGGGGGAAAAAATTATTTCAAAAGCCTAAATTAATGAGAAATTGATAAATTTACATATTAAAGTAACACACCCCAACAATTTAAACTTAGTCTTTGTTTTAGGAGCTACTATCTCCTTAGAGCAGCCATTATTAAAGTTCTTGGAAAAAGAGAAATTACTCAAACATGGAAAGTAAAGAAATCCTTTTGAATCCTCTATCTCTGCATCCCTACAGTTTCTATGTTTGTGTAAATGAACATTAAGGGTTCTGAAAATTGAGAACTAGCTGGAGAAGTTTTTTTAAAATAAGCAACCTTTTTTTTTTGATAGATACATATAGTTTAAGTTGATCATTAAAATTGAAACTTGAGGGGAGAAAATAAAATATAACTTTATATTGTTTTGTATATGTCAGGATTTCCATTAATGTTTTTGTTAATGAATACTATGTGTCAACAATTACATAAAATTATTGTACTTGTACATACTTAAGTTTTCAGTCTTGTGAAGAGCAATAGTACTAACTTTTACCCAAATCTTACAGAAAATCATTCATTCGTCAGTTTTTTTTTTTTTTTTTTTTTTTTCATTTTATCTTTTTTTAAATCAAAATAAATATTGACCCTTAAATTGTTTTAATGTTTAATTATCTCATTTATGTGCAGACTGCAGAGAGAGAGAAGAACACATTTTAAAGAAAATCCTTCACTGAATTAATTAGTGTAAAAAAGGAACCTTTACCTTCTTATAGATAAAAAGTTTCAAACTTGAAAGAAAAAATCAAGAAAGAGAAAGAGCCCAGAAGGAATGTGACACACAGACATCATCTCTTGTAGATGAAATCTGATGTCTGACGAAACCAAAAGATTCGTAGCTTAAACTTCTGATGTCTGTGGATTTGGCTTGTGTCACTAACCCTAAAAGTTTAGGTCTTTTTAGTGGGTAAAAATTAGGGCATAATCAAGATGACCTAAAGAAAAAAAAAACCTAATTAATTAGCTAAAAATGGAATCTTGATGAGGTTTTAAGGATGCCCTTTTAAGATTTCTGAACCATAATTAACACTTGCAATTTTTAAGGTTGTTTCAAATGTCATTTCTCTTATACTTTTTTTTGAACTGACAAAGCATTAAGGATTGGTCATCTGATGGACAAATGAGATCAAGACAGCTTAGTATACTTACTACCAGAGCTTCTTATCTGTCAGATGACATGTGGAGAAAAAGAAAAAAGAATATTAAATCACAAGAAAATCTTGTATCCCTGTGACAGAAAAGCATCAAATCTTCTTGTAACAAAAATCAAGAAAATCCCCATTTCATCAGCTCAATAAAAAAAGCTTTTTTCTTTGAGAAAAATGGGATTTTTAGCCCACAGATTAAAACCAATTAAAACAAGATTTTTGATGAGATCTAATTAGAAAGAAAAAGGGATAAACCTGTTGTTGGCATATTCATAAAGGCGACCACGGCTAGAGAAAACAATAAGAGCAATCTCAGCATCACAAAGCACAGATAATTCATAAGCTTTCTTGAGTAAACCATTTCTGCGTTTGCAGAAAGTAACTTGTCTGTTGGTTGTGTTCTCAATTCTCTTGATCTCAATCTTTCCTCTACCACTTTTCCTAGAACTAGATGATTCAATTTCTTGATTTTGACTATCCATATCCTTCAAATTCAACAGAGAGAAAGCTGAAATAAGCAAAAAAAAAAGAAACAGATTTCAAGATTTTGTTGTTAAAAGTGGGGTAAAGATTTTCAATCCCAATTTCGGGTTGTTTGAACTGAAAATATGTATGTATTAGCCTCTAAGTTATCTAAAAGAAGTAACTTTTTCACACTTACAGCTTTGCGTGTTTTGTGGGATTTTGTACAAAGGATCTTCAATCAACTCACCTGGTTAAGGAAAGCTAGAAGAGGGATCCAAGAAAAGATAGATTAAGAGTTTCCAACATCTACAAAAAAAAAAATTCTTCTTCTTGATTTTTGCCAACTGTTTGATATGTGGTCTGTGAACAGGAGAGGTTGCAAAATATGGAAATGATCTGCTTTTGCAGGACTCTATTATTTTCTTATTGTATGCTTTCTAGTAATATATATATATACAAACAATGATTTATGTATGTATTTTTGTTTGCAAACTATAATTATAAGAAGGGGTGTGAGGCTACTTTACTTATAGGGTGGGTATATTAGACTCCATTAACTTGTAAACCAATTTTTTCATCAAGTATGGGAAAAAGGTGGAGAGATAATTAATGAAGATGTCTTCTTTGTGAAAGTGACAATTAATGGGGTGAGAATATGACCTCTGAAGAGAAGTTGCACTCAATACTAAAGAGTCTCCCTTTTAATATGAGCTACCCTTATGTGAATTATTCATATTTCTGATACCACTCAAAGTCCTTCTTTACCCCTACCCTCCCCCCCATCCCCCAAGGGCTGTGCACTAATGCTTCATTTGTAGTAAAGCTCATGTCTTTTGGGAAGCTTCAGGATACTCTTCAATCCCATTGATTTTCAAGTTATGATCATCTAGTGTGGGAAAAATGCCACTAAATTCAGTACACTTTACAATTTATTTGATGCGGTTGGAGTCTCGTATTCGTACCGATATATCCTAATGCAAAATTAGTTGATGAGATCGATCCTTTAATTGTAGGACATGGCTAGGAAGATTCAACTTTGTTTTCGTACGAACAGATCAGTGATCGAGGACATTCAATCATATGAAGAAAACACGTAAATTCAGATATAAACCATACGTTTTTTTTTAACAAGAGAACTTGTGATTTTTTTTTTTTTTTGAGAAGTGTGTTAAACATTAAGAGTCCTTCTGGAATAAAAATAATAAAGAAAAGAAATTGCTTGCTAAATAATTCTCATAAAAAGACAATTAAATAAATATCATATAAAATATTTTCCATATCATTATAGAGATTTAAGTTTCTAGTGACTAAATCATCCTTCTTTTCCTCTCCATTTGTTTCAAATGGAAGTTGAAAACTGGAGTGATTAGACTTTGATTGATTAGAAGTGAAAGGTAGAGTTGAAGCTTCATGCTACAAATTATAGGAGTAATTGCTCTAGAATATTTTAAGTGTGACATTGAACTGATTGTTCATAAGTTACATGTTAACTTGTTTTAAATTTAATCTACCTTCGGCTTAACTGTTGTATGGTACATTCAATTTTCATACTAGATTAAAAGCTAAAAACTATACCAAAATATTAGTGAATTGAGTTATGTAGGAAATTTGGACTACGTACGGAGTAATTGATGATGGAGTTTTGAATAACTCAATTCGAGCATGTGACATAATTAAGGTCGGTTTAATTAGCCGCCTTAATTAAGTCATCCAGAAACGCGGTTTCATTTAGTAAGGAGCAAGAAAATGCGTGATCATGTCGGCCTAATAACGTGTTTAACTCTCCTCCCGTCCATTATAAAAAGATTGAGAAAGTGAGAATGTATCATCGAACTTTCTATTCTTCTCCACTACAAACATGCTGCATACATCGTTCACGTCGAAGAGAATTCGTAGTAATAATGTCGAAATTATCTCGGGCAAATAGCGGTGATTTAGTGGTGGATATCTGGTTGATTTGGGTAATTTTGCCGGCGGTTACGCGGCGGTGCTAAAGAATAAGATGAAGATCTTGAATAGCAAGATGAAGAACATGTTGTGTTTGTGATTTTGGATTGAGCATTAAGTGGTTGCCTACATACCCTTTGTAAGGGATCAAATCAATGCGTAGTTATGGAAGTGAAGCTTCCTCTCCTTTTTAATGGACGTGACGTTGCTATTTATAGAGGCCTGGAACTGGCTAGCTGGCGAGAGCATGACAGCTGGTGGGAGCTGGCAGGTTGCGAGCCTGGATGACCGCAAACCTGGAGGGTCACGAGGGCTGAAGGTCTCGGACGACCTGAGAGCCTTTGGCGGGCTGAGGGCCTAGCGTTCTGAGAGCCTTGGCGAGCTGAGAGCCGAGCGGCCTGAGGGCCTTTGGCGAGCTGAGAGCCTAGCGGCCTGAGATCCTTGGCGGGCTGAAAGCCTAACGGCCCGAGGGCCTGGCGGCCTGAAGACCTGGAGGTCGAAGCTTTTCTTATCACCCTTAAGTAGTAGTTTGCTCTTTTTTATGTTGCCGGCTCTGGTCTCTGGTGGACCTATTAACCTGAGGGGTTCGCGTGCCGGCCCCCTTGCCTTTCTTGGCGCCGCATGGGGTTAAGGGCTTGGAGCGGGGCCGATGGCTTGTGAGTTCGTGGATTATAGTGGCCGGTGGCCTTATCCACTATTTTGGTGGCCGGATGGACGCGAATAAGGATCCGCGGGCCGAATTACGGTTCAGGCATATTTCGTAGCATGTAATTCTCCGGAGCTCGAGTTTTTGAAGTGCCATTAAACTCGAGACGTAAGTCGTTGGACAACTGCTACAACCGTGAGCACGTGATCGGAGCAATATTATCTTAAAGAAATAGTGAATGCACTCGTCTCGGTTTGATCTCTTTCTATTTTCATTTTCTGCATCTACTATATTTCTCATCTGAGTCAGTTTCAATTCAGATTTGTACCGTAAGAGCTTCACGTTTCTGAGTTTATTTTATAATATGCAAAATGTGTCCAATTTTTTTTGTTTTATTCCGAATATCCGCCAATAATTACTAATTCGTTTCATGAATCACTCACACACGCTCTTTTCCTAACAAACTTAAGACAATATATTCATGTGTTACAATATCGTTTTGAATTTGTTACGATACAGATGTGGTTTCAAACTGTTTGGCTTATTTTTGTGATACTAATCATTTATTGCAGTACATTCTAAGTGCCGACTTTGATTGGTTTTAATTACCAATCTAGTTCTTTTTATCCAATTAGTTTTTCGGATTGGTTGCGACCATTCCAAACTCTACTCATACTCTTTTGATTTGCCGCTAATAATCAATGAATGGCAAGTGCTTTTCCTTGTGTGGATCCTATTTCAATGGGAACTTGATGAGTCGATCCACCTACACGCCTTGCTTTTACTGTTATATCCGGAGTTACTCCACGTATTGCTTGACGTAAAACAGATAGTGGATTTTGATTCAGCGGGAGAAAAAGAGACAAATATTGGAACATAAATATCGTTTGATCCGTGACTCCTTAAAAAATGAAACAAGAAAAGTTACATCATTGAGTGAAAAATGGGAAATTTATAGAAAGTTACAATCCCCACTGTGGAATAGTTCCCCCACACGTCTTCGTCGACGTTGTTATGCGACCGGCAAGTTCGTTTGAGAACGAACTAAGTTCGATTTTTTTCGATCTTTTGTGTATACATAAATTGATGCAATTACGCAAATGAGTACCTCTGATGTGAATGATGCACAAAATAAGGTTGTGCATGTTCCAAACAATCATGTGCCTTAAGGTGAGAAACTGGAGAAGTTTGTTGGTTTGAACTTCAAGAGATGGAAACATAATATGTTTTCTATCTAACTACTCTTGGCTAGGTCCGGTGTTAGGCATGGTGCCCGAAAAGATAACACCGTACCGTTTTAATTAAATAAGAGTAATGTTTTATTGTTGATAATTTATTTTCCATAAATATAAATAACACTACAAGAAAATGCTCGGGGGTTCATTATGTAACCATAAAACCCAGTTCATAGGAGTTATGTACGAAGAATTGAATTAATGATGTACTACCTTAAACATTGAGTCCATGGTGAATTGACTAAAGTTCAAACCACCATTAATGCCTTTAATACACTTAAAGTGTGACCGCCTGATCCAGATCGTCGGTGTTGGACACCTCAATAGCTGCACTTATACGTTAAAGGGTTCATGTAAGACTAGACTAATTCAATATGACGATCTCGTACTAAGTCTATAACGAGAAAGTAAATATGAATCATTAGATAACTATTTATGGTTTGAATCTTAATCTTGATGTGATTATAGACTTAAGCCTTTTCAGGGGTGGCGTTTGATTTGGCGGTACAATTGTCTAAATTCCTTAATCTCGACCATTTTAGCATCACTCAGGGATTGGTAGCCGAAAATGTAAATCACAAATTAAGATGAAGTCAAAAATGAAGTAGATAGGCGATTTCTCGTTTGTTAATCATGTACTTGATCGATTGCGCACACCTTTGATGTGACCAAAGGATATCGTTTTATAGTAGGTTAATGGTAATTCGAAGATAAGATGTTATGGGGAGGTCTTATAGCAATGACTTGCTTCATACACGAACTATACGTCTGTGGAGGGTTATCTATAGGTAATAGTTTCAGTGGGCGCTTGGTAACAACTATTAGTAGTTGAGTAAAGATGTTCTATATTCTATTCGGATAGTGGAGTAAATATGTTCTATATTCCAAAAGAGTGTAGTCTCAGCTCTATGGTGATACAATACCAAGATTGATAAGGCAGGTGATTCGACTAAATAGTTTGGTCGGTCACACGAATCACTGAGCTTCTGGATATAGGCCTATAGTCACTGGTTTGTCTACTCGTAAATCATTTTATCAAACACCAATTCTCAGTTCCCAAAACCTTAAAGTGTATTCTTTTGTTGGCTTTTACTTATCTATTACTTCAATACAATCTACACATACTTGAACGGATATATACACACACATGTGTATATATATAACAATAAATGTAAACCATATATTTTATAGTTACATATTAAATGTATACATTTCTTCTAAAGACATAATTATAGCCAATAAGCCATTGACCCAATGGTAATCACTGAGGTTTATAACCTGAAGGATTCGGGTTTGAGTCTCACTGGGGACAAAAATGTGTATACGTGTAAGTGAAAAAGACATAATTATAGACGTATTAATGCGATATATTAAATATTTAAACACAAATGCGCACACACACAATATATATAGGCAAGCAGTTTAATTTCATTCAATATAATTATTTATTTTTTGTCAACTACATAATTTCATATAAACTTTTTTAAGGAACCTGTTTCTCATAGTTAATTGTTCTCAACCCGTAGAAATTCTTGTTAACTATGAAATTCTGTAGAAACTTTCTAAGGGACCTGTTTTTTGAGATAATTTCTAAGACAAAATGGGTTTCCTTAGAAAGTTTCGACGGAATTCCATAGTTAACAAGAATTTCTATAGTTTAGTCCAAATAGATATGGGAAAAGGGGAATTTCTATAGTTTCAAGTATATGATCATCTGAAAAAATTGATACTACATCCGTTCTAAAATATAAGTTATTCTAGGTATTTTCAAACAGATTAAGAAAGTAGTTGAATGTCATATTTGATGGTTAATGTGTAAAATGCTCATTGACTATCATTAATACAATAGTTATTAAGTAACGAAAAGTTGTTGGATTGATAATAAATTAAGGGTAAGATAGAGAAAATAGTAATAAATGTTGCATTGGTAATGTAGAATGACGTATATTGTGGGACAAAACTAAAAGTATAGGATGACTTATATTTTGGCACGGGGGTACCGGGGTAGTACATAATTGAAACTAACAACAATCACAAGTATCAAAAACAAAATACTGAAATTTAGATTTATAAGTGTATAGGTTTTGGAATGCGAGGGATGTCTTGTGCGCATGAACTCGCCATTTTCCCTCTCAATATTTCTATGTTTCTACAGTTTCTTCTTCTTCTTCTTTGTATTCCAACAGATTTTTTTTGAGAAAAAAGTAAAAATTCGGAAATAGCTTTCACATTCTTTTATCTCTCCTCAAACAAACTTTTTACGGGGCGAGCCTCGAGTCTTAATTCCGTAGAAATTTTATCTGGGTATCTAGAATCCCGTAGAAAGTATCTACAAAAAAAAATGTGTTGTCCCGGACACAAGGGATATCTTGAATTTCTGCTTGGCATGTGTAATTACCGTAGAAAGATTATACGGTAAAAATTTTACCGTAGAATTTTTTTACGAGAAAACATCTCGCCCCGTAGAAAGGACATGTGTTTGGATTTCTACGAGGTGGAGTGTTTTCCCGTAAAAAGTTCCTACATAATTTTAGTTTTTCGTAGACAGTTTCTACGAATAACTTATTTTACAAAAAATTCCGTATAAGCTAAAAAAATGTCAAATCCTGAAATGACCTGATTTTCGAATTTTAGTCCTACGGAGGTTGTCTATTTATTTGGGGTTGATCAGAAAGGGAAGCCCGTGTAATATCTCTTTAAGACTTCTTGTGCTGTTAAACGAATAGAACCGCTCACGAACAAATTTGTGTTCAACTTGTTAGTATTTGTGAACGTTCGTTTGTTTAATTTAACGAACTAAGTTTGAACAAGATTATAAGCTTATTTTCCATATGAACGAACATGAGCTTACTCGCGAACGTTTGGACTTTTGGTACTATGATATTTGAATATTGTCTTTTACTTTGTTATATATTTATTCATTTGAACTTGATTATTCATACCTTAACGAGCCATACTCGAACTAGAAGGCGATTGGCGAAAATACGTGTAGCAAACCATAATCGAATATGATTTTGAACAAATTAATTTTCCTTATAAATGAACTGAGCTTAAACATAATTTTTTATACGTTTAATGAACAAATGTTTATGAACAAACTCGTGACCTTAACGAATCAAGCTTGAACATATATTTTATTCGTTTATAAACAAACACACACATACAAGCTCGTGACTTAAATGAACATAAAGGCTGAACAACTGATACTCGGTTATGCTCGATTCGTGAATAGCTCTAGAGACTTTTTTATTTCTTAAAAAAAATAATAAAAAAAAAAACAAAAAAAAAAAAGAAAAACCTTAAACTCATGGGGGAGGGACAAATTTTATAATACAACCGTTGTAGCAAGGTTGTACCAAGTGGCATACATTACAACCATTCATTTCTAACCTCTCACACACGATAAAAATGTATTATGTGAAAAAGAGTAAAAATGAGAGACTCTAATGTATGCCACTTGGTACAACCTTAAACTCATGGGGGAGGTGGTCTAAAAACTTCACAATGGTAAGAAGATGATAATAGAGAATTTACACATGTGCAGTGTAATATTTCTTTATAATTTTCTTTATTGTAAAAAAAAGGTTTTTTTTTTATAAATTTTAATAACACATGTGCAAGTACTTTTGGCTATCATGAGATGTTCCTATAAAATGCGAAAGTGGGCCCTTTCAGGTCTGTAAATAATTATGTGGTCCATATATGTATTTATTTTGTTGCTTCTTTGTTTATCTTCTCGGTAATGGACCACAATTAAAGTCCATTTGGCATCTATCTTCTTCAAATTACCTCAATTTTGTTTAAGCCATTTCTTTTGGCGTCATAATTCTTTTTGGAAGTTTAGTTTCATTTGGGTAAGTGATAATTTTATCTTTGAGTAATGCCCTTCACAATTATTATTAGGGAAGTCATTACGATTTACGGATACGAAATATACCTACGTACACTTCTTGTTTCGACTGAGACTCGAATCCAGAACCTCCGGATTAAGGACCACATTAATTATCACTGGGTTAATGATTTTGTTAATATAAGTCATTACGATTTTGAAAGAGAGTATTTTTACGCCTAAAAACAATTTTTACCTAATAAAAGTCGTAAATATATTCTTATTCATTTCGAATTTGAGTCAGAGTCATGGATGTTTTATTGATTCAATACCCGTCAGAAAATGAATTTAATACTTTCTGACTTAAATAAAAAAAAACTTGTCAACGTTTTGTTTAAAATTTGATCCGAATGAGTACGTGAAAAGAATGAACACAAAATTGAAAGTGAAATATAATTTGTTTTGTTAAGATTTTTATTGATGTGAAAAGACTTTTACACACTTTTTTTTTCTTGCCGTGTGGTATGCGTCTTCGGTCCAAAAAGATTTGAAATTATTCATTGGGTCTCCGTAGAAGGAAACCTACCGTAATAACTAGGATTTAGTATTTTGACTATATAACTTATATGTTTACTATAGATAATTAATCATCTTTTGTAACTTGTATTATTTTGAAAACCATCAAGTCTGTCTTCTTTTTTTTTTTTTTTGCAACCCTATAGATGTCAAACATATATATTTTTATATTGAAGTATTATGCTTACTTGGTATAATATTGAAATTTTCTTTGAATTTATATTATATATTTTGATAACACATGTCGGATCCTTTAATTTTGAACTCAATCGTCAATTGTATCACCATGTCTGTGTTTCATCATAGATTGCAAGATATATCCAGGGGCGGATGCACCCTTGCCAAAGGGGGTCACTCGCCCCTTTCGGATCCGGAGAATAACATTACCATGTGTATTCTTTTTGTCCCTTGAAATTTATTGTAATATCTCGATTTTTGAAAAAAGGGCAATTCGGTCTTTTAGCAAAAATCAGAATATTATGTTATTTAATTAATGGAATTAAAGAAAAGGAAAAGGATTAATTGGATTTAATTAATAAGGAATAATTAGATTTAATTGGGATTATAAAAGGAAAACTAATCCTAAATTAACCTAGTTGTTGTTTTACGTAAAATAATCTGAAGAGAGGCGCAAGTTTTGAGAAAAAGGGAGAGAAGAGGCTTTCGAATCTCTAGGCTAATCCGTTGATAAAAAACGCAGACATCTCAAGAGAGAAAGGATCACCGCGAGACGAGGATCGTTTTGATATCATCAATCCCTAAATCCGTTAACGTAAGTTTTTCCCTCCTCGTTCTTGATATTAGGGTTTATTCATTATCGTGTTAACCTGCGTTTTCTGAGTTTAAACATCGTAGTGATCGTCTTTGGATTGGTCGTTTCGGATCCGGAGAATAACATTACCATGTGTATTCTTTTCGTCCCTTGAAATTTATATTCGTCTTTAATAATCGGGTAATTTGACATAAAACTTTTATCATGTAAGCAAAAATACATAATTATTACCAAAGTGATACATTGTAAACAAAAAAATTATAAGATTTGAAACACGGTTTCCCTAAAAATAAATATTGTTCGTAGTGTTTGAAGTCTTTATTGATGAGATAGTAAAGGGTTATGTTATATTCAATTCGGATTTTTTGATATATATATATAGTATTGTTTTTTCTTTTATATAATGCATAATAATAGTCGTTTTTTTTTTGGCGATATAAATTAGTTTTACGTGCCTTGCGGATCCAAGGAACCAAAAAAACACTACTATACATTTTTCACATTGTAAGAAAATTTAGAATTATCGCCCCCTCAGGATCCTGCGTCCGCCCATGGTTATATCCCCTTGTCTGAAGCTGAACATTTATAGATTTTATATATATATATATTTATATATATATATATATATATATATATATATATATATATATATATATATATATATCGTATAACTTATATATACGTCGATAAGTCAGTTTAAGAAGGATACTTTTTCTACTACTTATACCGACAAAATATTTGTGAATACCCGTTTATTTCTATTTTCTACTTCAGAAAAACCAAAACAACACCGGAACACCGTCCGGACTGCACAAACAACAAGAGAACAACAAAACTACTTAAACAAACACACTAAACCAACAACCCGCTAGTACACCACAGCACACAAACTAAACTAGGGAGGACTGTCAAAGTATAGACTTTTTGGAGTAGCTTTGATAAGGAAGTAAGCCGCATGAAGGTCAAACACAGAAACTCGGACTTACCAACACCACTAAAACAAACAAGCAGAGAATACAAAGAAACAAGCCACACCGACAGCTGCTCAAAGACCAACACCGAAGTCACCAAAGAAACACCACTCCCAACCTGGTGCCACCAACCGCCGCCACCATATGGAAGAGAAATGCCCGGAAGAATACTTCGATTTCCGCAAAAGAAACAACAACCAAGGCTCGCTGCTAGGAACAATGGGCTCTTGAGGGGCCAAGAAGGCCAGCATCACCAGGAAAGCGGACAAACACCACTGGACCGCCAAGAATAGTAGAGGCGGTGATCACCGCGCGCTTCCCAAGAACAACCAGGAAACACAGAGCACGGGGAGGACGAAGAAAATACCACAAACCGCCATAAGAGGCTCAGATCTGCCAAAAAACAACCACATGCATCTTCAAATCAAAGAGGAATAAAATGAAACCGCTGCCATACCGTCACCAACCTCCAATAGCGGCGAGAGGAGACAAGAGAGAGGAAAAAAGAAGAAAAAAATGAAAAGGGACAAAGATTGGGCGCCGACAGACGAGAGGCTGTCGGCGTCAGGATGAGAACTCAGAAGGCGGGCAGAGAAGCAAGACAGAGGCGAGAGAAAAATGATGTGAGAGAACATAATCAATCCGACCGTAAGTTCCATGGATTTATGGCCATTATTTATTAGCAACACAATAGTTTCATATGGATAATCATTCGGGTTTGAAATATTTATAGTCGTTATATTTTATAGGATATTCAGACACAACAAGTAAAAGAAAACGTTTTTTTAGCGCGAAATCAAAAAATTAATTGCAATCAATAGAACAAGCCAAAAGTAAACAAGAGGGCAAAGAAACACCCCATTTCACATGTCTTACGAGCTTAAGACATTCTCGACCTAATATTGCCATTTAACAAAGGAGGGGGAGATAGAGACAAAGGCAGGGAAAAATTTCTTGGAACCTTCAACGATACTTTCTAATATGCCAAACCCGAATACGGTCCATCGGACCCGAAAATAGACCCAATCCAGCGGTCACGTCTCATCTCCCGACCTTCATCGCCGCCAGCTTACCTGGCCGTAAGCCGAGCAATAGGTCACTCGGATAGCATGGCCTGCGTATAACCAAGGCTGGGGGCTGAGCATGCTACCTCTCAGCCTGCTGTCCGACCAACCGGACCGTGCCCGTAACTCTAGGAGAACAGGATCAATACTTGGCATTAGCGAGGACAACACTACGATCAGCGAGCTCACATGTCCGACTCTTCTAGCTGATTACCGTTTTGATTGTATTTAATTATGTCACATCGTACTTAATTATGTCTTGTCTCCATTATCCTAATCGCCATTAGTGATCCGCTTATAAATAGGGGCACCTTGTAACTCATTATTGATCCGAATACTAATACAAGCAGACTAGACTCTACCAATTTGTCGACTATCGTGCTCGCCATTTCATATATCGTGCCCGCCACTAGAATCTTCATATATTTCATAATAACCACCTTCTCTCATAGGAGAAATCACACTTAAATAGCCAGATATGCACGTATAAACACCGCCACCGCCACCGTGATATTTCAGAGAATATCACTTTCCAAAGGAGAAAAGGTCATTGCTAAGAGATATAAGCTGGTGATACGCAGTGACCGAATCCTTTTCGAAAACAACTTGAAAACCCCCACCTAATGGTAAGATACAAAGAATGATAAACATACAGCGCATCGCCTACAGGCACTTAAGAACCTCCCTCGAGCTTTTTAAAAAAGATTCTGCTAAAGCTTCTCTCATGACTCCGAATCAATCCACCCACTGCTGCAACTCTATCTCCAAAAGCAGCATCAACATTAATTTTGAGAATAATAGGATCCGGTGGTTTCTACCCGATTGCAGAGGTGGAGTGACGATGACAAATTAGGTCACCTTAACACTCTGAGCCCTAATATGAATCTAGTGATGAACACTCAAGAACCCTAATGCACGAAAGAACGAGGTGGTGGATTTTGGTATTGCGGCTGAGTCTAAGACCGTATCTTAGATTGCCTACGTATCCTGTTATGTTCCAGGAATCAAGCCTTACGTAGTTCCTGGATTGGGGTATTTATAATGACAATACTTGCCTAAACCCTAAGGTTAAGTCGGCTTATGTTATTGTCACCTTTACCCTTAAATGGGCCTTGACCCTTGCCCAAGCTATCGCTATTAATGGGCTTGGTAAGCTGATGCGGACTCTATCCACGTTATCGACCTGTGGCGATCGACTCTGGGACTCACTGTCCTACATTGCTAGCTGGTGCGGACTGAATGTCCTACACTGCTCGGTAGTCGATAGTCGATCATCGTAGCCTGGCGTTTATGAGATGGTCTTGGCCTCAAGCCTGGGCATCGACATGGATACACTGGTGCTATTTTATAGTGTGATGACCAACCGATAGACGACACGTGGAGGGAGTGAAACCCTGTATCGTCATAAGCCCCCCAGACTTGAGAGAGGTGACTTCCGTCATCCGAGGTCGAGTCTGTCACTTGAGTCGTCATCGAGTTGGGTTTTCCTTTGGGCGGGAGAAAGCCCGCCTTTTCACAACCCTAACTGCCTTGTAGCCACGTGGCACGATATCTGGCATACGAAACGCTTCGAATCCCGTAAAAGACGCGTCACTGCCTTGATTATCGTGATTTCCAGGGGTTATAACCCCCATTACCCACGTCTCTTCAATTCATTTGCAAATCTTTTGCTTTCATATATATAAAGGGAGAGAAGATTGAAGCTGCTGCAAAACCTTCTTGCTATTTCCTTCATCTCAATCTCCAAATTTCAAACACCAAGTAAGGCTCTTTTCTTTTTCTCAGTGTTGTTCATCTTTTCTGTGGTTTTATTCATGTCCAGTAGTAGTAGCGCAACAGAATCGGATAGGGGTAGTGTGACGCCTTCTCACAGCCAAGATCCGGCACCTGTCTCTTCTGGTCATCTTCTCCGTTCAGACTCCGGCGAGCCTATAGCTTCTTCTCCTCCTGTCCCCCACCAACCCAAGAAGTTAGTGACTAGGATGGACGGGAAAGGTGCTAAGGGGTGTCTTAGTATACTTTCTTCTGAGGAGATTGACAGGTTGTGTAGAAAGTATAACATTACTCCCCCGCTTGAAGCTCGACTTCCGTCCGGCCTACATCGATTTGCGGATGAGCCCCCAGAAGGGTTTTGCACTGTTTATGAGTGTCAACTGGCAAGTGGGCTAAGGTTTCCACTCTGTCCGGCCGTTCTGGCCATTCTACACCACTACGAGATAAGCGTCTCTCAACATGCCCCGAACGGCGTCAGAACTCTGATGGGATTCATAATAGCATGTCGAGTGGCTCAGGTCTGTTTTTTGATGGGAGTCAACTTTACGTGACTCCGGTGCACTAATTAACCCCGTTTATCACACTTTCAGCACAATTTTGGGTAAATTAGACCATTTTCGGGGTGATATCGTGAGCTTATGGCACGGGGAACGAATCCATTACTTTGATGAATTCATACCCCTTTTTGTTGATATTAACCCCATTCCCGAGCACTTTTACCCTCTGGAATTGTTTGGATGTTGTGGTGGTTTGTGATATTGAAGGGTATTGGTGTCTCGAGGACCCGGAAGGTGACGATTTGTGGTGAAAAAGCATGACCGAGGCAAGACGAGGGCCTAAAAAGGGAAAAAAGTGAAGATTTGGGGAAACAGGGGTTCAAACGCACGTTTGAATCCCCCAAACGCGCGTTCCAGCCCTTTAAACGCGCGTTTGAATCCCTAAACGCGCGTTCCAGAAGTTCAGACCAGATTCAGAGTTGAAACCCTCTAAACGCACGTTTGGGAACCAGGCCAAACGTGCGTTCCAAGATCCTAAACGCGCGTTTGAACCTTCCTAAACGCGCGTTCCAGATGAAGAACAGTCAAGTCCCTGCCCAGAATTTATGTGTAACGCACGTTCCAGCCAAGCGAGACGCACGTTTGAAGATCCCAAACGCGCGTTCCAGCACTTTAAACGCGCGTTTGGACCTTTTTTGCAGCAGATTTTCCCTTCACCTATAAATACCCCCCTTAGACATTTTCTTATATATCAAGCTTTTCTTAGCAAAACTCTACCCATTTATGGCTCGAATTTTGTAATAGCTTAGAATACTCTCTCTTAGTGTAAATCAACAACATCTTAGCTTAATCTTTCCATTTCTTAGCTTAGATTTTCATTCCAAACACTAAGACACCACCTTTTAATTACTTCTTTATTTTGTACTTTTTGGATCTCAACTCGAATTTCTGCAATTTAATGGTATATTTCTCTTCTCTTTTACTTGTTATGGCTCTTATTTACTGTTTTATGCATGTTTTGATTAGTATAATGAGTAGCTAAACATCTACATAGTCGAATCATGTGAAATTTGGTGAAATCACCCTTTGGGTGATGAAATTGGGAGTGGGTAGTGCTTACTATTGTTATATCTTGCTTGTTTCACGTCTTAGAACTTGTTATAACGGATTTGGGCTAGATTGATCACCTAGGTCAAAATCACACACATCACTTTTGAGAGTTGTTCAGAGAGAGGGATGTGGGAAAAGGGTTCTAGGATCGCATTCTAGTGCGAGGTTACTCGTTTTAACGTTTAAACGGCTCTCGTGCATATATTGTCTTGTGGATGAATCTTTCTTAGGGAAGGTTAGTTGACTAGGCATAAGGTGTTGGGGAAGAGTTGTTCAGAACCTAGCACCGGGATTAGGAGTTCGTACCCGTGAATTTGAATGTAGGAGTTCGTTTGTTTAATGCGCACTCCCGGTTTTGTCACTCCTTGGGGTGAAACTAGCTATTTTGATCGTGATTCGGTTATGTCTCTTTATTATCTTTCAAATCTAGTAGTTTAATCTTCTTTCATTCTCTTTATCTTTAGACTTTTTAGTATAGATCGCTTTAGTGTCGTTGTAGTTATAAATACTTCGAAATATTGATCACCTAGACTAAGCATTACGTTCACTTTGGTACTTGCAAGCACGATTCCTTTGGGTTCGACCTCGTACTCCTGTAGCTACACTAGCAATCGACCCGGTACACTGCCGGTTAGAGAGTTAGTTTACCCACAGTTTCGAGTCTTTACAAATTGTTTTTGAAGGGGTAGATTTAGCTCCAATCAAAATGGCGCCGTTGCCGGGGAATTGTGTGCTATTTGTGATATCTTGCAAGTGAACCGAAAGCTTAGGCCTAGGTTGTTTTCTTTTTTTTTTTTTTTTTTTTTTTTCTTGATGCCGGTTTTTTGTTGAAAAGTCACACCACCTATTGCGGTGGTGGTGGTGACTAGATACCGTGATTGTGTTCTTGTTGTTTTCTGAGATCTTGCAGCTTGAGCTTAAATGGATGGATTTTTCAATCAATACTACTCACCTGAACAACAAAACCCCTACCAACCTCATGCACCTGAACAATGTTATCAACAACAGTTCGTGCCTCAGCCTCAGTATCAACAGCAGAGTAACCAAGGTTCATGGGCTTATCAGTGCCCTAGTGCATGCCAAAATCAAAATTATGGTTATTCAAGTTATGAGCCACAACATTATGAGGGTTGTCCGAACCCTAGTGCTTATCAGGATTATGGTGTTCATACTCAACGCGTTGATAGCTTCACCCAGATTCAGCCACTTGATCAGAGTTTGGCATGGCAAGAGGCCTACTACTCACCTCCAATGAATCAAAGTCAGTATGATCAGTTTCCCCCATTCCACAAGAAGACTTCACCGACATTCAAATAGAGCAGATTAATTTTTTATTGAACGAGAGTTTGATTCAAATGAAGAAGGATATGCAAGAGTTCGATAGAAGATTTGACTCCGACGTAAGAAATCTTGAAGACCGGATGGGGCAATTGATTGAAAAGAGGAGGCATGAGAAAGAGGAAGAGACATGTGCAATAGTGGTGGTCCGGGATGATGATGTTATCACTGAAAAAGTTCAGGTTGAGAGTGAGGTTGATGATTTAGTTTGCCATGATGAGATTTCTGAGCCAGATAGTGAGTTGGGATTGCTCATAGTGCCACCTCCTATTGTGATATTTGATTATGGCAATTTTCACGTTCTACCTATTGCACCTTCACCACTTGAGATGAAAATTGATGAAACTTTGGTGGAGTGTGTGGTGGAACCGACCATTGTTATGACTGAGCAAGAATTTTTTGGTGATGAAGATAGCTCGTTTTGGGATGAAGAGGAGTTGCAAGACTTGGAAATGGAGGAGGTGCAACTTTTATCTATTACACTGTCTCCCAATGAAATACGAGATGATGACTTGGAGGGGTGTATGATAGATTTGAGCACACTGTTTGATGAGACACAATTAGAGTCGGAAGAGAAACTGGGATCGCCCATTTCACCCTCACTCCCAATTGAAGTAAATGAAGATGTCGTTATGAAGAGTGTGGTGAAATCGTATGAGACTGAAGAGCCATTTATGGTAGAGCTACCGGGAGAAGTGGAGATTATTAGCATGCCAGTCCCGGATTATTACACTCTTCCACCTTGTGTTGATGAGTATTATACGATTGATTTTGTGTACTTACCGGTAGATGGAGCTCACGGAATTTGTAAAAGGGGACAACTACCATGGAATGGCAATTACAAGAAGAAGGTGATGAGAGATTTTGACAAAAGAGGATTCCCGAGTTGGGAAGAGGTAACATCGAGGGCCATGAGAGGTAAGTTTCTAGTGAACTCGGTTTCCGTGATGCTTGTTATTTTTAGTCTTCTTGAGTTATTGATCTTTTTGAGCTCGGATTTTGGTTGATATCTTTGGTGATACTTGTTTGATATAAAATATTTGAATTGTTGTTTTGAGTCTTTTGAGGTATGAGTCCGTTTAGTGCCACTACGTCGATGCTAACGACGTTAAACAAATCACTTCTACCTTTTCTCGCCTGTGCCAGTAGTATAACTTTGGAAAAATTGGCACCGTATAAGTCATCTTGTCGAGCCAACGACGTAAAACAAAGGCGCTTGGGGGAGGCAACCCACCTTTTTGGTAGTAATAATGTGTTTGGAGTGGTCTTTGAGTGCAAGAGGGGAGAGTTTAGCTTAAAAGAGAGGTTGGCGTGAGAATTTCCTTTTGGTTCCGGCTCTTGTACGTAGACGGGGATGTTTTTATGTGAGCCTCTGTGGCCTTATTTTATGCGTGGATGCTCTGTGTTTCTTTTGATTATCATTACATCCAGTGCGATTCCCGTCTAGTATTGTTGATATGCTTTGATACTTTGTTTGTGGCATGGCTTCTATTTTTATATATCTCGTATCTATCACCATCTTTTGGCACGTGGATTTTTCCCGTGCATGTGTTTTGCCTTGGTTTTTGTTTCTATGGTTTTAGATACTCGAGATGGAGCTTACTAGAAGATGTCACGTGGGTTACGAGTGCGCCTCTCTGCCGGGTTTTTGGTCAAACAGCTAAGTCTTTTACTCTTTTTATCTCTCACACACTGAGGACAGTGTTTCGTTTAAGTGTGGGGTGGGAGACTTAGCCGTTTTCTTGCTTTAGCTTTTATTTGTGCTAAATGTGTGGTATGCTTAGCCTATGACCGGGCTCGAGTCGATTTTTGGGCAATTTTTAAAAAAATTTCAAAGGTTTTTAGCACCGTGTTGTGTGTGTTATTTTCACATTCGAGTGGTGATCACCTTAGTAGGGACCCCAAACGTGTACACTGCGGTTTGATATTATCTTGAGGATGGAGTTTATTAATTTCACGTAAGCTACACTTTGTGCACAATTTGATTGCTACCACCTCTCATACCACTAGTCTCGAGACGAAATAGAAAGGTTTACCTAAGTAGGATACGGGATGACGGTCCTGGCGTCTCTTTGACCAACCAGAGCCAAATAAGCCTTATCCCGAAACATTAGACCTTCGTAGCCCCTCTCAGCCTTGATAGAATGGTCTGACCAACATTCGTTTTATAGCCGTTTTGTTACTTAGTCAGAAACCTACCTTGAGCTTTAATTATGGTCACATTCCCTTCATTCATACCCTACGAGTGGACCTAGTCTTTTGTTAGGCCACACTTGCTAAGGCAAGTGTGGGGTGGGGGGAAATGATGTTTTGATGGTTGGTGTTTCCTTGTTTGGAGCTATAAGGAGAAGAGGAGCTCATTTGGGCCTAGTGTTTGGGTTTGGGCCCAAAAAGAAAAGAAAAATCTGTGAAATTTCCTCTCTTTAAAAAAAAAAAAAAAAAAAAAAAAAAGGAAAAGAGAACTCGATCAATCAAAGTTCAAAATAAATTAGAAAGTTCTCAATGAATAAAAGTTTGGTGTATATAAATAAAAGGGTTGGAATCAAAGTGATGAGCTCAAAAGTTATACTTATGATGTTGGAGTTGGGATAGTGAGATAGGTGCTAATGTATTCGACCTCGCCTTATGAAACTTGAAACATAGTTGAATTAGGCAATGAGTTCGGGTATGTTAGCATTCTATGGTTCCCAAAGTGTTTAACTAATCAAAAAGGAGTTTGGATGGTTTGTATGGTAGAGATAAGGTGGTACACTTGTTGATTAGGTTCACTCGTACTCCTTTTCTCCAGTACCCAAAATATCCTTTTCGATTAACCGGAATTACCCTAGCCTAACGTTATGACCCTTCAAGTCCTACCCGATTGTGTCCAAACTTGGTGACCTTGATTAGTGGAGAGGGTGGTTGGTATGAGACGGTTGGTAGGCTTTTGGTCGGGATTCAAGCCCGACAATCTTTTTGAACACGTTGATGTAGCTCTACACCACACACACTCTATTATCTTGATAATGTTGTACCGGTGTGCATATGTTCGTGTGTCTTACTTCATGGTTACCTCGAGGGTGTGGATAGTAGCACCTACGTCACAATGTTGAATCCCTTGGTTTGTTTTAAAACGCCTAGTTTACTCGAGGGCGAGCAAAGGCTAAGTGTGGGGTGGTTGATGGGAGTCAACTTTACGTGACTCCGGTGCACTAATTAACCCCGTTTATCACACTTTCAGCACAATTTTGGGTAAATTAGACCATTTTCGGGGTGATATCGTGAGCTTATGGCACGAGGAACGAATCCATTACTTTGATGAATTCATACCCCTTTTTGTTGATATTAACCCCATTCCCGAGCACTTTTACCCTCTGGAATTGTTTGGATGTTGTGGTGGTTTGTGATATTGAAGGGTATTGGTGTCTCGAGGACCCGGAAGGTGACGATTTATGGTGAAAAAGCATGACCGAGGCAAGACGAGGGCCTAAAAAGGGAAAAAAGTGAAGATTTGGGGAAACAGGGGTTCAAACGCACGTTTGAATCCCCCAAACGCGCGTTCCAGCCCTTTAAACGCGCGTTTGAATCCCTAAACGTGCGTTCCAGAAGTTCAGACCAGATTCAGAGTTGAAACCCTCTAAACGCACGTTTGGGAACCAGGCCAAACGTGCGTTCCAAGATCCTAAACACGCGTTTGAACCTTCCTAAACGCGCGTTCCAGATGAAGAACAGTCAAGTCCTTGCCCAGAATTTATGTGTAACACACGTTCCAGCCAAGCGAGACGCACGTTTGAAGATCCCAAACGCGCGTTCCAGCACTTTAAACGCGCGTTTGGACCTTTTTTGCAGCAGATTTTCCCTTCACCTATAAATACCCCCCTTAGACATTTTCTTATATATCAAGCTTTTCTTAGCAAAACTCTACCTATTTATGGCTCGAATTTTGTAATAGCTTAGAATAGTCTCTCTTAGTGTAAATCAACAACATCTTAGCTCAATCTTTCCATTTCTTAGCTTAGATTTTCATTCCAAACACTAAGAGACCACCTTTTAATCACTTCTTTATTTTGTACTTTTTGGATCTCAACTCGAATTTCTGCAATTTAATGATATATTTCTCTTCTCTTTTACTTGTTATGGCTCTTATTTACTATTTTATGCATGTTTTGATTAGTATAATGAGTAGCTAAACATCTACATAGTCGAATCATGTGAAATTTGGTGAAATCACCCTTTGGGTGATGAAATTGGGAGTGGGTAGTGCTTACTATTGTTATATCTTGCTTGTTTCACGTCTTAGAACTTGTTATAACGGATTTGGGCTAGATTGATCACCTAGGTCAAAATCACACACATCACTTTTGAGAGTTGTTCAGAGAGAGGGATGTGGGAAAAGGGTTCTAGGATCGCATTCTAGTGCGAGGTTACTCGTTTTAACGTTTAAACGGCTCTCGTGCATATATTGTCTTGTGGATGAATCTTTCTTAGGGAAGGTTAGTTGACTAGGCATAAGGTGTTGGGGAAGAGTTGTTCAGAACCTAGCACCGGGATTAGGAGTTCGTACCCGTGAATTTGAATGTAGGAGTTCGTTTGTTTAATGCGCACTCCCGGTTTTGTCACTCCTTGGGGTGAAACTAGCTATTTTGATCGTGATTCGGCTATGTCTCTTTATTATCTTTCAAATCTAGTAGTTTAATCTTCTTTCATTCTCTTTATCTTTAGACTTTTTAGTATAGATCGCTTTAGTGTCGTTGTAGTTATAAATACTTCGAAATATTGATCACCTAGACTAAGCATTACGTTCACTTTGGTACTTGCAAGCACGATACTTTTGGGTTCGACCTCGTACTCCTGTAGCTACACTAGCAATCGACCCGGTACACTGCCGGTTAGAGAGTTAGTTTACCCACAGTTTCGAGTCTTTACAAATTGTTTTTGAAGGGGTAGATTTAGCTCCAATCACTTTTCAGTGCCCGTGTTTCGATATTACTACAAGATTGCTGCTACACCCGACAAGTTATGGTATTCCTTTCAGAGAAGGGCGAACCGACATGAGTTCATAACTAGGGGGCCCTCTTCCCACGGGGAGTGGAAGCCTCGATTTTTCTTCCTTCGTCACGGCCTGGATAACCCCTACATAGGGCAATGGAGGTCGAGAGACGGGAGACAAGACAAGCTTGGGAAGGACCCGGTTCCTCATGAGGCTCGACTCCTGGGTGGACATACCTTCGAGGTGTGTACTCGAGACCTGAGTCTCTTGTATCACCTGGCCCACTTGGAGGAAGCTGGGCCAATGCCATATGTTGGCCTTTGCGTCCCAGATCACGAGAATCGTAGGGTGTTTTCTTGCTTTTTACATACTTGTCATTTATTGAATTTGACGATTTGTCATTTTGCTGATTGAAACTAACTGTTTCCCTTCGTTCTTTGCAGTGGGCAGGTTCACAAAAGTCACCGATCCCACACGCATTCCTGGGTCGGCCGCCGTGGCTGCTCCACCTACCGGGGGTCGAGCTACCCCTGTGCCTGAGGTTAGGGTGCCCTCTTCTTCCCGAGAGGGGGGTGCCATCGAGCCTGAGCCAACCCCTGCTGCCATCGAATCAGTACCAACCGGATCGACTGAGCTACCTCCGCCTGGCAGTGGTTTGACAACCCGTTTCGGTTCTCTGCGAGATGAGGACGAGGAGGTGCTAATCGAGTCGGACCCGGTCACAGAGGTTCATGTCGAGACGGAGGTACCGCGGTCTAAAAAGAGGCCGACAGCTGCTGAGTTGGTGAAGGAGCAGCATCGTCATTCGAAGAGGGCCAAAGCAACTGAGGCTCCCATCGAGCTTGACGTCGACATGAACTGGTCTCTCGAGGATTGTGCAGCTTTAGAGGATAAAGCTTTGGCTATGGCGGTCCGAAAGTCGAATCGTCTCGTAAGTCGATTACCATTTCTTTCTTTACTTATTACTTTTCTCGACGCGTGTGCCTTGTCCATTTTCTGATTCTTCCTGTTCTTTTTTACAGAGTAACTATCTCAGTCGAGAGGCTGCTCGACGGCTGGCCAAGTCGAGTGAGTCGGCGGACGACTTGCGTAGAGAGAACGGAGGTTGGCGCGAGAGCTTATTGTGAAGAACGCTGCCATCTCCGCCACGAAAACTCAGTATGAGACGCTGAAGAGCGAGTCGGTTGCCGAGTGTCAGAAATTGCAAGATAAACTGGTGGCGGCTGAGGCAAACCTGATAACTGCCGAGAAAGAGCTGACTCGACTGCGGGCCGAGAGGCAAGATCAGGATAGGGAGCTACTCAAGGTGACTCATGAATTTGAGAAGGTTCAGGCATGGTACAAGGCTTCCTTGGAGGATGTGGCGAAAGCTCGACAGGGCCGGGATGCGCTTCAAGTCGAATTGGATCAAGCGCGCGTGCATCTCGAGACTGTTTCGACCGATACGATCATGGAGTATCGTAGGTCGAGCAACCTTGAAGACGACCTGGAAGTGATCATGCGTGCCTCGATGATGGGCGGGTACACTCTGGCCGTGGACCAAGTAAAGACGGTCATTCCTGACTTTGATATGTCAACTCTCGAGACACCAATGTTTTACAACCCCGACTCGGAGAAGATGTACGATCAGTATATCGAAGAGTTTCAACGGGGAGAGTCTTTGGCAATCAAATATGCCCTTTCCACATCTGCCCCAGTCGCTGATCCAGTCCCTGTCGACCCGAGCTCCGCCAATCTTGAGCCGACTCCAGAAACCAACCCTTGATTGTTGTCTCTTTTGATTTTTCCTTTGTCCATTTATTATTTGAACTTGGAATTTTGTAATGACATTTTGAAGATCGACTTTGGCTGGACTTTCGACCTGGCCGTATCTTGTAATATCTATGCTTCGAATTTTTATTTGTCTTTGCAATTTGGCTTTGCTCTTTTCTCTCTTATTGCTTTGTTTGTGTTTTAGTCTTTTGCTTGTCGAGCCTCTGACTCTGTTTGCTATTCGCTGTTCGTTGCTCGTTTGTTGATGTTATGTTGCCCCCCCCCAAGTGTATTATGAACCTTTGGTTTTTAATGCACTTGAGATCGACTCACTTGCCTTGGCTTTTTGCCCCTTAGGCTTATTCGTCCTCAGGCTGAGCATTTGTGAACTGTCCCTGGCCGCGGTCTTTTTTGCCATTTAGGCTCTTTCAACCATCGACTGGGACAGGTGGCCCGACTATGCGAACCGTCCTTTGTCTGGGCCTTTTTCGCCTCTCGGGCTTATTCGGCTTTCGACTGGGACAGGTGGCCCGACTATGCGAACCGTCCTTTGTCTGGGCCTTTTTTGCCTCTCGGGCTCATTCGGCTTTCGACTGGGACATTTGGCCCGACCCTGCGAACCGTCTTTGTGCCTTCGCATTTGTTGCCCATTAGGCTAACTTTGCTTTTGGCTTTGTCGAGATGTCCGACCTGCGGATTTCTCTACTCGTCGTCGATTGTTTTACCTTTTAATATTTTGTATCGCATTGGACTTGTAATGTTTTGGCTGTAAATCCTATCAAACATAAAATACATCTCGAGAAAGCACACTTTTATTAGAACACTTATAAAATTGTCACATGGACTTATTACAAGGTTTAAAACTGAAATGTAAACAAGTTTGTTGAAGCTTATCTTAGACATAGTATTTTCTCAGATTGTTGGCGTGCCAATGTCGATGGACTGTAGTTCCATCTGCGCGCCCAAGTTGATATGACCCTTTAGGGTGGACTTTCAGAATCTGATATGGTCCTTCCCAATTCGGGGTTAACTTTCCGACGGCCTCTTGTCGACTTGCTTCATTCTTCCTTAGAACCAGATCTCCAACTTTGAAGTATCGATGTCTGACCCTCGAGTTGTAATACTGAGAGATCTTCTGTTTATACCTTGCCATTCTGGCTGAGGCTATCTCTCTTCGCTCTTCGACATTGTCCCTTTCCTGTCGGAGTTCGGGATCATTTGTCTCCACATTGTAGGCCAGAACTCGAGGAGAGGGAACTCCGATCTCGGCAGGAATCACCGCTTCACACCCATACACTAAAGAAAAAGGAGTTTCCCCTGTCGATGAATTGGGAGCTGTCCTATATGACCATAGGATGCACGGAAGTTGAACTGCCCAATCTCGACCTTCTGCTTCTAGTCTCTTCTTTAATCCCAGCTTGATTTGTCGGTTAGTCTGCTCGACTTGACCGTTTGCCTGTGGGTGTGCCACTGAGGTGAATCGCTGGTCAATATGATACTCGCTGCACCATTCTCTAACTTTTCGATCTTCGAACTGAGTACCGTTATCCGAGATCAGAGCCTTTGGAATTCCGTACCTGCATAGAATGTCGACCCACAGAAACTTCTTGATGGTTGCAGCTCGGATATCGGGTAAAGCCTTAGCCTCTACCCACTTCATGAAGTAGTCGACATCAACGACTACGTATTTAAGATTTCCCGGGGCTCGAGGAAAAGGTCCAACAATATCGACTCCCCACTGATCAAATGGCCATGCTGACGAGATGACGTTCATGTCTTGCGCTTGTTGATGAGAGATATTATCATGAATCTGACAAGCGTTGCATTTCTGTACAAGACTATTTGCATCTCGTTGCATCGACGGCCAAAAATACCCCGCTAACTTGCATTTCCGAGCTAACATTCTAGCCCCGCAGTGATTCCCACATGCTCCTCTATGAATTTCTTCTAAGAGATATTCGCCTTCAGTTTCAGAAACACATCTTAACCATGGACTTACAAAAGATTTCCGATAGAGGATATCATCGAAGAACGCATATCGAGTGGACTGGAGTCAAACTTTTCTAGATTGTACCTTATCAGATGGTAATATTCCGTGTTTGAGGTAAAGAGCGATTGAGTCCATCCACGTGGCCTGCTGAGTAATCGGCTGGGCCTCCGTCTTGATGTAGCTCCTATCGGTCAATAACTCGACTAGAACCTTCTTACTCGACATGAAGTTTGATGCCAACTTAGAGAGCGCATCGGCTCTCTTGTTCTGACTGCGGGGGACACTGCTCGAATTGAAGCTGTTTTGAATTTTGGTATGAGGCTTTGGACAACTGCTAAGTAACTCTTCATGGTTTCTTCCTTAGCCTCATACTCCCCTTTCACATGATTGACCACTAACTGCGAGTCACTGTAAACCGACAAATCTTCGACACCCAGCTTCAAAGCGAGCTTTAAACCAGTGATCATAGCCTCGTACTCGACTTCGTTGTTCGTTGCTTTAAAGTCGAATCGAAGAGCGTACAGGAATTCTTCGCCTTTCGGGCTTACTAGAAGGAGCCCTGCTCCTGCCCCTTCCTTGCTCGATGCTCCATCGACTTGGAGAGTCCATTTTTCTTCTGGACCTTGCTTCTCCTGGCCGAGCTGGATGAAGATCCCTTCCGCTAAAAAATCCGCTAAAGCCTGTGCTTTTATCGCAGTTCGAGGAACGAACTCGATGTCGTACTGGGCCATCTCTATCACCCATTTCGCCAATCGACCTGAGGTGTCGGGCTTCACCAAAATCTGCTTTAAAGGTTGGTCTGTGACTACCACAATAGGATGAGCTTGAAAATAGGGCCTCAACTTTCTCGAGGCGTGAACTAGGCATAATGCTAACTTCTCAGCTGGTGAGTACCGGATCTCGGGGCCATGCAACGCTTTACTAACAAAGTATATAGGTACCTGGCCATGCACCCCTTCTCGTACTAGAACCGCACTCATTGCTTCCTCGCACACTGCCAAATAAACCAACAACTTTTCCCCTTCTCGTGGAGAAGTGAGGGTAGGTAATTCTGACAAATAAGCTTTCAACTCTTCAAAGGCTGTCTGACATTCATCATCCCAATGAAAAGGACTGGCCTTTCTGAGTATCCTGAAAAATGGTAACGCGCGTTGTGCAGATCTCGATAGAAATCTGTTGAGAGCCGCCATTCGACCCGTGAGCCTTTGTACTTCCTTGATATTCCGTGGTGCGGGCATATTCTTCAATGTGTCAATTTTATCCGGGTTTGCTCGAATCCCGTCTTTCGAAATCATGTAGCCCAAGAACTTACCCGACCTGACTCCAAAAGTACATTTCTTCGGGTTTAGCCTCATCTGCGTTTCTCTCAACACTTCAAAAACCTCTCGAGCATCGACCAAGTACTGACTCATAGATCGACTCTTAATAAGCAAGTCGTCTACATAAACCTCCATACACCTACCAATTTGCTTTGCAAAGATCTTATTGACTGCCCTCTGGTACGTTGCCCCAGCATTCTTTAATCCGAATGGCATGGTCACATAGCAGAAGGTGCCGAATTCCGTGATAAACGCTGTTTTCTCCACGTCTCGAGGGTCCATCAGGATTTGATGATATCCTTTATACGCGTCTAAAAAACCAAAAAATTCAAAGTCGATAGTTGAGTCTACTAACATGTCAATTTTAGGCAGCGGATATGAGTCTTTCGGGCATGCTTTGTTCAAGTCTGTGAAGTCCACGCACATGCGCCAACTGCCATCGGGCTTCTTGACTAATACCGGATTAGTAAGCCACTCTGGATAGAATACCTCTTTCACTATCTGGGCTGCTAGTAGCTTGCCGACTTCCAACTCAATAGCCTCAAGTCGATCCGACGCAAAATTTCTCTTCTTCTGCTTGACTGGCTTCTTAGCCTGGTCAATTTCAAGCTTATGAACCGCGATGTCGGTAGATAACCCCGGCATGTCAGTGGCCTTCCAGGCAAAAATGTCTTTGAACTCGATTAATAACTCGATCAGTAGCTGTTTTTCCTTTTTGGGGATCCAAATCCCGACTTGCACGCACTGATCGTCCTTCCCTTCCCAGAGTCGGACATTTTTCACTGCATCACTGGAGACCCAGTTCTTTTCCTCTGGAATCAGTTCCTCGACCAAGACTTGCTGAACCGCCATCTTCCCGTTCATGATAACGGAGTTACAACTCCGAGCGACTTCAACATCTCCTTTTACTTCGTGGGAACCGTTCCTGGTAGGGAACTTCATGCTATTATGGAATGTCGAAATAATAGCGCGTAAGTCGAAAAGCGCTGGTCGTCCCAGAATAACATTATAAGCAGAAGGAGCCTTGACCACCACATAACTTAACTCGAGTGTCCTTCCCTTCTCGCCGTCCCCGACTGTCGTGAGTAACTTTATCGAGCCCAAGGGATGGACTGCTTGCCCTGTAAATCCAAACAGAGGAGACGCTATGGGGGCTAGGTCTTTCTCTTTCAGCTTCATTGCTTGAAACGCCGAGTAGTATAAGATGTTTACAACACTTCCGTTATCGATACAGACTCTCGACACACGGGCTCGACTAATCACGGCCTCGATAACTAACCCCTCGCTATGACTCCTAGATTTGGGGATATCATCGCGAGGGCCGTATCCGACTTCCGTCATGAATCTAAGCTGCTTGCGCTCTCTCGAGCTACTAGCTGGCTCTTCACTGATCTGATCCTTATCACTTTCATCTGGACCAAAGATCGTATTGACATAGTTTACAGGTCGATTTTCTTCGTATCTGTCCCGACCAAAGTTTTCTCTGTTGTTTCCATCCCGACCTGGGGATCGATTCCTCGGAGGTGATCGGTCCCTTCCTCTTTGGGCATCTCGACCTCGGTTTTTGTCTTGGTCGGAGTTTTTCCTCTTGAACTCTCCACGCCCCCTGGGTCCATCATACCGAGATCTGTCAACAACTTCGTCTAGCTTTCCTTCCTGAATGCAGACGTCGATATCTCTTTTCAGATCGATACAATCCTCTGTTGTATGACCTATGTCTTCATGAAAGTCACAATACTTGCTTGCATTCCTCTTCTCTCGAGGTTTCTTTAACGGTGGCGGTTTCCTCGCCAAGTTCTTTGAAAGCATGATCGACAACACCTCGGATCGAGGTCGGTTAAGTGGGATAAAATCCTTGTCACGCATGGGTCCCTTCTTGCCCCCACGGTCTGAGGTGGATGTGTCGATACGGTCCCATACTGAAGGCTTACTCTCGACATCCCGCCTCTTGGACTGATTCCTGTTCGGACCTCGGGTGTCTTTCTTGGATTCCATCCAGTCGGATTGGGTGTGCCTTCGCACTGCCTCTTCCCCTTGACAGAATCGATGTACCACATTGACGCATTCGTCCATGGTGTGGGGAACATCTCTGCTCAACTTCATATACAGCTTAGTATTACGCAGCCCTCCCACGAACGACGTGATCAGAAGTCGATCATCGGCATCTTTGACCTGTATGGCCTCCAGATTAAACCTCTTTAAATACTCCATTACTGTTTCGTCTTTTTGCTGCCTCACGTTCATGAGGTGCGTGGCACTCAAATGAAACTTCTTATTGACTATAAACGCATCTCGGAACTTTCGAGCGAGCATGGCAAAACTGGAGATCGACCCAGGTCGTAGCTTCGTGAACCATTCTCTTGCTCGACCTACAAGTAGCGTCTCGAATGCCCGACAGCGCATTGCATCGGGTGCCCCATCCAACCTCATTTGAGATAGATACCTGCGGAGATGGTCCTCCGGGTCGGTGGTGCCATCATAAGGCTCTATTTTCAGTATCTTAAACCCCTTGGGTTTAGGAAAGCTCTCGATCTCCTTTGTGAAGGGAGACTCGAGCCACAACGAAACCTGGCATTCCCAAAATTGCATTCAACTCCTCCCTGGCGCTATCATCATCCCCTCTCTGGTGTTTTTGGTGGATCTCACGTCTCTTCCTTTCCACCGAGCTGGATGATGCGCTTATCTCATCCCCAGGAGTCTGTTTAGGTTTGTCCGCCGCGTCTTTCTGGCCGCCTTCCGCCACAGCTTCTTTCTGGGCGGCGTCTGCCTGCCTTCGCGCCGTAACTGCTTCGGCTATTATCCTGGACATTACCTCCAAATCCGCCCCTGCCAACTGATCCACAAGCGCCCGATATTCTGGAGTAAGAGCTTGCTTTTCTGGTTGGTGGATTTCCTGGATAGGATTCAAAGCCTGATCTTTTTCCCCTTGTTTCTGCTGAGGATCGTGCTGAACAAGATCCAAGGCTGGATCTTCTTCTCCTTGCATACCAGGGTCGATCGGCTCGTTGATCTGGGAGCCTTGATCAACAGCTTTGGATGCAGTTTTGGATGCAGTTTTCTTGGGTGGCATCGTGTTCTTTGCGTATTCAATCAATAGAAGACCCTCCTTCTAGCGCCAATGACGATGACAAATTAGGTCACCTTAACAATCTGAGCCCTAATATGAATCTAGTGATGAACACTCAAGAACCCTAATGCACGAAAGAACGAGGTGGTGGATTTTGGTATTGCGGCTGAGTCTAAGACCGTATCTTAGATTGCCTACGTATCCTGTTATGTTCCAGGAATCAAGCCTTACGTAGTTCCTGGATTGGGGTATTTATAATGACAATACTTGCCTAAACCCTAAGGTTAAGTCGGCTTATGTTATTGTCACCTTTACCCTTAAATGGGCCTTGACCCTTGCCCAAGCTATCACTATTAATGGGCTTGGTAAGCTGATGCGGACTCTATCCTCGTTATCGACCTGTGGCGATCGACTCTGGGACTCACTGTCCTACATTGCTAGCTGGTACGGACTGAATGTCCTACACTGCTCGGTAGTCGATAGTCGATCATCGTAGCCTGGCGTTTATGAGATGGTCTTGGCCTCAAGCCTGGGCATCGACATGGATACACTGGTGCTATTTTATAGTGTGATGACCAACCGATAGACGACACGTGGAGGGAGTGAAACCCTGTATCGTCATGGAGCACAAGCAGGGTTAATGAGTTTTTGCAAAGCTGAGATACATTCATATGATTCAACCGGGAAAAAGAATAAGTATACATTAATTCAACAATATCAGCAATAAAAAAGGGTTGAGGATTTTTGGATATATATATATATATATATATATATATATATATATATATATATATATATATATATATATATATATATATATATATATATATATATCATAATAAAAGTGCGATGAGGTGTTTCCCCTCAAAAATGTTTCATACCCTCGGTGTTTCCCCCAAAAAGTGTTTCCTACCCTCGGTGTTTCCCCCATATTTTTTATTTATTAATCTATTATATATTGTATTATTAATTTATAATACAATGCTTAGCGTGTGTAGAAATGCCATCATTATCTTTTTGATAATCTACATGCTATTAACTATAATAAAAAAAAACTATAATAAAGAATTTGTTACAAGAAAAAAAAATAAAAACAAGCGTGCATCTTAAAAAAAAAACGTGGAATATATAACATATGGCATGATAAATTTTTATTTAATAAAGATAAATATGCTTTTTCTTTTTTTGAAAAATGATAAATATGCTTCTAATAAAAAATAAATGTGTATTCTATCGATTAATAATAATATTTTATTATATAATAATTAAAATTAGGCGGCTTCTATCGGCACTACGATTACTCTCACCACCTTATAAATCACTATTGGCACCACATTGAATATTTTTATTATTTTGAACAGTATAATGTCAGTTTCACTGACGCCCGTTTGCGGTACGGGCGTTACTAGAAATGACGTTGGTTTTCAATCCCAACGTCAGTAACACTGATTTTACAGTTATAAATGTGTCATTGGTGTAAACAACGGACACACTGACGTTTTGTGCGGGAAAAAAACGTCAGAGGCTCTGACGCGCGTAACGCAGTGCCAAAAAGTGATTTGGTGGTGTGATGAAGTAAATGGAAAAAAAATGATGTCAATAGTAAAATGCTGGTGTCAATAGAACTCGCCTAAAATTATTAATTGCTCCATGCTAATCCTTAAAAAATATACACATGAAGCTACCTTTGGTACAATTAATATTAATATATTAAAAAAAATTACCTCGGGTGTGCTCATCTCACATATAGATGAATTCTAAGTGTAATTGAAAATCAACTATAGAATTAATCTAAAGTCTAACAATTCATCGATGTTAAAATATATATACAAGATAATAATTCAGTAAATTTAATCATACAACAACATGAAAAGTAATCACAATTGATCAAATATGTGAATATTACATCGATTAAAGTTTGAAAAAATAAAATCTTACGATAACGGATAACAATTCATCGATATAAATAAATGTATACAAGATAATAATTTAGTAAACATTTTTCTCAAAAAAAAAAATATAATCATACAACAACATAATGAGTCCCCGCTTGTTTTTCTAAGTCATACTTCCATTGCTTAAAATTGGTTAAATGAATTCAGATGCACTTAATAAATTAATGATATCTGAAGTGGTTATTAACTACTATAGTACTTGATTTATTCAGATTAAGTGATGAGTAATGTAAACAAATTGAGTCAAATGCAAAAAGACATAATATTTTTAACTAGCAAAATAGGGTAAATACGACACATAGGTATGAAGCTAACTTCAAATTAGCTAGAAATGAGAAATTTGAGGCGGAAGTTAAGGTTCCTAATGTCTATTCTCCCTTGTTGCAAGGAGAATCGCCTAAGGAATGTGTACGACGTAGTTGAAGATACCTACAGATGCATGATATTTTGGATGATCAGAGAGTAGGCTTAGCAGAAATACATTTTCGAGGAAAAGAATATGCGTGGTTTGGCAATTCGAGATCAAGTTTTCTAGCAATTAATTGGGAAATACTGATAGAAGAAGTTATGAAACAATTATGAGGCCATTAGAACTGACGGTAGATTAATTGCATCAACTACAAAAAACCACAATAGAGGAATATCTATCGGAGTTTGGGGGAATTAAGAAGCTTGGTGCAATTACAAAATCCTATGTTGACAGAGACTTAATTCCTCAAATGTTTTATAAGAGACCTTAAGACTGAAATTAAGTATATGGTGAAATTGGTGAAGCTTGAGGACATGCTTGTTATCATTGATGTTGCCACATGCTATGAATATTTTATAATGACATTGAATGACATGCATGGGCAGAAAAATTACTCTAACCTTAGCCAGTATAGGTTCTCTCCATTCACCAGTAACGTGACTGATAAAATACCCAACACTTAGAATAAACCAACGATACATGAAGAAATTACTCCTAAGGAGTTGCAGGAGAAGAGGGCCAATGGGTTATGTTTTCGGGGTGATGAAAAATACACCTGTGGCCAAGTGTGCAAGCAGAAACACAAACACTTTTGGGTACTCTAGGATGATGGAGTTTGGGGAGAGGTTGAAGTGGACAGTGGGGATAAAGAGGATGTGGATGCCGGGCCATTTGAGCCTACTGAGTTATCCATGCACCTTATATGGACAGGTCACCTCCAACACCATCAAAAAGGCCTTTAGAAAAAAAATCCAATTTCCATCCTGATAGACGTGGTGCATCTCACACTTTCCTCGACCATCAGATTGTCAACGAGGTGCAATGTGTGACTGAACCAAATCATTCTATGTTAATCACAACAGTAGATGGAAACAGAATGGAGAGTGAATTTAAGTATCCTAACAAGATGCGAGATTGATCAAATTGAGAGGTTGTGACATTGTATTAGGGGTGGATTGGATGAAAAAGTATAGTCTTTGACTTCAACAAAATGGAGGTGGTTTTCACTAACGAGAGAGAACAAATTAAGATGAAAAGTTACACAAAAGAAGCTCAAATTAAGACAATCAATTGCAAAAGCTCAGCTCAATTTAATACATGAACATGCCCTGAATCATGTGGCCAATGAACTGACTCTTGTCTTAGAAGAGTGTCATGAGGTGTGTTGCGGAGATTTTGCATCATTAAAACAAAAGAAAATTTATAAAACCTATACTACCATGCAAAACTACCTCCTAACCGGCCGAATACCGGGTAGTTGCTAGTAAAGTTGGATAAGTACGGGTATCGATCCTCGGGGAATTGGGTCGTCGAATCTAACTTATTAATTATTCTTTATTAACCTAAACCTAAACTAAAACGGAAAAGTAAACCGGACGAGAGGATTGTTAATCCAAAGCCGGGAAGGATAATTGCGATCAACATAAAATAAATCTAAACTATAACAATAAATCTATCTAACGAACATGATAATGATCGAAGCGATCAAACATGGAACGAACCATAATCCACCATCCCGCAACCCTTAATTTCTTCCCTAGATTATCTTATAGTGATTTAATTCAAGTTGTGGTTTCACCTATCAAACGTATGAATTCCTACTTTCGTAGATGAATTCGCCTATCAATCTCTATCTTTCGATTTACGGAGATTAACGCATCATAAAATAAACCAAGGTGCAAGATTTCCTAGATCTAACAACCTAGACATTCAACCTATCAACTTTCGTTTGATATAGATCAAAACGTCTATTCTTTCCTATGGTGATCTCGCGTTTACACCGACTTTCGTCCTACGGTAAACATCAATCGCAAACATCTTTCGATATAAATTTGCAATAACAAATAATCATAGAAAAGATACGAACTTGGAATTTAAACTTACAAGATATCCAGAGAAAGAAAGTAAAAACGCCGAGAAAGATATCCATGGCTGCTCCATGTTTATTCAACCTCAAAACATCATCATGGTTCAAGAAACGAAGGAAAAACAAACAAAATAAAAGACCTAATCTAACCCCGGATCACCCGAGCACAAGGCTCGGGTGACCGGCCTTGAACTCCTCAAGAAGGGCTGCTGCTGCTGTGTTTTGCGGCTGTGGAATATTTTGTATATCTTTTTTTCCTAGGGTTTGCATGAGGGCTGATATTTATAGTTATATGAGAGGCGGCTAAATAATATATGCGGCTGGAAAGAATCCTAATTTAATTAGGATTTTTTTATGTAAGTCGAAATTTGGAACAAATATTATGTCGGTGAAGCAAAAAGCGGTCCGGACGCTAGTTCATGCATGTGGACGCTCGTCCATTATTTTTACCAAGACTGTATCCAAATTATTTGCATGGACGCTAGTTTAAGCTTATTGAACGCTCGTTTGCTGCATGGCCGCCATGCTGGACGCCGTTTGAAAGGCGTCTCGAAGACTCGTATCAATTTTGGCTTCCTGGACGCTGGTTTAGGATTCTGGACGCTAGTTTGCAATTTCTGAACTCAAACTTCTAAAATTCATATCTTGAATTGTAGACCTCCAAAAATTATGATCCGAATGTCATAATTAAGCTCTCGGAAAACTCTACAACTTCCATTAAGGACTCTTCTTCAGAAAACGCCTTTTTGACTAGCCCGTCGTATTCCGAGTATTTTTCGGGATTTTCCACTACCACAGCATCATTATCCAAACTTGTAACGCTCATATCTCGGGCCTCGTAAGTCGGAATGAAGTGATTCAAAATCCTGTAGAATCCTCTCTTCAAACACTACAACTCTTCTCTTGAGGTCGAGAGTCAAATCAGTGTATATCATATCAAGAACTGCATCGGAAGTTCGGCTGTTTGAAAGCTTCATTCCAAGCTTTATCTCCATCTTCCTTCCATTTCACTTCTCTTCCATGCAAAACCTCATCATTTAATCCTCTTGCATGCCAAAATATGTATCTATAACATAGGAAAATATACCAAAGCGTAACACAATCCCAAAATAACATAAAATCACAATTTAAGCACATAAATCGTTACATTTTGCAATTAACCTATTAAAAACACTATTTACTCAATTAATCGATTATAAGCTCGATTTCTATGAAAAACATCCATATACGGGGGAAATTGATGTAAAATATATCAAGTAAAAACACTATAATTTGACCCCGAACAACACCCCCACACTTAAACTTTTGCTCGTCCTCGAGTAAAACAAAACAAGAACATACCATCAAGAATCCACATAACCCGACACGAGATATAGTCAAAATCATGACAAGCTAGTATTCAAAGCAAATCAACCTCACTCGGTGATGTGTGTGCGGAACCTACTAAACTTCCACCGATCCTCTCTTGATATAATACATCAAGCACTAACGGTTATCCGGTCAACTAAACGAAAACTTCATTCTATCTACGACACTTACCTAACAAAAACTAATTACCAAGAACATAGTAACTAACTCACAACTAAATTCCTTTGCTTAGTACCAAGAAAATACCTTTCGGGTCTCTACTTGGGTTTAGATCAACTTGACTTAGAATTCCAAAAAGCGTACATTTTATATATCCTATCGTCGCGTCTCAAAAGTATAACACACTCCCCTACATTAGAGGCAGTCACCCTGAGATCACTCAATCCCTTACTGTCCAAGGTAAACCACACTCCCCAATTGGGGCAGTATCCAAATGGACTCGAGGTGATAGTTACAAACAAAATTCCCGCAAAGAAATTCTATTCATTTATTTCTATTTATAGATATATATATTTTTATATTTTTCAAACTCTTTGGAAACTCTCGGTCAAATATATTTCTAACACATTCAAGACTCTCAAAGTTCTCAAGAACACTAAGGTACCGAGATTCTAGCTGTGAGTATAGCACAAGTTCTTAACTTTCATTAATGCTAAATAAGTGTTATCTGTATCAAGAATTAACTTCCCTTTAACTAACCGGAAACTATTCTATATTTGGCTCTTCATCTAATAGGTTCGTGAAATGAAGTTCAAGTGAGTATCGACTTACTAAACCTATTCTTAAACATGATATGACTACTGATAACAACTAAAGGTGCCAGATTATAAAACTAGCATGCGGTTGAAATGTTACTCGGGACTAAACAAAAAATTTTGAAAAATTTAGCACTTTTCATAGAAATATAACTACTTAGAGCAAATGAATGTAGATACACATAAACCATCCCCTCCCCCACACTTAAATTGCAACTTGTCCTCAAGTTGTGCAGAAATTAAATAAATAAGGAAACTTAGCTGATTGTCGTTCTAAAGAAACACTTCTGGAAGTGTATCGATCCAGATCCAAAAATGCTCGATGAAGGCAGTAGACTGTGGACCATCCACCGGAAAACTGATATCATCTGAAAACTCACAATAGCTAATGCAAATACCCTGCACACTTGACAAACATGAAATACCTCGGGGATAGGGGGAAGATAACATATAAAGCACAGGAAAGGAAGTCTAGAGAATTTTTAGATTAAGCTCATATAAAGATGGAATACATATACATGAAAATATCACAAACTCGTGGGCTAGGTGCAACTACATGAAAATGCAAATTACATGACATGACAATCCTAAAAAAAAACTTTCTGACCGGCTCAGTGTGCGCAGGTCGGTCTGAAACAACCCTACAGTGACTACGGCTAGTACAGAACAAAAATAAAATAAAGAAAATAAGGGAAATAAAATAAAAGCGGTAGCGTACGGCAAGCCGACAGTTACTACACGAAAAATAAAACAAAATAAAGAAAATAAATTAATTATGGCATATGGAAAACCAACAGTAGCCATACTAAAAAAAACGAGGTAGTATTACGGAAACCGACAGTTAACTACACTCAAAAAGAAAAAAAAATAAAAGAAAAAAAAATAAAATAAACGATGTGGTGTTACGGAAACCGACAGTGACCACACTTAAGAAAAATAAAAGGAAAAATAGAAAAACAATGCAACTATATGAAATGCATCTAAATGAAATGCATTTAAATGATATGCAAAAAGAAAATAAAATAAAAGAAAGAAAACTAGCCCACTATATGCAACATGACATATATATAAACGTCTACCACATAATGACAGGTTACGATAAACGACAGTGCTGTTCATTACTTGCAGTGTAGACGCGCCTTAAGACTTATCGAAAGTGATAGACTTATGGAAACCAACAGTCATCTATCTAAACAGGTATAACTCATATGGAGAAAGGACGTAGCATACGGAAAACCGACGTAGCTACCCATATGAACTATAAAAACAAAGGAAGCACGTAAGTCTTAAAAGCTTAAAAGATTCATCGGAGCGGTATGTAGCATACGGGAACCGACATTAGCTACTAATTAACCATAAGAACGGTTATAGCTTACGAGAACCGACAATCACTATAACATGCCTAGATGAATCATATATAAGGAATTGATCAATTATCTAACATGGATTCATAGATGGAAAGGTAAAAACATATAAGTTCGGGGCATCTATGTAAAAATCAATTAGCCACAGAAGCTCGAATGAAAACTCCACATCAAATAAAAGCATTGAAAATAAAATCAAGAAATTTAGAACCTGGACTGAACCCCGGACGAACGTTCACTTAGCGTTCGGGCGGACGGGCGTTCCACCTTGCAGACGCTCGTCTGCCTTGAAAACCGACCGGACGGGCGTTCGAAAGTATAGACGCTCGTCTGGTCCTCTAAATCAGAACAGAGTTGAAACTTTCTGGACGAACGAACGTCTATCCAACCAGACGCTCGGTTACCTGCATGTTAGGGTACTGGACGGGCGTTCACTTACGTGAACGCTCGTTCAGTCATCGAATTTGCACAGAAAACAGCAGGAAAAACACAGAAACCCTAATTATCCTAAACAAAATCATCACAAAGCGGACCTTATCACATTAAAGCACGAGAGGGTCAGATTAGATAACACAAACAGTTAATTCACGTGTCATAAATCGAGTAAAAAAAACTTTTGCACATTCTTAACCCAACGGTTATCGAAACACGGCAAAATAAAAAAACCTCAATTTATTCAACGCTACTTTTATTGAAAAACAAAAACAAAAAACACTTAACAAAATAGAAAAATTAATTCAATTAGATTCAACAAAACACCGATTCCCCGGCAACGGCGCCACTTTTGTTGCGGAGATTTTGCATCATTAAAACAAAAGAAAATTTATAAAACCTATACTACCATGCAAAACTACCTCCTAACCGGCCGAATACCGGGTAGTTGCTAGTAAAGTTGGATAAGTACGGGTATCGATCCTCAGGGAATTGGGCTGTCGAATCTAACTTATTAATTATTCTTTATTAACCTAAACCTAAACTAAAACGGAAAAGTAAAGCGGACGAGAGGATTGTTAATCCAAAGCCGGGAAGGATAATTGCGATCAACATAAAATAAATCTAAACTATAACAATAAATCTATCTAACGAACATGATAATGGTGAAGCGATCAAACATGGAACGAACCATAATCCACCATCCCGCAACCCTTAATTTCTTCCCTAGATTATCTTATAGTGATTTAATTCAAGTTGTGGTTTCACCTATCAAACGTATGAATTCCTACTTTCGTAGATGAATTCGCCTATCAATCTCTATCTTTCGATTTACGGAGATTAACGCATCATAAAATAAACCAAGGTGCAAGATTTCCTAGATCTAACAACCTAGACATTCAACCTATCAACTTTCGTTTGATATAGATCAAAACGTCTATTCTTTCCTATGGTGATCTCGCGTTTACACCGACTTTCGTCCTACGGTAAACATCAATCGCAAACATCTTTCGATATAAATTTGCAATAACAAATAATCATAGAAAAGATACGAACTTGGAATTTAAACTTACAAGATATCCGGAGAAAGAAAGTAAAAACGCTGCAGAAAGATATCCATGGCTGCTCCATGTTTATTCAACCTCAAAACATCATCATGGTTCAAGAAACGAAGGAAAAACAAACAAAATAAAAGACCTAATCTAACCCCGGATCACCCGAGCACAAGGCTCGGGTGACCGGCTTGAACTCCTCGAAGAAGGCTTCGCCGCTCGCTTGTGTTTTGCGGCTGTGGAATATTTTGTATATCTTTTTTTCCTAGGGTTTGCATGAGGGCTGATATTTATAGTTATATGAGAGGCGGCTAAATAATATATGCGGCTGGAAAGAATCCTAATTTAATTAGGATTTTTTTATGTAAGTCGGCTGGAACAAATATTATGTCGGCTGAAGCAAAAAGCGGTCCGGACGCTAGTTCATGCATGTGGACGCTCGTCCATTATTTTTACCAAGACTGTATCCAAATTATTTGCATGGACGCTAGTTTAAGCTTATTGAACGCTCGTTTGCTGCATGGCCGCCATGCTGGACGCCAGTTTGAAAGGCGTCTGAAGACTCTGTATCAATTTTGGCTTCCTGGACGCTGGTTTAGGATTCTGGACGCTAGTTTGCAATTTCTGAACTCAAACTTCTAAAATTCATATCTTGAATTGTAGACCTCCAAAAATTATGATCCGAATGTCATAATTAAGCTCTCGGAAAACTCTACAACTTCCATTAAGGACTCTTCTTCAGAAAACGCCTTTTTGACTAGCCCGTCGTATTCCGAGTATTTTTCGGGATTTTCCACTACCACAGCATCATTATCCAAACTTGTAACGCTCATATCTCGGGCCTCGTAAGTCGGAATGAAGTGATTCAAAATCCTGTAGAATCCTCTCTTCAAACACTACAACTCTTCTCTTGAGGTCGAGAGTCAAATCAGTGTATATCATATCAAGAACTGCATCGGAAGTTCGGCTGCTTGAAAGCTTCATTCCAAGCTTTATCTCCATCTTCCTTCCATTTCACTTCTCTTCCATGTAAAACCTCATCATTTAATCCTCTTGCATGCCAAAATATGTATCTATAACATAGGAAAATATACCAAAGCGTAACACAATCCCAAAATAACATAAAATCACAATTTAAGCACATAAATCGTTACATTTTGCAATTAACCTATTAAAAACACTATTTACTCAATTAATCGATTATAAGCTCGATTTCTATGAAAAACATCCATATACGGGGGAAATTGATGTAAAATATATCAGTAAAAACACTATAATTTGACCCCGAACAAGGTGTTTGCGAATTCCCAAGGATTGTCACCAATGAGGGGCTATGAGCATATCATACTTTAAATGAAGTTATTGAACCTGTGAAACTAAGCCTTATGGGTGTGCTTTCTGTCAGAAGGATGAAATAGAGCAGATGGTGGATCAAATGCTACAACGGGGGATTATACAACACAATAATAGTCAATATTCATCACCCCCGCTCCTTGTGATAAAGATAGATAGAACTTGGAGACGTTGTATGGATTATATAAGGTTACAATGCTCCTAATTGATGAATTGTGGATGATTTAAGGAGTACTAGGGTATTTTGTAAAATAGACTTAAGGTCTTGATTCCATCAGATTTTTGTGAACGAGGATGATGTCCAAAAGAAAATGTCGTTGTAACTCATCATGTGTTTTTTGTTCTATAAGTAGATTGGATTGTTCATCAATGAAGGAACTCTTAGCAGTCCTCAAGGAAGTAATTAGATGGAAGTCATGTGTTCAAGGAAGGCACTTTTTCATCGAAAGTCATCAACGGAGTCTGAAGTTCATTTGGATCCGAGGGCCACTACTAAAACAACAAAAAGGAGTGACTAAGCTGCTTGGGTTGGATTTCACTATTGAATACAAAAAGAGAAGTGAAAATACAACGGTTGATGCCTTGTTTATGTAAAGTCATGATAAAGGACTATTGTCTGTTGTGCGCACAATCTCCATTCTTGGATGTAAGACGTTACTTCAAGCTACAAGAGTGACCTAGATGTTGAGGAAAAATTAGGCACTGATGATTAGTATACCACATATCCCTACTACACTGTGCACCAAGGGATTCTTAAGTACAAAGAGAGAATATATGTAGAAACCCATGAAGGTCTAAAATCCAAATTGATTGCACTCAAATCCAATAGGGGGCCATTCAAGGGTCAAGGAATGTTATAACATGATTAAGAGATTGTTTTATTGGCCGCAACTTAAGAAGGATGTTTAGGAAATGATACAAAAGGTGTATTACTTGTCAGCAGTACAAGAGTCTACATGATAAACCTCAAGGACTACTCCATCCATTACCAATCCTCACAGGCATGGTCCCAACTCAACATGGATTTTATAGATGGATTTCCCAAGTCTGAATGAAAGGAAGCCATCATGGTAGTAGTGGACATGCTGGCCAAATTCAGCCACTTTATTCCACTAGAGAAGAAGAGGCATATAGCATCACAAAAACGTGAAATAAAGATTGAATAATACTTAAACGATCAAAATAAATATCTTCAAATTAATCTGTACGGTATTTTGCTTGTACGGATAGTTTTATCAAGGAATAAGTACAACCCATTACTATTCAAATGACACAATTAATGATTCTTTGTCTATATGATTATTAAATTTGATTGACAGTAAATTATTTAACAAAGAGTATTTACCGTTGTAACAGAATGTTAGAATAAAAATATATGTAATTAAAACATTACACAATTTTTTGGACACATAATATTTGATGATGTTTTTTAGGTTTGAATGAACTTAGAGGGTATCTAAAAATATACCATATACTTGAGACAAATTTTCATTTGATAGCAATTAAATGCATGATTTTATAACTAAAAAAACTTAGCATATTTAAAAGAATGAAAACGTAACATGGCGAGTTTAATTCAATGCGTACAAGTAAGATAACTGTTTTCAAAAAAAAAAAAGATAACTAAAATAATTTTACCGATAATAAAATCAGTGCATAACAAATATTAATATTTAACATATACTTTGCAAATTTATTTTTTTGACCGATAGCATCTATTTATTTTATAAATTAAAAGCATAGTCAAGAATATAAATATAATATTAAAATATATATTTAAAAATAATAAATAAGTTCGAACACGTGCGAAGCACGTGCATTTTGTAGTATATATATATATATATATATATATATATATATATATATATATATATATATATATATATATAACGAGTATGAAGGCCAATACAAAACTTAATCAACGCTCTTGTCCCGCATACCGAGTACTTATCCGAAAATAGAATGTCTGACACGTGACATTTAAAGAAAACCTTATATCCCACGTAAGCCTTACGTCATATCAGAATAACTAAGATTCGCAAGGAAGAAAACAAGTAAAAGACTCGGGAAAACAGACCCTCAGGGTCTTCGATACAACACCAACCCGAAAGAACACCAATGTTGTCAACTAGAATCATAAGTAACTTGAAAGATATATTATCGTCCATTACAACTCAACACAGCCAAAAAAGAAACTACTGACTACTTCGCATTCAAGCCATATTCAAAGGGAACAACTACAAAAGGAAACTAAAATACCACTAGGAACTCCATGCTTCATACTAGGAAAGCACTCAAAACTCGTTATCAAACTCTATATGTAACTGCAGACCTTCTAATTCCAAATAAAGAGGTAAGCACCGGTTTAAGAGAGATTAATGTTTGTCAAACGCCGAGAGACATGAACCTACTTCATCCAGTTTACAATACAGTTTAAAAGTAAAACTTGACACGTTAAGAAAACTACTTTAAAACCACATTGAACAATGCATAATAAAATGCCTCTTAACTACGTTAATTTATCTTACACGTACTTGTTTAGTTGCATTAATTACTTATTTAACATTTTCTTGTTCTTGTCATGTTCTTGTGTAGCACCTAAAACATATACTTAGCATAGGGGCATGTTGCAATACCGGGAATATGACTAGCCATACATCCAACGTGAGACTTAGCCACAATATCTCGTTCGATACATTGTCTTAAGAATGATATGGGTAATAAACATAGTCATAAATCCGACATTGGGCTTAGGGACCCATGGCACTCCGCTCAGTACTTCTCAAAGTCACTGACTATAAACCAAGTAGGAGCACATAAATCATATAAGTTCATGTTAAAGTCTGTATTCTATCATATGTGAGCATACAAAGGTCATATCAACACCGAACTCTCAACCTATCTCCAATACTCGCATAAAACAGATTACAAAAATATATCCAAAAAACAACATAAGCTTCTGAAACACAATTTACGTCACAAAATGAACGAGACAACAATTCTGGGCTGCCGACCGTGCACTTTCCTAAGAGAGGGGCCTGGAAGGCAGCCAAGACATTCACTCTGTAGAACCACTTTCTGACCTTACAGATACCCGATAGCTACTCTAACACATAAACATGTCTGGGTTCGTGCAATTTAACAGAAAACATTAACCAGAACAACTTAAAAGTGTAATCTTTAAAATAAAAATAGAATAGTTTGATGAAAAGAACTTCTTACCTTTTAGACAAGCCAAACATCAACTAACTTCCAAAACTACACGAATTTACAAGGCAACAACGAACCTATTATGAACACTACGAAGTACTAAACTAATTGAGTGTAAAAATACGAATTAAACGAGAGAAGATGATGCAACCCTTGAAGAATAAACCAGAACCAGATTCTGGAATGAAACCATGTTTCGAACTCCCTGCTCTGATCTACAAACAAACTTGGAAAAGTCATACCGAACACGGCTAAATTACAATTTTGGTTCTCTAACTAGCCCGTTTTTCAATTTTGGTCCTTGTTTTTCTCCGGCGACAATTTTAGTCCTGTAAGTGGTTTTTTTTTTCAAAAATAGTCCTAAACGCCGAAAGACCACTTACATGACTAAAATTATCGCCGGAAAGACCACTTAAAGGACTAAAATTGTCGCCGGAGAAAAACCAGGACCAAAATCGAAAAACATGTCTAGTTAGAGGACCAAAATTGTAATTTAGCCTACCGAGCACTGTAAAAGGTTGTCTGGGGCGCTTTCCTGAGAGAGCGTGGGTGACAGCGGCCCAAAATTCTATTGAAAACGTGAAAAGTGAGAACTCATGGTGTCTAAGAGCCTTTTTATAAGCTCTTAACAACCCTGGGTCGGTTTTCAGCATTTGGAGGAAAAGAAAACCTAAAAGAATAAGAAAAGAAAAACTAATTTTGAAAAGATTAAAAAACTCTTACTAGGATGTGAACGGTTTTACATGATTTGGCAAAGGAAGGCGGTGATACTTTTTTTTTTGGACTGAAAAATAAAAATAAATGAAGCGGTTGATGAGTTCGGTGCCAGGTGGTGGCTCCTCATTTATGCACATTAGAAATCATAAGATATTGTGTTCCGGAGAGATTGATCTCATCTAAGGGTGTTTATGGTATGATTTTCCGATTTTTTTGATAATTTTAAAACCAAACAATTTTTTCTGGTTCAAAATTTACAAGCTGAAACTGAACCATAATTGGGTAAAATCATTTTACCCAGTCCTTGGTTTGACTTGGTTATTTTTTTTCCGGCTTTTTGACTTCTCCATCTTTTCTATAACCTTTTAAATATATGTACATAGAAAATTTACCGTCCGTCCACAGTAACCGCTCGGGCATCGACCCATAAAGAATCACTTTTAGACTTATTGGTAATCCATGATCAACTTCCTTTCGTAGTATACCATACCCTCAGTGGAAGTCGAATCCTCACCTCCCCAAGTAAGCTGGTGCTTGCTGTTGCGCCGGGAGCCGTCCCACCCGGTGCTAAAGCGTGGGTGTTTTGTATCCATTGTGCAAAAACGGGTTGTAGTTAGATAGCGGTATCTGAAAACATATCTTGAGGACGCCTTAAAGCGCTCGTGGTATATTATCATATATTCCAATTAATCTGATTATATTAAATCATGTAACTTTAAAATAAAATAAAAACATGTAAATTGTTTTACATTATCTTGTTTAAGTCATATTATGTTGGGCTTAATACGGTTTGGTCTGATAATTAATTTAAAAAACCAAAACTAAATTGTTTTTCAAGATTGGTTATTTCACGATACAAAATCAATCAAAAAAAAAAATATATATATATATATATATGCTCCCCTTCAAGGAAAAAAATAAAACAAAAAATACTATGATTTAAGCTCTTTTTAAAGGTTTGGCCGGTTTGATTGGACCAAGTGGTTTAATTTTTGCTTTTTGCGTACACCCCGATCTCACCCTCATAATTTGATCGCTCGGTCTTAGAGCGAGAGACTCGAACAATAGTAGTAACAAAAATATCCCCTCTGCAATCGACTTCGACGCCGGCGAATCAATCAGTGTAATCATTATTTCAAACAAGGTAACTCCGGTCACCCTCGTATTTTACCTGCCATCTCCCCGCGGTTTGCACATTTGGGTAATCTCTCTATGTTGGATTGTCAATTTCTTGTCTTTTTGAATTGTGCCTTGTCGTAAACACCTCAGAAATCCATTTATTGATCTGAATTTTTGGAAGTCTATGAATTATGCATAGTCCTAAACTTATTAGGAATCAATTAAGTGATCTGAAGGTTTGGATTTAGTATCCGTAGTATTTCAATTGTTAAATTCTTTTCGGTTAATAATGGATGTGGGATTTAGATCTAATGTGATCGAAAGATCCTGTCAGTTTTAATGTTTCAATGGAAAGCAAGTTAAAAGATTGTTTAGTGCCCAGCGCAATACGGTATATTTTCTACATGCTTCGTTTTGTCATTCGGGTGTCACTGCTTGTGGATTGTAGGACTTATCTCGTCCTTAGTTGGACAGAAGAAATCTTTTTTGGTCTGATTGATCTTAAATTTTGTATACTGTGTGCTATTTCGGGCTATGTCAGTGTTAGTGAATTGAGTAAAAAATTAGAATTTTAGCTGAATTACTGAGATTGAGAGGGAACCAGTGTGATAGATTGTACCGTTCTTGATGGGTTTTGGATGTACTGATCCGATGTTGCGATTCTTGTAATGCTAATTCCATTGAATGGTTGTATGCACTAAATACTTTTTTTCCCTTGTGATTCAGTTATTACATTAACAAGTTCAAGCTTTGCTATCCATACGTATATTAGACGAACATAAAAGCAAATCCCTTAAGAACACACACAAGTTTCTGACATGTTGGATGCCTAACATCTGTTTTCTTTAACATGATCGCTTTGGTGAAAGAATATATTTGAGTTGACTTAAATCTTCTGCTTGCAAAGGAGGTTATACTTATTTGTAAATTATGTTGAATTACTGAGATTGAGAACCAGTGTGATAGACTGATAGATTGTACCGTGCTGGATGGGGTTTTAGATGTACTGATCTGATGCTGTGTTTCTTGTAATGCTGATTCCATTGAGTGTGTATGCACTAAATACTTTTTTTTATCCATGAGATTCAGTTATTTTACTAACAATCTCAGATTTTGCTATCCATATGATTATTAGACGAACATAAACGCAAATTCCATACGAACATACACAAGTTTCTGACATGTTGGGTGCCTAATATCGATTTTATTTAACTTGATCGCTTTGGTGAAGGAATATGTTTGAGTTGACTTAAATCTTCTGCTTGCAAAGAAGGTTATAATTAAATTATGTTGATTGGTGTTGCGAAATCTGATTCCCTAATCTTCTCTCCAGCTAAGAAATTCATCAGGATGTCTGGGCAAAGCCAGAGATTGAATGTTGTTCCTACTGTTACTATGCTCGGAGTAGTGAAGGCTCGTTTAGTGGGCGCAACAAGAGGACATGCTTTGCTTAAGAAGAAAAGTGATGCTTTGACGGTGCAATTTCGTCAGATCCTTAAGAATATTGTGTCCACAAAGGAGTCGATGGGTGATATCTTGAAAACTTCCTATTTTGCCCTGACTGAGGCAAAATATGTTGCTGGTGATAACATCAAGCATGTTGTTCTTGAAAACGTTAAAACTGCATCTCTTAAAGTTCGATCACGTCAAGAAAATATTGCTGGTGTGAAACTCCCGAAGTTTGATCATTTCACAGATGGAGAGCCCAAAAACGACCTGACAGGGTTAGCCAGAGGTGGGCAACAGGTGCAGGCTTGCCGTGCTGCATATGTAAAAGCCATTGAGGTTCTTGTGGAACTTGCATCTCTTCAGACATCATTCTTGACCCTTGATGTGGCAATTAAGACCACAAACCGTAGGGTAAATGCATTGGAGAACGTTGTGAAGCCACGTTTAGAGAACACAGTCACTTACATTAAGGGCGAGCTTGATGAGTTGGAAAGAGAGGATTTCTTTAGATTGAAGAAGATACAAGGCTTCAAGAAAAAAGAGATCGAGAGACAGGTTGCAGCTGCCAAGGCATTTGCTAGCGACCAGGTAACCGGGGGATTGGCTCTGAAGAGAGGCATTTCACTTCACTCTGCTCAAAACATACTTACCGAGGCCGCACAGAAAGACGAAGATATCATTTTCTAATTGGGATTCCTTCAATGCATCACACACAACCTACTATGACATCACACTTACTGCAACACCACACTGTTTCAAAAGTTGATTATAGACCTTATAACGACCCTTTAAAGGTCGAATATGTGTGATGCTGCAGTAGGTGTAGTGCCAGGGTAAGCTCTGTGTGGTGCCTATAAAAAGGGTCCGTAATATTTGGTGGTTTTGTGCAGTTGTTCAGAATATACATCACTGTTCTGCAGTTTGTTGTCATTGGTAGGAACCATAAGCGTTAAGAGCTGGGCACGAATGATTGAATAAGAGCCCCTTTGCATGTTCGGTACTCACTCGTGGAGTTAGACTTTTGTACTATCAATGTATCGCTTTTTCATCCTTTTTTTTTTTTTTTTTTTTTTTTTTTTTCCATGTAACGTTAAATTATGCAGTACTCCTTTCATACCAAAGCTGTATGTTTTTTATTCCTTCTTTCTTAAATTGAATATCTCCAGTATGTGTTTACTTGTAATACTGTTATTTATTAAAACCAGGCTTCATTACAGCAATGCAAGAAAGTTAGAATGTGTTTCCAGAATTTATGTTTATGTTCTGCTCATTTTTATTACTTTTTTTGCCCCATCTATTTGGACGCTTACGGTTACAATGCAAACGACACGTTATTTGTGAGAGTTTTGCTGTGCGGTGTGGAGTCACCGGACATGGTGTTTCCCTCTGTTTGGTTTCAGCCTTCTGGTTTCTTAAGGTAGAACCTTATGGTGGAATAAAATGCTAATGTTTGGAATAATACTTGAAACAACTGACAGTATCAAATGTATTAACCTTGTTATCCTCGAATCATTCGTTACAAACGAGAATGTTCGAGTATTCTGCAGTGAAGTATTTCAGAGTTTTGCCTTCATATATTACTGCTTCTTTGTACAGTGTGAAAATTGCTCACCATGTCATAATTGTAAACAGTTCTTGAAATATAAATGGCCTTTTTCATAATGGAATCAGAACTTTTTCTGATCTTTTTAACATATACAACTTTACAGAAACGCACTTTTACACCATTGATCTTGGAGTAGGACCTATTCATTGGCCAACCTAAGCTACTTTCATCCATACACCCCTATAGTAAGACATTCTTCGATCTACGCCTCATAAGCTCTCTGAATTTACGTTTCGAAGGATCATATTATCATCTAATCCGTCAATAATTGACAAGGACGAATTAGTACTTGGACCGTCGCTTGAAATGCTGAGAGTTTGGCTACGAATAGGATGCTGCCAGAAATGATTTCTGACATTCTTTAACTTAGAATTCGAAGCAGAGAAGCTTGCATCAGAAGAAAGAAGATCTTGTACGTCAGTTCTGCCTTCGACCATGCTTACAACTTGAGACATTGTAGGCCTTAGTGTTGGGGATGCATTGGTGCACAATAAGGCTACATTCAGCATTACTATTACCTCCTCTGCCACATATTCAGACCCCAACTCGGGATCAACCAGCTCGAGTAGGCTACCTCGTTCTTGTAACACGTATGCCTGAGTGAAAGTGAAAAAGACAAATCAGGCCAATATAGACTTAACTCAAGAAAGTATTTTAACAAACTACTTTACTTTACTTAATTACCCAATCAAGGAGATAAACGAATTCTTCCTTTGGCCTGTAATTTGTGTTGCTTTTTCCACTGATAATTTCTAGTGCAACTACGCCGAAGCTGTACACGTCTGCTTTAGCAGTTAAATAACCACGCATAGCATACTCGGGAGCCATATAACCTCTGCATATCAAAGCATCACATTAATATAGATACACGACACGTGCAGACTTCTTTGTTTAAGTTTGTGTGCTTGGATTAAGAGAGAACTTACATAGTTCCGGCAATACGAGTGCTGATATGGGAACAGTCGTCTTCGTGAAGTTTTGCTAGCCCAAAGTCAGAGATTTTAGCGTTGAAGTCCTTGTCAAGCAAAATGTTGCTTGTCTTGATGTCTCTATGTACGATTTTCAATGTTGATTCCTCGTGGAGATAAGCCAATCCTTTGGCTACACCTAAGCAAATTTTCCTCCTTGTAGGCCAGTCCAACTTTATCTTGGATCCTAAATCATTGCCTGTTTGCATTTGTAAAAGAAACTCAGTGTTAGAACAGAATGATATAAGTTTTTCTCTTAGAAGTTTATTGTTTATCGTATATAATCTCACCGAAAAGAACTCTGGAAACACAATTGTTCTCCATGTACTCATAGATTAGCAACAACTGGTTTCCATCAATACAACATCCATGAAGCTTTACAAGATTCGGATGTTGAAGCGCGGATATCATTCCTACTTCTGTCACGAATTCACGGTTTCCTTGTTTTGACTTGGAGGAAAGTTGCTTCACTGCTATGACAGTTCCATCTGATAAAATCCCCTGCACCAACAAAGATCCGAATTATGTATGTACATAATAAAATAGTAACATTATGAGTTCATGCAATACGTGATTAACGTTATTACCTTGTAAACAGAACCAAATCCACCTTCGCCTATCTTGTTTGCTGGATCAAAGTTTTTGGTGGCAGCTTTCATCTGTTTTAATGAGAATATACCTGTTTGGAGATCCAGTCCAAGAAGCTCTGTGCAAGATATGTTAAACAAATTTTTTAATCGGCTAGACACGTTGCTTTTAAATACATACATGTTTAAAAAAAAGTTTGTACCTTTATCTGTTGATATTTTGCTTCCTAGGATTCCCACTTTTCTCAAAATGCCGAGAATTAGAAGGACGAAGAGTACAGCTCCTGATACGATTCCTATGACAACCGCAGTTCCAATCTTTTTTCTAACTGAAGGAGGCTTAAAATCTGACAAAAAAGTGAAAACATGTAATCAATTTGCTTAACCAGAAAACAGCTGACTAATTCATTTTTCTCTTCACAGTTGTTCACTTACTAGGATCTACTGATATAGCTGATATTAAAGGACCATAGCTTCCCCTTACTGGGATTCCAGTAGTTCCTTTTCCAGCCCAGTATAGGTGAACTTTTAGAGTGTGGTCCGTAATCACGACAGTGAAATTCTTGACAATGGCGATTCCAGTTCCACCGGCTTCTTCTTCTATATTGAAGTCCTTTAAAACCAACTTGTCCTAATTGAAAAACAAGCAAGAAAGTTAGCTCATTGGATAAATTTAGTAACCTTTTTTCATCAAAAAAGTAGTTTGTTTTTACCTGTAAATAGACATCAAATATTCGTTTACCCAAATCATTAAAAGAACGATCATTTGCAAAGATTATCTCAGCGAAATGGAGCGTGACAGTGTAGTTCCCATTTATCAGACAAAGGCCATAGTATGTCATTGAAAGGGGCGATGCACGTGCTGTTTTATACAGTTCCATATCAGCTGCAGCTTTCAACGCGGATGTATTTGTATTAATGTAAACATCTGCATCCAAATCGTTGTCCATGAAGTTCCCGGTGCTACTTAATGCCCAGTTTTGTCCCGAATAGTACGTAGAAGCGCCCCTGGGTTCTAAATCAGCTTCATACGTAATTCCACGTCTTACAGTCTCTTCTTTCCCACCACAATTTATGTACAATGAATATGGTTCTGCCAACAATCATGGTTCAGAAGAAAGTAAGTAATTGCCCGTTTGATCTATGGATGAAGTAGAAAGGATATGAGACGCTAAATAAACAGAAAGAACAGTACAAATACTCATGAGTAACATTGCAAACTCACGTTTATCGTGATGATCAGTACACGGAAAACTTTGCATCAGACAAGAATCAACTCCATTTCCACTGGATATAAGGAAAAGAGTTGTAGTTAGTGTTGTATATTCAAAAACAGGATATAAAAACCATTTAACGGTCAGACGCCATAGGAAACAAGGGTAGATAAAAGATTCTCACAATTTGCTTGTTGATGAGAAGCTCTCCACTAAGTTTCTGTGAAAATGAGGGTAAAATGTTAAAGGAGGTAACTTTAGAAATAACAGGAAATGATATTTGGCAACATGATAAGATAACTTACACGCTTCCTTGTGGGCATTCGATTAGATTTGAGCCTTTCCATGTAAAGTTGTTATTAGAAACGTCTCTGTGCAGAGAAATCATAACTTGTTCATGTATAAATTTTAGAGCAAGTTTTTTTTTTTTTTTTTTTGGTAAAGGGGGTAAGGCTTAATTTTGCTTACATATTCTTATTTCTTGATTGAATCCATGCTGGGATTGGTCCAGTTAGCTTGTTTCCAGTCAGATACCTACACAAGCAAATAGTCAAGCACCTTAAGGGCACAAACTTATACCAAAACATTGCATACATCATCAGGTCTGAACTCTGAAGATATTTGACTTACATAAAATCAACCTTTCCTAGCTTGTCGAATGTATCCGGAATTTCGCCAGTCAAGTTATTAAAACATAAATCCCTACATGACAGAGCATCAACAATTTATCACTTTTTTTCACTCAAGTATAAGCTTTACAAACTTAATCAATGGCAATGAAAAAGAACATACAAAGTTTTGATTTTTGTCATGTCTCCTATGTAGTCAGGGATAGCCCCAGAAATCAAGCAGTTCCTAAGGATCCTGCATCACATAACAAAATCAACATTGAGCAAACTAATATATGAGATCTCGTGAAACGTCGATTATTAATCTGTTCTTACAGTATTTTCAAGGCCTTCAAGTTTTGTACTGGTGGAAAACTAGATTCTCTGCCTTTCAGATCACTTATCCTCCTGAAAGCCAATTCAAAAAAAAAAAAAAAATCAGTTTATTGTTTGGAATCAATGAAATAAAATTACTCAGATAAAATTTGATGCTAGATTCACATACAAGTCACTTAAAGTTGTCAACAATGAAATATTAGAAGGAATTGGACCCTCCAGATTACATCCTTGCATATGCCTGCCACAAATGACCAAAAAAATTCTTATTTTTTTAGTGATTTTCTTGAAAGAAATTAAAAGTTAAAAAAAAAAAAAAATAATTGCAATTGAATATCAACAACTTACAGTTTCTCGATTTGTTTCCATTTACCAATGAAGTCTGGTATTTTACCAGTGAAATTATTGTCACTTATCCTCCTATGAAGCAAAAAAAAAAAAAAATTATTGTAAGCAAAATAATCGAAGGCTAAAAATGTATGAAGTGAACTCAAATCAATAAGTTTGGAACATACAGATCAGTTATATTTGTGAACTTGGCAAATGCAACCGGCAATTCTCCAGTGAATAAGTTAGACGATAGAACCCTGAAACAGAAGCAAATATTCACAATAATGGAATAATTACGAAGACAATTCAAAAAAAAAAAAAAGGGGATAAAAATTACAGTTTCTGTAAATTAACCAACTGGCCAATTTCAGGAGGAACGCGTCCAGTGAACAAATTACACTCAATGCTCCTGCAAATTTGAAACAAAACTCATCAGGATCAACCCGAAAAGCACGTTTTCTAAAATGATATTGTAAAAATGCATTTGAATTCCAATTTAAACAGCTACAAAATTCAGAAAAAGAATACAGCAAAACACTAGAAATTGTATGTAAGGAGCTCAAATTGCTCTTAAATGTCTTTATTAATTAACTTGAAATATAAAATAAAAGAAAATTATATCATCTCAAGAAGCACAACATACAAGTTCACCAATGTTGTAATTCTAGTGAGCACCGATGGAAATGGACCAGATAATTTGTTTCCCATCATAGACCTGCAAGATATATATTTTCAGTTCTTCATTTTCATATTATGAATGTTGAATAATAAAATGGATACCACACTGAAAATCAAGGTTTCAAAAAAATTGAGTGAATGTGTTTAAAAGGGAATTATGAATTTTTAAAAGTTGATTTTCATTGTGGTGTCGTGTGTACGTATGATACCGCAATAAATTAAGTATGTTGCATTAGGAGCAGTAGTTACAGTTCAAGCAAACGCATGGAAGCCCATTGAGGCGGTATAGAACCTCTAAGGTTATTTCGACTAAGATCCCTGCATGACACACGGAAAAAACAATCATATAAATACATTAGTGTCATGTAATATTCGTGTTGTCCGAAGCATTTTCGTGGTTTCAATACATCAAGTTTTAATGATAAGCTTACAAGTGTTGAAGGTAAGGAAGCTTGGAGAATCCTGAAGGTACGATTCCCGAAAGATTCTGCGATTTCAAGGCTCTGAAAATGGATTTACAAAACAAATCATTAACAAATTTTCTTCGTGCTCATGAGCAAGTCCAGTGGTTGATCAAAGATATATTTAATGAAACACTGAAGTTGCTTTCAAACTGTGACTTGTTTTATCAAATCGAATGACATTCGTTTCCCACGGATCATGTGTATGTAAGGATAATTTCATATGACTTTCATGTTTTACAAATGAATATATAAAAATGTGAAGAAGTGATATAAAAACGCAAATTTTAATACGCAAAATTTACTATGTGACACAAATGTATGCATATATATGTTTATAACATGCACATGTTGGATGAAGTGTTAATCCAACTTTATTGTAAAATAATAGTGGAAATTTATGAAATCATCAAACATACTTTACGTAAATTAATATAAAAGTGACACGCTAATCATGCATTCTCAACATTTCAAATAAAAATATCATATACACAATGTTTATAACCTATTTTAAATAATACTAACTATTTTTTTTTTTTTTTTTGAGAATCTAAATTGCGTAGTGTAATATACGTACACGCATATTACGCGCATAATCTTCGTCCACACGACGAAATTCTCGCATTTCGATCGAACAAGCGCGTAGGGTAATTTCGATAATGTAAAAATTCGATTAGCTCATCGCTTCCTTAATACGCGCGTGTACAACTACGTACGTATTTTGACCCAAAAATTTCCCACTAATGGTGTGAAAAAGACAGTAAGATCCAAATGGTGTGAAAAGAAGTATGGAGTCCCAATGACAGAGTGGCAATATTCCTCCATGAAGCTGGAGGTCAGAAAGTCAACCATAAACAAAAAAGAAAGTGTGTTGACTCATTAGCCAGTCAACTCTTCTGTATCATATGTGGTCCATCCTTCACTTATTTGTATTTTTTATTTTTATTTTTATTTTTATTGAGAAGGCTAGTCTCCTTTGATCGGTGGTGAATAGTGAGCGAGAAAAGTTATTATACATCAGAAATTATTCAAAAGAAAAAAACAAATAATCAAACACTATACAAGCTACAAGTATATTCTCCGCTTGATATAACAACAAGTAACTCTTTTATACGATGACAATTTGTTTTTAAGGTAAATGTAAATACTATGTTATGCCATCAATCACAATGTATCATATTATTATTAATTTTTATTAAATGAGCTAATTTTATTCTTCCTTTTCTATTTTGCTTTCCGCTATTTTATGGGATTTTATTAATTTAAACCTATGACAAATTTAAGAGCAATTTACCTTAAAATAAAAACATATTAAGTTCACATCAAGAAATCGAAAGTCATTCTTGATCAATGATTCCATTCCAAATGATGTATAATTTGATTTGTTTGTATCATGTTCGTTCATCTAATTATACCTTCGAAAAACGACATTAAATTTGTACATCCACCACTAATCACAATATTATTTCATAACATATATTTATATTCGTTCGTTCATGATTGAGCATGAATTATATCAATCGATGGATCTCATTATCATAAATGATAACTCTATATTAATTGTCTCGTAATTAATTAGTGACCCTATCATTTTCTCAACTTACGAGGCACCTCAACCAAGCAAATTCGTGAAGCTAGAAAACACTTTCATCTACAATCCTATTTTGTGGAAGCATTTTATTTTGAGGAAATTCAACTTATACTCTTTTTCGAAAAATAGTTCGATCCATACGTGAGCCCTGAAGGCCACATATAACCAACATCGATCTCCTTCAGTGTATTTGACCATCAAGTACAATATTACATACAAAACGATGTCGTATTATGTATATACTATAAGTAAAACGATGCTGTTTTATTTGTATTTTTTTACATTTGATGGTCAAGTGCACGAGAAAGAATCTTTTTTCCTTTATATAATGAGAGATTTTGAAGTGGTAACTGAATTTAAACTATATGATTCAGTCCCCGTCAATTCACTCCAAACGAAGTTCCAACAAAAACTTTCCATATATAATTTAGTTTTGACTTTTCAGAGATTAATGTAGAAGCTTACATGCTAATGATGTGGCAAGAAGATGAGACATTAATGGAGCAAAAACATGTTACAGAACTCTCAATTCCTTTGTTTAAAATTGGAAGACTCCAATTTCCTTCCCCACTGCATGGATCCATGTTGAAATCCCAGTCTGTTTTTCCCAACCCTTTTGCTATTTCTTTCAATGTCTCCACTGCAACAACACCCATAAAATTTTAAAATAAAAAAAAAAAACCCATTAAAGATTATTCATTTTCTGGAGAAATACTGTATCTGAATCACAGGGTTGATATTGCCAGAGCAGATTTGCTAATATTGGAAAAGTATATTGTTTTTTGCATTAACAGAATTGCTCTGACAATAAAAGTAACCGAGCTAGTCAGTGACATACCTTCTTCATGGCTTAACGTTGCTGCCACCACTGAAACGGAGCTTGTAAAGAAATGAAGATGCAACTGCAATAGACAGATGATATGCAAAAAATATATCATTTTCTTGAAAGAGTTTAAATTATTAAGTATACAATTTCACTATGATTTCATCAACTTTTTGTTGTATTTTCTAAGAAGATTGGATATATGTATGGCACTGACTGATTGGATAGCTGTGTATGTACTCATTTATATAAGTGAATATGAATTATTGGCAAAAGAAAAAAAAGGTTAATAAGCAGGAAATGTGGGTCCTATGACAAACAAAGACAAATCATATATGTAAATGGATGATGAGACCGGTGATGGACCGAAGATTTTTTTTTTTTTTTTCGGTGGGGGCCAAATTTAAAAAGAAAAAAAGTAGAAAAAAGACTCAATAGCTCAAGTCTAGAATTCATGGCTTTAGGATATGTAACAAAGCTTTTAACTAATTAGACTAAGTGAATAATTGTTGTAGAAATTGTCTGAAATAATATACATATACATTTTTATTATTATAGATTTTTGTCCAGAATGACAAAATTATCAAAAAATCGGGATAGAAGGACACTGTAATTTAATCAGGATAAAAGTAACAAATATGAATTAACAAATGTAGAATAAAGAAATATGAAGTAAATTGTAAACACAAAGTAACATTAACACGCGTGAAGTAATAATTTTAAAGAATAATTGTGATTTTTGTCCTTTATAATCATGAAAACGTTACTTTTTGTCCTTCCGCACCCATTTATTAATTTTTTTGTCCTTGTGGCTCTTTCCCTTATTATTATACGAAGGATATATTAACAACTTCGTCCAGAAATTTGAATAGAGGCCATGCACTCCAACTGGTCCGTCCCTGGATGGGACAGACAACTAAGCGAGAGGGATTCTAGAAAAAATGGGAGAAATGAGAAAAATGAGAAAAAAATGTCCATTTCAAACAAGCTATTCGTACCAACTTGTATGTTGTTGTTATTATTATTATTTTTTAATTTTTTTTTGTTTTTCAGAAAGTTGGATGTTCTTACAACACGTCTTTCCATTATTGCATGGAACATTAGCGCTTGAGTTGAAAGCACTCAAGGAAAAAAGTGGTTAAGTGATAAAAAGGTAGGTGCATCAAACATTCAAAAATAGTTAGTCTATCGTTTTAAGAGATGAACTTACCTCACGATCTAGGTTTTGAGGATGAAACCCTACCATATATAGGTTTGGGCCTTTGGTATGGAGTAGTTATTCGCACGGTAAAATGTTTGTGTATTCAAATGTAAAAATATTTACACTTAAAAACACATCGTTTTAAAGTGTAATTAAATAACTTCTCCCCATACAACACTTTTTCATAGGTTGTAACAAGTGTAAGACTGTGATGCATTCAAATCTCATCTACACACCAATACTTGTGTGGGAGAGTATCTAATAATTCATCACAACTTTTCACTTGGTACAACCAATGAATCACTGTTGTATCATATTTTTTCTCCAATTAATAGTGTAAAATACCAACATGTTAAAATTAAAATTGTAAGAAATTACGGTGAAAGAAAAAAATAAGATGATGAACAAGGAAAGAAGAATGATTGTGTATTATTTCAATGTTCTTTATAGTATAAATTATTATATGGACACAATAATATCATAAAATAAAAATCTTTGTATATCAATCAAGAATGATAGACGATCCATAATATTTTTCTATAACACTCTTCATTGGATGTCCATTATATAATCGAGATATAAAACGTCCATTATATAATAAAAACGGGACCTTTGATATAAAATGCATCATTAAAACCAACTAAAAAACTAATCGGGAGGGGAACCTAAGTGGGAAAAAAAAGCGTGAAAAAATTTGAAGGTATTTCCACAAAAAGAATTCCGTAAATAACGTATTTATCTGTATTAGATTTACTCTCTCATATCAAAGCATTAATTTAATCTTTCAATCATCGCATCCTAATGCCCTTCACCGGTTTTCAAACATTGCGTGAGCAGTGTCTTGATAAAAGAATTTAAGATTTCTCGAGCAGAGTTATTGTGTATCACCTCCAATGATATAGAATTGAAGAGTTCTAACTTTCACTTGATATGATACTTGCTGCAAACCAAACATATATCATGTGCCCTCACATTGTTTTACCATTTGATAGTAGATGAATTTATCTAATAAATTCAAAAACACAAATATCATTAGTAACTATTTTAAAACACAAGAAATCGGTCTTTGAATCATCCTAACTCTTGAAGAGTTACATTACCATGAATTTAGATATGAATCCCTTGAATCAAACGGTTATCATATTTATAGAGTGAATAACTAGATGAATTGATTCTTTAATTAGTCTGAATTGTGTAATGTATTGACCACGTTTATTAAAACCTTCTTGAAAAAACTCTCTAGAAAAAACCAAGACAAGAGAACAAGTTTATAGCATATTCTCAATCTTATGTGTTGCACAGATTGCCATATTAAAAACATTTAACTAGTAAAACCCGATGGAAAAAAATTACGCAAAGGGAAAAGGAGTACACACATTGCCTCGGTCGGTCTTCGGGACCAAAGTTTCAAGATTGTTTTGAAGATGTCACTCCCCTAAAGACAACGGGCTGTCATATTTACGCATTCTGTACTAATACTATACACGCATTTCTCCAAAATCGATGTAGTAAAGAACTTAATGGACAAATCTTTCAAATTGTCACTAGAGCGTATTTTTGTATAATAGTTTCACCGCTTTTAATGAGCTTATGTGGTTAAAAGAAATGGGGGCTTAAAAATACACACTATTTATTTGATTTGTGCAACACATGCAACATAATTAATAATGTCCTCGTAAAATACAATATAATAGGGAAAGTAAGACAATCGCAATTCATATGCACATATTTTCACTATTACGCATCAAAAAGATATACAATTCATGCTTTTGAGTATGAGTTATTTATATAATCAGTCCTTAGAGAATCTACTCAATTGTCCATATTACATTCAACATAAATGTTTTAGGCCATGTAACCCCCTTTGCAACTGAAAAATATGAATGTTGTGATTTGTTTTTTTTAAATTTTGAAATCCATAAGAGATTATCATATAAATATTCATGTTTAATGAACCATAAATATGTGGTCATGACAAACGTTATCTATAGCGGGATATAATTGCTCAAAATCAATATTTTATCACTACAAATGTGTGTGCATTACAAAATCAAAAATTTTCCAATCAAACTCGACCTCAATTACTCATTTCATTTTTACATAGTTTGAGTGTTTCCAACACTCTGGTATTGACTTAGTTCTGGATTCAAATTTTCATAAACAATTAGAGCAATTAAACAGGCAAGTATGTCATCGATGAGTGTGATATTTAATTTTAGTTATCTCTCGTTTCATTCATTACTATTTCGATATTAGCATAATCGGTGATGGACCTAGAAAAAAATCTCAGTGGGGACACCAGAACAAATTCAAAAGACAAGTGGAGGCATCCATAGTGTTTTTACATTTTTTACCTACAAAAATACATCGATTATTGGATCTCAATAGGAAACTTGCCCCCCTATTTCTACATTGGGTCCGTCCCTGAACATAATTCAAATCACATTCAATGTATTGGTCTGATTGTTCTGCTACCCTAATATTTTGATCAAATTGTTCACGTGCAAATTAATCGAGGTTGTCATATTCAAGACGAATCTCTTTAGGAAATTACTAGAGTACGTGACTGAATATCTTTATTGAATTCAAAATTTCAAACTTCATTTGATGATTTTTATCAGTTTTGCGTGGAAGATTTTTTACACTTCATGAAATTTCTCAATATTCTTTTACTTTTAGATGAGGTTTTCTAATCTCCCCTAATGCTGTTAAATGATCTTTAATAAACAGGTAATAATTGCAGTGAGTTTTAATTGATGCTCGTCATTCTCTTTAAGTGATTTACACATGTCAAAGCTTTCATTTTATGAGCCATATATATTAAATGCGTAGAGAAATATCATCAATTAAATATCACATCAAAGTAAAAGAGTAATGAGGGTAATTCTTTAGGTTGTCAATGATTATTGTGTCGTTTGTCCATCTAGGACATCTATTTTACCAGAACATTCACGTTCTTTTAGGGATTTTATATCCTTTCCCTCAATTAGGGATATACCATATACCATATTATCTCAATGTGTTGAGTAATTGTGCATGTCACACTAATAAATAAGAGATTTATCACTGTTGTCTCCAAGAAAACTGTTTGGTTTAGATGTCTCCACTAGTAACAAGCCAACGTTCACCTGCCAGAATTGGTGCAATGGTTATCTTGGCTTCTATATAAGGAAAGTGAGCAAAGAGAGTTTGGGCTTCTAACCACTGCCTTGTCTTCGGCCTTGTTCCATGAAGCTCTTTGCTCCTTAATGTTCTAGCCATCAATTGAAGCTACAATTGTTGAATAACAGCTGAGTAAGTCGAATCGAGCTCAAAAAGCTGAGCTTTGAGCTTGATTGGAAAACAGAGCATACGGGGTTTCGGATGAAGAAATGAGCTGAAGAAATATATGCAGACAGGGAAATAAGCATAATAATATGTGTTCTGAAGAATCTCATAAAGGTAAACAAAAAAGTGCATATAAAGTACTCCTACATAGTGTACACAAGGACATCCCACCGGATGTCGCGTGGTAAACGAAGAGAAAACAACTCTGTAAAACACACACCATCCCTAAAGAAGGGGGCTATATATAAAAGGACACTTTTAAATCTATATCTAGTAGTATGTACAAATGCTACCTTCTGTGACTCATTTACATTGCCTGATCCAAATCTCCATTAATTTGTGTTCAAGAAGTAGAGATTATGTAGGAACCAAAGTATTACCCATCAGGTTCCTTCAGCCGAGGCAAGATGACCCATGTGTTCTGATAGATTGTTTAAACTATTCTTGTTCCACCAAGGTTTCTGTAGTTGAGTGAATCTTCTATCGTGTTTAACGACCCCTGTATCTCTTCTCTCTGATTGAACTTCCATGTCAGAACCAGGTGTCTCTGTTAAAAACTGTTGCCAAAAAACATCGTTTGTACCCATAAGTACAGATGCTGATATATTGCCCTCAGGGGGTGGTTCTTTTGGTGGTGCATCAGTCTCCACAACATTTGCAGGGCATGAATTCACGTCGATTCCTAAGGATTTTGTCTGAGATTCCGTATTATTATTAGTAATGCAAAGAGACGAGATTGCAGTACTATTAATGTCATGCGAAGAATCAGCTAACTCGGGAGAGGAAAAAAGATCTCTTGAAGGCGATGAACGAAGAGAGCCCGAAGAACATGGACGCATGTTCACATCAGAGTCTCCAGATGATGCTCGTATATCGGTTACAATAACCGTTGGAGGATGAGGGAGGACCCCAAAGTCATACATTTCTTCAGCTGAAGTTTGGCAACCTCCATACATGAAATTCTCCCAAAAGTTTATTGATGAATCGAGTTTATCCAAATGCTCGATGTTCAATACGGGAAGTAATGTATTTGGGGTTTCCCCTTGGAAAGTCACCAGCTGGCTTTCCTCCATGTGGGCTTCATCAGACAAGTAATTAGATACAAGCAATCTTCTCTTCTTGGTGGTAGTTTCGGATTCACCAGAAATCAACCTAGGTTTTTGCAACATTTTAGCAAAAAAAGCCATCAACTCTCTCTGCCTATGATCTATTGTCTTAACACGCTGTCCCAAACTACCAAATTTGGAAACTAATAACCGATTCTCTTGTTCATGTTGCTCTACTTCCGACTGAAGCAAACTTTTCTCCTGTTTCAGCCTTTCGATTTCCTCTTGAAATTCTTGTCTCTCAGAATCACTTAAAGCAACTACAGAACTTCCCGGGTTAGAATGGCTATGGATTGGCTTACGACGGTGAATGTTCTTCAATAGATGTACTTGTCCCCGTATAAATTCGTCATTTGCAAATTCCCATTGCTCAGGATCAATCTTCCTAAAACCCTATATAACACAGACAAAAAACTGAGTGAAAATCTTTCTCAATGTAGTAGTAAAAGCCACAACCAAATGATGAGAAACAAACTGAAAGGACAATAAAAGGATTAAATGAGATGAATTTATATCAACTTTTTACAAGTGCATGTGCTTACATATGTATTGAGCTGTCTGATAAAGCTGGAAAAGTTATTGTGCTTGAAATACTTTGGAAGTAAATCCTGAGCAAACTGTGGCGGATTCCACACAATGAAACTACGACCCGTGTGACTCCAAGAAACGATCGAGTTTGTCACAGGATCATCCACCATCTCATAAGTCTTTGCAAGAAAAGGGGCTGGTGCATTTGATCCACCATTGGATCCATCCATCTCCCTCATAAACTCTTTTGATTTTCTTTAACCCTTTACTTCCTAGTAAACACGAGTAATTCGCTTTATCGTCCTCTTAAAATGAATTCCTTAATAATCCAACTGAAATTGATGTATTCACCCCTGAAAACGAAAATAGAAATCAAACGTTGTTCAACTTCCAGTTCCAAAAATATAATCAACCCCAATTCTTAACGTCTATTACTCAAAGCCAGTTTTTTTTCAAAGCTATTACCTTTTCTAAAAAATAATCAAGCAAAATCTTGTAGACAAATCCCTAAAAACTGAAAGAATGCAAGAGAGCGCAACCCATCAGAATCCCAGAGACTTAATAATCCATCACATCCAACTCAATCAAGAAAAAAAGAAGAACTTCAAGAAAATAGGTCACAGAAAAATAAGGAAATAACACGCAATCAGTAAACCCGGAAGATAGAAAACAACCAAAAAGTTCTTTATTTTCAGAAGGTAAACAAGCATAGATGAAGCAGTTTTAGTCTTAAGATTTACCTTAACAATTCCAGAAGCCAGAAAGGCGAAGAAAAAAAGCAACAAGACTTGATTTTTTTAATCTGTGATGACGCAAGGTATGATGCATCTATCACCAACTGATTGGTAAAGGTATGTCAGATTTCGCTTTCTTTTTTCTTGGTGAGAAAGAGAGAGAGACATAGGGGCTTTGAAAGTCAAGACTTTTGAATGTTCAATGATTTGAGATTTGTGTATATATTTAAGGCAGGCTGGCTGGCTGGCTGATTGAAGGGAGGCAAATTAAGGAAGAGGACGACGACCAGGGAGAGTACTTGAAGACTGAGATGAAAACACGCTGTCCCGGAGTTGACCATAGGGACGCAATGACCTAATGTTTATTTGAGTTGTCATCTAGTCCCTTACATTCTTAATTTTGAACTTATAGTCCATGGAATTTTTTGTTGTCACATACTTATATTATTTTTCGATTTGTACGTGTCATCTTTACGTAGGATCATTCTAATTTTCTTTATATCGTTTCAATTTTATCAGATGTCCCCAAAAGGAACTGTTTGTCACATATCTAAGATAAATAGAGTTTTGCAATGGTCATTCATGTGATCAATAGGAAATTAATCATTTGCATATCATAAGTTAATATTTTTTTCCTCGAAGGACGAAAAGAAATACAAGCTACAACGGAAGGCGAGACCCAAGTAGGTTAAAAAAAATTTAGAAATAACCATTTTCTCCGATCGTGTGGCCTTCCTTAAACCGGAAAGAGGTATTCGTCAAGGTGATTTTCTCTCCGTATCTCTTCATCCCTTGTGCGTCTTAGTTTCTTACTTAATAAAGTTAATCAAAATGATAAAGTACTGGTGATGTAGGGACATCTTAATTAGATGTACCTTTATAATTGTTTTAATTAGTGGGTAGCCTTTTGGGCCTTATTAAGTGTAGGTTTTCACCTAAATGGGCTTTTTAGCCTATAAATAGCTTAAGACATTAGTTTGTAGGGCATATTATGTAATCCTTTTCTTTTTATGAGTGAAATTATTGAAGAGCTTGGATTAGCTCTTGTGTTGTCTTTTTCATCATAGTTCATTCTACGTTATTTGGTATCAAAAGCCTTGGTTTCTCCTTGGTTCTGCTGATGGCAAGTCACGATTTAGAAGCAAGCCGGATCTCCGACGTACATCGAGATCCGAAGTCCCTTCGGGAAGCAGTGAACAAATTCGACTTCAAACTGGAGAAATTCATGCTGGAAATGCGCCAGACGGTGCATGAGCTCAAACAAGGACAAAAGGAGCTCACAAAGAAAGCTCAACTTTTGGTGGGACGAGATTTACCTCGGACGCCAATGGAGGAGCGAGAGGGACAAGATTCTCATCAGAAATTACAAGGAGGACACACAATTTCTAGGCTGCCGCATTCATGGACAATGTGGATTTGCCGATCTTTTATGGGTCTTCACAAATCGCCGAATTTTGGGCATGGGTCGATTCAATAGAAGATTTTTTTGATTAAATGAACCCGCTGGAGAAGATTCACTGTAGACTAGCATCGTATAAGCTTGCCGGAGACGCCTATACTTGGTGGAAGAAGCTTCAATGTGACAGAGTCACCGGTGGCAAAGAAAAGATCACTTCATGGGTTAGGATGAAAAGGTTGTTGTTCCAGAGATTTTTACGCTCCACGTGTTCGAAGAAATGCCCAGCACAAGTTTATAACAGTGGCCAAGCCAAGGGAAATTATATGACGCAAAGGAAGGCTGAGAGTCTCTTGCCCGCCAACTATTCGACAAAAGTCAATTATGAATCTGGAAGTTATAAACAATATGAGAAGACTGGATCGCCTAACCTTATTGAGCTTTATATCAAGAAAGAGGACGAGCTTTATATCAAAAAAGAGGATGAATCGTCAAAGGGAAAGACTGGCAGGTTCATGCCCACAAAGTGTTTGACAGAAGTTCCCTGTGACGACATCAACAAGCAAGGGGCAATAGGTGATTTAATTGTCCTTGGTGAATCTGATATTATCAATGAATATGGAGCAGAACATACACTTGACAAAAAAGTTGACTCTGATTTGGTTGAAGAACTTGGAGTAGGTTTTCCAACTACCAAAAATAATAAAACACCAAGTGAAGGATATCCTAGAAGTTGATGACACATATAATGTGCAGACAGGACCTGATTGTGACATTGTGAAGCTGGAACAGGAACACAAAGTGACTTGTGAAGAATACAAACTCGAGGCATCTCTTACAAAAGAGTCTTTAATTCAAGAAGGTGAAACCCAAGGAATGAGGTAGATGAGGTGAAAAGGAAAGCATGGAACTTGAAGAGTGAAGTTGCTGCCATTGGGTTCACAGTTCAAACGCAACCAAATTCCCCAACACCTAAAGCAGGATTGACTGAGATCTGGAAAGCACCACATGGTCCTGTGTTTTCCAACTGTGGAGACCAATACAAAGTCAGAAGGCCAAAGATAGGGCATAGGTTCGGCAAAGTCGCAATCCTATCTCCAGACGGCTACAGGAACTTGACATATTTGATTCTTGGTAAGTGTATGGGTTCCAATTATTCTAAGTTCGTATCAATTCTATTTGATCGTGGAGGAAATTTTTGTGCCGTAAGGACGTGGAGCACTAATGTGAGGATTGAGATGTTCACTGAACCTGTACCATTTAGAAATGCCTGGTCCATGCTAGAAAATTATGTTTGGAGTTTCGATATGGTGATAAAACAACCTGTTGTTGACATAGATTGGTTTCACATATGTGAACAACTTGACTTTTTGGCAATTGTTGGAATAGTGTCCTAAACCCAATCGGGTTGGACCGGATCCGACCGGGTCGGATCATTTCTACTATTTCTTTATGTTTATACATATATAAAATGGCTTTTATGTTGTCATATATATGTTCTTTAAAGAACCAATTATGAATTGTTATATGATAACGTCCTTAGTATTAAACCGTGATAGAGAAACCATGATAGGCGATTATGGTTGATGAGATCTCTAATCACTTTAATAAGTTTGATACTTAAATGTCTCTAAAGCCGATGTACTATTAAACGGGGCATTGATAGTATAAACAAAGCTAGCACGTATTAGATGTCTTTCGTCTTTAGGGCGGGGATAGATCTCGTCTATCGAAGTGTAGAGACACTTGGACCGTACGTGGACGTGTATTAGAGAATGCGTACGTTAGGATCGACCCACTTACACGGATAAGTGTCACACTATGTGGCGGTTGTGTAATTATCCTTAAGACCGGAGTCTTCATGGCATCACGGTGTGGATTGTCATGCTTTGACACTATTGAGGTTTCCCAGCCACGGGGCGATCATGCGGTAGTGATTGGGTATGATCTTGAAGCATGCGGAGTATACATGATTGGTCGTCCGGGAATCGCGTATCCTATGATTGGGATCGAATATCCGAAATGGCCTTCTTATAAGGAATGTCTTAGCTCTCGTGAATCTTTGCAAAGTGGGAGTAAACGAGTTACTTCGAGAGAGCATGATATCCAGATTATAAGATACGGTCGTTGATGTTTTGACACTCGACTAACGACCGTATGGATATTATTACGGCGATAGGATTGTAAGTTACACGGTAAGCTGTTTCACATGAAAGGTAGTAGTCATTGCATTTGACTCTTCCGATGATTGGGGGTCACGGTGTGTTGCTAGACGCTATCCCGTGATCGTTAGGCATGAAGGGCATTTTCGTAATTTGCACTTTGTGTCTACGGCCAACATATTCGGAAGCCTATCGGGTCACACACATAAGAACATCTAGCCGGATTAAAATGTGGTTATAGATGATAACCAAATAAGGAAAGTTTATCTCACGACTATAAAGGTTATAGTGGTAAATTAATATGGTAGTATTTATTTATTATGAATAAATTAAATACAAGATATTAATTAAAGAATATTCCGGATGCCAAAATATTGGCTAAAGGTGGCGCAATTTTGGAGTGTATAAGATACACTTGGATTGTGCAATTTAATTAATGGTATTACCATATATTAATATTAGATATTAATATTTATATATATGTTCACACATGCGTGTGTAGTGTGCATATTGATATGCATGCGCACTAGTAGTATGGATTTATAATATATATAGATTTATATTTGTAATAATATATATATGTGATATATACACATGTGTAAATTGATTTATGGTAATATAATAAAAGATAAGTTTAGTCAATATTAGATATTGACAATATTTTGGGAATATTCAATATAAGATATTGACAATATCCTAGATTTATTTAATATGAGATATTATAATAAATGAGATAAATCAATCAATTATATTTTCCTTATTTTATTGGGAAAATGTTTTCTTCTCCTCCACACCTCTTGGGCGCCACATCCATTATAAAAGGAGGTGGGTGTCAAGCTCTTTTATACATCATAATTCCAAGAAGCTAATAGTTCTTGTGTAAAATAGAGAGCATCATATTGAGAGTTGGAGAGAGGGGAAAAAGGCCGGTCTAGCAACCGGAGTTTTCCAATAGCAATCCATGATGGGATTCCGGCGGGTCGTTCGTGTGGACTAGCGGTAGAGGCCGAACACTTGGGCGGCTCTATGCGAACTACTCTCCTTAGACGGTCAAAGCGTCGATCTTTTAGATCAACCAAGGTAATCACCGTCTACTACTTGTTTGTTTATTGCTTAAACGAAGTCGATCTTGGGTCGATAGGAAATCAAAATTTTGAATTCCATTTGCGTTCCCGCGTAGATTTCCTAACGGTGGGTATCGAGAGAGCTTCGAGCTTAAGCAATAAGCATGTTATTTTGCGTAGTTAATTTTATCGTTTAAATCACGTAATTAAAAGATGAAAGATTTTTGATTTGCAAAATTGATACACGAAAAAAAAAAAAAAAAAAAAAAAAGGGATCGGGTGGTGCTCGGCCGATCGGCGGCGGCACCCCACCGGGCGGCGGCGGCGGCGGGGGCGGCCCCCGCGCCGGCGGTCAACGGTTGACCGGCCAATCTTTTTGCGGATCTCCAAATTTTTGTTTTGTGTATTTTGTGATTCAATATGGTTCATAGTTGTGATTAATATCTCCTTTGTTTAGTTGTGTCATGTGGCTAACCAATGGTTCAAATAGTTTGGCCATTGGGATGCACATGGCATTAAAATAATAATGGTGTTTCCAAACTTTGTTTGGAATAGGCTAGCCCTTTTCAAATATTTGATTTGGGAAAAAGCAAGCTTCAAAGCCACTTCCAAAATTTTGATTTTGGAAAGTGGCGTGGCTAAACCAAAATTATTTGGCCTTTCCAAATATTTGATTTGGAATAGGCGCAGGCCCTTTTCAAATATTTGATTTGTAAAAGCGCTAGCTAGCGCCACTTCCAAAATTTTGATTTTGGAAAGTGGTCGTGCCTAAGCCAAATTTGGTTTAGAAACCAAAGCGCATCCCTTTTGATTACGAATCAAAAGGAAAGAAACAAAAGAGAAATAATTTTAATTTTGATTTATTTTTGGAATAGTTCTAATTAATTAAAATTAAAATTAAAATCGGTTTAAAATTAATCGTTAATTTTATTTCGATTAAAATCATTTAATTAATTAAATGTTAATTAGTTAATTGATTGGATAAAATTATTTAATAGATTAAATGTTAATTGATTAATTAAGACGCAAGTAGTTAAATTTTAATTTTATCTTTTTCATAAGATTTTATTGTATGGATTAGATATAGTAGATATAATATGATTATATGGACCCCGATTGATCATGGACTCGACCGATAGGATAGATGTGAATGATTTAATTTTTCTGTTGGTTTAAAATTGTCCTAGACCGTTATGAAGAACGTGACCTAGTTTATTTTCTGCATTTATCCCATTCCCGTTGACTCCCCCCGTGTGCGGCGGGTGTATTTATTTTATTCGATAGAATTAAATGTAACAAGAATGGAGAAGAAGATGGAGACCAAAGAAAGACGAAAATAAAGATCCCATTGGAGAATGGAGCATTAAAGATCCTATTGGTGGTTGCAGCTACCCTTAGTTTGTGACCCGCGGTTTCGTCAGTTTGTATTCGAAACCGCACCTAGGAAAAGTCCATGATCATACCGGTTACTTTACGCATTTATTTATTTTGTGCTTGTATTTATTTTATATGATACGATAGATGCATGACTAGGCACGATCTAGATAAATGTGTAGGATGTATGTCTATAGAGATAGATATATTTTGATGAGACCGTAATTAAATTAATTAAGTGAATTAATTAATTAAGTGAATTAATTTAAAATTACTCCCACAACAAAAAAAAATCGAGTTATAATATGTCTCCCAATATTATAGTGACGGTGAAGAGCCCTTGTTCGGATCCAACCGATCGGCCCACGTCGGGAGTTGACCTACCACGGGTATATCGTCATTATCGAGATATGATCGTTATGAGATCTCATGAATACTTGGGTTACGACTCGACTAAGAATCTTGCGGTGATTGGCCCACGTCGGGACCGTCGATTTTAGAGACATAAGGTTGACTATCACATAGACGATGTGAATTGTCAAAGAGTTGACTAGTCAAACCACTGGAAGTCGCGTTAGACGCGATTGGTAAAGAAGTACCTACCCGTCGAAATTGACCCGGTCGATCGGCCCACATCGGGGATCGAGTCAACTAGATAGGATTTCACCACTAAAGAATTTTGAAAAATTCTTGAAAGTCAATTGGGAGTAGTTGACTAGTGGGAGCAAAATCATAATCCCAAAGACCATATTTGATTTTGCGTGTATAGACAACAACACTCTTTTATCTTCATTTTTATGTTGTAGTTTTTAGCAAACTTTTATATTTATGTTTTTCTCGATTAGTAAAACCAAATTATGACTGTTTGAGAAACGTTCTCAAGAATGGTTAAGTAAATTTTAATCCTTTTAAAATAAAGCAATAACACGAGCAATCCCGTTATAGTAGCTAAAGTTAAGGAGACTACATATTTGATGGAGTCCTCCAAGACTTTAATTATTAAAGAAAAACGGCAGCTCATTGGATACGATCCAATATGATCATTCAGTCATATGATGACAATTAATTCAAACGTTGGATAAGAATGACCACATCTAATTTTGGAAAGGTTGTTTTCAAAATTGTAAGATTTAAGTATCGACTTAATTCTATCATTGCTTAAAGATTAATTAAATAGTCAATGTTTTGAATACGATTCAAAAGGTTAAATAAACTATTTAATAAACTTTAGATTTTCTTTATGAAAGGAAATTGAAAACATAGCTCTTGTGATCTTTCTTAAGTCTTATGAAGACTACAATAAGAAACATTTCTCAAGTGCTTAAAGGATTAAAAAAAGGGAAAAGTTAGGGCATGTACTTAAATAGAGAACTTATTGAAGTTTCTGTTCTAGGCAAGTAAGTTGAGATAAATCTATCTAAGTTCAAGTCAACTCTTAGATATATGATATCTTGCGAGTATGATTAAATTAGAAAGATTAAATACAGATATGGAAGGTGAAGCAAACGTTGTGACACTTTCTGGATCTAGTAAACTGATAAGGGAACTAAATAAATGTTATTATGTTCCGGTTCTTATGAAGGACACAAGTTCAGTTATTTGTTAGGATTTAGTAGACACATTCAATTGTAAGGAATAAATGTTATTCCGATAAAGTTGGAAGGTCACTGAATCTAACATACTAGATTGATGTCACTATATAGTTGATATATGTGATGAGATCTCAACTAAATATTTGTATGGCTGTTATCCTTGATTTGTGGTTGTTCTAGGGACAGTCTCTTTGGAAGGGAAGCGTGTAATTAAGCGTCATTCTGATGATGTTAAACCATATGATTATGAATCATGTGGGTTATACGTACCTCATCCAAAGAGGACTAAAATACCCTTTTAAGAAAAGGTTATGAAACCTAGAAGATTGATTAGAGCCTAAACATACCGATGTTTGTTGGCATATGACAATTAATATCACAAATAATGTTTATTAATCTCTTTGACTATTTTTAGAAATAGTTGAACGTACTTATTGAAGTACGACAATTCGGAAAGCCCGAAAAGTTCGAGCTAGTTCGAATATGAGATTGATGAGCTACTTAGGAATTAATCTTCAATTGGATTGAAGTAATTAATACCTGAAGGGTGTTTCAGAAGTCGTCTGAAAAGGAATAAGATTCTCCCTTGAAGGATACCATCTTTGAGATACGCAATTAGATTGTGTTCCCAAAATGGAAACAACACTTTATATGATAAAGGTGTAACGCAAGCCATGCGAAGTATCCCTTACCCGTTTCGGGATAGTGCCCTTATACTTAACCTAGTTCCAAAGAATAAAGGTTGAATAAATTCCATATTAGATATGGAGGAGGATAATGTCGAATCTATCTTAACCGATGATTTGAAGTTGTCATAGGCAAAGTCAGAAAGGCTTGGAGCCTAGTACGACATATGCAACTTTGTGGAATATCTTAGCAAGTACGCTTGATATTATTTACTTGTCCGCGGAGCAAAATGTTTGTCTCCAAACATGCCGTCTTCTAAAGGAAGTGTTTCTTCCAAAAGAAACAGTGGGAGTGAATCAGATCTCAAAAGAGTTTGAGAACCACAAAAATATATATTCAACCAATGGAACATGAGCAGACGCCACATAGCGATGAGGTGTACATCACTGCTCAGTGCACACAAAAGTTCTGCAAGTCTGTGGATAACCTCAAGCTCGAAAAGGCGCCGGTATGTTCATCTTGAAGAATGAACATCTCACGACTTATGAAAGAATGTTTGAAAGGCGGGTTTGAGAGATGTGGCCAGGAGCCATAAAATCTGAATTAGATTCCATTAGTGACAACCAGGTTGTGAACCTAGTCTGTCTTACCTAAAGGGAATGTCCCCGAAAGGTCGACATGGATTGTAATATGATTACTATAAAGGCTATAGTGACGGCCGAGGGGTACGGGGTGTAAACCTTGTAATTACCTTTATCCGCCTTGGTGAGCCCGTTCTAATCAGATGATGCTTGTTATAACTTCGTATCATGGCTATATGATAGTGTTGAAGACGTTGGGCAAACAGCTCGATGTTCATAGACAATAACATGATATGTAAGCCCACGAGATCCATTTATGGACTCAAACAAGTTTCTCTAGACAATTTCTTTGTTTGATAATCAAAGGAGTTTGATTTAGTCAAAAGAAGGATATGCCCCAATGTGCAAGATGGATAGTGGGAGTGTGTTGTGATTTTTGAGCAAGGTATTAGATATCTCTCTTGAGAATTGTCACCCCATGTCACAGTCAATTAATGTTTGGTAGTTCAAGGTCTTTACGAAAGCACTTGGATTAGCAGTTCTTAATTTTAGAAATAAAAATCTATAGCGATAGATTTAACTGCTGTTAGATTATAGTTTACCTATATAGATGTGATGCTAAAAGAAGTTTAGCATAGATCGCAAGATCTATCAATGTTAGGACGTTGGTCCTAAAGATAAGGTGAAAGATGATGTTTATGGAAGGTTTCCTTCGCTCCTGCGATAGGAACCATCATAAAGGAATGCCGGATGTTCATAGTTCATGAATAGTCATGAGCAAGTATGAAAGTAAATCTGGTGAATGTCGAGAATATCCTTAAACAAGTTAAGGAAAGTTTCCTAGTTTATTGAAACTTGGAATTAAATAAACGTAGATATACAGACGTATATCCTGAGTCTTATGAAGGCGAGTGGGAGCTACGATGCGGGTTTGCAATCACTTTGATTAAGTGATACGGTGAGTGGAAATGTTCTAGCATATGGGTCACCGTAAATTCTACAACTAGCCAAAACACAAGTAGTGCCTTAGAGGCGCGGCGGGAGCGATACATGGATCTAGAAGGTTCATTCTTGAACCTTGTACGGTTCTTCCACCTTTTCTATATAGCTGATATAGTAAGTGGATTTATTGCTTGAAGCAAGGACCAGGGTCTCGTCAGAGATTCGTGTGTGTGTTGAGGCGGTTCCTTTGACTTGGTCATTTGGAACGTGATATGAAGATAGTCTGAGTCCCCACGGATAGCGATCCGTTTATGGCTAGGGCTAGTTGCGAGTATTGCATGAGATTCTTGTGTTTCAACTTGGTCTTGTGTGTGCGAGTGATTGGTTTTAGGCCAAGTGGGAGATTGTTGGAATAGTGTCCTAAACCCAATCGGGTTGGACCGGATCCGACCGGGTCGGATCATTTCTACTATTTCTTTATGTTTATACATATATTAAATGGCTTTTATGTTGTCATATATATGTTCTTTTAAAGAACCAATTATGAATTGTTATATGATAACGTCCTTAGTATTAAAGCGTGATAGAGAAACCATGATAGGCGATTATGGTTGATGAGATCTCTAATCACTTTAATAAGTTTGATACTTAAATGTCTCTAGCCGATGTACTATTAAACGGGGCATTGATAGTATAAACGAGACTAGCACGTATTAGATGTCTTTCGTCTTTAAGGGCGGGGATAGATCTCGTCTATCGAAGTGTAGAGACACTTGGACCGTACGTGGACGTGTATTAGAGAATGCGTACGTTGGGATCGACCCACTTACACGGATAAGTGTCACACTATGTGGCGGTTGTGTAATTATCCTTAAGACCGGAGTCTTCATGGCATCACGGTGTGGATTGTCATGCTTTGACACTATTGAGGTTTCCCAGCCACGGGGCGATCATGCGGTAGTGATTGGGTATGATATCGAAGCATGCGGAGTATACATGATTGGTCGTCCGGGAATCGCGTATCCTATGATTGGGATCGAATATCCGAAATGGCCTTCTTATAAGGAATGTCTTACTCTCGTGAATCTTTGCAAAGTGGGAGTAAACGAGTTACTTCGAGAGAGCATGATATCCAGATTATAAGATACGGTCGTTGATGTTTTGACACTCGACTAACGACCGTATGGATATTATTACGGCGATAGGATTGTAAGTTACACGGTAATCGTTTCACATGAAAGGTAGTAGTCATTGCATTTGACTCTTCCGATGATTGGGGGTCACGGTGTGTTGCTAGACGCTATCCCGTGATCGTTAGGCATGAAGGGCATTTTCGTAATTTGCACTTTGTGTCTACGGCCAACATATTCGGAAGCCTATCGGGTCACACACATAAGAACATCTAGCCGGATTAAAATGTGGTTATAGATGATAACCAAATAAGGAAAGTTTATCTCACGACTATAAAGGTTATAGTGGTAAATTAATATGGTGGTATTTATTTATTATGAATAAATTAAATACAAGATATTAATAATATTATATTAATTAAAGAATATTCCGGATGCCAAAATATTGGCTAAAGGTGGCGCAACTTATTTGTGTATAAGATACACTTGGATTGTGCAATTTAATTAATGGTATTACCATATATTAATATGAGATATTAATATTTATATATATGGTCACACATGCGTGTGTAGTGTGCATATTGGATATGCATGCGCACATTTGTATTTTATATTTATATATAGATTTATATTTGTAATAATATATATATGTGATATATACATATGTGTAAATTGATTTATGGTAATATAATAAAAGATAAATTTAGTCAATATAGATATTGACAATATTTGGGAATATTCAATATAAGATATTGACAATATCCTAGATTTATTTAATATGAGATATTATAATAAATGAGATAAATCAATCAATTATATTTTCCTTATTTTATTGGAGAAAAGGTTTTCTTCCTCTACACCTCTTGGGGCGCCACATCCATTATAAAAGGAGGTGGGTGTCAAGCTCTTTTATACATCATAATTCCAAGAGCTAATAGTTCTTGTGTAAAATAGAGAGCATCATATGAGAGTTGGAGAGAGGGAAAAAGGCCGGTCTAGCAACCGGAGTTTTCCAATAGCAATCCATGATGGGATTCCGGCGGGCGTTCGTGTGGACTAGCGGTAGAGGCCGAACACTTGGGCGGCTCTAGACGGTCAAAGCGTCGATCTTTTAGATCAACTACTCTCTACTTGTTTGTTTATTGCTTAAACGAAGTCGACTTGGGGTCAAAGCGTCGATCTTTTAGATCAACCAAGGTAACCACCGTCTTACTCCTAAGCCTCGCATCCATCGATTTGTTTATTGCTTAAACGAAGTCGATCTGAGGCATGGTCACCAAAGGCGGTCAAATATGGAGGATATTTTTTTAGAAATTTTGAATTGACCAAAATAGTAACGACCAACCTTGCGTTCCCAATGTCGTATCCCACGGAGATTTACCAAATTCATAATCGATATGCTAAAACAATATTTAAACTATAGATAAAGAGAGAAAGAGACATAGTCAAATCACGATCCAATTGAATACTTTCACCCTTCTAATTGATTATTTGGGAATGGAGACTACCAACCAACCATCCTAATGCTTATATCGACTCGTTCATGGGTGCAAACTCCTAAGATAGTACTAGACGTCATGCAACAACCTAGTACCCTTTGCCCGGTTCAACAGTCCGCCTTTAAAGATTTAACTGACCGAAACAAGATAAACGCTTTAGACCCGCTCGATTTACACCGACAAACCTCGTTACCCAATCAGTCTAAACAACTCAGTCAATTGTAAATAACGATCTTAAAACCCCTTTTCCCACACCCCTTCGCAACATATATTTATAAAAGTGGTGTGTGTATTCATGAACTAGGTGTACAAGCTAATTCACGCATTAAGAACAAGTTTTAAGACATGAATTCATTGATATAACAACAATTAACACCACCCATTCCAAAACACATCAACTAGAGGGTGATTTCTTCAACTATCACATGGTTTGGCTATGTAGTAATTAGCTACCCATCACAAAGCATGAAATAACAATCAAAGAAGACATTAAAGCAATAAAACTAAAAATAAGAACGATTAGTTACCAAAAACGCAAGAAATCGAAGCTGCATCAATCTTCATCCAAACCCATGTCACTTTGAGGAAGAAGAAGAGCATAAAATGCAAAATCCAAGAGAGTTAAGCAAGAATCTAAGCTAGATTAAATCTAATCTAAGAGAAATTAAAGTAAGAAAGAGTTCTAAGGAGCTAAAAGGGAAGGGATCGACCTAATCTAAGAGTTAGGGTTCTAAGGAGGAGAAGCAATGCTGAAAATTCTGTGTAAAAATGTATTTATAGGTGCCCAAGAACGTCCAAATACGTACGCATTGCTTCCAATGCGTACGCATTGCTCTAAGTTCAGAAAAATTCGACTTTCTGCTCCAGGAATGCGTACGCATTGTCTGGAATGCGTACGCATTGCCCTGTGGCAACACTCAGCATTGACATCCTTCAGTAATTTGGCAATATCTTCGCGTGTAGAGCTCCGATTTGAGTGATTCAAAGTGCATTGGAAAGCTCATTCAATTGTATACAACTTTGATGAAGACCACAAGTCCAGAAAATGGCACCAACATAGCTCAAAGTGCAGATAAAGTGAATGTAAGGCGAAAAGACCCACTATATTTGATCCGTTTCCATCCCTGGGCTTCGGTTATGCCACTCTAAGTCTCATGCCTTGTCTTCCGGGCTCATAACTCACCTAGATCCTGCATCACAACATTCAAACACATACCAAGCATAACTCCGCAAGATAACTAGGGCTCGAAAATGGTCAAAATACCGTAAAATAGTGAGGTTTTCCATCTATTTGACGGTTTGCCTCAAAGTGAGAGTGCAATGCATTTTGCCCTATAAATGGTCTAAAACAACCCAATACAAGCCAAAAGTGTCATAAATGGGGGTTAAAAAAACATGTACCGAAGCATAGTAAAGTCGACTCTCATCATGATCCAAGTCTTTAATTATACATACATTTTCTCTCCATTCAAAGAAGGAACGAGGTGATGCCGCAATAGTAATCTTTCATTTTAACAATTCTATGGATGGAGATGACCAAATGGCATTTGGACAAAGAAGAGTTAGTACGCATTATCGGTTCGTACATTATTGCTGGTTTGTTTCCTTTGACTCTGTTTATGGCCTTCTTGGAAGTTTTCCTCGGTGACATGGAATTTGAAGCTCCACGAAAACGTAAAAATGAGGCTAGACTGCTAGGATTTGAAATGAGAATTTCTGGGAGATATCTTGAGACAACTTTTGGTATTAATAGACTGGACTCCATGATGTCTACCTATGGCATAATGGATGTCAGTTTCAGCGTCACAGCCACATTGCCAATCCTCCTGGTGCATGTTACATATATGATATTTTTGTTTGATTTGGATGATTGTCTCTACTTCTCAAAAACTCGTGGTTTGAGCAAATGTTTCCTTCACAGTTCCTGCATTTTTGTGGAAAATTCGGGTATGTGTATTCAGGTGGAAAGATTAGCAGTTGAGTCGATAGAGAAATCTTTTGATAGTACCAATCGTGGAATGCAAATTAATGCAGTAACTTGGTCATTTGCTAATTAACATTGTTGCTTACCTGATTGGTGCTCCACCAAGATGTGTTGATCATGCAAAGGGCAGACAACTAATGGAAGCTAGGGGAAGGCAGCTTTGTAGTATGATACTATTTGATGAGGCGAAAATGGTCCATCCTCCGGTGTTTAATTTATTACTACATGATTTTTATGTTTTGTGGCTGATTTGGAAGCAAAGTTTGGGGAACTTGGTGCTATGTTGGGTAAAGTTTTTGAGTTGTGAAGACTGGACAGCTAGGAAGATTACTGCAGAAGCATTGATGAAACTTGTTGTTTATGCCGCATTCGATTTCCCATTGAGTTATTTTTTCATGGAAATCCCGGGGAAATTCTTCCACTTCCCTTTTGAGTACTATCATATTGATGCAGACATAATTGGCAGCCATGATGAGGTGCTAGGAGGACATTGGTACTGCAGCTCCGATCTAACTCGTGGGCGAGTTATTCCATGGGAGGGTTGGAATGATGACAAGAACGCTAATATGGAAATGAAGCTCATGATGGTGGAGATAATTGTTGTTATAATTGGTTCTTACGTGAATACTTTGTGCAAGAATGAACAATATAGAGTGTCTTTACGATTGTTTCATAAGGTGGTGAATGGGCTTGACCCGCCGATTGATCTTGTTGGTGCTTGTGAGTCTTCCAGGTGGATTCTTACGAGTTCGATCGTGGACGAGCTTTCGAGTAGGGGGGATGGACTGATGTAGGGACATCTTAATTAGATGTACCTTTATAATTGTTTTAAGTAGTGGGTAGCCTTTTGGGCCTTATTAAGTGTAGGTTTTCACCTAAATGGGCTTCTTAGCCTATAAATAGCTTAAGACAGATGCTTCACTGTTTGCTTGGTGGGATATTGTCTCTGCTAATAATAAATTTGCGTTGTTCCAGGGGTGTATTATCACAGTTCTTGTTTTGTTTTATGGTTTATTTGGAAAGCGAGATGTAGGAAATTTTACAAGAACTTGCAATGGTCATTTTCCAAGACTGCTAAATTTGTTAGAGAGGCAAGAAATGACTTCTTACAGGAACTTAATGAGGAGAGGGCTTATCCTAATATTTTTCATTCTCTCCTATCTTGCAGCACGAAGAACTTTATGTGGATGCAGTTAGGGCTTTTGTTGATGCATCATGGAAGCCATACTCTTGTCTAATTGGTCATGGGGCAGTGCTTTTTGGGCAATAGCTCTCTTTTGGAACATGGGCTTCTCCCAAGTCTTTTAGTAGTTCGGACATTGTAATGGAAGCCGGTGTGATAAGATGGTGCCTTCACAGGTGTTTAGCCTTGGGAGTTAAGTCACTGGTTTGTTATTCAGACTTCCAGATACTAGTTAACTGTTGTAACATGTTGCTTACCCCTCCAGTAGATGGTTGGGTTCTTTTGGATTATATTAAACACCTTATTAGTTTGTTTGATAGGTGTACTATTTTGTATATTGAAAGAGAAAGCAACAGGGTTGCACATGACCTTGCTGCTCACTCTTTTAGGTCTGATGTAGGCCCTTTTTGGAAAAAACTGTACGCCAGTTTGGCTCTTTTCTAGTTAATAAAATTATTTTGTCTGTTATGGGAAAAAACATTTTCCCCCACTTAGCTAAATTGTGAGCGAGAGAATTCTTGACTCTAGGAATGAATACAAGTGCAGATTTGGAGATCATCCCAAAGACATTGTTTAACCTATGTTGGCCAATTGGAAAGGCTTAGAGTAAGTTTAGGAGGGATAAACTTACTGTATTTTTAAAATTTTATCAAAAGTAAACTTAGCTAAGATTCAGATTGTTTGCTTAATCAGAATTCAGTTGAGTTATGCAGCGGAAAATGTAAAGCCTTTTAAATTAAGTTGAATCTAATAATTCAGCTAAGTGTGTGTGGAAATGCTTGTGACTAAATCTACTAGCATTAAAGTAAATTTCATTAAAGTAAAGTTGACACAGTGAAATGTTATCAATGTCCGGAGTGATGTAATCCTTTAGTCACAGCTTCTCCTTGTGATGCAGGAGGTATTCAATATCGTATATATGTTACACCAAATACAATAGCGCAATTGTCATTGACTGAAATTCCTCCAGCTTCACAATTTAGGTTATCTGTCCCTGATAACTTGTCATATGCTACTTCACATATTGAACCCTCCCACTGATCCTTTGAAGTTGCACTTCTTCACCAACTATCACACACAACTCCGTGACAGATTGCTCTGCTTTTGTTGCTTCAGTCCTTCACTGATCACCCTTTTGATGAACAAAAAATAAGAGTTTTTGAATCTTGAGATTTTGATGAGCCAGTGATCTGGATATCACTTGAAAAATTGGGCTCAGATTCAAATGTTGTTGCTTGATATGTCTTTGAAGCTTTTCTTTCTGCAACTTTGAATCTTATCTTGTTGATGCTTTGATTTGCCTTGAGTGTTTTGAATTCAACAGAGTTTCAGCTATGTAATTCTTGTCATGTGCTTTCTCCTTGAACTCTAGTATTTATAGGTGCTGAATTCCAACGCCTCTTTCAAATTTTACCCGTTTGATTTGAATTCCCACGTTTGAAATGATTTCCTTGATTTTACCTCTGAAAATCTGCGTTGATTGTGCATTAAGTATCTCCATGATTCTAGGATATTTTTGGCAATTTGACGCGTCATAAGATTCCGTGTTTCTTGTTCTTGATTTATTCTTGAGTAACATCATCGAATTCCCTGATTATGATTATCACATAATTCAAATTCTCATGCATAACGTCTTCCTTACTTTGAATAATCTTTCCATAACCTGTCTTTTTTAAATCTAAATTCCCTTTTCATCTCATATGTATTCTACTTGGCTGAATTCTTATCGTTTGAATTCCCTTGCGCAGCTGAATATTTGTCTTCTGAGCTATTTTCATATTATCATCTGATATTGATTGATGAGATCCGAGTACACCAATTTTTCAATAAAATGATTATGACACTAAAGTTAACATCAACCCATCACAAGACTTACCTAAAGTAATTTGTCCATAAGTCTTCATATCTGAGTTTGAAACTTTAAGCTTCGCTACTGAGTCTCTGTCCCTCAATCTTTTGATCTGATTTGCTCTTCTTAATTCAACTATGCTTTTGTTGTACTATGCTGAAAATTAGAACATCCTAGTCTACTGAAAAAACTTGTTCTTGTCTTTTTCAAATTCAACGTGTATCCAGGTGTAGGTTGTCTGAATTCCGCATATAACTTTTGTCTAGTCTCTTCTCTTAAAGTCTGAAATCTTGCCTCTTCTTTGTCCACTATCTTTATACCAATATCACTTTCATCTTTCCCCTTTTTGGTATCATAAAAAAGATGGTTGATGATTCACCCATTCAGTGAAACTTGAGAATATGATAGTATTCATCAATATATGTATGTGTTAGGCTAGGCTAGAGTCTCGTTGTCTAAGATGAGGGAGTAAAGTGTTAAGTGAGCTTTTTTTTTTTAAATAACATGGGTAGCTAGTTAATGATTAATAACATACATATTTGCCTAGTTAAAAGACTAAATATCTTGTAATTCGTATAACATCGCAATGTGTGTATGGTCAGTCAAAGTGGACAAACTTCGCCAATCACAACGATGGTCAGTCAAAGTGGACAAACTTCGCACACACACACTAACGGGACTAGCCCGGGACCGCTAAAGCGATTCTCTAGTGGGTTGCATCCTGATGAGTGCTTGGTGCTCCTAGACCAAGCGTAGTGGCCTTGAATTCCTGATATAACAAAGATAAGTAAAGTTAGAAACAATTAGGAAACTCACAACGGTTATGGACATAAAGTGATATTTACAGGTTGTGTTAATCTCATAAACATAACCTTTAATAATAATGACTTTACTTTCCTTTCATTATAAAACTAAATATTCAATAGCTTCTACTTCTTGCTAAATACTCAATGTACTTACCCTCTTTGTATGTATTTCTCTTTTGAGAAAATTTGCAGGATGATCTTGAATTTAAGGATGTTGAGTGAGCATGGCTATGCTTGGAGATCGTATCATGTTTTTATTTTCATGTTTATGTATCTTTGAGACTTTGTACCATTCTATTATGTAAACCTTGTTTTATTTCGGTTTGGTTTATAACCTAAGATTTATGTTTGTAAGATAAGTTCCCTTTGGCTTGTAAGACATATCGTATATTATAAGATTTGGATTTCGTTCTTGTAAGATATCTTTTCTTCATTTTAGTTTGACAACATTGTAACATCTTTTGAATATTGCCATGTTACACCCGAGTCTATTTAGTTTTCCTTGTTGCTTTAGTTTTGATACGATGACGTAAAACTTACGTGTAATGTTAGATACATTTAATGTTATACGTGCCGGACATTCTTTTCCGGATAAGAACTCGCGGTATCCAGAAATGGGGCGTCACAATAACAACAACAACAACAACAACAATAAAAGATCATGTGTTACAAAGATTTTTTTACAATCAGAAAATAGGGGGAATTAAATGGAGTCAAGACTACTTGATTCTGATGCCTCAGCATGTGTTACAAGGATCGAAAGTCATTTATAGATGTACCTGTTCCGTCAACACGTTTGGCTATTAATTACACTTAACACCGGACAAACCCACACCTGCCAATTTAGAAGTTTGTTGTGAATCATTGTGGTCCATAAATATGAGCCAGGATCGATCTGCTGTTAAGCATTATATAAACTCTTCAAGCTAAGAGAAGTCTTTGGAGCACATGATATAGCAAACACCTTTGTCCATAGGTAAAAATGGCTAATGTTGTGACCTTATCTCAAAATCTCATTAGAGTAATTTCTCCTATCATTTTTTCTCATTGGATCCCTTCATGTCCAAGCTAGTTATCATGTTTTTATAGCTAACGATCTCCATGATACCGTTAAACCGCTGACACTTCACTGCACTAGGGAGCCCGACGATGGAACCAAAATGGACTATGTTTTAAAACCCAACACGAGTGCTACGTTTCAGTTTGAGCATGTGTCTCATTATGGTACCCGACCAAAATACTATTGTACTTTCTGGTGGGATTCAAAGACCAGCTCTTTTGCTGTTTTTGATAAAAGGATCCGTAAAAATTACTGTTCTAATAATGGTGTCGACTATGTTTGTAAATGGTCAGTACAGTTTGATGGATTCTGGATTTATAATCACAGTGATGTTATAAAAGTTTTAATCAACCTGTGGGATAAGAAATAATGTGTTTTTCTTGTTATTCTTTGTTAATTAATTAAAGAATGTTTCGTTTTATGTGCAAACGATAAAGAATTCTATGTACCCTTCTTTCTCCTTTTTTCAAAATAAAATTGCGCGCCTTATTGGTATTTGTAACGACAGTGGTTTTATGATGGTCCAGGATCACCATGTCACACTTGTCTACCAATGAAAATCCTTATAAGAAGGGTAAAAAAAAAATGTGATATTTTACATCTTATGTATTTTTTCTTTCTAGGCGTGTCATGTTAATAAAAAAATGTGATTTTTTTGATATTTGACTTTGAATTTGACCTCTACTTCTCAATAATTAAAGACACACTTTACAAGCATCATTTGAATATCATTTGAATCGAATTGCAAATTAATCGGGTCAGTTCATCTTGAATACAGAGACCAACAAAAAAGTGATTTGTACCTTCTTTATGTTTATTTTTAAATAAATTATACAGTCTAATAAATAAATGTTAAATTGTATTCCATTGATTGCACTGGTACAAGATATATAATGGCTACAAATAAGAAACATCCTAACTATCTGAATATTAGATGCATTTGAATGGATAATGACTAGTTTGTTACAAGCTTTAATTAAAAACTGTAATATCCCGACTTTTCGAAAAAGGGCAGACCTGTCTTTTTTGCGAAAAATGGAATATTATAATTTACGGATTTAAAGTATTTTAAGTGTATTTATATATATTTGGCCGATATATATAAATAATTTGGAGATAAATCCGATTTTAAGTAAAAAAGGCAATTAAGGAAAATAAGGGATTAGGTTAATTATTGGGATTTTCCTATTTAAGAGAAATTAACCCCGTAGTTTCCCTAACCTTTTAAATCGAAATTTCCTCCTTAGAAGCCCCTTCTTGCGTGTGAGAGTTGGAAGAAAAACGCGGCTGAGAGCGTAAGAAGAGCCAACGAGAGTTTCTGCGATATCTCATGGAGTTTTCAACCGTTTTTAGATCCGTGAGAAGCGTTGGAATCGTCGTGAAAGGAGCGTCGTTTCAACACTCAAAGATCAGAGCTTTGTTAAGGTTATCCGCAGGAAAAGATCAAGGTTTTGCTGCAGTTTTCTGAGTTTGAAGTTGGTTTATCTTGCTAAAAAGGTAAGAGGCTCTTCCTACAATTCTAATTATGGTTATTGAGGTTTAGATCGAGATTTATGATGCGTAGATGCACGTTGATCAAAGGATCATAGAGTTTAGATATGTTTTCTACGTTTTTACTGAGTTGAGATCGAGGTTAATTAGGTTAGAACGATTCAGAAATCGAGTTGTGAAGGTTTTAGCGTTTTGGGAAAAATTGATGGACGGGCGTTCGCTTTTAGGCGTACGGGCGTCCGAGATTTTAGTAGCTCGGACGGGCTTTTTTAGTTGATTCAAGGCAGGATTGGGCGTTTGAGGTCGAAAAAGAGTTTTGATTGGATGGAATGGACGGACGGGCGTACGGGGTTTAGTGGATGGGCTGCGATAAATAAAAAGACGAAGCAGCCAAGGTCAAACGGGCGAATAGGATGTCAATCGGGCGTTTAATAAATTTATAATTACCTTGTTTTTACCGTATTTGTGTTATTTTAGCTTGGTTTTTGGCTTCATAATCGTGTTTTCACTATTTTAAACCCTTAATCATGATATGTCAACATTAATTAAACAAACGAACAAGCTTCGATTGAACTTCGATTCGTTTGGTTAAAACACCGAATGTACTCTTAAAGGGAGTTGAAGTTCGGATCCGTCGGAAAGGCATGAAAGGGCTTGTGCTTTGATGAACTAGAGTTCATCAATGTCTGTGTAATTACTAGGCCTTGTCCGTGTCTAGTGGTCTAAGAAAGAGAGTTGAGTTTGTGAGGGAGCTTACTTGAAAACACTTAGGTGGCTAGTTAATAACCATTAATAATTACATACTTGCATAGTAATAAGATTAAACATCATGTCATCCTTGGTAAGGCACAAAACTATATCGCAATGTGTAGGCCTTCGGATAGAGCGAGTAAACTTGCTGGCCTTTCTAGAGGCACCAGGAGTGGAGGGTACTCGTTGTGGATAACTCGCCGGCCCAAGGGCACCAGGAGCAGATGGACTTCACATGTGAATAACTTTGCTAGCCATTAGAGGGCACCAGGAGCAAAGGACTTTACAATTGAATAACTCCGTAGGTTTATAAGACCCCAAGTACGGAGGGACTTCGCCGAATGCGTATACTATCGGGACTAGCCCGTGGCTGTTGGTGAGATCCACCAATAGGTTGCACCAAGATGTCTCGTGGTGGGCAGCACCATGCGTAGTGTCCTTGAATGCGGATGTAACAAAGATAAGCTAAGTTAGAAACTAGTCATGACATGTTGATGGACATGGAATGAATCCTAGATTGAGTCGGTCTCATAAAGATAATTAAAATAATAAACTTGTTAAAGAGCCTTAATTAAATTGTAGCTTCTACTTCTTACTATGTACAATGTACTTACCTCAAATGCATGTTTATTTATGTGTTTGGGGAGAGAGAAGACGAACAGTTAATCCCGGAGTTCGAAGAGTGCTTTGATGACGACGTTTAAAGACGCCGAAGTTGAAGACTTTAATTATTTATGTTTTATTTATTCTTTAGACTTGGAGTTTCGTTTGGGAATTTCGTGTAATTTTTCTAGTTTGATTTTTGGGATTTCGTACGTTTTACGTTTCGTTTGGTTTTCCAATGTAATAAATGTTACATTTACTATCTTTAGTATGTCGATTTCTATTCTTAGTAGCATTTTATGATGTTTTGCCGAGTCTTTTGAGCTTCCGTTTTGCTAAACTCGATACGACGTAGTAGAGGCTTACGTGTAATATTAGATTTATTTAATATTATACGTGCCGAGCGTTTCGTTTCCGGATAAGGACTCTGTATCCGGGAGCGGGGCGTTACTGTTGGTATCAGAGTGAAGCATCTTCTAGGCTTCATTTCATCTAAGATAAGATTACCTTAGATCTTGTTGAACCTTTCTGATCTCTCTTGATCTTGGTGGTAAATCCTCGTAAGACTAAAAATCATTAAACCGTGGTTAAGTTGCAGTAGGACCAAGTGAAGAGTCTCCTTAAGCGAAGCTCTTACGTGTTTCCCTCGAGTTCGTTCCTCTAGGATCCTTAATAGAATCCCTCTCTTCTTTTGGAACTTTCAGACTTCCCTCACATGTTCTTTCTCTTGGTGGATTTAAAATATAAAAAAAAAAAAAATTATTTGATACGTTTGGTGCTAATCATTTCTTTTTGTAACTTGGTGTTATGCAAAACGAGTAAACGATTTTGTTCACCTTTCTCTATGCCTTGTAATATCATTTCTAAAATACCAAAAAAATTCTATAAATTTTCAGCCACTTAGAAAGTTGTCTTATCTACAACTTCTCTCTTTACATCAACTCAGTTTTCAAATTGGATTGTTCATAAAGTTCATGACAAGGATGAGCACTCTGTTTAGAAAATTCTTCAGTGGTACTCTTATTTATAAATCTGTTTTGAATAAGCTTATCACCTCCAAATGACTTGGATTTTTGATATGTTGTAGAAAACATCCTGCACTAAAATTTCTGTTTTGAAGTCAAGTGCAAATTCTTTCGGTTTGAGTACAATATGCAACACAACATAGATTTTAAATTTCTGAAATTTATGACAGCTTTTGGCGATCAACGAAAATAATTATTTTAACCAACCTATGATTTTCAAAAAATGTTGGTTTTTGGGTATCATATGTAAAACTTGTATACCTACAACTTTTCTTTTTTACATCATGTTCAAAATCAGTTCAATTTGTATTGTACAAATCAATTATTTCATGGCTTGCGTATGCACCGAATTTTTCAAAACCATTTAAGTCCTTTGGTCAAGAAAGAGTAGATGCCTTTCTTTCACCCTAGAAGTTTGGTAGGTAGATAATAGGTTGTCGTTCTAGGGCTCAACAAGAAGCGAGTGGTTTGGTTTAGGACAGTAGTGAGTCAGTTGAAACGAGTTGATCGGTTTCAGAATAGGTACCCCACCTCAGTGTTCGTAAGAACTATCTCAAGGATCTCATGGTTGTTATAACGACTTTGGATAGAGTAATCAAGGTTGCTTGGGTGTTACTACAAGTTTCTGGTTGCGTTGGAATCTACCGTGGCAAGAGTAAAGTTACATTTTTGGATTCTACGGACTTGGTGTGTTTCTTGGTATAGGTTGCAACCCAAGGATTTTTCTACTTGGACGGTTGAACTAGGAAAGTGTCCTTCCTAAGAAGGGAAGACAAGTACAAGATTGGTTAGTATGGTTTCGGCGGTTCAAGTTGAGGTTGGTCAGCTTTGGGTTGAGTGTACGAGGTTTGAACTTTGAACGGTCGGGAATCGGTAAAGTTTTGGTTCGGTGGCTAGCAAGATCATGGAATCGGTTAGTTGTTGCCGTGGGAAACAAGTGAAGCTTCGGTTTTGTTTGTGTTGAAGAGAGAGAGCTAAAGAAGGTCAACGGTTTGAGCACGCTCGAGTTTCGAGGACGAAACTCCTTTTAAGGGGAAGGAATGTAATATACCGACTTTTCGAAAAAGAGCGGACGTGTCTTTTTTGCGAAAAATGGAATATTATAATTTACGGATTTAAAGTATTTTAAGTGTATTTATATATATTTGGCCGATATATATAAATAATTTGGAGATAAATCCGATTTTAAGTAAAAAAGGCAATTAAGGAAAATAAGGGATTAGGTTAATTATTGGGATTTTTCCTATTTAAAGAGAAATTAATCCCGTAGTTTCCCTAACCTTTTAAATCGAAATTTCCTCCTTAGAAGCCTCCTCTTGCGTGTGAGAGTTGGAAGAAAAACGCGGCCGAGAGCGTAAGAAGAGCCAACGAGAGTTTCTGCGATATCTCATGGAGTTTTCAACCGTTTTTAGATCCGCGAGAAGCGTTGGAATCGTCGTGAAAGGAGCGTCGTTTCAACACTCAAAGATCAGAGCTTTGTTAAGGTTATCCGCAAGAAAAGATCAAGGTTTTGCTGCAGTTTTCTGAGTTTGAAGTTGGTTTATCTTGCTAAAAAGGTAAGAGGCTCTTCCTACAATTCTAATTATTGTTCTTGAGGTTTAGATCGAGATTTATGATGCGTAGATGCACGAAAGTTGTGCTTTTTCATTGATCAAAGGATCATAGACGTTTAGATATGTTTTCTACGTTTCTCGGACGGGCGTCGCACAAGGCAGATGGGCGTTTGAGGTCAGACTTTTGATTCAGGATGTAGCTGTTTTTGACGGACGGGAGTCTGGGGATTAGTGGACGGGCGTCCATAGGATGTCAATCGGGCATTTGACATGTTTTATATTGTTTTTACCGTTTTAGTTTTTCAGCTTGGTTTTTGGCTTCATAATCGTGTTTTCACTGTTTTAAACCCTTAATCATGATATGTCAACATTAATTAAACATGAACAAGCTTTGATTGAACTTCTGATTCGTTCAGTTAAAACACCGAATGTACTCTTAAAGGGAGTTGAAGTTCGGATCCGTCGGAAGGGCATGAAAGGGCTTGTGCTTTGATGAACTAGAGTTCATCAATGTCTGTGTAATTGCTAGGCCTTGTCTGTGTCTAGTGGTCTAAGAAAGAGAGTTGAGTTTGTGAGGGAGCTTACTTGAAAACACTTAGGTGGCTAGTTAATAACCATTAATAATTACATACTTGCATAGTAATAAGATTAAACATCATGTCATCCTTGGTAAGGCACAAGACTATATCGCAATGTGTAGGCCTTCGGATAGAGCGAGTAAACTTGCGGCCTTTCTAGAGGCACCGGGAGTAGAGGGTACTCGTTGTGGATAACTCGCCGGCCCAAGGGCACCGGGCGTAGAGGACTTCACGGGTGAATAACTTTGCCGGCCATTAGAGGGCACCAAGAGCGAGAGGACTTTACAATTGAATAACTCCGTAGGTTCATAAGACCCCAAGTACGGAGGGACTTCGCCGAATGCGTATACTATCGGGACTAGCCCGTGGCTGTTGGTGAGATCCACCAATAGGTTGCACCGGATGTCTCGTGGTGGGCAGCACCATGCGTAGTGTCTTTGAATGCGGATGAAACAAAGATAAGCTAAGTTAGAAACAGTTAGTCATGACATGTTGATGGACATGAAGTGAATCCTAGATTGAGTCGGTCTCATAAAGATAATTAAAATAATAAACTTGTTAAAGAGCCTTAATTAAATTGTAGCTTCTACTTCTTACTATGTACAATGTACTTACCTCAAATGCATGTTTATTTATGTGTTTGGGGGAGAGAAGACGAACATGTTAACTCGGAGTTCGAAGAGTGCTTTGATGACGACGTTTAAAGACGCCGAAGTTGAAGACGGAGGTAATTTATAATTAGTCTATCTAGCAGTGATAGTTGCACAACAAAATGGTAACAACGGAATGCACAACATATTTTAACGTAATTGATTATAGAGTGAGACCTATTGATTTATACGAGTCTCGTACTTTTAATGGAGTTATTATTTTATCGTGGAACAAATATTTTCCATCCGATGTTATGACCTCTCAAGTTGGATTTCTCTGTTGAAGTCCTAACTTGTCCTAATGCTTCTGAAACTCTAAATAAAAGCTTGTGTTTGTTTTCGTTAGAGTTGTTTTATATCACTTTATCAATCATTTCTTACAATTCTCTTACCAATCATTTCTTCAACTACAAATAAAAAATTATTAAATCATCTCTCATCATTTCACTTTATCAACTTTATTAATTTTTTTTACTATTATTTTATTTATTATACTACTTTAATTCAATTTCTCTCACCAATCATTTCTTTATCTACACAAATTTAAAAAAAAAACATCTTAACTTTCTAATCAGTACTTCAATCATTTTATCTAAAACAGTCCCAAAAAAAAACTCTAAAAAAACTCCAACCCAAAACAAACGGAGTTATTAGAGAAACTGTGATTAAATCCTAACAAAGGAAAAAGTTTACTGCGTCGTGTGATTGATAAACTTGCCGATAATTGTCAAAATGCATTCATTCCGGGCCGACAAACTTCGGATAATATTATTATTACCCAAGAAGTTCTTCATACAATGCGAAAAAAATCGGGCCGGAAAGGTATTATGATCATCAAAGTGGACCTTGAAAAAGCTTACGACAGAGTAAATTGGTCTTTCCTTCGGCACATTTTGCAACTGGTTGGTTTTGACAGGGGCCTAATTAATCTTATTATGCATTCCCTATCCAGTACGTCCCTGGAAGTGCTTTGGAATGGTCACCCTCTCGATGGCTTCACTCCACGCCGTGGCCTTAAACAAGGTGACCCCCTTGCCCCGTACCTTTTTGTTCTCGTGATGCAAGTGTTGAGTGTGATGATTAATTCCTCCGTAAATGAAAAGAAATGGAAACCGATTTCCGTCTCACGGGGTGGACAACGGATCTCTCATTTATTCTTCGCCGATGATTTAATTTTATTTGCGGAAGCTTCGGTCGATCAGGCCAAGGAAATGGACCGAGTCCTAAAACACTTCTGTCGCATCTCAGGCCAAAAAATTAGTGTCGCTAAATCTAAGTTTGCGGTCTCTTCAAATATCAGCCCCCAAACCACCAATTGCATTGCGGATATTCTTGGTATGACTCACACACAACATTTCGGTAAATATCTTGGTGTCCCACTTCATCACGGTAGAGTTAAGAAAGAGGATTTTACCTTCATCGTTGACAAAGTCCGGTCGAAATTACAAGCTTGGCAAGCCTCCACCCTCTCGAAGGCGGGCCGAGCCATCCTCACCCAAACCGTGCTTACCACATCGGCCTTTTACCACATGCAGACGGTTAAATTACCCGCTTCCATCACTGACGAATTGGATAAAATTGCTCGCTCTTTCTTTTGGGACGACTACTGTGAAAAGAAAAAGATACATTATGTGGCTTGGCACTCTATTTGCCAACCCAAGCTCCAAGGTGGCCTCGCGATTAGAAGAGCTCGAGAGATGAATACGGCTTTTTTAGCCAAGTTAGTGTGGCAAATTTTGACGGATTGCAACAAACTCTGGGTCCAAATTCTGACGAAAAAATATGGTTCTCCATTTGTGACGCCTAAACCGACTTCTTCTTTTATTTGGCGCCACATCTGCTTTGCAGCTAACGAGTTGAGATCAGCCTTTGCTTTTGACTCTGACGGAACCCCCATTTGGACGGCCGGTCCTTCCGTTCAATTTATTTCTTGCTTCTTGTATAGTTTTTTGATTTGTTTCGTTTCCGAACGGTTGTACAATTTTATGTAATTAATATAAATATCCGGTTTAAAAAAAAAAGGAAAAAGTTTACTATTTAAATCCTAATTAACTTGCCTTGATGACCCCTCATCAAGTCTAAGATTTAATCAACAAAGGCATTAGTTTATAATACGGTTGTAATTTAAGTTTTCTCGAACCCCTGTGGATGCAGCAAATCTTGTTTGGAGAGGTCCTCACCTGTGGTGTCCGACAGTACGTACCTCGAAGAATTAGTCTCAAACAATTGTTTGAAGATACTTGGGAAAGCAAAATGTGACCATTTGCCATGAAAATGAGATAATACTGCTGCCACTAAACATGGTGAGTACTGATCATAAGGCATAATTCAACTAATTATAGGCTATGTTTACTATCAACGTAGAATACACAACTAATTATAGGCTTCTGATGAGTGACGTGCTATTATGCTTGAATTTGAAATCAAGGATGCTGTTGTTTGGATTCATGCCAGGATTTACGGGAGGGTATTTTATTTTTTTGTTTTGTGTTTTTTTAAAGGCTTTTCTCTTATTTTTTTCCGGGTTTGGGTCGGGTAATTTAGGGTAAACGGGCTAAATCACTTCCTCTCTCTCTCTCTCTCTCTCTCTCTCTCTCTCTCTCTATATATATATATATGTGTGTGTGTGTGTGTAAGAAAATTCTCTATTATATGTATATAATATTTTTATTTTAGGAGGTCGGCCGCACCCTTATTTGTCAATGTGGAGCCGCTCTGCCTCCGTCCTAAAATATAAGTCATCTATATTTTATTGATTTGTCCTGCAATATAAGTCAATCTACACTACCAATACAACATTTATTACCCTAGTCTCTATCCCACCGCTAATTTATTATCAATCCAACAACTTTTCATTACTTAATAACTATTGTATTAATGATAGTCAATATGTATTTTTGACATTTAATTTTAAAATTTAAGACATTCAATCACTTTTTTAATCGGTGTGAAAACTCTCATAATATATGTTCATTTGGACTTTTCACATTGTAAAAGAAAGTTGATTAAATTGATTATGTGTCATTAATTTTAATAAGAAAATAGTCTCAAACAATTGTTTGAAGATACCTTATGAAAGTAAAATGTGACTATTTGCCGTGAAAATGAGATAATACTGCTGCCACTAAACATTGTGAGTACTGATCATAAGGCATAATTCAACTAATTATAGGCTATGTTATAATGTTTACTATCAACGTAGAATACACACGTTTCATTTACAGCTTACAAACATTACATCTCGACACACTGCATGCCTTGAGCATTTTAACAATTTTCCCTAAAAATAAAAAAAAAAAAGGAACGCGTCCTAAATGCTCATTAACATGTATAGAGTTGAATATGAGGTGAAAGACATGAATGAAAAGTTAGTACTACTATACTAGCGCGGTGCTGACAATAAAGAAGGCAACACCAGAGATTCTGGATTTTGGTTAGTGATTGCAACCGTCCCGAAGTTGGAGAGGTTCGTTAAGTCGAGATCTAAGTTGGTTTCAACAGGCACCAGTCCTTCCAGCACTTTGACAACTAAGGACATGGATGGCCTCTTTGTAAAATCGGTCTGTAAACACCATGCAGCAATCTTCATCATTTCTTCGGTTTCATGTCTATGATTTTCGATATCTTCACATGTCTTGTCCACCAGTTCCCAGAGCCCATCTTTTTCTTTTGCTTTTTCTGTATAATAACTAAGCAAATGCTTCTCTTCTTCTGTCCTTGACCAATCCAAATTCTTCCGTCCGCAAATGATTTCCAAGGTTACAACACCGAAGCTGTAAACATCTGTTTTCTCTGTAATGGCAGAACTCAACCATTCTGGTGCTAGATAGCCCGGCGTTCCTCGCATCTTTGTCACTGTCCTGCTTTGGTCTTTCTCGATAAGCTTTGCCAATCCGAAATCAGAGACTTTCGCGTTGAAATCTTTATCTAAAAGAATGTTCTGAGGTTTGATGTCAAGGTGAATAATCTTCTGGCTGCACTCTTCATGAAGATAAGCCAACCCTTTAGCAATGTCCACTATGATTTTCTTCCTTGTGTGCCATTGTAGAGAGATGACATCATCGTCGTTGTTGACAACGTCGAAGTCTTTCTTTTTACCGAAAATCCATCTGTCTAAAGAACCATTAATCATATATTCATAGACAAGTAGCCTATGAGATTTATCAGTGCAAAATCCAATAACTTTTACTAAGTTATAATGATGGACACTTCCTATACTTCTTACTTCTGCTAACAACGACTCGTCCTCCTGCCCTTTTCCTACATTATCAAGACACTTAACTGCTATATCAATACCATTAGAAAGTGTCCCTTTATAAACAGAACCAAATCCTCCTTTCCCAAGTTTTGTACAGAAATTTCCTGTCGCCGCTTTCAATTCCTCGTACGAATACTTACTAGGCATTCCTAGTAGATTGTCCGAGAAATCGCTCTCAATGTCCTTTGACTTCATTACTTTTCTTGTCATCAAAATAATGCATATAAGGATCATGATCACTCCGCCCCCAACAGAAGCTCCAACATATGGGGCTAGTTTATGAGATGGATTTTTTTAGGTGGAGACTGTGGAGTGTTTTGCACTCTGATGAATAGAGATGTATTGTCACTTGATACCTGACCCAATTTGTTATCTGAAATGGAGAAGACTTCATTTAATAACATGCATCCTCCTCCCGTCTTCGAGCCGTTATTATGTAAGAATAAAGCTGCTTTACATGAACAATTGTTCAAGCAATTTGTTTTACAAGTCTCTAACTCTATCTTCTCATCATATAAGCTTGAGTTAAATGCAAAATAATAAGTATCCTTCAACTCAGTAAGATTATGATGTTTTATATCGCCACAAGAAATAGGATTAGTAAGTGAACACCCAAGAGTTGCATTATTATTTGGCTTGAAGAAACTAGCTGCTTCTGAAGTATTTGGACAAGAACATTTCTCTTTTGAACATATTCCATATTTTCCACACGCCAACGGGTACCCGCAATCCCCACCGGTCACCTGCAAAATATCCATAGCTTCGCGCCAGATCATTTTATCATCTAGCCATTCATAAACCCTGAAATGTCCGTCATAGCCGAAGTTCATATATTGACCTATTGCTTTCGAAAATGGGATTTGCAACGATTTGTAGCTTCCGTTGTAGTAATCTATTAAATTACGATCTTGTACATCACCATAAGCAAATCTTTGAGGTGGGTTTGAATCCACATAAGCTGATATGCTTTGATCATCAATAGAAAGAAAATAGGAACCTTCACTACCATCTGATGCTGACATGCTAGCTGTGAGCTTCTTTCCTGGAACAGTATTCTGACCAATTAATATTGAGTCAGTTGGATAATCAAATGACTGCCAAATGGACTCATTATTCTTGCCGAAAAGTATAAGATTTCCTGAATCTGTCATGTTCAAGCCTGAAACAGAGTTCCCATTTGTATTACTGGACCAAATCTGGAGACCATTTGAGTCTGACACCACCATGTTTCCATCTTGCCTAAGTTGAAATGTTGCATTCACTCCGATAGGTTTGTTCCTGATTTCGATACAACAAAAGGTTTACAATATCAGTTTCAAAGAACTTGTTATTGGAGTTAACACATAGCCAATTGTGTGTTAAAGATGCTTAAGTGTTCATTGAGGCATTTAATCAAACATTTCTCCTAAAAAACGGTTAACAAGTAGTTAAGTTTGTTTAGAGTGATTATAGATGCAATTGTAACTTAATTGTAGCTTATGACACTCCTATATATACTCAATTAAAGAGTAGGAGTGCTAATTATCAGTTTCATATTTGTAATCATGAAATTGTAGCTGTAATTGTGAGTTTCACAACTTCCTCTCATTATTGATTCTATTCCCGTCACTAAAGGTGTTCTCACCTTCTTCCTTTCGTTTTTCATTCTTTTCTTGCAATGATTCAACAATTCTACATGGTATCAGAGCATAGCTTGGATCAATTGCGTAATTCTCTGTAGTATTAGCACAATCATTATTCTGCATTTTGTTTTTTTTTTTTTTTTTAGTTTCTTGGAGGAACGTTTTTGCTTTTTTGCTTGTTCCTATTTTCTTGGTTTCTTTTCTACTATTATGGAGGTTGCAGCTCAAAATCAAGCTATTCTGCCTAGGAATCAGCTTTACATACATCCTAATGAAAATCAAACATTGGTGCTTGTGCGACCTTTGTCAAATAACAAGAATTACTATCCATGGAGTCATTCTATGAAGATGGCTTTGATTACCAAGAACAAGATAGGATTCATAGATGGTTCTACCACCACGCCTCATGTGGTTCCTGTATATTTTCAGGTTTGGCAACAGTGTAATACTTTTGTTAAGACCTTGATCTTGAATTCTGTTATGCCTTCTATTGCACAAAGTGTCATGAATAAAGAAACAATTAGAGAAATTTGGTTATATTTGCAGGCTAGGTTTTCTAGATTGGATGTGTTTCGTTGGAGGATTTGCTAGAACATGTTCATGCCTTAAAACTTGGGATTCAGATTGGATCAGCTAGAAGTTTAAAGGCTTGCATGTTTTGGATGTTGATCAGCAGAGTATGGTCAAGTCTAACATAGTAAATAGTGTGATTTTAGTAGATAGTTAATCTAGTATTGCCGATGAGCAAGTCTGGCATTACAGGCTTGGTCATTTGTCTAATAAGAGTTTTAGACTTGAAATTTATTGATTCTTCATGTATGCATGGTAATAATCTTTGTCATATCTGTCAGTTGGCTAAACAGAAGATAAATTCTTTCCTTTTAAGTCAATCTTCTGTTCAAAACATTTTTGATCTTGTACATTTTGATATTTGGGGGGCCTTATAAACAACAAACTGTGCATGGTCATTCTTATTTTCTTATTGATGTAGATGACTTTTCTAGATTCACTTGGGTGTTTTTATTGAAGCATAAGTCAGAAGTTAGATAACTTGTTCAGTCTTTTATTCAATATGTTTTTGTTCAATTTCGGAAGCATGTTAAGATTGTTTGGTCAGATAATGGGGCTGAGTTTGATATGCCCGAGTATTATGCAAAAAAATGGATCATACATCAAACATCTTGTGTGGATACACCACAACAAAATGGTATAGTAGAACGAAAACATTAGCACATTCTAAATGTGGCTAGAGCCTTGAAAGTCCAGTCCAATTTCCCTTTGTCATATTGGGATTATTGTGTATTGCATGCTATTTTCTTGATAAATCTTATTCCTTCATAAGTCATTAATCATAATTGATATACCCGGATTGGAATGGGGCCCTGTTCATCCATATTGGGCCTACAATCTTGGCCCGTCAACACAGATGATGGGCTTTTACCTCCGCTGGCCGCTGCCAACAAGCATCTTCTGGTCGCTAGCTATGAGCCAAGGCCTATCCGCCAACAGTAAGCCGGATCATGTCCGCTAACGGTAAGACGGACACATTCTCTCCACGTGATTCCACCCTATGCATAAAGGCACAAACGAGTCCGCTACTCAACCATACTTCTCCGGACTCATTCGTTCGCCATGCTTACCCAGTGGCCAATCCAAATTCGGCAACACTTTACAAACTAGATAGGACACTTGTATTGCATGCATGCTTAACTTAGCTATGTATTCTAAGTTGTCTTATCAATGAACGATGAACCGACTTACTTTTTTAGCCTATATATATGGGATCACATTGTAAAGGGGCTCGGGAAGAAAAAGCCGTAACGATAAATCTAATACAAGCGTAAACTCGCCAATTTGTCGATAGATTGACTTGTTCATCTTATAAATTGATCGAAAAGCCTTGTTCTTACTCGCCACCCTAACCACACCGGAGAAATCATTCATATCAGCCTTATATCCTCAAGATAAACACTGTTACCGCAAACCGGTGTTCCACGCAACATCGTTGGCTCCGTTACCGGGAAAACTTTCATTTTCATTCAGCATTTGGAGGCCACTTGCTCCATCACAAAGACGATTTCACGGTGTCTCAGGCGAAGTTATCATCATCAGTCTGTCGGTCACCAAAGCTTTGAACTTTTTGGGATAATACAGCCCAGAAACCGCTGCTCACTTCCTCTCACCAACTTACGCAGAGGAGATCATCAACTTCATTGCAAACTCACACTTGAGTCCATTTAAAATACCCAGGTTGGTTTATACATCTTTTCATCGGTTTCAGATCTTCAAGTAAGGAAAGTTTGGTCATCTTTTCGTTGCAAACCGCCTGGGAAATACAAACAGTCGTTACCTTATATTCCTGAGTCAGAAAAATACCCGCCCAAAAATTATAAGTCATGGCTGGCGGGAAAAACATGAACCCTGCAACACCGGCTAAGGAAGCCAATCAGGGACTGCCACGTGGAGCGAGCACGCCACGTGGAGAGGCTAGCCGAAGGGTTATGTCAGATGGGGCAGATGTCAACCCTGCCCTCACAACCGACATGCGAGCATACATACGGGAAAGGACTAAAGCCCGTGAAATACACGAGGAAGCGATTAGGAAAAGCAAGGGAAAAGGAATCGCGGGGACATCCAACCCAACTAACGAACAAGAAGCTATTTCAGCCGGGGGAGCTCCCCCACAACAAGATACATATAAAATAGCTTTGCAAGCGCACATGGAATATGTTGAAGAAATGCGGGAAGGAAATGCACTACTCATTGCAGAAGGATTACCTCCTCGGTCAATCCGTAAATTCAACCCTCCTCAACCCGCACAAACCGAGATTCAGCCCACATTCATTCCTCCAAAAACGGTTCGACCACAGCAATCGGAAATAGAGGAGAGTAGTCATGCAACCTCACATCCTAGAGAGGGTAGGAAATCTGCACTTGGTAGACTGGGGCCCGCGATCGACGATCGCGGTGCAGCCCCAATGCGACCAAAGAACACTCGGCGAGTTCGCACCCGCTTGGAAGGACAGGGGGACTCGGAAATTGAAGAAAGTTATGTTGCGCTCCCACCTCAACCCCCAAATCAGGAAGAGATAGGCATCATGAAAAAACAGATAGAGGAATTACAGAAAGGAACAAAGGGTGTTAAAACGGTTCCGACATGGGGAACAAGTGTGCTTCATCCCAAAGATACCGAAAGCGGCTCCAAGTGGGGAGGAACTCACTATCCCAATTTCATAAACTACCACGGAGCAACGGATCCTCCGGATTGGCTATCCGCTTTTCAAAGCGAGAATCGGTTTGTGTACCTCTAGCGATGAGGCTTGGTGTATAGCATTTGTGGGATCAATGCAAGATCGGGCAAGCATCATGGATCCGCAGTCTTCTCCTCCCGGATCGATTTTATCATGGGATGACCGATCAACAAGTTTATAGCGAGAATTCAAGTCGGTGGGGGACCTAAAAAGACGCATATCGACCTACTATGAGGTCCGACAAGGCGACAGTGAGGGCACTCGCAGTTTTTACGAGCGGTTTTACAAAGTGTACGAGCTAACCAGGGGTATAGCAGACAACGTTGTCATGAGTAGTTTTGAAACAGGGTTGAAGCCGGGATACTTGAAGTCTTATTTCGCTTTGTCACCACCAGCGAACCTACAAGAGATGTTGAGCTCGACTAGGAAGTACATTGCAACTGCGGGAAACGAAGGAGCGTCTTCGTCCAACAAAGGCAAACAGAGGGCTGAGCGTAGCCCGCCAAGAGACACCCGCAGAGGGGCGGATAGGGAAATCAAGAAACCTGAAAGATTTAAGGAAGAGCATTTCACGCCGCTCAGAATTTCCTATTCCCAAGTATTGAATGAAATCGAGACGAAATACCGAACCATACCCAATGGTTCCCGACACGCGCCGCGATGCATCCAAATTTTGTGGCTATCACGGGGATAAGGGTCACACTACCGATGAATGTATCCAATTCAAACGAGCAATAGAGAAGTTGCTCACTCGCGGACACCATGATCACCTCAAACTTGATACCGGGGGTCCAGATAGGAGGAATCAGCAAGCTCGTCAGTTCGATAGGAACATTAGAATGATAACCGAGCCTCCTCCCACTAACAATCGATTAAGAATCGCATCGGCTCCATCAACAAACATGTGGAAGCTTTCGTAGTTTTGCGAGGGAGTGAACAGCCCCTTGCCTTTACTCGAAGTGAGCTAGTGACTTCAACCAATACACAGGATATGTGCCTTTGCATCTCGGTGGTCGTCAATCGGGCCCGTGTCAATAGAGTGATGGTTGATACAGGAGCTTGCCGCGATATCCTATATTACAACCGCTTCAAAGAGTTGGGTTTCGGCCGACTCTAATTTGAGACCGCATAATGGCACCCTTGAGGGCTTCACCAATCATAAGATACAGGTCAAGGGGGCCATCGACCTCGATGTACAGATGGGAGATTATGCACCCTTTCGCACGAAAAAGGTGATGTTTTTAGTTGTCGACCTTCAGTCCAATTATAACATGATAATTGGGACACCCGCTTTAAAGCAGTTTCAGATGGTAGCTTCCATTCCGCATCAGCGGGCAAAATTCTATGTTGGGGACAGGATCGGAACGTCGATCAGCGAACCTGCCGCTGTCCTGACATACATACATGAGATGAGAGCAGGGAATAAGAGGATTCGAATCGAACAGCCATATAACATGGAAAACATCGACATGATCAGGGTCGTTGTTGATCCTGAACCAGTCAAAGTAGAGTGTGAAACATTGCAAGTCAGAGATGAGCCAGATTTTACGGCAGAAGATGAGTTGATCGAGGTGGTCATCAATGACGAATATCCCGAGCAAAAGATAAAGATAGGGGCTCGACTGAGTCCTATTGAAAGGGAAAAATTGATACAAATACTCAAAGAAAATTTGAGTGTCTTTGCTTGGGTGGTTACTGACATGCGAGGTGTCGAAACAGACGTCGCCCGGCACCATCTTAACGTCGATTCTACTTTCAAACCGATACAACAGCGAGCGCGTCAGTTCTCAACAGAAAAAGAGGCGGCGGTAAAAGCAGAGGTCGGAAAGCTTCTACAAGCGGGAATCATAAAGGAGCTTGCCTACCCTACTTGGTTGGCAAATGTGGTTATGGTAAAGAAGCACAACGGCAAGTGGAGAATGTGCGTCGACTTCACGGACATCAACAAAGCATGTCCGAAGGATCCTTATCAGCTGCCACGAATTGACCGGTTAGTTGACTCTATTTCTGGCTTTGAGGTTTTAAGTTTCTTAGACGCATATTCTGGGTATCATCAAGTACGGATGGCTGAGTCCGACAAAGAAAAAACGGCTTTCAGAGCCGCTGGAGGATTGTATTATTATGAAATGATGCCATTTGGGCTGAAGAATGCGGGTTCGACCTATCAGCGAATGGTCAACAAGGTCTTCAGTTCGCAGATAGGCAGAAATATGGAAGCTTATATAGACGACATGGTTGTTAAGTCCACTGGGGACGGTCACGCCGCTGACCTTCAAGAAACATTCAACAATGTCAGAAAACACTCGATGAAGCTCAATCCGGCCAAATGTACTTTTGGTGTCCAGGCGGGCAAGTTTTTGGGATTCATGGTTAGTCGTCGTGGCATCGAGGCTAACCCAGAAAAGATTCAAGCTTTAATCGATATGCAAGAGCCTACAACTATCAAAGAAGTTCAGAGGCTTAATGGCCGCATCATCGCGTTGGGTCGGTTCATATCAAAATCAGCGGAGAAGTGTCTTCCTTTCTTCAAGATTCTCAGAGGCGATAAAACTTTCTCATGGAACGCAGATTGTTCGCAGCATTCCAAGCTCGAAGGAATATCTAGGAAAACCACCTCTTTTGGTTAGCCCCGTGGAGGGAGATGTTTTGTTTTTGTACTTAGCGGCTTCAGACCGGGCTGTTGCCGCCGTTCTTGTCAAGGAGGCCGGAACCCTCCAAAATCCCGTCTATTATGTAAGCAAGGCTCTCAGTCCGGTGGAGAGCCGCTATTTTAATATTGAAAAATTAGCCTACTCGCTTGTCATTGCTGCCCGCAAACTCAGGGCTTACTTTACTTCACATACAATTATTGTCTTAACGGATAGCCCAATGCGCCAAATACTTCATAAACCGGACCTTTCAGGCCGTCTCCTCGTATGGGCTATAGAAATTACCGAATTCGACATACAATATCAACCAAGAAAAGCTATCAAAGGTCAAGCATTACCGGATTTTATTGTAGAGACGAGTTTCGCTCGCCACCACCAAGTTCGCCCTTATCACACGAGCCCGTTGCGGCCGGGAATAAGCCCAATCAATGTTGGCATTTGTATGTGGATGGGGCATCTAGTCGAAATGGTTGTGGGGCCGGAGTAATCTTGATGGAGCCCGGAACAACGGAGGAAATCGAAAAAGCTTTGAGGTTCGAATTTCCGGCCACGAATAATCAAGCCGAGTATGAAGCAGTAATTGCCGGGCTCAAATTGGCCAAAGAGTTAAAAGTGGAAAATGTTGAAGTATTTTGTGATTCCCAACTCATTGTCAACCAAATCTCAGGGGATTATGACACGCACTGTGGTATTCTAGAGAAGTATGGTGAGATTGTTCGACAACTAAAAAGCAACTTTAACTATTGCGAGTTCATCAGAATTGGAAGAGAGGACAACGAGCGAGCAGACTATCTCTCCAAGCTATCACTTAAAGAAGAAATTGCAGATCCCTCGATAATGATTGAGTATCTAGCCGTACCCGCTATTGAGGAAGCACAAATCATGGAAATTGACATACCAGCACCAACTACATGTTGGATTGATGAAGTTCAAGCTTACATAGAAACAGCCTACTACCCGAGGGAACGGACAAAGCTCGCGCTCTTAAGAAAAGAGCACCGGTATATTATAAACAATGGAATACTCTATAGAAGGTCCGCAACTAGGCCTCTTTTACGATGTGTTCGAAAGGAAGAGAGCAAGACAATCCTTATCGAACTTCACCAAGGGGTGTGTGGGGGCCACCCCGCTAGTCGTTCCTTAGCACAGAAGGTCATAACCGCAGGGTATTATTGGCCAACCATCCTTAAAGACTCAGAAAAGCTGGTAAGAGAATGCCCGGAGTGTCAAAAACACGTAGATATCCCCCGAATACCATCTGTCGAACAAAGCGTTGTGGTCGCACCTTGGCCTTTCGACATGTGGGGACTCGATCTCATCGGACCTTTTCCACCAGGAAGAGGCGGATGCAAAGTTATCATAGTAGCCGTGGATTATTTTACAAAGTGGATTGAGGCAAAACCTATGGTTAAGATAACCGCAAAAGCGACAGGATACTTCTTACACGATCGATTTTTTCACGTTTTGGCGTCCCGCGGCGTAGTATCGGATCACGGCCCGCAATTTAGAAAGGACTTCTCGGATCTTTGCGACGAATTCAAAGTCAAACACCGGCGTCATCGTAGCTTATCCTCAAGGAAACGGCCAAGCCGAGGCCGGCAACAAACAAATAATCAAAATGTTGAAGAAAAGCGTGGACGACAAAGTGAAAGCGAGGAGGGTGGGTTGATGAGTTACCCGATATACTTTGGGCACTCCGCACCACTATCAAAACACCCACGGGAGAAACTCCTTTTGCTCTTACTTATGGATCAGAGGCTATGACTCCAGTTGAAATGGCTCTACCCAACATCAGGGTCGCATTGTATGACCCAGCGGATAATCTTTTAAACATACAGATCGACTTGGATCTAGTGGAGGAAAAAAGAATAGCGACTTATCATCGATTAGCGAACTACAAGCAAATCGCTAAACAACAACATGACAAGCGAATCCGCGACCACTCATTTAAAGTCGGGGATTTCGTTCTTCGGAACAGAAAGGCCACGGGTATGGAGCCTGATAAAGGGAAGCTAACAGCAAATTGGGAAGGCCCTTATCAAGTCGCAAGAGAGATCAAGAAAGGGACTTATGTCCTCAGAAATCATCAAGGCTACGAGCTCAATAGACCTTGGCATGCGGACAACCTTAAAAGGTACTACATGTAATAAATCGGCTAGGGATATGGCTATCCTCTCGTTTTACGACGTGAGTGGTTAGGCTTTCTTATTTTGCTTGTAATCTTTACTCATCTAGCGGGATGAGTCAAAATTAATAAAGCCCGACTTTACATTCTCTTTTTTATATGCAAATTATTACAAGTATGCATGGGTAAGAAAGAATTGTGCTCGAAGAATTTTCAACAAAACTTCGGCTGGACTTCAGAGTTGTTAAAAATAGGGGCAATACTTGGGAAAATTTAATGCGGGCACAACTTCCTAGCGAATAAGTTATTTCAGATAAGATTCAAGAGGGGCATATCTCATACAGGAGTCCGCACAAGATCGACCTAGAATCTTATCTAAAACAAGGGGGACGGATGTTGTTATCATCGGACTCAATTTAGACAATAAATTCGAGCAAAAAGCAAGCATACATAAAAAACGGGCAGGAAACAAACTTGTGAATAAAATTATAAGCTGGACAAAGTACATACTAGCTATTACAGAGACAAATGTGCGGACAAAAGTGCAGAAAAGGAAAAGAGTTATACATATACGAACACAGAATAATGTTTTACAAAACAGAGCCAGAAATCTAAGAACCCTCGGGCCGCATCTCTTCATTATGGACATTCTCTTCACGGAGAGAATGGTGCAAAGATCTCGATCGCATTGGTCTCCGACTCGCAAGCTCGTCGACTTCTCACCAGGCTGCTCGATCTCGCCTTCTTCAGCGGCTCTCTCTCTCGCTTCTGTGGCCAAGCGAACACGCTCCCTTAGATTCGTCTCTATCACAGCAGGAGCCACCCAGTCAGGATCACACTCTGGGACATAGCGCTGAAGCTCAACATCAGAGAAGGGTATGCGGTCATGGAATTCTCTTAGATAATCAGAGAAGGGATGGGTGAGAATCCATTCCTCTAAAACATCAAGGTCAGGGGTACCATCTTCATGAGCCAGACGCACCTCGCGATGTGATAAAACCCTTGGTCATATCCCATCATAAAGCCGTCATCAGCAGCGGTCTTGAGCTGGCCTTCAACACTTGAGCTTAGATCCTTCAGTTGTTTCTGCAGATCCGCACACGCTTTTTGCTCGGCCTCCCAATGAGCTTGAGCCTCATTTACTTTCAGCTTCATCTCTTCCATAGTGCGATCAACGAATTTACTCTGCTCCACGAGATCGAGTTAACCTTATTTGCCTCGGCAAGCAAGCCGTGCTCTCGTTTCTCGTTCTCCGCCTCGCCCGCACTTAACCGCCCACGAAGACCGGCGGACACCGCATTTGCGGCACCAAGAGCTTTTCGGGTTTCGGCTAGCTCTTTTTCGACATCGGCGCTCTCGGCTATGGTATTTCTATAATCATTGACGAACCGCGCCAAGCCGCACCAACCTAATGGAGGAAAATTAAACAAGCGGAATCAATATTGACTTGGGCAAAAATAACAGCAAAAAGAATAAAAACAAAAGCAAGAAGAAGGTTTACCATGCTCACCGTGGCGCCATATAAGCCCCACAAATCATCAATACTCCCGAGAAAGGCACGGCGAGGATCAGTCTGATCCGCCATCACAACCCTATCCGCTATCCCGCGGCCTATCTCCAGCTGGATGTCGCTAGGGATACCCCATCTAAAATGCCTCAACGGGGGCACATCAGCGATGCCCCTTGCGATTGTGCGTGCCTTGGGCAGGTCGAGAGGTTGTTGCCGCATAAACTCTTTATCCAACCAGGCGGCGGGGCAACCTCTAGGCCCAATAGGAACTCCAACGAAGGGCACCACTGTCTTCGTGGCCGCAGACGCAACCTCATCGGCCACAGGTTTGCCTTGATCTACAGATTTTTCTTTACCCTTATCAGTTCTGAATTTTTTAAGGGGAGGGACCTCCTGCAAGCCACTTTCATCTCCCGCGGGCTCAATCTCTTCTACAGCAGCCCTCTTCTTCTTATCACCAGCAGGCGGCTTCGTAAGAGTGGTCTGCTTCATAGTCTTGCCCGCCGCGGTTTTCTCTTTTCGGCGGCTGGGATGATTTTGCGACCTTAGCCCCAGAGGCTCCGGCCGCCGACGTCTGCAAATCGACCATGGGAAGGGCTGTCTTAATCCCCTTTAGTTCAGCGGCCCTTTTCACCTCACCGACGGTCTTTTGCTTGGACAATTGGCTGCGACGAACTAATCTATCCATGGTACCTGCGGGGAACAAATATATATTAGCGACCAGAACATATGAAAAGAGACATATTATGAAAAGAAGCAAGAAGAATGTAAGTGAAAATCCTACTCGGTGCTCGCATATTAGGATAACCGCCGCAGATTTCGCACTGAGAAGGCATGAACCTCCCATGGTGACATTCGCCGTACCAATCGGGATGGGTCGGCAACAAGTCGACTACAACTAAAGGTTCGCCGACACCGGCTCCAGGAAGTCCGGCCTGTATGAGATAGGGCTGAGCGACGTCAAGCAACAACCTCCAGTTAAATGCCCTAGCCTGAGGTTCATTTTTACGGGTATAGCCCAGATCGTCTTTCAGCTCGGAGATAAACTCATCATCGTCAAATTGGGTTTTTATCTTATTCAAGTGATCGGTCTTGACCGAATTCTCCGCTAGCTTCTCAAACGGCCAGCCTACCCGGGACTCTACCTTCATACATCTTTTGTCCCAATCCGCCACCTTGTCGGGGAGATCAAATAACAAGCGGGGTCTACCATGACTCGATCGACTACGCGGTTGGATTTGGCCGGCGCCGCCCTTCCGGGAGAAACTATAAAAATATAAGAGCACCGGCATCGACGGTTCGCGCCCGCTCAACCTACTGATTATGATAAAGTACATGACCACGCGAACAACTCCCAAACTCAGGTCGCAAGGCATCACTTTCAGCTCTTCCATAAAAGTAACAAAGAATGGGTCAAAGGGAGGTCGGAGTCCGGCCGCAAAATGATCATAATGCAACCACAGATAATCTTGCTGGTCTCGGCCACAGGTCCATGACACGTTGGTCGCACCCATGCTGACAAAGCGATAGTCCGCCGAGACATCATACGCCCCCAAAGCCGAAGTATAATCTTCTCGATCTTTAAACTCCCTCCATCGGGCTATAAGATCACTATCTGCCCGTTTTTGCTCTGCAAGCTCATTCTCAACCGCAGCGGACCTTTTCTTGGGCGCCCTCTTCTTTTTTGCGGGCTCCTCAGCGGCGGTTTTCTTTTTTACAACAATCTTTGGAGACTTTTTGGGCTTCTCCGATACCACGGCGGTTTCCACGGCTTCCTTGATCTTGCCGCTACGTTTAGCGGCTTCAGGTTTTAAAATTCTATCCATCCTGGTGAGGAGATTGCTTAGTGCCGTTTGGTCGTCATCTTCGACCTCGCCCTCCGCAGCGCCCTCACCAATAACTGCGACCTCTGGGTCAGATTCTATGTTAATGGTGTTGGTAATATTGTCCGCAACGGAAGCGATTTATGGATCTAGATCTATATAATATGCGTAATAAAACAACTAGATCTATTCTACAAGGGGGATGTAGATCATACCTCTTGAATCTCTAAATTCAAGTTGAAGAACCGCAAAGGATGAATGTGAAGATGTGAAGAGCACCACAGTCTTCCGATCGTGTGATCCGAGCAATTCCCGGTGGAAGGAATTCTCGACTCGAACCCTTCCGATATGCTACCGGAAAAATCTCCAAGATTTCTCCTCTACTCACCCTTGGCCGAAAATATTTTTCTTCTTCTTTCTCTAAGAAAGTCGAAATTATGTGTGTGTTAAGGCTTGGGAGAACTCTCTTTATATAGGAGAGTAATCCTTGTCCTCCAAGGATTAAATAATTAAGAGATAATTATTACATTAATCCTTTTTCCAAATAAAAGATAAATAAAATAATTATCCCAAACAAATTAGGATAAATCATATTATTATCTAATATTTCATGAATTATCATTTAACAAATAAAAGATAAATCACACATTAAATAATTATCCAAGAAAAACCAATTTTCCAATAATTAAATAATAACACAAAATGCATGCGCACCTTTCTTTCAAAGTAAGGTCCACGCACCTTTTTAATATATTTGACCAAAAAAAAGGTCAACACACCATTTTCGGCGAAATGTACCACGAAAAATGTCTTTTCCGTGTATTTAATTATTTAGCCCAACTATTTCAATAGTCCACTAAACAATTAATTCACATATCGTTTTAATAAAGTCCAACAAGAACTAAATTAATATTATTAGGATTCGACGTCCGAGAATAGCTATGCTATATTAGGGAGGCACGTCGGGGACTATGGACTAATAATCGGCGGCTCCGATAAATCAAATAAATAATTATAGAATAATTATATTCGATAAATCAATCACAGGAATATGCCACCATAATCCCGTGATCGCACTCCTCCGATTACAAGATTATATTTATCTCCTCACGAGAATAATAATAAGCGTCCATTGATATAATCATTACATATGGATTAATCCTCCATAGATCGTTCATTCTAAATCGGGAAGTTACCGTTAACCCTTTTTAGAACCTCTTATCCTTATTTACCATTAACCCCCTAGTGATCAATTAATTCATACAACTCACCGGTAGCTAATCGTGTAATATGAACTCGTACGATCGATCGTTTCTAGGATTAACAAATAAGGAAGCTGTCTATCTACTTCCATAAATGGAAGGAATGGATTCCGTATCCGTGATAACACGGACTACTCACTCAATCCAAGTACAATGCCAAGATGGGGTAATTCGGACCACGGACTCGGTGTAATCCTTAACCGTCAAGTCAAACTTCATACCGATTCAAGCGTTGATCGTGATCACCTCGGGATTAAGATATATCCATAAATATGATCATCCATTGATTCGATAAGACTTCTCGATTACGGAATTATATCGAGAACTCTAATCAAATCGGTCCGCCCTATATGATATATCTATCATATATAAATGCCCCATTAGGTTCTCTTAACCGAAAGTCCGGATAAGACAATCACACCTATTGTGTTCGGGCGCATTAATAGCACGTTAAAGGAGAGACCCGATACTCTCGATTAACTTCACTACGGGCTAATTGTATTTTAAGTACATCTTCACTAACTCAATCCTCCCGTGTATATACCATACACCGAGTTAAGTGATTACATAAACGATATACTTAGGGTTTTCTGCAGTGTAAATACTATTGTCACATCGGTGATTATGAGAATAATAAATATGAATAATAACGTCAATTCATTTATTAAATAAAACAATTACAAAAATTGTCTTTCGGGCATCACACCTAACAAATGGATCCAGGGTTTGGATTTTCTTCCATCTCCTCCTCGTCACCGCTAGAGCTAGCATCCTCCATGCTCACCTCCTCTGACCCATAACCCGCTGCGGCCCTAGCCTCTTCGTCTGATTGTGTGTGCTCTGATGACATTCTGGAAAAGAAAAAGGGCAAGGTGGATCAGTTTATCACCCGGACATGGAAATCGGGTCGAGGTGAGAGCAATCACACCCCGACACCTTGCCCTTCCATCTTCCTTAAACAGATACAAAATTCCCAGAAAACCCCAAGCATTCTCCCCAGAAAAACCCCCCAAATTCTCAGAAAAACCCTAAACCCAAATCAGAAAAGGCTTCAAACAACACGCATTCAAACCTCTACCAAACAAACGACTAAACAAGCAATCAAAGCATACATACATATAGGGGTATTTCTGGGTAAAAAAGAGTATGAAATCGCAGAAGCACAGATGGGGCTCATGGTGTTCATCGGAGAAAATTGAAATTACAGAGGCAAAATCGCAGGAGCTAAATCACGACATTCATGTCTCAAGCAAGAACAGACAATGATAAATACATAAATCAATTCAAAAAACGATAAAGGAATGTTTAAATTCACACCTGATGGATGAAAAAAGAAGTAAAACGTTGATCTTGGATTGGAATAAGCACTCGTCGGAATCTGCTTGCAATCGCCGGAATTTCCTTGCTTATCGCCGGAGGGATTTATCAGAAGTGAAAGAGGAGAAAAGCGTAAGTGATGGGGGGAACTTCTCTATTTATAGGAGGAAAAGAGAGGGGAAACGACGTTTGGGATTTTCAAAATTCAAACGTGATGATGGCAGGAACGGTTACCGATTTCTCTCCACCAATCAGAGCAAAGGACGGTTCAGCTCCAACCGCCGTGTCAGAACATGTGGCTGACGTGACGTTTCGTGTACCGATACATCCGTTTACATTTTCTAACCGTTCAAATTTCTTCCGACGAGCATCACATCACGCGGCATAAGCGACTTCGCGTATTACTATCTTCCAACATTATTTCAAACAAACAAGACATCGATCTATGCCCGCTTTGGCTTACACAACAAAACACCTTTTACAGAGCATCATCATTTAAATAAAGCCCGGCAGAGCGTTGTCGGCGATCAATCGGTAATTCGCTACGCGATATTAACCCTGGTTCAAGCCCGATAGAACATTATCGGCGATCAAGCCTGTTCGCTACAAATGCACAGCATATCCCTAGTGGTTTTCACCAACACTGGTTCAAGCCCGATAGAACGTTATTGGCGATCAAGCCTGTTCGCTACAAATGCACAGCATAACACTGGTTCAAGCTCGATGAAACAGTGTCAAAAACCTCTATCACAAGCGACTACGAAGGAACTCCACCAAAGGTTCTTCAAATTCTACTCTCCGCCTTGGCGGACACGCCAGGCACAGAGTAGGGGGCCATTGATATACCCGGATTGGAATGGGGCCCTGTTCATCCATATTGGGCCTACAATCTTGGCCCGTCAACACAGATGATGGGCTTTTACCTCCGCTGGCCGCTGCCAACAAGCATCTTCTGGTCGCTAGCTATGAGCCAAGGCCTATCCGCCAACAGTAAGCCGGATCATGTCCGCTAACGGTAAGACGGACACATTCTCTCCACGTGATTCCACCCTATGCATAAAGGCACAAACGAGTCCGCTACTCAACCATACTTCTCCGGACTCGCTGTTCGCCATGCTTACCCAGCTGGCCAATCCAGCTGGCAACACTTTACAGCTAGATAGGACACTTGTATTGCATGCATGCTTAACTTAGCTATGTATTCTAAGTTGTCTTATCAATGAACAGTGAACCGACTTACTTTTTTAGCCTATATATATGGGATCACATTGTAAAGGGGGCTCTCTCTCTCAAGCTGTAACGATAAATCTAATACAAGCAGAAACTCTGCCAATTTGTCGATAGATTGACTTGTTCATCTTATAAATTGATCAGGCAGCCTTGTTCTTACTCGCCACCCTAACCACACCGGAGAAATCATTCATATCAGCCTTATATCCTCAAGATAAACACTGTTACCGCAAATCTGGTGTTCCACGCAACATCAATAATACACCTTATTTTTTTGCTATATGACAAGCATTTGTTCCCTTATTTATGCTTGCACTCCTGCACATAATTGATTAATATTTGACCCTAGGTCTAGGCAATGTGTGTATCTTGGGGTTCTTAAGTTTACCAAAGGTCACATTTTGTTGGATAAGCATAGTAGAGGCATCTTTGTGTCTAGGGATGTGCAATTTTATGAGATAAATTTTCATTTACAACTTAGAAACACAGGTACACAAGGAGGTTATGTCCCATTGCCTATTCCATATGAAGCAGCAACATATGACTTTGTCCAAAATCCTCAAACCAATTAGGTTATGCATGATGTTTCTACGCAGTTAGTTCAAGATAATCCTACACAAGCAGTTCAATCTGATGCAAGAAGATCAACTAAACAGCGGCATGTGCCTGCCTATCTTAAAGATCACCACATTCAATCAACAATATGGTCACCTATGATAATCTTGCCAACAATAATCAGAAATTTGTGTGTCTAGCAGATCATATTCAAGAACCTAAGACCTACAATCAAGCCATTAAACTTGATTGTTGAAAAGAAGCTATGAAAAAGGAATTAAATGCATTGCAGGCAACAAAGACTTGGGAGATTGTGTCTTCGCCACCATGCAAGTCTACTATAAGCTGTAAGTGGGTGTACATAGTCAAGTATCATGCTGATGGATCCATAGAGAGGTACAAGGCTAGGCTAGTATCAAAAGGGTACATACAAACTTATGTTATAGACTATCAAGAAACCTTTTTCCCCTGTAGCAAAAGTTACAACAAGCAAAATTTTATTAGCCCTTGCAGCATCAAAGAAATGTCAATAATGACTTTTTACATGGGGAGTGGGATGAAGAAGTGTACATGGAGACGCCATTTGGTTTCAAATTAGATAAGCCTAATCAAGTATGCAGATTGACTAAGTCTTTATATGGCCTTAAACAGGCTAGTAGACAGTGGAACTCAAAATTAACTGAAGCTTTAAAGGAGATTGGCTTTGTTCAATCCCCACATGATCACATTTTATTCACTATAGCACATGAAATCATTGTATAGCCATGCTTGTATATGTGGTTGATATAATAGCCACAAGTTCTTCTATGAGTCCAATAAAGGAGGACAAATAGGTACTTTAAGGTTTCAATCAATGATATTGGTGACCTAAGATACTTCCTAGATATTGAGGTTGCAAGATCTAATAAAGGAATCTATATAAACCAAACGAAATATACACTCAACTTACTAGAAGAATATGGTTTCTTAGAGGCTACACCAGTCAGCACCCCTATGCATTCTAAGCAGAAGCTGACATCAGAAGATTTTGAATTGCTTGCAGATAATACCCTTTATAGAATATTAGCGGGGAAGCTTATCTTTTTGTCCTTCACCACACCAGACATAGCATATTCAGTTCAACAACTTTAGTCAGTTTTTATCTTGACCTACAATTAATCATATGCATGCTGCTCATAGACTTTTAAGATGAAGACGAATCCTGGCCAAGGCATTCTCTTTGAAGCAGATAATGATCTTATCCTAAAAGGGTACACAAATTTTGATTGGGCGGGATGTGAGGAATCTTGGAAGTCCATATCAGGGTATATCATGTTTTTGGGCTCAAGACCAGTCTCTTGGAAATCAAAGAAGCAAAGTACCATAGCCGAAAGCTCATCTGAAGCAGACTATAGGGCTATGGAAAATGCCACATATGAGTTGCAATGGATGGTATACATAATGAAGGATATACATATACCAGTTCCATTGTTTATCCTACTTTTCTATGATAATGCAAGTGCCATCCACATAGCAAAAAACCTATTTTCCATGAAAGGAACTAAATATTGAACTTGACTGCTATATTACATGGTCTAAGGTTCAAGCATGCTTCCTAAGATTAGAGTAATGATAGAGACGCAATGGTTGTGCCACAACGAGTGACACAACATTGATCTCCACCGTTGATCATAATGAGTTAAATTAATAATGATATAAATCTAACACGATCAACGGTTGAGATCACCGTTGTGTCACTCGTTGTGGCACAACCGTTGTGCCTCTATCATTACTCCTAAGATTAATGCCTGTTAGAACAACAAACTAGCTAGAACACATTTTAACCAAGCTATTAGATGCTCTAGTCTTTAATTATCTGCTGTAGAAGTTGGGCGCTTTCAATCTTTAAGCCATCAAACACATAGCCAATTGTGTGTTAATGATGCTAAAGTGCAAGCATCGACTGCCTTTTCAGCTTGAGGGGGATATTGGATTTAACATATAGCCAATTGTGTGTTAAAGATGCTCAAGTGTTCATTGAGGTATTTAATCAAACATTTCTCCTAAAAAGCGATTAACAAGTAGTTAAGTTAATTTAGAGCAGTTATAGATGCAATTGTAACTTAATTGTAGTTTAGGACACTCATATATATATATATATACTCAATTAAAGAGTAGGAGTGCTAATTATCAGTTTCATATATGTAATCATGAAAATTGTAGCTAGTATTGTGAGTTTCACAACTTCCTTTCATTATTGATACTATTCCCGTCACTAAAGGTGTTCTTCACCTTATTCCTTTCGTTTTCCATTCTTTTCTTGCAATGATTCAAGAATTCCACACTCGTGACTTGAATTATTGTGATCAATGTATTGATTAATTAACTTTCTCTTGTAAATATATTTAACATCTGTAAAGTCCCACATCAGTAAAGTAAAGTCCTGCTCACCCCCATATAAGTGTGAGACATAAAGATCTTGTCAACTCGGGTTAGCCCTTTTAGACCAAGCGAGGACGACGGTCTAAGCAGAAGTCCGGATCATTTATGACTCATTTAGCGCTACCAGGCCCGGGGTCTGAGGGCGTTACAGGATGGTATCAGAGCCGACATCCAAACGGACCTAAGTGCCACATGTGAGAGGCGGTGGGGGCCACCTCTAGAATCCTATGGTAGGGACAGACTGGGATAAATCTTGGCCGTCCTGGCGAGGACGCCAGTCCCTTATAAGGGGGAGAATTTAAAGTCCCACATCAGTAAATTAAAGTCCTGCTCACTCCCATTTAAGTGTGAGACATAAATGTCTTGTCGACTCTGGTTAGCCCTTTTAGACCAAGCGAGGACGACGGTCCAAGCAGTTAACCGGATCATTTATGACTCATTTAGCTCTACCAGACACGGGGTCCGGGGGCGTTACAGAATGGTATAGGAGCCGGCTGCCATACGAAACTAAGTGCCACACTGTGAGAGGCGGTGGGGGCCACCTCTAGAATCCTACGGTAGGGACGAACCGGGACAAGTGTTGGCCGTCCTGGCGAGGACGCTAGTCCCTTATGAGAGGGGGAGAATGTAAAGTCCCGCATCGGTAAAATAAAGTCCTGCTCACCCCCATATTAGTGTGAGACATAAAAGTCTTGTCAACTCGGGTTAGCCCTTTTAGACCAAGCGATGACGACGGTCTAAGAAATTGACCGGATAATTTATGACTCTTTTAGCGCTACCAGACCCGGGGTCTGGGGCTGTTACAGAACATTTTAAAAAAAAGTGTGACAAATTGGTATCGTATTAGAGCCATGAAAACGTCGAATAATCTCAATCTTTTTTCTTTTTCTTTTTTGGCTTCGGTTCGATGGAGAAAAGTTTAATTATAGGAGTAACCTTATATATGAATATTTCTCAAGACTTTTGAAGTGTTGTTGAAGTAGGAGTCAATGCACCGGAGGATGAAACAAATTTGTTTGATGTACAGAAAAATATGTTGAAAAGCATGGAGCAAAAAGGTAGAAAAATGTATTTAGATTTATCATGTTACTGAAGTTCCTGTGTATAAACGACTTTGAGGTATGACAGATATATTCTGCAAACTACTTACTAAAGTTCCAGTGTATGAACAAATTTCCGAGGTACCAGTGATACTGCAAACAACTTATTTCGGCCAAAAATAAGTAAAGAAAGTTCGTTTGTAGTCATTAATTACAGGCAGAATTTTGAGAAATTTGGGATGAAAGAAAATGAGAAAATTTCTGAGTATTTCACTTCCCTAATTAAATTAATCAAATGACAACAAACGTAAAAGTTTTAGAAAGACCAATATATATATATATATATATCAAGTTGTGAGCATAATTCCAAGATACATGAAGTTAATTTTGCTATACACCTAAAAAAATCATGAGGTACTTGCATGGAAAGAAGAAAACGGGCATCAAATTTGTCAAAGAAAGATGAGTGCAAGTTAGTTGCTTTCATTGACACTGATTGAGTTGGTTCATTGGATGATAGCAAAAGCACTTCAAGTAATTTATTTTGCTTTGAATCAAATGTTATTTTACGGAATCAAAGAACAACAAACAGTAGCATTAACATTTTTAGAACCAGAATAGATTACTACACAGATGCAACATGTGAAGAAACTATTTTGAAATTTTTACTAATTTAATAAAGGAGAGATCGACAAACCTGTTGGCAGCCCATATTAACCGTGGATCTTTAAACCAAATGCCCGAATCGTTATCGTTATGACCCCAAAACCGGAAAGACAAGATGCCCAGAACGCAATTTGTACTATCTGTGGTGTTGCAGTAAAAGCTTAAGGCATATTCCTGTCCTCCAGTTCTTCTATGAAGAAGGGGAGACAATGTGAACGAACTGTTCAGATTAAGGCTTGGTGTATTCGCCCATGTGGCCGGAACAATCGCCGTTGGATCAGTTAAATAAAACACTGCCCTCCCAAAACTTGCTGAAGTTATTATAATGAGAATTGCGAGCAAATGAAAAATGTGTAGTCTGCAATAATGCCATTCGACCATTTTTTCTCTTTTTTCTTTCTTTCTCTCAGCTGAGTTTGATCTTCTATACATATATAGGAGTAGTCAAGTTCAAGGAAATACTCATTTGATTCAGAGCGAGGACCACAACTTTTTTTGGATTATATACAGGGGGCAACAAAATTAAAAAACCAAACCAACCGACCGAACCAAATCGGAAAGATATAAACTGTGGTTTATTAATCGGTTTTCATATAACTAAAAACCAAACTGTTTAATAAAATTTGGTTCCAATTAAAAAAAACAAAAACCGATTAAAAACGGATCAAACCGGATTATATATTATATATATATATATATATATATATATATATGTGTATACACACATATCTACATCTATTAATGCTTTAAAATATCAATGTGTTTTTTTCGGTCCAACTCAACCTGTTTAAACTTTGTATTTGTAATGTATATATTAATGATCAATTATTAGATTCGTATCCTAAAGATTTACATTTTATTGATCATTTCACAGACTGTCTTCAATTTCCAATCATTTAAGAGAATTTCAAGTACATGTCAATTCATAACTCACTACCGCTAACTCTTTTTTCTCTTTCTACTTCTCCAACACCAATATTTGAAATATGTAAATACTGATTTGCATGACTTATTTCTTTTAATGATGTTGATGAACTTAATCATGAACATTTTTCGATTTGTTCATTTGTTAGTTTTGATATCTTATATAAATAAATGCATTTATAGACATTAGTTTTATATAAGTTTGTCTTTTATTTGTTTATAATTAGATTATGTTGGACAACAACACTGTTGAGATAATCAAAATCAGAGCTGGTGTTTTGGAGAAAATAAATTGACGAATATGTTCGAACTAAATGAAGCCCAAAACTATATCACATTTTTTTTTTCATTTGAAATGTTTGAAAGTTATGTTATTCAATAATATAACGATTAGTTCATTATTAGTATTTTTTTGAAGTTGATAATTCATTGATGAATTGAAATGAGTAAGAGATGACTCCTTTATTATCTGGTTTGTACCAAACTTGGGAATTCAATGGTAGGTGTCGAGTTTGTTGTGTTGGATGGTGTTGAATGATAGTTAGTTTTCAGATCTTTAAGATTCGCATGAGTAGATGTTAGTTAAGTATAAAACATTTGTTAAATCATCTCATTGGATTTACTGACATTATAGTACTAATGTATTACATATATTATCATTTGTTGTTACCAAACAATTAGTGATTTCCTATCAATAATTTTAATTGTTAAAGAAAAACGTAAAAAACCGGAACCAAGCCGATCAAACCGGACCGAATAAATGGTTTACGTCTTAAAACGTCTTAAAACCGTATAATCTAGATTTGGCAATAAAATTTTTAAAGGCAAATAAAAAATTTGAAACCGTATAAAATTTTTTTGGTTCGATTTTAAAAATGGTTCGGTTTTAAAAAACGAAAAAAAAACCGGTCGAACCGAACCATATTCACCTCTAATTATATATCTCAAGCCCTTAACGGAGAAAGAAAGGGGAATTTATTGGGTGGTCTCTCCACATGCATCGAAGTAATCCGTAGGTTAATCGAAACCACACAATTTATATCATGAATGTAAATTGTGTGGTTCCGATCAACCATAGGTCATTTTGGTATAAATTTCTTCACCACTCAATAACTTCCCTTCCCGGAAGAAAGGGTCATTAGCTGTACGGCACCATGAGTCATAATAATGGACACGAAGAGCATTAGTCATTAAATTTCTTTTCCTCAACAATATTTAATTGAAATGATTCTTGAGCTTTTCTTATATTCATACTAATGAAGAACCTTTTCTTATTAAAATATATAGATAAATAAGAAATAAAACACTTTTTGAAAGTTTTTTTTTAAGTAAAATAATAGTTCAATAAGATTTGTAGGCGAAAGAGATTTTTTTTTTCAAGATTTATAGAGGATTTGGAAAAAACACAGCATTTGCATTTCTTTTTTTTTTTTTTTTTTTTTCCCATCATTTTTAAACACTCATAATTTATTACATAGATATTTTTTTTTAAGAGAACATGGAATTTTATTAATTAACGTCCACAAAACACGCGGCTAAAACGTTTTCAGGTGGCAAATTATCCCAGGAAGTCACATCAAGTAAATACAAGGCATGACGCGCACGAAGGTGCGCATGTACATTTCCAGTACGGCGAACAAAAGAGAAAGAAATGGAATCAAAACTAGGGTGTAGAGCTAAGCAATCCCTCAGTAGACAGCCCTGAGCAGTGATGTCCTCCACAGGCTATCCAAGCCACTGCACACAAGCCAGACAGTCACTTTCCACCTCAACCCGCCACAAATGCTATCGCACGTGCCTCTTTCATTGCCAAGTAAATACCTCGAAGCACCATATACTCCGGCCGATCTCTCTGTCAAAAGGATAGCCCACAGCATGCAAGACTGTCCCCGCAGGATCTCGAAAGACAAGCCCAATACCTGCTCGATCCTCTCTCACCGCAGCATCAACATTACATTTTACTACCCCTGTGGCGGGCAGCCCAAGAATCCGCCAAATGCTCGGGCGTCCCCTGCACCCGATATGCCGCCATGGCCTCCGTAAACACAGCTATCGCGCTAGAGAACGCGCACATACCGCCGATACGTAAATTGCATGGCCATCAAACACCGCCGAACAGCGCGCTTTCCATATCCCCCACATTAGCCCCACAACTCGCACTGTGTCCGGTATCCCCCGCTCCGCTAAGAGATGCATAAAGAAATCCGCAATGGAGGACGTGCAGAGATACTCTAAAACCTCGTACAAGGGGGAGGCCCGCCAAATCCTGTCCGCCATCTCACACTCAAACAAGACATGCCGTAGGTTCTCCACTGTCTCCCGGCATGCCAAGCATGTACATGTCTCCAAATTGCGTCGCATTAGGCCCCGCCGATTGCCAAGCAGTCATGAAGGCACCTCCAAAGAATATGCTTAATGCGAGGCTGGACCGGGAGCTACCAGCATCGCTCCAGACCCAATCTACCCCACCCGAAGTCCCCGGCCCAGCCACCTAGTGATGGCCGGTAAAGCGAGAGTGCCAGAAAGTACCAAGACTTGACCGTGTAAATGCCCATGCGGTCATAATCCCAAATCCGTCGATCATCCGACTCCCTATGGGTGGAATAAATCCCGATTCGAGGGCATCCCAAGTACGCATATGCGGGATAAACAAAGATGAAACTTTAGCGTCAGTCGGGAGAGGGTGACCTGCAAAAGGTATACGAAAGGACGGCCGCCGCTCCGTCCACGCATCATGAAACACAAAAACGGACTCCCCATCCCCCACTCTCCATCGCATCCCATTGAGTAACAAATCTCTGCCCTCTAGAATACTACGCCACATAAATGACTGGCTGATGAGAGTCAATCTTACTACGCTCCGGTGCGTGTTTAAACCCTCGTTTACGGTACTTTTGGCTCATTCTGGGTAATTTTAGGCCTTTTTAAGGGAGAAAACACATAGTACGTTCACTTTGACGTAAACCATCATATAGATGGTAAACCTTGTCATTTTACGGTGTTTTTAGTCCTTTCGAGTCCTATTTATCTTGCGGAGTTATGCTCGGTATGTGTTTAGATGTCATGACGCAGGATATAGGTGTTTGTAAGCCTGGAAGGTAAGGCATTGAACCATGAAGGCAAGACCGAGGTTCGGGGATGGAAAAGCTGAAGAAAAAAGTGAAGATTGGAGGGTGCAACAGGCAATGCATACGCATCCATGATACATGATGTATAGATTTGGAGAGGTGCAGTCAATGCGTACGCCATATGTGGAATGCGTACGCATCGGTGATTCAGGATGTTCAGCTTTGAAGTTTTAGAAACAATGTGTGCACATTGATGAACAATGCGTATGCATCATAGCAGCAACAACATTCAGGATTGGAAGAGCACGTTGAATGCGTACGCATTCAAAGGGAATGCGTGCGCATTCACCTCAACAGAATCAAGTCTTCCCCAGGAGCTACAAAGCAATGCGTGCGCATCAGAAATGGACGCATTGGACAGTCTTCAAGTACAATTTGGGGCACATATAAATAGAGGTTTTGCACAGATTTTGGAGATACCCGGGGATTCTACACTTTACCTAGATTTTCTTCTTCATACCCACTTTTATTCCCCTTAGGTCGAAATGCCCTCTTTTCTTCCCTAGATTCACTTTTACACCATATTTTACTTAAATTAAGTATAATCTAGCTTAGATTCAGCTCAACTATCTCTAATTTTGCATTTGGATCTTCTTCTTCACCAATTGACACGGGTGTTGATGGAGATTGATGTAAAGATAATTTTTTGCGTTTTTGGTAATTAATCTTTCCTCCTTTCAGTTTTATGGCTTTGATTCTATCTTTGATTGCTGTTTTTAGTTTCATAATGAGTAGCTAAACTTATCATAGCCAAGTCATGTGAAAATTGAAGAAATCCTCCTCTAATTGATGAAATTGGGAATGAGTAGTGCTTAATTGATGTTGTATCGACGAATTCATGTCTTAAAACTTGTTCTTATTGCTTGAATTAGACTGTACACCTAGTTCATGAACACACACACCACTTTTATAAATGTATGTTGCGAAGGGGTGTGGGAAAAGGGGTTTTAAGATCATTTCTTATAATCAACTGAGTTGTTTAGATTGATTAGGGAGTGAGGTTCAATCGGTTGTGAAATCGAGCAACTCTAGCGCGTTAATCTTGTTTCGGTCAGTTAAATCCTTAAAGGCGGACTGTTGAACCGGGCAAAGGGTACTAGGTTGTTGTATGGCGTCTAACTATACTAGGAGTTTGCACCCATGAGTGAGTCGATATAAGTGTTAGGTTGGTTGGTTGGTTAAGCTCGTTCCCGAGATAGTCGATTAGAGGGGTGAAAGTATTCAACTGGATCATGTCTTGGCTATGTCTCTCTCTCTATATCTTTTGTTATCGTTAATTTACATATCATTTTAGCATAATTGAACTTGAAACATCTTGGTTAACCTAAACTAAATCCGAAGACGACTTTGGTATTTGATAAATTCTCATGGGATACGACCTTGCTCGCTACTATAGTGCATCCGACTTGGTACCCTACCGGTTAAAGTTGGACCGTCACTATTTTGGCCATCAACGGCCGGGAGCCCAAACTAGCCGACAAGATGGTGCCCTCCTCAAAGTATTTGGCATTAAGTACCTGGGCCGCCAACGACCCCGGGGTGGACATGATCCGCCACGACTGTTTGGCCAACAAGGCCAAATTAAAACATTCTAAATCCCTGAAGCCCAGCCCACCCAGATTCTTCGGCCGACAACATGCCTTCCAGCTCTTCCAGGAAATTCCACGCCTCGACTCCGTGTCACCTCAAAAGAAACCCTTAATCACCTTTTCCAGTTCCCGAATCAACATAGTGGGAATCTTGAAGCACTGCATAATATATGTAGGAATGGCATGTAGGGCCGATTTAATGAAGACCTCCTTCCCGGCCGGGGAAAGCAGTTTATCTTTCCAGCCCGCCATCTTCTTACATAACCTATCTCTCAAAAACTCAAACACCTGGCGCTTGTTTCGACCAACGACAAATGGAACCCCAGATACTTGCAGACCCATTGCCTAGGGGAATCTGAAGCGTATCCGAAACCGCCTCCCGCTGCTCTAAAGAAACTGGCTCCGAGAAGTACAGAGTTGATTTATGGAAATTAATGGCCTGTCCTGAAAGGGCCCCATACCTGGCAAACAATTCCATCAACGTCTCTGACACCCCGTCCAACAACTCGAAGAAGATCATACAATCATCAGCAAAAAAGCAGATAGGAGATAGTGACCTTGGCCTCTCTCCTAAAAATAATACCCGGAGAGCACCCATGCACACGTAATTGTCTAACAGTGCCGTAAACCCCTCTGCGTAGATGATAAATAGGAAAGGCGATAGTGGATCACCGTGTCGGATGCCCCGGGTAGGTATAATCCTCTGGCTAGGCTTCCCATTAATCAAGACCCGAAAGGAAACACTCATGACACATCTACGGACCAAGTCAACAAATGGTAAGAGGAAGCGCATACATTCCATAATGCTCCAAAGGTACTGCCACTCGACCCGGTCAAAGGCCTAAGCCATATCCAACTTTAACGCCACATGATTATGACAGCCATGCATTTCTGCCCTAAAAGAGTGGAAGCTTTCAAAAGCAATAATCGCGTTATCCGTGATGAGACGGCCAAACACAAATGCACTTTGATTGCCCGAGATAACATCCCCAATCACTCTATTCAGCCGATTGATGACCACCCGCGAGATGAGTTTATAAATAGAATTACACAGTGCAATCGGTCGAAACTCAGTCATAACTGTAGGAGTAGCTACCTTAGGTATCAAAGCAATAAAAGTTTCATTAAACGTACCTAACGGAGCCCCATTGTTCAGAACATCCAACACTACAGCCATGACGTCATCACCCAAAACTCCCCAAAATTTCTACAGGAAAATCACATGCATACCATCTGGCCTTGGTGATTTTCGGCCTCGCAGTTGTTTCAAAGCAACACAAATCTCCTCCCGCGTAAAAGGTGCAACCAATCCCTGCTGCTGGGCAAGATCGAGCTAAACAAACCGCAACCCTCCAGATCAATATCTGCCTTGGATGAATAAATGCCCCTAAAATAATCCCCAGCCACACGCTCCATGTCCTCTGGTTCCTCCCAAAGCACCCTATTGGCATCATGCAACATATGTTTGGTGTTGCATTTCCGTCTCGAGGCTGCCTTATGATGGAAGTATCGAGTATTCATGTCCGTCATAGCCAACCACTCACTACGACCCCGTTGGCGCCAATATTCCTCCTCCACAGTCTGCCACTGATCAATTTGTTGCATCAAAACCCGTTCCTGTTGAACGGTATATCCCGGGGACTCCCACAGCTTGCGTAACTCCTCCTCCTTCTTCACAATACCTTTCCTCAACTGCCCATGCCTATGAGAACTCCACTGCTGCAGGTCTTGACAAACTTGCGTTACTCGCCTTACGAAGGAGGACTGCCCCGTAACAACACCCCTCTGTCAAGAATCACGAAAATACTCTGCAAACTCCTTGTCCCGAATCCAGAAAGGGTCATATCGGGGAATCGGGCGCCACCTAATCCGGCCTTGAACAAAAGGGTTGACCGCTGACAGCAAAATAGGAACATGGTCCGAACGAGAACTAGACAAGTGATACACAGAGTGCTACGGAAAAAGGGTCCGCCACTCCAGATTAGCCACTCCCCTATCCAAACGAACCCGAGTCGGGGCATTTATATATGATGGCATTCATATAGATCGGACCGATTTAATCCGTATTTCTCGATATAATTCCGTAATCGAGGAATCTTATTAAATCATTAGATGATCATACATGGATCAACCTTAATCTTGAGGTGATCACAGGGTGCTGCTTGTCCCGGGGTAGTGTTTGATGTGTTAGTTACGGTTCACTTAAATATGTGTTCCAAGCCACTTCTCATTGGCACTATCTCCGATGAGTGAGTAGCTCGATTTTCACGTACATGGAATCCATTCCTTCCCCGCGGGAAGTAGAGAGACAAGTCCCCTTATTTGTTAGCCCTAAGAAAGTGATCGATCGGCCGAGTTCATATTTAGACTAATTAGCTACTAGTCAGATATGTGAACTAATTGATCACTGGGGGTTAATGGTAAATAATGATAAGATATTCGAGTCGGGTTCACGGAGACTTCCCTCTCGAATGGAATCTATGGAGGGTTAATCCGTATGTAGTGATTATATCAATGGACGCTTATTCACTCTATGGGTTGAGTATAAGTATACATCTATAATCGGTAGAGTTCGTTTCGGGTTTATGGTGGCGTAATCCCGGAATTAATAATTAATGTACTTATTCCGTTAAATGAATAATTAATTATTGGAGCTACTGGTTATAGGTCCATGGTCCCCGATGTGGCTTCTGTAATTCGGACTAATAATCTTGTTATTTGGGCCTCAGTGATAATTAATTGGCTGAGCTAATTAATTGATATGCATGGATATTATTTAGTTGGGCTAAATAATATAATACACATAAAAGACATTTTATGTGGGCTTTTTGACCCTAAAGGTGGCGCCAATAATGTTGAATAATTAGAGGGAAATTAGTTTTCTTGGATAATTATTTGACATGTGATTTATGTTTTATTTGTTAAATGATAATTCATGGAATATTAGATAATAATATGATTTATCCTAATTTGTTTGGGATAATTATTTTATTTATCTTTTATTTGGAACCGTAGCGTCTACACGCTTATACCACGTATAAGGGGCCCCAACGTACCCCAAATCAGGTAAATTACAATCCAATAATGCGCGTTGAAAAGCCGCAATCTGTGGGTACGGCCTTAAGTGCGGGCCCTCCTGCTCTGTACGCAACAAAACCTCATTAAAGTCCCCAACAACAACCCATGAGAGCGTCATCCGATCACGCAAACGCCACAACATGTCCCAAGAATCTTCCCTCTCACTCATCACTGGATTGCCATAAAAACCTGTAAAGCGCCATACATTTCCAGAAGCATTACGGATAGTTGCATCGATATGCCCGAATTGTAAGTAGAAATAGAGACATCCGTATCAGGGTTCCACAATAAAGCAAGCCCACCACTCGCCCCCATACTACCCACAACGAGGGCACTACTATAACCCAATGAACAGCGAAAATACTCAAATCGATTTTCATTTAACTTGGTTTCGGACAAAAATAAAAGAGACGGCGAAGATTTATTATTTTTTTCATCTTTTTTCGTTTTGTGATTTTGTTTGATATCATTGCGTCGTTTTTCTTTAGATGTTGAAACTCACTAATCAATATTATCAATTAATTTCAAACAACGGTGAATTTCGTCAATAATGAATTTTGAACAATAGTCAATTTCGACAATAATTTTCCAAAATTACGTCGGAATATGGTAAATGTGATCACGAAATAAAAAGCATGAATAATAGAAAATTTGGTGGAATAATTATTAATTTTCTGAGTTATAGATGAATATATAAGTGTTTAAAAATATTAGCGAGAGAAAATGTGTATAGTAAACTTTTTTTAGGTGCGAGATTTTTTTTTTGTCCTTATTGTAAAAATTTAAAACGGATATATATAAAAGTCAATTTTTTTTACACCGATTAAGAAAAGCGGATATATGTCATAACTTTCAGAGAGAAATATCTAAAATATTATTTGACTATTATTAATGTAATATTCAATTAACCGTAAGTGGTTATATTGTTAATAAATTAGAAAAATGATATTAAAAAAAATATATTCACCAGTAACGTAGGATGACCAATATTGTGGTATAAATAAAAAAGGATGCAACAATTTATAATTTGGGACGGATAGAGTATTAAAATGTGGAAATGACACTACAAATACATTGTGTCACCTACATGTAGACCAATAAATTCAGGAGTAAAACTCACACTCAATTTATTTCGTTTGCGTGTTTCTTTTTAAATATGTGCATGTTCCCTCAAGTCGATACATCAAACAAAATTAATATTCTTTGTGGCATCATCCCTATATTAATAAAATGGGGGAGACTTGCTACGATAGCTGAAGAGAGAAAATAACAATAGCCAGGAAAAAGAAAATAACAAACAACTACAAAACAACAAAATCGGAACCAACAACACCATAAGACTGCGAAAAATCGATCGACAACATAACTACGTACGGTAACTAAATACAAATTGAACATGAAAAAAAAATCTATATGCATGTCTAAATACAAAATCATCAAATATTTTCCAACATATCATTCAGTTCATGGAGCGTCAGCTAGGACATATTTTTCATTAGTATCATTACTTTACTAGAGTTTAACGGTAAATTCATATATCATTACAATAAATAAATAAAACTAAAATATGTCAAGATCAAGAATTGAACTAGTATCAATAGAAGTATATAACCACTGGTTATCTACTAGATTAGATTACACTATTGTTAAATATGTAATTTTGGGCCCCTATATCATGGTCCCAAGGCGATCGCTCATCTCTGTTAGATATTTTTTCATAAAGTAAATATTTTATAATCGTTTGCATACGAGTTGCCGTACGAATTAATGTTTTCGCAACGAAACGGGGTTCGGGGGTCGAGGGGGTAGCGCCAACTCGTGGGGGTTCGGAGGCAACGCCCCCGAAATCTAAATGGATGCATGCATCAGCTCATGAACGAGATTCATGCATTTCTTCCGAATCCATGCATCAGTTCGTGAACGGATTCATGCATATTTATGAACCTACGCAACTCAGAAAATTCAAGAGTTGCATGTTTTATGCCGAACTGAAATGATTTTACCCTTTCGTGCAAGGAGTACCTCCAATCGTTTATGGGGTACCTTCAGCCTATAAAAGGCACAAGTATGCAGACGAAAATATTCATACGTCTTACAGCAAGATCATCGAAACAATTTTGAGTGTCCTCGGGTTTGATTCAACAAATCAATGTATAAATCAAACACCTCAATTGTATCCCGAGAGAGATTTTCGATTGATCCCTAAGTGACATTTGAGTGGGACGAAACATCTCTTAAAAGACAACGTTCTTAACTTGCCTTAGGGTTTCTACGTTTTCTGTCAAATTCTTAAGTTTATTGTTTTTCCAACAATCTCGCCCGCCTCAATGCCGGCCCCGGATTCAATTGAGAAACCACTAAGAGAACACATTTTGCTGTCAATTGAGAAGCTTTGGCAAACTTAGACAATTAATGAAGAGCCATGAGTCGATATATATACAGTTACACCTCGATAAATAAATACCTTTGGGACCAAAAAAAATATTCGTTTAGTGAGGTTATTCATTTATCGAACATTATTTTAAGTCTCTTTGTCCAAGTTGAGACCGGAGAAAATTATTCATTTGGCGAGATTATTTATTTATCGAGGTTTAACTGTATATCCAAAAGCCGAAAGAGTCAAGAGCTAATAGTAGTGTATTTAAGTATAAAAAAGTCTTGAAATCTTCTTCGTTGACATGACAAACGTTATCTCTGAAGCCGACAACATTTAATGGGAATGTTGAAAACACAGATGAGAAGCTTGTAGTTTAAGAAAGATAAAACAGAAGCAATGCAAATGTAAAGAATGGCGGAAATGATAAAACACGAAATAAAGAGAACATAGTGACTTAACGTGGTTTCTGGCGTTGTTCCGACTACTCCACGGACATAAAAGGAGATATATTATTATGCACAAAGTTACAAGGTATTCCTCACAAAGTGAAAGACACACTCTTGCATTGATTACAACATTGGTATTTATAGGCACAAATCCCAAACCCTAACCGCCAAAGATCTTTGTCGAAATTGTCATAAATACCCCAGATGTGGACCCCAGCTCCAGTTGTTATCCACCAGATGAAACTCAGCTCAAAACTGACTTTCCCAGACTTGTAATCAACTGCCCAGATGTTGAACTCAGCTATACTCTGCAAACCTCAGCAGACCAAAACTGACTGCTGACTTCAGAATAAACTTAGTTGCACTTCGTCAAACTGACTTTCACAGAACTGAATATACTTAACTGGACTGATCATCATTCTCAGTCTCAGTTTTCCAGATTAGTTCCACCAGATTATTCATCAGTTTAGAGATAAAGTCACCAAAACTGACAAATCTCCACCTTGACTTGAACTCTCATTCACAGTCAACCAGATTGCATAACCAGATGTACTTGTACCAGATGCATTCGTCAATGCCAGGATGTACAGTACCAGACTTCTCCTCAGAATCCACTCAGTTGATCTACCCTCAACTGAGTATCCAGTTTTCAGTGTACAAGCTTTGAATATTCAGCAAGTCCAGACACAACTGAAACTTGCTCGCTGAACTGGTTTAGTGAACATATCAGCAGGATTATCCTTGATGCTGATCTTCTTCACTACAACCCTCTTCTCATTTCTCAGAAAATGATACCTCACGTCAATATGCTTGGTTCTCTCATGATGAACCCGATCCTTAGCTAGACAAATTGCACTTAAACTGTCACAATAAATCTCAGCTTGATCCTGATGTAGCCCCAAATCACTGACTAGTCTCTTCAACCAGATACCCTCATTGGCTGCTTCAGTAAGAGCCATAAACTCAGCTTTCATAGTTGATAAAGCCACTGTTGCCTGAAGAGTCGCTTTCCAGCTGACAAATGAATTCCCCAATATGAAAACATAACCAGTCATTGATTTTCTACTGTCTATATCACCTGCATAATCAGCATCACAGTACCATGTGATCCTTTTTTGAGTATCACCTCCATAAATGAGACCAACATCAGTTGTACCTCTAAGGCACCTGAACATACTTTTCACAACTTTCTAGTGTTCCTTTCCAGGTTGAGCCATAAACCTGCTGACAAAACCGACTGCCTGAGCCAGATCAGGTCTAGTGCACACCATGGCATACATCAGATTGCCAACTGCACTAGCATAGGGAACTCTTGACATGTACTCCTTCTCCTCTATAGATTGTGAAGCAAAAACTGACAAATGAACATTTGATGCCATAGAAGTATCTATTGGCTTAGCAGCTGACATGCCAAACTTTGACAAAATCTTCTGTATATAGCCATGCTGAGATAAAAAATGTTTCTTCTGATTTCTATCTCTCCAGATCTCCATCCTTAAAATTTTCTTGGCTGCACCCAAATCTTTCATTTCAAACTCAGCACTGAGAAGGTCTTTCAGACACTGAACATTAGACTTCTTTCTTGCAACTATCAGCATGTCATCCATATATAACACAAGATAGGTGTATGATCCATCTTCTAACTGATTGTTGTAAAAACAGCAATCATAAGGACTTCTGTTGTAACCCAACTGGATCATGTAACTGTCAAACCTTTTATACCACTATCTAGGAGCTTGCTTCAGTCCATACAAGGACGTTTTTAACTTACACACAAGATCTTCCTTACCAGGAACTTGGAAACCCTCTGACTGAGTCATGTATATCTCTTTATCTAGCTCACCATGTAGAAAAGCGGTCTTCACATCTAACTGCTCAAGTTCTAAGTCCTGCTGTGCCACCATTGCTAGTAACACTCTGATTGAAGTATGTATGACCACTGGTGAGAATATCTCATCAAAGTCCACCCTTTTCTTTCGACTGAACCCTCTCGCAACCAAACGTACTTTATACTTAACTCCTTCTGCATCAGTTATCCCTTCCTTCCCAGGCATCCCCCTCCCCCTGGTCCCTCTGGGAATTCGGGGTCGGGGTGGGTATCCCTCCTAGCCAGTAGGACTGGTGAAGGAAGCCCTAACGGCAGCACTCCCCAACCCAATTTGGGATAAGGATGATATGTACGCCAAGCCTGCCGAATTCGACCTAAAAGGCCAAACCCAGCGCCTCGGCCTGACTTACGGCCTTCCATACGAGGATGTCGCTGAAAGACCAAGAAACAAGAAAATAAATCAGACTACGAATAAGATTAAAAAATCCATTATTAATGCGAACAAGGAAATTGCCTCGGTAAGAGCAAAGCCCAAGATGGCATAACCTTTGAAAATCCATTTGCAAGTAACAACTTTCCTATCAGCTGGATGTTTAACAAGATCCCAAGTCTAATTCTTCAGTAATGACTCCATTTCATCTCCCATGGCAGCAAGCCATTGAGATGACTCAGAACATGTCACTGCTTCCCTGTAAGTAGAAGGTTCAAAACCATCAACTTCCTCTGCAACTTGAAGTGCGTATCCAACCATATCATCAAACTCATACCTCTTGGGAGGTATCCCAACATTGGATCTTCTAGCTCTGCTGAATGCTATACTCTGCTGACCCATGTTCTCAGTTTGACGCTCAACTAAAATTTGCCTAGCTGACTGGCTTGGATTCAGTTCTGGTTCAGTAACCAGATCAGATGAAAACTTACTTGGATCAGTTGATTGTTGCATTCCAACTAACTCCACTTGGAGCTCCACCTTACTGTCAGTTTTCTCAGTTTCAGCACTGGCTTCACTTTCAGTTATCCTCCCCACTGATGAACCGAGCATAGAATTTTCATTGAAAACTGTATCTCTGCTGATCAAATTATGTACCCCTTTAATCCATCACCATACCCCACAAACACTCATTTCTTGGCCCTTGGTTCCAGTTTCCCTTCACTGACATGATAGTAAACTGTGCTTCCAAATACCCTTAGAACTGAGTAATCTGCAGCTTGCCTGACCACATCTCAACTGGTGTTTTGAGACTGATCCCCGGGTGAGAACTCCTATTGATTAAGTAGCAAGCTGTGGTTACAGCCTCTACCCAAAATCTCCTTGATAAACCAGCATGAGAAAGCATACATCTTGCTCTCTCCAGAAGAGTTTGATTCATTCTTACAGCTACACCATTTTGCTAAGGAGTATTCCTGACTGTATGATGTCTGGAAATACCCTCATTTCTGCACAACTGTATCAAACTCAGTCCCACAGAATTCTAGACCATTATCTGTACGAAGCCTCTTGATCTTCTTCCCCAATTGATTTTCTACTAGAGCCTTCCATTGCATGAATCTCTTGAATGCCTCACTTTTGTGTTTCATCATCACCACCCAAGTCATCCTTGAATAGTCATCTATGAATGACACAAAATATCTGTGACCACCCAATGACTCCACCTTTGATGCCCCCCCAACAATCAGAATGAATGTAATCAAGTGATGACTTTGTGTTATGTACCCCTTTTGAGAACTTGCTCCTATGAAGCTTCCCAAACACACAATGCTCACAAAATGTCCAGATTTTTGACCTTACATCCCTCAAGTAGATCTTTCTGAGAAAGAACCTGCATCCCCTTTTCACCTATGTGACCAAGTCTCACGTGCCACAGTTTTGTAAGCTGTGACTGATGAATCTCAGCTGATGCTACATAAGCAGAACCAGCAACAACTGACCCTTGTAATGTATACAGAGTCCCTTTCTTGACTCCTTGAGAACCTCAACTGAGTTTTTATGGACACTCAACACACCACTTTCCCCCTTAAAAGTGAATCCCCTACTGTCCAAAGAACTAAGAGATACCAAGTTTTTGGTCATTTGTGGAACATGTCTAACTTCACTCAATTTACAGAATCTTCCATCCTCTGTCCTCAACTGAACTGAGCCAATCCTAACTACCTTGCAGACCTTGCTGTTTGCCATAGATATATGACCACCATCTATCTGCTGATAACTTGAGAACCACTCTCTGTGAGGGAAAATATGAGAGGATGCTCCAGAGTCAGAATCCATACATCAGTTTGATGTGCTGACTCTCCTGCCACTAGAACCATGTCCTCTTCTAAATCATGCTCAGCTGCTACAGCAGCTGTGCCAGAACTGTTCTCATGTTGTTTCTTCCTCTTTGGACAATTGGACTTTCAATGTCCCTGCACCTTACAATAATTGCAAACATCTATGGATTTAGGGCCTTTGGACATTGTCTTCTTGGAATTTTTCTTCCTAGACTGACCATGCTCTTTTCCACTGTTGCTACTGACTATCAGTCATGCAGCCACTGATTGTCTGCTCCAGTTGCCTTATGTCTCAGCTCCCTGGCATGTAAAGCTGACCTTACATCTTCCAATGGAACTGTATCCTTCCCAACTATGAAGGATTGCACAAAGTTCTCATAAGAAGTTGGTAGTGATACCAACAAAATCAAAGCTGCATCTTCATCCTCAATCTTCACATCAATATTCCTGAGATCAAGTAATATTGTGTTCAATTGATCAAGATGATCTCTCAACTGAGTCCCCTCATGCATCCTCAGGGTGAATAGCCTCTGCTTCAACAGCAACTTGTTGGTCAATGACTTAGTCATATACAGGCTTTCAAGTTTTAACCATAACTTGGCGTAACGGTGTCTTCCTCAGCAACTTCTGTGATAACATCATCAGACAAGCACAACATGATGGTAGAATGTGCTTTCTCCTCTAGACTGGCATAATCTACAGAAGTGGCATCCCCCTATCAGATAAAGGAGTCCACAATCCTTGTTGCTTTAATAAGGCCCGCATCTTGATTTGCCACAAACTGAAATTGTTCCTCCCTATAAATTTATCAATCTTCACGTTCATTGCTGACATCCTTCTAATTAAAGAAGAAACCTTTGATCACAAAATCCTAGCACCGGTCACCGGTCTTGGTGAAGATCAACTCTGTTCAACCTGTAATTTCTGAATCTTGAACCTGATGCTCTGATACCAGTTTGTTGAAAACACAGATGAGAAGCTTGCAATTTAAGAAAGATAAAACAGAAGCAATGCAAACGTAAAGAATGGCGGAAATGTTAAAACACAGAAACAAAGAGAACACAGTGATTTAACGTGGTTTCTGGCATTGTGCCGACTACTCCACGGACGGAAAATGAGATATATTATTATGCACAAAGTTACAAGGTATTCCTCACAAAGTGAAAGACACACTCTTGCATTGATTACAACATTGGTATTTATAGGCATAAATCCCAAACCCTAACCGCCAAAGATCTTTGTCGGAATTGTCATAAATACCCCAGCTCCAGCTGTTATCCACCAGATGAAACTTAGCTCAAAACTGACTTTCCCAGACTTGTAATTAACTGCCCAAATGTAGAACTCAGCTTTACTCAACAGACCAAAACTGACTGTTGACTTCAGAAGAAACTCAGTTGCACTTCATCAAGTTGACTTATCACAGAACTGAATATACTTAACTGGACTGACCATCATTCTCAGTTTTAGTTTTCCAAATTAGTTCCATCATATTATTCATCAATTTAGAGATCAAGTCACCAAAACTGACAGGGAACGTATTAGAGCACAAGTTTCTGTGGATATGGATGACTTTCAAAGATTGTTATTTGGTTGCTATATATATTGTTAAACGTAGATAGAAGACATATCTATGTAATATTTTTTAAGGTTAAAGATTGTGGAGGAATGTTTTTAATCTAAAATGAAAAAAAAAGACAAGAAAAAAAGATAGTGATTGAGAAGGACAAAAACACGAATGTTATTACATGTGTTACTACATGTTGCTACGACCACATGTAGTAACATGCGCGTTATTGTCTTCTCAACCACTATCTTTTTTTCTTATCATTTTTTTTCATTTTGTATATTATTTTGTCCTTATGGTCCTCACCCCAATTTTTTTTAGGGGTATAATATGTAATTTAAGTGAAACATTTTATCATATACTCCTAAAACGTTAAAAATGTGAACTGAAAGTAAATCTTGGCGGCAGGGGTTGAAAGTCAAAAGCATGAATATTTGGCAGTTTATTTTTTTAATTCTATTTACTATAGCGAATGAAGCAAAATTGAATAACTGTCAGGAAATTGGGCGTATATGGGGGTCATGACTTTGGGGACAATATTCACGCGTTGTTTCCTTTCTGGGGTAAGAATATCGACGAGTTTACAGTGGTCCACATGAATTTTCTTTTTTTTTTTTTTAGAAAGGTGAATTTTTCTAGGGCAAGACTCTAAAAAGACATATATTAAACTTAATTATATAAATAATACACTTAAATTTAATTGGTTATAAGGACATAAAACTAACAAAGGGACCAAAATACCCCTATTCACTCCTGCTTCAAGGCTGAACAGTTACAGAAAATAGAAACCTCCATTTTCAAACACGACAAGAACGAAAAACGGCTCTATGTCATTGAAATCCTAAACGGAAAGAAGAAGGCAGCGAAATCGGAGGAAAGTCGTAGAGAAAAAGCAGCGAAAACCAGAGGAGAAGATAGTAGAGTTCAATTGATACCGTCACCGAAGAGAATCCCAAGAAGAAAGCAGCGAAATCGGAGGAAAATCAGAGCAAAATCGCAGAGAACAAGCAGTGAAACAAGAGAAGAAGATAGTAGAGTCCGATTAATAGAGTCACTGCACAGAATCGAGGACAATGCCGAGAAGAAAGCAAGTGATTTTAGCGGAGAAGAAACGCAAAGCATCAAAAACGAAGAAAAATGAGTAAGTATACATTAAAACTGAGCATACAACAATAGAATAACACATAAATGTAGATCTCGAAGAAAATATGGTTTTTTTTTCTTGGAAAATTGAAATGTAGTAGTAGAAAAGTGAATAATAGGCCACAAGGTACTCACTGATTACGTGTCACTAAATTAGAACAAAAGCAAAGCTTGAAATTGTGCTTGCAACTCTGAAAGGAAAAAATTCTAACCATTTTCTCTACTGAAATATGATGTCACTGCATCTTTAAACAAATTTATGTTTATTTATTGATGTGTAAGAGATGATATCACTGTATTCTGATTGAATTAAGTGTTTTGTCTACTGAAATGCTATTGAAATATCATGTCACTGTATAATGATTGAAGTGTTTCTATTGTTATTGAAGTGCAAACTATAATGTCACTGAATTATAACCTTGAAAATATCATGTCACTGCATTCACAAAAATGAAAATGTCATGCCACTGCATAATGATTGAAGTTTCAATATAGTTGTTGAAGTCCAAACTTTGATGTCACTGCATTATAAACTTGAAAATATCATGTGACTGCATTCACAACATTGAAAATATCAAGTGACTGCATTTCAAACTTCAAAATGTCATCCGAGTACATTCATAACATTGAAGATATCATGTCACTGCAATCACAACCTTGAAAATATCATATCACTGCACTAATAACATTCAAATGTCATGTCAGTCCATTATCCTTACATTGAAACTACAAATACTTAGATGTCACTGCATGGAAGAAACTCATGTTTTTTGTTTTTTACCAGAATAAGAGAACAATATAGATCGACGCTTAACAGCATACCAGATATTCAAGGATATAGAGGGGCATACCACAAAAGACCACCGGAAATTGATGAATGAAACTCCATTAGACATATATTTAGGGCATTCGAAAAGAAAAAAAGGTCATATTGGAGAAAAAGAAAAATGACATGCTAGATGACCTCATAAATGCATACAACAAAGAGAAAAGAGGCTTCAAGATTGGCAAGGACCATCACATGCCAACTAGAAATGATGTGAAGCTAATCTTATGCAAAGACAGAGGTTGGAGACATGACCACAAAGTCATCAACAGAGACATCCATTAAAACAAGATTGTTATTTGATGTTGACAGAATGAAGGTAAGTGGTGTCAAATAAATAATAAAGGACAAGGTAAAGGAAACTGATTCAACATCAGTAGAAGACACAGTAAAGCTACTATGTCTTCTATTACTTGGAACAGTCTTCTTTGCCACCTCTGGCCAACACAACTCATGGGGAAATTCCTATATTATGTGGATGAGTTGAGTAGATTAAGTTCATATGATTGGTCATCTCACATACTCAAAGAACTGCAAAATGGGCTCAATCGAAAATGGACAAATGCAAGATATGTTAATGGATGCACTGTGTTCCTGCTGGTATGCTACTCACATAAATATTTTGTTATAAATGCAGCTTGAAGAATCATGTCACTGCATTCTCATTGAATATTATGTACTTGTATGTTACAGTACCGGTTCTGCGAGCACACAGACATGATACAAGATGTTGTGAATGAGGAAAAAAAAAAAAAAAGCAGTAGCGGGAAAGAAGAGTATCTCACGTAGAGGAATTCCAAGGATGACAAAGTGGAATTTGAAAGATCTACAAGGTATTCTTACCAAAATGAAACTACAAAACGTGGGAGAACATCAGGTAAATAATAACGAGTGCATTAAGAATGTTGTGGTCAATCAATGTCATGCTCACTGAATGGTCACTGCATTATTATTGCATGTCACCGCACAATTATTCACTGCAGTTTTAAATGTAGTTTTTTGTACAATACGCTAGAAGATTATGTGCCACTAAAATTCTTTGTATGTCACTGCACAATTACTCATTGCAGTTTTAAATATAGTTTTTGTACAATACACTAGAAGATTATGTGCCACTAGAATTCTTTGTATGTCACTGCATTAGTAATGCAATTTTTTTTGTACAATAAGCTAAAAGATTACATGCTACTAGAATTCTTTGTATATCACTGCATGATAAAAAACATAACTGAATACGTGTGTATTGCAAAATGAAACAGATCAATCTTGAAGAACTGACTCCAACATTGACTGAGTTGCTGCTCATACCAAGCTTGGCAGAGAAGGAAGAAAAAAAGCAGTGACATGGAAACAGATGATGAAAGCCATGACATGGAAGCTGAAGGGAACGAGCTGGAATCTGGAGAGATGATGATATGCAAGCAGAAGGAAATGACGGGAGTCTGAAGAGAATGCGGGACACCCAGAAGGAGATGACAATGAAGAAGAATTGGAACCACAACACCAAAATGAAGAGATACAAGAACAACACTCTCCTCAACAACAACCACTGCAATCTGGCAATAAATTTGGAAGCACTCCATCATTCAGATTACTAACACCACTATCACCATCACCACCACATGTATAACTTCTTATTCAAATTTTGTCAACACACATGCTCCATGATATTGTAATAGAAAATTATGTCACTACAATTAAAATTTGACATTAGCTACAACCGGTGCATGATGTACATGATGGAATTCAAGAACCGAAATAGCAAAACATCTTCTTGTCAAAAGAATTACAAGATACCAAGAATAAAATTGAATGATTACTACAAAAAACTATAATTTGACTGCATCAACTGATGTCACTACATCAGCTGATGTCATACTAACATGCAACTTGATTTACTAAATATTCTTTTTTTTAAATATATTTACAAGAAAAATGCAAGACTGATAAAGCCAATGCTAGGTGATGAAGAAGAGAATTGAAGAGCTAGAACATGACAATGTAAGCCTAACCTCAAAATGGAAAGCATGAAGAATGTAGAAGTTGATATCTCAAAGAAACATAATGAGCTTGAAGCACAATATAAAGATCTGAATGAGACACTGGATGTCAGTACCTGCTGAAAGAACAGAATTGCAGATGCAAGTCTCCGAATTGAATGATAAGCTGACCATTGCGATGTCTACAATTAATCGGCAAAAAGAGAACGAAAAAAGAAAGATGCGTACATAAAAACAATGCTAGACAACTACAATGAACATGGAGATCAACAGCAAAAGATGGTTGCTATGTTCCAAGAGCAAGAGAAAAATAGAAGATTAATTGAGGGGCTTAGAGCATAAGTGAAAAACCTTCAGGAAAGATTGTACGATAGAAAGACAACAATCGGGGATTTGAAAACTGACCTTCAAGATCAGAAAGAGAGAAATGAAGAATTGAAAAGAAGACGCAGAGACAAGAAACCAAAATTCAAGAAATGCAAAACAAAATCCAACAACTCCAAGATGAATATGATTCTCTTGCTACTCATCAAGTGACACAAAATCTACAAGAAGAACATGCTGATACTCAACAAGTCACCCCTTCTAGACAACAAGAACATGGTGATAGTCATCAAGTCACCCCATAGATTTCACAATTGAAATGGGGGTGAAGAAAAATGCAAGAAAGAGGCCGAACGAGGATTTTGATTTTCGGTACCCACAACAGAAGAATAAAGCAAAAGCTGAAAAAGAAAAAAAGAAAGACAACTACATACCTGAGGGAAATCCGGAAATTCAAGGAAAAGTCATAATCCACGGCAACAAAGATCAATACTATTGTGGACCACACATTATTCTAGAAGTATTCAAAAGATTTCAGGAATTAAATGACAAGGAAGGCAAAGAGTAAGCACAACTTACTAAACAACACCATGAAACATAAAGATTCTTGATATATTGAATACTAACAATATACTACTAAATGCAAGGGTATACATTGGGCAAAGTCACTAGGTGATTACCCATTTGTCAACGTCAACTCAATAATGGAAAATCTAAATGACCTGTACATAGACGAATCGGTAAAATCTTACCGTCATTGCATATGATTGTCTTGCATTATTTGACATCATTCCCTTGCATGACAACAAATGGTAAATACATATACAGAACAATAAACATTGCTTTTGATGTTCACCAACCTTAAATAAATAAACTAACTTACTCTAATGAAATTTCAAACATGTGGTTGAAAGGTTCATTGAGCTCTTAAAATGTGCATATTTAGTTAAACCTAACTACCACATATTCTCTAAGGGACACGGGTATGCATGCAGACTAATTTGAATAAATAATTTTAAGTTCACATTCATAATCTCATCAATATGGAATCTGTAGACTATACTACAAGAGGTTGAGAGTGACAAAAGCTTCACAAACGAAAAATTGGCCAACATTGTGCAAACCATACATGGAGGACACAAAGTTTTCATCCCTTATGTTGTGGGAAAAGAGCCAAGGCCATACCACTGGGTACTCCTAACATACAAATTAGGAGAACCATCCTGGAAAATGCTTCATTCTGCACCGGTGGAGAAGCACAAAACATACATATTCATCAAAGAGTGCGAAAGTGAAGTAAGTTATCAAAGAAATTATAACAAAAACAATATTGTCACCGCACTTTCTTGTCAATATCTTTCCATATAACAAAAACATTCAACACATACTTCTCTTATTTACAGATGAAGATTATTTTGTAAGCCACTCCACCAACAAGAGGTGCAAGAACCAGGCAACAGAGCATATCAACAAAAGTGGAAAAGGTTCAAAATCCACCTTTATAGGATAATCAAACGTAAGTATGAATGCAATTACGTAACATAATGACCATAACAAAAAATACACAATAATAACAGAATCATTGAAATCTAATGCAGGAACCGTGCCCTTTACTTGGCATATTACATTTACAAACTAGCATCAAGATTTCAGAATTCCACCAGAACTAGATGATCAACAAGTGCAGCAGCAGAAAGGAATGGTTGTCAATTCATTAGTGTTTAACAAAATTTACACATGGCACTAAAATGGTAATGTATTTTGACTATTTGACTATTTTGACTAGTCTACTTCTTTTGGTATATTCATGGTCAATCGTATATGTAAAGTTTTGAATGATACAGTGACATAATGCACTGACAGTGTGTTTTGATGGTTCATAACTGATTGTTAATTGTATTTTGTGTTTTGATGGTTCATGTTTGATGGTTAATTGTAATTTGACAAATTGTAAATGGTTGATGGTTCATGTTTTTTGTGCATTGCTGTCTAGTTTTTTGTGTAAAGATTTTTAATAGTTTATGTGCATAATAATGTAATTGCATTAAACACATTACCAGATCAATGCATTGACACTAAAATACGTCTTCATACATGTCACTGCACGCACTATACAATCATCTCAATCTATTCACAAAAACAAATACAAAGATACAAATATCAATAACATATGAGGGATAAAAAGCAATACAAATGTGATGTCATTAAGTATATAATCAGCTCATTCCATTGAATACAAGAGCAAGTCAATGAATTGTGACTAATCTACAGTGACACTCATGTCACCGCACTCAATACACAATCATTTCAATGCATCCACAAAACAAATACAAAGATACCAATGCCACTAACATATGGAGGATAAAAACCAATACAAATCTGAAGCCATTAAGTATATAATCAGCTCATTCCATTGAATACAATAGCCATTCAATGCATTACACCAATTGCATAAACATAAAAATGCAGTGACACTCATGTCACTGCATTAAGTACATCATCATTTCAGTGGAAATAAAAACATACCAATGCCAATAATATATGGGTAATAAAAAAGATTACAAATATGAAAGCATTAAGTACAAAACACTTAATAACATCTGTGTAATCCGAATGAGCATACTGATGCATTGACACTAATGTCAATACATTAGGGAAATATTAAACTAAAATATCACAAACCATAAATATTAAACTCTAATGTCAATGGTTACAAAAAGAAAACATCAATTAACTATCGATGAAGACGAGCACAACATGTCTTCATATTATGATGGCCAAACTCATGACAATGACCACATTGGATATGACGCTTTGACGACTCACCACGAGATCGAATACGCTTCGTCTGCGGCCTACCAGGTTGCTTTTTTGCAACAGGAGCAAGCACAATAACATCTTTAGAATTATTCTACAAAAATGGACCAGGAATTGGATTTATTGCAAACTCGTATGAACCAACATACGACTTTGTCAAAAAACAAGGATCGACGTAGTCAGCCAACGGAAAACCAGTAGTCCTAATCATAGCCAATGCATGAACACACAGATAGCCATTCCGCTGCCACTCAGTGCATGAGCAAGCACGGACATCCAAATCAACACTTGCTGGTGGAGATGAAAAAACTTTATACTTATAATAAGTAGAACTAGCAACCATAAAGCCTCTGCTCGAATCCATCGACTTATCCAAAATAGCATCAACCTTTGGGCATATCAAAGACTTGAATGATGCCGCACCAACACTCCTATTTTAAAATCTTGTCATCATCTTGATACGAATGCCATCAACCATATTTAATACATGGAGGTGCCTCTCCTTAAATATCCATGAATTAAAAGATTCAACCAAAGAAGATGCCATATGACCATATCGACAACCTTTGAAATAACCATTGGCCCAATTCTCCGGCTGTAAATTCCCCAAGAACCTTCTTGCACGAGCTCTGCCTTCAAGTAAGAAATCATCCATGTACTTCGATACTCTTCAACACTCAGAGCATAAGCACATTGGTAAAGCAAATTAACTAATTTGTCACGCAAAGCTGTACTTGTAGTTTTACCACTAAAATAACTCTTCAAAATCAACTTCAAATGGTAAATGAAATAAGAATGGAATGCATCAGGAAACACCTCCCATATAGCATCCACTAATCCAGAATTCCTGTCTGTCATGAACGTAATCCGACGAATTGATATAAGTAAATCCTTCAAATGCAACAAGAACCATTTCCAATTATCAAAATCCTAAGAATCAACCTGCAAGAATTTCAAAACAATGTCACTGAAAATTACATAAAAAGAATGTCATTGCAACAAAAACCATAACTACCAAAGGAAGAAAGTACAACAACACAATCATGATACAAAAAGCACAAAGTAAATACAAGGGAAGTTAATACAGGGACTTAAGAAAGTAACATTTCACTGCATTCCCAATGTCACTTCAACGGAAAAAAAAAAAAAAAAAAATCAAGTGTCACTGCATAAAATCAGGTGTCACTACAGAAAAATATCCATTTTAACTGAAAATAAAACATACCATTCTCCAACTCATGCTTCAATGAAAATATCACAAAGATTGAATTTCCACCTAGTACTATTACACGCAAATAATCGAGTATCGGGGTGTGTCTAAGCATTGAACCCCTTTACACATTTTGAATACATGTACATAACAATACACATGAATTGAGACTACTTCAAAGTATTATTCTTGACACCATTTATTGAAATCCGGCCTTGTGTCCATATTCATTCTTGAGCATATAGAAAGCTAACCCAACTTTCCTTGAAGCGGCCATACTTCATACTCATATAGGTGAATCTTTAATTTACCGTGCACCTGCATTAGCACTTTCAAAAGACTCATTAAGAAGATAAAACTTCAACCTAAACTCACAGGTTTATAGCACATACCTTCGGGATTAATACATCTGCTCAAGTTCCCAATAACATGCCTACCACATTGAATTTAGCCTAAGGCATTGTACCAAAGGGAAATTGGGCGTCCTATTATCAGAAACTTATAAAGGTTGTAGACCCGTCCCGACAACCGACTTTTGTAATAAGTCCTTAGCTAATCCTTTCGTCAAATGATCAGCTAAATTCCTTTGAGATCTCACATACACAACCGATATCACCCCGTGAGAGATCAACTCACGTACCGCGCTATGTCTAACGCCTAAGTGTCGCGACTTTCCATTATACACATGACTATAAGCTTTAGACAGTGTAGAGGAACTATCACAATGGATAGATATTGGTGATATCGGTTTAGGCCATAAGGAATTTCATGAATCAAATTTCTAAGCCATTCTGCCTCTTTACTGGTTGCCGCCAAGGCAATAAACTCCGACTCGATAGTCGAGCTAGATATACATGTTTGTTTCTTAGAAGCCCAAGAAATGGCACCTCCACCTAAAACAAACACCCATCCACTAGTAGAAGAATGATCTTCTACATTAGATATCCAACTAGCATCCAAATATCCTTCAATCACCGAAGGATATGCAATATAAGTTAAACCAAAGTCTTTGGTAGATTTAAGATATCTCAATACACGAACAACAGCTCTCCAATGACAATTGCCCGGGTTACTCGTATATCTACCTAGTTTCCCAACCGCATAAACAATATTCGGTCATGTACTAGTCATTGCATACATTAAACAACCAATGACTCGTGAATATTCAAGTTGATTCACTGTTTCACCTTTATTAGGTCCAAGTTTCTCATGTGGCTCCATGGGAGAATTTGCCGGAGTACAATTTTCACAATTAAATTTCTTTAACACTTTCTCAATATAATGAGACTGTGTTAGTGAAAACCCTCCTTGATTTCTCTTAATTTTAATACCCAGAATAACATCTGCCTCCCCCATGTCTTTCATAGAGAATCTAGAAGATAAGAGTTCTTTACACTTATCAACCTGATTTTGGTTTGTACCAAAAATCAACATGTAATCGACATATAGACAGATTATCACACCGTTGCCGGTATCATCAAATCTACTATAAATACACTTGTCCGACTGATTGAGTTTAAACCCACTAGCCAAGACAACCTCATCAAACTTTTGATGCCATTGTTTAGGAGCTTGTTTAAGTCCATACAATGATTTTACAAGTTTACATACCTTATGCTCGTTACCGGGCATAATAAAACCTTCCGGTTGCTTCATGTATATTTCTTCATCCAAATCTCCATTTAGAAACGCTATTTTAACATCCATTTGATGGATCACCAAGTTATGAATTGCGGCTAAGGCAATCAATAACCTGATTGAGGAGATTCTAGCAACGGGAGCATACGTATCGAAATAATCGATACCTTCATTTTGCCTAAAGCCTTGTATAAATAACTGGGCTTTATAACGGTCAACAGTACTGTCGACTCTCATTTTCCTTTTGAAAATCCACTTGCAACCTAACGGTTTGCAACCACGTGGTAAATCTGTAAGAATCCACGTATTGTTACCCATTATGGAATCCATCTCGTCGTTGATGGCTTCTTTCCAAAATGAAACATCCTGAGATCCCATCGCCTCAGAAAATATTCTTGGATCATCCTCAATATTGTAACAATATGAGTATTGATATCCAACTTCATTTCTCGAACCTTCCACCAAATAAGTAACAAAATCCGGTGGAAACGTTTTTGCGATTCTAGCCCTCTTACTTCTTCGGAGTTCAGAAGACTCGACTTGAGAATCATTATTCTCCACATTCTCCACTCCAACTATCGTAGGAGCAATAACCTTTGGTCTAAGAATAGATGTAAATCTATTCTCATCAAATAGCATCACGTGATTCTATAACTGAATGTACAGCCACGGAATCACTAGTTTTCATAACATAAAACCTATATGCCTTGGAATGACTAGCATATCCAATGAAAATGAAATCGATGCCTCTTTATCCTAAAGTTCTAATTTTAGGATCGGGAAGTCTAACCACCGCCCTACAGTCCCAAACTCTTAAGTAATTCAAGTGTGGTTTCTTTTTAAACCAAAGATCATACGGGGTAGCCGAATTCTTTTTATTAAAAATTTTGTTTAGTAGATAACAGGCCGTTAACATTGCCTCACTCCAAAATCCATTACTCAATCCCGAGTAGGACAACATGGAATTTACCATCTCTTTTAGAGTACGGTTCTTCCTCTCCGCAATGCCATTTTGTTGTGGCGTATACGGTGCAGTAACCTCATGTATAATACCACACGACCCGAAGTAGGTTGGATCATAGTATTCTCCACCTCTATCGGTACGAAAACGTTTAATACTATAATTCAATTGTAATTCTACTTCACTTCTATAAATCTTGAATTTATCAAGTGCCTCATCTTTAGTATTAAGTAAATACACATAACAAAAATGAGTATTATCATCTATAAAAGTAATCACATATTTCTTATTTCCCAAAGATGGTGATGCATTAAAATCACACAAATCACTATGGATAAGTTCCAAAATTGTAAACGATCTTTCAACACCACGAAATGTTTGTCTTACAATTTTATTAAGCATACAAGTAGTACACTTATCCACATTGATATCAAATGGGGAATTAATGCATTTTTAGACATAACTTGCATACGCTTGAAATGCACGTGACCTAACCTAGCATGCCACAACTTTGAGATATTAACATCAGAAATATGCATAACTTGATTAACTTTACTATTTACAATATTAAGCATAAACATATTATTACACAAATAACCAAATCCTACAAACACACCATGTTTAGACAATATATACCTATCTGACTCATACACTTGTTTATAGCCCGATTTACGTAAAAGTGCACTGGATACAAGGTTTTTCCGGATGCACGGAACAAATAATACATCAAAGAGTTTTACAAATTTTCCAGAACTAAAGTTTAAAAAAACATTTCCAATGCCTTTTGCAACAGCCATCGACTCGTTTCCCATCTTTAGTATGGAGCCATCATTCACCGGTTCAAAATCTTCAAACCAAACTTTGGTCTTTGCATACATGTCGTGTTGCTCCCGAGTCGATCCACCACGATACATCATCATCTTGCATATAAAATGCTTCAGTAATAAATGGCACATAATTCACAACCGAATTAATACCAAAATTAACATTCTGACCTTGATGCTTGGGTGGTCCTTGGTCTTTCGACCCCTGTTTTGGACCCTTACTCTTTCCGTTCTTCCGCACTCGGCAATCAGCCTTGTAGTGCCCTATTTTTCCACAAATCCAACAGGCACCTTTTGGCCTTTTTCCGGATTCTTTGTCGCCACCCTTGAATGGTTTCTTTTTCTTACCATTACCTTTTCCCTTGTTTGTTTTGGAACACTCCCCGGCCTCCATTACATGAATGGATGTCGATTCATCAATTTCCTTTCCCTTGGATTTCACATTCTCCTGCGCCCTGAGGGATTCCTCAATGCGCAGATGGCTACCAAGTTCAACCAAGGAGAGTTCTTCCTTTTTGTGTTTTAACATATGCTTAAAATCTTTCCATGATGGTGGTTGTCACGGATTTTATCAATGGAAAATAACAAGTAATAAATTTATAAATCCGGTTTCCCCAAGTGTAGGAATCGTAGCATAGCGATTAATACCGGAGTCGGTCTCAGGGAATCGAGGTTGTTTAATCTAGTTTATTAACTCTTCTAATTTGTTACTACTAAACAAAACTGAAAACGATAAAATAAACTGGACAGAGGATTGTCAGTCCAAAGCCAGGAAGGATAAAAGCGAAAACGAAATCTAAACTAAATCTATTCTAACCCTAGTATGCAATAAAAACTGTAACTTTACTAAGAAATTCTAGCACAAGTGATTAATCAATAATTTTAAACGACGAACAAGCAATTGATCCACCGATCCTACAACAATCAATTTCTATCTAGATTATCTCATGATTTTTAACCAAGTTGTGATTCACCTAACAAAGGTAGGAACTCCTAATCCCTTAGAAAAGTTCGCCTATCAATCTTTTATCTTTCGATTCTAAAGATTAACGCTTTCTAACCAAAGGTGTGAAATTTATTGATTTCTAACCTAGAGATCTAACCTAATAACTCTCGTTAATTAGATTAAAGGTCTAATCTTTATTACGATGATCTAAGGTTTAACATGATTCTCATCAGAGTCAAACAATCAAACATGCAACGATCTATCGATATAATTGCATAAAAACATCATAAACATAATAAAGATACAACTTTAAGTAAAAACTCACAAGATAATCCGGAAACGAAATCAATATGTTGATGGATGGCTTCACAACGCTTGTTCAAGGGAGGTCTAGCCTCTAAACATCACCTTGAAGCTTCGAATTACTTGATGAAAGTACATAAAATAACTAGATTCTAACTAGGAATTGAAAGCATCAAAACTGGGTAAAAACTAAGGAAAAACGCAGCTGAGCCGCCCCTAGGGTTTAGGGTTCGAATTGTGGTCCTTAGGGTTGAAAATAACGCGTCCTTATATAGATTTTTAGGTCGGTTTCGCTGAGGCGGTGCCGTGGACGCCCGTCCATAGGGTCTGGACGCCAGTTCAGAAAATTTCTGAACATCCTGAATCGACTTTTACCTCTTGGACGCCAGTCCACTAATTCTGGACGCCAGTCCACCCTGGACGCTAGTTCAAGATTCTGGACGCTAGTTCAGTCCCTTTTTTCTTCCAAATTCATCTTGATCTTCATTCCAACTTCATCTCTATCTCTTTCCTTCCATGCAAGTCATCACTTGAACATCCTTTAAGCTCCTTTCATCCCTATCCATGACATGTAAATGTACCTTCAAAACCATAAAAACACGCAAAGTGTAAAACCATAGATAATCACCAATAAAATCACGAAATTAGCTCAAGTTTACACTTAAAGACTTTTAAAACTCATTTGCTCAATAATTCGATTAAACCCTTAATTTCTATGCAAATTATATGAATATGGAGGAAATTATTACAAAATATAACGATATAAATCATATAAAATCACCCTTAACAGTGGTAGTTTATCAATGATACTAGAGACAGAAATGGCTTCTTCCATTTCCATCTTGTGCTTTGCAAACTGGCCTAAGATGCATTGAAGTTCATTGAATTGTTCCATTACAGACCGTGTATCTACCATCATGTATTTCATGAAATTACCAACTAGAAACTTTTTAGCGGATGCATCTTCATTTAAGTACTTAGTTTCTAGTGCAGCCCATAATTCTTTTGCAGATGCAAATTTTTGATAAATATCAAACAACGAATCAGACATACCATTTACAATGTGACCACGACAGATGTAGTCATCATTTTCCCACTTGTTCTGCCTTCGTAATTCCTCCAATGGTGCATCATCATCAACTTATGGTATATCAGTGCTAAGAACATATACCACTTTCAATGCCATGAGAAGGAAATGCATCTTCCTTTGCCACCTCCGGAAATCAACGCCTTCATACTTGTCTAGTTTCCCGAAATTCATCATCAAATCCTTTGCATTCACCACTGTGATCAGAGCAATAATTTAAGAAGAATGTTGTAAAAATAGGGTGTGAAAATGATCAACAATGCTTTGAATTCCTACAAATGTAGAAGACTTGAAACCTCTCCTTTTCACGAATAAATCGTTGTCCTTCTTAAATTATTTGACCCTTACTTTGTCCCGGGTTTAACGAATATTTAAGTGAGATAAAACTGAGAGAACAACCTTTAAACTCTGGACAAAGAGATTAAAGAGCACTTAGAAGTATTAAGTTATATGGAATGACTAACAAGGATGCTTACATTTGTTGTTGTTATGTTTAACAATGTAAACTTACTTATATATAGCACTTGGATCTGAAAAAGAGCAAAGGAATTCGTCCCTTAAGTGAGAGACACCAAATGAAAAGGTTCCATTTGGTTGTACCCACTTAAAATGGCCAAGAGACACCAAAAAAATCAGTTTTCGGGCCACAGGCGGGTGCCTATGAACACCAGAAGACTGAATATGATCCTGATCAACTTTTACCCTTGCTGAATCACCACAGGCGGCCGCCTAAGCCCACAGGCTGGCGCCTGTGACACTGATTTTTGAATCTCACCATCCTTCCCGATTTGTACCAACAAATGACCATTCAAATCAAACTTCAAATGTGCCCAATCGAGAAACAACATTGGTCGACAATACTTGAACCCACGAATACATGCATCAAAGGCAATAAACATCCGTTGAAAACGTCGAGATTCAGGATGCACCTCTAAAAATACAACAGAACCATGAGATTTATTTCACGCACACTATTAACATAACCTGGTAAACTTTTGAATGACTTTTCAACATCACCATATAACGAATCCCTAGCTTTTTAACAGCAGACCAAGCAACATCATAAGAAGTTGGATGCCTATAATCAGTGGCCGTCGCAAGTCGCAGATCTGTTGCAAAATAAGTTGGGTCATCACGAACCTTAGAAACAATCAACTTCGCAAGAAGATCAGAATTCATACGACGATCTCGGCCAAAAGATCTGGAAGATGTACCACAAGTATGAACATTGCACAATACATTAATATAAAAGAATCCATTTGATTTCCGTTTCAAAGCACGCACATTCCAACTATTGTTTGCTTCATACTTCTTAGCACAAATAACATAGATCCTGTTATTATCATTCTTGCATAAATCCTGTTATTATCATTCTTCGTGTAGACATACTTAAAGCCAGTTTCTGCAAGCACTCCCTAAATTCATCTGCACCACCAACAAAACATTGACCTTCCCTGATTAATATTTTATCCCAACCAAAAGTCAACTGATTACTAACAGTCGAAGATGTAAGAGACGATAACATACAAACTTCATCATGAACATTATCCTCCACTCCAACACAACTACCACCACTGTAAGAAGATGAAGAACCAACCACACCAGTGCCTACATCCTCCATATTAACGCGCTTAGCACTATAAGATTCATCAACACAAATCATGGCATGCACATCATCATCAGAGCATAACAACCACTTCGGATTATCAGGCAACACATAATAAAGACTGATATATAAGTCCTTTAAATCCATCCACCGATTTGAAGCTCTATCAACGATAGACTTGGAGGTAGTATTAGGTGTCACAGTGACATCGCATGTCTCTTCTTTATAGGTTCACATATGAATCAACATTGTAATACAATAGAATCCTGTAGGAAAAAAAAAACTAAACACAATATCAATGCATGTAAAAAAAAAAGGCAGACACTGCATAACTAATAACATGTCATTGCATTGACCACATCAACTAAATAATAATTGCAACTCAAATAACACTTCAATCACTCCAATTATTATTCAAAATAATTTTGATATGTCAAACCATTACTTAAATTGTCAATAAATAACCACACATATCAGTACAAAGACCAGTAGATGTGACTACATACCAAAAGTCACTACATAAACTCAAATTTCAATACATTTATTACAAGATTCATTCAACAACACTCACATATATCACTATATATGCTCAATGATGCATAAAATAACAGACTGGCAAAAATAAGAATAAATGTCAATGAATGAAACATGTCACTGCATTCACAACAACAAATAAACACTTCAATCACTCCAATTATTATTCAAAACAATTCTAATATGTCAAACCATTACCTAAATTGTCAATCAATGACCACATATATCAGTACAAAGACAGTAGATGTGACTACATACCAAAAGTCACTGCATAAACTCAAATTTCAATACATTTATTACAAGATTCATTCAACAACACTCACATATATCACTATATATGCTCAATGGTGCATAAAATAACAGACTGACAAAAATAAGAATAAATGTCAATGAATGAAACATGTCACTGCATTCACAACATTCAATCACAATTCATGTGCATTACATTCACAAAATTACAATCAGAAACATCAACTTAAAATAAAAGTAACTGATGTACTCATTCCAAATCAAAGTACAATTCATATATTCCAATAATCATTCAACATAATGATCATATATTCAAAACAATGATCATATTTACTGAATATGAGAAATAACAGCATTACTGTGATTCACAAAACACAAACAATTCACTACACATCACTAATATATCACTACACAATTCATTACTTTGTGTTTATGTGTTTAGTCACTGCATAAAAACATAAACACACACTCGTTCCAAAACTCAAATAGCAATCATTTGAAAACATAAAAAACATCAAATTACAAGTAATGCATACTGTAATCACTAAATTACAATCACAAAACATGAAATTAAAATCCAGATGCACAATGATGCGTAATTAAAGTAGACTAAATAGCAAATGTCGAACATTACGAGAAAAATGAAGAAATCAGAGTATTTAACCGAAAAATGATCCAAACGCCAATTTACCAAGCTGAATCCGACGAATCCGACCAATCGAAGCACTAGAAGATGAATGGCGAACACAATCGAAGAGAGGTTCAGAGAAGACAATCGAAGCAAATATGAGCCGTAACATAGCTCAATCAACGCAAATCTCACAATCGAAAACCATAGGAGAAGCAAACAACGGAAACAAACCAACGAAAGCAACGGAAATTAATGAAAGAATCTGAGATTCTTTTCCAAATAAATACATATGCAAACTTTATTAAATGATGTAAAGGGCAAAAGGGGAAAAGAAAATGAAATGTGTCCTTATAATCAATTATCTTTTAAATGTGTCCTAAGTATCTAATTAAGTACCGAAACTAATCCTTATAAACAAATATCCAATTTTTTTTTTTTCCGAATGGGTACAACATGAATTCTTTAATGTGGTTAACTTAATGCGGAAGTTGCTGTTAAAAAAAAAAAAAAAGTGGACCCGCCTGACCCTCGCATCTTTCTTGTCCAAAATTTCTACTTGTCACAAAACTAATAACACAATATTTTTTTTTTCCCTGTTATAAAACAACTGAGTTAACAAAATGACATAAAATGTTTTCAAAGAAAGGTATTTTTTATTTCAACTCATCCCACCAGTACAAATGAAGTGGATCAATTGCAACTCTTGATGATGATTCCATTTAATTGTACATTAACTAAGTTAAGTAGTCGGACTTTTCGACATCCAAAATTAAATATTTACATAACATTTTCATCATGAATCATTATATATGATTTATTCATTATGATGTAGGTGACACATAACATGACACCGCTCTTTCTTGTCCACCCACCCTTTAATATCATTCATTCTAAAAAAAATAAAAGACACTCCATTTAAGCTAATAATAATAATAATAATAATAATAATAATAATAATAATAATAATAATAATAGTTCATTCCATTTTAGTTTCTTTCTTTAGGATATTGGGAAATATGATATTTCCCAAACATTACGAGGGCATTTAAGTTACAATCTTATGGCATGTTTGTTAGAAGACAATGCAATGGAATAGAATGGTTTTTAATTTCATTCCAATATTTGTGTATGATTTTAAGGTAATGCAATGGAATGAAATTTAATTCCAATTGAATGGGGTTCAAAAAAAAATAATCCAATTGAATGAAAAAGTTCATTTTAATTACTTCTAAAATGGATGAAATGCAAAATGGGTCCGGATCTCCTACGGGAATGATTTGAAAGATTGGCGATTAAATAAAATAAAAATCGACAACACACGTGGGTGATATGGTAAAAGTGGGTGGGTGGTAGGGTAGGGTAGGGTAGGTTAAGGTGGGTGAAGGTGGAGTAGAGTACGTAGGTGGTGGGGTAAGATAGGTAGGATGCGTAGGGTAGGATCGGGTAAGATAGGGTAGGGTAGGATGGGGTGGTGGGTAAGGTAGGGTAAAGTGGGGTGGTGGTAGGGTAAGGTAGGGTAGGGGTGGGGTGGGTGAAAGTGTGGTAGGGTTAGGTAGGTGAGTGAAAATGTAGGTTGGTGTGTTAGGGTAAGGTAGGGCAGGGGTGGGGTAAGGTAAGGGGTGGGTAGGGTAAGGTAGGGCGGGTGGGTAGGGTAGGGTGGGGTGAGATAAGGTGTGGCAGGATGAGGTGATGGGTAAGGTAAGTTATGGTGGGGTGGTATGGTAGGGTAGAGTGGATAGGGGTGGGGTGAAATAAGATAGAGTTAGGTAGGTTAGTGAAGAGGTAGGTTGGGGTGGTAGGGTAAGGTAGGACAGGGTGGGTAAAGAGGTGGGGTGTGGTAATGTAGGGTGAGGCGATGTATGGGATGGTAGGGCGGTGAAGCATGGTAGGGTAGGGTATGGTGGTGGATGGGGTGAGGTGAGGCGGCGTAGGTTAATTAGAGTTTGGTTAGGTAAAATAAGGTATGTAAGGTGATGTGGTGTAGGGTAGGGTGGTTGAATAGGTTGGGGTAGTCAGGTAGGGTGGGTAACGAGGTAGGGTGCGGTGGGGTGATTGGTAAGACGAGTGATATGTAAGGAATGATTGGTAGAGTAGGGTAGAGTGGTGTGGTAGGTAAAATGGGTGGTTGGGTAGGGCTACCCCACCCCACCTCACCTAACCCCACCATATCCTAACTTATGAACCACCATTCTTTCAAATTCTAAATGCAGTAATGGAATTAATTCATTTTATTCCAATTATTTTATTCCATTTCTTTACATTCATGCGTAACAAACATATCATTACTCTTTATGTTCTAATCTGTTAGATGTACTTGTCAAAATTATTAGTTGGGTTGTATATGAGTGTTATCATTTCAATGAAACATTTATTATGCTTTTCTTTATTTACCTTTATGTAGTACAATAAAAGATGGTAAAAAAATGTTACATTAATTATAATCATCACTTTTTTTTAAAGGAAAAATAATCAAAGGCCTTTTAGCCATTTCAATGTTAAGTCAATGTCTTAATTCATTTTCTTAGTATTTGTTTTTTTAGAAACAAAGGTTTTATTAAGCGTGGTCAATTGTGCAAGCATAAAAATTCCTCCTAGACAGATCCTCAGTGGCGGTGCGCGTGGTGATGATGGGTGGCTAACGGTGGCGAGGGAATACAAAATTTGAGAGAGGAACGGGAATAGGCTAGGAAGAAGAAGATTAAAGAGAGTAACCCATGGTTCAAGAATGCTCCGATACCATAATAGAGTGTGATTGGTAAAAGAATGACTTGATTCAATATTCACAGAAGATTTATCAATATAGAGGGTATAACCTACATGTCTGCACATTCTGGAATGTTCCAGAGTATACCGTAATTACATCGATAATAAATACAGAAAATATACACAATCAATATGAGATATACACAATCACTTTTAATAAATATGAATATATTATTTTCCTAATATAAACAAACGAAACAATTTTATCTTTTTATACACGTAGGAGTTATTCGACGGTCTATTGTAACAGGAAAGTCTTTGCATCAGAATTATTCATATAAATCAATCAACCAAATGCATTTCTCACAAGGAAAACCTTTAATTTTATGTAATTTGTTCTGATACAACTTGTACGTTCTGATATAATCACTTCATTCCTACATCGGTTATCTTAAATTATCAAGAATCTAAACTAAAGATAAAAACAAAAGCATATCTGAAACCATAGCAGTGCCGATCTCCTTATGTTGTTGTAGAGTCAGCCTTCAACATTTACATATTTTTCGGTTGACTTCTGAGAAAACCATTTCTCCTAACTATGACATTTTTATATAGTGAATTACATTTAAGTAAATCAGTATCTATCCATCACAAAAACACAAATTATATCTTAGTCTCTACAAATAAAGACCACACCGTAATAGACACACAATGCAAAAAATACAGGCTGCTGTTTCAGACTTTTAACCGCACATTTCAATCTGTTGGTATAATTGTATAAATATACATTTTGGGGCAGTTTAACATTATATGTCACTAAAGCCTAGATATCTATAAAACAAATATCGTTACTTATAAGTTCATGGACGGACGCAGGATCCCGAGACAGAGGGGGCAATAATGCTAAAGAATTTTTACAATTAAAAAAAGGTATAGTAGGGTTCTTTTGTCCCCTCTCATCTAAACATAAGCACTACTATATACGCTAAAAAAATACGAATAAACATTTTACGTTATATAATAGAAATGAAACACTACTATATATCATAGAATTTAAAAACATTTACCCTTCTACTCCCATCAACAAGGATTTATAACACCACAAACAATGTTTTTGAACCAAAATTTCAAAACTTGTTAATATTTGTTTTTTTTTATGGATACGAAAGAAACACACTCACACACGCTTTTTGTTCTCATTGGAAATCGAACCCGTAACCTCCGGATTAATGATCGACCGAAGCATTTACCGCTAGCCGATGCCATGTTAGCTATTAATATTTGTTTATATGTATCACTTTGATAATAACTATGTATTTTTATTTACATGATAAAAATTTAATGTCAAATTATACGATTATTATAAGTGATTGGGGCGGAGATAAATTTTATGGGGCGAATACAATACATAATATATATAGTAGTGTTTTTTCTCCCGATCCGAAGGGGTCGAGTGCCCCCCTCTTTAAAGGGTGTGTCTGCCCCTGTATAAGTTCCTGCCACTGTTTTCTAATTATGTTTCGTGGAATTTTTAGTGGATAAAGTTGATGATTTATATTTTTTTTGGCTTAAAGCCCCTGGTATCCGGATCCAATTGGTCCGACGAATCTGGAGTTCATCACGGGTCGTACTTTTAGTGGATAAAGTTGATGATTTATATTTTTTGTTTAAAGCCCCCGGTATCCGGATCCAACTGGTCCGACTAATCCGGAGTTCGGTCTGGGTCGTACATGCAGAATCTGACCATACTCAGGGGTAAAGCATGGCCAAGATCTTTTAACATGACGCCTCAGAGGAAAATTGAACCGGTGACCTCCCTAGTCATTATCAAGTCACTTACCACTTGAATCAAACTACTTGAATTGATGATTTAATGCCAGGAAAAATGTGAAACGCCAGATAAAGTATTTTTTCCAACAATAAAAGAATAAACCCTTTATTTTATTTTTCCGAGACGATTAAACCTTTATTCATCATATCGCATGTTTTTTTGGCTAAATTGAAAATTTAGTCCTATAACTTGACACGTTTTGTAATTTTGGTCCTGGTTTTTCTCCGGTCATATTTTTGGTCCTTTTACTTTTTTTTTTTTTGGGACAATTATTCAAAACGACACATATCGGATTTAATTAGGCAAAAAGGATACCCAAAACAAACACTTAATTATAAAGAAACAAATTAGATAGATAGACCAAAATACCCTTAATGAAGAAAAAAATAAAAAAGGGGAACATGCAGGGATATATACTTGAATATTTTTTTTATTTTTTATTTTTTTTTAAACTGACGCTGTTTATTTTTTCTTTTTTCTAGACGGTGAAAGTATATTTTTTTTCATTAACCACCGTGATTCATTGACCACCGCGATGCGTAGTGACTACCGCGATGCATTGACCACCGCGATGCATTGACCACCGCGATGCACTGACAACCGTGATGCATTGACCACCGCGAGGCAATGACCACCGCGATGCAGATACACCGTGATGAAATGACACCGCGATGCACTGAAACCGCGATGCATTGCCCACCGTGATGCACTGCACAACCCGATGCATTGACCACCCCAGATACATTGACCACCGTGATGCAGTCACCACCCTCGATTAATTAACCACTACGATGCAACGACCACCTCGATGCACTGACCACCGTGATGCAGTGACAAGAACATTTGCAACGATTTATGCAGTGACAATGATTTTTGTCGACATGATGCGAGACACTGTGATGCATTGACCACCGCGATGCAGTGACCACCTCGATGCATTGACCACCGTGATACGTTGACCCTAACGATGCAGTGACCACCTCGATGCAGTGCCCACCCCGATGTAGTGACCACCGCGATGCATTGACCACCGCGATGCATTGACCACCCCGATGCATTGAGCACCACGATGTATTGACCACCGTGATGCAGTGACCACCCCGATACATTGACCACCGCGATGCAGTGACCACGCGATACAGTGACCACCACGATGCATTGACCATCGCGATGCATTCACCACCCCAATGCACTAGCCACCCGTGATGCAGTGACCAACCGCGACGCAGTGACTACCGCGATGCACTGACCACCCCGATGTAGTGACCATCAGGGTGGTCAATGCATCGGGGTAGTAACTCTGCAAAAAGTACTCAAACACGAGTCGAGCCATATCGAGTACTTAACGAGTCGAGTTTATCTTGCCTTTTTATGGCTCGAACGAGCCTGAAGTTCTTTAGTCGAGCTCGAGTCCTAGAGAGTATCGACTCAATTCGGCTCGGTTACACCTCTAATGTGAATGACGCTACACTTATTTTACAAAGTTACCAAAATTTTTGTATCAAATTGTATACGCAGTGACATTGATGTCACTGCATCAATTCTCTAATTGTAAATATAGTGACATCAATTTCACTGCATGAATTCTCTAATGAACTGACAATGCTTGTTCCATAATGGGTATGGTAGCCAAATGCATCATGAAAACAGCAAGCCCAATAGGAAACAGATCCAAAATCTACATCTCATGCATCACCAAAAACAAGAAACTTACTGCATATGATACACGATTCGTATCAAATTGTAAATGCAGTGACATCAATGATGCAGTGACCACCCAATGCATTCGCCACCGTGATGCATTCACCACCGCGATGCAGTGACCATCCCGATGTAGTGACAACCTCTGATACAGTGACATCGCGATGCATTAACCACCGTGATACATTGACCACCCAAATCCATTGACCACCGTGATGTAGTGGCCACCCCCGATGCCGTGACCACCCCCGACGCATTAACAACCGTGATGTGGTGACACCGCGATGCATTAACAACCGTGATGTGGTGACACCGTGATGCATTGACCACTATTAGACGAAGCTCGATCTTGTTATATTTTATTAAAAATTAAATGCATTGACATCGCACATAACGCCGAAATGGTGCAAATAAAGCGAACCGGATTGAGCTTCCCATCGGAATGAAAAATATCAAGAAAGAAAAATGAAAGCCAAAATATATCCTTCAATCTCCAAAGCTTTAGCCTGATTTTTCACCAATAGATCATATCAACACCAATTGGAAGAGTCCATCAGAGCTACCTAACATATTCACCATAGAGAAAAACATGAAATGACCAGCATTCAGATACTAAGCACACCCAAAAATAAAAGTTATTTTTAGCATTGAAAATGCAAATAATGATATGGTATAGTCTAAGATCATCGAAGAGACTAAGCAAACCTGATAGAAAACTATCAAGAAAGAAAATTAAACCAACGCCATCAAAGTCCAATGTCCAATTCTTCACCAAAGGGTCATCTCAATCCTAACAATGCATAAAGAGGAACTATCCCGCTTTATCTTTGCTATCTAACATGTTCAACCGGGTAACGGAAGATATCAGATGGCAATATATAATCTAAGACCGAAAGCAAAATGTCTTTCAGAAGATCCACCAAGAATGTCAATAAATACGCTGACGATGCTGGATTTCGTCTAATAGTTATCCGGGCCGTTTAATCTAGGGTAATATGAACGAGGATGGTTTTTTGGGTGATTTTAGACTGAGCTTGAGAGTTATTTCTCTAGAGTTGCCTACGTATCCAATAGTTGAATTGGAATCAAGTCTCCGTAGTTCCTTAGGGGTTGTTTATATAGAGGACGTCTCGTCCAAAGCCTTGTCCTACAAGGATTTGTATTATTATTATTATTATTATTATTATTATTATTATTATTATTATTATTATTATTATTATTATTATTATTATTATTATTATTATTATTATTATTATTATTATTATTATTATTATTATTTATTATCTCCCCTAAGGATTAACACGTATAAATCCTTATAATTTAGGGATAATTATGGATATATTGAATGCCAAGATTGGAGTCTTTATGACTTAGGATTCTTTCCTTATTTATCTTTAATTATCTCCACGTGGAATAACAGCCGGGGTTGCTCTGAGCGTCATGCGCTGAGCCCCCAAGGCCAATATGGCCGAACTGGTCAGCTCATCTTCGACAAGCCATAGCTGACCCGCGGTGGTTGGAGGAGGAGTTTCTGCTGATCTCCCATAGGGACCTGCCCTTAGGTATATATGTGGGGCTCTTGGCCCTTAATGCCTTACTTTTAGAGGCTAGTCATCTATTATACAACTTAAGAGGATGACACATGGCGTAGTTCGGGTTGGTCATCATCATAAGCCCCCAAGATCTGGCTGAACCACTCGTTGTGAGGTCGGATCTGTTAGAGGGGTTGGTCGGCCCCTGTCATCTAGACTTGTATAATTTTACAATGGTCTTCTCTGCTAGGTGGCACAGTTATTGTTATGACATTGTCATTCGTGCCCACGTCTTCTGAAGTGGAACGGTTTTTGAGAACGCTGTCGCAGCTCCTTATTTAGTGCCCTCTGTGGCTGCTGCTTCAACGACTCCTACCGAGTTGCCCCAGGTCAATGCTTCTGTGGAGAATCTTACTCCTGCTGTAGAGTCTGGGCAAACTCAACCCTTAATACTTCTTAAGTTTTTGAACTTGCATTTCGTTTATGCTTTATTGTATTTTTACGAGCCCGACCTGCGTAGCTCAGCTCTGTAAACGCATTGAGCCTGACATCCAGTGCTCTGAATTTCTATCCATCCTGTGGACTTGCTTTCTGACGAGTCTTAACTACGGAGCTCGGTTTGAGTTCATCTATGAACTTACTTTGTCCCGCAACCTTACTGAGCCTGGCCTGCAAAGCTCTGAAATTTGGATCCGACCTGCGGATTATTACTCGAGTCCGTCCTGTGGACTGATTTTATGACGAGTCCGATGTGTGGAGCTCGGTTTGAGTTCGTCTGCAAACTTACTTTGTCCCGCAACCTTACTGAGCCTGGCCTGCAAAGCTCTGAAATTTGGATCCGACCTATGGATTATTACTCGAGTCCGTCCTGCGGACTGATTTTATGACGAGTCCAATCTGTGGAGCTCGGTTTTGAGTTCGTCTACGAACTAAGGAATTATGGTCTACAACATTTTACGGTGGCTGAGCTAGAGAGCTCATACTTTTTTATTGTCTTTTATCTTGACAATTTGTGCCCTTTAAGCACTTGTTGGCGTTCAGCCTTTTATCCTTTTGCTTTTCATTGTATGATTTTTTTTATCATCTTTATAACTTATTGTATGATTTTTTATCATCTTCATAACTTATGGTCTTTTGCCCCCTGAAGGACATCACTTACAAGGCTTGCTTTGTAAGTGTTGCGCTTTGGTGTTAGTTCTGATCGTCTGTCCTGCAAACTTAGAAGGTTTGAATATTTCAAACTTTCGGAGTCTATCAGGTCTGATCGTCTGACCTACAGACTTAGAGAGTTTGAATATTCCAAACTGTCTAAGTATTTTAGAGCTGATCGTCTGAGTCGTATATTAATCTGGATTTTTAGGTTTTTCTGGGTTGTTTTGCAACGCAGTTCTTTAGGTCTGTCTTGCAGACTATTTGAGTTTGATTTTGCAAACTTCTCTGAGACCGACCTGCGGCTCAGTCCGTTGAGTCTGTCCTATAGACTTTTTCTGAGACCGACCTGCGGTTCAGTTCGTACTTGCTTTCTTTTTTGTTGTCTTTATCGTACTGACCCATGTATGCCTTCATCGGGTCATCAGAGCTTGGAAGAAGATTCTGAACTGGCTGGATAGTTTCTCCACTCAAAAGGTTTCCTTGGCACGACGGATCGCTGACTTTTACGCCGGTCGTAAAAAATACAATGACGAGCTTCTATCCAAGGATGCCCAGATTGCTGATCTGGAGAAGATAATGCAAGCTCAGCAAGCTGAGTTTAAGGAGCTACGCATTGTTAGCGCTAAATGGGAGGAGGCCCTGGCCAATCTCCATGCTGATCATGATGGACTTGAGGCCGAGATGCCTGCTCAGATCGCCCAAGCCATTCATGAATACAAGAGCTCTGTTCACTTCACTGGGGCCTTGAAGGTTTTCCTTGCTCCATCTTAAGCTAAGGGTATACCCTTAGCATGAATCAAGCTAAAGAGCAATGCCCTCAGCCGATCATTGAGAATCATCAACATGGGAGGCTTTGCGAGCCAAAATGTAGTCAAATCTATAAGGCTAGGCTTAAGGCAGTCGGTGAAGATCTGGTTGCGAAGTATGGTCGCAGACCTGCTGCCCAGCAAGCTAGTGCGTCTTCAACTCAGCCCTTCGGTACACCCTCTGATCAGCATCATCAATAGGATTCTACTGCCAATTCTTAAGATCGGGCCTTTATTATTTTGTTGGAAGACTTTGCAATATTTTCCAACTTTTGTTATTTTTTGTTCTTGACAATTTGTGCCTTTTTGGCACTTGTTCTGTAATATTTTCTTGTTTGGCGTTCAGCCCTTCTTTGCCATTACTTTGGCTTTTGGTTTTGCCTTTGCTTTTGTTTTAAGCCTAGCTTAGGGTCCTTTACCCCCCTGAAGTACGTCCTTTACAAAGCTCTACTTTTCGAATGATGTACTTTAGTGTATGCGATGATCGTCTGTCCTGCAGACTTGGGAAGTTTGATTACTTCAACTTTCTAAGTATTATAGAAAGCGCTGATCATCTGTCCTGCAAACTTAGGAAGTTTGATTATTTCAACTTTCTAAGTATTATAGAAAGCGCTAATCGTCTGTCCTGCAGACTTAGGAAGTTTGATTACTTCAACTTTCTAAGTATTTATAGAAAGCGATGATCAGTTCATTAAGTTTGTCCTTTGCAAACTTTGACGGAGACCGACCTGCGGTTCAGTTCATTTTTTGAGTCCAACCTACAGATCAGTTCATTTAAGTTTGTCCTTTGCAAACTTTTTCTGAGACCGACCTGCGGTTCAGTTCTTCTGTGAGTCCGACCTGCGGATCAGTTTGTGGGGTTTGTCCTGCAGACTTATAGTTTGTCCTTTGCAAAATTTTTCTGAGACCGACCTGCGGTTCAGTTCTTCTACGAGTCCGACCTGCGGATCAGTTCGTTGGGTCTGTCCTGCAGACTTATAGTTTGTCCTTTGCAAACTTTTTCTGAGACCGACCTGCGGTTCAATTCTTCTCTGAGTCCGACCTGCGGATCAGTTCGTAGGGTCTGTCCTGCAGACTTATAGGATTAACACGCATAAATCCTTATAATTTAGGGATAATTATGGACATATTGAATGCCAAGATTGGAGTCTTTATGACTTCGGATTCTTTCCTTATTTATCTTTAATTATCCTTCACGTGGAATAACAGCCGGAAGATAATAATAATAATAATAATAATAATAATAATAATAATAATAATAATAATAATAATAATAATAATAATAATAATAATAATAATAATAATAATAATAATAATAATAATAATAATAATAATACAAATCCTTGCACGACAAGGCTTTGGACGAGACGTCCTCTATATAAACAACCCCTAAGGAACTACGGAGACTTGATTTCAATTCAACTATTGGCTACGTAGGCAACTCGAGAGAAATAGCTCTCAAGCTCAGTCTAAAATCACCCAAAAAACCATCCGCGTTCATATTACCCTGGATTAAACGGCCGGATAACTATTAGACGAAATCCAACATCGTCATTGGCGCTAGAAGGAGGGTGGTTTTTTGGGTGATTCTAGACTGAGCTTGAGAGTTATTTCTCTAGAGTTGCCTACGTATCCAATAGTTGAATTGAAATCAAATCTCCGTAGTTCCTTAGGGGTTATTTATATAGAGGATGTCTCGTCCAAAGCCTTGTCCTGCAAGGATTTGTATTATTATTATTATTATTAATATTATTTATTATCTCCCCTAAGGATAAACACGCATAAATCCCAATAATTTAGGGAAAATTATGGACATATTGAATGCCAAGATTGGAGTCTTTATGACTTAGGATTCTTTCCTTACTTATCTTTAATTATCCTCCACGTGGAATAACACCCGGGGATGCTCTGAGCGTCATGCGCTGAGCCCCCAAGGCCACTATGGTCGAACTGGTCAGCTCCTCTTCGCCAAGCCATAGCCGACCCGCGGTGGCTGGAGGAGGAGTTTCTGCTGATCTCCCACTTGGGGTTAGGGACCTGCCCTTAGGTATGTCTGTGGGGCTCCTGGCCCTTAATGCCTTACTTTTAGAGGCTAGTCATCTATTATACAACTTAAGAGGATGACACGTGGTGCAGTTCGGGTCGGCCATCATCATACGCCCTTGTGTGATTCTTAACCAGCAAAAACCAACAACCAATCAATGATTTGAGTAACCCAGAAAACTTGTCTGCCTCCAAAATCTCATTCTATTTAATTGGGTAAAATTGTTTGCAGATAAGAACAATAGATTTGAGTATTTAAATCAACAGATCTTTAGCCAAGAAAAAAAAAATCAACAGATCTATATTAAATTTAGTACTTCACTTTGCAAGGGTTTTGTAGCAGACAATCGATGAATGAAGACGGCGGCGCATATTATGCCTGTCTTGTTGGAATAGTGTCCTAAACCCAATCGGTTTGGACCGGATCCGACCGGGTCAGATCATTTCTACTATTTCTTTATGTTTATACATATATATAATGGCTTTTCTGTTGTCATATATATGTTCTTTTAATGGACCAATTATGAATTGTTATATGATAACGTCCTTAGTATTAAACTGTGATAGAGAAACCATGATAGGCAATTATGGTTGATGAGATCTCTAATCACTTTAATAAGTTTGATACTTAAATGTCTCTAAAGCGATGTCCTATTAAACGGGGCATTGATAGTATAAACGTACTAGCACGTATTAGATGTCTTTCGTCTTTAAGGAAGGGATAGATCTCGTCTATCGAAGTGTAGAGACATTTGGACTGTACGTGGACGTGTATTAGAGAATGCGTACGTTAGACTGACCCACTTACATGGATAAGTGTCACACTATGTGACGGTTGTGTAATTATCCTTAAGACCGGAGTCTTCATGGCATCACGGTGTGGATTGTCATGCTTTGACACTATTGAGGTTTCCCCTAGCCATGGGGCGATCATGCGGTAGTGATTGGGTATGATATTGAAGCATGCGGAGTATACATGATTGGTCGTCCGGGAGTCGCGTATCCTATGATTGGGATCGAATATCCGAAATGGCCTTCTTATAAGGAATGTCTAGCTCTCGTGAATCTTTGCAATGTGGGAGTAACGAGTTACTTCGAGAGAGCATTATATCCAGATTATAAGATACGGTCGTTGATGTTTTGACACTCGACTAACGACCGTATGGATATTATTACAGCGATGTGATTGTAAGTTGCACGGTAACTGTTTCACATGAATGGTAGTAGTCATTGCATTTGACTCTTTCGATGATTGGGAGTCATGGTGTGTTGCTAGACGCTATCCCGTGATCGTTAGGTATGAAGGGCATTTTCGTAATTTGCACTTTGTGTCTACGGCCAACATATTCGGAAGCCTATCGGGTCACACACATAAGAACATCTAGCCGGATTAAAATGTGGTTATAGATGATAACCAAATAAGGAAAGTTTATCTCACGACTATAAAGGTTATAGTGGTAAATTAATATGGAGGTATTTATTTATTATGAATAAATTAAATACAAGATATTAATTAAGTTGATTAATTAAATACACTTATATTGATAAGTGGCGCCACATATGTGTATGTGTGATATACTTGTATTGTGCAATTTAATTAATGGTATTACCTATCATTGATATTAGATATTAATAAAATAAAATAATATAATATATATATATATATATATATATATATATTATGTATACATGCGTGTGTGTGTACACATTAAATGCAAATTAGTGATTTGCTTGTGTGCGCACCAATGTATGATATTAATAGATTTTTTATTTGTGTAATATATATGTGATATATACACATGTGTAAATTGATTTATGGTAATAAGATAAATATAGTCAATATAAGATATTGACAATATCTTGGGAATATTCAATATAAGATATTGACAATATCCTAGATTTATTTAATATAAGATATTATAATAAATGAGATAAATCAATCAAATATATTTTCCTTATTTTATTGGAAAAAGGTTTTCTTCTCCTCTACTCTACTAGGGGGCGCCCCATACACTATAAATATAGTGTGAGTGTCAAGCTCTTTTATACATCATAATTCCAAGAGCTAATAGTTCTTGTATAAATAGAGAGCATCTTATAGAGAGTTGGAGAGAGGGGAAAAAGGCCGGTCTAGCAACCGGAGTTTTCCAATAGCAATCCATGATGGGATTCCGGCGGGCTATTCGTGTGGACTAGCGGTAGAGGCCGAACACTTGGGCGGCTCTATGCAGAACTACTCTCCTTAGACGGTCAAAGCGTCGATCTTTTAGATCAACCAAGGTAACCGACGTCTACTACTTGCTTGTTTATTGCTTAAACGAAGTCGATCTTGGGTCGATAGGAAATAATTTTTTGAATTCCGCTGCGTTCCCGCGTAGATTTCCTAACATGTCTCACCGTATAGAAAAGCAGAGAAGGTTTGTTATCTCACCGTACATTTTCGGTAGCCGTCTCGTGGTTGAAATCGGCCATTGAAGCTACGACGCAATGGACCTGAGTCGTACGTCCATTCCTTTTTGTTTTTGTTTAAAGAGATAGGGTTAATTTTGTCCAAGAAAAATTATTTTGTCCTTATAACTAATGATCTTTTAAATGTGTCATAAGTGCCTAATTAAGTCTCAAAACACGTCCTTACAAAAAAATAACATTTTTTTTGCGAAAATGGTCCTGAACGTGTGCAAATGCTAACTTGACAACTTTTCCGGCCAAAAAAATGTCATGTCATCCAAACACATCTGCAATATTAAAATGTCTGTTAATGGGATTCGAACCTCCGACCTAAGATTAAAATTCTAAACACTTTGTTATCCGAGCTACAACCACATATGTTGTTTAAGACACAACAATTTTACTTAAAGACATGTTCAGTATAAAAATATTATAGACAATCTAATGGTACATACAAATTTTTTTTTTTAAAATATAGATAGTATTTGGTACATGTTGTAATACATTTATTGAATTTTATTTTAAGTAATATGGGAGGTTCTTTAATTTTTATTGTTTTTTATTTTATTTTATGTTTTATGTTTATTTTAAGTAATATGAGAAGTTATTTTTTCATTGAATGTTTATTTTAAGTAATGGGATCAACTTTTCACACAGCAAATCATTCTGACCCAATTCGAGTCATAAAAAGATGATTATTCTGATTCAACTCGAGTTAGAATTTTGAATGTTTTTCATACCCAATACCAGTCATAACGACTTTTTGACTAAAATTGAGTCAAGAAAACGTTTAACATCATGTTTGAAATTCGGTCAGAATCAACGCGTTAGCAAATTATTCTGACCCAATTTGAGTCAAAACGATGATTATTCTGAATTAATTCGAGTCTGAATTTTGAATGTTTTCCATACACGATACACGACTTTCTACCGGTCGAAATACTTTCGACTAAAATTGAGTAAAAGTGAATATTTTAACATTTCGTCCGAAATTCGCCGTGTCCGACACAAGACACGACACGAATCAAAAAGTGCAAAAAAACATAATTTTGAAGGGTAAAAGTGAAAAAAAAAAATATATGTGTTAAGACTTTTAGTAATGTAAAAAGACATTTCCTAAGTAATATTGTTCTCTTTTAAGACTATTGTAAGATAAATTTGCTTTTGTTGTATGATATCATACAACGTAAGATAATTCGTTTTTGTATGTTTCCTTTTCTACCTTTTTAAGTTGGATGACATTGTAAATCTAATAACTATTAAGGTTTTCACCCAAGTCTCTTTAGCTTCCGTTTGCTTAACTCGATACGATAACGTAAAGACTTACGTATAATGTTAGATTTATTTAACGTTATACGTGCCGAACATTTTTTTTTTGATAAGGACTCGGTATCCGGAAACGGGACGTTACATCGAATTCGATTAAGATTTGGATATACACGCTTAACTCTAGGTGCTCCCCCGTGCTCCCCCACATTTAGTGCCGGCACTGAGCCTAGACCCAAGAGACCTGGGTCTAGGCCCACCCACCCAAAACAACTTATTTTAGGGGCCCCGGTCCGAAAAATACTGTTATAACATAATTCAATGTATATTGTCTCCAATCCAATAAATATATATATAAATCGTTTCGTTACTTAACATTGGGTTTTTAGGTTGGTTCAGTATCACAACCTTTTGATTTTGTTACTTAAAGGGAGGGTTATTGGAGATGAACTCAGCTGCAGATAGTGGGGAGAGATGCCTAGATTACGTCTACATTGAAGAGTTACATCTTCTTTGAAAAATCATAAATGAGTTACTTTTTAATATTTCAAGGCAAAATAGATTGTTGCTTATAATATTTCATTCTTTAGTGTGAAATGAAACAATGTATTAATTTTGTATTGAAATCTATATTTTGAGACACCAAAAAAATTTATTCAGATATCCAAATACTTGTTTTACAGGGATAACAAGAAAGAATATATGTACCAAATTGTGAAGCATTTTATCACGTATTCAACGGACATAAACCACACATGATGCTGGTGAGACTTGAACCTAGTGTCGTTAACGAGTTGAGTTGAACCAAGTATTGGGGTTCGAGCTCGAGCTCGTTTAGCTTACAGCTCGTTCGTTTGTTAAACGAACAAAAAAAATTATTCGAACTCGGTTCATTTCAAAGATGAAATGTTTGAGCTCGTGTTCGAACTCGGCTCGTTAAACATATTGTTGTCTTCCAACTCGAGTATAGCTCGAGTTCGGCTCGATTTTGGTTCGTTAAGGTATAAAACATAAAGTGCGCGAAAATGCAAAAATAACAAGTTATAGATTAATATAACATATATCACGCTACAATAATCATTATAAAAATATGTAAATATTATATAAAATCAATCAATAATCTCAATTAGATGAATGAATGATTTATCCTTGTTTGAGTTAGGGTTTCTGTGTAAATTGATTTATTTATATAAGCACGTCGCGAACATAATCGAACGTTCGCGAACCAAGCTCATATTCGTTCGTTAAACGAACAACCTACAATCATGTTTGAGCTCAGCTCGTTAAGCTCAACGAATAAACGATTACGAACATCAATGAGCCGAACACGAGTTTATTCACGAACGGCTCTGTTCGTTAATAGCTCTACTTGAACCCATGAGGTCTTAAGTTTGGTGCCTCACCATCTTTTGAATTAAATATGATTTAGGACAAGTAATGCAGTGACTAGACAACCTACGTGTCCATTATGATGGTAATGACATTTTATTTTTATAATGACCGGGTTTTTATGACATGAGGTCATCGAACATTAAAAAAAAAAAAAATTATGTAATTGTGGTGGTCCTCAGTCTGAATCAAAAGATTCTTTCCCCGACCTTGACTATGCATATAAGAATTCATCATATATATATATATATACATTCCCCTCAAAAAAAAAAAAAAAATGTACACAAACATTTTGAAGATCAAACTCAGCTGAGAAATTAAAAAATAAAATGGTACAATATTGGCATTGCAAACCAAGCATTTTTCTTTTGCTCGCAACTCTTCTTATAACCTCTGCATGTTTTGCGAGCGCAGTATTGAATTTAACTGATTCAACGGCATTTGTTCCTGCCACATGGGTGAATACACCATCCCTTAATCCAAACAGTTCAATCACATTGTCTCCCATTCTCCATAGAAAAGTTTCAGGGCCAGAGTATGCCTTTAGCTTTTACTGCAACACCACAGATAGTACAAATTGCGTACTGGGCATCTTGTTTTTCCGGTTTTGGGGTTATAACGAAAACGGTTCGGGGATTTATTACAAAGACCCACGGTTGATATGGACTGCAAACAGGTTTGATCATCACTCATTTTAGGATGCTCAATGAACATCAATTCATACTTTTTGTGCCAATTTTTTGTTTTTTTTTTTTTTTTTTTTGATGAATTTGATGATTTAGTGTTATTGTTGTATCGAAAATCAGGGGAAAAACTGTCGGAGTGAATGCAACATTTCAACTTAGGGAAGATGGAAACATGGTGTTGTCTGACTCTGACGGTCTTCCGATATGGTCCAGTAATACAAATGGGATAAATGTTTCAGGCTTGAACATGACAAATTCAGGAAATCTTGTACTCTTCGGGAAGGATAATGAAGTCATTTGGCAGTCGTTTGATTATCCAACCGACTCAATAATGATTGGACAGAAGATCGTTCCAGGCCAGAAGCTGATCGCTAGCGTGTCAGCATCGGATGCGACTGCAGGTTCCTATTTTCTTTCTTTTAATGATCAAAGCATATCAGCTTATGTGGATTCATTCCCACCTCAAAGATATGCTTATGGTGGTGTACAAGATCTTAGTTTACTGAATTACTACAACGGAAGCTACAAAACGTCGCAAATCCCATTTTCGAAAGCATTAGGACAATATATGAACTTCGGCTATGACGGACATTTCAGGGTTTATGAATGGCTAGATGACAAGATGATATGGCGCGAAGCTATGGATATTTTGGAGGTGACGGGTGGCGATTGCGGGTACCCGTTGGCGTGTGGAAATTATGGAATCTGTTCAAAAGGGAAATGTTCTTGTCCAAATACTCCAGAAGCAGCAAGTTTCTTCAAGCCAAATAATGCAACGACTATTGGGTGTTCACTTACTAATCCTATTTCTTGTGGTGATATAACACATCATAATCTTGTTGAGTTGAATGATACTTATTATTTTGCATTTGATTCTAGCTTGTATGATGAGAAGATAGAGTTAGAGACCTGTAAAACAAATTGCTTGAATAATTGTTCATGTAAAGCAGCTTTATTCTTACATAATAACGGCTCGAAGACGGGAGGATCAGGAGGATGCATGTTTTTAAATGAAGTCTTCACCATTGCTGATAACAAATTGTGTCAAGTATCAAGTGCCAATACATCTATGTTCATCAGAGTGCAAAACAGTCCACAGTCTCCACCTCGAAAACATCCATCTCATAAACTAGCACCTCCAGTTGGAGCATCAATCGTGGGCGGAGTGATCATGATCCTTATATGCATTATTTTGATGACAAGAAAAGTAATGAAGTCAAAGGACATTGAGATCGATTTCTCGGACAATCTACTAGGAATGCCTAGTAAGTATTCGTACGAGGAATTGAAAGCGGCGACAGGAAATTTCTGCACAAAACTTGGGAAAGGAGGATTTGGTTCTGTTTATAAAGGGACACTTTCTAATGGTATTGATATAGCAGTTAAGTGTCTTCATAATGTAGGAAAAGGGCAGGAGGACGAGTCGTTTTTAGCGGAAGTAAGAAGTATAGGAAGTGTCCATCATTATAACTTAGTAAAAATTATTGGATTTTGCACTGATAAATCTCATAGGCTACTTGTCTATGAATATATGATTAATGGTTCTTTGGACAGATGGATTTTCGGTAAAAAGAAAGACTTCGACGTTGTCAACGACGACGACGATGCCATCTCTCTAAAATGGCACACAAGGAAGAAAATCATAGTGGACATTGCTAAAGGGTTGGCTTATCTTCATGAAGAGTGCAGCCAGAAGATTATTCACCTTGACATCAAACCTCAGAACATTCTTTTAGATAAAGATTTCAACGCGAAAGTCTCTGATTTTGGATTGGCAAAGCTTATCGGGAAAGACCAAAGCAGGACAGTGACAAAGATGCGTGGAACACCGGGCTATCTAGCACCAGAATGGTTGAGTTCTGCCATTACAGAGAAAACAGATGTTTACAGCTTCGGTGTTGTAACCTTGGAAATCATTTGCGGACGGAAGAATTTGGATTGGTCAAGGACAGAAGAAGAGAAGCATTTGCTTAGTTATTATACAGAAAAAGCAAAAGAAAAAGATGGGCTCTGGGAACTGGTGGACAAGACATGTGAAGATATCGAAAATCATAGACATGAAACCGAAGAAATGATGAAGATAGCTGCATGGTGTTTACAAACCGATTTTACAAAGAGGCCATCCATGTCCTTAGTTGTCAAAGTGCTGGAAGGACTGGTGCCTGTTGAAACCAACTTAGATCTCGACTTAACGAACCTCTCCAACTTCGGGACGGTTGCAATCACTAACCAAAATCCGGAATCTCTGGTGTTGCCTTCTTTATTGTCAGCACCGCGCTAGTATAGCAGTACTAACTTTTCATTCATGTCTTTCACCTCATATTGTAGGTGAAGTTTTACAATACCACTTGGGGTTCATTATGCATTACTTTCATTGTGTTAGAGATAATGACAAGTTTGAGTTGTTTAGATAATTATGTTTGAATTTGATTTATTTGATATATTATTTGGTTTATTTAAATTTCTATCTATCATTTATTAGTCTATAAATATTGTAATTGTGTTTATTATTATCAATTAATATAATTCAATCTTTTTTTATATTTCTCTATTATGGTAGCAGAGCTCTCTGACCTAACGTCTTTTAAACTATTGGGTAGTGAAAAAAAATGTGATGATTTAGATGATGATGATGAAAGGAAATGGGATTGGAGAAATGGGTCGAGTTTGATAAGGAGGAAGAAATTAACTAGTTTGGGATGATTAATGAGAGAGAAATCAAGAATATTGTGTGTTTGAAAAATGGGAAATTAGATGGGCATTTCTTGACTAAGAAAGCTGAAGCAGATTACTCTTTTTGCTTAGAGGTCTGGAATTAACTAGGATTTCATTATCTAATGTTTATGGCAAACGATGCACAAATACTTCCGTCTGATGCCGAATGAATTGTGATGATTAATACCATTTCTTTTTTATTAATACCATTTCTTTTTGTGATGATGTTGCATGGCTTGTTGATTTTTGTTTCTGTTTGTGAATTCTAAAGATAAAATGAATACCATTTCCTCTGTTCCAATCAATCAGTTCTTGTTGTTGTTGGTTCAATTTACTTATCATATTAGTTGTGGATTTAAATTCTTTTTAGCTATGCGCTGCAATTTGACTATGTATCTTGTTTCTATTCTTTTTCTTTTTTTTTTTTGTTTTTTTGTTTTGGAAACGAGCTTTTATTTAATCAACATAAACTGGTGCTTAAAACTTTTCACCAGACACAAAATACATGGTTCTGTAGCATTACCAAAAGTGGTATAAAAGGAAAGAAACATAAAACTTAAAAGACAAAATAAAGCTCTACCCTTGCCAGGCTAGACGTAGGTTTTTCGCTTGTTCTACAGCTTGAGACGTAATCACATAGGCTGGGGGTCTTTCCACTATCGAATCATGAACTACTTTATTTCTCCAAATCCATAGTCCGTTAACCACTTCCCTCCAAATATAGTTCCAATCAAGGGATTCATTGGTGGACAGATTCTCATCTATCCAAACATCTATACTTCTTGTGCCAAAGAAATGACTCCATTGAACTAAGTAATGTGACAACCTCCACACTTGGGTAGCCCAAGGGCAATCACGAAGACCATGAAGGGGTGTTTCATCTTCTATTCCACAGATTGGGCAGGTGGGAGAGGGGATGATATACCTCTTAGCCAAGAACTCAAACGTAGGCAGCGCTTTATGTTTTAACGTCCAAAGAAAAAAGTTAGTTCGAGTCGGGCCTTTTAACTTCCAGATTTGTTTCCACTGCTTAGTATCATTCGCATCAGCTTGTTCTTCTTCCCACTCTTTAGTTTGTAAATAATAACCCGAGGAGACCGAGTATTTACCTCTAAGATCATTATTCCAATCGAAGCCATCATCTGTGCGCACCATACCTTTCCATAATCTAGAATAGGCATTACAAATGCCTCTCCAAACAGGGGAGCATCCAGGTTTGGGTTTTGCACATAGCTCAGTGTACATATTTGACAAAACTCGAATCCAAAGTTTGTCTTGCTGATTAATCAATTGCCAAACCAGCTTACCTAACAAAGCAATATTCATTTCAAACACTCTTCTAATACCCAAACCACCTTCTTCCCTTGGTTTACATATTTTATGCCATGCCACAGTATGCATTTTTCGTACATCTTGTTTCTATTCTCTCTACTTAACTTTAAGCTTTTTTTTTTTCTAATGTGTCATTCAAGTAATTCTCTTTATAATGCTGTAATTTCTCTGCATTTTTCATAGTGAATCTTCAAAATCATATTTACTACGAAAAGGGAAGAAAGAACATGGGAGTTTTGTTCTGATTGGAGTTGAAATGCGGTTTTAATTCTTGTGAATGTATGTAAAATCAACTAACTTTTGTAGACATTTGTGTGTTTCTTCATGGTTTTAGCTACATTGTGCTAAGAAGGGGAAGGGGCTAGGGAAAGAGAATGATGTTGATGAAAATTAGAAGAAGGGATAATGTGTTACTAATATTGTGATACTGATACTGTGATACTGATACTGTGATACTGATATTGTGATACTATGATACCGATACTTGTGGCTTTGAAATGCTTTAAAAATAAGTGTGATGTGGTGCTTGTGGTTATCAAGAAACAGAATCACTGTGATACTGATACTAGTTCGTCAATTTTTTTTATCGATAGTTGATTTTGCTATAGATTGATTATGGAAATTATTCCTACAATTGTACAATTATAATTTAGCTATATTGGAATGCTTCGGTTGTGAAATTGGTACTTGCCAACTATTTTGTTTCTTGGCTAGCTTGTGTTATTGTGATTATGAATATGAAATCAAAAGGTAGAAATAGTTTCTTATTCTTTACAAGCAAGTGTTTCTTATGCTTTCACTTGCTTTAAGATGGCCTCATTTGAGTTGGGATTATGGCAGCAAGGTGGCCATCCGGTGATACTGATATTGCGATACTGATACTGTGACTGTGATACTTATACTGTTATTGTGTTATGGTGCTGAGGTCGACATATTGAAACCGAAGGCGGAGATCTACGAGCTAATATTCCAAGAAGAGGCTAATGCTTTTGGTAATGATCTGTGAATTGAGATAGGGTACAAATGTTAAAATCATTTGGTGTAGAGGTTGACTTTATTTAGAAAATGTTAAACCATTTGGTGTAGAGTTGGAGAAGAAGATGATGGTAGCAATCGACATTGTCGAGATTTTTAGGTGTTTAGATAATCATTTCCTTGATGTAACTTAATTATCATATATGTTGATGTTAAAGTTGTTTATCATATATGTTGTAATTTTTTTTTTCTATTGTGATTGAATATGTTATTTCAAAATACACAAGTTTTTTGGGTGTTAATGTGATTACATTATTGTCCAAATGATTTTTAGTTTACGATTTGTTTCCGTTTTAATCCATAAAGGAATATAGGTTGTCGGTGTTGTTGTAAAGCTTGCCGAGTCCATAATTTTTGGCTAGTCATATACTATTAATGGTAATGGTAATTGTGTCATTGTGTTTGTTAATAAAACGTGTTACTGTGATAGTGTTATTGTGATACTGATACTGTTATTGTGTTAGTGTAAACGTTGTGATTATTCGGATTTCAAAATCTACGTCGAAAGGGTATCATATGAGATCAAAAAATTAAGATAAAAAAAAAAAAACTTTGGTGAAAGAATTTTGATGATCGGTGTTCTAAATTAAAATTTACGATTGTTTATAAGAAAAGAGTTTCGATTAATGTAAATATTTTTTCGTCTTTCAAAATTTACGTCGTAAGGGTATCGTATGAGATCTCAAAATGAAAAGGGAAAAAAATATGAATTTTGGTGAATTTTTTTTGATGTTCGGAGTTCTATAACAAAAGTTACGGTTGTTTGGAAAAAAAAAAGACTGCTGGCAACTGGGACTGGGATGAGCATCTATTGTATAATAAGGGTATTTTTGTCCGTTTAAATTTTTTTTTATCCTTTTCTACAACCAAAAAAAAGAGCGTGTCATATTATTCATTTTGTATTGAAAAATGGACTTTTTGACTCAATCCCCCGTTTTTTTTTAATGTTATCTCAATATATTGAGCATAAATATTCATGAGGAAAAGTTAAGATCTCTCGTCCACAACAGGAAAAGTTAAAATCTTTGCTCTCCACCTTCCTCTCTTCGGGCGGCTCCAAACCTGTCTCCATCTTTGATCTTTTCTCTCTCCCCAATCTTCATTCCTATAACATATTCCACTTGCATAAATTTGCAGCCTCTTTAATCGGTTCTCTGCTCGCTTTCAAACCGATCTAATAATTTATTTTATTTTTCCACGTTTATGTTGTTTTTGTTCAATTTTTTTTTTAATCGAATAAATTTCTCTCTCGTCATTATTTATCATCCAACTTCAGCAATACATAATTTCACCTTTTCCTTTCTCTTACAAAAAAAAAAAAAAAAAAAAAAAAAAAAAGTCGGACGATCCAATCACTTAAACGGTGATAGTCCATCAAAATATTTCTTTTTCTCTCCCTTTCTTCTAATATGAACTATTTTCTCCGGCTTTCAAGCACTCTTCACTCATTTCGCAATCAAATTATCTCTCAATTCCCTCCTTTCATCGAGAGTTATAATTTCAAAATCGCTTTATTCGCTCTATCCCAATCTAAAAATTCTTCTTCTTCTGTTTCTTTTTTAGGATATGATATTCCTTCCAAATATTTCTTCTTCACTATCATTTCCTTTTTGAGTCATCTATTGCCGATTCAAACAAAATCAAGTTGTAAAGAAGTTGGTGCCAATTGATATGGAGAAGTTTGTTGCAGGCACCATATGAAGACAACAAGATCCATTCATTACGAGCTAATCACCATGTTCATTGCATTACCGTGGGATTGCGCGGGCGTGTTAGAGATAAAGACAAGATTGAATTATTTAGATAATTATGTTTGAATTTGAATTATGTGATATATTATTTGGTTTGGATAAACTTCTACCTATAATTTATTAGTCTATAAATATTGTAATGTTTTATCAGTCATTTATTAGCCTATAAATATTGTAATTAGTCTATAAATATCGTAAATAGTCTATAATGGTTTCATTCTATGTTCTTCTTTTCTTTTCGGTTTTCCGTTTCTATAATCTTTGTCTTTCCTACAATTAATTTCATCTACAATAAATCATTGAAGATTGTTGTGATCATATATACATGGCCAAAACACAAAATCAGTAGCAGAATGAAATCACATCCTCTTAATACATGTATCCTAATGTGAAGCGAAAATGAGAAGATGTGATTTCATTCTACTAAGGAATGAGAAGATTGTTGTGATCATGCATGAAGCCTTCTTTTTAGCAAGGAAGTGAATAGCAATGTCTAGAATGATCAAGGTGAAATAATAAGAGATGTCGAAGTTAAAAACGAAACAGAATAAAATTAATTCTAACTTATCGGTTCCGTTTAACCGTAAAACATTCGGTTCCCGGCAACGGTGCCAAAATACTTGTTTCGCTTGTTAGTCACACTGATACTAGTAAGAGGACTAAGTCAATCGAAGCATAGGGAAGCGAGTCATGGTCGATCAACAAGGGAGAACAAAACTAATAAAATAGAATCAATGACACAGAGGTGGTATCGGACCAATATCAACGTGAAAAGAGATTTAAACTAAACTACCTAGTAAACTAAACACAAATTCGAGTGTTTGAGATACTAATTCAAAGAAACGCTTATCAAACCATGCTACAATTAATCTCCCCCGGTCTATTACGCAACTAGATGATAGAAGACAAAATTTGAAGATACAGTTGATCCCACCATTAATGCAGAATAATTCTTATAATTATTGCTGAATGATTGTTATGATTATATTTTGATTACATACGATCTTTGTAATAAATGTTGCTTAGATGCGAAGTAGTATAAGCCTATAAATTCTCTATTGTATCATTGGAAGAAAATATTCAATAAAAAACAACATTTCAGAGTCTCTTTCAGTATTTTGATTTTCTTTATGGTAGCAGAGCCATGGGTAGGGGTTCGAATGCCTTAACAAAGGTGAACTCTCGCCCGATCCATCTTCCACTTTAACAATTTCACATCTTCCCAATTTTTAATTTTTATTTCTTCCTGTTCGTTCATCAAATTGTCGTCCCAAAACCATATACATGGTCCAGTACATCCATGGTTTCCTAATCCATTTATCAGATCAAATCCTCCATTAAAAAAAGGAAAGGAAAAAAACAACGCAGTCACTAGATACAATCCCTACTCTATTGCCTTTCTTTCTTCCATCGTGGAAAAAAAAAAAAACTATTGCTGTTGCGATGCTGTCTTCTATTCTTTTTCGTTTTGAAATAAATTTATTTTGTCCAGATTTTTTAGGTTGCATTTTTTATGAGTCACATATGTTATCCTTGCATCTAGGAGTTCGGAATTTTATTTAGTTATCATTTAGGAATAAAACTCTTACATAAAACATCTTTTTTATTTATTTTTTTTTATCCATTATATATCTCTTTTTCAGATGAAAGCACATGACAGATCCGATACAACAGTCACAATTGGAGGCAACCAAACAAAATCTCAAAACAAACAAGGACTCTCGGAAGAGCCGGACATACGAGCACCGAGGAAGTCACACATACAAACTAATGGACTCCGGAAGAGCCGAATAAGACGTGCGCCGGAGTGGAGATGCCCTCCAACAATACCACAACTACGGATTCCGAAAAAATCACCGGAGTGAAGATGCCCTCCAACAATAGCACAACTCTGGACTCCGGAAAAATCACCGGAGAGGAGATGCCCTCCAAAATCACTACTAATGGACTCGGAAGAACCGTCGGAGTGGTGATGTCCTCCAAAATTACAACTATTGACTCCCAAAAAACCGTCGGAGTGGAGATACCCTCCAAATTATGCCAAGACAAACTCAGCCTCCAAACCCAACCTCGTTTGAGGGAGGGTGATAGAAGACAAAATTTGAACATACAGTTGACTATACCATTAATACAGAATAATTCTTATAATTAATGTTGAATGATTCTTATACTTGTATTTTGATTACATACGATCTTTTTAATAAACATTGCCTAGAGGCTAAGTAGTAGAATCTTATAAATTCTCTATTGTATCATTGGAAGAAGATATTCAATAAAAAACAACATTTCAGAGTCTCGTCCGGTATTTTTATTTTCTTTACTAGATTCGTATGACTCAAGTGAATAAACCCTAATTCTAATAAAATAATGGAGCGGTCCACTCACTTGGTTACTAATTACGGGCAAGTCATCAGAACCCTACGTTCAATTCAAAGGTTTATTCGGCCAACACTAAACTCAACTGACTAAACGTACATTATCTAACTCTATGAAATACACATACAAGTATGGAAAACCTCAATCATGGGACCGTCCATTCCAGATGGCAATTCTACATGGAGATCTAGTCATTTACATTCTAATTACTTCTTCAACGAGCAGTTCCTTCGAAATAATTTACGATAGCATGCGTAAAATTGGCCAGATTTTAGACACGACAAATTAGTCACATATAACCAGAATTAATGTGAGCCGAACGGTCATATACAAACCCTAGCCGCCGGCAGATAATGGAAGGTGTATGACTTTTAATCACACATACATGCATGATTACATCCTAGACTGGGTTCGAGTTAATCTTACATTATTTAGTTAACAAGAAATTTAGCCTAGCATCAATATAACGAAAACACAATAAATCATGCTTACGAAAAATTTAACAAACATAATCGAATATAAGAAGAAGTACATTCTTCTAACGATGATCTACACGATTCCACAATGCAAGAATTAAAGCATTCGAATATCAATCACCAAACACCAAGAACTTGTTTGAATAAAATTAAATAAAAGTGATAAAAATTGAATAATTCTATGATGGTATGCAAAAGTATATGATTAGAATTTGTATTTTGCCTTATTATTGTGTTTAAACCGACCTATACTCAAATTAGAGAGTGTTATAATCTTCTTAGCCGACTTAGGTACACATTCCTTCATCATGGGCTGCCGGTTTTGTGCCGACGGGCTGCTAGCTGGAAGACCCAATTCTTCAACTCTTTAGATCATTCTGGATCATATTTTTCACTAAGTCTTCTAATAACTCGTCTCGAAATTTGATGAATAAAATATGCTCTCGAATTGCAACTCAATTCACCATACGGGTCAAACCATGGGTGAATATGGTGCACCTAGTAATACTGGAGGGTACCCGACAGGGGGCGGGTGCACTCATACTAAAACAGAGTGTCCGCTCATACTATAATGGGGTGTGCAGATAATAAATTACTTATGTTTTATCTATTGGGAAAGAAATTACACTTAAAAATATTTATGGACCCGATGAAAAAAAACTTGCGTCCGCCCTTGATACTTGGCTGCTTATGCCGGAACTGCCGCAACCACTGAAGGCTATGAAACTTTGACCACCGAAGACTATGGAACTGATGTTGCTACCGGAGGTTATGGAACCCGGACTCATGGTGGAACCAGAACCAGGACCACGGGTGGTTATGAAACTCGGGGTGGAATTGAAGTGAGACCACCAGAGACTATGGAACTCAACGTGGAACGGGTGGGACCCATAGGCGTATCCACACTATACATAAGGGGGTCCGCGGACCCCGTTAAAAATAAGAAAACGCTATATTTTAATAGACAATTTAGAGAAGAATGATTTTTATTCACACTTGAAAGAATGATCTTTACAATGTATATATAGATACATTAGAATATTCTAGAGTAAATATAATTAATACAATAATATTCTATAATTAATACAGGATATTTACATATTCATCTAACACCGCCCCTCAAGTTGGACGAGGTAAAAGGCCCAACTTGGTACGCTGTAACTGAAAAAGAGACCGCGAAAGAGACTTGGTGAGACAGTCAGCAAGCTGGTCTTGGGAGTGGACATGAGTAACTCGAAGAAGACCACGCTGGATCTGCTCGCGGATATAATGAAAGTCAATAGCAACATGCTTCATTCGCGTATGTAAAACTGGATTGGAGCAGAAGTGTGTCGTTCCCAAATTATCACAATAAATGACTGGGATGGCAGAAGATGAGAAACCAAGATCACGAAGAATAAAAGAAACCCACGTGAGTTCAGCGGAAGCAGAAGCAACAGCACGATACTCAGCTTCAGTCGATGAGCGGGCAATAGTAGACCGTTTCTTAGAGCACCAGGAAATGAGGTTGCGCCCCAGACAAACAACATATGCACTAGTGGAAGACCAATCATCACGAATACCGCCCCAGTCAGCATCAGAGAAGGCATGAAGGGAGAGAGACGACTCACGATATAGTTGCAACCCATAATGAAGAGTACCAGCAAGATAACGTAGCATGCGTTTGACAAGGGACCAATGAAAATCAGTGGGACGGTGCATATACTGAGACAATCGATTAACAGCAAACGAGAGGTCAGGACGAGTAAACGTCAGGTACTGAAGACTACCAAGGACCATACGATACTAAGATGGGTCATCCATAGGGGTCCCAGTATTGTGTTTAAGGGTCGAAATGTCGGAAGGCAGGGGGGTTGCAACAGGATTGGCATCCTGAAGCTTAAGACGAGAAAGTAACTCCAATGCATATCGCTGTTGAGACAACAAACAACCAGCTTCGTTAGGAATGACCTCAATGCCGAGAAAATAAGATAGAGGACCTAAGTCTTTTAGAGCAAACCGTGACCCCAAAAGAGAGATGAAATCCTCAAGAGAAGCTCCCGTATTCCCTGTAACAATCAGATCATCCACATAGACAAGTACATATAACATAGCTGAACCATGAGAATATATAAATAGAGACGTATCAGCTGAAGAGTGCGTAAAGCCAAGAGAAGTAAGAAACCCCTTAAGTTCCTCATACCAAGCTCGAGGAGCTTGCTTGAGACCATAAATGGCCTTACGAAGGCGACAAACATGATCTGGACGAGCAGAATCCATAAAACCGGGCGGTTGAGATAAATAAACATCCTCATGTAGGGTTCCCTGAAGGAATGCATTGTTAACATCGAGCTGACGAAGAGGCCACCCCTGCGACAGAGCTAAAGACAGAACAAGGCGGATTGTAGTGGGTTTAACTACCGGGCTAAAGGTCTCATAATAATCAATGCCTGGACGTTGAGAAAACCCTTTAGCAACTAGACGAGCCTTATGACGATCTATAGAACCATCGGGATGATACTTCAACCGGAAAACCCACTTGGATCCAATAACATTATACGAGGGATCATATGGGACCAATTCCCAGGTGCCATTGCGGACCAAAGCATCATACTCTTCCTGCATAGCCGCCCGCCAATCAGGGTGTTTAAGGGCTTGGGTAATATTTGTAGGCTCGGAAGAAGCAAGGCGAGTGGCAAGATTAAGTTTCTGAACAGGCTTGTGGATATTGTCCTGGGCCCGAGTACGCATAGGATGGGTCGGGGTGGCAGGAGGTGGAGAGAGAGATGGTGATGACGAGGAGGGAGAGGAGGAACTATTGGGAGAGTCAGGAGAAGTAGGAGCCGGGGAGGATGAGGAGGAGTTGGAAGTGGAATGTGAGTCCGGGGACGAAGGAGGAGATGGAGTTGGAGGAGGTGGAGATATAGGAGGGACAGGCGAGGAAGAAAGAGTGTAAGGCACCCAAGAAGTGAGAGGAGCGGGTAAGGTGGAGGAGGAGGGTGGAGAAACCGAAGTAGCACCAGGAAAAACCGTTTCAACAAACTGGACATGCCGAGAAAGATAGAGACGCGAGTTAGCCATATCATAACAGAAGTAGGCATGCTGAGTGAGGGAATAACCAAGAAAAATACAGGCCTTAGAGCGAGGTTGGAGTTTATGATCAATGTATTGACGAAGCCACGGATAGCAAAGGCAACCAAAAACACGGAGAGAGGAATAATTAGGGGGAGCGTGAAAAAGGCACTGGTAGGGAGACTGCATGTGAAGGTTCCGGGTGGGCATACGATTGATGAGATAGACGGCGGTGGCAAACGCATAAGGCTAAAAGGATAAGGGGAGTGAGGCATGAGATAAAAGGGATAGGCCAGTTTCAACAATATGAAGGTGCCGACGTTCAGAAAGACCATTATGTTCCGGAGTGTGAGGGGGCGTGGTGAGAAACGAGATACCGGAGGTAGTAAAGTAGTCACGTAATTTAATGAATTCACCACCATTGTCGGAGTAAACGATTTTAATAGTGGTGTCAAAAAAAATTTCAACTAATGTCCGAAAATTAATAAAGGTGGATGCAACATCAGATTTGCGAGAAATAGGATACAACCAAACATAGCGGGTAAAATGATCAACAAAAATAACGTAGTATTTAAAACCATCAAAGGACAAAACTGGTGAGGTCCAAACATCAGAAAATATGATCTCCAAGGGACGGGAAGAAAATAAAGATGACCGACCAAACGGTAGTTTATGACTTTTATTTTGAAGACACGCAGAACAATGTAATCTAGAAACAGAAGTATGCGGTAAAGAAAAATTATTTAAAATGGAATGTAAAACTGGATCAGCCGGGTGCCCGAGACGTTGATGCCAAACGTCATTGGGAGCTTTACTGGTGGCAAATGCTAGAAGAGGTTGTGCAGGCCATTCATAAAGACCCTCCTTGACCGGACCACGGAGTAGGATAAGATGTGTCCGGAGATCCTTCACAATAAACTCAGTGGGTAAGAATTCGACAGAAACATTATTTGTTTGACATAATTTAGATATAGATAATAAATTACGAGAAACAGTGGGAACACATAAAACATCTTGAAGACGAAGAGAATTAGACACAGAATAAGGGAGAGAAGCCTCACCCTATGAGTAACCGGAAGTGGGGAACCATCACCAATCAAAAGATTATCAGAACCAGTGTAGGGCGTATGAAGAGAAAGATTATGGAGGTCGGTGGTGACATGGTGGGAAGAGCCACTATCTAGAAGCCATGGGTTGGAGGAGGAAAAATTAGGTGGATAAGCGGTTGGAGAGGAGGGAGGAGGTTGAGTGGCGGCTGCATAAGCTTGTGGTCGGCTGGGCCTATTGGCAGGTGGGGAGACGGGAAGAGTCGGACAGAACTTGGCTGAATGACCAAACGCAGCACAAAGTTGGCATTTTCCTTTCCATGGTCGACGGGGACGTCCATGAGCATCAGGCCGAGGGGGAACAATTGGTCCAGTGGGTCGAGTGGAGTTATACTGAGTGTGTTGGGGCTGTGGGAAGGGGGTGGGCTGTGGTTGACGCCAAGTATTTGGCTGGAAGGGTGGCCTGAAGGAGGGGGTGAACGGCGGACGGACAGCAGCAAAAGCAGACGCAGGGGCAAGGGGACGATGAGAAGTAACAGCAGCAAAAGAAACCTGAAAATTAAGCAATTTATCAAGAAGTTCTTCAAATTCAATAGGTGTATCACGCACCTGAATTGCCCGAGCAATTTCATTGTACTCTGGTCCCATTTTATCCAAAATTAAATCAATGACATCCTCATGCTGCATAGGAGAGCCAAGAAGAGCTAATTCATCAGTACGAGCCTTGATAGAATACATAAATTCAGCCACAGATTGCGAACCCCGTGTTAAATCCTTAAGAGACTGTTTGATAGCCCGTACTCGACCACGACTGGGCTTTGCAAATTGATCATAAAGAGAGACCCAAGCAGCCCGGGCTGAATCGGTTCGGGAAATAGTAGACGCAACACCCTGAGTGATGGAATTGAGAAGAAGGTTGAAGATGAGACGATCTTGTCGGCGCCAAGCAAGGTAAGCAGGATTCGGTGAGGGCTGTGTTTTACCTTCAGCAATGATAGTCATGGGTGGCGCGGCGGTAGTACCAGTGACATAACCCAACAAATCATTGCCTTCAAGCAATGATTCGATCTGAAGCTTCCACAGAGAGTAATTTGTTCCATCAAGGCGAACTGTGGCTTGGGTGGTCGGATTAAAACCAATAAATGAAGGGACCGGTGCAGACGAGGCAGAGGAAGCCATAATTTCCGGTGAGAAAAGGAAGGAAGAAGACGGGCTGAAAAAAAAAAAAATGACGGCTGGATATGAAAGTAGCGGCTGAAATAGGAAGTCAATTTGGACAATTTAGAATGAGCTTTACAGCGGCTGAAAAAAAAAAGATAAATTAAGGCTCCGATACCATAATAGACAATTTAGAGAAGAATGATTTTTATTCACACTTGAAAGAATGATCTTTACAATGTATATATAGATACATTAGAATATTCTAGAGTAAATATAATTAATACAATAATATTCTATAATTAATACAGGATATTTACATATTCATCTAACATATTTTATCTATAGAAAAATATTTCGGACCCCGTGAAAAAAAAAAAAAATTACCTTAAAATGATTTATGGACTCGCTGAATTAAATTTCTGGATCCGCCACTAGTGCACCACCGAAGGCTTTGAGAATGATGGTGGAACCTGGACCACCGAAGGATATGAGATTAATGAAAATTGATTTTACGTGTTATGAACTTATCTAATGTTTTTTCTTCCCTTATATATATATATATATATATATATATATATATATATATATATATATATATATATATATATATATATATATATTCACGTTTCCATTGGCACCGACTTGTCTACTTTGTGTTGATTATGCGTTTACTTAAGCAGAGATTAACTTAAACATTGTCGTCGGTCAAAAATGAATAATAAGAAGTCCGTCATTTACGCGCTGTAAACTTTGCCTAAACTAAATTAAAAATAGTATTGGTGCGTGGTTTACCTTTTGTGACTAGCTAAATTCCCTGGCAAATATTTGAGGATCGATCTTCCACGGTCAAGTCGGGAGAATATAATTTTCTTGGATTAATTAATTAATAATCAAATGAATGCAGCCCCCCCTCCCCCCTTTTTTTTTTTTTATCTTCTATAAGTTATCCACGGACATTTGCCTGAGACTAATACTTTAGACACCAATGTTGAGAAATCTCTCAACAAGGTTTGCTGCATCACAGACTTGAACCCGAGTCCTCTTTTGTCATAGATAAATATTGTAACTTCATCGATCATTGTTCAAAAAAAAAAAAAAAATACCAACAAAGGTTGGTCAGAGTGGAAGTGACTTCGGTCGCTTAAGCAAGATGTCTTGGGTTCGAGCCATTATGGATGAAACAAACATTGTTGGGAGAGGTCGGTTGTTTAAGCAAGAGGTCTCGGGTTCGAGCCCTTGTGGATGAAACAAACCTGGATTAGTCTCAGAAAATTTTCCGGAGATACCTTGCGGGAAAAAAAAAATCATCGATTAGTTACAAATCTAGTTAAAGAATTTTTGGACAGATGAGCAAAGAAAGCAAAATAATGTTACAAATAATCAGGGTCGGCCCTCCAATAAGGTGGAGGAGACGGTGGGTTTAGACCCAATGGTACCCGGGGCCCAACATTACATGTTTCGTCAAAAGAAAAAAAAAAAAGCATGTAGATTAATCCGATCCAATATAATAGGTTAAAAAAAATGCCCAATTTTTTTTATTTATAAGTATGTGTTTTTTTTATTTATTTATAAGTATGCATTTTCAAGAAGAAAAGAAAAACAATTTCGAACTAAAATACAGATTAATAAAAAAAAATCCAATATAATATGTTCCAATAAAAAAAAATGCCCAAATTGATTTTTTTTATCGTTAATGTAATTTTTTAACATGATAGTTGAAAATCTTATATGTATTTTTATTGTTTTTAGGGACTAATATAAAATTTGTGCATTTTTACCCATTGCGTTGAATTCGCACGTATTCAAGTTTTTAGGGTTTTCGCGTTGTTACAAGTTGCAAGGCTTTAGTTTTTGTCTGAACAATGCGCACACATTTGATGACAAGATCAAGTGATAATAAAATACTTGACCACCATAAACAAATACTAGCAAAAGGACTAGGTCCATCGTAGTATAGCTAAAGCGAATCAAGGTCGATCCCACAGGGAACCAATTGTGGATCATTTATATACAAACAATTAATTATTCATGCCAAGCACACGAAGGCGGTCTACGACCAACAAACGACAAGAAAAGATAAAGGACACGACTCGACACAACACATAACATACAAGTAATTAACCTCCCCAATTACTATGTTATCGTTTGGATCTAGAAATTCTATATAACAAAGCTAGACTCGACAACTATTAATCCGATTCGTATCTATTTTATATTGGCTACGGGAGTCATCCCCTAAACTAGATCTAGCTCCGGTTAGGCCATCTAGATCACTATGCTACATTACGTGACTTCGCTTCGTAGGCCTCCATCTCATATAACTCGCACGCTTACAAAACTAGGGATGCCGATATTAACCGTATTCTTCACCTAGGCAACATTCCTGTGGTTAGGCATACTTCCTAGGCGATCGCATCAGTCTCCGTCCCATTAACACTAACTTTTTAGGTATCATGTTAATCTACGACTTACGTATAATTAGGTGCATGCAATTCCCTAATATAAAACAAATCTAGATCTCGCTGAAAGTCCCGGAAGATCAATTCATGAGCCGACCTAGGAGTACTATATTGGTATTTCCTAACTACACGTTTTAATTAAAACAGACGAGCAACGTAGCCTTAGCCATACCTACTAAGATAAGAAATTCTAGGTGGACAACCTCACCATAAAGACATGGCTAGATTGACGCGGCGAAAACCTAAATCTTAGCGTTTCTCTATACGTAACAGATAAAATAGAGATTCACAAGCAATTATATTGATCTACTAGAAACACGATTGTCGTTCAGATCAAAGTCATACGCTGGTCACCCGATCTCGACGTGGGCGTGTGGATCCTTATAGACGAGGAATCCCCACTGCCTCACGTCGTATCCTGAGATTTACATCGTTTGACGAAGAACGAACAACCTCAAACGGTAACAATAATTGGGGGGGATCTAATTACAAACAACAAAGAAGAAATATACACAAGAACCTCACATAATAACTGTGGAAACGCTCTTTAATGGAACTTTAGCTTTAGCCGGCCGTGACCAAGAAACCACCGGTTTCGCTTGGTGGGCCGGAAATGCCCGACTTATCAATTTATCAGGTAAACTACTAGGCGCTCATGCAGCGCATGCTGGATTAATCGTATTCTGGGCCGGAGCAATGAACAACAAGCATTAGCTCTCCCTGAAAAGGAGGTGATCCAGCCGCACCTTCCAAGTACGGCTACCTTGTTACGACTTCAAGCAAATTCAATGAATATATAGAGTCAACGGTACGACGTACGCCGCCGCCTACACGCGAATCAGCTTCCGAGGTTGAGCAGTATCAATTTCACTACAGGATTTATTGTTACGCCGACCACCAGGTCGTGAGGCTATCTGGTGAATCGGAAACAATAAAAATCAATTAGGAAACTAAGAATTAAAAAAAAACTCAGAACATAAAGATAGAAATAGGAATCGCCCCCGGGGTTTTGAATGAGAGAAAGAAGTGAGGAATCCTCTTTTCGACTCTGACTCTCCCACTCCAGTCGTTGCTTCCGAAACTATTTTACCTCATAAATATCGTAGAGAGTTTAGAATAAAAATTAGTTTCAATTCCAAAAATACGAATAAAAATCTAGGATTTTGCACCGCGAACAACTGTAGTCAATTTGTTGACAAACATGGTTTAATGATTTGGTGGGATCCACAGATGTAGTGGCTGGTGAACCACCATCTTCATGAAATTACATTGGTAGACGGGTTGGGACCAGCCTTATTTCTATCCCGGTGAGCAATGTTCCTTAGGCTTAGTAGGGCTCGAACCTACAATATCACCGTTATGAGCGGTACGTTTCAACCAATTAAACTATAAGCCCCTACGAATCTCTACATGCAATTCGCTTACTTCGGGAAGGAAAGAGGAGGCCTTTGCTCTATCTCGCTTCTTCCTCTTACGAGTGGCTATCGCACCTCGCTTTTGTTCAATTATAAATAAATAAGCACCTTGATGGAGATTTGTAGCATCATTCAAGTAAATACAGATTAAGATCGTAGAAACATGAGCTTGTGATATAGCTACACCTAATTCCAGACCGGTTAATGCAAGAACTATAAATAAAGGACCGACATTGGCCGTAGGTACGTAAGTCACTCTTAGTATGTGAGAGGAGTGTATCTCATATACAATAGCACCTCTGAGATTTTACGAAAAAAGAATGATTCATTTATAGGTTATTTATTTATAGGTTATAGGAAAAACAAATATTTCTATTTCTTTTTTTCGATGCGAATATAGTGTATAGTGAAGTATTCCCCCAAATTTTCCTAAAAGAAAAGAGAATTTTTTTTCAATACTTAAAATTCTTAACCTTTTCTTATTAGCCAATAAAAAATCCCATGGCTTTCTATGCTTATTCGCATAGTAAATAAGATATTCCAATCAAATAAATCATTTTAAATCCAATGACTATTCATCTATTCTATTTTTATTATTCTATTTTTATGCAAACAAATAAGAGGTAGATAAATTGATACAAGAAGATAGTCCGAACCCCCTAATGCAACCCAGTTACCAAAAGCTTCTTTTGATTCTTGCTCGAGCCGGATGATGAAAAATTATCATGTCCGGTTCCTTCGGGGGATGGATTGATAAGAATTCACCTATCCCAATAACAAAAAAACCTGACTTAAATGATCCTGTATTAAGAGCTAAATTGTCAAAAGGTATGGGCCATAATTATTATGGTGAGCCCGCATGGCCCAACGATCTTTTATATATTTTTCCGAGTAGTCATTTTAGGCACTATTGCATGTAACGTAGGCTTAGCGGTTCGAAGAAATGGTAAAATATGGGTAAGAGTTCTCGCGGATGTTTTTTCGTGTTGTCAAAGATTTGAACAATGAAAATAGATGGCGAGTGCCTGATCGAATTGATCAGGTCATGTAGGAACAAGGTTCAAGTCTACCGGTCTGTTAGGATGCCTCAGCTGCCACCAGGGAAGAGAGAAAACCGGTTTGGTTGGTAATCATTTGATCCGGTCACCGCGATCACAAGATCGGTCTATTCGTGTCATAAAAAAAGAAAACGGTAATAACAATATTTGTCCTATATGTGCAAATCAAAATCGAGTCAATCTTTACCCAGAGTAGAGCATAAACCTAAAAAGAGAAAAGAGACTCACTCAGGAACAAGAAAATATCATCGGGGTTGGTTGATGAAACAATACCCTAGCAAACCTCCTCCGTTACTAAGTCGAGGGCACCATGCCTTTAGATGAAAGACCGCCCCCTCTCATTCTGCCGATGATAACGAGAGCAGCACCAATAGCATCCCTTCCAGTTTCAGATTGATATTGAGTTCCATATCCTAATTGCGCGAAGAGTTTGAGGCCCGGTAAGGGGATAGCGGGTCAATGCCTTCTGCTCTTTCCGGTAAGTGAGTAGGGCCAAAGGACAGAGACACTTCCCAACCAGAAAGCAAAGTTCCCACTGATGGTATACTTAGTGTAAGCGAGCTCTAAGATCACATCTTTGGAATAAAATCCCCCTCCACCCCTTTTTTCATTACTAATGGAATTTCCCTCACTATTTGACTAAAAATGGGTTGGAATCTTGTATAAAATCTACTCTGAGAAACTGAGGATTTGTGTTATGAGTTGATGTAAAAAGTGTATGTAATAAAATCCGTGGCTGCACTTTATATAGAGGCTTAGGCCGACTTAATGATAGATTTAAAAACCCTAAAACGTGTTAAGATAACTCCCAGCCGATCCTCGAGATTTTGTTGAGCTCGCCCCCAGCGAACTGTGCACTCGCTGACAGCGAGTCCTCTTCATTCTGATTGGCTCACTGGCTTTTCTTGCTCCTCACTCCACTTTTCGTGCTGCTTCGATATTTATCTTTTATTCTATCCGATTCTGCTCCGATTATCTTGAGATTTACTTCCTTCGTTGGTAGATATCCTTTGATTCAGCATAATTTATAAAATCAATAATTATCGCACAATAAATCATATTTTAATAAAAAAAATAGATAAATACCAAATTATATTCTATAAATCACATAACATTAAATAATCATTATAAACAAGTGATTTAATATAAAATATATATTATTAAGCTCGATTTAAGGATAACGTTGACGACTTTTACGGGTATAATTTGACCGTCATCAACTACCCCCCACTTAGACTTTGATCATCCCGAACAAAGCATCGATAAGTCATTCCCCAAGACAACATTTTCCATGGTCAAATCATACTTACGCAAGAAACTCGAGTCAACTCATACTAGTCATGCTCATAAGGTATCCATTATTCACTACTCGCTATGAATCGAAGTGATGTGTGCATGTGCATTCAGTTTTATATATTCGTGGCAAGATTAAAGTTTATGCTAACTTTGCAGTCTTAACCTACCAACATCAGCATTCCCACTTCTTAAGCCTCGCAATGGGTAAAGACATGGTGCAATAAGCAAGAGCGTCATCTAAAAGGTTTTTGGACTCGGAGACCGAGAAAATACTCAAAGCCTCTTAAAAAGTTGAATTTCTTCGTATTTTCAAATTTCAAGTATTAACACCTCTCAAGAAAGAAACTTGCTTTAAAAGTAAAGTATGCATTGCAAGAATCCCCCTCTCACGGATTAGTCAATAGCATTGAATATTACCACAAGCTCGGGGCTACTTTGGTAATGTTACTACAAGCCCAGTGTTTAACGTATTGTTAAAACACAGATAATTCTCAAGCTTATTACTCCGCTTTGATGGCCAGAAGATAAGAATACATCAGCAGATAAATATCGACACTAAGTTCACATAACCAATCATCTACGCAATGTACACGTAATTTCTTCAGTTATTATAATTCGTGCGGTATTCGTCGATTCAAAGATTGAGTAATTGAATAATAAATAACTACTTGCAACAGTCGGCATGAATATCCTTAAATTTACTTCACCTAAGTATAATATGATCACGTACTAATGCAACTTGGTTCCTTTCCTACCAATTTCATGTTTAAGAACTCACAATTCTAAGGGTATGAGATAATTAATTTTGGCTTTTGTTCAATTCTTTCAATTTTTCACCGTTTCATTTAATTTTCAATTTTAGCACATCATAGCTAAGTCTCCTACCCCCCACTTAAACTTGGCATTGTCCCCAATGACAAAGAAAAATGAGAATTAAAAAAAAAGACTTAGCTCTGGAAACGGCTCTCAAGCAGATGCAAATTATCGGAGTTATTCAAGCACGTCGTGGAGAAGCAAATGAAAACCTGTTTAAGCAAACCAAACAGAAACTCCACGAAACCGTTAATAACATGTCAATGGAAGTTATAAAATAATGTGGCAGTAATTAGACGTAAAATATCCAAAAACAAATTAAGCCACTTTATTTCATACAACCAATGACAAGTAAAACCAAAGGGTTAAAAACTACAAAACTCACATGGCAGCTATCAAGGAAAAACCCGCGTTTTCTTTATCGAACTGTGACACGGAATAGGGCGAGATGAAAGAAAAATAAACAAGCAACTAAAGATGATACTCTGTATCAATATCCTCCACCACAAAAATATTATTGAAACCGGGTGGAGAAGAAAAAGAGCAAAAAGCATTACCCCATTTGGAAAAACACGAGGTGGACTGGATCGACAAGGTATTCAAACCAGTGTTAAGAGAAACTTGGTAAGGTATAACAGATTGGATGGGACCTATTGGGAAAAGATAGGAACATATACTCGGGGAAGAATCTTCTCGTTGGAATGGGAGAATAACAACTTAGGGAGATGTAGCTGCGCCGCAAAATTACTAATTACCCAACTTAGCACGTAGAAGCTCTCAACGTCATCAACAAGGTCGGATCGGTGTGATAATTTAAAACAAAACTCATCATCTACAAATGCCGGAATGGTCAGAAAAATTGTGAAATGTAAAACTTCCGATAGAAAGATAAGTTGTATTTCGATAGAACCAAAAATTGTTAAAATCTAGCTTGGTTCAGAGCTATACTGACCATAGCTAGGATCATGAAAATCAAAATGGTTAAAGATAATCATTAAAACTTAGCAATGTTCTAATTCCGCAACATAAGGGTAATTTGTAAACAACATGGAGGTTGAGAGTACGATGTGTTAGAAAAAGATGGTGAAGGATGGTAAGAAAAGACTTTGGGTGGGTTGAAAATTGGTTAAGGAAATTTGTTGGGTAGGTAGTGTTTAAGGATTGGGCTAGGGTGGGAGAGTGAAACAGACGGAAAGACAGAGTGGGAATGAAAGAATGGTTAGAAATGTGAATTGTTGGGGCAGATTGGTGAGAGGATCGAAAAGTTTGAAGGTGAAAAAGTGTAAAGGGAAAGATAAGGATAGTTGCAGAACGAATTGCACACCACTTTGGATTTTCACTTGGATCACCGTTTTAAAAGGTTTTGGAAGTTGACCAAAATTGGTCTTGTTCGCACCAATCATTCTTTGTTACATTTTCAGTAATTCTCAAGCTCTCTTAATGCTTCCATCTAAAGGTTGATTGCCAAATTTCCTTTTCTTTAGCAATTTCTCGACTCTCTACGAAACTCTATTTCACGTGGCTGGTATTGAGTAAAAAAGTTTTGCACATCCTCAGCCTAATGGCCATCGGAACACGGCAAATAAAAAACCTCAACACATGTCACGTTGCTCTTATTTGACTTAAAGAAAACAAAACCTAAACATCCTAAGGGTTTTAAAGAAGTAGTTCTGAGTTTAAAGTCCTCAGCTCGACTTTCCAAAAATTATCCTTGTCAGTCATCCTTCTTGGATCGCCCGAAATTGACCCCTTGAGCACTATATGAGGTGGGCTCATCGCTTTTGCGGATTAATACCCTTCCCTTGGTTGTGAGACCGAGGAAACGACATCTATCCATACCATTAAACAAAGCTTCTACCTCTGCTCTCGTTTTAGGAACCAGTGAATTCTAAGGAGATTTAGTCCTAAGGACTTATTTTAATAACATCCTCTATAATGTTGCTTCCTTATGCTCTCTCAAAACTCAACGTCTTCTTTAGATTGCGAATGCTTAAACTACACAAATTGTTTCTCCCGTGGCCACTATAAGCAATCTCTTGCATAGGACAAAGAGATTTTAACAGAACTACGAGGAACTCTTTATTCACTGCTTCCTTTCAACAACTACATGTTTCCCTACACCCTCTAGATGAGACAGATTTGGGGTAGAACCTTCGACACTAAAAAAATTAATCTTTTAAACTCACTCCTGTCTAAGATTCTCATTCAGGTTCATGTAAAGACTAACTTATGTTCAAAAAACCAAAAGATAGTAAAACATAAGCAAAAAGGGTAGTACTTGCCTTCAACATTGTACCACGAATAATTCGAACCTTTTAATATTTATTTTCTCGGAGCCATCTTGGTGCTTTAAAGGTGTTGCTTCCATTGCTTTTCCCATCGTAGATTCGTAGCTCCACATGTTGCTGGGTTATTTTCTCAGCGCCCACGAAAAATTACTGACTCAGATTATTGTTTCCCTGGTATCCGCAAACAGAAAAAAAAAAAAAAAAAAAAAAAAAAAAAAAAACGGACCGTAGACTGAATTTAACATTGTTTCCTATGCTGCTATCAGACCTACAGATTAAACATACGAGGATAAACAGACACGCGAAATTCTAGAAAACAGAAGGTGGCTCGCGGGCAGCGAGAGGCAGTCTCGCTGGGAGCGAAACCAGTTTTTCAGAATCCGGAATTTTTAGACAGAGCAGACAACCAGAGGGACTCAAAAAACGTAAAAACAGACTCTAAAATAGAAAACTCAACATGAATAAAAAATTATTTATATATATAAAATTGACCGTTGGGTCCCCAGCAACGGCGCCAAAAACTTGATGACAAGATCAAGTGATAATAAAATACTTGACCACCATAAACCAATACTAGCAAGAGGACTAGGTCCATTAAAGTATAGCTATAGTGAATCAAAGTCGATCCCATGGGGAACCAATTGTGGGTCATTTATATACAAACAATTAATCATTCATGCCGAGCACACGAAGGCGGTCTACGACCAACAAACGACAAGAAAAGATAAAGGACACAACTCGACACAGCACATAACATACAAGTAATTAACCTCCCTAATTACTATGTTATCATTTGGATCTAGAGATTCTATATAACTAAGCTAGACTCGACAACTATTAATCCGATTCGTATCTATTTTATATTGGCTACGGGAGTCATCCCCTAAAACAGATCTAGCTCCGGTTAGGCCATCTAGATCACTGTGCTACATTACGTGACTTCGCTTCGTAGGCCTCCATCTCATATAACTCGCACGCTTACAAAACTAGGGATGTCGATATTAACCGTATTCCTCACCTAGGCAACATTCCTGTGGTTAGGCGTACTTCTTAGGTGATCGCATCGGTCTCCGTCCCATTAACACTAACTTTTTAAGTATCATGTTAATCTACGACTTACGTATAATTAGGTGCATGCAATTCCCTAATATAAAACAGATCTAGATCTCGCTGAAAGTCCCGGAAGATCAATTCATGAGCCGACCTAGGAGTACTATATTGGTATTTCCTAACTACATGTTTTAATTAAAATAGACGAGCAACGTAGCCGTAGCCATACCTACTAAGATAAGAAATTCTAGGTGGACAACCTCACCATAAAGACGTGGCTAGATTGACGCGGTGAGAACCTAAATCTTAGCGTTTCTCTATACGTAACGGATAAAATAGAGATTCATCAAGCAATTATATAGATCTACTAGAAACACGATTGTCGTTCAGATCAAAGTAATACGCAGGTCACCAGATCTCGACATGGGCGTGTGGATCCTTATAGACGAGGAATCCCCACTGCTTCACGTCGTATCTTTAGATCTACATCGTTTGACGAAGAACGAACAACCTCAAACGGTAAACAATAATTGGGAGGATCTAATTACAAAAAACAAAGAAGAAATATACACAAGAACCTCACATAATAACTGCTGGAATCTTGTAAAAAAAACTACTCTGAGAAACTGAGGATTTGTGTTATAAGTTGATGTAAAAAGTGTATGTAATAAAATCCGTGGCTGCTCTTTATATAGAGGCTTAGGCCGACTTAATGATAGATTTAAAAACCCTAAAACGCGTAGAGATAACTCCCAGCCGATCCTCGAGATTTTGTTGAGCTCGCCCCAGTGAACTGTGCACTCGCTGCCGCGAGTCCTCTTCATTCTGATTGGCTCGCTGGCTTTTCTTGCTCCTCACTCCACTTTTCATGCTGCTTCGATATTTATCTTTTATTCAATCCGATTCTGCTCCGATTTATCTTGAGATTTACTTCCTTCGTTGGTAGATATCCTCCGATTCACCATAATCTATAAAATCAATAATTATCGCACAGTAAATCATATTTTAATAAAAAAATAGATAAATACCAAATTATATTCTATAAATCACATAACATTAAATAATCATTATAAACAAGTGATTTAATATAAAATATATATTATTAAGCTCGATTTAAGGATAACGTTGATGACTTTTACGAGTATAATTTGACCGTCATCAGCATTCAGAGCAATGTGCACGCATTCATGGTTCATCTGTAGAGTCCTTTAGTTTCAGGATCAATGCGCACGCATTGGTGATTCAGAGTTGTGCAGGATGCTCACAGCATGAGCAATGCGCATGCATTGCTCGAACAGAGAGTTTCAGCAGGTTTTTAGACCGGGAATGTGCACGCATTCCATAAGGATGCGAACGCATTGCCCTCAGTTTTTAAATAAATGTTGTTTAAGCCTTTCAATAAAATGTTAAATGTTATAATATGATCTAATAACATTAAATAAACTTAAACAAGCCCCGATTGAGTTTCTGATGCATTTGGTTCCGGCACCGGACGTACTCTTAAAGGCAATTGAAGTTCGGGACCGTCGGAAGGGCATGAAAGGGCTTGTGCTTTGATGAACAATAGTTCATCAATGTCTGGGTATTTGATAGGTTGTAATGTCTAGTTGTCTAAGTGAGGGAGTAGAGTTGATAAGGTGAGTTTTAATTTGAAAACACTTAGGTGGCTAGATAACAATGGTAAATAATTACATATGTGTAGTAAAAGCTAAAACGTCACTTATTCTCGGTTAAGCAACAATCCATATCGGCGATGTGATACGTTCATAAAAGGTGAACAACGCTATGGCTCAAAAGGCTGAAGGGTAGTGGAGGGAATTCATCGGACATATATGCATACCGGGGAGATCCCGGTACTATCGGTGCTAATCACCGTAGTTGGCAAGTATATCTCTTGATGGATATTCATCATGCATAGTGTCCTTGAGTAATGATGTAACAAAGATAAGCTAAGTTAGAAATGTATAGTCATGACGTGTCGATGGGCATAAAGTGAACCCTAGATTGAGTCGGTCTCACTAAGATAATCTTTTAATTGTAAACCTTAATTAAATTGTAGCTTCTACTTCTAACTATGTACAATGTACTTACCTAAAATGCATTTTTATTTATGTGTTTGGGGGAGAGAAGACGAACAGGTAAATCTGGAGTTCGAGGAGGACTTCGATGACGACGTTTAAGGACGCCGAAGTTGAAGAGTTTATTTATTTGAATTTTTTATTTATAAGCTAGACTTGGAGATTTGTTTGGGAAACATTGTATTTTCCTTTTAGTTTTCTTTTTGGAGGTTATCGTACGTTTTGGATTTCGTTTGGTTTCTTTTCCAATGAATAAATGTTACATTTCTATCTTTAGATATTGGGTTTCTATTTTTGATTGTTTAAAAAAAAAATTACCCGAGTCTTTTTGCTTCCGTTTTGCTTAAATCGATACGACGTAGTAGCGGCTGACGTATGAAGTGAAATTTATTTTATTTTATACGTGCCGAACGTTCCTTTTCCGGATAAGGACTCGGTGTCCGGGAACGGGGCGTTACAGTTGATATCAGAGAAGCGTCCTTTAGGCTTCCTTCCTTAAGATAAGATCCATTTAGACCACATAGTAACATTCTGATCCTTCCAGATCTTTCAGAATGTTAGGTAACCTCAGAGATACTCGTGTTGATAAGTTTGAAATCGGAAATTCTAGGTCCCAGCAAGAAGCGATCGGTTTGGTTCAAGATGGGGGTCTAGTAGTTGTGGTTCATCTAGAAGATGTTGATGATCGTGTTGGAGTTTACCGTTGAGAAAGAAGAAGAAAAAGGACCCTATAGTTTTGAATTCTATGAATCATGGTGTAATTCTTGGTATAGGTCGGCTATCCAAGAATTTTGTTTACATGGGTTATAAACATAAGGAAGTACCTTCCGGTGAGGAATGCACCGAGTAGAAGTTGAATAGTATAGTTTTAGTTGTTCGAGAATGGTGGTTGGAAAGTACACCAAGGAACATGGCTGAATATTGAACAAGGCCTTGGAAGCTGAGACCTTCAAGGACAAGCCTTTAGTCATTAATGGTGCTAAGAAGAACTCAAAATCAAGGAAGCGGGAAAGGCGGCCCGAGCCGGCTGTTCGTGTTTTCGCCGTGGATGCAGAGTATGCAGAACCGGATGATAATGTTATCAAGGTACGATAATATAAGACAACTTAGCAGTCACAGCGTTGTTTGACACGGGAGCGTCTAACACGTTTGTGTCATCTAAGATAGCTAAAAAGTTGAATCTACCAGCGTAACCCTTAAGAAACACATTGGAAATAACAACACCCTTAGGAAAAGTGATTAAGGTAGCCAAGTTGATGCCTCAAGTGGATGTGTGAGTAGGAACGTATCGTTGCAAAAGTGACTTTACGGTTTTGGACTTTTCGGATTTCGATGTAATTCTTGGAATAGATTGGCTATCTGGGAATTATGTTCACCTGTATTGTAGAGAAAAGAGATTGAACATTAAGATACCCGGGAAATCAGATAAGACTTATCAAGGTAATGTGTACAAACCGAATAAGAAGCGTCACCCGATTATTTCAGCAGTTAAGGCAATAAGAGCTTGTCAGAAAGGTTGTGAAGGCTACTTGTTGTATGCAGTGGATGTGGAACAAGTGAAGCCTAAGTTAGAGGAAACCCCCTTGTAGTAAAGAAGTACCCTGAGGTGTTTCCAGAAGAGTTACCAGGAAACATGCCGGATAGAGAGATAGAGTTTGAGATCAAGTTGATACCAGGAGCGGCACCAGTTGCTAAGGCACCCTATAGAATGGCACCGGCTGAATTGAAGGAGTTGAAAGCTCAACTTAAGGATATGCTTGAGAGAAATATAATTCAGTCTAGTACTTCGTCTTGGGGAGCCCCAGTGTTATTTGTCAAGAAGAAAGATGGGAGCATGAGGATGTGTATAGACTACAGAGCCTTGAACAATCTTACCATCAAGAATAAGTATCCTTTACCAAGGATTGATGATTTGTTTAATCAGTTGCAAGGCAAGAGAGTATTCTCTAAGATTGATCTTAGGTCCGGTTACCACCAGTTGAAGATCAAAGTAGCAGATATACCAAAGACGGCTTTCAGTATGAGGTATGGACATATGAGTTCTCGGTCATGCATTTTGGACTAACTAATGCTCCATCTGCATTTATGGATTTAATGCAGCGTGTTTTCATGCCATATTTGGACAAATTTGTGATAGTGTTCATAGATGATATCCTAGTATACTCTAAGGATGAGAAAGAACATGAAGAACACCTGAGGTAGTGTTGGATACCTTGAAGAAGAACCAGTTGTATGCTAAGTTCTCAAAGTGTGACTTTTGGTTGGATCAAGTTAGTTTCTTGGGTCATGTCATTTCTGGAGATGGCATTAAGGTTGATCCGGCAAAGATTGAAGCAGTTGAGAAGTGGTCCAGACCGGCTACGGTTTCTGAGGTTAGAAGTTTTCTCGGTTTGGCTAGCTATTATAGGAAGTTTGTACATGACTTCTCAAAGATAGCTACACCACTTACCCGGCTCACTCAAAAGAATGTGAAGTTCGAGTGGACCAGTGAGTGTGAAGATGGTTTTCAGACATTGAAAAGGAAGTTGACTACAGCCCCAGTTTTAGCAGTTCCGGAGATCTTTGATAACTACGACGTCTACACTGATGCTTCGAGACAAGGTTTAGGTTGTGTGTTGATGCAAGGAGGAAAAGTCATTGCTATGCATCTAGACAGTTGAAAGTGCATGAGAAGAATTACCCAACACATGACTTAGAGTTGGCAGCAGTAGTGTTCGCCTTAAAGATTTGGAGGCACTACTTGTATGGAGTTACGGCTAGGATCTTCATCGACCATAAGAGTTTGAAATATTTCTTTACCCAAGAGAATATGAATATGAGGCAAATGAGATGGTTAGAGTTTGTAAAGGATTATGACTTGGATATCCAGTACCATCCGAGTAAAGCAAATGTGGTTGTAGATGCCTTGAGCAGAAAACCAGTGTTTGCGGTTTCAAGTGTTGAAGATGTAGCAAAAAATTTAGATGGGCTGAAAATCCGGAGTTTTGATCAGATTGAAGACCGGCAGTTTGTGGCACCGTTGTTAGCAAGATCAGAGTTGATGATGATATTCGGGAAAAACAAGATGAAGATCCAGTTCTAGTTGATTTGAAGCGTGTTGCAAGAGAAAAGCCTACAGTTGGCTATGTGTTAGATAAGAATGAAAATCTTTGGTATCATGATCGTTTGTGTGTGCCTAATGTCGGTGATCTAAGGCAATGAGTTATGAAATATGCACATAGGACTGCTTTTGCGGTTCATCCAGGAGACTAAAATGTACTGAGACTTGAAAGAAAAGTTTTGTTGGCCCTCGATGAAAGTGGAAATAGCTAAGTTTGTCACGGAATGTGATATCTGTCAGAAAGTTAAAGTAGAGCATAGAAGACCAGGAGGAATGCTTAAGCCATTGGATATCCCTGAATGGAAATGGGATAAGATACGATGGATTTCATCACCGGTTTACAGAAGACGAAAGGTGGACATGATGCGATTTGGGTGATCGTGGATAGATTGACCAAATCCGCTCATTTCTTACCATTTAAGGTTGATATGCCCTTGAAGAAGATGACCACACTATACTTGGATAATATAGTGAAGTTACACGAAGTACCTATCTCTATAGTCTCGGATCGAGATAGTCGGTTCATTAGTCGGGTTTGGAAAGGTTTGCAACAAGCTTTTGGTACACGGTTGGATATGAGTACGGCCTTTCATCCTCATACAGATGGACAATCTGAGAGAACCATCCAAACACTTGAAGATATGCTAAAAGCCTATGTTTTGGAAGTAGGCGGATCATGGGATGATTACCTACCCTATAGCGGAGTTTGCCTACAACAACAGTTATCATGCAAGCATAGGCATGCCACCGTTTGAAGCTTTGTATGGAAGAAGATGCAGAACGCCGTTGTTTTGGGATGAAGTCGGGGAACGACAAGTCACCGGGCCGGAATTGGTTGAGCAAGCTAAAGAAAGAGTTCAATTGGTTAAAAAGAATCTGAAGGCAGCTCAAGATAGAAAGAAGAGTTGGGCAGACGTTAGAAGAAGGCCTCTCGAGTTTGAAGTCGGTGAAAGAGTTTACCTACGAGCTTCACCGATGAAGGGAGTTAAACGTTTTGGACAAAAGAGAAAGTTAAGTCCAAGGTATGCTGGACCGTTTGAGATTCTGGAAAGAGTTGGACCGTTGGCATACAAGCTTAAGTTACCGGAATCTATGTCAAGAGTCCATAATGTTTTTCATGTTTCAATGTTGAAGAAGGGTTTGACAAAGAATGATGTTGAAACTACGGTTGATCCGGAAGTTCTTCAAGATAGCCTTGCTTATGATGAGAAGCCGATTAGGATTTTTGACTGGAAAGAAAAGATGATTAAGAGAAGGATGATTCCTTTGGTTTTGGTGCAATGGAGCAATCATTCACCGGATGAGGCAACTTGGAAAGTTCAAGATGATATGATCAGCGAGTTCCCAGAGTTTATGGACTTACCAGGTATGTTCTAGTTTCGAGGACAAAACTCTTCTTAAGGGGGGAGGAATGTAATATTCCGATTTTCGGGAAAGGGCAGACGTGTCATTTTGCGAAAACGAAATATTATTATTCGACTTTTTTTATTGGAGTTAATATATATATATATATATATATATATATATATATATATATATATATATATATATATATATATATATATATATATATATTAAGGAAATCGATTTTTATGATTAAGGGAAAATAATAATATATTATTATTTTTGGGATTTGTTATTTAAGGAAAATAATCCCATTAGTTCCCATAACCAAAAAGAAATCAGAATTTCTTCCTTCTTTTGAGTCAAACGGCGCAGAGAGAAAAAAATTAGGGCTGAGAGATTTTTCTATCAGTTGCTAAGTCGGATCTTAATCATTTTCAGATCAGAGTAGAGCAACAAGAATCGTCGTGAAGAGAGCGTCGATTCAACACCAGAAAGTTGGAGTTTTCTTAAGGTATGTTTTAAGCCCTAGGGGCGTTCATGCACGAGTTTATTGGATCGAAACTCTTCAATTCGTAGTTTTGTTGTTTTAGAAGCGGGTGATCGTATCTAATCTAATTATGGATTGATCACATAGGTTTCTGCAGAAAAGGTTCGATTGCTGCAGTTTTTTTTTTCTTGAGTTTGGAGTTGGAGTTTGCTTGCTTAAAAGGTAAGAAGCTCTTCCTACAATCTAATTATGGTTTAGAGTAGTTAAATCATGTTTTTGAGGCATTTTCATATCAAGGTTTTACCTAGATAATGTTTATGGATTAAGAGATGTTAGGAGATGAGAGAGCCACGCTTTTCTGATGTTTTTCTGATATAATTCGTGTAGAACATGTTTGGATTGGGAGTAGAGATCGTTAAGGGTCGAAAATCAGGTTTTTAGAGTTTTTCTGCGTTGAATGCGCACGCATTCCTGTTAGACGTTGCAAGGCTTTAGTTTTTGTCTGAACAATGCGCACGCATTCATGGTTCAGGCTGTAGAAGTCCTTTAGTTTCAGGATCAATGCGCACGTATTGGTGGTTCAGAGTTGTGCAGGATGCTCACAGCATGAGCAATGCGCACGCATTGCTCGAACAGAGAGTTTCAGCAGGTTTTTAGACAGGGAATGCGGACGCATTCCATAAGGATGTGCACGCATTGCCCCCAGTTTTTAAATAAATGTTGTTTAAGCCTTTTAATAAGATGTTAAATGTTATAATATCATCTAATAACGTTAAATAAACTTGAACAAGCCCCGATTGAGTTTCTGATGCGTTTGGATCCGGCACCGGACGTACTTTTAAAGGGAGTTGAAGTTCGGGACCGTTGGAAGGGCATGAAAGGGCTTGTGCTTTGATGAACTAAAGTTCATTAATGTCTGTGTATTTGATAGGTTGTAATGTCTAGCTGTCTAAGTGAGGGAGTAGAGTTGATAAGGTGAGTTTTAATTTGAAACACTTAGGTGGCTATATAACAATGGTAAATAATTACATATGTGTAGTAAAATCTAAAACGTCACTTATTCTCGGTTAGGCATTAATCCATATCGGCGATGATACGTTCATAAAAGGTGACCACTACAAGAAACTCGGGTTTTAATGTCGGGAATTCTCGTCATTAAATGTCGGATTCCCGTCATTAAAGACTTTTAATGATGGGAAATTTCCTCTCATGCCTGCCTCTTTAGTTAAAGGTAGCAACGACAGGAAAGTGATTCCCGTCTTTAATTGTATAACACATTCAATGACAGTAATATCCCGTCATTAAGTAATATGTTTAATAACGACTCATCCCCTTGTTAGTCATTTTCACTCACTGAAACATGATTTGATGAGGACATATCCCGTCATTATAGGACCATTTTCCTTTCATTAAAAACCTAATTCATGACAACAAATCCCATCATTACGGCCTTTTCCTCTCACTAAATAGTGACTTAATGACGACATATGCTCTCATTATATGGTCATTTCCCATCATTAAATCATGATTTACTGACGATATATACACTCATTATAAGGTCATTCTCCTCTTATTAAATCATGACTTAATGACATCATTACCCCTAATTATAAGGTCATCTTATCATCATTAAATCATGATTAATGATGACATATCCCCTCATTATATGGTCATTGGACCCTTATTATACGCTTTTTATGATGAAAATTACCAATCCAGCAAGCCTAAAAAAGGCTTGCAAGGCCAGTAGGGCAGGGCCACCCCATCAAGTAAGAAAGCAAAACAAAAAGGCCAACAAGGCCACCCCGTTAGAAAAACTCATTCAAAAGATAAGGGCCACCCCAAAATCTATACGAACGCGAAACAAGAAAGGCCAGATAGCCCAAACCATTCCATCAAGTAAACAACAAAGCACACCTTTCTCTCTTTGCTTTTATTTCTTGGCCAAAATTGAAACCCTCTTTCCTTCCTGTGTTGAAATGCTTTCCTACATACACAAAAATAATATAATTGTTAAGACATTACAATTATTCAACGAACAAATGTAACCTCCATGACAAAGTTCAAACTATTATAATATAATCAACTTGTTTCCTGACCAACAAGGCTAATGATCATCATCAACTAAATTCATTCCTTAGTAGAAATCACATAAGATTTGGAGAAACCATGTTTATAAGTCATGGCCGAATACTCGCGCACATGAATCAAAGTTGTTATTGTTGTGCCATTGCCTAAATTGCACCTTGTCATCTAATAAAGTTCCTTAAGATTTTAACTTTGTTCAACGTTAATACACACTGAAAGTGCTACGAAATTCAAGTATTTTATAAATATGAGTTAATTGAGTGTACCAACAATTTCAAGTACTGATCTTGCATAGAATACAATTGCAGTTCCGCCTAGGAAGTAATATACAGTTGAGAAAACAATCATACAAAAATCAATGAATATGAATAGATTCTTAAGATTCAAACCAAATATGTTTGATTGCACCAAGTATAACTTCAAGTGAAAAACTAATAAATAATTGACTTACTTAGTCAAACTAGTAAAGCAAATACACTTAAAATTAGGTTGCAAATTTACTGATGCAAATATTCAAGAATGATCCACTATCAGTATTATGACACAAGTATAAATAGAACTAGCGTGCACAAGTGTTCAGAATATTAAACTTGCTAATTCAAGTTCAAGATCACACCAAGATTAGTTTGAAAAGCCAAAGTCTAGAACAAAGTCAAGACTTTACTTGTAGCAGCTAAAGTTCCTAGAAAGATAGTTTCAAACGTGAGCAAATATTTGAGATATAAACAAGAAAAATTAAGATATAAGAAGTTCATTATGTAATTTCAAGTATCAATCAAATTAAGAATATTAACCTAACAAGTCACAGAATGAGTCACGCTGATTCACGTCAAACTAGTGTAAATCGGTTACAATAGTGTAAACAAGAAAATAAGCCTAGTTTCGCAAATTCAAGTATGATATGTATGGATTTGATTTAACAGTTTCATACAACAAGATACTAACCAACTCAGTAATTCAGAAAACTTAGAGTACTTCAAGATATCAGTTAAGCATAATAGATGACAAGTTTATATCAAAATTTAGCACAAGGGAGATCAAATTCTAAAATTGAAAACTCATATACACTAGGTCAAGTTGATTGATGTTCAAATTTTAGATTATCGTCTAGATTTGAAATTATAACTTTTAGGATCGAGACACAACTAGAATAGAGGGTTGGCAAGTTGCATCATAAAAATAACTATCACATAAAGCTTTTTTCTCTTCACTACTGTTGAAACACAGACGAGAAAATTGCACTTGAAGAAAGATAAAACAGAAGCAATCAAACAGTAAAATAAGGCAGAAATTGATAAAACACAGAAACAAAGAGAACACGGTGATTTAACGTGGTTTCCGGCGTTGTGCCGACTACTCCACGGACAGAAAAGGAGATATTTTATTATGCACAGAAATTACCAGGTTTTCACAATTGTGTGAAAAAACACTTTGAAAGACACACTTTGCATTGATTACAACAATGGTATTTATAGGCACAAATCCCAAACCCTAACCGTCAAAGATCTTTGTCGGAATTGTCATAAATACCCCATATGTGGACCCTAGCTCCAGCTGTTATTCACCAGACGAAACTCAGCTCCAAACTGACTTTCCCAGAAAACTCACTTGTAATCAACAAACTTAGATTTAGAACTCAGCAAACTCAGTTTCCCCTAAAACTCAGTTTCTCCAACACTCAGTTTCCATAAAACTCAGTTTTCTCAGCTTTTCCAAAACTCAGTTTCACTTCACAAAACTTAGTTTCAGCTTTCAGATTAGTTCCACCAGTTTTAGAGATCAAGTCACAAAACTTAACAAATCTCCACCTTGACTTGAACTCTCATTCAACGTCACCAGATTGCATAATTCAGATGTACTTGTACCAGATGCCTTCGTCAATGCCAGGATGTACTTGTACCAGACTTCTCCACAGAATCCACTCAGCTGACCTGCCCTCAACTGAGTTTCCAGAAAACGGATTATAAGCTTTGAATGTTAAGCAAGTCCAGACACAACTGAAACTTGCTTTGTTGAACTTGTTTAGTAAACATATCATGATGATTTTCCTTGGTGCTGATCCTTTTCACTACAACCCTCTTCTCATTTCTCAGAAAATGATATCTCACGTCAATATGCTTGGTTCTCTCATGATGAACTTGATCCTTAGCTAGACAAATTGCACTCAAACTGTCACAATAAATCTCAGCATGATCTTGATGCAGCCCCAAATCACTGACTAGACCCTTCAACCAAATTGCTTCCTTGGCTGCTTCAGTAAGAGCCATATACCCTGCCTCAGTTGTTGATAAAGCTATTGTGTCTTGCAAAGTTGCTTTCCAGCTGACAACTGAATTCTCCAATGTGAAAACATAACCAGTCATTGATTTTCTACTGTCCATATCACCTGCATAATCAGCATCACAATATCCTGTGACCAAACTCTGAGTATCACCTCCATAAATGAGACCAACAACGGTTGTACCCCTAAGGTACCCGAACATTCTTTTCATGGCTTTCTAGTGTTCCTTTCCAGCCGAGCCATAAACCTATCGACAACACCGACTACCCGAGCAAGATCGGACCTAGTGCACACCATGGCATACATCGATCGCCAACTGCACTAGCATAGGGAACTTTTGACATATATTCCTTCTCCTCAGCTGTCTGTTGGCTTTGCAGCGACATACCATACTTGGCCAAAATCTTCTGTATATAGCCCTGCTGAGATAAAAACAGTTTTTTCTGACTTCTATCTCTCCAGATCTCCATCCCCAAGATTTTCTTGGCTGCACCCAAATCTTTCATTTCAAATTCAGCACTAAGAAGGTCTTTCAGATTCTGAATATCAGACTTCTCTCTTGCAGCTATCAGCATATCATCCACATACAAAACAAGATAGATGTATGATCCATCTTCCAGGTGACTATTGTAGACACAACAATCATAATGACTTCTGCTATAACCCAACTGGATCATGTAACTGTCAAACCTTTTATACCACTGTCTAGGAGCCTGCTTCAATCCGTATAAGGACTTTTTCAGCTTACAAACAAATGCTTCTTTACCAGGAACTTGAAATCCCTCTGGCTAAGTCATGTATATCTCTTTGTCTGCCTCACCATGTAGAAAAGTTGTCTTCACATCTAACTGCTCAAGTTCAAGATCTTGCTGTGCCACCATTGCTAGTAACACTCTGATTGAAGTATGTCTGACTACTGGTGAGAATATCTCATCAAAATCCACCCCTTCTTTTTGACTGAACCCTCTAGCAACCAAACGTGCCTTATACTTGACTCCTTCCGCCTCAGTCATTCCTTCCTTTTTCTTGAAGATCCATTTGCATGTAACAACTCTCCTATCAGCTGGATGTTTAACAAGATCCCAAGTCTGATTATTCAGTAAAGACTCCATTTCATCTCCCATGGCAGCAAGCCATTGAGATGACTCAGAACATGTCACTGCTTCCCTGTAATTAAGTAGAAGGTTCAAAACCATCCACCTCTTCTGCAACTTGAAGTGCATATACAGCCAAATCTTCAAACCCATACCTTCTGGGAGGTATCCCAACATTGGATCTTCTAGCTCGATTGGTAGCTATACTTTGCCGACCAATATCGTTTGACGCTCAACCGACCCCCGTTCACCGACGAGCTTGGATTCGATTCGGTTGAGTAGCCGATCGATGAATGCGAGTCTTGTTCACCGAGTGTTGCATCTCAGCTGACTCTACCTGAAGCTCCACCTTACTATCAGTTTTCTCAGTTTCAGCACTGGTTTCAGTTTCAGTTATCTTCCCCACTGATGAACTGAGCATAGAATTTTCATCAAATATTGTATCTCTGCTGAGAATAACTCTGTTTTCTGCTGATGACCAAATTCTATAACCCTTAACTCCATCACCATACCCCACAAACACTCCTTTCTTGGCCCTTGGTTCCAGTTTCCCTTCACTGACATGATAGTAAACCGTGCTTCCAAATACCCTTAGAACTGAGTAATCAACCAGGCTTTCCTGACCACATTTCAACTGGTGTCTTGAAACTGATCCCTGTGTGAGGACTTCTGTTGATTAAGTAACAAGCTGTGTTTACAGCCTCTACCCAAAATCTTCTTGACAAACCAACATGAGAGAGCATGCATCTAGCTCTCTCCAGAAGAGTTTGATTCATTCTTTCAGCTACACCATTTTGCTGAGGAGTATTCCTGACTGTATGATGTCTGCAAATACCCTCATTTCTGCATAACTCATCAAACTCGTTCCAGCAGAATTCCAGACCATTATCTGTATGAAGCCTCTTGATCTTCTTCCCCAACTGATTTTCAACTAGAGCCTTCCATTGAATGAAGCTCTTGAATGCCTCACTTTTGTGTTTCATCATCACCACCCAAGTCTTTCTTGAATAGTCATCTATAAATGACACAAAATATCTGTGACCACCCAATGACTCCACCTTTGATGTCCCCCAACAATCAGAATGAATGTAATCAAGTGATGACTTTGTGCTATGTATCCCTTTTGAGAACTTGCCCCTATGAAGCTTCCCAAACACACAATGTTCACAAAAGTCCAGATTCCTGACCTTACATCCCCCAAGAAGATCTTTCGAGAATGAATCGCATCCCCCTTTCACCCATGTGACCCGGCCTCATGTGCCACATTTTTGTCAAGCTATGATCGATGAATCTTCAGAGATGCTACGAGCGACGAGAATCCGACACAACCGATCCTTGCAAAATATACAAGTTTCCCTTTTTGACTCCCCTGAGAACTGAGACCGAGTTTTTGTAGACACTCAGTTTTCCACCTTCACCTTTAAAACTGAATCCCTTGTTGTCTAAAAGACCGAGAGATACCAAGTTCTTGGTCATCTGTGGAACATATCTAACTTCACTCAACATACAGAATTTACCATCCTATGTCCTCAACTGAACTGAGCCAATCCCAACTATCTTGTAGACCTTGTTGTTTTCCATAGTTATATGACCACCGTCTATCTGCTGATAACTTAAGAAACACTCTCTGTGCGGACAAATATGATAAGATGCTCCAGAGTCAAGAATCCACACATCAGCATGATGTGTTGATTCTCCTACTACTAGAACCATGTCCTCCTCTGAATCAAACTCAGCTGCTACATAAATTGCTCTAGAATTGTTCTACACCTGTTTCTTTTTCTTTGGACAGTTGGACTTCCAATGTCCCTGCTCCTTACAGTAATTGCAAAAATCTGTGGATTTAGGACCTTTGGACCCTGTCTTCTTGGTTTTCTTCTTATTTCCAAACTGCTGCCCATGCCCTTTGCCACCACTGCTGCTGATCACTAGTCCAACAAAGCCGATCGTGTCGCCCAGTACCGCCTTATGTCTCAGCTCCATGGCATGTAAAGCTGACCTTACATCTTCCAATGCAAATGTATCCTTCCCAACTATGAAGGACTGCACAAAGTTCTCATATGAAGCTGGAAGAGATACCAAGAAAATTAGAGCTGCATCTTCATCCTCAATCTTCACATCAATATTCCTGAGATCAAGTAATATTGTGTTCAACTATCATGCATCCTTAGTCTAAACAGCCTCTGCTTTAGCAGCAACTTGTTGGTCAATGACTTGGTCATATACAGTGTTTCAAGCTTTGACCATAACTTAGCAAACGGTGTCTTCCTCGAAGAACTTCTATGATAACATCATCAGATAAGAACAACATGATGGTGGAATGTGCTTTCTCCTCCAGACTGGCGTAATCTGCTGCACTGGCATCTCCTTTACCGGATAAAGGAGTCCACAATCCTTGTTGTTTCAACAAGGCCCGCATCTTGATTTGCCACAGACTGAAACTGTTCCTCCCCGTAAATTTATCAATCTTTACGTTAACTGCTGACATCCTTCTTGCTAAAGAACAGACCTTTGATCACAAAATTCTAGCACCGGTCACCGGTCTTGGTGAAGATCAACTCCGTTCAACCTGCAAATCTCTCTGAATCTTGAACCTTGCTCCGATACCAGTTTGTTGAAACACAGACGAGAAAATTGCACTTGAAGAAAGATAAAACAGAAGCAATCTAACAGTAAATAAGGCGGAAATTGATAAAACACAGAAACAAAGAGAACACGGTGATTTAACGTGGTTTCCGGAGTTGTGCCGACTACTCCACGGACAGAAAAGGAGATATTTAATTATGCACGGAAATTACAAGGTTTTCACAATTGTGTGAAAAAACACTTTGAAAGACACACTTTGCATTAATTACAACAATGGTATTTATAGGCACAAATCCCAAACCCTAACCGTCAAAGATCTTTGTCGGAATTGTCATAAATACCCCATATGTGGACCCCAGCTCCAGCTGTTATTCACCAGACGAAACTCAGCTCCAAACTGACTTTCCCAGAAAACTCACTTGTAATCAACAAACTCAGATTTAGAACTCAGCAAACTCAGTTTCCCCTAAAACTCAGTTTCTCCAACACTCAGTTTCCATAAAACTCAGTTTCCATAAAACTCAGTTTCCATAAAACTCAGTTTTCTCAGCTTTTCCAAAACTCAGTTTCACTTCACAAAACTTAGTTTCAGCTTTCGGTAATAGATTGAGATATATGAAATTATATTATTATTCACACTTGTAAATGTATGGTGTACAATGTTTATATAGGGTACAATGGAACCTTCGGAGCTATCTATCCGTATACAAAATACAAACTATTTTATCTTTACAATATCTACTATTTATCTATTTTATCTACTATTACCACCCCTCAAGTTGGGCGAGGGACGAGACCCAACTTGGTACGTTAGTCTTTGGAAAATTTGGTCGTGGTAAGGACTTAGTGAGGCGGTCGGCAAGTTGATCATGTGCATTAACATGAGTGATACGCAACCGACCACGTTGAACCCGATCCCGAATAAAATGATAGTCAATGGCGACATGTTTCATACGAGAGTGAAAGGCGGGTTGGCACGGGCGAGTAGTGCCCAAGTTGTCACAATAAATAACCGGAGGTTGAGATATGGGAAAACCTAGATCAAGGAGAAGAAAAGTGATCCAATTCGGTTCGGCGGTGGTGGAGGCAGGCGAACGATATTCTGCTTCCGTAGAGGACCGAGCAATGGTGGATTGTTTCTTTGAGCTCCGGGACACGGCATTTCGACCAAGATAAAGAACATAGGCAACGGTGGAAGAGTAGTCATCTTTATTTCCACCCCGGTACGCATCGAGAAAATGCATGAAGAAGCGAAGGAGGCGGCGATACAAGGCGAAGACCATAATCAAGAGTCCCCGCCAAATATCGCGGGATACGTTTGACGTGAGCCCAATGAATGTCGGTAGGACAATGCATGAGCGAGATAGCTTGTTTGCGCAAAGGCTAAATGCGGTCGCGTGAAGTTGAGATGCGAAGAGGCGCAAGAACCATACGATGCGAGAGGGATCGGTAAGTGGAGTGCCGAGAGCGAACGAGTCAAGGTTGAAATATCGGCGAGGTAATGGAGTGGCCCCTTTGCATTGGCTTGATGCATGTTTAACTTGGTGAGCGAGTTCGGTGGCATAACGTTTACGAGACAAGATGCAACTGCGGGATTACGAATAACTTCAATGCCCAAAAAATATGATAGAGTACCAAGATCCTTAAGAGCAAAGCGATCACCCAAGAGCTTGATAAATCGTTCAAGAGTAGTGGGATCATTTCTGTAATAATCAAGTCATCGACATATACCAAAACATATATAATAGTACCACCGGAATTATAGATAAATAGAGACGTGTCGGCTGCGCATTTCTGAACCGACAAGAGAGAAGAAAACCTTTGAGTTCATCATACCACGCCACGGGAGCTTGCTTTAGGCCATAAATGGCTTTGCGAAGCTTGCAAACATGAGTGGGGAGGTCGAACTCACAAAACCGACGAGGTGAGTAAGATAGACATCTTCGTGAAGGCGACCCTGCAGGAAAGCATTATTGACATCAAGCTGTCGTAAGGACCATCCCTGCAAAAGGGCAAGGGATAGCACAACCCGAACCGTAGTGGGTTTAACCACTGGGCTAAACGTCTCAGAGTAATCAACACCCGGCCTTTGGGCAAAACCCTTAGCAACTAGACGGGCCTTGTAGCGATCAATCGAACCATCTGCATTATATTTTAAGCGAAATATCCATTTGGAACCAATGACGTTATAGGAAGGATCAAACGGGACTAATTCCCAGGTATCATTACGCACCAAAGCGTCATATTCCTCTTGCATCGCGGTTCTCCACCGGGGATGGTTGAGGGCTTGCTGGACGGTGGTAGGTTCAGTAGGAGAAGAAGAGGGGAGATGAGTGTGTAGGTTGAGCTTCTGAATGGGCTTGTAAATATTATTTTGAGCCCGAGTACGCATAGGATGGGTGAGAACAGGAAGAGGTGGTGGGGAGGGCGGAGATGGAGGTGGACGGGAGGAGGAGATGATTCGGGTACGGGGAGTGAGGTCGGGTGAAGTGGAGGGAATGCTTGGTGGGGGGGTGGGAATCCGGTCGTGAGAGTGGGGGGAGATGGAGGCTGGAGTGGGAAGAGGGGCGGCGAATGGAAAGACTGTTTCGACAAACTTGACATGGCGGGAAACATAGAGGCGAGAGGTGGATGTGTCATAGCAGTAGTAGGCATGTTGGTTCAGCGCATAGCCTAAGAAAACACATGGTTTGGAACGAGATTGCAGTTTGTGATCGGCATAGGGACGCAACCAGGGATAACATAAGCACCCAAAGACTCGTAATTTTTGATAGTTTGGAGGCTCATTGAAGATGCATTGATATGGAGATTGCATATTAAGGACAGGAGTGGGCATGCGATTAATAAGATAAACAGCAGTGGAGAAGGCATACGGCCAGTAGGTAGTAGGGAGAGAGGCGTGAGAGAGTAGGGCAAGGCCTGTTTCTACTATGTGTAGGTGGCGACGTTCAGAAATGCCATTGTGTTCAGGTGTGTGTGGGGGCGTGGTAAAGAATGAGATGCCATTCGTGGCCAGATAGTCACGAAGAGCAATATATTCACCACCATTGTCAGTATATAAAGTTTTAATTTGTTGACTAAAGAATTTTTCAACTATCGGGCGGAAGCGAGTAAAAGTAGGAGCAACATCAGACTTTCGAGCAAGGGGATAAAACCAGACATAACGCGTGAAATGATCAACAAAGATAACATAATATTTAAAACCATCAATAGAAAACACAGGGGATGTCCAAACATCACTAAAAACAATTTCCAGGGGACGGGAAGAGGATAAAGTCGAAGAGCCAAATGTGAGTTTATGGCTTTTATTTTCTAAACAGGAAGAACAATGCGTAAAAGAGGAAGAAACGAGAATCCAAAGAATAATTACTAATAATAGGCTTGTAAAATAGAGGTATTTGGATGCCCACAGACGGTGATGCCACACTTGTGAGGTGGCTTTATTGGACGCAAAAGCAAGCAAAGGTGGTGATGGCCATTCATAGAGTCCATTTTTAACCGGACCACGGTGCATGATGTGGTTCGTACGGAGGTCCTTCACAAGAAATTCGGAAGGTAAGAATTCAATGGATAAATTATTAGCCTTGCACAATTGAGAGATAGAAATTAAATTACGAGACATGGAGGGCACGCATAAGACATTATGTAAAGTAACGAGACTTGGATAAATTAAGAGGGATAGAAGTGGAACCGGTGTGAGTGATGGGAAGACCCGAACCATCTCCAATCCTAATGTCGTCACCATTATACGGGTGATGAAGAGACAAGGTACGAAGGTACGTCGTAACGTGGTGTGTAGCGCCACTGTCGAGGAGCCATGGAGTAATAGAGCCGGAATGAGGGGTAGAGCTGGGGGCGGTGAGATGAGCTTGGGGACGAGGGGGCGTTGACTGGACGGCGGCAGCTGTTGTACTTGATAGGAGGAGCAAAAGCGGGCAGAGTGGCCTTGTTCCCGGCATAGTTGACAGTAGCCCTGGTAGGGCCTGCGTGGCCTTGTAGTGGAGTTTGTCGGCGAGGCGAACCGCGGAGTGGAGGAGGGTGGAGGGCCGGTGGGTGAAGGAACGGAGGGCTGTTGCCGAGGAGATCCTCTCGGGTTGGGGGTAGTCGGCACTGGGTAAGAGGCCGGCCCGACGGACGATATGCCGGAAACGCAGTTGCCGGAGCGAACTGAGAGGGTGGTGCAGCGGTAGAGACCTGAACCGAGTAATGAAGCAATTTCTCGTGCAATTCTTCAAACGAGATGGCAGAATCACGGGCTTGAATTGCACGGGTTAACTCTTTGTATTCATCCCCAAGACTTGCTAGGATTAAATCTGTTAAATCATCATTGGCCATAGGTGCCCCCAGTAAATCCAATTCATCTGCTTTTGCTTTGATTTCATACAAAAATTCAGAAATAGATTGAGCACCCTTCCGCATAGCTCGTAAATTCTGCTTAATTAGGTTGATTCTACCACGGGAGGGCTTGGCGTACGCATCATGAAGCATGGTCCAGGCTTGTTTAGACGTGGTAGCACCACGAATAAATTGAAGAACTGTGGGAGACAGAGACGCAATAATCAGATTGAGAATGAGATTATCTTGACGTTTCCAGATGGCGTGTTTGGGATTAGGAGCAGAGTTGCCTTCGGTTTGAACGGTGGCCGGCGGAGAGGGAGTAGTGCCGTCGAGATATCCGAAAAGTTCATAGCCAAGGAGGAGGGTTTCGATCTGCATCCGCCACACAGAATAATTGGTTGGGGTGAGCTTGAGAGGGGCTTGGGCGGCCGGATTGAAGGCTATAACAGAGGAAGAGGAGGGAGTGGGTTGATCGGAAGCCATGGGAGTTGGGAAGCAGAGGGGAGGACGCAGGAAGAGAAATTCGAAGAGAGAGAGGAGAGGCGTACGGGGAAAAAAAAAAAAAAAATTAGAAAATAATGCAAGAGGGATATGATAGCTACGATACCATAATAGATTGAGATATATGAAATTATATTATTATTCACACTTGTAAATGTATGGTGTACAATGTTTATATAGGGTACAATGGAACCTTCTAGAGCTATCTACGTATACAAAATACAAACTATTTTATTTTATCTACTATTTGTCTATATCTACTATTTATCTATTTTATCTACTATTATTAATATTGTTAACAACATGGCAAACACTTAGTAAACATGATATGTACATGTTGATATCATACATAAAACCCAAAAGATGGTTTTGTTTTGGGCTTAGCATCTAATTTCATCATGCAAAAGGGATTTACGTTAGAAGTTTAATAGCTATATTAACTCCTAAAATGGACTGTATAGTATGCATGTTGATTCAAAGTATAGAAAGCTTGCACATTTAAGCTTTTATTTTTCAGCAAAACTGAATAATTCTTCCTCGTCCCTGAATTTATTTTCTAACACAAGATAGGTTTTTGAATCTTCCTTATTGAAAAGGTGACCTATATTCTTTAAGATAATAGCAACTAAGCATGCTTTTTGAATCCCTAGTACAATCCAATACAACTTCTATACAACCTATTAGGCAGACAACTTTTTCCCATAATTTAGGCACTTGGGATGATATAGTGAGTAAAATTGGTGTTATATTGGCTTTTCTTGGTGTACAGAAGTTTATTCAAGGAGAATTAAGCACAATTCACAAGTCATAAAGCACTAAAAGTGATGTTTTTTATATTACATCCCAGGTTTCCTCGTATGTATGATATGAAGAGAAACAGAGGGATAAACATGAAGTAAATTACTGACCAAAACGAAAAAGGTTAGAGAAATAGGTGCCGGTAAACTGGTGTGCCTATAACACAAACTAGAATAACAAAAATAAAAAATAAAAAGCATAAGAACAAAAAAAGAAAGGATATTGCATCGCAGTAGCAAAACTTACCTAAACCATATATAAATGGAAGAAGAAAAACCAATAGAGAGACCGCATCGGTATCAAGAGTACCTAAACTCACGAAAACCAAATAAAGATGAACACTTATCACTTAGAAATTTGTAAAGCATAAAGGCCCAGGAATACATAAGACTTCAAAAACTACTATAAAGGATTATAGTACCCATAGTTAAGCTGTAACTTAAGCTTTCCTTACTTGTGCTAATTAAGAGCCACAGAAATCACATGATGGGTACAAATGGACAATAAACATGAACAAATGGAAGTGAAATAGACTATGCAGAACATCAATATTGGACATAGTCATAAAGTAGGACTGTATTCAATGTCAAACCGTAGCATACATATCATAAAGAATTACCACAATATACAAACAAATATGGTAACACGCACCATAGTATCTTGTTGTTTACTATGGAAAAGCCAAATTTTGGCTTAAACAACTTTCATGCTTACGTACTATATAGTTATAGTTCAATGTACATACATCGAGAGTTGTGGTATGACTTTAAGAGTACATGATCACTTGAATCACATCTCATATCTAACACATTGTTTTTAAGGTCTAAAATTCAATGATCCTAGTGCCAATAGGCAGAAAGAACATCAACCAACAATACCACACTATTAACAACACACAACTACATACAAGAAAGAAAAAAAGTTAGATAGGAACTCATTGCTTAATTAAACAGACAAAACATGACACATTAAATTTTTGTGTATTCTAATAAAAAACAAAACAGATTTCAATGAATCATACAGATATACAGTTGCACATCACATCATTCGCTTGCAATTGAACCCCGATCGGCATAATACGGTTATCCTCTTGATTGAATTTAAACACTTGGAGATTTTTTTTTCAAAAGCAGGGAGTTACCTTTAACAAAGTTGGGACATCCTTTTAATTACTTCTCTATTTTGTACTTTTTGGATCTAAACTCGAATTTCTGCAAATTAATGGTAAATTTCTTCTTTCTTTTACTTGTTATGGCTTTCATTTACTGTTTTGTGTATGTTTTGATTAGTATAATGAGTAGCTAATCCCTTTTCATAGTCGAATCATGTGAAAATAGGTGAAATCACCCTTTGGGTGATGAAATTGGGAGTGGGTAGTGCTTTTTATTGTTGTATCTTGCATGTTTCATGTCTTAGAACTTGTTATAACAAATTTGGGCTAGATTGATCACCTAGGTCAAAAATCACACACATCAATCTTGAGAGTTGTTCAGATAGAGGGGTGTGGGAAAAGGGATTCTAAGATCACGGCGTAGACTCGGCTTAGTTGTTAATCCCGAGCCCAAAGTGAGGTTACTCGTTTTAACGTTTAAGCGGCTCTAGTGCATAACATGTCTTGTTAGTGAATCTCCTTTAGGGAAGGGTAGTTGACTTGGCATAAGGTGTTAGGAGAAAGTTGTTCAGACCTTAGCACCGAGATTAGGAGTTTGCACCCGTGAAATTGAATGCAAGAGTTCGTTCGTTTAATGCACACTCCCGGTTTTGTCATTTCTTGGGGTGAAACTAGCTATTTTGATCATGGTTCGGCTATGTCCCTTAATCTATCTTTAAAACCTAGTAGTTTAATCTTCTTTCTCTCTTTCTTATCTTTAAACTCGTTAGTAGGAATCACTTTAGTGTCGTTTTAGTTATAAATACTTTAAAATATTGATCACCTAGACTAAGTTCCACGTTCACTTTGGTACTTGCAAACACTTTTCCCTTGGGTTCAACCTCGTACTCCTGTAGCTATTCTAGCAATCGACCCGGTACACTGCCGGTTAAAGAGTTAGTTTACCCACGGTTTCGAGTCCTTATAAATTGTTTTTGTTGGGGTGAATTTAAGCTCAATCAGTCCTCAAACGCCATCTAAAGCATCCTAGGTGGAAACTCTGTCTCCTTCCCCTTTCCGGAAGTAGGAGCTGCAATATCAGCATTCGTATGAAAAAAGGAGCCACCAAATTTGCCATGGCTACTGTTGCAGTGTCAGAATCGCCCTGGGTGTAAAAGAACTCTGATGAAGTCGATTTCCGGCCAACAGAAGCTACCTTTGCAGATTCAAAACGATTTAACCGAGTCTGGTTCTTCAACATTTAGGGAACTAGTATAGCTCAATAATTCCTCCATAAAGCGCTTATCGCTGGACAAACATTTCGTCCTAACAGTTGGGAAAGAACGAACAACCTTGGTGATTTACAAGAATTCCTTACTCGATTTGGGAGAAGGATGATGGAGGACCGGTAGCCGATTTGGGTGTTTTTGGAATACTTTAGGGTTAGGAATTGGGAATTCTCTGAAAAATATGACTGGGTCGAATAAGGTTTTTTTGTTTTTTTTTTTTTTTTTGGAATGGGTGGGTTTTACATTAAGTTTTATATTCCCTTAAAAAAATTGTATGGATACTGAGGGGAATCAATTTTATTGGACCACTAATGACGGGAACTATAATCCACTAATGACGGGAATTAATATTTGGTCATCAACTTGCAAAATAATTTTGGTCTCGTCATTATAACTACCTTTAATGACGGGATTTATATCCCGTCATTAAGTTTTTGTCACTAAAAGTCAGGTTTCTTGTAGCGCTACTGGCTCAAAAGGTTGAAGAGTAGTGGAGGAAATTCATCGGATGTATATGCATACCGGGGAGATCCCGGGACTATCGGTGCTAATCACCGTAGTTGGCAAGTATATCTCGTGATGGATATTCATCATGCATAGTGTCTTTGAGTAATGATGTAACAAAGATAAGCTAAGTTAGAAACGTATAGTCATGACGTGTCGATGGGAATAAAGTGAACCATAGATTGAGTCGGTCTCACTAAGATAATCTTTTAATTGTAAACCTTAATTAAATTGTAACTTCTATTTCTTACTATGTACAATGTACTAACCTCAAATACATGTTTATTTATATGTTTGGGGGAGAGAAGACGAACAGGTAAATCCGGAGTTCGAGGACTTCGATGACGACGTTTAAGGACGCCGAAGATGCAGAGTTTATTTTGAATTTTTTATTTATACGCTAAACTTGGAGATTTGTTTGGGAAACGTTGTATTTTCCTTTTAGTTTTCTTTTTGGAGGTTATCGTACGTTTTGGATTTCGTTTGGTTTCTTTTTCAATGTAATAAATGTTATATTTCTATCTTTAGATATTGAGTTTCTATTCTTGATTGTTTAAAAAAATTACCGAGTCTTTTTGCTTCCATTTTGCTTAACTTGATACGACGTAGTAGAGGCTGACGTATGAAGTGAAATTTATTTTATTTTATACGTGCCGAATGTTCCTTTCCGATAAGGACTCGGTGTCCGGGAACGGGGCGTTACAATTCATCACGTCGAAACTAAAACCTATTTGAAGAAAATCATAATACAGACACAATCGGACTGTTTTTTTTTTTAATATTCAAGAACTGTTTTTATTGAAGACTCAAATGATACCATAGTTCTTAAATAAGATAAATCTCTTTTTTAAACAATTCTCCTATCCTCTTTTTTAAATCAAATCTCTTTTTGATGGCTGTCAATTTTGCTGGGAATTGCCACTGGATGTTTTAGCTCTGTTTTTACCTTTCCCTGTATTGGCTGAGATGAGTTAAGGCTTTAGTCTCCGTTTCTTCTAGATTCGTTTTTCTTTCGATTGTAAAAACTCGAAACCTTAGCAAAATCTACTTTCTAACCGGCAAGTGGACCGGATCGATTGTAGGTAGTGCTTGAGGAGTCCGAGGTCGAACCCACGAGAGATTGGCTTTGAGTACCACAGCTGACCTAGCACTCAGTTCAGGTCAACCAGAAAGATATGATGTTATACTATTGCGTAAAAGAAAGATTATACTAATCGGATTTCTTAACGATTAAAAGAGGTACAGCCGAACTACGATCCAGCAGACTACTCTACCCTCAGACAAACTACCCCGTGAGTGTGCTCTACCTTCCGTGCCTGAGCGATAAAAACTCCGTATTGGAAATGGACCTAATGACGAGAGTGTCAATCCAGTGCACAGGTAGGTGTCAAACTACCTTTTAGGCCAAAACGTTTACGGTCCCGAAACCCCAGTTCCCACACTTTGCCGCAACATACATTTATAAGCTAGGTGTGTGCGATGGTGAACTAGGTGATCAAACTAGCTCGATTACGATTAAAACAGGTTTCATGATATGAGTTATCGATTAGAACATTTTATTACGTGCTACACTACCTCCCGGCTCATCTCCCTAATGGCGTTTCATCCGCTTTCACATAATTCGGCCGTACGAAAGTTTTAGCTACTCATTATCGGATTGAAAGAATAATTGGTAAAGGAATTCATGAAATAAACGATAAAAGAACAAGAAATCATACCCACTTTATTGAAAATTGATGAAGTACCAAAGTTGTGCTCACAAAGATCAAATCTTGCCAATCGAAACGTGACGGATTGATGTTATAATGTATCTAATGTAATAGAGGATCGAAAGACGAGAACAATGATATATGGTACATAATTCTATGCTTTCGGACGGAGGAAATCGCCCAAAAGAGGCTAACACTATCTAAAATCGTCAAAGTCTGCTGAATGAAACGTTTGAGGTGCCCTTTTATAGCCTAGGGAAAAATTCAGTTTATCCGTACGGATAACAGGCTATCCGTACGGATAGTTCTTGATTCTCCGGGTTATCCGTACGGATAAAAAGTTATCCGTACGGATAAGTCTCTGCTGCTTCAGTCTATCCGTACGGATAAATTTCTATCCGCGCGGATAAGTCTCTGTTCAATATTTTTGCATCTTTCTGAGAGTTTTCCATATGGACAGACTTTTGTCCGTACGGATAGATGCCTTGACTTCAAAAACTTCACTTTTTCCCTACTTAGCCTTCGTTTCTCGCCTCGGACACGTCTAAACTCATAGGCAATCGCTTTCCGGGCTCCCGACTCACCCAAATCCTGCACAAACATGGAAAAAACAAGCAAACGCATAACCCCGCAAACTACAGGTGCTCGGAAAATGAGTATAAAGTGCTAAAAGTAGGCCGAGTTTTCGGAAAAACCGACAGTCACTCGCCGGGCAAAGAAAACCTCATTACACTCAATATAGGGTCTAAACTCACCCGAAAACATGCTAGAAATATGATAATCGTGGGTTAAACTATACAGAAATGTACAGTAAAGTTGGTTCCTATCACCACCCCACACTCAGCCTTTACTCGCCCTCGAGTAAATCAGTCGATCAAACAATGTTGGATCGATAATGGCGCAAATACACTCTAGAAGGGGGGGTTGAATAGAGTGTGGGTGATTTTAAACTTCTTTTTCGAATTTACACAAGTACTAGAAAATTAAGTGCGGAAGCTTACTTAATAATCTATTCGCTTGTGTTAAAAAAAAACTTTAGTGACCAAGGTGATGTGATTAATATGTGATCAAAATGATTAAGCACGATAGCAAGTTGTGTTAAAAGATCAGCACAAGTTATTAAACAAATCAAATTAAGCAGCTTGAGGTGTAACCAAAAAGGGTTGCAGATAAGCTTTAGATTTAATCAAATATTCAGTCAACTAAATAAGTACTGTTTACTCAATGTGATAATGTGCAAACCGATTAAAAACAAATACTGATACAAATGCAGGAAGTGTCAAGAGATTAGATCAAATATTTAGCAAACTAGTTAAGACCAATAAAGCAAATATATGTATAGACTGATGTTATAGCAAATTTATTTCACAACTCAACAAACTCAAATAAAATCTCAATTATAAATTATCGAACTGAGTTATTTAAACAGGTTTGAAGGATTTACAAAAAAATGAATCGGTGATTGAAAATAAGTTACAGTTGAGACTGATCTAACTGAGTTCAACAGGATACAAAAACTGATGAAAATTAATTCTCAGATCAGTCAAAGGCACTGCTCAAACTGAAAAATATCAGATGTACTTTAGTGATGATAAACACAAATAACTTTGAAGTTTATCAGCACTTAAATACAGCTTGATTTACAGAGGTTTCAGTGAGCACAACAAGAAGGGACCGGACTAGGCGATCAATCGGTTTCAAAGATCGAACGGGCGAGGGTCAGATTAGAGTTGCACCTCTAATTTGACTGTCAAGGTCAGTATTGGAACTGATCACAAATGATCAGCAGGTCCAAACTGTGGCCAAAATAAAATCTCAAAATAAAAACCTATTACAAGGTGTTCAATTGAAAATTCAGATTTCTCAACAGATTTTCAGGCAGCACAGATTCAGCAAATAAACACAGTAGAGGGGCAGAATTTGTTCGCGGTTTTATGCAAAGCAAAAGATAACAAGTAATAAAATAAAACCGATGTCAGCCCCAAGTGCGAAGGCTCGCAGCTATAGTGGTGAAACCGGATCGTATCCGCAGGGACTTGTACGAAAAAGAGTCTTTGCCTTCGATTTCTTTTATAAAGTTGATGATTATGATCTCGGATTTTCAATTAACAAACTAAGGTAGCAAACGTGAAAAGAAAGACGATACGTGAAAATTTGTTTAAAGAAAGATTAAAACAACTAGAACACACCGTTGATCCACCACTCCACCGAAAATAACAAGAAAGACACATATTCATTCGTAAGTTCTTGGATTATTATCTGCTAAAGAGGCATTTTCCCTTTCGGTTCATCGCCTTTTAATTAGTTCACCACTCTCGGTACAACTAAAGCATTTACGGATCAAAGATATGGATATAAATCCTAATCTAATAACATTTACCCTCAACTTACGTATGTTGGAAGAATATTATCATTCCCTTCACGGTAATCTACGAATTTATCAACTATCGTATCTAAATTCGATTAGCATGCAACATAAGTATAGATCATACAAATTGCACATAAACAATTCAAACATGAAGGAAGAACAAGAAACTCAATAGAACAAATGAAAACGAAATCCTTGTTTATTCCGGTGATGGTGGCTTCACAATGGTGTTTCTAGCCTCGAGACCTTAGCCGCTCATCTTTAGATTACAATTGTAGCGTTAGAGTCGTATTCCCCGGAAATAACAACTCCTCTCCAACAACGAGCCTCCCGTAATCTTTCCAAGCATCATAACGGTGCTTATATTACAACATTACATCGCATTATTCCGGCAGAGTGCCGTTCACAGCATTTATTTAACTATAAAACAACAAAAGAGACGATAGAGACCTATATAAGAGGATATAAAGATAGGTGCAACTCCCCAAGCTTGCAATGAGCTTCTATTTATAGGCCATACCACAAGGCCGGCGCGTGCCGGAGCACCACCGGCACGTGCCGGCTAAATAGTATATATTCTCTTGTTGTCAGACCCACGTGCCAGTGTCAGAGATATTTCTGCAAGATCCGGCCTTCTCCGGCGCGTGCCGGCCATACAACATATCGGATGTTCGTAAAAACCTATCTCGAGTTGTAGACCTCGGATTGACATGATTTAATATTCGTTGGAAAGCTCTCTTGAAGATCTACAACTTTCATCAAGGACTTTTTTCTCGAAAAATGCCTCTAAGTTAGGTCAAATGTCCGTTGAAGATGAGTTACGGTAGAAATACTAAGGACAGTTGATCCGTTCGAACTCGTTTGCTTATGGCATAATCTTTTATCCCTTAAAAGATATGATTTAGGCTCCAAAACATGTCCTCTTTTGAGATCTCGATAAACATAATCCTTCAATAAGAGCAACAAAACACCAAACGTAAATCGACACTAAAACCCTTATTTATATCGTTTTTATAACTTATGCATTTAATTATAACTAACTATGATTTTTATAAGTTTTCAATGCATTTATATGAAATTATACTAAAATATCATAAAAATAATAATAAAAAGTCTTATAATATAATCATATTTTTGTCATACATCAACTACTCCCCACTTAGCTTTTGGTCGTCCTCGAGCAAAATAAGCGATAATATATAAAAACTATAATAAAAATGATATACTTGGGAGATTAACTTTCAAGTTAGCAAAATATCATTTCAATATTATAAATATATTAAACATATCTTTCTTAGAATTAAACAAGATAAAAAGTGTATATAACATAGATAAATTATTTATCAAATATCATTTAAATGATATTTTACATAATTTACTTAGTAAATATAATAAAAATTAAAATTATTCTCTAATCTTAACTTGTATGAAATAATTGGAATCAAAGACTTAGTATAACGATCAGGATCTGGGTGTTTGATCAAAAGGAAAAATAAAGAATTATCAAAAGAAGAAGATAAGTCGTACGTACTTAACTTTCATCTCAAAACCTTTTTTTTATCAAATTACAACCCAATATTATTTATTATTGTTTCAATCGTCGCGTCTCAAAAGTATAACACTCTCCCCAAACTTTAGAGGCAGTCACCCTGAGATCACTCAAACCCATACTGTCCAAGGTAAACCACACTCCCCAATTGGGGCAGTATCCAAATGGACTCGAGGTGATTTGTGTTTTTTTTTTTTTCCATAGAATACTAACATATCCGAACTCATTGCCAGAATCGACTATCTTGCAAGCGTCATGAGGTGAGGTCAAATATATTAGCACCTGTCTAACTTTATTATGCCAAAAATCGTCATCCTTGGTCTGATTCCATATTCATACTTATTTTGAAAAGAAAATTATTCTAACATTTCATTATAAATATAAGCATATCTGTCTAATTTCAAATCAACAATACTCAATAATACTTATGTATAGTTACATATACTTAAAATCTTATTAAAATCTAAAATTGACATATATAATATAAACATAATACATCTAATCTATTTTACTTACTAAAACTTATTCTATCAAAATATATTAAATTTATTATATTAATTATATACTATCTTATTTCTACTTATGAAAAATAAAACTAAGTGTTAAGCAATCAATATATTTATTTTAATTATAGCGTTAATTTTTAATATTTTCAAAATTTTATAACTTACTCTACTCCCCACTTACGAATTGACATCGACCTCGATGAATAATGAGTGGAATATAGTAGTTATAAAATGAAAATATGCACATAATATATATATATATATATATATATATATATATATATATATATATATATATATATATATATATATATATATATATATATAGTATAAACGTTTAAAAACAAGACAACATATAAAACCCTCCCCCACACTTAAGTTACATGATGTCCTCGCATGTGCGAATAAGAAAAACTTAGTGGTTGTAATTCGAAGGTGGCAATTCTGGAAGTGGTCGCGAATAAGATCCAGAAATGTTTGATGAAAACGATGAGAGCGTGGACCATCCACCGGTGGCGGATTTATCTAAAAGTTCACAATCGCTATCGCAAATATCCTGCACACAATGGAAAACAAGACGTACCTCGGGGATAGGGGCACAAAAATGATAGACAAGGCAATATCATGGAACAAAAACAGAAATAATGAAATGAAGTGAGTCTTTTATACCCAGATCCTCAAGGGTTTTGTCTAAACGTTATAACAACCTAAATCCAAGAAATGATGTATTTGAATTTTATCTTTGTTTTACCTCGGGATTTTCGGATAACCACCTAATCGTTCCCTTTAAATGATATTCAAACATTCATCATGAGACTTAGTTGTGCTTAGTGTTAATCTTCCATACAGATTCTACATTTCATTAAGACTAGTCTTTATCCAAATTATTATTATTATTATTATTATTATTATTATTATTATTATTATTATTACTATTATTATTAACGGGCTGCCTCCCGGTAGCGCTTTTGGTTAACGTCGTTTGCTCGACTAATAAAAACACACAAGCAACTATTTAATTTCACATAGTTTTATTAAGGCGGGGTTGCCTCCCCCCAAGCGATTTTGTTTTATGTCGTTGGCTCGACAACCCAAAAATTTTCAACCCGGGTCAGGCCATTGAAGCCTCTCTCCGGACTCATTCTTGATTTCCTTGGGGTCAATAGTATGGATCCCACAAAAACAAAGTCTCGCCAATGTATTGGCCATATCAGTAAACTTCTGTATCCACTTAGTTCCTATGATTCTTTTCTTCTTCTTTTTAGATTTTAGTTCCATAAGCCGAGGTTTATCATCATAAATCACAACATCTTCAAAGAATTCACAGAGACGTAAATCATCGGGTGCCGAAAAATCGGAGCTAGCTTGACTAGGGATGTCGTTCAGATGGAAAACCACCGGTCGTTCCTTTTGTTGACCAATATAGTGTTTCAACCGATGACCATTCACTCTGAATAACTCGCCCTGTTTATTTTTCAATTCGACTGCTCCACTAGGGAAAACCTGAGAGATTTGAAGGGGCCACACCAACGGGTGCGTAGCTTACCGGGGAAACGGATGTAACCTGGTATTATATAGTAAAACCCATTCGCCCGCTTTGAATTCTCTATTCTTGATTTTCTTGTCGTGAAGCAATTTAGTCCTCTCCTTACTGATTCTCGAGCTCTCATAGGCCTGGAGTCTGAACTCATCAAGCTCCTGCAACTGCAACAATCGCTTTTCTCTACATAATTGACTATCAAAATTCAAGAATTTAATAGCCCAGAACGCTTTGTGCTCAAGCTCGATTGGCAGGTGGCAGGCCTTGCCATAAACCATCTGAAACGGAGACGTGCCAATAGGAGTTTTGAAAGGCGTCTGTAAGCCCGAGCACATCATCCGAGTTTCTGACTCCAGTCCGTCCTATGAGAATTTACCGTCTTCTCAAGAATGCTTTTCAAGCTTCGGTTACTTACTTCAACTTGTCCACTCGTCTGAGGGTGATAGGGGGTAGCAGTTTTGTGTTTTACCCCATATCGTTCTAAAATCTTTTCTAATGGAGTATTGCAGAAGTGAGTTCCCTCGTCACTGTTGAGAGCTCGTGGACAACCAAACCGTGTAAAAATATTTTTCCTCAGAAAGTTCTTGACCACCTTGTGGTCGTTTCGCGGTGTTGCTATTGCCTCCACCCACTTTGACACGTAGTCGACGCAGACCAGAATGTACTTGTTCCCATACGAGGATGGGAATGGTCCCATGAAGTCAATACCCCATACGTCGAAAACCTCGCATTCTTGGATGGGATGGAGAGGCATGTCCATTCTCCGAGAAAGTTTACCGGTGCGCTGGCACCGGTCACACCCTTTTACAAAACTCTCTGTATCCTTAAAGATTGTTGGCCAGTAGAAGCCGGACTGAAAAATCTTCGCAGCAGTCTTCCCAGCTCCATAATGACCTCCCACAGGTCCGCCATGGCATTGCTCCATAATGTCCCTCTACTCGATCTCAGGGACACACCTACGGAGTAATCCATCCTTGCAACGCTTGAAGAGAATTGGGTCGTCCCACACATAATAGTTCAAATCCGAAAAGAATTTCTTCTTTTGCTGATATGTCAGGTCAGGGTCCAGATATCTGCCACTTAAGAAGTTTGCAAAGGGTGCAAACCAAGGAGATTTTTTTTCCGCACGGGCAGGAGCAACCTCGCACACATCAAATGTCATGAGTTGCTCAGTTGGAAAATCAATTCCAATCTCATCCGACTCTACCTGAGGATCATTGGTCAACCGAGACATATGGTCAGCTACCACATTCTTGCTACCCTTCTTGTCCCGGATATGAACATCAAACTCTTGTAAAATTAAGATCCATCTTAACAAACGAGGCTTGGCATCGGCCTTGTTTAACGGATATTTCAGAATGGTCTGTCCAGACCATAACTTCCGACCCAAGCAAGTAGCTTCTAAATTTATTCATGGCAAAAACTACTACCAACAACTCCTTCTCAGTTGTTGCATAATTTACTTGTGCTGGGTTTAAAGTATGACTAGCGTAGTAGATGGGTTTGAACCTGCCGTCCATTCTCTGACCTAGCACCACACTGACTGCATAATTGAAGGCATCACACATAAGCTCGAAGGGAGCTTTCCAGTCGGGTGCTATAAGAATTGGCGAGGTAACCAACTTGTCCTTTAATTCTTTAAATGCTCTTTCACACTCAGGAGTGAAAACAAATTTCACATCTTCTCTTAAGAGAGTTGACAAAGGCTTGGCTATCTTAGAAAAGTCTTTTATGAACCGCCGATAGAAGCCGACATGACCCAGGAAACCTCTCACTTCTCTTACATTTTTGGGGTATGTCATTTTTTCAATAACTTCTACCTTTGCTTTGTCGACCTCAATACCTTCTTTGGACACCTTGTGTCCTAGAACAATTCCCTCTTCCACCATCAGGTGGCACTTTTCCCAATTTAAGACTAAGTCCTTCTCTATGCACCGGGACAGAACTTTATCAAGATTGTGTAAACAAGTGGTCGAAGCTGTCCCCGAATACGAGAGAAGTCATCCATAAAAATCTCCATCACCTTCTCCACTAAACCATCAAAGATAGCCAAGCATACATCTTTGAAATGTAGCCGGTGCGTTGCGAGACCAAATGGCATCCTTCGGTAAGCGAAGGTACCGGAGGGACGGTGAAGGTAGTCTTTTCTTGATCGGTGGGGTCGATGGCTATTTGAAAGTATCCGGAATAGCCATCCAAAAAACAATAAAATTGCTTGCCACTAAGCCTCTCAAGGAGCTGGTCAATGAATGGCAAAGGGAAGTGGTCTTTTAGAGTTACCTCATTTAGTCTTCTGTAGTCGATGCAAACTCTATACCCAGTAACTTGTCGTAAGGCAATCTCTTCCCCCTTGTCATTCTTTTCAATAGTAATCCCTCCTTTCTTTGGCACCACCTGAGTGGGGCTTACCCATTCACTATCGGCTATTGGGTAAATGATACCCATGTCAAGCAATTTGATGATTTCCTTCTTAACGACTTCCTGCATATGAGGGTTTAGCCTTCTCTGAGGCTGTCGCACCTTCTTCGATCCCTCAACAGTCCTGATCTTATGCATACAGATATCAGGGCTTATTCCCTTGATATCTCCCACTTGCCAACCAAAGGCGAGGATATTATCTTGCAAAGCACTTTGATAAGCTTTTCTTCCTCCTTTGGTTCTAACTTAGATGAAATGATCAAAGGAAGCTTATCACCGTCCCTCAGAAAAATGTATTTCAAGTGTTGAGGCAAGGGTTTCAACACTAAATCTGACGGTGGCTCCTCCACACTTGGTCTTAATTTATCTCCCTTAAGCTCTAGATCTCCAAGCTTATTATAAGGGCTCTGAAACATCATGGTCTCCCAGCAGACAGGGGCCTCATCTCCCTTTGCAAATCTTGGCATATCACCATGCCTCTTCCTAATTATCTTTCTTACCACCTCCTGGTAGTCAGAACTTTCCTTGTCAATCTCTTCTAAAAATTTTATCCATTCCTCATTAGTCCAAGTTGCAGATAGTTTATTGAATTCTTCCTCATCCCAACTACCCATGAACACTTGTTTATCATACTCATCAGTGAAATCATCCTCAATAGCTAAACAAGTGTCACTGGACGGGTGTTTCACTGCATTACCCACATTGAACTTTATACTCTCATCCTCCAAATGTATGGTTACTTCACCACTGTGGGAATCTAGTAAGGCACGGGCAGTTGCAAGAAAAGGTCTTCCAAGGATCAAGGGGGTTTTCTCATCATTGGTCATATCCATGATTACCCAATCAGCTGGATATATGAAGTTTTTAACCTTGACCAATACATCTTCTACAATTCCCCTTGCATACTTCACACTTCTATCTGCAAGTTGAAGAGAAATAGGTATAAGAGTAATAGATTGATCCAATCCAAGAGATTGGAAGATTGAAGTAGACATCAGATTGATTGATGCTCCCGAATCGCATAAAACATTGTGGAAGTCCCTGTTCCCAATAGTACACGAAATCGTAAATCTTCCAGGGTCAGGACACTTCACAGGAAGTTTAGTCTGGCCGATTGCGGATCATTCTCCATTCAACACTATGTGTTCGAGCTCTTGAAGCTTCTTTTTCGAACTTACTGCGTCCTTTATAAACTTTGTATACTTTGGCATCCCTACCAAAAGATCAACTATTGGAATGTTTGCCTCAGTGTTCTTGAGCAAGTCGATAACCTTCTTATACTCTTTATCGATCGCTAATGAGAGCTTGTTTTTGCTCGGTGGATAAGGGAGATCGCAAAGTCTTCCTCGGTGAAGTTCTTCTTTCGTCTTATGATTGATTGCTTTGTCTTCCCTATCCTTCCACCTCACATGCTTCCCGAACTTAACTTAGAATCTGACTTCTTCTCAGCATTCTTCTCTTTATCATCAGTATTCTCAACTTCCACACTTCTCTCAGAATTTACTTTTTCACTTGGCTCAACAATAGTCCCAACATCTTTCTGAGGAGAACAAAGATCTTCCCCTCCTGCGTCTCTGCTCGCAGGAGGGGCTATTCGTTTCCCTGGTTGGCCTGACTGCCAACCGCTTTCCCACTCCTCAGATTTATGGCATTCAACTCATCCCGACCATAGTCCCATGGTGCGCTAGATCGGTGCAAGTATTTTGGTCATTACGGACCAAGTTGACCCCTCGGGGGTTCTTCTCGGTGAAACTCGGCCGCCGACCACGAGGTCGACTTGCTTCTTTGCCCCGAAATCGTCCCATTTGCACCTCTAAATTCCTCACCGTCTTGGTCGAGTACTTAAAGCATTTGCCAATTGAGTGTTGGCCGTGATTTGCTCACTCAACTTTTGTTCTAAGATGCGAAATGATTGATTTTGATTTTGCGGTGGATTGGTGTTCCATGCTTTGGTCGATAGTTGGATTGAAAATTGCTTTGATTAGGCCTAGGGGCCTGAAAATGATGGGGGTTATTTGCCCCGGAAGGATCACTCCATTGGAAACCAGGGTGGTTCCGGTTGTAATTGAACCCTTGAGTGTTTTGATTCTGACCCAAAGGTCGATAATTTTGAGAATTGAATGCATTCACCTCCTCCGAATGCAACAATAGATGACAACGATGGAATGTGTGCCCAACGGTATCGCAATTTTGGCAAACAACATTGTTTTGAACGACTTTGACCGAGAGATTGGGTCAAGGCGCGCGATCTTGCGATGGCCTTGGCCATGGCGGTTGTCACACACAAGACTTGGAACATTCATTGCCTTCACTTGCTTCTGTAGTGCGGCCAACTGAGCTTTTAGAAACGTGGTCTCATCTACCTCATACTTCCCTGCAGTCGAGCTTTTCTGATTGGATGCACCTGCATATGTAGGGGCATAATTATACTTTGCAATATCTTCAAACAACGTCCATCCCTCATCAGGTGTCTTTCTCAGAAATGCACCTCCCGCAGAACTATTCACCATTCCCTTAGTCACTTCAGTCAAACCACTGTAGAAAGTGTTGACCAATCTTTGTTTATCCGGCCCATGGTGGGGGCACTTTCTCAAGAGAGTCTTAAATCGTTTCCACGCATCGTAAAAAGATTCCTTCTCGGATTGCACAAAAGTGAATATCGATTCGAGAAGATGAGCCGTCTTTGCGGTGGAAAGTACGGCTCGAAATTCTTTCTCCAACTCCTCCCACGAAGTAATGGATTCGACTGGTAAGGATTTATACCATTCTTTCGCTTCTCCCTTCAGTGAGAAAGGAAAGAGTTTCATTTTCAGGGCGTCCTCAGTGACCCCTTTGATTAAAATAGTCCCGCACGATTCTAGAAATGAGTGAATATGATCGTGCGGGTCCTCGTGGAAAATCCATGAAATGTGGAACCTCTTACCAAATTGATTAAAGAAGTTTTGAGTTCGAAATTATCGGCCGTGATTTCAGGAATCACGACCGCAGGATTAACTTTCACGGTAGATGGCATGGCAAAGTACGCCAATGTCCGTTGATCTGCCATTTTCTCAACCTCGGCTCCTACTTGAGCTTCTCCCTCAACGTATCCTTCAGGATTGTTTCCTTCCGTGGTTCCCTCGTCCGTTGGTCCGGTGAGCCGGGCCAAACGTCGGTTTGGTCGAACGATGGTTCGCTCGATCTCCGGATTATACGAAAGTGGTCCCTCGTGAGTTCGAGTTTGCATAAACTACGTTTGGAAACCAACACCTAAATCACGAGGTTTCGGGATTTAAATTCTTATGCTTCCGCAGAGTGGGATTCACCGAGAATCCATCACCCAACCTCGACGATTAACCAAGGAACACGGGTTTTTTTTTATAGACTTAATAAATAAAAACTAAACTAAAACAAGCTCGAAACAGGTCTGAACAGCGTAGATAAAATAGAAACAGAACAGAAATTGAAAACAAAAACTTTCCGTGCCAAGTCCCCGGCAACGGCGCCAAAAACTTGTTCGCGGTTTTATGCAAAGCAAAAGATAACAAGTAATAAAATAAAACCGATGTCAGCCCCAAGTGCGAAGGCTCGCAGCTATAGTGGTGAAACCGGATCGTATCCGCAGGGACTTGTACGAAAAAGAGTCTTTGCCTTCGATTTCTTTTATAAAGTTGATGATTATGATCTCGGATTTTCAATTAACAAACTAAGGTAGCAAACGTGAAAAGAAAGACGATACGTGAAAATTTGTTTAAAGAAAGATTAAAACAACTAGAACACACCGTTGATCCACCACTCCACCGAAAATAACAAGAAAGACACATATTCATTCGTAAGTTCTTGGATTATTATCTGCTAAAGAGGCATTTTCCCTTTGGTTCATCGCCTTTTAATTAGTTCACCACTCTCGGTACAACTAAAGCATTTACGGATCAAAGATATGGATATAAATCCTAATCTAATAACAGTTACCCTCAACTTACGTATGTTGGAAGAATATTATCATTCTCCTTCACGGTAATCTACGAATTTATCAACTATCGTATATAAATTCGATTAGCATGCAACATAAGTATAGATCATACAAATTGCACATAAACAATTCAAACATGAAGGAAGAACAAGAAACTCACTAGAACAAATGAAAACGAAATCCTTGTTTATTCCGGTGATGGTGGCTTCACAATGGTGGTTCTAGCCTCGAGACCTTAGCCGCTCATCTTTAGATTACAATTGTAGCGTTAGAGTCGTATTCCCCGGAAATAACAACTCCTCTACAACAACGAGCCTCCCGTAATCTTTCCAAGCATCATAACGGTGCTTATATTACAACATTACATTGCATTATTCCGGCAGAGTGCCGTTCACAGCATTTATTTAACTATAAAACAACAAAAGAGATGATAGAGACCTATATAAGAGAGATATAAAGATAGGTGCAACTCCCCAAGCTTGCAATGAGCTTCTATTTATAGGCCATACCACAAGGCCGGCGCGTGCCGGAGCACCACCGGCACGTGCCGGCTAAATAGTATATATTCTCTTGTTGTCGGACCCACGTGCCGGTGTCGAGATATTTCGCAAGATCCGGCCTTCTCCGGCGCGTGCCGGCCATACAACATATCGGATGTTCGTAAAAACCTATCTCGTTTGTAGACCTCGGATTGACATGATTTAATATTCGTTGGAAAGCTCTCTTGAAGATCTACAACTTTCATCAGCTTTTTCTCTGAAAAATGCCTCTAAGTTAGGTCAAATGTCCGTTGAAGATGAGTTACGGTAGAAATACTAAGGACAGTTGATCCGTTCGAACTCGTTTGCTTATGGCATAATCTTTTATCCCTTAAAAGATATGATTTAGGCTCCAAAACATGTCCTCTTTTGAGATCTCGATAAACGTATAATCCTTCAATAAGAGCAACAAAACACCAAACGTAAATCTGACACTAAAACCCTTATTTATATCGTTTTTATAACTTATGCATTTAATTATAACTAACTATGATTTTTATAAGTTTTCAATGCATTTATATGAAATTATACTAAAATATCATAAAAATAATAATAAAAAGTCTTATAATATAATCATATTTTTGTCATACATCAGAATTCCAGGATGCAAATCACAGTGATATACACACTGAAAATTCCCAGCAGATATGGGAAAAGAAAGACTAGACAGAGCCAAGTGGTGCACAGATTCAAACTTGCAAGGAGTCAGAGTATCAGTCTGTAATGCCTTATTCTCAAGGCTGTGTGCACTTACACAAGGTACAGATCCTGATATTCTGATGTACAGCAAGATGAGTACTGTGACAAAACTTGTACAGACTTTACAGCAAAGGACAAACACTCAATCTGAACAATAGGAATACACAAGGTCGATTGATAATGAAATATGAGCTACAGGCCAAAATCCTCTCAGGGCCTTTTTGCTAGTTCAAGCTTTCAAGTATCAATTTCTGATCTCAGAAACCGACTTATTCAGGTTCAGAATTTGACAGACTCAATTACAGATGCTACTCAAGTATGGATAATTGAGACACAATGCAGACAAACAGAGGAGTTGATCCTGTGTCCTGTGTATAGCTTTGCCAGTCCTCAAGCTATACACACTCCAGCAAGATTCCAACTGATTCACTATCACTTCAGGCAAGGGATAGGGAATCCAGACCACAAACTTCTTCTTGCAAAAATGACTTAGAGAAATTTTGAAGCAGAAAATGCAGTATTTGCTTAAGTTGTAAAAACTGATTCGGCTAAAAAGAAATGGGTGCTGGTATTTATACTAAAGCATTGACAGACAAGTTACTAGCAGGAAAGAATCTAGAAAAATTCTAAGGCATTATGCAGTGGAGACTAAATCTAGACACGAAGTAGGACTAAAATAGTTTTTAACATCATTGGGCCACTGCCCTCAGCAAGGATTCAAAATCATAGGGTAAATGCCCTCATTTGAACCAGAAAGAACCAATAAAGGGCACAAGAAAGACAGTTATGAGAATACCAACACGTGTACACACAGAATCTGTAACGATTTACACAAGATTTTCTTCATATGGCGAGCACGTGGGCAAAAGCTTCGAAATCCTTATTCCGGCTTGATCGGTTCGAAAACCTAAAACGGACAAATGCCAAAATTAGGCGAGAATCCATTCAAATCGAAAAGTAAGCGAGGATACGATATTTAACTTGAAAAGATATGACCTTTTAAAAGTCGGATTTGCGAGAGAGGCCTTCACGGTAACGAATTCAGAGAATCACGCTCTTAATGACTCGTATCAGTCACTGGATAGAGGGTAGCCTTTAATACTGCAGATTGAGATACGCCTTCACAGAGCTGACGTCCGTGTTGCCAAGCATCGAATCAGCATCAAATCTTCCAAGGATGGAAGCTTTCAAAATCGGACCCTCCTTAGAGTGAAATTAATCACGTGGTTGCCCGATTTAAGGAGCCTTCACAGAGAAAGTCTTTTGTGTTTCTTCAAGGAGATATTAGCACGAGGGATAAACCGATTAGGAAAGTAAGAGGGTGGAGAAGAATAGCAGATATTCTGGGATTTGAAACGAGAAGGCGGTGAACCGGTAACTGAACCACCGGCATAGCAATTAAGGAGAGGATTTTGAGAATCGGCTTCTCATTGATACGGAGGAGAGAAGAAAGTTTCTCAGAAACTAAATGAGGGACGGCTGAGGGCTGAGAGGATATTAGGGTTAGGTTTGAGGGTCGAAATTTTTGTTAAAAAAAAAAGAGGCCAGATAGTTTTAGAAGGAGTATTGGGCCGGATTAAAGCAGAGAAGCCCTGCCCAAAGAAAATGTGAATTAAATTATTTTAATTAAAATTTTACTTATAAAATTAATGGTATTAATTTATTAATTTTATAACGTAAATTAATAATTAAAGGAATTTAACACATAATTTAATAAATCCTGCAAAAAGAAGATTAAACACAAGAGTTTTCCATATGATGTAAGTTTTATCTTCATGGCGGTTAGTGACAAGGGTATTTTAGTAAAAACCACATTTAGGGACATTTTTGGAAATTAATCAAACTTACTTGCAACTGGGGCTCATAACTCAACAATCTCCCCCTTTTGATTAATTTTCAAAATACCTCATACGCTCCCCTTGATTACGACTCCTCCTACATACGTACTTCTCCCCCTTAGTTTGAAAACTAAGCAAAAGGAATCACAACGGTACCATATGTAGGTCACTACGCAACTTTTCGAACGAGGCACGGGGTAAAGGCTTCGTGAAAATGTCACTTACGATGCACGGTTGGCACAAACTCAATAGATATCGTACCATTTTGCACGTGATCACGTATAAAATGATAACGGATGTCTATGTGTTTGGCTCGGGAGTGCAGTACAGGATTGTGTGCAAGGTCTATTGCACTGGTACTATCACAATAGACCGGAACACAATCTACAGACATGCCGAAGTCTGCTAACTGTTGTTTGATCCAGAGGAGTTGAGCACAGCAATTGCTTAAGGCTACGTACTCAGCTTCAGTAGTACTAAGGGCAACATTAGGTTGCTTCTTAGAAAACCAAGAGATGAGACGGTCCCCAAGTAATTGGCAAGTACCACTAGTACTCTTCCGTTCAATACGACAGCCACCATAGTCGGCATCGCTGTAAGCGATAAGTGTAAGTGATGAATCTCGAGAGTACCAGAGACTCAATGTAGGTGTGTGCCTGAGATATCGGAAAACTTGCTTGACAGCTTTGTAATGCGATATCTTAGGATTAGATTGAAAACGTGCACATAGTCCTACGCAAACTGTATGTCGGGTCTCGATGCGGTTAGATATAGCAGAGAACCGATCATAGATCGATATAAGTGAGAGTCAAACGGCTCACCATCTTCATCAAGTGTAAGTTTGACTGACGAGCTCATAGGAGTCGTAGCAGGTTTCAACGTGTCAAACTTAAACTTGGTGAACATATCTCTGATATACTTAGTTTGACTTATGTGTGTGCCGGACTGTGTTTGCTTGATCTGTAAGCCGAGGAAGAAACTTAGCTCTCCCATGGTTGACATTTCAAATTGAGAGGACATCAGAGTCTCAAACTCAGTGCATAAAGCCGGGTCGGTAGAACCGAAGATAATGTCATCGACATAGACCTGGGCAACCAGGATGTCAGAGCCGAACTTCTTCATGAATAAGGTGTTATCCACCCTACCCCTAACGAAGCCATTAGCTAAAAGTACTGATGACAACTTATCGTACCATGCTCTAGGCGCTTGTTTGAGTCCGTAAAGTGCTTTCTTGAGACGGAAGACATAATCGGTATGGAGTGATCCTCAAAGCCCGGGGGCTGTCGAGCATACACTTCTTTATCGATAAGTCCGTTTAAGAAGGCACTTTTGACGTCCATTTGATGGAGCTTTATTCCTAAGCCAGATGCAAACGCAATTAAAAGTCGAATGGCTTCCAGCCGCGCAACTGGGGCGAAGGTCTCATCGTAATCGATGCCTTCCTGTTGGGTATAACCCTGGGCCACCAGCCGTGCCTTATTCCGAACGACTTTACCGTTTTCATCTAACTTGTTCCTAAAGACCCATCGTGTGCCTACCGAGGTTTTACCCTTAGGCAGGGGAACAAGTTCCCAAACATCTTGCCTTTCAAATTGATGAAGCTCTTCTTGCATAGCTATAACCCACTCATTATCTAAGAGGGCTTCATCAACTTTCTTAGGTTCGATGTTAGAAACAAATGCATGCAAAGATGAGGGATAGAAAGTAGACCTTCGGGTGCTGACACCAGCAGATGGATCACCAATGATTAAGTCTGGGGTGTGATAACTTTCCCATCTGTGTTATGGAGCACCACTATTTTCCTCTTGCATGTTTTCTTCGTTGGGAGCATCATTTGCTAACATGTCATCCACAACGGGTGCTGTTGGTTCAACAGCTACTTCTTGTGCTACTTCCGTTCCAGAGGTTGTTTCATTTTGTGCGGGTGGAACTAGTTCGAGCTCATCCTCCAAGTCCAACTCGCTCTACACTTATTTGCTTATCTTTCATACTAGAGCACATGTTAGTCAAGGAAACAGACTCATGAAATGAAACGTGTATGGACTCGAGAATGCGTCGAGAAACTGGATTGTAGCATCTATAAGCCTGAGAGGTTTCGGAATAACCAACGAATATGCATTCAATGGACTTAGATGCAAACTTATCCAAATTTCCCTTATCATTCAACACGAAACACTTGCATCCAAAAACGTGAAAGTAGTTAACTTTCGGAGGCCGATTTCTTAGGACTTCGTAGGGTGTCTTGTGCAATCTGTGTCTAATAGACACTCGATTAACAATGTAACATGCACAAGCAACAGCCTCAGCCCACAGAAATCGAGGCACTTTGAACTCATTTAGCATGGTTCGAGCAGATTCTGCAGTGTTCGGTTCTTACGCTCAACAACGCCATTTTGTTGTGGAGTTCGAGGAGCAGATAATTCGTGACGAATACCAAGGTACTCACAGAATTCTATGAGACTAGTATCCATGAATTCACTGTTAGGAAATCTACGCGGGAACGCAGCGGAATTCAAAAATTTATTTCCTATCGACCCAAGATCGACTTCGTTTAAGCAATAAACAAACAAGTAGTAGACGGTGGTTACCTTGGTTGATCTAAAAGATCGACGCTTTGACCGTCTAAGGAGAGTAGTTACGCATGAGCCGCCCAAGTGTTCGGCCTCTACCGCTAGTCCACACGAACGCCCGCCGGAATCCCATCATGGATTGCTATTGGAAAACTCCGGTTGCTAGACCGGCCTTTTTCCCCTCTCTCCAACTCTCTATAGGATGATCTCCAATTTTACACAAGAACTATTAGCTCTTGGAATTATGATGTACAAAAGAGCTTGACACCCACCTCTTATTTATAGTAGAAGGTGGCGCCTCCAATAGAGTGGAAAAGAAGAAAACCTTTTCCCAATAAAATAAGGAAAATATAATTGATTGATTTATCTCATTTATTATAATATCTCATATTAAATAAATCTAGGATATTGTCAATATCTTATATTGATTATTTCCAAGATATTGTCAATATCTAATATTGACTATCTTTATTTTATTACCATAAATCAATTTACACATGTGTATATATCACATATATATAACACATATAAATCTATTAATACCCAAATAGTCAAACATGTCAACTTGAACAATGGCAATTTACGTGTGTCAATTACACACACAAACTTAGGCGCCATTTATATATATTGGATATATATATATTAATATCTTATATTAATATTTGGTAATACTATTAATTAAATCGCACAATCCAAGTGTATCTTATACACTTTAAATGTGGCGCCCCTTTGACCAACAAATTGGCTTCCGGAATATTCTTTAATTAATATAATACTATTAATATCTTGTATTTAATTTATTCATAATAAATAAATACCACCATATTAATTTACCACTATAACCTTTATAGTCTCGAGATAAACTTTCCTTATTTGGTTATCATCTATAACCACATTTTAATCCGGCTAGATGTTCATATGTGTGTGACCCGATAGGCTTCCGAATATGTTGGCCGTAGACACAAAGTGCAAATTACGAAAATGCCCTTCATGCCTAACGATCACGGGACGGCGTCTAGCAACACACCGTGACCCCCAATCATCGGAAGAGTCAAATGCAATGACTACTACCTTTCATGTGAAACGATTACCGTGTAACTTACAATCCTATCGCCGTAATAATATCCATACGGTCGTTAGTCGAGTGTCAAAACATCAACAACCGTATCTTATAATCTGGATATCATGCTCTCTCGAAGTAACTCATTTACTCCCACTTTGCAAAGATTCACGAGAGTAAGACATTCCTTATAAGAAGGCCATTTCGGATATTCGATCCCAATCATAGGATACGCGATTCCCGGACGACCAATCATGTATACTCCGCATGCTTCGATATCATACCCAATCACTACCGCATGATCGCCCCGTGGCTGGGAAACCTCAATAGTGTCAAAGCATGACAATCCACACCGTGATGCCATGAAGACTCCGGTCAAAAGGATAATTACACAACCGCCACATAGTGTGACACTTATCCGTGTAAGTGGGTCGATCCTAACGTACGCATTCTCTAATACACGTCCACGTACGGTCCAAGTGTCTCTACACTTCGATAGACGAGATCTATCCCCGCCCTTAAAGACAAGAAGACATCTAATACGTGCTAGCCTGTTCATACTATCAATGCCCTGTTTGATAGTACATCAGCCTAGAGACATTTAAGTATCAAACTTATTAAAGTGATTAGAGATCTCATCAACCATAATCGCCTATCATGGTTTCTCTATCACAGTTTAACACTAAGGACGTTATCATATAACAATTCATAATTGGTTCTTTAAAAGAACATATATATGACAACAGAAAAGCCATTTAATATATGTACAAACATAAAGAAATAGTAGAAATGATCCGACCCGGTCGGATCCGGTCCAACCCGATTGGGTTTAGGACACTATTTCAACAATCTCCCACTTGGCCTAAAACCAATCACTCGCACACACAAGACCAAGTTGAAACACAAGAATCTCATGCAATACTCGCAACTAGCCCTAGCCATAAACGGATCGCTATCCGTGGGGACTCAGACTATCTTCATATCACGTTCCATATGATCAAGTCAAAGGAACCGCCTCAACACACACACGAATCTCTGACGAGACCCTGGTCCTTGCTTCAAGCAATGAATCCTCTTACTATATCAACTATATAGAAAAGGTGGAAGTACCACACAAGGTTCAGGAATGAACCTTCTAGATCCATGTACTGCTCCCGCTGCGCCTCTAAGGCACTACTGTGTTTTGGCCTAGTTGTAGAATTTACAGTGACCCATAGCCAAGAACATTTCCAGCTCACTGTATCACTTAATTAAAGTGATTGCAAACCCAGATCGTAGCTCCCACTCGCCTTCGTAAGACTCAGGATATACATCTGTATAACTATATTTATTCGCTTCCAAGCTTCAATAAACTAGGAAATCTTCCTTAACTTGTTTAAGGATATTCTCGACATTCACCAGATTTACTTTCATACTTGCTCATGACAGTTCATGAACTATGAACATCCGGCATTTCCTTTATGATGGTTCCTATCGCAGTAGCGAAGGAAACCTTCCATAAGCATCATCTTTCACCTTATCTTTGGGACTAACGTCCTAACATAGATAGATCTTGAGATCTATGCTAAACTTCTTTTAGCATCACATCTATATAGGTAAACAATAATCTAACAGCAGTTAAATCTATCACTATAGATTTTATTTCTAAAAATAAGAACTGCTAATCCAAGTTCTTTCGTAAAGACCTTGAACTACCAAACATTAATTGACTGTGACATGGGGAGATGATTCATGAGAGAGATATCCAATACCTTACTCGAAAATCGCAACACACTCCCACTATCCATCATGCACATGGGCACATCCTTCTTTTGACTAAATCAAACTCCTTTGATTATCAAACAAAGAAATCGTCTAGAGAAACTTGTTTGAGTCCATAAATGGATCTCGTGGACTTACGTGTCATGTTATTGTCTATGAACATCGAGCTTTCTGCCCAACGTCTTCAACACTATCATATAGTCATGATACGAAGTTACAACAAGCATAGTCTGAATAGAACCGGGCACAGCTGCCAGCATAAAGACAATTATAAGGTTTACACCTCATGCCCTTCAGCCGTCACTATAGCCTTATGGTAATCATATTACTATCCATATCAGCCTTTCAGGAACACTCCCCTTAGGTAAGACAGACTAGGTTCACAACCTGGTTGTCACTGATGGAGTCTAATTCAGATATTATGGCTCCTAGCCATATCTCTCAATATTGCCTCTCAAACATTCTTTCATAAGTCGTGAGATATTCATTCTTCAAGATGAACATACCAAGACCTTTTCGGGCTTAAGGTCATCCACAGACTTACAGAACTTTTGTGTGCACTGAGCAGTGATCTACACCTCATCGCTATGTGGCGTCCGCTCACGTTCCTATGGTTGAATATATCTTTGTGGATCTCAAACTGTTTTGAGATCTGATTCACTCCCACTGTTTCTTTTGGAAGAAACACTTCCTCTAGAAGACAGCATGTTTGGAGACAAACACCTTTTGCTCCGCGGACCAGTAAATAATATCTAGCGTACTTGCTGAGATATTCCACAAAGTTGCATATGTCGTACTAGGCTCCAAGCCTTTCTGACTTTGCTTATGACAACTTCAAATCATCGGTTAAGACAGATTTGACATTATCCTCTTCCATATCTAATATGGAATTTATTCAACCTTTATTCTTTGGAACTCGGTTAAGTATAAGGGCATTATCCCGAAGCGGGTAAGGGATATTTCGCATGGCTTGCGTCACACCTTTATCATATAAAGTGTTATTTTCATTTTGGGAACACAATCTAATTGCGTATCCCAAAGATGGTATCCTTCAAGGGAAGAATCTTATTCCTTTTCAGACGACTTCTGAAACACCCTTCAGGTATTAATTACTTCAATCCAATTGAAGATTAATTCCTAAGTAGCTCATCAATCTCATATTCGTACTAGCTCGAACTTTTCGGGCTTCCGAATTTTTCACTTTACTAAGTACACTTGACTATTTCTAAAAATAGTCATAGAGATTAACAAACAATTATTTGTGGCATTAATTGTCATAAGCCAACAAACATCGGTATGTTTAGACTTTAGACAATTTTTCTAGAATTTATAACCTTTTCATAAAAGGGTATTTTAGTCCTCTTTGGATAAGATGCGTTTAACCCACATGATTCATAATCATATGGTTCAACATCATCGAATGACGTTTAATTACACGCTTCTCTTCCCAGAGAGGCGTATCAGAACAACCACAAATATCAAGGATAACGACCATACAAATATTTAGTTGAGATCCCATCACATATATCATCTATATAGTGACATCAATCTAGTATGTTAGATTCAGTGACCTTCCAACTTTATCGGAATAACATTTATTCTTTACAATTGAATGTGTCTACTAAATCCTAACAAATAACTGAACTTGTGTCCTTCATAAGAACCGGAACATAATAACATTTATTTAGTTCCCTTATCAGTTTACTAGATCCAGAAAGTGTCACAACGTTTGCTTCACCTTCCATATCTGTATTTAATCTTTCTAATTTAATCATACTCGCAAGATATTATATATCTAAGAGTTGACTTGAACTTAGATAGATTTATCTCAACTTACTTGCCTATAATAGAAACTTCAATAAGTTCTCTATTTAAGTACATGCCCTAACTTTCATTTTAATCCTTCAAGCACTTGTAAATGTTTCTTAGTGTAGTCTTCATAAGACTTAAGAAAGATCACAAGAGCTATGTCTTTGATCTCCTTTCATAAAGAAAATCTAAAGTTTATTAAATAGTTTATTTAACCTTTTAAATCGTATTTAAAACATTAACTATTTAATTAACCTTTAAGCAATGATAGAATTAAGTCGATGCTTAAATCTTACAATTTTGAAAACAACCTTTCCAAAATTAGATCTGGTCATTCTTATTCAACGTTTGAATTAATTGTCATCGTATGACAGAATGATCATCTTGGATCGTATCCAATATATGACTAATTCGTTGAAACTAATTTCAAATGATTTAATCATATCATGCTTCGCTTTCATTAATAATTAAAGTCTTGGAGTACTCCATCAAATATGTAGTCTCCTTGTCTCTAACTACTATAACGGGATTGCTCATGTCATTGCTTATTTTAAAAGGATTAAAATTACTTAATCATTCTTGAGAACGTTTCTCAAACAGTCATAATTTGGTTTTACTAATCGAGAAAAACATAAATATAAAAGTTTGCTAAAAAACTACAACATAAAAATGAAGATAAAAGAGTGTTGTTGTCTATACACGCAAAATCAAATATGGTCTTTGGGATTATGATTTTGCTCCCACTAGTCAACTACTCCCAATTGACTTTCAAGAATTAAAAATTCTTTAGTGGCTGAAATCCTATCTAGTTGACTCGATCCCCGACGTGGGCCGATCGACCGGGTCAATTTCGACGGGTAGGTACTTCTTACCAATCGCGTCTAACGCGACTTCCAGTGGTTTGACTAATCAACTCTTTGACAGTTCACATCGTCTATGTGATAGTCAACCGTATGTCTCTAAAATCAGACGGTCCTGACGTGGGCCAATCACCGCAAGATTCTTAGTCGAGTCGTAACCCAAGTATTCATGAGATCTCATAACGATCATATCTCGATAATGACGATATACCCGTGGTAGGTCAACTCCCGACGTGGGCCGATCAGTTGGATCCGAACAAGGGCTCTTCACCGTCACTATAATATTGGGAGACATATTATAACTCGATTTTTGTTGTGGGAGTAATTTTAAATTAATTCACTTAATTAATTTTGAATTAATTCTCTTAATTAATTTAATTACGGTCTCATCAAATATATCTATCTCTATAGACATACATCCTACACATTTATCTAGATCGTGCCTAGTCATGCATCTATCGTATCATATAAAATAAATACGGGCACAAAATAAATAAATGCGTAAAGTAACCGGTATGATCATGGACTTTTCCTAGGTGCGGTTTCGAATACAAGCGACGAAACCGCGGGTCACAATCTAAGGGTAGTATTTGCAACCGCCAATAGGATCTTTAATGCGCCATTCTCCAATGGGATCTTTATTTTTCGTCTTTCTTTGGTCTCCATCTTCTCGCTCCATTCTTGTTACATTTAATTCTATCTAATAAAATAAATACACCCGCCGCACACGGGGGAGTCAACGGGAATGGGATAAATGCGAGAAAATAAACTAGGTCACGTTCTTCATAACGGCCTAGGACAATTTTTAAACCAACGAGAAAAATTAAATCATTCACATCTATCCTATCGGTCGAGTCTATGATCAATCGGGGTCCATATAATCATATTATATCTACTATATCTAATCCATACAATAAAATCTTATGAAAAAGATAAAATTAAAATTTAACTACTTGCGTCTTAATTAATCAATTAACATTTAATCTATTAAATAATTTTATCCAATCAATTAACTAATTAACATTTAATTAATTAAATGATTTTAATCGAAATAAAATTAACGATTAATTTTAAACCGATTTTAATTTTAATTTTAATTAATTAGAACTATTCCAAAATAAATCAAAATTAAAATTATTTCTCTTTTGTTTCTTTCCTTTTGATTCGTAATCAAAAGGGATGCATTTGGTTTCCTAAACCAAATTTGGCTTAGGCCTGGCCACTTTCCAAAATCAAAATTTTGGAAGTGGCGCAAGCTAGGCCTTTACAAATCAAATATTTGAAAAGGGCTGCAGAAGCTATTCCAAATCAAATATTTGGAAAGGCCAAATAATTTTGGTTTAGGCTTTGGCCACTTTCCAAAATCAAAATTTTGGAAGTGGCCTGCAGCCTAGGCCTTTTCCCAAATCAAATATTTGGAAAGGCCAGGCTATTCCAAATCAAATATTTGGAAAGGCCAAATAAATTTGGTTTAGGCGCCACTTTCCAAAATCAAAATTTTGGAAGTGGCTAGGCCTAGGCCTTTTCCCAAATCAAATATTTGGAAAGGGCCTAGGCCTATTCCAAATCAAATATTTGGAAAGGCCATTATCATTTTAATGTCATGTGGCATCCCAATGGCCAAACTATTTGAACCATTGGTTAGCCACATGACACAACTAAACAAAGGAGATTTTAATCACAACTATGAACCATATTGAATCACAAAATACACAAAACAAAAATTTGGAGATCCGCCAGCATTGACCGGTCAACCGACCGCCGGCAGCAGGTTGCCCTGCGCCGCCGCCGCCGCCCAGCCGCCGCCGGTGGTGGTGCCGCCGCCAGTCGGCCGAGCACCACCCGATCCCCTTTTTTTTTTTTTTTTCTTTTCATGTATCAATTTTGCAAATCAAAATCTTTCATCTTTTAATTACGTGATTTAAACGATAAAATTAACTACGCATAATAACATGCTTATTGCTTAAGCTCGAAGCTCGCTCCGATACCACTGTTAGGAAATCTACGCGGGAACGCAGCGGAATTCAAAAATTTATTTCCTATCGACCCAAGATCGACTTCGTTTAAGCAATAAACAAACAAGTAGTAGACGGTGGTTACCTTGGTTGATCTAAAAGATCGACGCTTTGACCGTCTAAGGAGAGTAGTTCTGCATAGAGCCGCCCAAGTGTTCGGCCTCTACCGCTAGTCCACACGAACAGCCCGCCGGAATCCCATCATGGATTGCTATTGGAAAACTCCGGTTGCTAGACCGGCCTTTTTCCCCTCTCTCCAACTCTCTATAGGATGATCTCCAATTTTACACAAGAACTATTAGCTCTTGGAATTATGATGTACAAAAGAGCTTGACACCCACCTCTTATTTATAGTAGAAGGTGGCGCCTCCAATAGAGTGGAAAAGAAGAAAACCTTTTCCCAATAAAATAAGGAAAATATAATTGATTGATTTATCTCATTTATTATAATATCTCATATTAAATAAATCTAGGATATTGTCAATATCTTATATTGATTATTTCCAAGATATTGTCAATATCTAATATTGACTATCTTTATTTTATTACCATAAATCAATTTACGCATGTGTATATATCACATATATATAACACATATAAATCTATTAATACCCAAATAGTCAAACATGTCAACTTGAACAATGGCAATTTACGTGTGTCAATTACACACACAAACTTAGGCGCCATTTATATATATTGGATATATATATATTAATATCTTATATTAATATTTGGTAATACTTATTAATTAAATTGCACAATCCAAGTGTATCTTATACACTTTAAATGTGGCGCCCCTTTGACCAACAAATTGGCTTCCGGAATATTCTTTAATTAATATAATACTATTAATATCTTGTATTTAATTTATTCATAATAAATAAATACCACCATATTAATTTACCACTATAACCTTTATAGTCTCGAGATAAACTTTCCTTATTTGGTTATCATCTATAACCACATTTTAATCCGGCTAGATGTTCATATGTGTGTGACCCGATAGGCTTCCGAATATGTTGGCCGTAGACACAAAGTGCAAATTACGAAAATGCCCTTCATGCCTAACGATCACGGGACGGCGTCTAGCAACACACCGTGACCCCCAATCATCGGAAGAGTCAAATGCAATGACTACTACCTTTCATGTGAAACAGTTACCGTGTAACTTACAATCCTATCGCTGTAATAATATCCATACGGTCGTTAGTCGAGTGTCAAAACATCAACAACCGTATCTTATAATCTGGATATCATGCTCTCTCGAAGTAACTCATTTACTCCCACTTTGCAAAGATTCACGAGAGTAAGACATTCCTTATAAGAAGGCCATTTCGGATATTCGATCCCAATCATAGGATACGCGATTCCCGGACGACCAATCATGTATACTCCGCATGCTTCGTATCATACCCAATCACTACCGCATGATCGCCCCGTGGCTGGGGAAACCTCAATAGTGTCAAAGCATGACAATCCACACCGTGATGCCATGAAGACTCCGGTCAAAAGGATAATTACACAACCGCCACATAGTGTGACACTTATACGTGTAAGTGGGTCGATCCCTAACGTACGCATTCTCTAATACACGTCCACGTACGGTCCAAGTGTCTCTACACTTCGATAGACGAGATCTATCCCCGCCCTTAAAGACGAGAAGACATCTAATACGTGCTAGCTGTTCATACTATCAATGCCCTGTTTGATAGTACATCGGCTAGAGACATTTAAGTATCAAACTTATTAAAGTGATTAGAGATCTCATCAACCATAATCGCCTATCATGGTTTCTCTATCACAGTTTAACACTAAGGACGTTATCATATAACAATTCATAATTGGTTCTTTAAAAGAACATATATATGACAACAGAAAAGCCATTTAATATATGTACAAACATAAATAAATAGTAGAAATGATCCGACCCGGTCGGATCCGGTCCAACCCGATTGGGTTTAGGACACTATTTCAACATTCACCACCTCTGTCACTCCTGACAGCTACAACAGATATATCAAAAGTATTCTGTAGTTGCTTCACGAGAGTGGAAAATGCTGGAGCACTATCACTCTTGTGAGTCAAAAATAGTGTCCACGTATATCTGGAATAGTCATCAACGACGACGAGCACATAAGACTTTCCACTGAGACTTACTACTCTACTAGGACCAAACAAGTCAATGTGCAACAATTCTAGGATGCGAGTGGAAGACACTTCGTGTTTGGATCTGAATGAAGTTCTAGCTTGCTTACCATGTATACACGGCTCACAAGTGTCAAATTCATCCAGATCTAATGTTGGTATACCTCGTATGAGATTCTGTTTGCACAGTTTCTCAATAGTGGTAATACCAACATGACCTAAGCGACGGTGCCATAGATTTGTGTCATCATGTTTAGATACGAGGCACGTTATCGGGCAATTAGTGAGGTTGTCCAGTTCGATCGTGTAGAGATTATGCTCACGAAGACCAGTTAGGACAACGTTCCCTAATTTATCAGATATCGTGCAACTATCTTCATCAAACACAATTTTAAGGCCTGAGTCACTTAATTGTGATATGCTTAGTAGATTATACTCTAAATTCTTGACTAATAAGACATTATGAATAATAAAACAATTTGGGTTACCAACTGATCCTTTTCCAAGGATCTTGCCTTTTGAGTTGTCTCCGAACGTGACCGACCCTCCATTTGAAATAGCTTTGTAATCTCGGATGATTGCGGAGTTGCCAGTCATATGTCGAGAGCATCCACTATCCAAGCACCACTTTGTATTGCTTCTGTATAGTTTAGCTTTAAGACATGCCTGCAATACAAAGATTTTGTACAGGTACCCTTAGTTCTTGGGTCCTTGGGGGTTAGAATCAGGCTTGATCGAGTCCTTTCGAAACCATACCTTCTTAACCCTTTGTTTGCTAGCAGCCTTCTTTGTCCGGGAGGACTCGGGCTGTTCGCAGTGACGTGGGTCGGGTTGGTATGTGGTCGATTGCATTCGATTTACCTGATCTTGCCAGAATAGCATCTGGGCCAAAAATGGGTCAAACTGGGGAAGTCCGTGTGTATAGGTGTGTGCTTGGTGTATGCGTGGATCGTAGTGTGTAGTTGGGTAAAAGCGGGTGCGGCGTAGTTGTTATGAGTGAAGTGGTTCGTTGAGCAGGGCTCCTTGAACCTCTTCGATCATAAGCGTATGCATGAGTATGGGAGGAAGAACGCTGTGATGTGTGTGCAGATGTTGATGGAGCGTTCTTAGGTGAGGTGTGTGCCTTTTTCTTTCTATTTCTTCTTTTCTTTTTGATAGGTTGTGTGGTCGTGGTGTGTGCTAAGCCAATTGGCCTAGGCTCCAAGACTTTGGTTGAGGCGGGTGAGTTTTGTGTGTCAGATGAGCCTTCCACACAAATAATCTATTCGCTTGTGTTAAAAAAAAACTTTAGTGACCAAGGTGATGTGATTAATATGTGATCAAAATGATTAAGCACGATAGCAATTTGTGTTAAAAGATCAGCACAAGTTATTAAACAAATCAAATTAAGCAGCTTGAGGTGTAACCAAAAAGGGTTGCAGATAAGCTTTAGATTTAATCAAATATTCAGTCAACTAAATAAGTACTGTTTACTCAATGTGATAATGTGCAAACCGATTAAAAACAAATACTGATACAAATGCAGGAAGTGTCAAGAGATTAGATCAAATATTTAGCAAACTAGTTAAGACCAATAAAGCAAATATATGTATAGACTGATGTTATAGCAAATTTATTTCACAACTCAACAAACTCAAATAAAATCTCAATTATAAATTATCGAACTGAGTTATTTAAACGGGTTTGAAGGATTTACAAAAAATGAATCGGTGATTGAAAATAAGTTACGATTGAGGCGATCTAAGCGAGTTCAACGGGATACCAAAACTGATGAAAATTAATTCTCAGATCAGTCAAAGGCACTGCTCAAACTGAAAAATATCAGATGTACTTTAGTGATGATAAACACAAATAACTTTGAAGTTTATCAGCACTTAAATACAACTTGATTTACAGAGGTTTCAGTGAGCACAACAAGAAGGGACCGGACTAGACTGATCAATCAGTTTCAGCATTGAACTGAGGGTCAGATTAGAGTTGCACCTCTAATTTGACTGCCAAGGTCAGTATTGGAACTGATCACAAATGATCAGCAGGTCCAAACTGTGGCCAAAATAAAATCTCAAAATAAAAACCTATTACAAGGTGTTCAATTGAAAATTCAGATTTCTCAACAGATTTTCAGGCAGCACAGATTCAGCAAATAAACACAGTAGAGGGGCAGAATTCCAGGATGCAAATCACAGTGATATACACACTGAAAATTCCCAGCAGATATGGGAAAAGAAAGACTAGACAGAGCCAAGTGGTGCACAGATTCAAACTTGCAAGGAGTTAGAGTATCAGTCTGTAATGCCTTATTCTCAAGGCTGTGTGCACTTACACAAGGTACATATCCTGATATTCTGATGTACGACAAGATGAGTACGCGTGACAAAACTTGTACGGACTTTACAAAGCAAAGGACAAACACTCAATCTGAACAATAGGAATACACAAGGTCAGATTGATACTGAAATATGAGCTACAGGCCAAAATCCTCTCAGGGCCTTTTTGCTAGTTCAAGCTTTCAAGTATCAATTTCTGATCTCAGAAACCGACTTATTCAGGTTCCGAATTTGACAGACTCAATTACAGATGCTACTCAAGTATGGATAATTGAGACACACAACAAGAACAAAGATACTGCAAGACTTGATATGAATTCCTGAATGACACAAGATCAGAGATGGCTTGAAGTCAATGTCTGAATCGCCAGATCCTCACTTAGGCAATCTTCAGACTTAGGTCCTTCAAGGTCAATGATCTTATCACAGGGGTGCTTCAAATCAAACAAGCAGACCACAAAACAGTTTAAACAACAGCAAAGTTTAAAGGGTGTTTTCTGAATTGATTTACCTCTTTTAAAAAGACACAATGCAGACAAACAGAGGAGTTGATCCTGTGTCCTGTGTATAGCTTTGCCAGTCCTCAAGCTATACACACTCCAGCAAGATTCCAACTGATTCACTATCACTTCAGGCAAGTGATAGGGAATCCAAACCACAAACTTCTTCTTGCAAAAATGACTTAGAGAAATTTTGAAGGAGAAAATGCAGTATTTGCTTAAGTTGTAAAAACTGATTCGGCTAAAAAAAATGGGTGCTGGTATTTATACTAAAGCAGTGACAGACAAGTTACTAGCAGGAAAGAATCTAGACAAATTCTAAGGCATTATGCAGTGGAGACTAAATCTCGACACGAAGTAGGACTAAAATAGTTTTTAACATCATTGGGCCACTGCCCTCAGCAAGGATTCAAAATCATAGGGTAAATGCCCTCATTTGAACCAGAAAGAACCAGTAAAGGGCACAAGAAAGACAGTTATGAGAATACCAACACGTGTACACACAGAATCTGTAACGATTTACACAAGATTTTCTTCATATGGCGAGCACGTGGGCAAAAGCTTCTGAAATCCTTATTCCGGCTTGACTGGTTCGAAAACCTAAAACGGACAAATGCCAAAATTAGGCAGAATCCATTCAAATTAGAAAAGTAACTGAGGATACGATATTTAACTTGAAAAGATATGACCTTTTAAAAGTCGGATTTGCAGAGAGGCCTTCACGGTAACGAATTCAGAGAATCACGCTCTTAATGACTCGTATCAGTCACTGGATAGAGGGTAGCCTTTAATACTGCAGATTGAGATACGCCTTCACAGAGCTGACGTCCGTGTTGCCAAGCATCGAATCAGCATCAAATCTTCCAAGGATGAGAGCTTTCAAAATCGGACCCTCCTTAGAGTGAAATTAATCACGTGGTTGCCCGATTTAAGGAGCCTTCACAGAGAAAGTCTTATGTGTTTCTTCAAGGAGATATTAGCACGAGGGATAAACCGATTAGGAAAGTAAGAGGGTGGAGAAGAATAGCAGATATTCTGGGATTTGAAACGAGAAGGCGGTGAACCGGTAACTGAACCACCGGCATAGCAATTAAGGAGAGGATTTTGAGAATCGGCTTCTCATTGATACGGAGGAGAGCAGAAAGTTTCTCAGAAACTAAATGAGGGATGGCTGAGGGCTGAGAGGATATTAGGGTTAGGTTTGAGGGTCGAAATTTTTGTTAAAAAAAAAGAGGCCAGATAGTTTTAGAAGGAGTATTGGGCCGGATTAAAGCAGAGAAGCCCTACCCAAAGAAAATGTGAATTAAATTATTTTAATTAAAATTTTACTTATAAAATTAATGTTATTAATTTATTAATTTTATAACGTAAATTAATAATTAAAGGAATTTAACACATAATTTAATAAATCCTGCAAAAAGAAGATTAAACACAAGAGTTTGCCATATGATGTAAGTTTTATCTTCATGGCGGTTAGTGACAAGGGTATTTTAGTAAAAACCACATTTAGGGACATTTTTGGAAATTAATCAAACTTACTTGCAACTGGGGCTCATAACTCAACAAACAATGCCAAGGAATCAACTTTACGGTACATGCATGCATTTCAAAATATCAAAGTAAAAGGGACTTAGAGAAGTGAATGTAATACCTTGACTCCACAAAATCACGAAACGGAGTGAGTGTGTGGTGAATGACGACGACTTATACTCAATACGGCTACCGACTTGGAATACCGGACAAACGACTGCACACAATCCTGCCCTTCCTAAAGTCTCCACCAATCGAGGTTCACCAGGGCCAGAGATTCGGTCAGGTAGGACTTGAAAGGTTATAACGTTAGGCTCGGACAGGGGTTATCGAAAGATAATTTTGGACTGGAGAAAAGAAGGCACGAGTGAACCTAATCATTGCGTGTACTCCCTCAACTCGAACATAGAAAACCACAAAACTTCTTTCGAATTTCCATTAGAATAACATCCAAACTCAACATCATATTAGCTAATACGCATACTCCTTTTCCGGCTTTCTTTGGTTCGACTTTATTCACTTTCCTTCTCCTTTTTCTCTTTTTTTTTTAAATTGAACAAACTTCTCTTTCGAACCAAAGGCCACATCGAAGATTTCCTCGAGCTCCTCCCCTTATAAATGTTAGCTCAAAACTCTCTCCTCGTATCATTTCACGTACTCTCCCCCACCCCACACTTGCCTTGGCAAGTGTGTCTAAAGGAAACAACTTAGTCCACTCGTGGGGTAGTCAAAAAGGAATGTGACCAAATTATTGGCTCAGGGATAGGAGTTACAAGCTAAGTAACCAAAAACGGCTCAAATTCGGACGGTGGTCAGACCGTTCCTATCAAGTCCGAGGAGGGTTTAGAGGGATAATGTTGGGATGTTGGCTTTTGGCTCCGGTCGCGTCAAAGAAATGCCTTTTCCGTCATCCCGAACCTACCCAGGGTGAATCCTTTCTATTTCGCCTCAAAACTAGGGGTACAGGTGTGTAAATCAATCATACTAAGTATAACCGTCGTCAAGCGTGTACTAAAAGTGTTCCGTATCGTGATATAATGGACTCATTGCGAGACATTCACAAGGCTAAAGCCGTTTACTAACTCAACCGTGAAAAACATGCATATATCGCGGTGTTAAAACCATGGAAAAATTTGAAAATGCCTAGAAATCAACTTGAATACTGAGTAAAACTAAGTTCATCACATAACGGCATAGTAAACTTATGAAAACATGCGAATAAGCTAAGTCGTCCCACCCCCACTTTAGTGAAACACCGTCCCCGGTGTGTGAACAAAAAGGGAAAAAGAGACTTAGCTTAGTAGCCCGGCAAAATGGCGTGATCAAGTCCCGTAACGGTCGTGAGGTAAAGCATCCCGATCCCTACACAAAGAAAAACATATCCAAGACATACGTGCACGGGACATGGTCCACGTGCCATAGCAAGTGATAAGGGGGAAATTCAGGGATAATCAAAATATTCGACCTCGTTACGTCAGAAAACTCGAATAAGAGTAGTATATGGATAACGCATCAAACATGATATATAAAACATCCAAAATCGTCATCCATCCAAGAATAATCCAGAAAGCAAGTCAAGAAGGCAAAAGTAGTGAAAATAAGTGCCTTATGGCTTACAACCCAAGGATAGAAAATTAGCACAAAAGTGATCACAAAACAAAACACAGAAGATGGTGGGTTGCCTCCCACCGAGCGCATTTGTTTAATGTCGTTGGCTCGACTGGGTGACTCTCAACGGACTCAAACCACAAACGAATCAAAGCAACAATTCAAGCATGTCAATTCAGACAAGTAGTATCAAGAATCATCAACCAAAATCCAAGCTCAAGAAGACCAATAGCTTACGAAAAGAGAACAATGCGAGAACCATAGAAACCGAATTTTCTAGAAACTTACCTCTCGTGGCTCTCGATGCTACCTCATCCCAACCGGAGAATTTCCTTTTGTTTTCCTTTCGCTCCATCTGCTTTTTAAAATCCGCATCAGGCGGATGTAGTCTCTTTGTCACACCTATTTGCGCCATATGCACCGGTGGTGGTAAAAACTTGACTTTGTAGAACTCATCAGCACAATGTGGATGAGTGAAGTAATCCGGCTTGACTTTGTAGAACTCATCAGCACAATGTGGATGAGTGAAGTAATCCGGGACGGACGTATCACGCATCACTAGGCCATCCGGTGGCTTAAATATAGGTGGCTGATCAACTTGCTCTTGATCCATAGGTGAGCTTGATGGTATGAGCGATCCCAACTTCTCCTTAGTCTCGATCTCCACATGATCGACGACTACAATCGAATCCACCGCACACTCTTTCAAGTCATCATTGTGTATCTCCTCGGAAGACGGTGTACTTGATAAAAGTTGCACCTCTTCCATCTCCACATCTTGTAGTTCCTCCTCATCCCAAAGCGTTTCAATACCAAAGCATTCTTGCTCACTCATACCGATGGTCGGTACCACCGCACTTTCCACCACAGTCTTGTCATTTTTCATCTCAAGGTGTTGAAGTGTAGTTGGTAGACAGTGAAACATGCCATCTTCTAATATCGCAATAGGAGGAGACGGTAATAGGGGCGATCCCAACTTAATCTCTTGTTCTGACACCTCATCATAGTAAAGTGAATCCTCAACCTCACTTCCCGCCTTAACTTCTTCAGTGCCAACCTTATCATCCTTAACCCCCTCTACCGCACATGCATGTTCTTCCTGCTCGAAACCCTATTATTTCAATCAACTGCAGCGCCCTCTCCTGAAGATTTCTCATGGCGGAGTCAGTACTTATCTTGAACTCTTTCACGTCCTGCAGTTGCTCCTGCAAGCTCTGGTTCAATCGCTCTAGTAGCTCCATTTGACTATCGGTAAGACTCTCTTGTGGCGCGGGAACAAACTGATCATACTGACTTTGATTCATCGGAGGCGGGTAGCAGACTTCTTGCCAAGTTGGATTCTGATCAAAAGGTTGAATCTGCGCAAAGTTGTCAACATGCCCAGCGTGAGAACCAAAATCATGATAAGCACAGGGGTTCTGATAACCCTCATACTGTTGTGGATCATTACTCGAATAACCATAATTTTGATCCTGCTATGCACTAGGGCACTGATAGGCCCAAGAATCCTGGTTACTCTGTTGTTGATATTGAGGCTAAGGCACATACTGTTGTTGATAATATTGTTCAGCTGCTTGTGGTTGGTAGGGGAATTGTTGTTCAGGCGAGTAGTATTGATTGGAGAATCCATCCATTTAGGCTCAAACTGCAAGATCTTAGGAAACAATAACAACACACTCGCGGTATCTCGTCACCACCACCACAACAATAGGTCGTGTGGCTCTTCAGCTGTAAAAGAGCAAACAACAAGAAAAAGCAGTAAAAACGACCTAAGCCCAAGCTTTCGGTCAAATTTTGTGATATCAAAGTATTGCCAATCCCCGGCAACGGCGCCAACTTGATAAGAGAATTTTTTGCAGTCCAGTTAATCAAGTAAAAACTCGAAACCTTAGCAAAATCTACTTTCTAACCGGCAGTGGACCGGATCGATTGTAGGTAGTGCTTGAGGAGTCCGAGGTCGAACCCACATAGATTGGCTTTGAGTACCACAGCTGACTTAGCACTCAGTTCAGGTAAACCAGAAAGATATGACGTTATACTATTGCGTAAAAGAAAGATTGTACTAATCGGATTTATTAACGATTAAAAGAGGTACAGCCGAACTACGATCCAGCAGACTACTCTACCCTCAGACAAACTACCCCGGGAGTGTGCTTTACCTTCCTTGCCTGAGCGATAAAAACTCCGTATTGGAAATGGACCTAATGACGAGGGTGTCAATCCGGTGCACAGGTAGTTGTCAAACTACCTTTTAGGCCAAAACGTCTACGGTCCCGAAACCCCGGTTCCCACACTTTGCCGCAACATACATTTATAAGCTAGGTGTGTGCGATGGTGAACTAGGTGATCAAACTAGCTCGATTACGATTAAAATAGGTTTCGTGATATGAATTATCGATTAGAACATTTTATTACGTGCTACACTACCTCCCGGCTCATCTCCCTAATGGCGTTTCATCCGCTTTCACATAATTCGGCCGTACGAAAGTTTTAGCTACTCATTATCGGATTGAAACAATAATTGGTAAAGGAATTCATGAAATAAACGATAAAAGAACAAGAAATCATACCCACTTTATTGAAAATTGATGAAGTACCAAAGTTGTGCTCACAAAGATCAAATCTTGCCAATCGAAACGTGACGGATTGATGTTATAATGTATCTAATGTAATAGATGATCGAAAGACGAGAACAATGATATATGGTACGTAATTCTATGCTTTCGGACGAAGGAAATCGCCCAAAAGAGGCTAACACTATCTAAAATCGTCAAAGTCTGCTGAATGAAACGTTTGAGGTGCCCTTTTATAGCCTAGGGCAAAATTCAGTTTATCCGTACGGATAACAGGCTATCCGTATGGATAGTTCTTGATTCTTCAGGTTATCCGTACGGATAAGTCTCTGCTGCTTCAGTCTATCCGTACGGATAAATTTCTATCCGCACGGATAAGTCTCTGTTCAATATTTTTGCATCTTTCTGAGAGTTGTCCGTACGGACAGACTTTTGTCCGTACGGATAGATGCCTTGACTTCAAAAACTTCACTTTTTCCCTACTTAGCCTTCGTTTCTCACCTCGGACACGTCTAAACTCATAGGCAATCGCTTTCCGGGCTCCCGACTCACCCAAATCCAGCACAAACATGGAAACAACAAGCAAACGCATATCCCCGCAAACTACGGGTGCTCGGGAAATGAGTATAAAGTGCTAAAAGTAGGCCGAGTTTACGGAAAAACCGACGATACAATAGTTCTTAAAAAAGATAAATCTCTTTTTTAAACATATACTCTTATCCTATTTTAAATCAAATTAAAAAAAAAAACAAGCAACAATCTTTTATTTAAAAATGAAAACTCAAATGATACAGTAGTTCTTAAATAAGATAAATCTCTCTTTTTTTTTTTTTTGAGAATATAAATCTCTTTTTTAAACATATACTCTTATCCTATTTTAAATCAAATTAAAAAACAATCAACAATCTTTTATTTAAAAATGAAAACTCAAATGATACAGTAGTTCTTAAATAAGATAAATCTCTTTTTTAAACATATACTCTTATCCTATTTTAAATCAAATTAAAAAACAAGCAACGAGCTCTTATTTAAAAATAACAAATCTTATGTAAAAGATAAAACTTAATCTGTCCTTCGAATTCATCATTACCTCCTCATGCCTCTGTGCTCTGATACTATTATAGTTTTCTTATCTTGAAAAAACAAGATCTATTAATTTTGAAGAATCAAGATCTAAATTAAAGTTTTTCTTATCACGTTATTTTAAAAACCTGAGATCTATTATATATTATCCTTCACGTCCTTATTAAATTAATACACTTTAATCTGACAAAAATCTATTTTTATTGTGAGATCTAATCGCCATATAGATATATATAAATGAAATCTATTATATCTATCCTTCACGTAATACTGATATTATAACCATCTAAGTACTCAACAAAAATTTGATGATTTCCATTAGGATTGAACATTCGCTAATGGATTGATCAAGTGGTTAATGCTGGGGCCTAAAATCTTGAGGTCCTGCGTTCGAGCTTTAATTATTGAAGGCCAAAAAAAAGTGTGTAGGGGTTTTTTTTATAAATGTCTTTCGTTCCTGAAAATAAAATATTTTGAGTACAAACTAAATAAAAAAATATTTCGAGTAGAACTAAATAAAAATGTTTTTTTTAGAGAACTAAATAAAAATGTTGAAACAAAATAAATAGAGCTATCACAACCCCACTTTCCATGTATATATATCATGCTTGAAAAGAAAGAATACTTTGTTGTTCAAGAAAATAGTGATGTACTTATTCTCAAAATAATTTAGGATAAAATAAATAAAATTGACCAGATTTTATACACGATAAATTATTCACATATAACCAGAATTAATAAGAGCAAACGGTCGGATACAAACCCTAGCTACCGGGTAGCCGGCAGCAAGACATGCCACGATACCGGAACATAGGAAATCATTTGACTTTCTAAGCACACATACGGACATGTTTACATCATAGACTGGGTTCAAGTTAATCTTACATATTTGATTAACAAGAACTCTAGCCTAACATCGATATAAAGGAAACGCAATAAATCATACTTATGAAGAATTTAATAAATATAATTGAATATAAGAACAAATACCTTCTTTTAACGCTGATTTACTCGATTCCACAATGCAAGAATTAATGCTCTTTGAATAGAAATCACCAAAAACACCTAGAACTTGTTTGAATAAAATTGCATAAAAGTGATAACAATTGAATAATTCTATAATGCATGCAAAAGTTGTATGATTAATTACAATATGTCTTCTGCCTTATTTTAGTGCTTAAACCAGAAATTAGGGAGTTTCCTAATCATCTTAGCCAACTTAGGGCAACATTGCCTCATCATGGGTTGTCGGCTTGCCGCCAGACTTTTGTGCCAACGGGCCGGTGGCTGGCTGCCTAATTCCTCAACTCTTCAGCTCATTCTGGATCATAATATATATTGTCCACAACTCGACTTGATCTTCTGTCTCTCGAACATTTCTCTTGCTTCGGAAACCTTCTCGATACTTTGTCTATCCACGCTATATGCCTATCCACGCTATATGCCATTGATCAAACTACCACAAAAAATTATAACATGACTTGGCTTGTAAACTTGATTATATTTTCAAGGCGTCATTTAAATTTTACAAAATACGACAAGATTGAGTTCAACCCACCTAATAAATAAGGGGTGACGGGACATAAGGACAAAATAAGATATAAAATGGGAAAAAGAACAAGAAAAAAAGATACTGGTTGAGAAGGAAAAAAAACGCGCATGTTACTACATGTGTTACTACATGTTGCTAGAACCACATATAGTAACACATGTAGTAACATGCGCGTTTTTGTCCTTCTCAACCACTATCATTTTTTCTTGTCCTTTTTTCCCATTAAATGAGTCAAAAAATAGTCTGGTCGATCAACTGCTTAGACCGTGACGCCTTAACGTCCCCAGACCCCGGGTTTGGTAGAATTAAATGAGTCGAAAAATAGTCTGGTCAACTGCTTAGATTGTCGTCATCGCTAGGTCTAAAAAGGCTAACCCGAGTTGACAAGATTTTTATGTATCACACTTATATGGGATGAACATGATATTACTTTACCGATTTAGGACTTTACAGAAACAATCAATAATCATGAGCAACTATTGTGAATATTATTCGATTGACGCAATGTGAAGGGATAGTGGTATTTTAAGATGTTAATTGTTTCTCAAATCTGAAGTTTAATGACAGCAATAATATGAAATTGATAACCTTTGCAATCTGAAATCTAAAAATGTTAAACTTTTCAATTTTACCTTTAGAAGTTTTCATATTGTACACAAATGAACATATATTTTCAAACACAACACACACTCTTTTAAACTCTTGTGACAAGTTAATTGAGATCATAAATAAAACTATGTTTTTCCTATTCACTTGAGATTGAAGTAGTCTTTTATGTTTTCAATTCTTGTTAGTTTTCCATTCTACTTTCATCTATTGGCGGATGCAGGAATTTTTTCCGTTGGGGTCTTTGGACCGTTTAACTACAGTTTTTATCTAAAAAATTTGCTTCAGTGGATCACCAGAGCCTAAAACTGCATTTTTTAACAACAAAACGGCATTTTTTTTAACAACAAAGCTACATCGTTTTAGTACGTACTAATAAACGTTTCCCCGGATTTCAGTGGGCCGGGTCACGTGACCCTTCCTAACCCTACATACATCCGCACCTGCTTTTATCCCAATAAGAATCCTTCATTGGTGATGGTGCAGCCTTCTCTCGGAAGAAATAACCATAATTCTTGGGCTAGAGCTACGAAGATGATGTTAATCACCAAGAACAAAATTGGTTTTGTGGATGGGACAATCACAAAACCATATCCAACATGGTAGAATGTTTGCAGCTTGGAATCAATGCAACATTTCAGTAATGGATTGGATATATCTTGAAGTTTGTAGTTCCAAAAATAGCACAAAACAGTCATGTGGTTGAACACTGCTTAAGAAGTCTGGGAAGATCTTCAAGATATATAGGTACTCAAATTCTGATATTTTCCAGTTATCAAATCTTCTTGAAGAGGTAAATTTGAGTATTTCATGAAACTTAGGGTCATTTAGGATGAGATTTCTATGCTTAGACCAGTTCCTACACTTAGTCAAAATACCAGGATGGTAACCAAGTGAATTAGAGTAATGGGTACAAGAAAGGGAATTAGACAAGTACACGATGGGATACTAAGAAAATGCGATGCTCTTTTTGTGGTTTTAACAGACAGTATGTAAGAAAATGCAACAAGAAACATGGCTACCCACACGGATGAGAGACAAAGAACATAGTCAACATGGCAGAAACTGAGAAACAAAATTCGGAACAAGAAGATCAAGATGTAACAGAACCTTCCAGCTTCAATCCAATGTTTACCTCTCAACAATACACACGGTTACTGAAGCTGTTGGATCAATCAAATGTGACCAGAGAAATAGATAGACATCATGTAAACCAAGCTACAGCTCTAACAGCTCATGTCCAACAAGATGAAGTCGGATCCCTATTTGTATCCTTTTACAACTACATGCTTAATCATTTTAAAATGAACATTAAACCATTAGGAGTGACAATGGCCTTGAATTCAAGATTATATGGTTCTATGATGAAAAGGGAAATTCAACATCAAACAAGTTGTGTTAACACACATGAACAAGATATTGTAGAGAGGAAAAACCAGCATATCCTTAACATAGCTAGAGCGTTGAAGATTCAGACAGGTTTACCTATACAACATATTGGTATTATGTGTTATGAATGCAGTTATACTAATTAACATAACACCAACCCCAATCGTAGACAATAAGACACATCATATATATAAATTGAGTCTGATTACAAAGATTCGTGAGTCCTTAGATGTCTTGTTTTTTCTTCTACTTTACAAAATAACATGACTAAGTTTGACTCTGGGGCCAGAACCTGTCTGAATCTTGGACAAGCTGTCAATACTAAAGGATATACCTTGCTTGATCTGGAAACCAGATGTATTTTCAATTTTAGAAATGTTTTTTTTTTCATGAGCTGATATTTCCTTATTTAGAAAAAGGGAAAGACGATAATACTAATTCTATATGTTTACATATGCCTTATGATCTTGTTTTACATGTAATAAATGAACAACAAGCATATACAACTCAATTTCAAAACAAAGAGCACCAGGCACATCAACAGTCAAATCAAGCTCAAGTGCCAACACATCATCATATCATGGAGGTATGGAAGACAGAGACAAGTACCTAGATATTTGCAGGAGAACATATGCAACCAAGTGTCTACTGAGACTCCAAACTCATTACACAAAGCATTAAGCTATTGATCACATTTCCGATTGACAAAAGAAATATGTCCCGGATATTAATAAAACCAAAAAACCAAAGACATATAACCAAGTTGTTCTACACCCTAAGTGGAGACGGACTATATATGCAAAAGGAAATAGATGCCCATGTAGCCACTAATACTTGGAAAATAGTGGATCTCCCACTTAGTTAGAAGCCTATAGGGACATTTTCTCGGTATGTAAGATAAAAGACAAAGCAGATGTTCCATAGAAAGATACAAAGCAAGACTGTTGTAAAGGACTACACTCGGACGTTTGGAATAGATTATGAAGATACATTTTCTCCAATAGAAAAAGTAAATGCCGTCAGAATTCTTCTTGCTAGTTGCAGCAGCCAAGGATATGATTTTACATCAATTATATGTAAATAATGTTTTCCATCATGGTGATTTAAATAAAGAGGTTTATATAAAACCAACTTCAGGATATCATACTCACAAAAAATTAGGTTTGAAAGCTTGTAAAGTCCCTATGGCTTAAAACAAGCTAGCCGGCAGTGGGATTTCAAACTGACTAGTGTCTTAAATGAACTTGGTTGTAAACAATCCAAATATGATTAGTGTATGTTCACAAAAGGTAATGGTGATGATTTTATTGCAGCTTTCGTGTATGTTGATGATATCATACTAACAAACAAGAATATAAGTTTGATTAATGAACTAAAAAGGCATTCGCATGCATGCCTTGTTTCAGATCAAGAATCTCAGAGAACTTAAATACTATCTGGGTCTTGAAGTAGAAAGAAAAAAATATTGTATTTTTGTGTGGCAAATGAAGTATGCTATTGGATTACATGAAAATATGGCTTAATGGTATGTAAACATACTATTACTCTTATGCAAACAAAAGAAGCACTAGAACAAGGGGAGTCAATAATCTTTACTTGATAATACATTGTGTTAGAAATCCTTTCTACCTTTTATTCTATTATTATATTATTATAATAATATAATATTATATTAAACTACCTCAAATGGTCCCAATTTGTCAGAACGTACTTGAAGGGAAGAGGTAAAATCACCCATCTCCTGGGATCTGGTCCTTCTACTTCTAATCCTAAGTACTATAACTGGGATGAAAATGATTCAATAGTGATGTCTTGGCTCTGGAGCTCTATGATTCCAGAAATTAGTACGTGATACTTGCATGTTCTTAGAATCTGCTAAGGAAATATAGGATCATGTCAAGCAAACCTACTCAAAGGTGAATGATGCTGCTCAAATCTATGAGATAAGGGCAAGGATTCAAAACACCAAACAAGGTACCAAATCCATCACTGAATATTCTGAACTTCTCCAAAGTTTGTGGCAAGAACTTGATCACTATCAATGCATCAAAATGAAAGATATTGATGATGCTGCCATTTTGAGGAGAATGATGGAAAAGGAAAGGATATTTGCCTTTCTTACCGGTTTAAACCAGGATTTTGATCCAATCAAGGTTCAAATCCTGGGAAAGGAAGATCTTATCGACGGTAGTTCTCAAGGGGCAAATCAGACTCCTTCTGGTCAAAACTCTACTCTTGGTTAGTTCGAGATTGAGAAATTGAGGAAGTTCCTTGATACCTTGGAAAATCCATCTTCTTCAATGTGTTTTTCAGGTATGGCCTCCCTCAATATCTTAAATCAAGAGGTTACTAAGGGCTAGGTGGTCAACTCTAGATCTACTAATCATATGACACCCTTTATTGAGTCATTCACTGAATATATTCCCTGTGATACTAGCAAATACATCACAGTTGCTAATTGTGACTCTATTAAAATTGCTGGTACATGGAATGTAACTTTGCATGGGTCATTAGTTCTGAAAAATGTTCTTCATGTACCTGATTTGTCGGCAAATCTGGTCTATGTTAAGAAATTGACCTTTGACTCAAATTGTTATGTTTTATTCTCTTCTTGTGTGATTCAGGAGTTAACAACCACGAGGAGGATCGGTCTTGCTAGAATTAAAGGTGGCCTCTACTATGTTAAAGATCACGAGGAAGATAAAGATGTTTTTGAGAAAGCCTATATGCTTTCTAAGGCTGATAATGATAGAATTCTATTGTATCATAGGAGACTAGGACATCCATCTTTTGAAATTCTAAAGCATTTGTTTCCTAATTTATGTAAGGGTTCAAATGTTGAAAAATTTAAATGCAATGAATGTGAGTTTCCCAAACATCAAAGAGTTCATTATCCTGCTTTATCTAACTTGTCTCTCAATTCTTTTGATATGGTACATAGTGATATCTGGGGCCCCTCTACTGTACCTAATGTGAATAGTGCCCATTGGTTTGTGAATTTCATTGATGATTGCACCAGAACCACTAGGGTGTACTTGGTAAAACACAAGTCTGATCTCACTCATGTTGTCCCTATGTTTTACAACATGATCCTAACCCAATTTGATACCAAGATCAAAAGATTAAGATGTGACAATGCAAGAGATTATTTTAACAGATTTCTGAATCCTTTTATGGAGGAAAAAGGGAACATACATGAATCATCTTGTGTCCACACCCCTCAACAGAATGGGATGGCTGAGAGGAAAAGTAGACACTTGCTTGAAACTGCTAGGGCCTTTCTTTTTCATATGGATGTTCCCAAATGCTATTGGGGTGAGGCAGTTCTTACTACTTCTCACCTTATCAATAGATTACAAATAAAGTGGTAGACAAAAAGAGTCCTATGCAGACCCTTACAGGAGTGTTTTCCCCTCCTTCCTAAATTCTAAAGGTATACCACCTAAGGTCTTTGGATGTGAGGTTTTTACTCATGTCCATTTTCCCAATAGAGGGAAACTAGACCCCTGGGCTCTAAAGTGCATTTTCATTGGGTATTCTAATACTTAAAAGGGGTATAAGTGCTACCACCCTCCTACTAAGAAGTATATCATCTATAAAGATGTAACCTTCTATGAGATGTGCCCTTACTATACTGACAAATCCTCAATTCAGGGGGATATGCCTACTACTGATCATGAGAAAGACATGTCCTTGCTTGATTCATCTTCTATGTTTTTAAAAGATGAGAATCATGTCACTATCTCTAAAGGAGATGAGAATCTTGTCCCTACTCCTGACATGCATGAATCAACAGGGGAAGTACAAGATTCTTCTCACACAAAGCAAACTCCTATCATCTATACTAAAAAAACTGGAGAAGGCAGTAGGACATTGTTCCTATCAATGAGGATAAAGATCCTAGCTCAACTTCCAATATAGAAGGAACATCAGGAACTATACCCCGCACTCATGAACAACGTGTCCCTAGTAATTCTGGAATAGAAACTACCAATCCAAGTCATGTGGATTTGCCCATTGCTAAAAGGAAAAGTGTGAGGGCTTGCACTTTACACCCTATATATCCTATGAAAAAAATTCTGTCTTACCATAGAATATCCAAAAAATAGAAAAGGTTCATAAAAAACAAGTTGTACAGTCCTACTCCTATGGGTCTTTCTGCAGCCCTATCTGATGAAAATTGGGTTAAGGCCATGAAAGATGAAATGGAGGCTCTAGAAAGAAACAAGACTTGGGATCTCGTTGAGCTTCTTAAAGGAGCTAAAACTGTGGGTTTCGCATGCCAGGAGAACCTTCACACTGAAGGCGATCGACCGGGACGAGTTCCAAGTTGAGGACATTGATACTAGCGCGAAGGTAAATATGCATGAATGGACGTGTTACTGCGGAGAGTGTGAGGGACTCCATATGCCTTGCGTACATGCTTGCGCTTCTATAAGTGAGCACTGCAAGTCCGTATGATTATTGTTCTAGGTACTACAAAGGTGAATGTTTCCAACGTATTTATGAAGGACGCGTATATCCCGTTCTAGTCGAGGATGATTGGATTGTTCCTGAATCAATTAGAAATCAGCGTATTCTTCCGCCTAAGCCTAGGCTGAGTGAAGGAGAAGAAACACAAAGAACGGGAGCGAGGTGGGGCCGGCCCAGGATTCTCAGGATTGCTTCTCAAGGTGAGCCTCCCGACGGTAGGACCAGCAGGATGCCTAATGACAGGACAGTCCCAGGTTCCGGTAGGCGTTGCTCGTTGTGCGGGAACACCGGACACAAAAAGCCTAAATGTACGTTTCATACAGTTGTTGTTCCTAATTGATACGGTCATTATGTTCGTCTTTTATTCATGTTTTTTTAGTATTATCTAAACTTATTGCGGTGTAATAACTATATTATATTATTTAGTATTATCTCAAGTCGTGCAAGATTTTTTAATTATTTCGATTTTTATCGTGACTATCTTATATTTTGTGTTTCTTTTTATTATCATCGTGACTATCTTGTTTTAATATAAAGAAAAATCTGCAACTTCAACAAAGTCTATAACTTTCTTCCTTCCTGATGGAAAATAACTTGCACGGGTAAACATAGACAACTTTTTTAGAACGACAACATTTTTATTAAAAGGAAACATAGACATATAATTAAAGATTTGTAAAATCCAACAATTAATATGATAAAGTACGTAAATAAACCAAGGGTTCTAATTAAAGATGATAGGGGAGGCTTCCCAAGCAATGTCATACGTGTCATACTCCAGTACGCGAAAATCTCTTGCGAGAGCCGTGATAAGAAATGGATAAAAGATATAATGATCACCATGTGTGCCAAGCAATATCTCACGAATCCTATTAACGATGTAACGTCCAAAGTCAACTTCATAATGGAGAACTGCGTACACAAAAGCGTACAAATCAAATTCTGTTTCCACAGTGTGTATAGTACCATAGACGCAATTGGCGAACCATTCGATCATAACACGCTCCCATTCGGTAGGCAATTGAAGGCGAGCAATTAGATGTTGCATTGCATCAACACGGTAAGGCCTGTTGAAGAAATGACTAGATGTTTGACTTCACGTACACCATAGTAGTTATTGATCCATTCCCCTCCCCCCAATGCGACATCTACACCACGTAATTTGTGCACCCTTGATGCTATGGAGAGTCTTGACACAATTATGTTTGTTCTGACAACTGCATAGAATTCAAGAACAATTGATCGATTCATATTCGATGTCGGTGCGGGACTAGTTGCGAGTCGCTCAAACGACAATCTGCGTAAACACCCAAAATCCATTTAAGAACACCCCTTATCTTAGCAATTTTCAAAAGCAATTCTAAAGTGAAAATGAAAACTAAAAAAGCTTGAATCCCCGGTTCCAATCACTTCTACAAATAACCTACGATCATTAAACGATATTCTACGATTAACACAACTCTTTATTTTATCAAAGCTTGGATTTTTCTCAAGAAAAATCATAATTCAGATTTAGGGCTAAACTGAAGACTCACCAAATTGCAAACAGTTCATGTGGAAACGTTCGTCTCGTCGAGACGTTGATTTCCATCTTCTGCGGTCTGCCCAAATTCCTGACTGTTAGCCGCGCGATTGAAGATTCCCTTCTTTCAGGCATCTCTTGATGTTCTCATACGTCTCCATCTCTTTTTCTTTTCAGAAATAGCGTGAATTGACTGAGGGGAAATAATGAGATTATTTCCTAAAATACTTAATTAATTAAACTCCATTTTAATTAATTAATCCTTTTTAATTAATAATTGCCTCTTAATTAATTAATTAATTAATTAATTAATTTTATTTTGGAAAGGATCACATTGTTAACAAGCATTCAATAGGAAAACCATCTTAATTAATTAATTAGGTTAAACATAAAACATAGAATAAATAAATTAAATTCTCATTTATGCTTTTACCCTTCTTGAAATTTCAGGATGTTACATTTCTCCCTTCTTAAAACAAGTTTCATCCTCGAAACTGCACATGTCTGGAGATACTTGAACTCTATAACTTCACAAAACGTCTTGTCTTTTAACTCTCATGTCGTTTCTGCCGGGTGTGTGGCTGTTTTATTGAACCAAAGACTAGTTGTACGTCTTCCTTCTTGACTTTCTTCATGTTCCATTCTGAAGTGCACTTGATTCTTCCCCGTAGGTCAAGATCTGTTCAACCATTTCAAGGTCAAAGCTTGCATCCACATCAATGTCGGTTAGGCATTCCCTTATCATTGACACATGAAGGACGTCATGCACTGGTGAAGAATTCTGGTAACTCCAAACGGATAAGCAAAAGGTCCAACTTTAGCCAAGATCACGTAAGGGCCTTCATAACTTGGCTTAGTTGCATGTCTACACAAGCCGTCTTACTCCTTTATTTGGGAACGTCTTTAGATAAACTTTATCTTCAACTTCAACCTCTAACAGTCTTCTTCTTCCATCTTCCCAACTCTTCTACCCATCTTGAGCCATCTCGAGGTTGCGACGGTCCACTTCAATCTCCTCTTTGGCTTACTGTATCAATTATGTTCATGTAATCTTTCTTTGTTCCCCTTTAACCTAGAAGACTGGCGTCCTACGCTTTCTTCCCCGCAGGACTTATAAGGTGGCATCTGGATGCTGACGTGGTAGCTGGTGTTGTGGGCAACTCTGTTATATCTATCTTCATGAAAGGCCCTGAGTAGCACTGTTTCAACTTTCTGTACATCTTGGTTGCCCCGACATGGACTGCAAACGGTATCAAGTGTCTTGAATCTTGCAATCACCGGAACGACATGCTTAACATGCTCTTGCTGGTCTATACTCTAAAGCTGAAACTTCCCAGCCGATCCACAACTTCTGGCACACTTGACTTCTTTCGATCTCAGTCGCCAACACTGCAACGCAAGCTTGCTGAAGAACTGTAAAGATCCCAACTGAAGGATTCCTGAGGCTTTTCGTGAGCGAAAAAACTCTAAATGATGAGGAACGAATATCCCGGAAAATGGCACAAGAAGAAAAAGAGAAAAAAGAAATAAATTATGATGAATTATTTATTAGAATTATTATTTAATTATTTAGGAGAATAATTAATGAGGAATATTTGATAAGATTTTGATTTATTTACTTTCCTTAGTTAAGAAAATTAGTGATCAAGTATTTTATTTCTTAGGGAGAAAATATTATATTTCTTATAGAGCAAGTTTAGAGAGCAAGTATTTTTAGTTCTAGGCTTTTATTTCCTACCCTATATAAAGGGAGGTGCTCTCAATGTAATAGCATACCTTAACATCCTATTATCAATAAAATCATAAGAGTTTTTCTCTTGTTAAGCCTTTTGGCTTGTGCTTATTCTTGAGCTTTTCGTCCGATTGAATGATATCAATCACCCTCGTCCGTTCGTACGATAACGAACTTGGTTCTCCCGGTCCTGTCCTACATCACTAAAAGACGACACAACACTTCTATGAAAGGTGTTGCAGAGAAGAGCCTCCGAGTCGGCGACCTCTTAAGTATTACGATGATACAAAAAGGGAACTCACGCCGGCAAAAGAGGAAGATATAATATCTTACAAAAGTTCTGAGGATGAAACCGATGTGGAAAAACAAAGAAAGCTGAAACATGGTATAACCAACACGAAAAGGGATGAACGTTTGAATATAAGGCCAATTGGCTTAAGCATAATAAATATCGGTCAGATTTTTTTTTGATAACGTTTTGTTTGGAAAACTGAGAACATTGAGAAGTGACAAGTTGAACACCAGAGTGGTATGTCAACTCGGTAAGCCAAGAGCATAATGCACCCTAGGGATTTATGCCCCGTTAACTGTTTCATAGCCCAATTGACCTCCGCCTTCGTATGTGGGACTTCCAATAACTGAAAATCATCATATAAAGATGAGAAAAATTGAGATCCTCCAACACTGGAATGGTCTACTAGATTGGAAGTAACTCGAAATATGCTCCTGAAGCCCCTATGGGCATGAAACCCGAGTCCCATCTTCAGATGTGAGAGATGCAATCGTATTTCGGCGCTTCAATTCATTGAAGATGCCTTATAATGAAAGTAAGATGTATTATGATCCATCGGCGTCAACAAATTCGCCCTACTACACTGCTTGCTTATATCATTATTCATAGATTGAGGACGACCCAAGTCATCAAGAATAGAACTCTTTATAGAACCTATGAGTTAAACCAAGAGTTACTAATTTTTGCTGGAGGGTTTCTTCAAAATGGCTTACCAACTTCGTTGGGTTTAAGTAGTAGAAAATATGACATGGTTGGTGTCAGATTTGTTATGAAGAAGAAGAGACGTTTGGGCACTTCTTGTTTGACTGCTCTATTGCTCGGTATGGCACCATGTTTCGGATGGTAACTTTTGGTAACTTTGTGACGAAGGACACTCTTTTTGTGTATACTAAAATTGACTTCAAATGTTGCGGAACTATCTCAAGTATGAATTATTATTGAGAATATTCGACGTATGTTACCTTTTTTTTTTTTTTTTTTTTTTTTTTTCACCAGGAACGAAAGCTTTCATTAAATGAAGTTAAATATTACAAAGCCAAACTGGAACAGAGTTATGCCAAAAAATCCCCACATCCGAACGAAACGAGAAAGCAGCAAGATTGTGCGCCATCTTGTTACTTTCACGTTCAGTGTGCAAAATATAACAGCGATCAAACTTACTAACTAACAACTTTATATCATCTAGGACCATAGAAACATCATCTGGAGGTGTTTTTGAACTATTATAGTGATTTACCAAGATTAGACAATCCGAATAACAAACTATATATTTAAACCCCATCGCTAAGCATCTACTCAGACACCATCGTAAGACTTGAGCCTCAGCAGCTAAAGCCGAGCTGCATTGCGACTTTGGTGAGGCCCAGGCCTCCGAAACTGCATCATTCCCCGGAGCAGAACTGCACCATATTCCGCAAGACCCGAATCCGGCTTCCAGGCTGCATCGACAAAGGCACGCACCTCCACAGAATGGGTGTCCTCGCGCTGTGATAACGGTCATTTTGTGCCCGTTATTCTATGACCTTTATCCCCGATTCTAGTTTAAAGGAGCTATAATAGAGTAATAATAAGTCGTAATACGCTTAATTTGCATATGCCGAGAGTTACGATTCGTTATTATGTATTAGGAGGTTTTATTATATTATTTGATGTTACAGACTGTATTTCATGCTATATTTGTAGTAACTCATTTTGGAGCACAAGGATGGACTTCGGAGAAGCTTTAATGGATCGCAGACAAGTTCGTAAAGCCCAAGGCATAAAAGAAGAAAGCCCAGAAGCATATAAGGCTCGGTCGACCGAGCCTATGCATTTGGTCGACCGAGTGGGCCTGTAGTCCAGAAGAAGTTCGGTACATTGTTTGAGGCGGTTAGGGTTCAGTAGTGTCGGCATTTAAGTCGGTTTTCTATGTCGGCTGAAGCTCTATATAAACACAAGTCCTTTGTATTTTTTATGATGCATTCACCAATATCGTTCATATATACAAATAAGCAAATAAGGATTCATTAGGCTTGAGAAGGAGCTGAGGGTGCAATCATGTAAGCCCTAGTTCTTCTTCTTATTTTCTTTTAGTAATCAATTTCCCAATTATGCTTTGATTGTTTGAGTAGTTATTCATATCTAGATGATGTAGATCTAGGCTATGACGTTAGGGCAGTGATGATATCTTGTCTATGAGGATCTCATACCCTACGTCCTCTACCTAATATCTATGGATGAATGCGTGTTTAATTTACGTGCATTTAGATTAATTTATATGATGTCCCGATGATTCACTATATAATCCGATTCGTATGAGAAACGCGAGAAATATATTCGGGGATGTAATGCGGGAGTTAAGCACTCGGGTGACCGAGAGGTGTCACTCGGTCGACCGAGTGTCCCTATTCGGTCGACCGAGAGCTTCCGAACCTGTTTCATCCGTTAATCAGTCACGTCTTTATGATTAGGTTAGCTTAATTGAACCTGTTATCTCAGTAGGTATGGCTATGGCTACGTCACTCGCTTAATTTCATTAAAACGTGTAAGAAGGAAATACCGATAAAAAACTCTTAGGTAGGCTCATGAATTGATCTTCGGACGTTCAGCGTTATCTAGGTAGGTTTATATTAAGGAATTGCGTGCACCTTGTTATACGTAGATCGTAAACTAGCATGAGACTATAACTTGGTAAGTGTTAGTTGGACGAGAGTTTGAGTGATCGTTTAGGAAGTACGCCTAACCATAGGAATGTTGCCTGGACGAGGTGTACGGTTAATATCGGCATCCTTAGAGTCGTAAGCGTGTGAGTTATATGAGATGGAGGCACCAAAAGGCGAAGTCACGTAACAATACCACAGTGATCTAGTGACCTACCGGTGCTACATCAAGTTTTAGGGGATGACTCCCGTAGCCAATATAAATAGATATGAACGGATTAATAGTTGGTGAGTCTTGTTGTTATATAAATTGTCTAGATCCTAATGATTACGGTTATAATTGGGTAGTTGATTACATTATTTGTTTACATGTTATTTGTTTATATGTTTGAGTGTGTCTTTCTTTTCTCGTATTCTATGTTGGTCGTAGACCGTCTTTGTCAAACAAAATAATTAGGTTGACTATTTAAGTTAGGATCCACAAATTGATTCTCTGTGGGATCGACCTCGACTCTATCTAGCTATACTGCGATTGAACCTAGTTCACTTGCTAGTGGTTATTTAGGAATCGAGTTAATAATTCAACTTGACCGCAATCAAGTTTTTGGCGCCGTTGCCGGGGAATCAATGGTCCAATTGCTTAAATAATCTACTTAATTATTTCGTTTTTTTCTGTTTTCTTTTACAGTAAGTAGAATAAAAAAAATAATAATAATAAAAAAATTTATACAATCTGTATGTTCGGTCGACCGAACGGTGTTACTCGGTCGACCGAGCCCCTTAATTGTTTTATATTTTCTGAATGTTATCTGCCCCCTTTGTTTCTGTTTTTTCCGTCAGTAGGTTGTAAGTCTAGAAGCAGTATGAGCAATCGTACTGACTGTTAGTTTACTAACCGTTTGTTGTTTTTCTCGTGTTGCAGATAATCAGAACTGAATCACTCAAGTAAGATTGTTCGTGTTAAGCAATATGTCATCAAAGCAATTTTCCAAGGTTAAAGAAGAGGATGTTAACGTTTTAAGAACTAAGACAACACCAATGAAGCCGATGATGCAAAAGCTAAAAGAGAGAATAGCAAAAATGAAAGAACGAATTCAGGAAGCCAGAAAGTCAAGGGAAGCAAGAGAAGCTTATGTAAAAAGAGGTATGTGTGCTTTAAATCCCGAAGAAATTTCTTCGGATTCGGATTCAGATATTGATTATATGGACTACATGTCAGAGATAGAGTCTGGTTCTGAGAGTAGCATATATATAAAACGACCTATAGTCATCTGTGCTAAAGATGCAAAATATGTTGAAGATGAATCTCGGTTAATGCCAAAGTTAGGTGACCCTGGAGCATTCCTTGTAGATGTTACCCTAGAACAAGCACACTTGGGATTAGCTTTAATTGACTCTGGATCAAGCTTAAACATTTTCCCTAAGAGCCTTTGCGAGAGGAATATGATTCTGACTCCCACAAACACCCCGCTGAAAGTGAGGTTTGCGGATAGTACTAGAACTATCATGTCTGGAAGAATGAATAACATGATCATTGGTATCGGACAACTTCGGTTTAAGATAGATTTGGTTGTGATGGACATAGAGGAGCATCCGTATAGCCCAATCATCTTGGGTAGGTCCTTTATTAACACCTCTAGAGCCCTCATTCGTATGACTAGGCATGAGATCACATTGTTTGATGCTAAGGGTTCTGAGACTTTTGGGATAATGAATCCTGAGTTCCCTATTCCGGTAAGTGTTAATATTATAGAAGTCGTTGGTTCTAAACCGGATTTTATCCTAAGTCCAGAGGAGTGTGATGGTGACAATGTTGAAGATAGAGATGAGAAAGAGATCCTTACAATCCTAAGCCGAGATAGAACTGCTCAGCCTGCTCCTGTTGTTAATAATAATGATGCTGAAGCCTCGCCTATTTCAAAACCTAAGGATAGGAGGAGGAAAGTCAAGCGAAGAACTCGTAGAGTTCGTATTCAAGAAATCTCATCAAAGTCTGAAACGATCCCGAAAGTCGGTGCCTGTTTAGATGGACAGTTCGACTGTCTTTTCGTCGGACGCACATCCCACGGAAAGGCACTCGTGCAAAGAAATGGCAAGACATTTTCGGTGAAGGTTAGTCGGGTGAAGACCTGGAAAGTCAAGAACAATCCTTAGAGAGTGATATTTTTGGAAAGTCGAGCTACCGACTTAAACTGTAGAACTATTTCTATTCTTCGTTATTTTATTTTAAAAATAAAAGTAGCGTGAAACGATTTTTTTTCTATTTTGCCGTGTTCCGACGACTGCTGAGTTAAGGATGTGCAAAATAATTTTTTTTTATTCGAATCGTTTTTACGTGAAATGGAGTTTAGTAACTGAGTCTTTGTAAGAAATTTTTGATTAAGGAAATAGAAAAGCGTTATTTTACAAATGCTTAGACCAGATTGTTTGATTTATTTATGATAAGAATGGGATTGCTTTTGTGCTTGAGACAACTTGTCGGTTAGAAAAAATTTTTGCGGTAGGAATTGCAAAAGTGAAATAATAATTTTGGCATGGTTATATGTTGTAGTTAATTTACGGTGTGTCAAAAAGATTAAATGGTCAACACCATTAATTTCTACATATCCCCATTCACCTTCCCCCTTCCTAACCATTCACCTTTTCCTCTTCCCAATTTCTTTATTCTTTCAATTCAAATTTTCAAATTCCACCTTTACACCTCATCAATCCCCAACCATTTTTATCCACCAATCACATTCCACCTTTCAAATTCCATTTTTCTATTTAACCCATTCATTCTCTCCTCCATTTTCTTCATCCTTTTCTCCATTTTCTTTATCCAAATTCTTCAACTACCCCCCAAACCTCTTCCCCAAACCTCTGTAGAAATCAAATGGAAATATTTTGAAAATCTTCATCCGTTTCACCATTTTCACTCACTTTGAAAATCCTGTCGAAACGTTTTTCTGATTGATCGATTCAGCCACTGGAGAATACAGAGCCAGAAAAACGTTCCTGTCGAAATTGTTAGGTGTTATGCTCGAAAGACAATTTTTGTAATTGTTTTATTTAATAAATGAATTGACATTACTATTCATGTTTATTATTCTCATATTCACCGATGTGACAATAGTATTTACACTACAGAAAACCCTAAGTATATCGTTTATGTAATCACTTAACTCAGTGTATGGGATATACACGGGAGGATTGAGTTAGTGAAGATATACTTAAAATACAATTAGCCCGTAGTGAAGTTAATCGAGAGTATCGGGTCTCTCCTTTAACGTGCTATTAATGCGCCCATAACACAATTGGTGTGATTGTCTTATCCGGACTTTCGGTTAAGAGAACCTAATGGGGCATTTATATATGATAGATATATCATATAGGGCTGGACCGATTTGATTAGAGTTCACGATATAATTCCGTAATCGAGAATTCTTATCGAATCAATGGATGATCATATTTATGGATATATCTTAATCCTGAGGTGATCACGATCAACCGCTTGATTCGGTATGAAGTTTGACTTGACGGTTAAGGATTACACTGAGTCTGTGGTCTGAATTACCCCATCTTGGCATTGTACTAGATTGAGTGAGTAGTCTGTGTTATCATAGATACGGAATCCATTCCTTCCATTTATGGAAGTAGATAGACAGTTCCCTTATTTGTTAATCCTAGAAACTGATCGATCCATGGAGTTCATATTACACTGATTAGCTACCAGTGAGTTGTATGAATTAATTGATCACTAGGGGGTTAATGGTAAATAAGGATAAGAGGTTCTAGAAAGGGTTAACGGTAACTTCCCGATTTAAAATGAACGATCTATGGAGGATTAATCCATATGTAATGATTATATCAATGGACGCTTATTATTATTCTCGTGAGGAGATAAATATAATCTCATAATCGGAGGAGTGCAAATCACGGGATTATGGTGGCATATTCCCGTGATTGATTTATCGAATATAATTATTTCGTTCGTAAGATAATTATTTATTTGATTTATCGGAGCCGCCGATTATTAGTCCATGGTCCCCGACGTGCCTCCTAATATAGCATAGCTATTCTCGGACGTCGAATCCTAATAATATTAATTTAGTTCTTGTTGGACTTTATTAAAACGATATGTGAATTAATTGTTTAGTGGACTATTAAATTAGTTGGGCTAAATAATTAAATATGTGGAAAAGACATTTTTCATAATCTTGGCCCAAATTGGTGTGTTAGTCGAAAATCATAGTGGCTAGGTCACAAATGATGAATTTCGGCCATAAGCATGCTTAGTCAACAAGAATTAGTTTTCTTGTGATTTAATAAGACATGTGCACAAAATATTTATTGGATAAATATTTATGGAAAGAAATAAAGATAAATATTATTCTAGATTTGTTCTAGAATATTATGGAATTATCTTTTATTTAATGGGATTATTATAATTGATTTTGTATTAATTATTAAATCCTTGGAGGTTAAGTTTTACTCTCCTATATAAAGAGAGTTCTTCCAAGCCTTAAAACACAACAATAAAATTCGACTTCTCCTCTTAGAGAGAAGAAGGAATAAAATTCGGCCAAGGGGTTTAAGGGGAAAATCTTGGAGATTTTTCCGGGTAGCATATCGGATGGATTCGAGACGAGGATTTCCTTCCACCGGGAGTTGCTTGGATCACACGTACGGAAGATCGTGGTGCTCTTCACACCTTCGTTCGTTCTTTCGATTGCGGTTCTCCAACTTGGATTTTGAGATCCAAGAGGTATGTTCTACAACCCCCTTGTAGATGTAGATCTAGTTATTTCATTACGTGTATTTTATAGATCTAGATCCTTAAATCGCTTCCGCTGCGGATGATATTACTAACAGAAACTTCACACTCGGTCAACCGAGTGATTACTCTCGGTCGACCGAGAGTCTGTCTTCCGCCACCGTCCGCCGCATTTCGTGTCTTTGTTTATTTGTCAGGATGCCACCAAGAAGACACAGAGCCGCTCAGTTTGTGGCTGTTGAAGGCAACATACCATTAATCAACGGGGTACCACAATTCGCGAGCCGGGAGGTATATTCTTCATTTATTAATCATTTCGTTAATGCCCCTGTACATCGAGCTCGAGGACTGGATTTGGATAATTGTGGAGATGAGCTTTTGGAATTGGTGGAACGTTATCAATGGCGTGATGTCGTAGCACCCCCCGGCCGAGTCAACGTCAATTGGGTAAGGGAATTTTATGCTTATTTACGCGTACATCCCGACACCAATATTGTTACTATTCGTGGCCGACCGATTGTAATTTATCCGGGTACCCATGCCACTCTGCTTTATTGGTTATACATGGGATGGCCCGTGAGTGTGGGGGCGTTGATACGCAAGGAAATGACAGACGATGCTCTCAAGCCTCGGCATACCTTACCTTTTGGTTCACTGATCACTACATTCTGTGTGGGAGCCGAGTGCCCAGTGTTAGGCGGCGATTCCTATGTGGGGCCAATGCCTATCCTATCTTTAAGTTCTGTCGTACCGCCTATCGTTCACGGCCACGATCAAGAACAAGAAGGGGAACCCGAGGATGATCCTGACGAAGCCGGCCCGAACAATTTGCAACTAGCACCATTCAATCCAGGATTTTGGGATTAAGTATTTTTATTTGCGTGTTTGCATTTCCTATAATTAACGAGTTTTTATTTTGACTCAATTCTACTAGTGTGTCGTGTTATATAGAGCAGGTTTTACTGCTTCCTAAATTCGAACTCATGTGATGTTTTGGACTTGCTGAAATATATTGAAATGTAATCATTAATTTATGGACTTAAAAATGTTTAAGGAAATTGTTTTCCCTTTTACGGTCCCTTTTTTCTGATTATTACTGTTTGGACTAATCCTGTAACGAGTTTCGAGCTTTGTTTAATATATGTGTTGCAGTGATTATTCTTCTGCGGCCAATGCCTGTGCCGGTTAAACTTTGCCGGATTCCCAAGACTTGTTCAACTTCCACGCTTATCAAGAGCTAAGTTCCTTTTTTGAGTTTGTTATTTCGGTTTTTACACATTGGGGACAATGCATGGTTTAAGTGGGGGGTTACAAGTCACTTAGCTTAAACAAGTTTCCATATGCTCCCATATATCAAATAATAAATAAAATGAGTAAAAAAATTAAAACTTTTAAACTTAGAATCACATTTACTTTTGTGAGTTCCTGATAATTATATCTAAAAAGAAATAAACCATACTTCATGAGTACGCGATCACTTTATACTTCTGCGATTTATTGATTAGTAAACTTAATGATATTCATATTGTCCGTTGCGAGTAGTTGTTTATTATTCAAGTATTCGATAACTGAATCGAGTTGTACTACGCTTATTATAAAAAGTGAGAAATTATTATGTGTACATTGCATAGATAATTGGTTATGCTTACCTAGTGTCAAATTTATCGTCTGATGTGTTCCTAAAAATTCTGGCCACAAAAGCTGAGTAATAAGCTTGAGACGTACCTGTGTTTGATAATGTTAAAACACTGGGCTTGTAGTAAGTTACCAAAGTAGCCTCGCGCTTGTGGTAATATTTGATGCTATTTTTTGATCTAAGATAGAAGGGTGCTCTAAAAAGTTTTCCTTCTTGAGATTGATAGTATCTGAAAAATATGAAGATATGAAAAGAATATTCAACTCTTTAAGAGGCTTTGAGTAGTACTCGGTCTCCAAGTCTAAAAACCCTATAGATGCGCTCTTGCTTATTATTCTAGTGCTTCAACAATTAAAAGGCTTAAGAAGTGGGAATACTAAAGTTGGTGGGTTAAGACTACAAAGTTTGCATAAGCTCTAATCTTGCTACGAATATTTAAAACTCAATGCACATGCACACGACACATCGATTCATGATGAATAGTGGATAATGGATATCTGATGAGCATAGGGGATATGAGTTGATTCGAGTTTCTTGTGTCAGTATACTGTGACCACGAGAAAGTAGTTTATAGGGAATAAATTATTGATATTTTGATCGGGACGATCAAAGGCTAAGTGGGGGGTAGTTGATAACGGTCATTTTTGTGCTCGTTATTCTATGACCTTTATCCCCGATTCTAGTTTAAAGGAGCCATAATAGAGTAATAATAAGTCGTAATACGCTTAATTTGCATATGCCGAGAGTTACGATTCGTTATTATGTATTAGGAGGTTTTATTATATTATTTGATGTTACAGACTGTATTTCATGCTATATTTGTAGTAACTCATTTTGGAGCACAAGGATGGACTTCGGAGAAGCTTTAATGGATCGCAGACAAGTTCAGAAAGCCCAAGGCATAAAAGAAGAAGAAAGCCCAGAAGCATATAAGGCTCGGTCGACCGAGCCTATGCATTCGGTCGACCGAGTGGGCCTGTAGTCCAGAAGAAGTTTGGTACATTGTTTGAGGCGGTTAGGGTTCAGTGGTGTCGGCATTTAAGTCGGTTTTCTATGTCGGTTGAGGCTCTATATAAACACAAGTCCTTTGTATTTTTTATGATGCATTCACCAATATCAGTTCATATATACAAATAAGCAAATAAGGATTCATTAGGCTTGAGAAGGAGCTGAGGGTGCAATCATGTAAGCCCTAGTTCTTCTTCTTATTTTCTTTTAGTAATCAATTTCCCAATTATGCTTTGATTGTTTGAGTAGTTATTCATATCTAGATGATGTAGATCTAGGCTATGACGTTAGGGCAGTGATGATATCTTGTCTATGAGGATCTCATACCCTACGTCCTCTACCTAATATCTATGGATGAATCTGCGTGTTTAATTTACGTGCATTTAGATTAATTTATATGATGTCCTGATGATTCACTATATAATCCGATTCGTATGAGAAACGCTGAGAAATATATTCGGGGATGTAATCTAGGGAGTTAAGCACTCGGGTGACCGAGAGGTGTCACTCGGTCGACCGAGTGTCCCTATTCGGTCGACCGAGAGCTTCCGAACCTGTTACATCCGTTAATCAGTCATGTCTTTATGATTAGGTTAGCTTAATTGAATCTGTTATCTCAGTAGGTATGGCTATGGCTACGTCACTCGCTTAATTTAATTAAAACGTGTAAGAAGGAAATACCGATATAAAACTCTTAGGTAGGCTCATGAATTGATCTTCGGACGTTCAGCGTTATCTAGGTAGGTTTATATTAGGGAATTGTGCGCACCTTGTTATACGTAGATCGTAAACTAGTATGAGACTATAACTTGGTAATTGTTAGTTGGACGAGAGTTTGAGTGATCGTTTAGGAAGTACGCCTAACCATAGGAATGTTGCCTGGACAAGGTGTACGGTTAATATCGGCATCCTTAGAGTTGTAAGCGTGTGAGTTATATGATATGGAGGCACCAAAAGGCGAAGTCATGTAACAATACCACAGTGATCTAGTGACCTACCGGTGCTACATCAACTTTTAGGGGATGACTCCCGTAGCCAATATAAATAGATATGAACGGATTAATAGTTGGTGAGTCTTGTTGTTATATAAATTGTCTAGATCCAAATGATTACGGTTATAATTGGGCAGTTGATTACGTTATTTGCTTACATGTTATTTGTTTATATGTTTGAGTGTGTCTTTCTTTTCTCGTATTCTATGTTGGTCGTAGACCGTCTTTGTCAAACGAAATAAATAGGTTGACTATTTAAGTTAGGATCCACAAATTGATTCTCTGTGGGATCGACCTCGACTCTATCTAGCTATACTGCGATTGAACCTAGTTCACTTGCTAGTGGTTATTTAGGAATCGAGTTAATAATTTAACTTGACCGCAATCACGCTGCAAGACAGGAGAGGAAGAAAAATAATCAGGGATAACCCTCTCCTCAATAAGTACCTGCATATATTCAGACCAAGCCTCACTGGCAAATTTTGCAGTTTCCTCAAAAGCCCAGCATAGATTATCAAAGGTACGATTACAACGAGCTTTCCAAATATACCATAAGACAAAACAAGATAAGGTGGTCCTGTCAATAAGAGTATTTGAAGGCTTTTCTCTCGAGATTTCATCCCGCCAATGCTGTAAAGAAGGATTAGACCCAAAAGAATTCCAAGATAACCCCACAAGTTTCCAAACGTTTTGAGCAAAAGGACACTGTAAGAGAATGTGCTCAGCAGATTCTACTTCATGCCCACAAAAACAACATAAAGAAACATGAAAACCAAACCTCTTATTTAGCACCTCCGAGGTAGGTACTACTCTTTTCATTAACTTCCAAATAAAAATTTTTATTTTTAAAGGCAAAGGGAGAGCCCAAATTCTCTTCCAAAATTTTCCGTTAAGGCCCTTATTATTATGTAAGTGATGACAAAAGAACTATTCTCCGAACCCTGGCGGGGGTTCGGCTCGGCTCGGTGTGTTCGAACCTTATTCTATTTTCATTCGTATTTGGGGAAAAAAGCAAAAATCATAGGCTTCCGTATATGAATTTAGATATGACAAAGAACCGCCGTTTGTTCGAAAACATACGGAAATTCTTTTGTCCGGCGCATTAGTTATACTAACCGGAATTTTAATTATTTGGTTAACATCAACTGGCCAAAAATGTTTTAAAAGTTTATCTCGGATCCAAGTATTATTGTCCAAAAAATCCCTAACTCTTAAATCATTAGGGTTATCTCTCATAGGAGTTATTGGCAAACATTTATGATTATTTGGAAGCCAGGGATCCTTCCAAACATTTATCGACTCTCCATTACCGATTAAGAAATACGTACTATTTTTCAAAAAATCTTGCGCCGACATTAAGCTTTTCCAAACAAAAGAGGATGAAGACGGGGTTTTACACTCAAAGATGGTACCCCTACGAAAATACCTGCCCTTTAGAACTTTTGAAACCAAAAGATACGGGCAAGAATGGATTCGCCAAAGAGTTTTCGCAAGGGCTACTATGTTGGTGACCTCCAAATTTTTGAAGCCAAGTCCTCCCCTACCCTTCGGAATGCATAAGAATTCCCATTTTACCCAATGATACCCGGAAAAATTCTTATTTGAGTTACCCCACCAAAACTTAGCCATGAGGGAATGAATTTTATTGATGATGCCTTTAGGGAGCTTGACAACCGACATAATCAAGTTAGGAATAGCAAATAAAGATGAGGAGAGGAGAATAGACTTACCACCAAGACTTAGAGATTTATATTTCCAACTTTCTAGCTTTGCCTTGCATCTGTCTAACACATAAGAAAAGATTTGCTTTTTTGACCTGCCGATTACTAAGGGAAGCCCCTAAGTATTTTGAATGATTAACTTCTGAAAGGCCATTGAGAAAAGCCATGACTTCATTTTTGGCTTGAGAAGAAGTATTTCGACTAAAAAAGACCGCCGATTTTTCTAAGTTTATAGACTAACCCGAAACCATTTCATACTTGGAAAGTATAGCAGTCAGATGAGAAGCACACTCAGCATTAGCACTAGTCATTAACAAAGAGTCATCCGCAAAAAATAAGTGATTTATTCTTGGGCTATATCTAGAGATACGGATACCTGGCACCACTCCATCTCGATTAGCTTTATATAGCAAGTGACTTAAGCCTTGTGCGCAAATTATAAAAAGGTAAGGTGATAGGGGGTCGCCCTGCCTAATCCCCCGCTTAGGTTATACAAATCCTACCCTTTCACCATTAATAATGAAAGAGAAGGAAACCGAAGTAACGCATTCCCGTAGTAACACCACCACTTTATTACTAAACCCCAATTTAGTTAAAATGAAGAAAAGAAAATCCCATTCAACTCGATCAAAAGCTTTGGACACATCCAATTTTAACGCCATGTAAGTGTCCTTACCTTTTCGTTTATTCATCATGTAATGCAAAGTCTCGTGAGCTACAATATAACTATCTAAAATTTGCCGGTTAGGCACAAAGGCATTTTGACTCTCACTAATGCAATTGGGAAGGCAAAGTTTCAACCTGTTAGCCAAATTTTTGAAATGATTTTGTATAGCACATTGCATAAACTGATAGGCCTAAAATGAGAAGGCTCCGAGGGGATATCCTTCTTAGGAATGAGGGCGATGCAAGTATGATTCAATTCTTTCGGAAGCTTAGCTTTTACCCAGAAATCGTTAATAGCTCCTAAAATGTCATGCTTTACGATGTGAAAACAACTTTTGAAAAAACCAGGAGACATACCATCCGGTCCCGGGGCCGTGCTTGAGTGCATCTGAAAAATTGCAGCCTTTAACTCTTGTTCATCTACCTTCCTCAAAATGTTGTCGTTCATCTCCCCGGTAATGCACGCCTCCATATCATCAAACTCCTGCAAAACATCATTATTGACACTAGAAGAAGCAAAAAGACCGTCATAGTAATTTTGGAATTCAGCTACAATTTCTACTGGGGAGCATTTTAACTTTAGAGCTCAAGCGTCAACTCTATCAACTCCATCGTCATAACCAAAATCATCATCATCCTGTCAACCACCTTCTCGGGGTGGGAACAAAATAGAGAAGAGGGGTAAGTACTTACGTACTTAGTAAAGGGTAGAAGAAACGGTTAAATGATATATGTACATATGTATGACATACAACAGGATAATATCTACAAACACTACCACATAGGTTGTAATGAGATCACACTCACCCTCTACTAGATCACATAGTATAACCTCACGCACATAAATTTGTTACACCAATATCAAAGGACACTGTGCATGGTGAGAATGCACCGAGACATATTAAGCACCTCTCAAGGGGGCATGGACTTAGGTCTCCATGTGGGAAGTTACACGTTGTCCCTTGACACATAACTCAAAAGGGTTGTAAGATTCCCATGCTTCGATTTAGAAACGTGCCTTACCAATGATATTGACGTTTTAGCTTTTAAACAACCACATATGTATTTACGAGTTAAGTTCTAACCACCTGGTTCATTCACATAAAAGGCTTCTTAGGGACTTCTAGTCCTAGACAACTAATTATACTACCTAGCACATTGTAAAAGGATCAATGACTACTGAGTCAAGGTCCCACAAGGCCTAAAAACGCCTTCCGGTGCTCCCACCTTCTCCCCGCAGAGGGTCTCAGTTGTGGTGCGATTTGATACCAAGGCTACCGGAAGTCGATGTTAGACATTGTAAAATAACATATAATGTCCCACAAAGACACGCATACCAAACCATAATACATTATACTCGAGTAATATCCAAACAAGGTGACAGTAATCACATCGTATAATATTTAGGATCATAATTAATAATTATTATTATTCAACGAAATTAAAAGGATCAAGCTGTCCCTTCTTTAATTATTCTATTTCTTCTTTTTTTTTTCCTTTTCTTTTCTCGGCAACTTACAGCTAATGCAGCTAACATCAACTAGTCCCACATATTTTCTCTCCGTTTCGTCCAATTCCCAGGAAAAATGCATAAATATGCTTATAAAAGAAAATAAAGTAACAGGCTTATCCCAAGCAGAAATACACAGCAATATTGAATAATTATACGCATACTTAAATCCGTTTGAACACCCAAATCCGTTTAAGAACACCCCTTTACCTTTGATCTTTTGCGAGCAAAAACGAAAACAAAGGATTGTAAAAACCGTGTGTTCTTGTCCCCTTCTTTAATCCATCTCACTCTGGAAATCATTTTCCAATATTTTTCTTCCTCTAGGTATGCATCCTTAAGCTCTGCTTTCAACTCTCTTAAATCAGCTGCTCGCAAAAATTGTTTTCAACTCCAGAATTAATCTTAACTTTTAAGGATTTTATTTTAATAGCAAAATTAGGCATACTATTTTTTTTTTCCAACAATTAAGTTTCATACGGACTTCCTTTATCTTGCTTATTATTTGATATAATTTCGTTCCTCTTATATGTGTGTTCCAACCTTCCCTTACGACATTATGAAAGCCAGGTTTATTTACCCATCTATCATCAAAAAAGAACTTTTGACTTTTACGCGGGGCCTTACCAAAACAAGCTATATCTAGAAGACAATGATCAGAGGAAGCCATATCGACATGGGTAACGGTGGCGTTTTTAAAGAGATTAAACCAACTCTGAGAAACTAGAGCTCGATCCAATCTCTCTAAAATACGATCTTCCCCATCCCGAATACGATTCCATGTCCAAAAATGTCCAATGAAGCCAATATCTATGAGTCCATTAGCCGAAATGAAACTGTTAAAATCACTAAACGAGGATTCGCATCTAGTTCTTCCCCCAACTTTTTCATCGTTACATCGGAGATCATTAAAATCACCAGCAATTATAAATTGAGTATCCCATAGAGTCATCCTATTTTGCAATAACAATCATTGCTCTCTTCTGGTATTTTGATTAGGACTAGCGTATATGCCTATAAACCACTAGAAAGAGTTAGGAGAGTTACCTTTAATACGTGCTTCGATGGTACACGTTGTAGACATAATAGACACAACATTAGAGTCTTTTTTCCAAAATAGAGCTAGGCCACCGGATAACCCCACTGGATCAACGGTATGTACATGATCAAAATTAAGCCTTCTGCAAGCTTCAAAATAAGTGAGGATTGGTTTTTAGTTTCTGAAAGAAATAGAATTTCTGGGGAGTGGAGCTTGCACATCTCCTCGATCTGGGATATTGTCAAGGAGCTCCCCACCCCTTGACAATTCCACACCATGATCCTCATTTTGAAAGGTGGAGCCAGTTTGGGCTGGCTGCCTCCACCCTCTCATCTTGTTCGGGTGCCGAATCAATTTTTAGCTTCTTTTCAAAGGGTTCAGTGATCTCAGCTGAAAAAACATCAGGGGATAAGACATCCCAATTTTTCTCTTTACTACTCTCCATGTAAACCTCCGTGTTAGGTACAGAGTCTTGTAGGCCTCGGAGTACAATTTTTTTAGTTGCATCCAGCTTTCTTTTCCTTAACTGATCAGCCATTTTCACTTTATGGTCCCTCAAATTTTCCAGGTCCTGCTCAAAAAAGCACTTTCAACGACTTCAGAGCTTGGAGCAGCGTAGTTAGGCACTACGCAATCAGTTGAATACCACTCTATCATTAGCTTCTCTGGAGACCTAGCAGGGGAGACATATTCTTCAATAACAATAGAATGAGGCGGTTGATGTGGAATGTCTTCCCCAGTAATTTCCTCGTCTGATTTTTGCATAAATACTTCTGTACTGATAGCTTGCTCTGCATAAGTTTCTTCAATCACTGGTTCTAGAACAATTTCTTCAACCGGCTGCCTATCTGCTATTTCCTCGGACAAATGCCCCTTTCCTTTTCCAGTAAAACTACTTTGCCCTTTGGAGATAGTTACTTCAGGTTCTCTCCAGTACTCTTGGAAGCTAAATTTTTTCTTGCCTTCGTCCCGTTGATCGGTAACTTTTACTCCATTGCTTGATGATGAGTCTTTTTGGTTAACCTGCCTAGCTGCTGCAACAGGGGCCGAATGATTTCTTATAGAGCTAATAGGTAAAGCTGTTAATTCAGGTCCATAAAGTTCCGCTCTGTAAATCCCCTCACGCTGATCAAGCACCTTCATATCACAGTTACCTGCCTTATGCCCAACTATGCCACAGTAAGCACAGAACAAAGAAACATTCTCGTACCTCAAGACTGCTTCGACCTCCAATCCATCTTGTTCAACAATTAGACTGGGGACAAGAGGTTGAGTGAGGTCTATTTACACTAAACATCTCAAGAATTTACCATATTTAGTACCCCCTAAAACAATCTCACTTTTAAGAACATTCCCTAAACATTTGCAAATATGTTCACCTGCCTTGTCCCCCGTCCAATTAATTAGTAGATTCCAAACCTGAATCCATACAGGAGCGATGTTGAAGGAGGCGTCCTCAATTTTTATTCCAGGCTTCCATTTTTTGATTATCGGGATCTGTGAATCGAAATACCAGGGGCAGCCTAACAACACTCTATCCGCATCCAATTCAGATTTGAATATCACTTGGTAAAAGTTAGTACCCAGAGCCACTACATCAAACTTCTCCTTACACTTCCAAATTTTGTTAAAAGTGTTGAGGAGATTCCCATACCCGATAAATTTGTCAGTAATAACCTTAACCACCAAGCTTTTTCTGCATTGCTCTTCGGAATCTGCAGTGACCTCTTTTGGCAAGTGAACTCTGATTTTGTTGGGCCCTGAACCCGCAATACCTTTTCTCTTCTGCGTCTGGTCAATCGCGTCCATTCCGATGCTCAAAGTTCCAGCTCAGGTGTAAAAAAAGGCTGACCTAAAAAGGAAAGGGCAGCGAAAAACAAGAAAAAAGAAGAGACGGAAAAAGAGATGACGAAGAAGCACAAAGGATAGAGATTTTTCAGATCAACCGGGGATTAAGCAGCAAAATGATAGGAAATTTGGCTGAATGAAGGCAAGGAACTGGAAATCGCGCACTATACCCTCTCTCTTCGAGAACTTTCTTTTTTGTTGTTACCTTACTTCACTAGTTACAATTTTTTTTGTTTTGTTAAGAGAGCAGGAAATTTACCGGCTCATCTCTCGGTCGATGAAGGATTATCTTTGATACTGACTTAAACAATGGTGCTCAAGGCAGCCGTATACTCATTTAATAATGACTTGGAAAAATAAAATCGTTCCGTAATTAAATTGTTATGAAAGTTTCCGTTAACGTAAGCAATAAAAAATAAATACTACCTCCGTCCGTCCCAAAATGTAAGTCCATAATATATAATTAACATTTTATCATCTTTAAAGACCATAAATAGTAAAACCATCGAAATTTCGTTGTCTTACAAAGATAATAACAGTGGAACATTAAAAATACAAAACATAAATCTTCTCGAATTAAAGTCAGCAAAGCTTATTACAAGTAGTACTTGGTATAATTTTTAAAGAGAGTAAAAAAGACACAGAGAAAACACAAACACAACCAGAAAAATGCTTTCAAATTAAAGGAAATTCTTCCACCACGAAACATAAGCGAGCAACTTCATCAAACATCACGATCACGATCTAACTGCATGTCAGGCTGTCAGCTGGAAAAAAAAAAAAAAAACCATCATTTTACGAGTCAAAAATTTCACGTACTTCTGAGTACCATTTTTTATTTTAAAAAAAAAAATTTTGATGTTGAAATGTAACGCGAATGGGGATGCAATTCCATACTATGCAAAGATGGAGGAGCTAGATAGATAGCTTACTGGAGTATATACGGCATTAATGATATTAGAGTTAATGTTGCCACCACTCAAGGATCGAAATACATCGCCGGAAATTATAATATCGGCAGAGCATTGGTTACATTCACCAACAAAAGTGAAGACAGTCGATGAACCACCATAATCTAATTCAAACATAACCCCACACGTGCCACTCCCGAAAGTATTTCCATTATAGTTCGCAACGAATCCTGATGGTGAACCAGCTCCATCGCATGTGGGACCTGTAGTTAAATATTAAGGAAGAAAAATTAATCAATCAGTCACTGATATATATATATATATTAATTTGACATAAAAATAATTAGATAGGTCTGACATACTGATTTCTTCGACGGTGTAAGAAACAATCACTTGATCGGCTTTTGCTGCTAAAACAATTAAGGCCATAAGCATGGCTACGAACAGAAACATGTTCATCTTTGCAGCACCCATTCCTCTTCTTCTTCTTTCTTATTTGAATAATAACTTAATAATTCTTAGAGCAATATATATTTTTCAGATGTGATTATTTGTGTGTGACAATTAATGCTATATATGAAACTTGCAGTATAGTCTTGTTTTTATAGTCGTATTGAACGGCACCATTATTCTCTAAGCACAACATTTTATAAGAATGAACCAAAAAAAAAAAATTTAATTAAACCTACGATCTATCAACAATGCTACAAATTTTTACTGTCAGCCGTTTGTATATTTATTCCTAAAAGTTATCAGAAAGGAATCGTTGATATCTTCTTTTCATGAATGTTTGGATACGCCAGCCCACTTAAAAACAAATTATATACATACATACATATGTAGAAATATGTATGCATACTACTTATTTCTTGTTTTTTTAAAAAAAAAAAAAGAAAAAAAAAAAAAAAACATATTTATAAATAAATTTTGGAGGACGTCGATCTTGTCTGGGTTAGCTCGGATTCCATCTTTCGATATCATATAACCCAAAAACTTACCAGATCGAATCCCAAAGGTGCACTTCTTCGGATTGAGCTTCATGTTTGCAGCCCGGAGCACCTCGAAGACTTCTTTAGCATCAACAAGAAACTGTCCTATGGACTTGCTTTTGATTAATAAATCATCGACATACACATCCATATTACGACCTATCAGCCTCTTGAAGATCTTGTTGACCGCTCTCTGGTAAGTGGCTCCTGCATTCTTTAGACCAAATGGCATGGTTACGAAACAGAACGTACCAAATTCTGTGATAAAGGCGGTCAAACGGCACCATTATTCTCTAAGCACAACATTTTATAAGAATGAAACCAAAAAAAAAAATTAATTAAACCTACGATCTATCAACAATGCTACAAATTTTTACAGTCAGCCGTTTGTATATTTATTCCTAAAAGTTATCAGAAAGGAATCGTTGATATGTTCTTTTCATGAATGTTTGGATACGCCAGCCCACTTAAAAACAAATTATATACATACATACATATGTAGAAATATGTATGCATACTACTTATTTCTTGTTTTTAAAAAAAAAAAAAAAAAAAAAAAACATATTTATAAATATATATTGACGTAGGTAATATCATATCAATCACCCTACACATGACACACAATGGAATGTTCTTATTATGGCTTGTGCTGTATTTTTAAATATTTGGAAGGAGACATTGAGCATTGTCTATTTCATTGCCAATTTGCCATATATTGCATCTGCAGCTTGGGAAAGATCTGGAAATAATTTTTCGAGTAGCTTGAAATAATAATAAATCTGGGCCAAGTCGAGTCAATAATTTTTAGGGTTCGATCTTGACTCAACTAAAATAACTTGGTCTTTAATTAAACTCAACTCAAGCTCGATTGAGCCATAATAAGACACTATCAAACTCGACTTGTTAAGTATTCAATATAACTCGATTCGACTCGTAAACTCGATTATATTTGTAGAACTTATTTAATTTTTATAAAATGTTGCAAGATCTAGCTCGAATCTTTGATACTCAACTCAACTAATTATTAATGTTCTATATAAAATAAAATAAATTAAAATTTTATTTAATATAGGTAGTTTAACTCGCGAGCTACTCGATTACTATATTTTGAAACTCAAGACCGGCACGGTAAATTTTTCGACTAGCTTGACTCGAGCTCGAAATGTGAAAAAAAAAACGAATCGAATTAAACTTCTTTACGAGTCGAGTATAAGTAACTCGATTCACTTACAACCCTAAGAGTTACAAAGTATCCTTGTCACATAAATGTATCATACGTATCGTGATGAAATTAAAGGTGTAAAATAATATTTCTCTCATTGATTTCTGATTGTATAACAGGTTATATATAATTACATGAGAGGATAAAGTATAACAAATATCCAATAAAATCTCAACAGCTATAGTATCTATACTGATTTGGGTTTATCTCCTAATACCCCGACAAGGTGAAGGCGGTCGCTAATGAGCCGAAGCTTGTCCCGGTGCTTCAAAAAAGTAGCGTTTGTAAGGGAAAATTGCAAAAATGGTCATGTAACCTGACCTATTAAGGATTTTTGTCATGCCCCTACTCTGGTTTGTAGTCATGTAGGAGCGGTAAATGTCCCATGCTTCGATGTCAAAAATGTGCCTCACCATTGATAATGACGTTTTAGCTTTTAGACATCCACATATGTATTTACGAGTTTAGATCTAACCACCTGATTCATTAACATTAAAAGCTCTCTAAGGACTTCTAATCCTAGACATCTAATTATACTACCTAGCACGTTGTAAAATGATCAATGACTACTAAGTCAATGTCCCACAAGGCCTAAACAACGCCTTCCGATTCTCTCACCTTCTTCCCGCAGAGGGTATCAGTTGTGGTGCTGAGCTAAGGCTACCAGAAGTCGAAGTTAGACATTGCAAAGTATCATATAATATTCCAAAAGAACATACAAACCACATCGTATCGTATAATACACGTAATAACACAAAATTAATATAATACACTTTTATTGTAATATATATACCACACTTTTACTATAACGATTAAATATGTATTGTACTTTGTTGCGCATACATTTCTAGTATATAATTAAATAAATTTTCTCACCGTATATAATATCTATTAGGGAAAATTTGTATAAAGGGTATGGGACATTTACTATTTATTAAAAACGGTATACATATTCTACAATTTATAAAAAGGGTGCAAGGAGGTTTAAAAATTATTATAAGCCACCACGTGAAACCCACCACGTGAAGAGCTGCTTAAGAAAGTCCCAACTGACCCTGTCATAAGCCCTCTCTAAGTCTACTTTAATAATCATAATACCCTTCCGACCAGTCTTCTTGCGCATTGTGTGAAGCACCTCTTGGGTGACAATGATGTTGTCAGAAGTTTGCCGGCCCGGTGTAAAAGCACTTTGACAATTATCAATGAGGTCCCCAATAAAAAGACGTAGGCGGTTGGCAATGATTTTGGTGATGATCTTCGACGTAACATTTGCAAGGGCAATAGGACGCAACTGAGACACAGATTCAGGCGGTTGGACTTTAGGGATCAACGCAATGAAAGTACGGTTAGCTGATGCCGGAAATCTTCGTTCATGAAACGCTATAGTTACCCAAGTAGTGAGAGCAGACTTATAATGTTCCAATTTCTTTGAAAGAAAACTGGAGGAAAGCCATCGGGACCCGGTGATTTAAAGGCACCCATTTGAAACAACGCTGCACAGACCTCGCCTTCAGAAACCGGTCTATTAAGCAGTCTCTTGTTTGCATGAGAGACGGTAGGTGAGTAGACATTATCAGGCAGAGGCATCACCGGTTCATCCGTATACAAATCAATATAGAAATTTCGCACCATGTTTCGCAAGCTTAGATCATCATCCACCCAAGTACCATTAGCATCCTTTAAGTAGGAAATATTACTTTTACCACGCTTACGAACAGTAGACAAATGAAAGTACCTTGTATTTCTTTCCCAGTCGTCAATCCAATTTAGTCTAGATTTTTGGAACCAGAAAGTCTCTTCTTGGGCAAGAATTTCATCATATTCCTCCATTAACTCCTCATTAAGATTGCGCAAAAAATTAGAAGGTACCGTAGAGAGGGAGGTTTGGACACCCGTCATTCGAGCTCTACATCTCCGTTTTCGATGAAATAAATTACCAAATACATCTCTATTCCATTGAGCAGCTTTAATAGCCAAGGAGTTCAACGTGTTATGCAGGTTATCCCCATCATTACACCAAGCATTTTCGAGAAAATTCTGGAATTGATTATGTTGCATCCAACACGCTTGGAACCGGAAGGGTTTATCCCTTTGCTTCACAATTGGGATTGAATTCAAAGAGAGCATGATCGGATGGTGATCCGAGCGGGTGCGGGGTAAGTGGTGAACAACGGAAGACGAGAAACGATTCCACCAACCATTGTTACAAAGGGCTTGGTCTAGGCGCTGCTCGATCGCAAATAAGTCGTGAATAGAGCTGGACCAAGTCAATCTCGGCCCATAAAACGGTACCTCAATTAGATCAATCACATTAATGAGCCTGCGAAGGCGTTCGACAGCAGGGCCATGGACCGGTCTACCCCCCTTTTATCGTCTTCGTTCACAACCTGGTTCAAATCACCAAGAATGCACCACGGAACAGTAATAAAGCCCGCAACATGTTCAAATAAATCCCAAAGTTCTTCCCGGAGAGAGGGGTGGGGGAAGCATACGTGAGGGAAAGGATACGCATTACCTTGTCATCCACCACATCCGCTAAGAACATGGTTTGGTGAGTAGCGAAAAGAAGACAGAGATTAATTACCGAGTTGTTCCAGAAGCACCACATTCCTCCGATAAATCCCCTAGCTTCGACAGCAATTAAATTTGTGAAGTTGAAATTTCGAAGAATACGTCGTGCTTTTATGCTAGAAACTCGGGTTTCCATGAGAAAAAGAATGTCTGGTTGATATTCTTGTACATAAGCCTTTAAATGTCTAAAAAATTTAGAAGAGCTAGCTCCCCTGCATTTCCATGAAAAGATCTTCATTGATTGATGGTGGGTTCAGGTTGCATATGCTCAAAGGCATCGTTTCCGTGTGTGATCTCCTTCGAAGATGATACACCCCTACTGTCCAAGCCAATGTCCGGTGGGTTAAATTTTACATATGCTGAATCTAATTTTTGCAGCCTCCTCTGCCAAAATAGAATCCGCCACCATTGCCTGGTGAACAGCAGTAAGGATAGCAGACGGCCTGGAGGGAAGGGTAGGAGTCACATTGGTGATATCAACTAAAGGAGCTGAAATAGTACCTAGAGGCACTGAACTTGTTTGGAACGCTGGGAATGCTGTGGAGGAGAACAAGGAGGTGGACTGACTTGGGGACTTTTGTATACGGACACTGCCAGTGTTGAGGGGGATCCCACCCCGACCCCTACCTCGAGAGGCAGTTCCTTTTCCTTTTCTAGCAGTCTGGTGTGTTACTGGGACCGAGTTAAACTGATGCAAGCCCTGAAATTGTTGCTGCATTCTCTCAACCGATACTTCCTCAATTGCGTCATTTTCTTCATCAAGCAGAACATTAAACCGGGACCCAGAAGGCCTCTCGTTAGGGACATTTATGGATTGCGATGGAGCTGAATTGTTCGGGGATGGGCCTCCAACACTTGTGTTAGTAACATCACCCTTGGGCTGTGGTGTTGTAGGTGAACTTTTAGGAGCACTAGGCTTCCTCCTCCGAGTTGGGGCCAACATCCACGGGCCAAACGGATTGGCATCAGTAGGCATATTTGCTGGTTCTGGGGGTTTGTTGTGAGCCGTAGCCGTATCCATATCCGTCGTACGATGGGGGCAATCCTCAGTTTTATGCCCATAAGTACCCCAGCCAAAGCACACCATGTGCAGCCCTTCGTACTCGATTTTGTAAGTTTTCTCATTAAGCATCACTGCCATTGGGAGCGGTTTATCCAATTCAACCTCTACACACACCTTGGCATATTTCTCACGTTGATTGCGCAGAGATGTGGCATCAACCTTTTTGGCACTTCCTATACAATTGCCCAGAAGAACCAACGCTTCTTCCTCAAAATATTCGATTGGAACTCGTGGTACCCTCACCCAGATCAGTGTTGATCGAATCAAATCACTAGACGGGGTGGAAAGAAGGTTTCCATTTTGAAATGGTGATATAGTGGTTCTGAATCAACCACGGGCCATTATCCATAACATAGTCATAATCCTCCTTGCAAACAAAGCGCACAACATAGTATCCATCTTCGAGGTCCGTAATTTCGATGTGCTTACCCTTGGCCCACATATCCGTTAAGCGAGTTTGGAGAAGTTTGAAGCCGATATTACGGCCCAGGACTTTGATGATGAGAGCCCTTCTCCAAGGTTTCCAGAGCATTTTATGCTTCTCGAGAGGAATATGCACCTCCTTGACGCCAGTCAACGTGATCGGAGATTTTTCCGATGATTGTCGCAAGTAGTGCTCCGTAAATTCCACCATGTCCTGCTCGATTTCATCATCTCCAAGTATATAGCTCGGGGGTAGTGTCGAATGGCGGTAAGAGGTCAGCCCCACTCCTCCGATTCCGGACGGATCCATTATCGGTCACCGGTGGTGCTTCTTCAACAGCACGCCGTTTGTAGCGGCTCACACTTCGGTTGAGGAGATCTTGTTCTTGGCTAGACCCAGGAGGGGTAAGCTCCTGCATTTTGGATGTGGTGGGGATGGATTGATTGAATGGAGGGAGACGGCAGAGTTAGGTTACAGGGATCTTGACAATTTTACTTTTGTTTTTCTTCCTACGGCAGCATATAGCAAATAGGATCATATCCTATTGATTCAACAAAGAATCATGTCCTATTCTTTTTTTTTTCCTTCGGCAGTAGTGAGCAACATAAAAAAAATAAATGAATAAAGAAGCAGATCTATATCTATATCTATATATTATAAAAAGAGATCCAAAAGGCCACAGCCTTCCACGGTGCCCATTTATTCAACTTTTGGTGTGTTCTCTTGTTGACACGTGGCAAGCTGTGAGCTTGACACATGTTAGCTGCTTCCTATTGATATATTATAAATATAAATATATTATAAAAAGAGATCCAAAAGGATCCACAGCCTTCCACGGTGCCCATTTATTCAACTTTTGGTGTGTTCTCTTGCTGACACGTGTCAAGCTTATATATTAAAAAAAGAGATCCAAAAGGATCCACAGCCTTCCACGGTGCCCATTTATTCAACTTTTGGTGTGTTCTCTTGTTGACACGTGGCAAGCTGTGAGCTTGACGCGTGTCAGCTGCTTCCTATTATATATTATAAAAAGAGATCCAAAAGGATCCACAGCCTTCCACGGTGCCCATTTATTCAACTTTTGGTGGGAAGTTTTTGCATACACCGTACCTACATGCGGATAGCCTCCGTGGCACACCACACACCACAAGATTTTATTCTGCACTTATACTGTATGGTTCTGATCGTGCCACCTCACATATCCACACGTAGGTACGTACTACTGATAGCAAAATACTTAACCGCTAACTTTATCGACAGTGTATCGGGTTAGGGCAGTATAGTGGTCACAAGTTCGAATCCACAAGGAGTAAGGTTTAAGTACCAAAGTTGAAGTAGAACTTAGTTCAGGTCAAAATAACGGTGGAGAGATATTATACTAATGCAAAAATAAAGATTAACTAACGGTGTACTTCTAGTTATTAAAAGGTATAGTCGAACTATGATCCCACGAGCTACTTTTACCCCTAAGGAAAGACTTAACAGGGAGCGTGTCTAAACCGACCTACCTATCCAATGTAGTTTAACGACATCCACGGGTGCCAACTCCTAATTCTAGTGATTAGACTGAACAACTCGATCTAACCACCCTATGTGAGGTTAATTAATTCTCCCTTTAGAAAACCGATCAACATAACATGATTACGCTCTAGAGTCGCTCGAACAACGATGACAAACCTCTGTATTGGAAACGGACCTAACAACTAGGCCGAATCTACGCAACGATCCTAAAATCCCTTATCCCACATCTCACCGCAAAATGCATCTATAAGTTCGATGTGTGTGACAATGAACTAAGTGATCAATCTAATTCAAAGACGTTAAAATAGGTTTTTGGACGTGGATTAATCGTTTAAATATTCAATTATGCACTACACAATTCCCTATCTCATCCCCCTTAGGGTTTTCGCTCGCTTTCACATAATTCGACTACACTTGCAATTAGCTACTCATAATTATGCTAATAACGGAATAAAGAACGAAAATTGAACTAAAGACAATAAACAAAAGAAAAGTCATTACCATATAACCGCTGAAAATCAGATCCAGAAAATATGAATAAATAGTTGCACCCAAAAAGTTGAATCTATGATCTTGTAATGTAAACCTAAGCTATAAAAGATGTGTAGAATCAAAAGGAATTATCTAGGGAATCAAAAGATCAAAGGATGTTTAATCTACCCTAAAATCGCACCAAAATAGCTCAAGAGAAGTCTAAAGTCGGCAAAACATGCATAAGGGCTGAATGAGCTGCGTATTTATAGAGTATGTCGAAATCTGATGCTGTCGGTCGCAAATGCCCGTTTGAGTCCCTCCAAACGCTCGTTTTCCTGGAAAAATATGATGATATTAGGGGTTCGTCTTCAGTGGATGGGCGTTTGCATTTCTCTGAACGCCCGTTTGCTAAATCATGTCTTGAGGGCAAACGCCCATCTGTGTATCCTGGACGCTCGTTTGCGTTGTATGAGTTTTTTACTTCGGGCTGAACCCATCCAAACGCCAGTTTGGGGGTCATTGGGACGCCCGTCCAGCTGAAAACCCAACTTTCTGAATGAAGTGTCAACCCTGTAAACGCCCGTTTGGGATGGGCAAACGCCCGTTTGAGGTCGGCTTACTGAAAACGCCCGTTTGGGGTATGGCAAACGCCAGTTTGCCTTGACTTCACTCCAAACTTGGATTTTCTTCCACTTTCATTCAACTCTCGTGTCACGAACATGTCTCTCAGTCCAAAACATCGCCATCCGGGTCCTCGAGTCACCTAAGTCCTGCAATAACATAGACGAACAAACACCACGCGTAATTCCGCAAGACAAAAGTACTCGGAAAAGAGTGAAATATCGTTAAAAAGGCGGAGTTTACTATCGATTTGACAGTTTAACCCCCCGTGCGCACAACTCTCGATATTACTCTCGAAACGGTCTATATCTACCCAAAACATGCCAATAAAATGATAAACGGGGGTTAAACTGCGCACCAAAGTACAGTAAAGTTGACTCCCATCAACTACCCAAAAATTTCACACTTTTGGTGTGTTCTCTTGATGATACGTGGCAAGCTGTGAGCTTGATGTGTCAGCTGCTTCCTATTTAAAAAAAAATATACGGAGGAAGCTTCAGATATATCTAGACCGGATCTCAAATTTTTTTTCAATTTGGTTAATTATTTTACTTCTTCCCAGCTTTCTTCTCCTCCACAAAACAATACACGGTTTCTCTCCCTTCATCCCCTTTACCCCCTTCACATAACCCAACCCTACCTTCTTCAACCCCAACGAGGACAGCCGGAATTTTATGATTTCCGAAGTCATTGATAGGATTTCAGATTCTAAGAAGAGAATGCATCATTTGTTTCATGTGGTTTTCTATACACAAAAATCAGAGGTATAGAGTTTATACTTTTTGAATGTAGTTCTTGAATAGAAATACATGAAATTTTTCTTGCTGCTAGCTTTTTTTTCCATTGTCTTGTGCTAAGTGCTGGTTTTGTGGCTAACTTCATTCAACCATATGCATGGCGTGAGTGTGCCAAGAATATGTTAGGTCAATTAAAATCGGGGATTCGTTCTCTATATACAAAACATTGGAAGCAGGATAGGATAGTGTGTTGATTTAGTTGTGGTTTCTTAGCCTAAGATGGTACCGGTGATTGACGGCTTTAGTTTCAACTTCTAAAATACAGAATTATACTTGCTATATGTTTTCCGACCAAAAGAGTGGGAAAAAAAGAAGTAACATACCGACATGTGTGTGTGGAGGACCTAAGAATATAGAATCTATAGATGTGAATAGTAAACCGAAAATTGAATATGTTGTCTTACCGAAGAAAACAGAGTGTTCAAAAGGAGTGATGATGCGGTCTGATCAGGTTATAAATTTATTTTACTTGACCACCAAATTCTAGCAATAGCACTAGGTACATCATAGCATAGCGATGGTGAATCAAGGTCGATCCCTCAGGGAATCAAAATGTGGACCCTAGGTTTAAATAATTAACTCACCTAATTCGTCATTGAACAACGGTCTAAGACCAACATAAAAGGCAAAATAAAATAAACAAACTCAAACCTAAAAGATACACACGTAATTAACCTTCCAATTATCAACGTTATCGTTTGGACCAAGAAAACTTATATAAGATAACCTAACTCATTAACTGTCACTCTGGCTGTATTCATATTTAATTGGCTACGGGAGTCATCCCCTTAACTTGACTTAGCACCGGTTAGGTTACTAGATCACTGTGGTATTGTTACGTGACTTCACCTTTTGGGTATCCATCTCATATAACTCACATGCTCATTATTCTAAGGATGCCGATATTAACCGTACACCTCGCTTAGGCAACATTCCTATGGTTAGGCGTACTTCCTAAACGATCGCTCAAGCCCTAGTCCTATTAACAATTACTCGGTAAGTCTCTTGTTAATCTACGATTCACGTATGACTAGGTGTCGACAATTCCCTAATATAAAACTAATCTAGATCTTGTTGAAAGTCCCGAAAGATCGTTCGTGAGCCGAAGTAGACGTCTTATATTGGTATTTCCTAATAATACGCTAATGAAAAACTGACGAGCGACGTAGCCGTAGCCATACCTACTGAGAAAGTAAATTCAACTAGGTTAGACCCACCATAAAGACGTGGCAGATTGAACTGACGAAACTAGGGCTCGGTCGACCGAGTGAAGAGGCTCGGTCGACCGAACGACTCGTTCGGTCACCCGGACAAACTCAACCCTCATTACATCCTAGAACCAACCTCTCAGCGTTTCCTCATACAGAACAGATTAAACAGTAATTCGTACATTACTTATATAAACTATCATAGATACACAGTAATTAAATCACATAGAGTCATGAATAAATCTAGATTATAACGTAGGTCATGGGACCCTCATGGACAAGGTGTCACCACCTCCTAACGTCATAGCCGAGAATCACATCATCTAGCTATGTTTAATTAATTCAAACGATAAGAACATAATTGGAAGAATTAATTACTTGAAAATAAAACATGAAGATTAAGGGCTTATATTGTTGCAGCCCTAACCTGCTGAAAAACCCTCAATGTGTAGTTCTCTTTTATCAATGATTTAATCAATGTATGAATGAATGAATAATACTAATGACAATGTGTTTATATAGAGCTCAAAACCGACTTAGAAACCGACTAAGGATCGGATTCCCTAAACCCTAACCGACTTAATTAATACGCTGGACTGTGCTGGGCTTTAAGTCCACTCGGTCGACCGAATAGCTGGGCTCGGTCGACCGAGCCTTCACCACTTCTGGGCTTTGTCTTCTACCTTCTGCTGGGCTGTGCATTGTCCTGGATCTTTAGTTCCTTCTCCGTAGTCCGTCCATAATGCTTACTGTATTTATCATATAAAAACATGGTTTGTAATACCAAATAATGAAATAAATAATCGAAATGCAGAATAACGAATCGTAACTCGGGGTATATGTAAATTAGGCATATTACGACTTATTATCTCTACATTAATGCTTTTTCAAACTAGAATTGGGGATAAAGATCATAGAATAACGGGTACAATTTGGCCGTCATCAACTACCCCCACTTAGCCTTTGATCGTCCCGATCAAAGTATCAATAAGTTATTCCCCATATAATCATTTTCCAATGGTCAAATTATACTAACACAAGAAACTCGAATCAACTCATATTGTTTATGCTCATAAGATATCCATTATTCATTACTCACTATGAATCGAGGTGATGTGTGCATGTGCATTAGTTGTATATGAATGTAGCAAGATTAGAGTTTATGCTAACTTCGAAATCTCAACCTACCAACATCAGCATTCATACTTCTTATGCCTCGCAATGGTTAAAGCACTAGAACAATAAGCAAGAGCGTATCTATAGGGTTTTTGGACTTGGAGACCGAGTACTACTCAAGGCCTCTTAAAGAGTTGAATATTCTTTTCATGTCTTCATATTTTTCAAATACTATCAATCTCAAGGAAGGAAACTTTTTAGAGTATCTCCCTATCTTAGATTATGCATAGCATTGAATATTACCACAAGCACGGGGCTACTTTGGTAATGTTACTACAAGCCCAGTGTTTAACATTTTGCTAAAACACAGGTACGTCTCAAGCTTATTACTCCGCTTTTATTGGCAAGAATATCAGAATACATCAGCAGATAGATATTGACACTAAGTTTACATAACCAATCATCTACGCAAAGTACACATAAAATTCTACATTTTTATTATAAGCGCAATATTCATCGATTCATTTATTGAGTAATTGAATAATAAATAACTACTCGCAACATATAACATGAATATCATTAAGTTTACTAGAATTGTATCGCAAAAGTATAAAGTGATCATGTACTCATGAACCATGGTTCCTTCCTTATTAAATACAATATTCGGGACTTCACAAAAGTAAATGTAATTCTATGTTTAAAAGTTTAAATTTTACTCATTTATTATATTATTTGATATATAGAGGCTTATTCGAGCAAGCTAAGTGAGCTAAGTGACTCGTACCCCCCACTTAAACCATGCATTGTCCTCAATGTATAACAATAAAGAGCAAAAATAGGAACTTAGCTCTGGATAAACGCGGGATCGGAACAAGTCGTGGGGAACACCGGAGAATTTTGACAGACAAATACAGTTACCAACTGCGATAAAATGCAACCCCTGCAACAAACATCTTTAACACAAAACTTTGAACGCGTTACAGGGTTAGTCCAGAAAAATATAATCATGTCAAATGGACTGTAAAAGGTATAACAATTTCCTTAAACATATTTAAGCCCATACTGAATAATTATAGTGAAAATAATGCACAAATATCCAACACATTAAATAAGACAAATTTTATTCATTAGGGAAATTAAAAACGAACTCCATACAACACGACTTAACTTATTGGTACAACGAAATCAAAAATAAAAACACATTGATAAAGAGAAAATTAAAAGATCACACTGACACAGATGCTTAGTCCGAAGGTATATCGTTCGGATCAATGAAAGCTAATGGAAGAACATTAGGATCCGCTTCAGGAAAATCTTGAAATTGCGCATCGTCATCACCTGGACCGTCATTATCAGGGTGCACAAGAGGTGGTGCCACAGAATCCAAAGAAAGGATAGGCATGGGCCTAACATAGGAGTCACCGCCTAGCATCGGGCACTCACCGCCTCACAAAATGAAGTGATCAATGAACCATAGGGCAGCATGTGTCTAGGCTTGCGGGCATCGGCAAAGTCATCTCGTAACGCATCGGTGCCCCAATATTAACCGGCCATCCTCTCGCTCAACCAAGTACATCAACGTAGCATGTGCATAATATATCGTAGACACATGCTTAGCCGGAATAATGTTAGAACGTATAAGCCTCGTGTAAGCACTTATCTTCCCACCGCCTAAAATATGGCTCCTCAAAAGTGCGAGCGACTTCCCCTATTGTCCATGCTATCCCGAGATGGGCACCAACCTCCTCCAACCACGCATCGACTCATCAAACGTGACAAGTGTACTCGGCTCTTCCTCCGGGGTATCGAGACCATAATAATTATTAATCGTCCCCGGAGTAATAACAATGGACTTGCCACGAACTTGGACTAAATTCGTGTGTGGGTGCACGTGTAAATAAGAATAGAATTCTCTTACCCAGTCGACATTGACTTGGCCAGGTGGCGCAACAACCTCTTGCCACTGATAGTAGTCCACGAGATCGAACAGCTCTTGACCGCAGTTGGTCAAATCTAATCCTCGATCCCGGTGTACCGGCGAGTTGTTGAAGAAATTCCAATAAACCGAAAATACTTCTTGGCTAGCGAATTGCGGTACCCCGTTGATCAAGGGAATGGCATCGTCGACTGCTACAAACTGTGCGGAGGCTCGGCGTCTTGGTGGCATAACTGCAGAACTGGAACAGAGCACGCTGACAGAATGATGCAGCAGGTGGAGGCTCTCGGTCGACCGAGAGAAGGGCCTCGGTTGACCGAGCAGAGGAGTTCGGTCGACCGAACTGATGAAGCTTTGCTGCTGAGGTTCAGGTCTTCCCTGTGACAGCCTGGGTTGGATAATTCTTTAGAGACACGAACAGGCACAATTTGTGATATTGGAGGGGATCATTTAGATTACTATCCCCGATTTTTGGGTGGATGAGAAAAATTAGAAATGGAAATTTATGGAGAGAAGGGGAAGAAGAAAATTTGAGATTTGGAGAAGATGAAGATTTTTTTTGTGTGGGAATGATGAAGAGAAAAATGAGGTTTAAATAGAAAGATGTCGAAAGTGAAAGGTTTGAAATGGTGGAAGGTGATTGGTGGAGATAGAAAGGCAAGGATTGAGGAGTGGAATGGTTTTGTTGGAAGAGTAAATTAATGGAGAAAATGAAAAGGTGTATTGGGAAATGAAAAATGGGGATGTGTAAAAATAAATGATAGTTGACCTCCTCAATTTGATACACACGAAATTTTCAAATTAGAACACATAAGTCTATCAAAATTATTATGTCACAAATTGAAAAACCTTACCAAGAAAATTGAATAATCCAACCACAATCCATTAACAGATAAATCTTCACTTTTTCCAAATAATACAAATTTTAAACTAAGCATCTTTTCACCAATTTCTCATCATCAATACATTTTATAATGTTTTCGCTGCCTACTCTACTTCACGTTAAAATGATTCGAGTAAAAAAAACTTTTTGCACATCCGTAACCTAATGGTCATTGGAACACGGCAAAAACAAAAAAAAAAAAACTCTCGTCATTCTACGTTACTTTTATTCATAAAAAATAAAAAATAAAAAATTAAAATTAAAATGAAACGAGAAAAGTTCTAAATTTTTGAGTCTATAGCTCGACTTCCAAAATTATCACTCCTAAACACTGCCCTTGACTTGCCAGGCTTTCACCCGGCCAGCTTTCACCGAAAAAGTTTGACCGCCCTTTTCTACGAGTGCCCTTCCCTTGGATTTCAGTCCAATGAAAAGACAGTCGAATTGACCATCCAGACAGGCACCTACTTTTGGATTTGTCTCTGATTTCGATGAGCTTTTGTTACGAACTCTCCTAGTTCGTTTCTTCGCTCTGGTCCTCCTATTATTAGGTAGGTCTACAGCTTCAATATTGGTAAGGGCCGGCGCAGGCTGAACTGACCTATCCCGACTTAGAATAGTAAGGACTTCCTTCTCATCTTTATCCTTGACATTATCATCAGCATCCTTTCCTAACCCTTGAATGGCATCAAGCTTCTCCGAACCAACTACTTCTAACACATTCACACTTACCGGTACAGGGAAATTTGGATTTGTTATCCCATAACACTCAGAACCCTTGGCGTCAAACAATACTATCTCATGTCTGGTCATCCGTATGAAGGCTCTAGCGGTGTTGATAAACGACCTACCCAAAATGATTGGGCATTCAGGATGTTCCTCGATTTCCATTACCACTATGTCTATCTTAAACCGTAATTGCCCCACACCAATAATCATGTTGTTCAGTCTCCCAGTCATGATTGTCCTAGTTCCATCCGCTAACCTAACTTGGAGCGGGGTGTTAGTGGGTGTTAAAATGAAATTCCTATCACAAAGGCTTTTAGGAAAGATATTAAGGCTTGAACCGGAATCAATCAAGGCTAAACCTAGATGGGTTTGTTCTAGTGGTTACTCCAACCATAAAAGCTCCCGGGTCCGCTAACTTTTGCATCGGCCGAGACTCGTCTTTAATCAATATCTCATCTCTAGAACGAGATGACAACAGGCTCTTCATAGCCGTGCTACCCTCTCGACTCGATTCTATCTCGGACATGTAATCATCATAATCTAAAGCTGAATCAGAATCCAAAGAGATTTCCTCTGGATTCAAAATAGACATACCTCTTTGCCAATAGGCTTCTTTAGCCTCTCTTGATTTCCTCGCCTCTCGGATTTTCGCTTTCATCTTTTCTATCCTTTCCATGAGCTTTGGTGTTAACGGCTTTTTAGGTGTAGTTTTGGTTCGTAAAACCTTAACTTCTTCTTTGGCTTCAAGAAAACTGGTTGATGACATTTTGTTGATCTTGGGCAGTTTAAATGAGTGATTTACTTCGAATTATCTGCAATATTTGAAAAACAATAAACAATTAGTAAATTGACAAACAGTATGATTGCTCATACTGTTGTCAAACTTACAACCTAAAAACAGGGGGAAACAGAACACTGGGGAAACAACACTATATATAAAATCAATACTGGAAGAGGCTCGGTCGACCGAGTGGATATGTTCGGTCGACCGAACGAACATCCTCCCCATTCCTGCTTTAATCCTCTTACAGCATACAAGTACAGATAATTCGTCAGAAAAGAAAAATAAATAATGCAACTAAAAACAATAAAAACGAAATAGATAAAAAATAATTATTTAAACAATCATTGGGCCATTGATTCCCCGGCAACGGCGCCAAAAACTTGATGATGCGGTCTGATCAGGTTATAAATTTATTTTACTTGACCACCAAATTCTAGCAATAGCACTAGGTACATCATAGCATAGCGATGGTGAATCAAGGTCGATCCCTCAGGGAATCAAAATGTGGACCCTAGGTTTAAATAATTAACTCACCTAATTCGTCATTGAACAACGGTCTAAGACCAACATAAAAGGCAAAATAAAATAAACAAACTCAAACCTAAAAGATACACACGTAATTAACCTTCCAATTATCAACGTTATCGTTTGGACCAAGACAACTTATATAAGATAACCTAACTCATTAACTCGTCACTCGTCGTATTCATATTTAATTGGCTATGGGAGTCATCCCCTTAACTTGACTTAGCACCGGTTAGGTTACTAGATCACTGTGGTAATGTTACGTGACTTCACCTTTTGGGTATCCATCTCATATAACTCACACGCTCATTATTCTAAGGATGCCGATATTAACCGTACACCTCGCTTAGGCAACATTCCTATGGTTAGGCGTACTTCCTAAACTATCGCTCAAGCCCTCGTCCTATTAACAATTACTCGGTAAGTCTCTTGTTAATCTACGATTAACGTATGACTAGGTGTCGACAATTCCCTAATATAAAACTAATCTAGATCTTGCTGAAAGTCCCGAAAGATCGTTCGTGAGCCGAAGTAGACGTCTTATATTGGTATTTCCTAATAATACGCTAATGAAAAACTGACGAGCGACGTAGCCGTAGCCATACCTACTGAGAAAGTAAATTCAACTAGGTTAGACCCACCATAAAGACGTGGCGGATTGAACCGACGAAACTAGGGCTCGGTCGACCGAGTGAAGAGGCTCGGTCGACCGAACGACTCGTTCGGTCACCCGGACAAACTCAACCCTCATTACATCCTAGAACCAACCTCTCGCGTTTCCTCATACGTAAACGTATTAAACAAGAATTCGTACATTACTTATATAAACTATCATAGATACACAGTAATTAAATCACATAGAGTCATGAATAAATCTAGATTATAACGTAGGTCATGGGACCCTCATGGACAAGGTGTCACCACCTCCTAACGTCATAGCCGAGAATCACATCATCTAGCTATGTTTAATTAATTCAAACGATAAGAACATAATTGGAAGAATTAATTACTTGAAAATAAAACATGAAGATTAAGGGCTTACATTGTTGCAGCCCTAACCTGCTGAAAAACCCTCAATGTGTAGTTCTCTTTTAACAATGATTTAATCAATGTATGAATGAATGAATAATACTAATGACAATGTGTTTATATAGAGCTCAAAACCGACTTAGAAACCGACTAAGGATCGGATTCCCTAAACCCTAACCGACTTAATTAATACGCCGGACCGTGCCGGGCTTTAAGTCCACTCGGTCGACCGAATAGCCGGGCTCGGTCGACCGAGCCTTCACCACTTCGGGCTTTGTCTTCTACCTTCGCCGCCGGGCCGTGCATTGTCCCGGATCTTTAGTTCCTTCTCCGTAGTCCGTCCATAATGCTTACTGTATTTATCATATAAAAACATGGTTTGTAATACCAAATAATGAAATAAATAATCGAAATGCAGAATAACGAATCGTAACTCGAGGTATATGTAAATTAGGCATATTACGACTTATTATCTCTACATTAATGCTTTTTCAAACTAGAATTGGGGATAAAGATCATAGAATAACGGGTACAATTTGGCCGTCATCAAGGAGCAAGATAGAAGAGGATCTGACCTTTAAGTTTCTTGATATATTACTATTCCTAATTAGCGTCTGTTTAGATTATTAACCTAAAAAAAGTCCTCACTTTTTTAATGCATCTCACTTTGGACCTTTGGTTAAAGAATGCAGGAACGTAAAAACCAGATTTTTGTTAGTAAGTGCTGATATACTGATATTTTATGTTTTGATTAACTATGTCACAGACCAAGTTGAAATCCATGGCTCTCGTCGTTTTGAATGCAGAGCATCTTCAGTTTCCAGTCATCTTGTTCGATTATCTCCAATAAAGCTGCCCATATCGGATACTACTTTTTGTCTCCCAAACCTTAACATCATTACACTTTGCAGCACTTCAGGAGACGCAACAACATTGATGAAAAGGTTAACAATACTGATAGATTTAGACCCTGCAACCGCAAGAACTGCCATCATCATCCTGAGCCCATTACTTCCAGCTTTTGCTTTTCTGTTCGTCGTGAGAATCGTTATGTCTTGGTACCCAAAGCTACCGGTTGGTAAGTTCTCATATGTGTTAGCGTACGCGCCCACAGAGCCACCTTTTAAATCGACGAGGAAGAACAAGCTATTCAAGTAGATGTGGAGGAAGAACAAGATGAGGTTAAACCGGAAGTGGATCTTTTTGCCTGTTAACCTTTAAGGTAATCCTTTTTCTTTTTTATCCATCAAATTTCAGCTCTGCTGATATTAACAAATTTGACGTGTTATTGTTTGTGGGTAATGTTTAGAGACCATGTAAAACAGAATGAGGTAAGGATTACCAAGAAAAAGTATCTAACTCTTTTCTAAGTTTTACTTTAAAAGGCTTTTTCGAAAAAAAAATTGTAATTTAGGAGGGCTTTTTTAAGCTTTCAGAATGATGAGAATTAGCCTTTTTTGATTCAACGATACTACTTAATTCGTTCTGATTAATATACTGGCTCTTAGTGTAGTGGACTTTAGGTTTGCTATAACGACTGTATTTTCTCTTTTTCCATGGTATAATTATGATTTTTCAGGCTTTCATTGCTCATCCTCAAAAGCTCAAAGTTTGCGTACGGGTATATTTTCTTATTATAGCTTTAATGTAATACTTTATTAGCAATGATTTAGTTATTACTACTTCATTGTTGTTAACGGTAAGATTGGGAACTGCTACTTACGTACATAAAGACTACATTTTTCTTGCAGTAGCTTTGCTTACCATGGTGATGTCCGGAAGTTTTTATTGTAAGCTTTTGAGGTACAGCTTTGACTTTTGATTTATTTTTAGAAGTGTATATGTATATGCAAGTTTGTCTTTTTTGAGTGGCTTTGTGTTGGTTTGTATAATGGAAGATAATCGTACGATGTTTATATAGTGGGTATAATTGTTGGTTGTTTAGTTTATAGCTCCATCTAACACTCTATCTCCTCTTCAGACTTTGCAGATATCTCGGTAGCAATGCATAGACTCATTTTTTTTTTGTCCATTTGCCGCCGATGTACGATGAGGTATTTAAAGATTTTACTTGCAATATTGTGTTCATTTATGGTTGTGTATGCCTTCATTTTCCTTGATAATTTTTTGACAAAAAAATTCATATTCTATTTATAATGAATCACATATTATAATCTTTTTTATTATTACTGAGATCAGGAAAAAAAGAGCTTTGCTCTTGTTGGTGGAGTACTTCTTTGTTTTAGCACACCCTTGTTTGGTCAGTTTTTCATAGCCACAGGTTTGAAATTCCATTATCCGTATTTAACCGATTTATGTCTATGATGTTCTATGAATGGCTTTGTTTTATGAACCGATTAAATAACATGTGTGCTAAAACATCGTTTTCTAGAGTTTATAGGACATGTTTTATTAAATAAAATAAAACTCCTCTTCATTTCCTTCTTGCAAAGTGACTCTTTCAAATACACTTGAATGTTGCATTTATTCTTTGTGTGTGTGTATATATATATATATATATATATTCATCTTTGTGTGGCTTACGTGTATGATTCTTTGTGTTATATTCATCATATATATATATATATATATATATATATATATATATATATATATATATATATATATATATATATATATATATATATATATATATATATTACGTGTATGATTCTTTGTGTTATATTCATCATATATATATATATATATATATATATATATATATATATATATATATATATATATTCATCTTTGCGTGGATAACATGTATGGTTCTTCTTTTCGTATGACTTATAGGAGTACATTCTGTAGAAATGAATTTCTTTGTTCCTTTTAAGTTCAGTGAACATATAGTTTTGTGGGGAGTTCCATATACCGTGGTATCCATTGGGTTGTCTTTCTCGTTTTTTTTTTTTTTTTTTTTTTTCTCCTTTCTATTTAACTTGGATACGTTCATAAATGCCTTACAAGTATAAGCGTATATTTGCTGGTGATAGGCTCATGTAAGTAATCCGATTTGATCCCCTCCAATGCACTTGATGGTCAAGTGTATTGGAGGAGATCTTTTTCCATTTGATGTATCCCTGATATGGTAGTTATCGAGAGAAAGGCTATATAAAGGAATCTTCTCTTCCTCTCTATAGTCGATGCATTGGTTCTAAAAAAATTTTATTTTTTTATATTTTTGATTGATGATTGACTTTGTGGACATGCAGAGCCTATAAGCAAGTGGTCTAGAATTGTACATGCACCCGGAGTGGCCATATGGGTGGATTATGTAGACGTAAAATTTGTCGCTTCAATCCTCATGACAGTAGTGCGGTAAATCTTATTTGTTTTTGTGGATTCCGTAAAACTTGTGATTTAGCTTCCAGTTTTGTTGTTTCTCTATTAATTTGTTTCTGATATAAGATTCTTCTACATTGTTGAATTTTGGATCACAATATTCTTGTTATAAAGGGTTGATTATGTTCATAAATTCATACTCTTTCATGTTCATGATTGATTTCATTTCATATAGTAAGATGCAATTTTGTGAAGCAATTTGATTTTATAGATCAAACAGTTTTATTTATCGGTAAATCGGATATGCATTGGTTGAAATTTGTGCTGATAATTGCTATTAGGTTACGAGAGCTATGAGAATCAACAACGCGTGGAAACTGGAGTTTTTTTTGTTATATCCTTGATTTCATATTGAGAATTCATGTTGGATTTTCTATTATGGTGTCTAATTGGTTTTCTTGTTGGTTCTTTTATTTTATTTTATTTTTATTTTGAATATCATATTAAAGAATTGTAGCCAATCTAAATTATGAAAGTGGATAGTATGTCCGGTATTGATCTTCATATATACTAGCAGTATGTTCGGTATCTCACCTTATTACTTGCTTTGTGCTTGTAAAATAATACACTGCTGCAAACCCTAAGTATATTTGTATGTAACCACTTAACTCAGTGTATGGATTACACGTGAGGATTGAGTTAGTGGTGGTATACTTAAACTGTTAGTCCGTGGTGAACTTAATCAGAGTTTAAGGTCTCTTGATTAAAACACCAATAATGCGCCCAGAACACCTTAGGGTGTGATAGTCTTATCCGGACTATCGGTAGAGGGTACCTACGTGGGGCATTTATATATGATGGCATTCATATAGATCGGACCGATTTAATCGTATTTTTCGATGTAATTCCGTAATCGAGGAATCTTATTAAATCATTAGATGATCATATATGGATCAACCTTAATCCCGAGGTGATCACGGGGTCCGCTTGTCCCGGGGTAGTGTTTGATGTGTTAGTTACGGTTCACTTAAATATGTGTTCCAAGCCACTTCTCATTGGCACTATCTCAGGATGAGTGAGTAGTTCGATTTTCACGGACATGGAATCCATTCCTTCCCGCGGGAAGTAGAGAGACGATCCTCTTATTTGTTAACCTTAAGAAAGTGATCGATCCCGGGAGTTCATATTAGACTAATTGATCACTAGTCGATATGTGAACTAATTGATCATCAGGGGGCTAATGGTAAATAAGGATAAGATATTTCGTGTCGGGTTTACGGAGATATCCCACTCGGAATGGACGATCTATGGAGGGTTAATCCGTATGTAGTGATTATATCAATGGACGCTTATTCACTCTATGGGTTGAGTATAAGTATACATCTATAATCGGTAGAGTTCAGTTTCGGGTTTATGGTGGCGTAATCCCGGAATTAATAATTAATGTACTTATTCGGTTCGATGAATAATTAATTATTGGAGCTACTGGTTATAGTTCCATGGTCCCCGATGTGGATTCTGTAATTCGGACTAATAATCTTGTTATTTGGGCCTCGGTGATAATTAATTGGCCGGGCTAATTAATTGATATGCGTGGATATTATTTAGTTAGGAATTTAAATAATATAATACAAAAAGCCCATTTTACGTGGGCCTGGTGGGCTTAGTGTGGCGCCAATATGTCTTGGATTTTCCAAGAAATTAGTTTTCTTGGATTGACATATTGTGTAATTATATTTATTTGTTAAATAATTAATTGATAAATAAAAGAAATAATTTATTTATTATTTATCTCTTAACTATAAGGATAATTATATTTTTTTATTATAAGATTATAATTATCTCTTATTTTTATTGGATAATAATAATTAGAATTATCTCTTTTATTTTGTTAAACCGATTGGGTATATGTTTTCTCTCTTGGATTTTGCCTATAAAAAGAGACCCCGAGCCCTAGGTGAAGAGAGGGCCACGAAATTTATAGAGAAAAAAGGCTAAGGAGTTCGATCCTTAGCTCCACCCGGTTGGAGAAAAACTTGGAGTTTTTCTTGGAAGCATATCAAGGAGGTTCTCGTATCAAGAAGGGTGTCCACCAACCACCGTTTGGAGAACACATTGGAAGATCAAGGCTTCTCATCCTAAGATCAAAGCTTCTCTTCCTACTATTGGTAAGATAAACTTAACCCCCTTGTAGTAGTTTAAGTCCTTTAATTATGTCTTGTGATGTATAAGTCGTGATCCATCCGCTGCGCATAGATCTAATTCGTTTAGATCTAAGAACCTGCATCCTTCATATGGTATCAGAGCCAGGTTCCACGATTTATATAGTCATAATCATAATTAAACGATTTAAAGGAGTGGAATTGCATGTAGGTAAATTTTATTTATTGTTTTATGCATTGATAATGATTAATTGCTATGGTTGAAGAGATGGATTGGGGGTTGGCACTGTTTACCCGTTTAGATCTATTGTAAACTCATATAAACGATGAAAATTCGTTCATATGAGTAGGAAATTATGTAATTTATTTTTATTGCAATTTTAATTTTCAGAAAATAGATCTGTTTAGTAGCTGTTTAGTTTTTCCGTTTTTCCCGTTGATCGAGCCGTTGAAACAATGATCCCTCCGGTCAGAATCAATATTGGAAGATGATGAACAATTCCGCAAAATTTGGCGTCGATCGGAGTCCGTTTTGATATCCGTTCGTTGCTGCAAAGAAGCTGCTGTAACAGAAAAACGCAGGATTCACAGAAACCCTACCTGTGACTTCCTCGAATTTCTGGAAGAGTTTGGACCGTTGAAACACAAATCCGACCGGTCAGATTAATAAAGATGGAGTTTTTGACATGGAATAAAAATTTCAGGTCGATCGGGATTTATCTCGATTCTCGATCGGCCTCGGAAAGTCTTTGAGGCGCTGCTATAAAAGTCAGATCCAGCAGTAAGTTGGGCTGCTCACTGGAGAAAATTGACAAGTCAAAGCTCCGATCCAACCGTCCATATTGAAGCCCGAGGAATGATGAACAGATCTGGAAAGTTTCGTCGCGATCCGAGTTCGTTTGTTTTTCCGATCGTCAAAGATTTTAAACAGCTACAGATTAGGGTTTCTATATTTATTTTAATAGATTAGATACGGGGGTGCCAACGGTCCATCTCGGTGTTTATTTTCCGCACTAGTATACATGTTTAGATTGTATGTGTAGAACCGGAAAATTGCCATGACATGCATCATATCATGAATTCCACTCCATATGCATACATGTAGAAATTAATTCGAGGAATTAGTTAGGCATGTATAAAATACGCAATTAGTTTTAATTAATTGTTTGATATTAATTAGAAACTAATTAGGGTAAAAACCAAGGAACATGGGTTTTGTCAATCGTCGAGGTTGGGTGATGGATTCTCGGTGAATCCCACTCTGCGAAAGCATAAGGAGTAAAATCCCGAAACCTCGTGGTTAAGGTGTTGGATTCTCGGTGAATTCCACCTGACGAGATTACGTTTTTGTTCCGTGGTGTCTACGTGAAATTTTGATGTTTAAGGATTGGATAATCACGGGCAAACATGGTTCGAAAGTGGTTTAACCACGGTTGGGTGGTCAACAGTAGCTACGGCTCGATCGACTTCACCCTCCACGTGTGGCGTTTGCACGGGGGTCTGGCAAGGCTGAGCCATCTGAAGAGCCACTACGGCTCAACGGAGCTCCCCTAGTCTTGACCCGTCCGACGGCCACATATGTTCCAACGAATAGGTCGGGTGGGCTAGCCCACGTAACCGACAACATTCGGGCCTATGATTTATTGTTCCTTAATGTAACATCAAGTCCAAAAACGTGATCAGTAAACTCACCACATTTTTCAAAATATTGAGTGGGAGCGGGAGAGGCGACAGCCGACCCCACGGCCTCTATTGTCGACACAAGCAACGTGAGAGAATGGTGATGCCTCGTGCCGGCTTTGATTTCGGCTCCCTAAGGAAGGCCTTCACCGCTATCAAAATTCAAGGCTCGGTCTCCGAAAGGATAGGATTTTGGGTACTCGTCGGGTCACTGACCGACCCTAAGGCGGCATACTCGGGGTCTACCTAAAAATCTGAAACAGTAGGTCACACTCATAAAGGGTATTTTGGTAATACCTTGGCTGAAAAAGGAAAGGTGATTGACGATCACAAATGAGATGTTCGATTCTCAATCTGATCTTCAATATTAATCGAAACCTATTTGACCTACCCTAAGGCGGCACTGAGGCATTAGATTAAATCCTTGGAACGGTAGGATAGACTATGAGTACTTAGTTTATGTTCCTAAAATTTATTAGTAGTGTATGATTTGGATTTATTTTCTGTCAATTTTATTTACAACTATTTATATATCTCTAGGGTGCTAGACTGCTAGTGTAAAATTGACTAGTAATGACTTCGTTAAAAAGTGGCAAGTAACTAGAATGTTGTACTTATTGATCTTACGTGCGATTAATTTTTCGGAAGAGATATTTTTCTTGAGCCTTCAAGACTTAAGTGACGTAAATAAGTATGTCACTGCTGTCACTCGTGTTGAACGAGAGACAACCATAGTTAGTTTGAAAGATGATTGGGACGATAAAATTCTTCTAGTGAATTTTAATTGTGTAGTGTCTACACAAGAAATTTTCTAATAGAAAAATTAGAGAATCTTAAATTAAAGTGTCGCTAGTTAGACGGTATTTGGAACCGATAAACTAGTGGGAGCTTTTATCTGTTGTTTTTCTAATTTATTAGAAAATTAGTCCCACTAGGTAACGCTTTCATTAGACATCACACAGTTCACGAGTAGTGTCTACTCAATTGAACTGCTAGTTCAAAACTATTTCCTTTTAAGAAAAGTTGAGAATGGGAAAGAATGTCTATAAGTGTTAATCATCTTAACTAAAGTTTTGAGGCTAAACCGAAAAATTAATTACAGAAAGTATAGGATAAGGAAAATGATTTCGGATCACTTAACCAATGAATCCTTAGCGACTTTCTTAAACCGAGTAACTTGACTCGGTAGCTTTGTTCTTTGGAAGAACAAGGAAGCTGTACATTAACATTAATAAAGTAGACAACGGGCAGTTATTTCAGCTATAATAGTGGGAGTGATATAAGGAAATGAATTTCGGATTCTATCCTTGAATATCACAGAAAATTTTATTTTTCTGTTTACAGATTCGTTGAAACAAATGGATTCACTTTCATCTCGATACTACAGTTGCCTTAAACAAAGTGAAGATGACATTTGTAGTACGAATCTGTGACTCGGACTTTTGTTTGATAAAGACAGAACCACTAAGAAAAGCTGAATAGGTATGTGTAACACATCTAAAACTAATGTTTCCGTATTAAGATAAACGACCCTTCAATATCTATTAATTAGTGCATATATCCTAGAGATAAGACCTGACGACTGGCTAAGGGTGATTCCTATCTCCCAGTCTAGGTTCACTATCTCAAAGGAACAATGACTAAGTTTCCTTTCAATCGGGAGAGGGTAATAGATTTGAAGGGGTAACATAGCTTGTTCATCATGACCTTCGGGGTCTAGTGAGAGACACAAGCTAGTGGGAGTTTTTGAGTGGTGACATTTTGTCTGATAACTACTCGAAACGCGATTTAGTTTATCAAAAGAATACGAGGAGGAGTCTCAGATTTTAGCAGAGAATAGAGTATTCCATGCTCATAAATAGGCTATAGCATAGTCTTGGGACTAATGCTCAGCCTGCCTCCTAGTGGAATGTTTTTCTCACTGAGAAAGAAACCATAGACTTGCCCCCTATAGTTATTGATGTACTACAATACACTGCTAAACTCGATTAAGATAATTGGTTGCAAAATAACGGTTAACATTATTATGTAAACCGAGAAGTCTACCTAGAAGATGCTAGTGAATTTATAGATAAGGAGTGAATTCGGTTCACACCACTTCCGTAAATGTAGGCATTTAGCATTTAATGCTTGAAGGTAGGACTGGAGATTTTGCGCATACGTTCAGATTTTGACTGTTCGTGAAATGCCTTAATGAGACGAGTGAAGGTTGGTTGTAAGATTCTTGAGATCAGAAAGTGACAGTTGGACTGTCACAAGGCTTCTGATAGAATTTATAAGTAACATCCTTAAACATTGGAGTACAATTACTCTAGGAAGTTGCTATCTGATTTAATCAGACCACGTCCAACATCAGTTGTTGGTGAATACACTGATAAATACTACTAGATCAGAATATCAATCCACCTAGAACGCATGGGAGTATGGTTTAACCATTGACCCATTATGGTTATGTGGACTTTATAGTCTGTTGGGGTGATTGATAACCTGTGGCTCTTTGTGGGCTGTATAGGATTCTGATCATAGAGGTTAGTTTGAAAACCTTAACCCTGTGAATGGAGTTTTGATACTCCAGTTCTGTTCAGCCTCTTGTAGAACCACCTGAGTGTCTCAGGCCCAGTGGGAGCAATTGGATCTACACGAAAAAGAGTCGAATGAATAGGAAAGTTTAAACTTTCAGCGCAAAGCTGAGTGGTATAGGGGTGATTCCCTGACAAGTAGAGAGTTAACCAGACCTTGAACTCTCTCACCACTCAGTCTTGCAAGATTTCGTTAGAAAGCAAAAAATAGGGGTGATACCCTGAGACTTTCTTGCCAAAAAACGGATTCTGAATTCATTCGGAACAGAAGGGTCTTTGTTAGAACAAATGGCAGGTTGACTGCCGGGACTTATGTCCTTTGTGGATGTAAGAGACCCTCTCGTTCATTAAAAGTCGCATGTTTTAAAATATGTGGACTTGACCAAAATATTGATATGTCTTTTGTAGAATGGGTATCAATATTGGTAAAGTAGTAGTATTAGTGTTAATGAATGATAACACTGCAACGGTTGGAAACAACATGGCTGTGCTATCTGAAGTCGGAAACTGACATGCCAAGATTCTCTGGATGATAGAAAAGGACTATATTCTAAGAATTTAATTCGGTCAAATTCACGGGAATGAGTCATTGGCTATCCCATCCGTCTTATTGGTTAAGATAATCTTGCATATACGGATGCAACATTCATCGAGAGTAGTCCTACCCTACCTCTCAGGAATGATTCTCCAAATCTTCGGATAAAGAGAAAATGGGATAGAGTCTCTCTGGGATAAGGCCAAGTCAGCTTAACACGAGTCAATAGTAATCGAATCTTGGATTTGAGCAATAAGTAGCGGTTTAGTACGTACTCAAGTATCTTTAGAGAACGAGGAATCATATGCTTGTATATTCAGATGCAAACTTGAATATGGTTGACTACACTGATTCTGACTTGTAGTCAGATTAAGGATGATCATTAAGTTGATCTCGGGCTCAGTGTTTACTCATAGTGCTTAGAATTTTCTTTTGGGTCTGGGAGTAATTCCAGGTCTGATAAGCCGATATCACTTCATTGTGAAAACAGTGAAAAGATAGCTTAGAAGGATCTTCTTAGTCACAAGAAGTCAAAAGCATGTTGAGAGAGAGTACCGCCTGATTGGAAGGACCGACAACGTTTCAATCCTAAAGATCGTCTCGAGTCGACAACCTAACTAATCAATGTACCAAGTCGAGTGCTTAGAGGGTACGGAATTGATGGATATGTCTCATCTGCTTTTAGAGCAAGTGGGAGAGTGTTGTGAATAAGATGAGAAAGGGTGTGCTCTAAAAACAATCGTTGCTTGTCATTTCGTGCAAGTGGGAGATTGTTAGGTGTAGTGCCCGAAAGACAATTTGTGTAATTGTTTTTAATAATGAATGAGAACTTATCTCACCTTATTACTTGCTTTGTGCTTGTAAAGTAATACACTACGCAAACCCTAAGTATATTTGTATGTAACCACTTAACTCGGTGTATGGATTACACGTGATGATTGAGTTAGTGGTGGTATACTTAAAGCGTTAGTCCCGTGGTGAACTTAATCGAGTTTAGGGTCTCTTGATTAAAACACCAATAATGCGCCCGAACACCTTAGGGTGTGATAGTCTTATCCGGACTATCGGTAGAGGTACCTACGTGGGGCATTTATATATGATGGCATTCATATAGGGATTGGACCGATTTAATCGTATTTCTCGATGTAATTCCGTAATCGAGGAATCTTATTAAATCATTAGATGATCATATATGGATCAACCTTAATCCGAGGTGATCATGGGGGTGCCGCTTGTCCCGGGGTAGTGTTTGATGTGTTAGTTACGGTTCACTTAAATATGTGTTCCAAGCCACTTCTCATTGGCACTATCTCCAGATGAGTGAGTAGTTCTGATTTTCACAGACATGGAATCCATTCCTTCCTGCAGGAAGTAGAGAGACAGTCCCCTTATTTGTAACCTTAAGAAAGTGATCGATCCCGGTAGTTCATATTAGACTAATTGATCACTAGTCAGATATGTGAACTAATTGATCATCAGGGGGCTAATGGTAAATAAGGATAAGATATTCTGTGTCGGGTTTACGGAGATATCCCACTTAGAATGGACAATCTATGGAGGGTTAATCCGTACGTAGTGATTATATCAATGGACGCTTATTCACTCTATGGGTTGAGTATAAGTATACATCTATAATCGGTAGAGTTCAGTTTCGGGTTTATGGTGGCGTAATCCCGGAACTAATAATTAATGTATTTATTCGGTTCGATGAATAACTAATTATTGGAGCTACTGGTTATAGGTCCATGGTCCCCGATGTGGCTTCTGTAATTCGGACTAATAATCTTGTTATTTGGGCCTCGGTGATAATTAATTGGCCGGGCTAATTAATTGATATGCATGGATATTATTTAGTTGGGCTAAATAATATAATACATGAAAAAGCCATTTTTACGTGGGCCCGGTGGGCTTAGTGTGGCGCCAATATGTCTTGGATTTTCCAAGAAATTAGTTTTCTTGGATAATGACATATTGTGTAATTAGTTATTTATTTGTTAAATAATTAATTGGATAAATAAAAGAAAATGATTTATTTATTATTTATCTCTTAACTATAAGGATAATTATATTTTCTTATTATAAGATTATAATTATCTCTTATTTTTATTGGATAATAATAATTAGAATTATCTCTTTTATTTTGTTAAACCAATTGGGTATAGGTTTTCTCTCTTGGATTTTGCCTATAAAAAAATAGTTCTCCCCGAGCCCTAGGTGAAGAGAGGGCCACGAAATTTATAGAGAAAAAAGGCTAAGGAGTTCGATCCTTAGCTCCACCCGGTTGGAGAAAAAACTTGGACTTTTTCTTGGAAGCATATCAACGAGGTTCTCGTATCAAGAAGGGTGTCCACCAACCACCGTTTGGAGAACACATTGGAAGATCAAGGCTTCTCATCCTAAGATCAAAGCTTCTCTTCCTACTATTGGTAAGATAAACTTAACCCCCTTGTAGTAGTTTAAGTCCTTTAATTATGTATTGTGATGTATAAGTCGTGATCCATCCGCTGCGCATAGATCTAATTCGTTTAGATCTAAGAACCTGCATCCTTCACAAGCATGTTGAAGGATTGTGAGTTTTGATTTATACATAAAAAGCTGAAAAACAACTTGCATGAATTTCTAACATTTGGTCAGGCCTACTGTTTAAGTCAGTCTGATTGGTAATTCCTGACAAAGGTTCCATGCTTTGTTGTAGGAGATATCCTTTCTCAATCTTAGTTTCCCAGCACTAAGGCACACAAGTTCATACTGCTTTCTCCAATGGCTTCTTTGCAGGTATTCTTGCAATGAATTCTAGCTGCTTAGTTGTGTTCTACTTCTATTTCCGCTTTTTTATTTAGTCACTGGCTTTTTTTATAGTCAATTCTACGCATATTACGTCCCTTATGTCAAATGGTCAATTCTACGTAAAGTTTAATGATATTGTAATATACATGACTGTGTATATTTAATAGATTCATTGACTATTCATACCTTCTACTAATGTTGGTATCGTTGGTGCTTTGTTACTTATATGCTAGAACTTTGCACGTAGCTGTTTCGGAAAAGCCAACCGGGTCAGTTGCTGGTATTCCTCCGACTGAGATTAATGCAGTTGGAACTTGGAAACCCAATGAAAAAGATGAAGAAGCAGCAAACAAGGAAAATCTACTTAGGTGTTGTTTTATGTTAGTGTTTTGGATGCAATCTTAGTAGTCCATTATGAATTTTTGTTTTTAAACGGATTATCACTTTTAACAGCATGTCTTTTGCTATAATGAAGAGAAATATTACATCTTTTATTTTTTCTACCGTAGATAAAGTTTAATGATATAGTAATATACATAACTATGTAATTGCAATGAACTATATTGCCATTATATTTTTTTAAGTAATTTCAACTTATTAACAATAAAACCATCATAGATGGTATATTATTCGGTGTGTAGCTTTTGAACTCATGACTTGATATAAACAAAAATCCACAGCTGTGTGATTCTTATGAATGTAAAAATGTGATTTTTTTTTACATTCTTGCTTTGTTATTTAATCATTATAGATTGTAATGGGCATGCCGTTCCTTGCACGGCACGTACAATGCTACTAGTATAACAAACAAGAAGAGCAACAATAATGAATGCATAAACGCATAATTAAATACGATTAAACATCCAAAATCCGTTTAAAAACATCCCTTACCTTAGCAATTTCAAAAAGCACGAAATGTAAAAAAGCTTGAATCCTCGGTTCCAATCACTTCTACGAATAACCTACGATCATTAAACGATATTCCACGATTAACACAACCATTTATTTTATCGAAGTTCGGATTTTTTTCTCAAACACGATCAAAATTCAGATTTAGGGCTAAACTGAAAACTCACCAAATTGCAAACAGTTAGCGTGGAAACGTTCGTCTCGACGAGACGATGATTTCCGTCTTCTGCAGTCTGCCTAAATTCGTGACGGATTAACCACGCGATTGAAAATTCTCTTCATCCACTTCCAGACATCTCGTGATGTTCTTATGCGTTGCCGTCTCCTTTCTTTTCAGAAATAGCGTGTTTTGAATAAGGGGAAATAATGAGATTATTTTCTTAAATACTTAATTAATTAAAATATATTTTAATTAATTAATCTTTTTTAATTAATAAATTCCTCTTAATTAATTTATTATGTTAAACATAAAACATGGAATAAATAAATATTTATGCTTTTACTCTTCTTTGAAATTTCGGGATGTTACAATTAAAGCATTTAGAGGCCCACGTGTTTACGGAAAAAATAATAATCTAACTCAATATGCTTTGTACGAGTATGAAGAACTGGATTCGCTGATAAATAAATAGCACCCACATTATCACACCACAAGATCGGAGCACGCATATGAGAGAAGCCGAGTTCAGTGAGTAGTGTGCGTAGCCACATCAGTTCGGCTGTTGCATCGGCAGTTGCCTTGTATTCACTCGCAGAAGAAGATCTTGCAATTGTAGGTTGCTTCTTTGCCAACCATGAATGGGATTAGGACCCAAATAAATCGCAAAGCCACTAGTCGATCTTCTATCATCCGGACAACCACCCCAGTCACTAACCGTGAAGCATTGGAATTGATAAGAAGCACAGTTTGAGTGAAGGCAAAAGACCAATACTGTAACGGAATTTTAGAATGAGCAAGGAGAGTTAATCAGGTGTCTACAATATGACGAATTTTTTCGTTCTGTGATTCCATTTTGTTCGTGCGTGTGGGGACAAGCAACACGATGAATTATTCCTTTAGAAGTAAAAAAAATGATTGAGTTTGCGATATTCGCCACCGGTACCCACTCACTATGCTTTGCTTTTATTTGGGTATTAAATTGGCGCTCAACGACTTAACGCATTAAACTGTAGAAAAATAGTATGCAAGTCACTACGATTTTTGACAATGTATATCCAAGTATAACGGGTGTATTCATCCACAAACAAACTGAAATAACGTGCACCAAAAGATAAGGAAATGGGGGCAAAGACCCCAAAATCGGAAAAAACAATTTGTAAAGGGGCTGTGCTTTTATGTTCCACACTGGCCAGAGGGAATTTAGACAGTTTTCCAAATCGACAAGATGAGCAATCAGACATATTATTAACACATTTTTCACAAGGTAATTGAAAAGCACGTAACATATGAGAAACAATTTTTATTTGTGGATGACCTAGACGAGCATGCCAATCATTGAAGGTCGGTCGGAGATACATGACAAGATTGTGGAGTAGGTTCAATGGTGTAAAGTCCGTGATTGCTTGGTTGTAACCAGTGGCGGATCCAGAAAATATTTTCAGTGGGGGCCAAATTTAAAAAAAAAGGTGGGGAAAAAAAACAATAGACGGGTTTTGAACCATGACAAGATTGTGGAGTAGGTTCAATGGTGTAAAGTCCGTGATTGCTTGGTTGTAACCAGTGGCGGATCCAGAAAATATTTTCAGTGGGGGCCAAATTTAAAAAAAAAAGGTGGGGAAAAAAACCAATAGACGGGTTTTGAGCCACGACCTAAGATAAGAATAAAGGATCTAACCACCGAACCAAGTAAACAAATATATTAAAAATTATCTGAAATAATATACATACACAGTTTTAATATTATAAGAGGGGTATAATAATAACTTCGCCAGAAAATTTGAGTGGGGTCCATACACCCCACCCCTAAAGGCCTGGGTCCGCCCCTGGTTGTAACAGTGTCTTCTTGGTTACCGGATCCTTGATAAGAAAATGGGTGGGATGAAATTCAAAGAAACAATTGTTATCAGCAGTAAATTTTTGAACTGATAAATGGGGTTTAGTGAGTGACGGTGTTAGAAGTATCATGTTAATTACTATGGTAATTAAGTTTTTATTACCTAAGGCTACATAGGCGGATCTACACTTTAGTAAAGGGGGTCCGCGGACCCCGTTAAAAATAGAAATATTCTATATTTTACCTATAGAAAAATATTTCGGACCCCGTGAAAAAAAAATTTACTGTGTTAAATATTTACGGACCCCGCTGAATAAAATTTCTGGATCTGCCACTGTAAGGCTATGGTGGACACAGGATCCCGAGGCAGAAGAGGCGATAATGCTAAAGAATTTTTACAATAAAAAATGTATAGTAGTGTTCTTTTGTCCCCTCTGATCTAAAAATAAGCACTACTATACTCGCTAAAAAAATCCGACTAAACATTTTACGTTATATATAATAGAAAAGAAACACTACTATATATCCTAGAATTTGAACACATTTACCTTTCTACTCCCATCAACAAGGATTTATAACACTACAAACATTGCTTTTGAACCAACATTTCAAAACTTATTAATATATATATATATTTTTGACGGATACGAAAGAATCACATGCACACACGCTTTTGTCCTCACTGAGACTCAAACCCGTAACCTCCGGGTTAATGACCGCAACATTTACCGCTGGCCGATGCCATGTTGGCTATTAATATTTGTTTATATGTATCACTTTGGTAATAACTATGTATTTTTATTTACATGATAAAAGTTTTATGTCAAATTATAAGATTATTATAAGTGATAGGGGCGGAGATAAATTTTATGGAGGTAAAAACAATACATAATATATATAGTAGAGTTTTCTCCCGATCCGAGGAGGGCGAGTGCCCCCTCTTTAAAGGGTGTGTCCGCCCCTCTATAAGTTCATGCCACTGTTTTTTGCTTATGTTTCGTGGAATTTTTGGATAAAGTTGATGCTTTATATTTAACGTCAGGAAAAATGTGAACCACCGGATAAAGCATTTTTTTTCCAACAATAAAAAGAATAAACCCTTTATTTTATTTTCCCGAGATGATTTGACCTTTATTCATAATTCAGTATTGTAACTGGACACGTTTTGTAATTTTGGTCCTGATTTTCTCCGATCACAATTTTGGTCCTTTAATTGGTTTTTGTTTTGCAAAAATGGCCATGAACGCCGGAAAATGAAGTTATGAAAGTTTCTGTTAACGTAAGCAATAAAAAAATAAATACTACCTCCGTCCGTCCCAAAATGTAAGTCCATAATATATAATTAACATTTTATCATCTTTAAAGACCATAAATAGTAAAACCATCGAAACTCAACCAGAAAAATTACTTGGTATAATTTTTAAAGAGAGTAAAAAGACAGAGAAAACACAAACACAACCAGAAAAATGCATTCAAATTAAAGGAAACTCTTCCACCACGAAACATAAGCGAGCAACTTCATCAAACATCACGATCACGATCTAACTGCATGTCAGGCTGTCAGCTGGAAAAAAAAAAAAAAAAATTTGACGTACTTCTGAGTACCATTTTTTTTAAGAAGAAAAAAAAAAAAATTTGATGTTGAAATGTAACGCGAATGGAGATGCAATTCCAAACTATGCAAAGATGGAGGAGCTTACTGGAATATATACGGCATTAATGACATCAGAGTTAGCGTTGCCACTCAAGTCTCTAAAGAAATCGCCGAAAATTATAATATCGGCAGAGCATTGGCTACATTCACCAACAAAAGTGAAGACAGTCGATGAACCACCATAATCTAATTCAAACATAACCCCACACGTGCCACTCCCGAAAGTATTTCCATTATAGTACGCAAGCAATATTCCTCCTGATGGTGAACCAGCTCCATCGCATGTGGGACCTGTAGTTAATTATTAGGAAAGTGATATGTGCACTACACTTGTGTGTAGTGTAAAAATAATTAGATAGGTCTGACATACTCATTTCTTCGTCGGTGTAAGAAACAGTCACTTGATCAGCTTTTGTTGCTAAAACAATTAAGGCCATCATAAGCATGGCTACGAACAGAAACATGTTCATCTTTGGCTTTGCTGCACCCATTCTTCTTCTTCTTCTTCTTTCTTATTTGAATAATAACTTAATAATTCTTAGAGCAATATATATTTTTCAGATGTGATTATTTGTGTGTGACAATTAATGCTATATATGAAACTTGCTGTATAGTCTTGTTTTTATAGTCGTATTGAACGGCACCATTATTCTCTAAGCACAACATTTTATAAGAATGAAACCAAAAAAAAAAAAAATTAATTAAACCTATGATCTATCAACAATGCCACAAATTTTTACAGTCAGACGTTTGTATATTTATTCCTAAAAGTTATCAGAAAGGAATCGTTGATATCTTCTTTTCATGAATGTTTGGATACGCCAGCCCACTTAAAAACAAATTATATACATACATACATATGTAGAAATATGTATGCATACTACTTATTTCTTGTTTTTAAAATTAAAAAAAAAAAAAAAAAAAAAAAAAAAAAAAAAACTTATTTATAAATAAATTTTGGAGGACGTCGATCTTGTCTGGGTTAGCTCGGATTCCATCTTTCGATATCATATAACCCAAAAACTTACCAGATCGAACCCCAAAGGTGCACTTCTTCGGATTGAGCTTCATGTTTGCAGCCCGGAGCACCTCGAAGAAAACGAAAACAGAGAATAGTAGAGGAAACAGAGAAAGCTTGAGAGAAAACAAGTTTATTAACTTTTTTCCTTACTTCGAATTATACAGAGTCTGCCAATATATAAGATTACAAAAACATGTGCTAAAATCATTTGCACATGTGCTTTTATCCTAAATAAAGAAGGTAAATCGGATCTTGTTTGATTTGCACATTATTTGCACATGTGCACAAAACATTATTTGCACATGTGTTATATTTATTTTCTAGGTAAATCGATATTTTAAATAAAGTGATAAACATGTTTATAAATCATCACATATTTATCCCTTTATTTAAATCTCTATATTCGAGATAAACACATCTTACTTAACCATTATTTGACCGTAAACACATTACCCTTAGTCAACTCAACACTTATCACCTTATGAGTCCAAACACCTTATAACACCGCACAATCCCTTTGTTTGAGTATTATGTCATGCTTTCCTCTTTTGTCGAGACATTGCCATTTTCAGAATTTACATCTTCATCTTCATTTGTGATCTGCAAGAGTGTGGAAGACAGTGTGGAGGACTTCTCATGTTTAATAGCCCCCTTCAAACTTGGCTGGGGGATGAGGCCAAGTTTGGGAGCACAAAAATGAAGAGTTGATTTTGACATCGGTTTAGTGAAGATGTCGGCAATTTGAGAGGACGTGGGGATGTGCAAAGTGATGAGATGACCTCGAGCAACTTTGTTCACGGACAAAATGATAGTCAAGTTCAATGTGCTTACTTCGAGCATGGAAGGCGGATTGACGAGAGAGATACGGCGCACTTAGGTTATCACGGCGAGAGAATTGGAGGTTTGGAGGTCGGAACATGCAATTCACGGAGAACATATGTGAGCCAAACTAATTCAGAAGCTGTGTGAGCCATTGATAGATACTCGGCTTCAGTACTGGATCGAGACACGGTGTGTTGCTTCTTAGCACACCAAGATATGAGGTTTCGACCCAGAAATGTACAATACCCGGTAGTAGAACGTCGGGTCAATGGGCAACCCGCCCAATCCGCATCGGAATATGCAGATAGGTGGAGGGGTGACTGTGAAGTGAGAGATATGCCTTGAGATAGAGTGCCTTTGACAAACCGCAAGATTCGGCGAACCCGGGTAAGATGATGTACCGCGGTGCTCGCATAAATTGTGATACAAAATTGACACCGTAAGCTAGATGCGGGCGTGTAATAGTAAGGTATTGAAGAGCTCCAACCAAGCTTCGATAAAGTTTAGGATCTGTAAGTAGTGTTGGTGTAGTATGATGCTTTAGCTTGGAGTCCAGAGGTGTGGATATAGGTTTGCACTCCAACATTTGGGCTCTATCCAGAATAGTATGAGCATAATGAGTCTGACATAGATGAAGACCAGTTGATGTGTGCTGGATTTGGACTCCCAAAAAATGTTGCATTGGACCTAGGTCTTTCATGGCAAACTCCTTGCTAAGTAGGGCAATGAATGAGTCCACAAGTGTAGCTGTAGAACCTGTTAAGAGCATATCATCGACATAGAGCAAAAGCACTAGAGTTTGATTGTTAATATGACAGATAAATAGAGATGGATCAGACAAACTACAATGAAACCCATAGTGCAACAAAAAGGTACTAAATCTATCAAACCAGGCCCTAGGGGCCTGTTTGAGACCATAGAGAGCCCTATGAAGTTTGCACACATGGTTAGGGTATTTGGGGTCTGCCAGACCAGGGGGTTGATCCATCTAGATGTCTTCAGAAATGTATCCATGTAGGAAAGCATTTTTGACATCTAGTTGCTTTATAGGCCAGTGAAAATGTAGGGCAACACAGAGAATAAGTCTAATAGTTCCAGGTTTAATGACAGGTGAGAAGGTTTCAAGATAGTCCACACCATCTATCTGAAGGTAACCTTTAGCCACCAGTCTAGCTTTAAGCCTGTCAAGCATCCCATTTGCCTTAAGTTTGGTCTTAAAGACCCATTTTGAACCAATAACATGCATTCTAGGGGATCTAGGGACTAGGGTCCAAGTTTTATTGGTGGCCAGGGCCTCAAGTTCTTCTAGCATGGCTTGTTTCCAACCAGGGTGTTGGAGAGCAGCTTTAACAGTGTATGGTTCCTTAGGAATATGATTGTAGGTGACTTGGAGGGCATATTTGGGATTGGGTCTGAAAATCCCAGATTTGCTTCTAGTGACTATGGTATTTTGAGGTTGTGCAGGTGTGGGAGCAGATGCTTGGTTGGATTGGTTTAGGGCAGCTCTATCATCTGTGTGAGAGTGAGTGAGTTCTTGAGTTAAAGTTATAGTAGGGATTGAGTTATCTGGGAAGTCAGATATTTGTGTAGATTGAGAGATAGGACTTTCAGGGGATGGGTCAGGAGGAACTTGAGAGTGATCATTTGTTTCTGTGGGTTGGTGTTGCACTTCAGGATATTCAGAATTGGATTCTGAATTTTCAGGAGTGTTGTTGGATGGTGGAGTGTTATGAGAAGTGATAGGCTCTTCTAGATGATGACCTGGTAGGGTAGGAGGGTTAGGGACGGGTTCTTCGGATGTGTGGGGGATGCTAAGATCGGTGGGAGTGGTCGAGGGTATTTACGGTGAGATATTAGGTTCAGTAGTGTGAGGTGTCCAAGAGTCAAAGACATCTTGGACATATGAGGGTCTGATTGATGACCCTTTGAGGTGTTCCTTGTAGGGAAAAAAGGTTTCATCAAAAGAGACATGTCTAGAAATGAAGGTTTTCCTAGTTTGAGGGTGATAGCACTTGTAGCCTTTGTGCTGATTGCTATACCCAATGAACACACATGGTAGGGTTTTTGGATCAAATTTGTTGTTCTTTGTATCCCAAGTGTAGGGATAACACCTAGATCCAAACACTCTCAGGGTTGAGTAGTCAGGTAGGGTATTGTGCAGTATTTGATAAGGAGTGTCAAAGTTGAGAGTGGGTGTGGGTAATCCGTTCATAATATGAACAGCAGTGGCAAAGGCTTCAGGCCATAAGTATAGAGGAGTTCTACTATGAAAGAGCATAGTTAACCCTAGCTCTCTTATAGTTATGTGTCTCCTTTCTACTGCACCTGTTTGCTCAGGTGTATGGGGGCAGGAGATGTAGTGAAGAGTTCCTTTTTCAAGAAAGTGAGTTTTAAGAGGGTTGTTAACAAATTCTCCACCACCATCAGAGTGAAAGACTTTGATAGACTTATTAAAGTGGCAGTGGACATAGTTTTCAAAAGCAATATAGGTGCCAAAGAAGTCAGATTTGTTTTTTAATGGGACAAGCCATGTATACTTGGAAAAATCATCAACAAAACAAGCATAGTAATTAAATTTCCCTAAAGAAGTAACTGGTGCAGGACCCCATAGGTCACAATGTATCAAATCAAAAATAGAAGTACTTTTATGTTCAGAATCATAAAAGGGTAATTTATTGAGCTTTCCTAGTTGACAACTGTCACAGACATGGTCTGTGTTTATTTTGCCCTGAACCTGTATAAGTCCTTTATTCTTCAGTCTTTGAACTGAGGCAATTTGAGAGTGCCCTAGTCTTTGGTGCCAAGTTTCCATGGTCCCTCCCTTGAACCTGTTGGAATATAGAGCTGTTGGCACTCCTGACCAAGTATATAGGTCACCTGTCCTTGTCCCTGTCATCAGGCTGTCCCCTGTTGCTTTTTCCTTCACATTGAAACCAATATTAGTAAACTCACAACTCATAGGGTTTTGATCCGTGAGTTGTCCTACTGAAAGTAGGTTTTTTTGTAAGTCAGGGACAAGCAAGACATTGTCTAAATTAACTATTTTATTTGGTCTTCTGTAACACACCTTCCCAACTCCTTGTATTGGAAGGTGTGTTCCATTCCCAATTACTACAGAATCAGAGCCACAGTAGGGTTTAATATGAGTAAGCATACCTGAATTATGTGCCATATGATTAGAGGCCCCTGTATCCATTGTCCACTCTGTGTCTGCCACTAAATTGTCCAGTGTCAGTGCTGCCAATGCTTGTGGGAGTGAGTTTGAATCAGCCCTTTTAGGCACCCACCAACAGATCTTGGCAATGTGTCCGGGTACCCCGCGATCGGCATGTTTCATTTTTGTAGGCTTCCCTTCTGCTTTGGTGTCATGGCTTTTTGTCCCTGCGGAGGTCCTCTCCTATTTGTAGATGCGGAGTCGAGTTTTGTTCCTTTGTGCCTAAAACCCTCTCCCCGAAGAATCAAATGCGGAGTTCTTTGTCGGTGTTTCTTTTGTACCCTTGATTTTCTTTGTGTTTGTCCCACAAAGGCCATATGAGACATAGTTGTTGTGTTGTCAGATTCATGGTTTGCATTAAACCAAGATCTCCTTTGGTCAAAGTTTTGGATGTGAGATATCAACTCTTGATAAGATGGTCTTGGTGGCCTTAGCATAGTGGTTGTAAAGGTCTCATATTTGGGACCAAGGCTGTTTAGCATGTAGTAAACTTTGTACGAGTCCGGTACATGGCTTTCCAATGGTCGCTAAGTTGTCACATAGCCCTTTAAAAGTTCGATGTGATCCGCAATTGGTGTCTTGTCTGTTTCCTTAGGTAGGTAACCCTTTGCTTTAGATTAAACTCCCTTTCCTGTGAATCTTGGGCATACTCATCTTTTAGAGCATCCCATACTCCCTTTGCTGTGTCTAATCCTAGCACAACACTGAGGGATTCCTCAGATAATGAGCCAATGATCCAACCTCGGATCAACCTGTCTGATTTCCTCCATTTCTGGAAATCTGATGACAGCATTGTAGATGCAGTAGTGGTGGAATCTGCAGTAGTTGTATCTGTATTCCCCGGCGATTGTTTGTGTTTCGGTGTGGCATATTTTGATGGAGCTGGTGTTTCGCCTGTAAGGTGTCCCACCAGATCTTGACTCTCTGCTAATGCAAGAGCTTGCTCTCGCCACAATGGATAATTGTGAGAATTGAGTTTGAGGGAGATAAAGCTCCCAACATTCAGTGATAGGGTTGACATGGTGTGGCAACCTGTTGCTCCGATACCAAAACGAAAACAGAGAATAGTAGAGGAAACAGAGAAAGCTTGAGAGAAAACAAGTTTATTAACTTTTTTTCCTTACTTCGAATTATACGAGTCGCAATATATAAGATTACAAAAACATGTGCTAAAATCATTTGCACATGTGCTTTTATCCTAAATAAAGAAGGTAAATCGGATCTTGTTTGATTTGCACATTATTTGCACATGTGCACAAAACATTATTTGCACTTGTGTTATATTTATTTTCTAGGTAAATCGATATTTTAAATAAAGTGATAAACATGTTTATAAATCATCAAATATTTATCCCTTTATTTAAATCTCTATGTTCGAGATAAACACGTCTTACTTAACCATTATTTGACCGTAAACACATTACCCTTAGTCAACTCAACACTTATCACCTTATGACTTCTAACACCTTATAACACCGCACAATCCCTTTGTTTGAGTATTATGTCATGCTTTCCTCTTTTGTCGAGACATTGCCATTTTCAGAATTTACATCTTCATCTTCATTTGTGATCTGCAGGAGTGTGGAAGACAGTGTGGAGGACTTCTCATGTTTAATAGAAGACTTCTTTAGTATCGACAAGAAACTGTCCTATGGACTTGCTTTTGATTAATAAATCATTGACATACACATCCATATTACGACCTATCAACCCCTTGAAGATCTTGTTGACCGCTCTCTGGTAAGTGACTCCTGCATTCTTTAGACCAAATGACATTGTTACGAAACAGAACGTACCAAATTCTGTGATAAAGGCGGTCAAACGGCACCATTATTCTCTAAGCACAACATTTTATAAGAATGAAACCAAAAAAATATTAATTAAACCTACGATCTATCAACAATGCTACAAATTTTTACAGTCAGCCGTTAGTATATTTATTCCTAAAAGTTATCAGAAAGGAATCGTTGATATGTTCTTTTCATGAATGTTTGGATACGCCAGCCCACTTAAAAACAAATTATATACATACATACATATGTAGAAATATGTATGCATACTACTTATTTCTTGTTTTTTTTAAAAAATATATATATATATATATATATATATATATATATATATATATATATATATATATATTTATAAATATATATTGACGTAGGTAATATCATATCAATCACCCTACACATGACACACAATGGAATGTTCTTATTATGGCTTGTGCTGTATTTTTAAATATTTGGAAGGAGACATTGAGCATTGTCTATTTCATTGCCAATTTGCCATATATTGCATCTGCAGCTTGGGAAAGATCTGGAAATAATTTTTCGAGTAGCTTGAAATAATAATAAATCTGGGCCAAGTCGAGTCAATAATTTTTAGGGTTCGATCTTGACTCAACTAAAATAACTTGGTCTTTAATTAAACTCAGCTCAAGCTCGATTGAGCCATAATAAGACACTATCAAACTCGACTTGTTAAGTATTCAATATAACTCGATTCGACTCGTAAACTCGATTATATTTGTAGAACTTATTTAATTTTTATAAAATGTTGCAAGATCTAGCTCGAATCTTTGATACTCAACTCAACTAATTATTAATGTTCTATATAAAATAAAATAAATTAAAATTTTATTTAATATAGATAGTTTAACTCGCGAGCTACTCGATTACTATATTTTGAAACTCAAGACCGGCACGGTAAATTTTTCGACTAGCTTGACTCGAGCTCGAAATGTGAAAAAAAAAAACGAATCGAATTAAACTTCTTTACGAGTCGAGTATAAGTAACTCGATTCACTTACAACCCTAAGAGTTACAAAGTATCATTGTCACATAAATGTATCATACGTATCGTGATGAAATTAAAGGTGTAAAATAATATTTCTCTCATTGATATCTGATTGTATAACAGGTTATATATAATTACATGGGAGGATAAAGTATAACAAATATCCAATAAAATCTCAACAGCTATAGTATCTATACTGATTTGGGTTTATCTCCTAATACCCCGACAAGGTGAAGGCGGTCTGCTAATGAGCCGAAGCTTGTCCCGGTGCTTCAAAAAAGTAGCTGTTTGTAAGGGAAAATTGCAAAAATGGTCATGTAACCTGACCTATTAAGGATTTTTGTCATGCCCCTACTCTGGTTTGTAGTCATGTAGGAGCGGTAAATGTCCCATACTTCGATGTCAAAAATGTGCCTCACCATTGATAATGACGTTTTAGCTTTTAGACATCCATATATGTATTTACGAGTTTAGATCTAACCACCTGATTCATTAACATTAAAAGCTCTCCAAGGACTTCTAATCCTAGACATCTAATTATACTACCTAGCACGTTGTAAAATGATCAATGACTACTAAGTCAATGTCCCACAAGGCCTAAACAACGCCTTCCGATTCTCTCACCTTCTTCCCGCAGAGGGTATCAGTTGTGGTGCCGAGCTAAGGCTACCAGAAGTCGAAGTTAGACATTGCAAAGTATCATATAATATTCCAAAAGAACATACAAACACTTCAAAAAAACAGCAGTTTTGCGACGGAATTTTGCGACGGACTTTATTTCCGTCGCAAATTTACGTTTGCGACGGATGTTTTATTGTTTGCGACGGGACATTTGGCGGGACCAATTTTTTCACTTGGCGGGCAATTTTGCGACGGAATTTTTATTAATTTGCGACGGAATATTTAATAAAATTTTATAAAATTATTTTATTATTCTGAATTTAGATGTTTGCGACGGAATTAGGGTTATTTTGCGACGGACATTAAATTCCGTCACAAAACGGCGGATATCAGTCGCAGCATCCCTTTTCTTCCTCATTTCTCTTCTTCATTCCCCCCTCTTCTCACCCGCCGCCCCCCCCCCCCCCTTCGAAGCTCTTCCGGCGCCACCTCCTCCCACCACCGCCGCGGCCACCCACGGGTATGCTCTTCCCTCCCCCTCCCACCCCCTCTCCCCGGACCCGATTCCCCCCCCCCCCCCCCCCCCCCGCCGCGTATATATATGTATGTATATATATATATATATGTATATATATATATATATATATATATATATATATATATATATATATATATATATATATATATATATATATATATATATATATATATATATATATATGTATGTATATATATATATGTATGCATGTATATGTATATATATATTGTATATGTATATGTATGTACAGTATTTTTTTTTTATATATATATATTTTTTTCAATTTATATTGTATATATATATTGTAGTATGTAATTTTTGTATATTGTAGTATGTAATATATTTTTTCGTTTTTTTTTTTTTTTTTTTTTATGTTTTTTTTAATATTTTTTTATATAGTGTATCATATGTAGTATAGATTTATAGATATATATGTGTAGTAATTATAAGTTAGAAAATGCTTACTTATGTGTATTAGTTAGATAAGTTAGGAAAATGCTTAAGTATGTGCAAAGCCGGATGTTGGTTGAATTGGTTGAATTGGTTTGTTGAATGCTTAAGTATGTTCAAAGCCGGATGTTGGTTGAAAATGCTTAGTTTAGAAACCGGATGTTGGTTGAATTGGTTTGTTGAATTTGGATTGAAATGATGATAAGTATGTGCTTACATGATAAGCATAACATACATAAGGTCCTCAAAGGGTGTTGTTCCTACCCGTTTGGAAAATGGTACCTTGGGGGTACTTTGTTATCCGGCAAAGCCTCCGAATTATTTTGACGTCGAACCTTTGACCATGAATTGAAAATTTAGGTTAAAGTGTTGTTAGTTTCATAGTAAGTTGAGTAAAACCCGAGTTTGCAAAAGTGTTGAGACAACCTTCAAAGACTATTGTTAGTCTCATATTTTGTATGATATGATGTGTAGGATTGAAAATGAAGAGAATAGAACGTAGTTGGATGTACGAGAGGTTGGATGCTAACAAGAAATTTAACCCGGTATTTGTGAATGGTGTGGAGGAATTCATAAAACATGCAAAGCGAGTTAGATTCGTTTCGGGCAAATAATGGAATGATGAAGTGTCCATGTAGTAAGTGTAAGAACACTAAATTTTCGATCGAACATGACGTGAGATTACATTTAACTAAATATGGGTTTTGCGCAAACTACTATGATTGGGTGTGTCATGGTGAAGAGTTTCCCATTCCGATCAACGTTCAGCAAGAACGGAATGTGAACCCTTATCAGGACATGGTTAATGACGCATTACGTGATAGGATTGATCACGTAAGAGAAGAATTTCTTAACCAAGAGGAGAACAATGAGACACCAAACCACGAAGTTGCATCGTTTTTTGAAATCTTTGAAAAACGCGAGAGGAACCTGTATGTGATGGAAGTAGTGTCTCCGTCGCATGCGGCTTCTAGGTTGCTCACTTTGAAATGTGATCACAACCTCTCTCACAAATGCGTTGACGGGGTTACCGGTTTGATAGGAGATATTCTTCCGAAGAATAACTTAATGACCTCGAACTTCTATCAAACCAAAAAGTTGTTAAAGGCATTAGAGCTACCCCATGAGAAAATACACGTGTGTCCCGCGGGGTGTATGTTATTTTGGGAGGAGGACGCGAATCGGACAAGTGTCGGAAGTGTGACCATGATCGATATAAACCGAAAACGAACGCAAGAGGTCAACGTGTGCCTAACAAAGTGATGACTTATTTCCCGATTGGACCTAGACTCCAAAGGTTGTACGCCACGAAACATATAGGCAAGGAAATGAGGTGGCACGCGGAAAACCCCGGGACAAGCGGTATAATGGCCCACCCAAGTGACGCCGAAGCTTGGAAGCATTTTGACCAAATGCACCCCGAGTTTGCTAAGGAGCCTAGAAATGTGCGGTTAGGACTTTGCACGACGGTTTTGCACCTTTTGGTAATTTTGGGAAGAACTACTTCTTGCCGGTCATGGTTACACCATACAATCTTCCGCCCTGGTTGTGCATGAAAAGACGGTTTATATTCTTATCGGTGCTTGTACCGGGGCCGAAAAATCCGAAAGGAAACCTCGATGTTTATTTGCAACCATTGATTAAGGAGTTGAAGCAATTTGTGGGAAACGGGGTTGTTTACTTACGATGTATCCACAAAACGAAATTTTCATATGAGGCCGCACTAATGTGGACTATCAATGATTTTCCTGCGTATGGCATGTTATCCGGGTGGACTACGGCTGGTGTGAAAGCTTGTCCCTATTGTGGTGATGGAAACAAGTCGTTCTGGCTCAAACATAGTGGTAAATGCACTTGGTTTGATTGTCATCGGCCGTTTCTCCCTGAAGACCATATTTTTCGCACTGATAAAGGTTTTTTGAAGTCCAAACAGTATGAACACGCGACTCCACCCAGTAGATTGAGTGGTGAGGAGGTATGGGAATTTGTACAACACCTACCAAGCATCATTGATGGCTCAGATTTAGACTTGAAACGGCTTAAAAACTCCAAGAATGGTTGGTGGAAAAGAAGCATTTTTTGGGATCTTCCGTATTGAAAAACATTGCTGCTTCGACATTGCCTGGATGTGATGCATATTGAGAAAAACTTCTTTGAAAAACTGATTGACATGGTTATGGACGTTAAAGGCAAAACTGCTTGTGGTCCAAAATCTGCTAAAGATTTGAAAGAGCTTTGCCGAAAGCGCCCCGATTGTACACTTGTTCTTGACAAGCGAGAAAAGAAAAGTGTTGTGTGAATGGGTCACCAAGTTGAAATTCCACGACGGTTATGCTTCGGACCGAGTAGGTGCGTAGATCATGATCAATACATTCTACGTGGTTTGAAAAGCCATGATTGTCACGTTTTTATGGAACGTTTGTTGCCGGTTGCCCTTCGAGAATTGATTCGAAAAATGAGTGGAATGCATTGATCGAGATAAGTCAATTCTTTCGAGACTTGTGTCTTTGCTACCCTAAAAATAGAAGACGTGATTCGTTTAGAGAATAAAATTGCTGAGATTATTTGCAAGTTAGAGAAGATTTTGCCTCCAGCGTTTTTTTAACTCGATGGAGCATTTACCGGTACACTTGCCGTATGAGGTCAGAGTTGGTGGTCCCGTGCAATATCGATGGATGTATCCATTCGAAAGGTTTTTGAATCACTTAAAACAAAAGATTGGTAACAAAGCTTTCGTAGAGGGATCAATATGCAATGCGTATTTGTTGGAAGAGATTTCAAACTTCGTTCTATGTATTACGATGATCATATTGAAACAAAAGCAAAGAATCTTGCTTGTTGGTGAGACTTCGGCATCGCAATCGTTTCGATTTACCCGAGTTATTTCGTGATCATAATGGTACAACAAGCTGGGAAGTGCAAGACGAGGTTCTTGGATAATAAAGAATATGACTTTGTGCACAAGTACGTATTGTCTAACTCGCGAAATCATGAAACCGTATGAACCGTAAGTACCCCATTACTACATATATACAATGCTTAACAGCTTTTTTTTTCGAACAAATATACATTAAGCGACAAAATGATTCATTCTTAGATTGTTCGAGCAATTTATTCGTGTTCAACAGCCTCAATTGACCTCGACAGATATTTGGAATAAACATGAAAATGAATTTACCAAATGGTTTGCTCAACAAGAATCATTGTTGAATGATGATTTGCTAAAATCTTTGGCAAGTGGTCCTTCTCGTCAAGTCAAAACTTGGAAACATTATTCGATTAACGGCTACAACTTTCGGGCATTCAACCGGGCAACTGATATTGGTAAATCTTCAGTCAACAACGGAGTTTGTGTCGGTTCCACGGAAGGTGCCGACTATTATGGCACTTTAAATGAAATCATTGAGTTGGTGTATTATGGACATTCGACCTTGTCTACAAAGCCGTATTGTTCAAATGTGATTGGTTTGATAATTACGAACGGGGCATGAATGTGCATAAAGATTATAAGATAGTTGAAGTTCATCGTGGTAGGAAATATGGCGCTTATGATCCATTTGTTCTGGCTTATCAAGTCGAGCAAGTCTACTATGCTCCATATCCAAGTTTGAAAAAAGACAAAGATCAATGGTCGGTTGTTTTCAAAACAAAGGCAAGATCGACTATCGATGCTCCCGTCGAGGAAACCGTTTTCCAAGAACAGTTATCAATGATGTTTCCCGATTATCTGATCCTCTTAACATTGTCCACCAAGATCTTGATGTCGATGTTGACTCCGATGTTGGGGATAATGACTTGGATGATGATGAGATGGTGGATTTCATTCAACAAGAAGATGGAGAGGAAGAAGAATCGTTTGATGATCTAGATACTGATGAAGAGGAGGAAGAACTCTTCCATTCTAGTAGTGATAGTGAATAATAATGTATTAAATATTTTATTTTGTCATTATAGTGAATAATAATGTATTAAACATTGTAATTTATTATTAATTAGTATAAACGCCTTTTTATTATAATTGCATTTAGATTAGTATAAATGTCATTTTCTGTGTCAGGTAGAGGTAGAGGTAGACGCGGTAGGGGTAGTTCCCCCTCCCCCGGAGCGTCTTCCTCCATACAGACTCACGGTTTGGATGATGAGATACACCAGATGACCGAGGAGGATTTGGGTGTCATTGTCAATAGTGACCTTGGATTGCCGGTTTTGGATCCCGAGGGGAGATGGTAAGTTAATACATATCTTGCTTTAATTTGTTTGTATTTTTATTTATATTTTGATTAACCAAATATATTAACAACTTATTGTTTTCAATATGACGGGTTTACCGACAACTATGTCAAGAAAATGGCCAAGACCGTCATAATCAGCGGCTTCAACACTTTTGCCACCACGTGGCATAATGCCAGCCGGGAGCAGCAGGATAGGTGGTGGCACACATTTAGGGTACGTCATTCATATAAATATAACTATATATAAATATAACTATAATTATAACTATACATATAACATATATATAACTATGTTGCAGAGTCATTTCAGCTTCGAGTTACGCCACGAGCGCCTGGTTAGGGAAGCTTTTGAGCGGTATGCTATCAACAGGGTCCGTGATTATATGTATCGGGCTCAAACAAACCCCCGTGCTCGGTTTTGGATGACCCCGGATATTCTCCGTCAGTTCGAGGAGTGGATTGGGAGTCCCGTAAGCAATTATTCAATATTTAATTAATAATACTTGTGTTTTATATATATATGTATGTACTAACTTGTTTATCTTATGTCGGAATAGGCATTCAAGGAAACATCGCGAAAAAGAAGATAAACCGAGCTTCGGATCCGGTGAGGAAGGGAAGATCCCTGGGACACATGCTATGGGCAGACGCGGCGTTATCGATTTCGCTCGGGCCATGGAGGACAATAGAGAAGTGCCCCTATCAGTCGGAGATCTGGTGACTAGTTCGAAGAAGAAGAAGTCGGGCAACTTCGTCTCGAGGAAGTTTGAGAAAATCTTGGTACGTTATGTATTCTAAATATTATATATACATTATATATATATCATGTAATTATTGTTACTAACAAATTTATATCATACTTTGCAGGACGTCTTCACCTCGAAGAAGGCGAAAGCCCGGAGACGCGACGACACCCCCGTCGACGAGTCGCGTCTTTATTACGAAGCCGCCGGTGGTTACGACAAGAAGGGGAGAGTTTTTGGCATGGGGTCAGCTGCCTCCATTGTTAGGAAATCACTAGTTTAACGCAGCGGAATTTAAAATTTTGATTTCCTTTTCTAGATCGTTCTTCGTTTAATGCAATAAACACGTTAAGTAGTTTGACGGTTATACCTTAGATGATCTACAAGATCGTCGCTTTGACCGCCAACGGAGAGTAGTTCAATGCGCAAGCCGTCCACGCGTCCGGCCTCTATCGCTAATCCACACGAACCCCTCGCCGGAATCCTCCTTGGATTGCTATCGGAAAAACTCCGGCTGCTAGACCGGACCTTTTCTTCCCTCACAAACTCACTATGGAGAGCTCTCTATTTTACACAAGAATTATGAACTCTTGCAATTGTGTTGTACAAAAGAGTTTGACACCCACCTCCTATATATAGTGGTTGGGGCGCCCCATATGGTGTGGAGGAGAAGAAAACCTTTTTCCAATAAAATAAAGAAAATCTTCTAGATTGATTTATCTCTTTAATTATAATTTATTTTGCTAATATCTTATATTGATTATAATTATCTTATTACCATAAATCTATTTTTCCAAAATCAATTAATATCTTATATTAATATTATGGTAATCTTATTAATTAAAGTGCACAATCCAAGTGTATCTCATACACTCAATTGTGGCGCCCCATATGCCAATTAATTGGCTTCCGGAATATTCTTTAATTAACATAATTTATATATATAATTAATATCTTGTATTTTATTTATTCATAATAAATAAATACCACCATATTAATTTACCACTATAACCTTTATAGTCTAGAGATAAACTTTCCTTATTTGGTTATCAACTATAACCGCATTTTAATCCGACTCGATGTTCATATGTGTGTGACCCGATAGGCTCCCGAATATGTTGGCCGTAGACACAAAGTGCAATTTACCAAAATGCCCTTTATACCTAACGATCACGGGATAGCGTCTAGCAACACACCGTGACCCCCAATTATCGGAAGAGTCAAAAGCAATGACTACTACCTTTCATGTGAAGCAGTTACCGTGTAACTTACAATCCTATCGCTATAATAATATCCATACGATCGTATCTCGAGTGTCAATACATTGACGATCGTATCTTATAATCTGGATATCATGCTCTCTCGGAATAACACATTTACTCCCACTTTGCAAAGATTCTCGAGAGCTAGACATCCCTTATAAGAAGGCCATTTCGGATATTCAATCCCAATCATAGGATACGCGATTCCCGGACGACCAATCATGTATACTCCGCATGCTTCAATATCATACCCAATCACTACCGCATGATCGCCCCGTGGTTAGGAGAAATCTCAATAGTGTCAAAGCATGACAATCCACACCGTGATGCCATGAAGACTCCGGTCAAAAGGATAATTACACAACCGCCACATAGTGTGACACTTAATGTAAGTGGGTCAGTCTAACGTACGCATTCTCTAATACACGTCCACGTACAGTCCAAGTGTCCTTACACTTCGATAGACGAGATCTATCCCTACCTTCTAAAAGATAGAAGACATCCAATACGTGCTAGTCCGATTATATCATCAATGTCCCATTTGATAATATGTAAGACCGAGAGACATTTAAATACCAACCTTGTTATAGTGATTAGAGATCTCATCAACCATAATCACTATCATGGTTTCTCTATCACGAGATCGATACTAGGGACGTTACTATATATATACAACAAATAATATGAAGACAAACAATATATAATAACATAAGTGCTTTTATTAATCATAATAAAGTTATTACATGAACTAAATAGATCGTAAATGACCCGACCCGGTCGGATCCGGTCCGACCCGATTGGGTTTAGGACACCTTTCCAACAATCTCCCACTTGGCCTAAAGCCAATCACCCATATGCCTAAGCCCGTGCAAGTGAACATGTTTCTCATGCTTAGCTTGAGACAATGCCTTGGTTAACGGATCGCCTATGTTATCATCCGTGTGGACTTTCTCTATCTTTACATCTCCTCTATCTACTATCTCTCTAATCAAGTGATAGCGCCGTAGCACATGTTTGGACTTCGATGAGACCTTGGTTCCTTCGGCGAGATATCGCTCCATTATTATCACAGTACAGAGGCAATGGACCTTCAATGGAGGGAACCACACCAAGTTCAGTAATGAACTTCTTCATCCAAAGCGCTTCCTTTGCCGCCTCCGAGGCCGCTATGTATTCGGCTTCCGTTGTAGAGTCTGCGGTAGTCTCCCGCTTGGAACTCTTCCACCACCGCTCCGCCGTTAAGCGTGAAAACAAATCCAGATTGCGACTTAAAATCGTCCTTGTCGGTTGGAAGCGGCATCCGTGTAACCTCGTAATACTAAATCATCATTCCCGAAAACCGGGAACATATCCCTAGTACGTCTCAAGTACTTAAGGATATTTTTGACGACAATCCGGTGACCATCACCTGGATTGGACCGGTACCTACTAGTCATACTAAGAGGGTACGAGACGTCCGGTCTTGTGCATAACATGGCATACATGATAGACCCGATTGCCGAAGCATAAGGGACTTTACTCATTTGTGCCCTTTCCTCCTCTCGTCTTGTCTTAGGACTCATTCCCTTTGACAGGTAGACCCCATGTGACATGGGCAGCAATCCTTTCTTGGACTGCTCCATGCTGAATCTCTTCAGCATCTTGTCTATGTAGGTGGATTGTGACAGACCAAGCAACCTTTTAGACCTATCTCTATAGATCTTTATTCCCAGAATATAGGCTGCCTCACCCAAGTCCTTCATAGAGAAGTTCTTGGATAACCAAGCTTTGACTGATTGTAACATAGGCACATCATTTCCTATGAGCAGTATGTCATCCACATAAAGCACTAAGAACACAATGGCACTCCCACTAACCTTCTTGTAAACACGGGGCTCATCTTCGTTCTTGATGAAATCAAACTGTTTGATTATCTCATCAAAGCGAAGATTCCAACTCCGAGAAGCTTGCTTTAGTCCATAAATGGATCTTTGCGGTTTACACACCATCCCGGCGTCATTGGTTGTGAAACCCTCAGGCTGTGTCATATACACTTCCTCAGACAGGTTCCCGTTAAGGAAAGCTGTTTTCACAATCCATCTGCAGATTTCGTAATCATGGTATGCTGCAATAGCAAGCAAAATTCTAATGGATTTTAACATGGCAACAGGCGAAAAGGTTTCGTCATAGTCAACTCCTTGTCTTTGCTTATATCCTTTTGCCACCAACCTAGCCTTGTAGGTAGTCACGTTACCGTCCATGTCGGTCTTTCTCTTAAAGACCCATTTACACCCTATGGGAACTATTCCCTCAGGTGGATCAACTAAGTTCCAAACTTGGTTGTCTTTCATGGATTCCATTTCAGAATTCATGGCTTCCAGCCACTTCTCTTTGTCATGCCTTAATAGCACTTCCTCATAAGTTCTAGGGTCCTCATCTTCCATGAGATACACGCCTGTATACCTTTCAGGTTCACGGCGTTCCCTGGTGGATCTTCGAGGTGCTAGTGTGTCCACGGTAGAGGCTGGTGTCACATCTATGTGTGGCAAGTCCTCTACTTCCATCAATTGACTATTATCCGTAAGTGGTTCTCGAATTTCTTCAAGATCAATTTTACTCCCACTGACCCTATCCAGAATAAACTCTTTCTCCGAGAAAGTGGCCGATACCCCGGCAACAAAAACCTTTTGTTCCTCGGGATGGTAAAATTGGTATCCTCTAGTTTCTCTAGGATAACCCACAAATAGACATTTGTCGATCTAGCTTCTAATTTATCGGGCATCATCCTCTTCACATAAGTCGGACAACCCCAAGGTTTAAGATAGGCTAGACTCGGTTTCCTCTTATGCCATACCTCGTATGGTGTGGATTCAACCGTCTTTGATGGAACTCGGTTCGGTGTATAGGATGCGGTTTCTAGAGCGTACCCCCAAAACGATTTTGGAAGAGCTGCGTAGCTCATCATGGATCGTACCATGTCTAACAAAGTACGGTTCCTCCTCTCAGAAATGCCATTCATTTGAGGCGTCCCTGGAGGGGTCCATTCAGGTAGAATCCCATTCTCCTTTAAATAACTTTGAAACTCTCCATCTAGGTATTCTCCACCTCGATCGGATCGAAGTGTTTTGATTTCTTTACCCAGTTGTTTCTCCACTTCACTTCTGAATTCTTTGAACTTTTCGAAGGCTTCAGACTTGTACTTCATTAAGTATATATAACCATAGCGAGAATGGTCATCAGTGAAAGTGATAAAATAAGAGTATCCTCCTTTGGCTTGAATCGACATTGGGCCACACACATCAGTATGTATAAGCTCAAGCAATTCATTGGATCTTATCCCTTTGCCGCTAAAAGGTGACTTTGTCATCTTGCCAAGTAAACAAGCTTCGCATGTATCAAACGATTCGTAATCGAATTGATCCAACATTCCATCTTTATGGAGTTTGGAAATGCGATTCTTATTTATATGGCCAAGTCTACAATGCCATAAGTAGGATTCATTCAAGTCATTTGTTTTGGCTTTCTTGTTATTTATATTAAGTACGTCAACATTCATATCTAATATGTAGAGACCATTGCTAAGTATGCCGGTACCATAAAAGATTCCATCACGTGAAAAAGAACAACATTTATTCTCAAACGTAAAAGAAAATCCATCAACATCTAATGCGAAATAGAAATAATGCTCTTCGTAAGAGCGGGAACAAAATAACGAGTTATTGAGTTCTAGTACTAGCCCTTTGGGCAATGAAAGAAAATAAACTCCTACGGCCGGCGCAAAGAACACTTGCTCCATTTCCAACGCGTAGGTCCACCTCTCCTTTCCTCAGATCTCTAGTTCTTCTTAGTGCCTGCATATTCGTACAAATATGAGAACCACAACCAAGTATCTAATACCCGGTGGTTAGACTTAGAAGAAGTAATGTTGATCTCAATCATAAATATACCTGAAGTCGAAGCATCAGTATGCTTCTTCTTGGTACTCAAGAAGCCCTTGCAGTTTCTCCTCCAATGTCCGGTCTCACCGCAATTGGAAGCAAGCATCCTTGGATTTGTCTTTTGCTATCTTAGGCGTTGGCTTAGGTGCAGCCTTCGCCTTCTTGGACCTTTTCTGGGCTTTTGCCTTGCCCTTGCTTGAAGTGACCAGCAACACTTGCTTTCCCTTCCCTACGGTGCCTTCGGCGAGTTTTCAACATGTTCAATAACTCCGCTAGGGAGCAATCTATCTTGTTCATGTGATAGTTCATCACAAGCTGCGAGAATGAGTCGGTAGAGATTGCGAGAATCAAGTCAATACTCAACTCTCGTTCCAACTTGTGGCCCGGCTTCCCAAGCCTCTCTATGTACCCGATCATTTTAAGCACGTGTGACCCCACGGCAGTCCCGGATGCCATCTTACAACTAAACGGGGCCTTCGAGACCTCGTACCTCTCGGTGCGAGACCGAGAAGCGTAAAGTTCCTTCGGGTGGACCATGATAGAGTAGGCGTCCATAGACTCATGTCGTTTCGCGAGTTCCGGTGTCATAGAAGCAAGCATGATACATGTAGCATCGCATCGTCGAACGGTGCTTGTTGTACTTCTCGACAACATCGCACCGAACCCTCGCCGGGCTTTTCGGGTAGGGCCTCGTCCAAGACATAGCCAATCTTCTCGTGCCTCAAAACGATTTTGAGGTTTCTTTCCCAATCGAGAAAATTAGTTTCGTCAAGCTTGTTATCGATGATAAAACGAAGGTTCAATTTGTTTGACATTTTCTACAACAATAAATAAAAGATAGAATAAGTAAAAGCTCATGTATAAAAACCCTAAATTTGCACTTAAAATTTTTAAGGTTTTTCTCCCACTAGCCAACTATTCCCTATTGACTTTCAAGAATTTAATTAATTCTTTAGTGGCTGGGATCCCATCTAGTTACCTCGATTCCCGACGAGGGCCGATCAACCGAGATAATTTCGACAGGTAGGTACTCTTGCCGGTCGCATCGCATGCGACTCCCGGTGGTTGACTAGTCAACTCTTTGACGTTTCACATCTCTATGTGATAGCCAACCCCTTGTCTCTAAAATCGACGGTCCCGACGAGGGCCAATCACCGCAAGATTCCGGTCGAGTCGTAACCCAATATTCATGAGATCTCGTAACGATCATATCTCAATAATAACGATATACCCGTGGTAGGTCAACTCCCGACGAGGGCCGATCGGTTGGATCCGAACAAGGGCTCTTCACCGTCATTATAATATTGGGAGACAATTTTGGCTCGATTTTTGGCGTGGGAATAATTTTAATTAATTCACTTAATTAATTTGGTTTAATTATGGTCTCATCTACTATGTGCATATTACTACGATATCATATAAAGTAAAACATACACAACATTCCGCGCATAAAATAACCGGTATGATCATGGACTTTTTCTAGGTGCGGTTTCGAATACAACCGACGAAACCGCGGGTCACAAACTAAGGGTATCCGCAACCTCCAATAGGATCTTTATTGCTGTACGCCAATGGGTTCTTTATTTCTCCTTGGTCTCGAACTTCTTGCTCCATTCTTGTTACATAATAAATAATTACACCCGCCGCACACGGGGGGAACTCAGGGAATGGGATAAATGCAAAAAGTAAACTAGGTCACGTTCTTCATAACGGCCTAGGACAATTTTTTCAAAAACCAACATAAAGAAAACATTCCCATCTATCCTATTGGTCGAGTCCATGATCAATCGGGGTCCATATAATCACATTATATCTACACATCTAATCCATACAATTTTATCTTATGAAAAAGATTAAATTCTAATTTTAACTACTACTACTCATGCGTCTTTATTTTATCAAATAATTAAATAACTTTTAATTAATTATATGATTTAACCGAAAATTAAAATTAACATTTAATTTTAAATCGATTTCAATTTTAATTAAATTTGAACTATTCAAAATAAAATTAAAATTATAAAGTCTCCTATTTGTTTCATTTCCAAAACTAAATTTAGCTTAGGCTCGCCCACTTTCCAAAATCAAAATTTTGGAAGTGGTTTTAAAGCCTAGGCCTATTCCAAATCAAATATTTGGAAAGGGCCTAGGCCTACTCCAAATCAAATATTTGGAAAGGCCAAATTATTTTGGTCTAGGCACGCCACTTTCCAAAATCAAAATTTTGGAAGTGGCCTAGGCCTAGGCCTATTCCAAATCAAATATTTGGAAAGGCCAAATAATTTTGGTTTAGGCTCGCCACTTTCCAAAATCAAAATTTTGGAAGTGGCCTAGGCTAGGCCTATTCCAAATCAAAATTTGGAAAGGCCAATGTCCCATATGGTTTCCCAATGGTCCAAACTATTTGAACCATTGGTTGGCCATATGACACAACTAAACAAACGAGATATCTATGCACAATAAAATATCACAAAACGAAAAGGGTTGATCTCCCCCAAAGGAAGAGGAGAGCCGACGGACAGCAGCCCGAAGGCCACCGCCGCCGCCGCCGCCGCCGCCGCCGCCGAGGGATGGGGGCGCCGCCAGTCGGCCGACCCCCATGAACCCTATTTTTTTTTTTTTTTAACGTTTCGCGATTTAAATCTTGCATCTATCGATTAAATACTACGCATTTAAATTATGCTTATTGCTTAAGCTCGAAGTCTGGCTCCGATACCACTGTTAGGAAATCACTAGTTTAACGCAGCGGAATTTAAAATTTTGATTTCCTTTTCTAGATCGTTCTTCGTTTAATGCAATAAACACGTTAAGTAGTTTGACGGTTATACCTTAGATGATCTACAAGATCGTCGCTTTGACCGCCAACGGAGAGTAGTTCAATGCGCAAGCCGTCCACGCGTCCGGCCTCTATCGCTAATCCACACGAACCCCTCGCCGGAATCCTCCTTGGATTGCTATCGGAAAAACTCCGGCTGCTAGACCGGACCTTTTCTTCCCTCACAAACTCACTATGGAGAGCTCTCTATTTTACACAAGAATTATGAACTCTTGCAATTGTGTTGTACAAAAGAGTTTGACACCCACCTCCTATATATAGTGGTTGGGGCGCCCCATATATGGTGTGGAGGAGAAGAAAACCTTTTTCCAATAAAATAAAGAAAATCTTCTAGATTGATTTATCTCTTTAATTATAATTTATTTTGCCAATATCTTATATTGATTATAATTATCTTATTACCATAAATCTATTTTTCCAAAATCAATTAATATCTTATATTAATATTATGGTAATCTTATTAATTAAAGTGCACAATCCAAGTGTATCTCATACACTCAATTGTGGCGCCCATATGCCAATTAATTGGCTTCCGGAATATTCTTTAATTAACATAATTTATATATATAATTAATATCTTGTATTTTATTTATTCATAATAAATAAATACCACCATATTAATTTACCACTATAACCTTTATAGTCTAGAGATAAACTTTCCTTATTTGGTTATCAACTATAACCGCATTTTAATCGACTCGATGTTCATATGTGTGTGACCCGATAGGCTCCCGAATATGTTGGCCGTAGACACAAAGTGCAATTTACCAAAATGCCCTTTATACCTAACGATCACGGGATAGCGTCTAGCAACACACCGTGACCCCCAATTATCGGAAGAGTCAAAAGCAATGACTACTACCTTTCATGTGAAGCGCTTACCGTGTAACTTACAATCCTATCGCTATAATAATATCCATACGATCGTATCTCGAGTGTCAATACATTGACGATCGTATCTTATAATCTGGATATCATGCTCTCTCGGAATAACACATTTACTCCCACTTTGCAAAGATTCTCGAGAGCTAGACATCCCTTATAAGAAGGCCATTTCGGATATTCAATCCCAATCATAGGATACGCGATTCCCGGACGACCAATCATGTATACTCCGCATGCTTCAATATCATACCCAATCACTACCGCATGATCGCCCCGTGGTTAGGAGAAATCTCAATAGTGTCAAAGCATGACAATCCACACCGTGATGCCATGAAGACTCCGGTCAAAAGGATAATTACACAACCGCCACATAGTGTGACACTTAATGTAAGTGGGTCAGTCTAACGTACGCATTCTCTAATACACGTCCACGTACAGTCCAAGTGTCCTTACACTTCGATAGACGAGATCTATCCCTACCTTCTAAAAGATAGAAGACATCCAATACGTGCTAGTCCGATTATATCATCAATGTCCCATTTGATAATATGTAAGACCAGAGACATTTAAATACCAACCTTGTTATAGTGATTAGAGATCTCATCAACCATAATCACTATCATGGTTTCTCTATCACAGATCGATACTAGGGACGTTACTATATATATACAACAAATAATATGAAGACAAACAATATATAATAACATAAGTGCTTTTATTAATCATAATAAAGTTATTACATGAACTAAATAGACTGTAAATGACCCGACCCGGTCGGATCCGGTCCGACCCGATTGGGTTTAGGACACCTTTCCAACATCCATGTACTACGACAGGCCTGCTACTGCTCGACACTCATCCGCTGAGACATACTCTCCGGGCATACTCACCCGTCTCACCCAGGAGATGGCGAGAGAAAGACAGATTAATGCAGAAACACATGCGAGGTTGGAGGAGCTAGAGAGAGACAGAAAGCGTCAGGAAGACAGACTAGCGCAAATGGAGGAGTGGATTACCCAGCGGTTAGGCAGCATCCCTCTGGAGGGATGCAACCCGGGTACGAGGCAGCACAGAGATGACCGATCTGATCACGGACCTGGAGGAGGTGACATGGGTTTAGATAGTACACCGGGTCTGACTGGGTGACATATTGCTTTATACATTTTTATTTATTTTGGCTTATCGTATCCCCTTTGACATATCGTTTTATCCCCTTTGACATATCCTCTTTGACATATCCCCTTTGACATATCGTTTTATTTATTTTGGTATCGTATCCCCTTTTATATTGTTGTTGTTGATAGCCGGTAGCAATTGTAATGCTACCGGGGAAATTATGGCTGTTTTACGGTGGTGGTTTGGCCGGCTGCTGCAAAACAGCCATAATTTTCTGATTAATTTTAATTTTTGCGACGAAAATATTCCGTCGCAAAGTTGTATTTGCGACGGAAAAAGTGTATTTGCGACGGATATGTAAGGATCTAAAAATAAATAAATTATTTAATAAAAAATATTTGCGACGGATTATATAATTTTTGCGACGGATTATACAATTTTTGCGACGGGTTATACAATTTGTGCGACGGATTATAAAATTTTTTTGCGACGGATTATATATTTTTGCGACGGATTATGCAATTGTTTGCGACGGATTATATAGTTTTTTGCGAGGGAAATTAAATAATTTGCGACGGATAAACCGTTGCACAAACTCAGTTTTGCGACAAAAAAATGCGACAAATAAAAACCGTTGCAAATCCGTCGCAAATTAGGGTTTGCGACGGAATAATCCTAGTTTGCGACGGTAACCTTCCGTCGCAAATAGTCCAGTTTTTTGTAGTGAAACCACATCGTATCGTATAATACACGTAATAACATAAAATTAATATAATACACTTTTATCGTAATATATATACCACACTTTTACTATAACAATTAAATATGTATAGTACTTTGTTGCGCATACATTTCTAGTATATAATTAAATAAATTTTCTCACCGTATATAATATCTATTAGGGAAAATTTGTATAATTCTAGTATATAATTAAATAAATTTTCTCACCGTATATAATATCTATTAGAAAATTTGTATAAAGGGTATGGGGCATTTACTATTTATTAAAAACGGTATACATATTCTACAATTTATTAAAAGGGTGCAAGGAGGTTTAAAAATTATTATAAAGGGCACAACGTCCTTTATAATAATTTTTAGACTTCCTTACACACTTTTTACAAATTTTAAAATATATGTAAATAGAAGATAAAGTAAATATTCAAAATAAAACTTTTATGATTAAAATATACATAAAATAATAAAATAAAAATAAAAAATACATTATTATTCAAAAAATATAGCATAAAAAAATAGGTTTTTGTCTAAAAGGACAAATTAGTGTGTTTATTAGGCTACAAGGAAATGGAATATTAATAAGGACAAAACCTAATTATACTTACCAAAAATACCCTTTTCCCAAAAAAAAACCTATTTTACAGGCTGCATTTTTGAACGATTTGGGGAGGAGAAGCGCTCAACCATGACCGCCGCCCTCTCGCGACTCGCTCTTACCTCTTCGCTGAACTCCCTCCCAACGCCGGGTAAATGGCATTAACCCTAAATCGCAATCAGTTCAGCGTTCAAAAGCATCAGCCCTGAACATGGGTTTGTCCGCCTTGGAAGGTATCGTTCAAAACCGCCGCCGCCGTTTCTCTTCAAACGCCACCGCCGCTGCTGATGCACCGCGCCGCTGTTGAATCATTCAAAAACGGGAGAGAGGACGAGGAAAGAGAGGGTATTTTGCAGGGGGCTTGCCGGAGATTACGAGAAACGGGAGTAGACCGGAGAGAGTCCAATTTCCGTCCAAGTCCAAGAATCAGCCGTTTATTTGAGCCATGGAAGATTGGCCACGAAAATCATGGAAGATTGGAGCCATGGAAGATTGGCCACGAAAATGAAATCAATAATCGAAGTTTTTTTTTTCCGGCCAATTCCAATATCCGGCCAAGTCCAATTTCCAAACAGGCTGTATTTTTTCCGGCAAGCAGGCTGCTTTTTTTCCGGCCAAGTCCAATTTAATGAAGCAGGTGGTTTTTTTTTTTTTTTTTTTTTTTTTTGAAAAAGTTTAGGGTCGTTACTACATTTTACGGGGCTGTTACTATTTGTTTTTAGTCTGTTACTACTTGTTTTTAGAATGTTATGACATTTTTATGGGATTGTTACGACTTGTTTATTGGCCGTTACTATATTTTACGGGTCGTTATTACTTGTTTTAAGATTCGTTACTACTTGTTTTTTAAGTGTTACTTCTTTTTCATTGGGTGTTACGATTTTTTTCGAGGTCGTTACTACTTGTTTTTAAAAGGTACATTACTATTTTTCATTGGATGTTACGACATTTTATGGGTTGTTACTACATCTTCCTTGGCTGTTACTATTAAAATTATAAAGGGGCATTTTTGTCACTATATTAGTAATTTGTCCTTACTAATCTCTGATTTTGAAATTTGTCCTTCTGGACCCATTTATCATTTTTTTTGTCCTTCTTGCCCCTTCCCCCTAAAAAAAAATACTAATACAAAAACAACCCTCGCCCACGTTACAACCCATCTCGGCTCCTCATTATTTTCTCTACTCTAAAAAAAAGGTTTTTTTTCAAGAAAACAACACCTCCACCCACCTCGATCATCCGCTAAAATTTTCCACACCCTACCCAACCCCACAAAAAATAATTTTGTCGTAAATCATTTTCCTGAGCTTTTTGCAATCGTTAAGGGTGTTGTGCCCTTAACAGTTTTTTAAAATAAAAAAAAAAAGTCTCGCACCCTTCCTTGAGAATTTTCTCAAAATTACATATGGCATTGTATCGGACGCGAAAAAAAACACACTTAACGAAATGATTTACCCGTCAAATAATTGTTCAGGGGTAGGGGTAGGGCGGGAAAAATGTTAGCGGACGGATGGAATGGGTGAGTGGAGAAAAACAAAAATTTCAGAGGAGAAAAAATAATCACGAGGGGCGGGGGCGGTGATGTGAGCGCTTTTTTTTTTTTTTTGGAATTTTATTCTGCGTGTTTTCAAAGTTTAAGGTATTTTTATTTTATTTTATTTTCTAGATTTTTTTATTTATTATAATAACATGTATTTTGAATGTATTTTTCCATTTGTAAAATATTGCAAAATTTATAAAAAGGGCGTAAGGAAGTTAAAAAATAATTATAAAGGGAGTTATGCCCTTTATAATAATTCTTAAACTTCCATGCTCCCTTTTTACTAATTTCAAAATATTAACGCACTTTTTAATAAATAGTAAATGTCACATGCCCTTTATACAAATTTTCCCTATCTATTAACTCAACTTCAACAATAATTCTTTTCTTTCCCTTGAAAGTACAATACATATATAATTTATTATTATTACATTTTCATTTTCCCTCTTACGGAATTTGCCTACCAGTAGGGCTAAGCAAAATAACCAGTAAACCAATGCAAACCGTAAACCGATCCAAACAAATCTGAATTAACCAAATCAATAACACACCAAATGAATTGGTTTGGTTTGGAACCAAACCGAATTGTATTGGGTTGGTTTTGGATATTTTTAATTATACCCAATCCAATCCAAACTAAACCAAATTTTTTATACATAAATTATAGTATATTATACACATTACCCAACCGACCTAATGTAACCAAATTATTTTCAATATAACTCATTATATAACAATCTTAGATTAGATTCACGGCCCACGTAGCTCAATAGTAGAGTTTAGTTCAGTCTTTTACTCTTTTGATGTAAATATGTAAATCAGTAAATGCATGTATGTAAGCAAGGGCGGAGCCAGGAAGTAGATATGGGTGGGCTAGCTAATGGACTATATCGAGTTCGTCGGGTGGGCTGGATTTAGAATATTTTATGTATCAAACCGGACTATATAGATTTTATAGTGTAATATTTTTTTCTATCCGGGTGGGCTTAGCCCACCAATGTCCATAAGAAAGGTCCGCCCTTGTGTGTAAGAATGCAACTATGGAGGATTGATTGTAGCTGAATTACATTGTAATGTGTTGTTACTTGTTAGTTGTTTTCAGTTTTTTTTAATCATTTTGGTTTGTAATTTATTTTAGTTTGGATGTAGCTATTTAGAGTTTATGTAAAAAAGATTTGGTTTTGTCATTTTTTTTAAAGATTAGACTTGTTAAACCGAAACCAACCCAATTCAAACCGAAACCAATTCGAACCAAACCATTGGAGTTGACTTCGTTTTCGTTTTGGTTTGGGGAACGAATTATGGCTCCCCAAACGGACCCGAGTCTTTCAAAACCAACACAAACCCCCACCCACACCAATCCAAGCTCAGCCTTATCTGCCGGTTCTCTTCAATTTTTTTTTTTTTTTTATTACTTTTTTTTTCCTTCCTACGGCTGCATATAGCAAATAGGATCATATCCTATTGTTTCAACAAAGAATCATGTCCTATTCTTTTTTTTTTTCCTCCGGCAGCAGTGAGCAACATAAAAAAATAAACGAATAAAGAAGCAGATCTATATATAACAAACAAGAAAAGCAACAATAATGAATGAATAAACGCATAATTAAATCCGTTTAAAAACACCTCTTATGTGAAAATATCATCTCAAAAAAAGAAAAAGAAAAAAGAAACACCTTGTTATGAAATAATATCATTGATGGATTATCTATTATTCTGATTGATTTAAGTAGATTTGTGATTAATTCAGATTATTGTGTTCACATTGTAATCTCTACTATAAATACCCCCTTATATCATTGGAATAATACACAAGCATTTCCCCTTTCTCTTTATTACTTTGTTTCGTTCTTTCTTATATTAGTTTTATAACACGTTATCACACGAGTCTCTGTTTTTTTTTTTTTTTTTTAAGAATCAATATTAAACCCATGGAGATGATTATGCAATTTGCATCAAGCATCAATTTGTCCGTGTCAACACAAGAATTATATTTGACAAGTTTGCCGATCTTGCCATCGTCCATTTCAACAAGTTCATCTTTATAGATGCGGGAAGTATCTCTCTAATTAGATTAATGAGCATGTTTATATTTCTACTTCATAATATGATTATCAAAATCGTCTCCGTGGTTGGCACCGACCTCGCCTAATCTTGTTGGAAAATATCAAACGTTGATGAGATGGAGTGGATCCGATTATATAGCCCGAGAGATAGTCACACTAATTAACGGGGAAGTTCCCTTTCGATTTATTTTCATCATTTTTAAGATTACCAATTGAATTGATAGGGAAGTTCTTTTTCGATTTCTTTTCATCGTCCCGAAGATCAATACTTTGATACAATGACTTCTTGCCCTTTTTCCCAGACTCCTATATTCGGTTACATTAAATCTTCCTTATGACGAATTATGCATTGTATATAATATTGGAATAGTGGATCAACAGTGATCTAGTTTTTGGGTTATAGATATAATAATATTCAAATATTAACAATTTTCGGTCACAAGTAGAAGCACAACCCCTCCTAATTTTTATGATCGGGTTCGACGGATAATAATACAAGTATATTCTCTATTATTTATCAATTTCAATATAATGCTTTTCTTTCTAATGATTTTGTTATTGAATTAAATAAATCGAGCTTTCATCATGTGAAACGAAACTTGAAGAAGAAGTGACGATGGGATCCATGGTTAAACATAGCCATCCTCCACCCGGTCGCGGAATTGGTGGAACCGAAAGATTCATTTTTTATCCAGATATCAAGAAATCAGACATTGCTTTTCTAAGCATTGGACCGATGATCAGATGCATGACATCACCAGGAGAAACATGCTACGGTTGAAATAAAATTGGTGGTCTAGTCGATGAGAAGAAAAATATCGGAATCCGATGCCAGGATGAAAAAAAAAAACTCGGATCTAAAATTTTCAATGCTACATCAATGGTAAAATTTTGTGGTAACTTTGTTTAATTTATTTGCATCCTACTATGATTGTATTATTCTACATTACACGTGATAGTGATAAAATATTGTTGTTATAAATTTCGATAACATCAATATAATGATGGATCGATCACAATAATTGGTATCCATCACTCATATATATTCACCCTTGAAGGTGAATATCCGAGACAAAATAGTTGGCACGGGAAATAAGACATGATCATATAGAGTTGATCAATATTTTGAAACGAGCATATACATGGATTTGAAATCCAATCGTAAAAGTGAATATGAAATTCACATATTTGAATGTCGGATATGCCAAATACTCGTAAGAGTGTCATTCACAGAGGACATGAAGTCCATTGAAAAAGACTTGAAAGAGACTTTAATATCTTATACCCTTGAAGATTGAATAACTTGTTGATGAAAAATCACGATGAAAAATCACGAGTCTCGTCCTATTGGTGCAAGTCCATTCCCTAAAGTGAATGCGACAAAATCTTCAAATTATGGCTGGCCATTTTGGCGCAAATTTTGGCCATTTTGGCGCAAGTCCGACAAAATTTGGCTGGCCATTTTGGCGCAAGTCGTGGTCGCGGTGGAGATCGTAGAGGCCGTGGTAGTGGAAAATATGTTTCCTATCACAATGACAATCATGCCATGGTCGTGGAAAATATGTTTCCTATCACAATGACAATCATAACATAGTCAAGGCCAATTAATAGTCAATATTTTGGTTGATATGCTGCCATGTCAAAAGGCCATTTAATTGAGACAAAGCCAATATTTTGGTTGATATGCTGCATGTCAAAAGGCCAATTAATTGAGACAAAGCCAATATTTTGGTTAATATGTCACTATGTCAAATTGAGGTTGTGGATTTATTTATTTGATTTTGATATGCCACTAATATCACAACTTGAAGTTAATTGACTTCGCAACTTGAAGTTAGTTGGCTTCGTTAATCATTTTTCTCGATGATTGGCAATTCCTCTCTTTGTGGTATGTAATTCCTCTAAGTTGACACGATTTTGATGGTAATTTTTATTTTAATAATACAATGGTGATCTTCATATACGATAGGTTGGTTTTATTTATGGGCATTAAGATGAATTCTTCTTGACACATATAAAATACTCTTCTCATATTAGCAATATTAAGTGAACTCGAATGGTAGCTACATTGAAAATGATATGGGTTAATGTGAAATGGTAGTTTGCATTGAAAATGATATGATATGGGTTAGTGTGTTATAATAATAATTATAGATCCAAAACTCTTTGTTTAGGATGCTCTACACTTAGTCTATTGATAAGACTTTATTCTATTTTCAATGATCGTTTTGATTTTCGCTTATGGCTAAATAAGATGATTAAATGTGTTGAACTTAAAATGTATCTTTCGATGCCAATTTTCGTGAGCATCTTAGTTCATACACCTTTTGCATAAGAATAGATTTACTCAGTTTCAATTGATATTCTCAATTTGTAGAAAATCGATTTATACTAATACAATTTTCTAATCAACGGTGAAGATTTCTTCAATATAACGATTCATTTCTATCATATTAATTCACTAAAACATTTTAGAATTTGATAGACTATTACTTAATTCTAGACATATTTGAACTCATTCTCATTACTTTTGAGAAGTTGAACACATTATTAGATCAAATCACCTTTAATACTATGTTTCTATGTAATGCATGATTTATCTATTCATAATATACGATAGAAACATGCATTTAGTCGAGAAAAGTTGCTGCCATTTATTATGTAAGTGATCACATTTTGGTAATATAGTGTCTATTGACATATAATTTTTACCGACTTTTCAGTTATCGAGGATTCCTTGAGTTGTTCTAGTAATAGATCCTATATGAATTGCTTGTCTTAGGAATCGTGATACATTGTGTTGTTTGATTGTCAATATTATCATTTACATGATACATTGTGTTGTTTAATTGTGAATATTATTATTAATTCAAAATCTGCTTGACTTAATCATCCTAATAAGCATTGTGAGAATTGATAAAATATCTCTAAAGGAGATAATGCTTCTCCCCAAATCGGAAAATATTAAAGAAATTTGTTGATACCCGCATAAGAGGATCTCTAACATTAAAATGTTGAATCCGTCACGGGTAATTGTAAATTTTCTAGATACCGATTGTGAAAAAGTGTTGTCCGAGAATAAGAGGAGGAAAATCTATTATATCTCGTGACAAATATAGACATATATGAACCATGAGTTCATATATTATTCATTTACATGAAACCCACGAAGGGTACGTAGATTATGCACATTTTGCATATATCAAATATTTTCCGAGAAAGAGGGAGAAACGAACCAAAAGTCCGTTGTCTCATTCTAGTGATTTCTCTAAATATAACGTGAATTTTTTCGAACGATTCTTGAAGAATCTAAAATCACATAGTGATATATTAAACGCATGAAGCGCAAGAGAGATATTGCTTTCAAAAATCTCATAGAATGAGATATTTAATTGAAACCACTATGTTTTATATGTGTAAATCGCATGAAGCGAATAAAAGAGCATCAATGTATAGCTCGGTGCAACATGTTCGATGAAGATCGATTCTCGGCATTGGGGGAGATAAAGAAAATCTCATGTTAGAATAAAAGAATGCCGAGAAATTTTAACAAGATAAACGATCTTCCACGCATCAGTTTAACTGGACTGCGAAAATAATCTTACTTGTAGTATTTAACAAGTAATATGCCAGATGCCTATATTGAAATTAAATGAGTGACTATTTACAAATGCACCAACAAAGTATGATTGAAGATATTTCTCTACGCCAGAAGCGTAGAAGACCGATCGGTGTTAAAGATAAAAATCCGCGGAAGAATGATCAATTTATTATTGATATTCAGTCACTCATGAAATCTCTTAAAGAGATTCGTCTTGTAGACGAAAACCCCAAAACAAAAATTGCACGTGCATCAAATGATTAAATATTGGGGTTGCGGAACAACCAATCCATACATTGATAAGGAATTGGTTTATGCTAATACCGAATTAGCAATGAATTTTATGGGAGAAATCATAATAAAATATAATAGTCGTCGACGACATATTTGCCTCTTTAATTGCTATTATTATATCTGGATCCAGTACCTAAGTCATTCGCAGAGTGCCAGAAACACTCAGACTAGGTAAAAATGAAATAAGCAATTGAGGTTGAGTTTGAATTAGAAATATTTGTTTGTTAATGATCAAATATATTCTCCCATTATAGATAATGTAATGTTCCGCTAACTAGTATATCTGGCAGTAACGTTGAGTTTTCATATGTCATGACCACATATTTATGGGTCGTTGGACATTAATATAGATATGAAAATCCTTGGTGGATTTCAGAAACAAGTTAATATGACAATCGCAGCATGCATACTGTTAAGTTAAAAATGTCATTAACATTCATGTTGCATGTAATATGTCTATAGTATAGTTCTATTGAGGAAAGTATATATAAGTAACTCAAACTTTGTGTCATGAATTTATAGCACTACGACGTGTGAGAGTGGAATATACGCATGCAATTGCGATTGTATTACTTTCCCCATTGTTTTTATAATTATAGTGCTGACTGAGTTCCATGTGTTGCCCGAATGAGTAGTGGGCATGACAGTATTTAGCCCCTACATTCAATTATCTACATGAAGTCCAGAAGGTACGGATATACAAAGTGCGCTCTAGTAACAATCTAGAAAAATTGTTCACTAAAATCATTTCTACATCTGTTTTGGAACAGAATGTGTTTATAATACTTTAATGCGCACATAAAGTAGATGTTGTCGTCAGGGGGAGCGACAACTTCAAAGTTATTTTAAGCACAATGACTGTACTCTTTTTCCCTTTAACCAAGTTTTTCCCAAAGGGTTTTCTTAGTTAAAGGTTTTTAACGAGGCAGTTAGTGCAACACATAGAAACGCATATGACATGAACTATTTACCTTGTCTAGTTTTTTTCCCACTGGGTTTTTCTAGCAAAGTTAATAGTACATGACATATACGTTATGCAACTACGATCGAGACAATCAATTGAGACATTGTCTAGATGAGAATGGAAATTATTTAATTGCATGAAGACAATGCATCTTGCATATCTCAATTGAAGTGAGGCTATATTAATGGAGATTAACAAAACATATTTCACCCAAGTTATTCTTTACTCATGATTTGCAAAAGAATGAGAAGATTGACGTGCAACAGATCCGGTCAACCGATAATTATTTATCAAGACAGTGTCGACTGCAACATTTGAAAGACCATTGAAGAGCATTGGGATGCAGCAATTGAAATATCGAAATTGACGCTTGGTTCAGGGGGAGTAAATCAAACAGATAAATATGTACTCTTTTTCCTTAACTAAGATTTTTTCCCACTGGGTTTTCTCTTAGTAAGGTTTTAATGAGGCATATCATATCGTTGTATGTTTAAATAATAGATATCCAAGGGGGAGTGTTATGAAATAATATCATTGATGGATTATCTATTATTCTGATTGATTTAAGTAGATTTGTGATTAATTCAGATTATTGTGTTCACATTGTAATCTCTACTATAAATACCCCCTTATATCATTGGAATAATACACAAGCATTTCCCCTTTCTCTTTATTACTTTGTTTCTGTTCTTTCTTATATTAGTTTTATAACACACCTCTTATATTAGCAATTTCCAAAAGCAATTTAAAAGCGAAAACAAAAAGTAAAAAAAGCTTGAGTCCCCGGTTCCAATCACTTAAACAAATAACCTACGATCATTAAACAATATTCAGCGATTAACACAACTCCGATCTTTATTCTTGGATTTTTCTCAAAAACAATCAAAATTCGTTAAGGGTGATTTTATATGATTTATATCGTTATATTTTGTAATAATTTCCCTCATATTTGTATAATTTGCATAGAAAATGAGCGTTTAACTGGTTTATTGAGCAAGTGAGGTTTTAAATGGTTTATTCGCAAAATTGGCTAAATTATGTGTTTTAATGATGGTTTTATGTTTATTTGGATTATATTACATTTTTGCGATGTTTTAATGACTTGTAGATGCATATTTTCGATTCAAAAGATGATCAAGTCGGATTTAATTGATGAGAAAGAGATAAGGATGGAATTGGCTAGAAGAAAAGAGATAAAGTTGAAGATTTCGAATTTGGATCACATTGGACGAGCGTCCAAGTCCCGTCCAGAGTGGACTGGCGTCCAAATAAGTGGACTGGCGTCCAGGAGAAGAAAGTTGATTCAGAGAGTTTGGACGCTGAGTGGACGGGCGTCTGAAGCAAGTCCAAGGCACCTCGGACGGGCGTCCATCATAGTGGACGGGCGTCCAGCCGCCGCCATGCTGAAACCGACCTAGTTTTCTATATATAGTCGCGTTATTTTCAACCCTAAGATGATATATTTCGAACCCTAAACCCTAGGGGCGGCTCAGCTGCGTTTTACCTTAGTTTTCATCCACTTTTTATGCTTTTAATTTCTAGATAAACACCTTCAAATTTATGTACTTTTCTCAAGCTTTTCGAGTTGATCAAGTGATGTCTAGAGGCTAAAGCCTTGTGAACAAGCGTTGTGAAGCCATCCGACCAACTTATTGATTTCGTTCTTCGATTGTCTTGTGAGTATTTAATTCAAGTTGTTTCTTTTATCATGTTTATGATGTTTATTGCAATTCATATCGAAAGATCGTTGCTTGTTGATTGTTTATTTTGATGAAAATCATGTTAAACTTTAGATCACCATGATAAAGAATAGATCTTAAATCTAATTAACGAGAGTTATTAGGTTAGATTTCTAGGTTAGAAATTGAGAGATTTCACACCTTTGGTTAGAAAGCGTTAATCTTTAATCGAAAGATAAAAGATTGAAACGAACTTTTCTAAGAAATTAGGAGTTCATACCTTGGTTAGGTGAATCACAACTTGGTTAAAATCACGAAATAATCTAGATCGAAATTGATTGTTGTAGGATAGGTGGATCAATTGCTTGTTCGCTCGTAAATTATTGATTAATCACTTGTGCTAGAATTGCTTAGTAAAGTTAGTCTTTTATTGCATACTAGGTTAGAATAGATTTAGTTTAGATAATTTGTTCGCAATTATTTTCCTGGCTTTAGATCTCGACGACAATCCTTGTTATCTTCCGTTTTAGTTTTATTTTATCGTTTTTAGTTTTGTTTTAGTAGTAACAAATTAGAAGAAGTAATAAACTAGATTAAACAACCTCGATTCCCTGAGATCGACTCTGGTATTAATCGTTATACTACGATCCCTACACTTGGGGAATACCGGATTTATAAATTTTATTACTTGTTTGTTTTCTTAGATAAAATCCGTGACAAGTTTTTGGCGCCGTTGCCGGAGAATCGGTACGGTTGTCTAGTTTTTTTAATTTTTCTAATTTTTATTATAAGTTGGGATAAAAAGGGATCGTTAGGGCACACGGTAGTATTTTGACCGTAACTTTCGGCTCGAGTGTCCGTTTGGCGCGCAGGACCCCAATTCGGAAAGCTCGTTCCGACGCCGACGACGTGGCGAACGCCTACGGCCGTTCGACACTGTTTTCGAGGTCAAAATCTGCTGTTTTCCCTTCCATTTTGGCCCCAGAAGATTTCAACACGTTTTTTTCACCGTCTTAGTGTTTTTTCTTTTTCTGTTTTAAATTTTTCGTAGGTAGGTACCCTTAGTTTTGTATTATTAATTTTTATTGTTTAGCTTCGTCTTTAGTTTTTATGTTTTAGTTAGGACGACCTGATTTTAATCCCTGTTTCTGTTTTTCTGATTGAGACCAAACGGGCGTCCAGAATAAGTGGACGCCCGTCCGCCCAAATAGAGCCTACTACGTATCTTTTTAAGCTAGTCAGACGAGCGTTCGGGTTATCCAGACGCCCGTCCAGTTCATCCTCCAGGCAGACGCCCGTCCAGGACCTTGGACGCCCGTCTGTCCTCTTTTATTTTATTTTATTTTAATTTCTTTTCATAGGTTTTAACCTTTAGTTCTTAGTTTAACCTTTAGTTTTTAGTTATAGTTGTGCTTGAGGATCGGTTAGCTGAGGGGATCGAAGACATAGTCATTATGGCTGCAGAAGATAGACGTACGTTGGCTGACTACGCCATGCCTGGCGAAGTCAAAGTCAACCCGGCTATCGTCTTACCAACCATAAATGCACCTACCTTCGAGCTAAAACCCAGGCTCATTCAAATGATAGCAAGCATCAATCTTCCATGGTTTTCCTTCGAAAATCCTCATACACACGTACACACATTTCGGAGATATGTGGTACGACTCGCATCCAAGGAGTCGGTGAGGATGCCATAAAGTTAAAACTTTTTTCCGTTTTCCTTGAAGGGAGAGGCAAAAGAGTGGTACAGCTCTCTCCCTGCTGAATCCATTACCACCTGGGCTGGACTCGAAAAAGAGTTCCTAAGTCAATATTTCCCACCATCCAAGACAACCCAGTGCCTAAGAGAAATATTTAATTTCTATCAAACGGAAAACGAATCATTCTTTGATGCTTGGAAGAGATTCAAAGCTCTTCTTCGTAAATGCCCCCACCACGGTTTGGACTTGCAGAGGCAAGTCAACACGTTTTCGGTGGATTGACCGAGCTCACGAAGGGCATGGTTAATAGTTCTTCTGGTGGGGCATTTTTAAGGAAAACACCTGAAGAGGGGTGGGCATTATTCGAGGATATTGCCAAATACAATTATGCCCCCTCGTATCAAGCTATTCAAGCACCACCTCCTCCTCCTAGGATCGAGGAGGTGAACATGCAGAATGAAATCGCCATGCTGAAACAGCAGCTGGCTACTCTTACCACGTCTCCAAAGCCGAGTTATCAGACTCCCTCATTTCCGCAGAACTCTCAAGTTCTGTATTGTGACAATTGTTGTCAAACTGGCCACATGGTTGGCCAATGTCAATTCATTTCCCCATCGACCTATCAAGTCAATGCTGTCCGAATCATGGACAGTACAATCCAATCACATGCCAGGTATGTGATGATATGGGGCACACTGCTCGTTTCTGTCCCATGATTGGACAGAATGCAGAAATCAATGCTTTTAATGGCCAACAGAATCAGAGATTCAATAATCAGTTCTCTGGCCAAGGCAATCTTCAAAACCAGGGTTTCCGTCAGAATCAAAATCAAAATTCGAATTTTAATCAAAATCAGTATTTAAATCGAAACCCTAGTATCAATCAGAACCAGAACACTAATTTTTCCAATCAAAATCAGAGGTTCAATCAAAATTGGCCAAACAATTCAAATCCTGCGTTTCAGAATAGTTCCAGCCAATCTTTCCCGCAGAACTTTCAGAACTCTCAAGGCTCCTCGCACTTTAATGATCTTGAAGCTAAAGTGGACTCCTATAAGAAGGAGCTAAAAGATGATTTCCAATCCTATCAGAAAGAGCAAAATAATAATTTCCAATTGTTGCTGAATACAATCAAGAATCTTGAGAGGCAGCAAGGGCAAAAGGATGGTCGGATAGCTCAAACTGATTTGAATTACGGCCAATGCACTGACCTGGTTTCTTCAATTCCTTACGGTAGAGAAAAGGCAAGTGCAATGAATTTAAGAAGCGGTACTCAAGTTAGTGGTCCTTCCCACCAGGGAAACCACTAGCCCCTCCCCGCCGAGATAGGGCGGGGAGGGGAAGCCGAGCACCAACACACCCCCTCTCGTTGCAAGAGAAAACTCGGTGGCCGATCCCCGAGAGGTAAAAAGTTTGAAGTCCTCGGTGGTGATCCCCCGAGGAATGAAGAATCAAGTGTAAGTCGGGAGGTTGATCCCCGACTAGTAAAAAGATTGAAAAAGTTGTAAGGTGGAAGGATTTGGAAGACAAAGCTTTCGTTAGTGCATCCTCGAAGAAAGTCTTTTCGAGAGTGATTGAAAAAGCTTCCATTTCCACCAAGAAAAGCAACATCTTTTGAGTGAGGATAAAAAGTATGAAAAAGTGCTAAATCTTGAAAAATACTCGGGTTAATCTTCCATTATCCGAGGTTTTGGTTGAGATGCCTAAGTATACAAATTCATCAAGGATGTTGTCTTTCCAAGAAGAAGTTATCGGACATGGAGAGGTTGATTGGTGAGGATTGCTCAATGATCAATTATGAAGACTTACCAACCAAGAAGGTGACCCTGGGAAAGTTTGTGCTCACATTGTTAATGGGAGGCCCGGTCTTCCCAAACTCTTTGTGTGACCTGGGGTGCATCTATAAGCCTCATGCCAATGTACGTATGCAAACGCTTGGTTTAATTGATCTTCTAGAACCCACTACCATGAATCTTGCAATTCGCCGATAGATCTTCTAAGAAAGCATGTGGGGATTTAAAAGGATGTATTAGTTCAAATTGATAAATTTACCTTTCCCGTTGACTGGTACGTCCTAGACATTGAAAAGGATGAAAATGTCCCCCTGATACTTGAAGACCTTTTCTGTCTACAGCCAGATCCCTCATTGACTGCGATGGTGGGCGAGTGACGATACGAGTTGGTGATCAAGAAGTAAGCTATAATGTCTCCAGATCCATTCAAGTACCCTCAGGTCCGCCAACCGGCTTTTCCACTGAGGATATGTCTGATGACTTCAATGATTACATGGAAAAGCAAGTCATGGCTGTTGCAACTGAATATGATCGACTAGTTGATAATCTGAATAATCATGGTGTGGTGAGTCTAGGACAGTTAGAAGCTGAATTTGAGGACGATTGTTGAAAGGAGAAGCTTTGGCAGTGGGACCGCTAAGTAAACTCAGCGATGTTGAGTTGAAAAGTGGAGATCTTAAGTCAAGTTTAGAAGACCCCCCTGTAGATTTGGTGCTGAAGCCGTTGCCTAAACATCTTAAGTATGTGTTTCTAAGAGAAGGTGACAAGCTTCCTTTGATTATATCTGCCAAGTTGTCTCGTTTAGAGGAAATGAAATTGATCAACGTCTTGAAGAAAAATGAAAAAGCCTTTGGATGGCAAGTAGGAGATATCAGAGGGATATCTCCGGACATCTGTATGCATAAGATCAAGACAAATGAGGGTGCAAAATATGTTAGACAACCCCAGAGAAGGCTCAACCCTCATATGCAAGAGGTGGTTAAGAAAGAAATCATCAAACTTTGGACATGGGAATCATTTATGCCATCGCTGATAGTGAATGGGTTTCCCCGACTCAGGTAGTTCCCAAGAAAGGTGGAATTACGATTGAGAAGAATGAGAAGGGAGAGGAAATAGCATTGAGGCTTGTTACCGGTTACAGAGTCTGTATCGATTATAGAAAGCTCAATGAGGTAACCATGAAGGATCACTTTCCCCTTCCATTCATTGACCAGATGCTTGAGCGTCTGGCGGGACACGCATTCTACTGCTTCTTGGATGGATATTCAGGATACTTTCAGATACCCATTGATCCAGCTGACCAAGAAAAGACCACTTTCACTTGCCCTTATGGTACATTCGCTTACAGGCGAATGCCATTTGGTCTCGCAATGCCCCAAACTACATTTCAAAGATGTATGCCGGCTATCTTTGACGGGCTCGTAGAAAAGTGTATGGAAATCTTTATGGACGATTTTTCGGTCTTTGGTCGATCTTTGATGATTGTCTTGACAACCTTGACCAAGTCTTATCCTAGATGCATGGAAAAGAACTTAGTGCTCAATTGGGAAAAATGCCATTTTATGGTTGATGAAGGAATAGTTCTTGGCCACAAAATCTCCGCCAAGGGTATAGAAGTTGACGGGGCAAAAGTAGAAGCTATCGAGAAGATGAGTTATCCTAAGAATGTGCGTGAAATCGAGGCTTTCTTGGACATGTCGGTTTCTACAGAAGATTCATTCAAGACTTCTCCAAGATAGCCAAGCCCCTGTCTACTTTACTTAAGGAAGACGTTGAGGTCAATTTTGATGAAAACTGCAAGCAAGCGTTTGAGGAGCTTAAAAACCGTTTAATCTCTCGCTCCAATTCTTATATCGCCCGACCGGAACCTACCTTTTGAGCTTATGTGCGACGCATCAAACTATGTAGTTGGTGCTTTGTTTTAGGACAAAGAATCAAAGGAAATTCCAGCCAATCTATTACGCCGATCACACATTGAATCCTTCTCAAGTTAACTATACTACTACCGAAAAGGAATTATTGGCCGTAGTCTTTGCTATGGACAAGTTTTGTAGTTACTTGTTAGGAGCTCAAGTGATTGTGTGGACTGATCACGCTGCTTTGCGTTATCTGATGACAAAGAAAGAGGCCAAACCGCGCCTACTGCGTTGGATACTGACCCTACAAGAGTTTGATGTCCACATTAAAGACAAAAAGGGCAGTGAAAACGTAGTGGCTGATCATGTTTCGAGAATGTTAAGTGAGGAAAAGGATGATCCAGATGATATAGATCTTAACTTTCCTCTAGAAAACATTATGCTTATCGACGGTTGTCCTCCAGATGTTCCTTGGTATTCTTCCATTGTAAATTACCTTCATTCCCGATATCTTGATCCGAATGTCCTATCGGGAGAAGAAAAAGTTCTTCTCGATTTGAAATCTTTCGTTTGGGATGAACCTTATTTTTAAGATCCGTAAAGATGGTCCGCTTAGAAGATGTGTTCCGAGAATCCGAGCGGCGCGATATTATTGAGCAAAGTGCACATAGTGGACCCACCTGGAGGTCACTTTGGTCCTTGGAAAACCGTTGCTAAGATCTTCCAATCCGGTTTCTATTGGCCTACGATCTTTAAGGACACGAAGCTTTCGTAAAGCTTGTGATAGATGCCAAAGAACCGGTACTCTGACAAGGCGTTTTGACATGCCTTTGAAACCCATCCTAGAATGCGAAGTCTTTGATGTATGGGGTATCGATTTTATGGGACCGTTCCCATCATCTTGTGGTAACAAATACATCTTAGTCTGCGTAGATTACGTGTCGAAATGGGTGGAGGCTCAAGCCACTCCTCACAATGATCATAAGACGGTCATGAAATTTCTAAAGAAAAACATCTTCGTGAGGTTTGGATGTCCACGTGCCTTGATCAGTGATGAAGGGACGCATTTCTGCAACCGACCCCTAGAGAAAGTCCTTGAAAAGTATGGTGTTCGTCACAAGACGGTACACCATATCATCCGATGACTAGTGGTCAGGTTGAAAGGAGCAACCAGAGTATCAAGAAAATCCTTGAAAAAACGGTCAACAGTCATAGAAAAGACTGGAGTTTGAAGTTGGATGATGTACTATGGGCATACAGGACCGCCTATAAGACTCCTATGGGTACATCTCCATATCAAATGGTTTATGGTAAGCCATGTCATCCGCCGTCGAGTTAGAGCATAGAGCTTATTGGGCTACAAAGTTTCGAACTTTGATTCCCAATCTTGTGGTAAGCACCGACTGCGCGATTGCATGAGGTTGGACGAATTCGGACTCCGGAGCCTACGAAAGCGCCGGGATTAGCAAAGATAAGATGAAACTCCTCCATGACGCCAAAATTAAGAAAAGAGAATTCCATGTCGGGGGAACAAGTTTATTTGTATAATTCCTAGGTTACATCCGTTTCCCTGGTAAGCCGAGGACACGATGGTCCGGTCCCTTTGAGATTCTCCAAATTATTCCGGAGGCGTTTTAGAACTACGAGGTTATGGTGACCAACCGTTTCGAGTGAATGGTCAAAGGTATAAGCACTACATTGGTGAACCCAAGGAAAAGCCTTTGATTGTTCGTTTCCTCGATATCCTCGGGTGTGGTACTAAAGAAGTCGAAGAATTTGACGAGTTTTCACCCGACTTTGTTTTCGAGAGGATGACGGTAGTGGTCGATCCGAAGAAGTTCTAGCCGGTAGTTGGGATATGGAAGAGTTTGAGGAGGGAGCAGCAGCTTAAGAAAAGGCTGAAACGTCATCAGAAGAATCAGGAAAGAAAGAAGTCGACCATGGGAAGTTTAAACGTATTTGGAAAGCTATCAAAGATTTTACCCCATGTGTTAGAGTGTCGTTTCGCAGACCAACTACGCGATCAAAGTTACGACGAGGTAGTGGTGGGAAGAAAAGTCAAATGGCCCGATCCAGCCGACCTTAAAATGTGTCGAGCTAACGACATTAACCAAAAGCGCCACTAGGAGGCATCCTAGATATCCCTTTTTGTTTTGGTTACTTTCGTTTTTGTTCTTTTCTTTGATTTATTTGTTTCGTTTAAGTCTAATTAGGGTAATTGTTGACTCGCCTTGTCGGTTTTATTCAATTTCACCTTATCCTTCTATCTTTATCTTTATTTTGCCATGTTATATCCCCCTATGTTCCCCGAGATGTTGCCATGTTTGTTCAAGTGTGCAGGATATTTTCGATAGCAATTGTGAGCTTTCAGATGAAGCCGTTTTCCGGTGGATGGTCCACAATCATCGATTTCTTCAGCATTTCCGGATGATGGATCATGACCACTTCCAGAATTGCCACTTCAAGTATTCGAACTACAATCGGCTAAGTTCTTTCTCTCTTTTTTTCTCGCACAACATGAGGACATGTTGATCTTTAAGTGTGGGGGAGGGGAATGATTTGATATGTATCTATACATTTGCTTAATTCGTTATGTTTCTATGCAAAATGAGCTAAAAATGAGCTAGAATTTTCAAAATTTTTCGACATTTTTGTTTTTGTTTTGTCCCGAGTAGGCAATTCAATTCAATGTTCGTTATTTTTATAGTCATCCAAGCTATATATCATATGTTTGATAAGTTAGTTGTTTCACCCGAGATCTATTTTTCACGAGCCATAGTGAATGATGAGCTAAAATATAAAGCTATACCCCTTTTGACGAGTGATTTTTGATTATCTTATAAGTCATGTGCTTAGTGCTACGTATATATCTTGAGATTTATGATAGTTTGTATTTAGATCCGAAGTATGATATACTGTGAATATCTAAGGTTTGAATGTGATAAGTAACACGTAACTTATTGTCAAATGAAAAAGTTGAAAAATATGAAGTAATTGGGTGTGTCGGAAGCTAGTCGATGATTTGAGTGCGATAGGGTATACCACGTATGTCCTATACCACTATGATGACTAAAAGCTCACGACAGTCGGGAGAAGCTGCCTTATGATTTGAGTAAGGTAGGGTATATCTCGAATATCCTATTCTTCTATGACAGGGCAACAGCTCATTCTGATGTGCGTTTAAAGTGAGAAATAATTAAATCAACTAAAGAATTGGTATGAAATGAATATAAGACTAAGTTATCGTCTATCTTATCCCCAGTAGAAACTGATAGATATGCTGTAGGGATTATCCTCTGAGTATTTCAGAAAGGCCCTAGATATATTCGATCATCCTTTTCGGGATATATCACGTTTGTAGGGTACATCTTATGAGTGTCATTTATTGCTAGTCTACGAGGGGGTATTAGCTAGTTTTGCTTTGAAATTTTCAAGTTTGGATTTAGTGGAAGTTTGTTATGGCTTTGCACACACACCGGGGTGAACCTCTAAGTTATTGAATATGTGTTATATGTGCTGAGATGTCTATCTTTTCTCGAGCCTTTATCTTGTTTTGTTTTGCTCGGGACGAGCAAAAGATAAGTGTGGGGGAGTTGTTAAGGGTGATTTTATATGATTTATATCGTTATATTTTGTAATAATTTCCCTCATATTTGTATAATTTGCATAGAAAATGAGCGTTTAATGGTTTATTGAGCAAGTGAGGTTTTAAATGGTTTATTCGCAAAATTGGCTAAATTATGTGTTTTAATGATGGTTTTATGTTTATTTGGATTATATTACATTTTTGCGATGTTTTAATGACTTGTAGATGCATATTTTCGATTCAAAAGATGATCAAGTCGGATTTATTTGATGAGAAAGAGATAAGGATGGAATTGGCTAGAAGAAAAGAGATAAAGTTGAAGATTTCGACATTTGGATCACATTGGACGAGCGTCCAAGTCCCGTCCAGAGTGGACTGGCGTCCAAATAAGTGGACTGGCGTCCAGGAGAAGAAAGTTGATTCAGAGAGTTTGGACGCTGAGTGGACGGGCGTCTGAAGCAAGTCCAAGGCACCTCGGACGGGCGTCCATCATAGTGGACGGGCGTCCAGCCGCCGCCATGCTGAAACCGACCTAGTTTTCTATATATAGTCGCGTTATTTTCAACCCTAAGATCACATATTCAAACCCTAAACCTAGGGGCGGCTCAGCTGCGTTTTACCTTAGTTTTCATCCAGTTTTTATGCTTTTAATTTCTAGATAAACACCTTCAAATTTATGTACTTTTCTCAAGCTTTTCGAGTTGATCAAGTGATGTCTAGAGGCTAAAGCCTTGTGAACAAGCGTTGTGAAGCCATCCGACCAACTTATTGATTTCGTTCTTCGATTGTCTTGTGAGTATTTAATTCAAGTTGTTTCTTTTATCATGTTTATGATGTTTATTGCAATTCATATCGAAAGATCGTTGCTTGTTGATTGTTTATTTGATGAAAATCATGTTAAACTTTAGATCACCATGATAAAGAATAGATCTTAAATCTAATTAACGAGAGTTATTAGGTTAGATTTCTAGGTTAGAAATTGAGAGATTTCACACCTTGATTTGAAAGCATTAATCTTTAGATCGAAAGATAAAAGATTGATAGGAGAACTTGTCTAAGAAATTAGGAGTTCATACCTTGGTTAGGTGAATCACAACTTGGTTAGAAATCACGAGATAATCTAGATCGAAATTGATAGTTGCAGGATAGGCGGATCAATTGCTTGTTCGTTCGTAAATTATTGATTAATCACTTGTGCTAGAATTGCTTAGTAAAGTTACAGTTTTTATTGCATACTAGGGTTAGAATAGATTTAGTTTAGATAATTTGTTCGCAATTATCCTTCCTGGCTTTGGACTGACAATCCTCTGTCCAGTTTATTTTATCGTTTTTAGTTTTGTTTTAGTAGTAACAAATTAGAAGAAGTAATAAACTAGATTAAACAACCTCGATTCCCTGAGATCGACTCCGGTATTAATCGCTATACTACGATCCCTACACTTGGGGAATACCGGATTTATAAATTTTATTACTTGTTTGTTTTCTTAGATAAAATCCGTGACATAGTTCGAGTCAACACAAATATTGAACGTGGTGATTTGTCGATCACCGGTTCTACAAACTAAATATACACAAAACAAAGATTTAAAACTATATAAAATAGATAGCCGAGCTATGATCCAACCAACTACTCTCTAACCTTAACTCGTTTCCAGAAGTGTTTCGAAAACCTCTAATGTTCTCGGCATCGTTGAAGGGTGTCGTCTCCTGTTTCTGAAAATAGACATTAATTCAATAATCTACCCTCTTATGTTAGGTTCAACAGTCCGCTGACCGGATTTAACTGACCCGACACGGTCTACGATCTATGAGACGCTCATTAACAATGATATAAACCTCACACACAAAACCAAATCTGAACAACTCAGTCGGTTCTACAGGGTGATCCTAGAACCCCTTTTCCCGCACCCTCTCGCAAAATACATATGTAAAGAAGACGTGTGATATACGATTATCGAGTAATTAATTCGGCAAAAGTCATTTAGAATAAGTTCTAGAACGATAACAACACCGTGAATCTAACAATCAAAACATCAAAACACTTCAATCAATGAGCTAAGGATTCGATTTCGAAGGCTATCACATATCTCGGCTATATAACGATTACCTACTCATTATACTAAGCAAAATATAAGGAAACAACAAATAAAGTTAACAAAACTAAAGATCGAAAGCAAGAACAAGAAATGAAATTGAAATACCAAATATATTGTACCGTAGAAAGTAGAATCTCCGAGCTGAATCCCGTCAATAACGCGTCAAGCTATCACCGAGAATCAACGGATTACAACGATCTACAACTAATCTAAGCTAATATACATCTAAATTGATCTAATCTAAGGAAAGATGAAGAAAAACACAGAAAAAACGATCTAAAAGAAGAGGGGATCCGATATAGATCAAAATGAGGGGGTATTTAAAGTGTTTTTTCAGATCTGGGCTGCTAGGCGGGCACCTGTACCGACAGGCGGCTGCCTGTCAAAAAATTCCATGAAGAAAACATATCAGCAACTTTCTATGGTGACAGGCCCTCAGAAAAACGACCATAACTTTGTGTGTAGACCTCCAAATCGAGTGATTCAAAATCCGTTGGAAAGATAATGAAATTTTATACAACTTTCATGAAGATGTCCAGCCCATAAAATGCTTCTAAGGTAGATCAAAAAATTCAGATCAATGGAAGGTATGGTTATAGTACCACCGCGTTTTGATCCGTTTGAACGTTTAAGTTTCGGGCACACGTTCCAATCCTCGTATCTCGCCTTCCGGACATCTCAAACACCTAAGTCCTGTACAAAATCACAACAAATACTACACATAATCCCTACAGGACACTAGGGTGACCGATAATGTATAGTAAATTACACCGAAAAAGACCGAGAATCCCGGACTTTACGTCCTAGGTCCCGAAATGGTAACCAAGGTGTAAATACATCAAAATACAACCAAATGTCCCCGGAAACATATAAAATGAGGTATAAACAGCGTATAATTACATAGAAAATGATAGCCAATTTGACTCTCATCAACTACCCCCTACTTCGCGTTTGCTCGCCCTCGAGCAAAAATGAGCGATTCAAAAATAAAGATTGAGTCAACATTGCAATCATACATCTAGTCTATAAGAATTGAAATGGTAAAACACAAGTAAATGACGCAAATGCATAAGATTTAAGTTCTACCTTGTATCGAGAAAAAAACGTGTGTGTGTGTATAGCTTTTTCAACATTTATCACCAATGACCGGTTTAGATTATAGACGTATAATTTACCGAGGTTACACCATAGGCTTATACGTCGTAAACATCTCCACTAATCAAGGTCTATCGTCGTCTAGTACGGTCAGGCAGGACTTGCACGGTTATATCGTTTAGGCTTAGGTTAGGGCTACGAAAGGATATTTACGATAAAAATAGAAAGAGAAGGTGCAAACGAGCTTTAACCGAGAAAAATATATATGAAACTCGGTTTCAAACGCCTCCAACTCTCCAACTATAAAAACAATCTCGGTATCCGAAATAAACCCCAAATCCAACTCTAAACATAAATAACTTGGTCCATTTTTTCTGGACACTTTCTAAAAATAAAAACACATACTATAAATATATATACACTCTCTTTTTCATTTTTTTTTCTTTTTTCTTCTTTTTTTTCTTATATTTTTTTCCAAACTATATACCTGTATGTATAAAACTATACACATCAAAATTCCGAACAAAGTCGAACCAACACACTGTCACACTCTCATACCGGATAACTCGAATAATACAATGTCACAACAGCACTCCCATACCATAACATCTCGCAACATCGTATAAATGTGCGGAAATAAAAGCTCAATTCAAGGTAGTCAAGGATACGTAGACCGAAATAAGGCTAGGGACATCGATTATACGGGTTAGTAACAAAATGGTCAGTTCGGGCGGCGGTCTAACCACCCTACAAAAGGCTTAGAGGGTAACAGTGGATAAATGTATAAGGATGGCATTTGGCTCTGATCGGGTCAAAATAAATGCCAAAACCGTCATCCCGTACCTAACAACGACGACCTTTCTATTTCACCTCGAAGTTACTAATATAAGTTCTAGGTAACCGGGTCATTAATAACTACCATAATCGTTCACTAGTCAAGGTGATTCATGAAGTCGAAGCTAACGTGATAGGACTATTCGATTCTCAATACAAGATCTCAACTCGAATGAAATGCATTTATACAATCACTATATGTTTATCAAAACAATACCGAAGGCTCGATGTATCAAAACCAATGTCAAAGGCATTAAAATTTCTAAAAAATGACTCATTTACACCAAAGGGATAGCAATCTCTAAGTATAACTCGTTCAACATGAAAACGAAACATTGAAGCTAAACCAACCACCCCCCACTTTAAAACAAGGCACGAATGATAAGGGTAGAAAAGTTAGCTTACAACTGGAAAAAGGCGCGTACGATCATGTGGCATCCATAAAATGAACTCCCAGGGTACCTGTACTTATAAAATATACACAACCAACACCAAAGGTGTACAAGTATGGAGTATAACACAATGAAATTACCCGGATTACCACAACTCATCAAAACCAAAAAACACCACACTAGCCCCCCTCCCCCAAAACACACTTCTTCGGGTTATATAACAACAAAACTTACCCGAAGTATCATACTACAAACTAAATAAATACAGTGAAACACGAGGGGAAAGAAAAAGCAATAAAAACACATTCTGAGTTTGAAGTCCTCAGCTCGACTTTCTACCCCTAACTATGTCATGGATAGTTATACCAAAGGAGAGCAAATCTCTGCATCTCCCTACCAAAATCGTAGGAATTGAGCACCCCCGGAAAACAAAATACTAAAAACACGGGGCTCAATCCCCACCACCACGACAGGTTCTATGAATTCGTTGCACAGAACAACGAACTCACTTTCCCCGAACTAAGACATATACCAACCAACAACGACTCTAGCTCCAAGTAACAACAAATAGGCTCAACATCAACAACAAACTCAATAGGGTGCACCCCCGAAGGTATAACAATAGGGCTAAATGAAGACGGAACAGGTGACTCAATAGATACAAGAGTCATACCATCCTCGTAGTGTTCCTCCTGGGTGATTTCAATCATACTTTCTTGCTCTCTCCTCTCAGCCTCCTTCCTCTCGATCAGTTGATCTAGTAGAATTTCTATTCTCCGTAAAGAAGCTAGAGTTTCCTCCATGTAAGTCTCTGATTCTTGAGGTGGAGGTGGAAGAGTATCGAGTTGTTGATCATAGTAACCTAGGGCATTATCCCATGCATTCCCGTATGATGTGGCGTATGGGTTGAACTGATAAAATGGTTGTGTTTGGTAACCCATAGCACTATAGTTGTAATATCCGAATGGGTAAGGATAGGAGCCGTAATTGTAGTATGGATTCATTATCTGCAAACAGGGAAATAACACGAACACAATCACGGTATCTAGTCACTGCCACTACCGAAGTAAATGGTGTGACACTTCAACAACAACAAATAAAAACAAACTATACATAAGAAAACAAATAAGACAAGACGACCTAATCCTAAGAACTCAACTAACTTACAAGATATCAACCGGATTCCCCAGCAACGGCGCCAGAAAACTTGATCGGCCTTTTCTAAGTGTCCAATCTCACCGGCAGTGTACCGGGTCAACTGTAGCCTAGAATTGGTGAGTCAAGGTCGTATCCCACAGGGAATCTGGTCGAGTACCAAAGTCGGTCTCGTCCCTAGTTCAGGTCAACACAAATATTGAACGTGGTGATTTATCAGATCACCGGTTCTACAAACTAAATATACACAAAACAAAGATTTAAAACTATATAAAAGAAATAGCCGAGCTATGATCCAACCAACTACTCTCTAACCCTAACTCGTTTCCGGAAGTGTTTCGAAAAACTCTAATGTTCTCGGCATCGTTGAAGGGTGTCGTCTCCTGTTTCCGAAAATAGACATTAATTCAATAATCTACCCTCTTATGTTAGGTTCAACAGTCCGCTGACCGGATTTAACTGACCCGACACGGTCTACGATCTATGAGAAGCTCATTAACAATGATATAAACCTCACACACGAAACCGAATCTGAACAACTCAGTCGGTTCTACAGGGTGATCCTAGAACCCCTTTTCCCGCACCCTCTCGCAAAATACATATGTAAAGAAGACGCGTGATATACGATTATCGAGTAATTAATTCGACAAAAGTCATTTAGAATAAGTTCTAGAACGATAACAACACCGAGAATCTAACAATCAAAACATCAAAACACTTCAATCAACGAGCTAAGGATTCGATTTCGAAGGCTATCACATATCTCGGCTATATAATGATTACCTACTCATTATACTAAGCAAAATATAAGGAAACAACGAATAAAGTTAACAAAACTAAAGATCGAAAGCAAGAACAAGAAATGAAATTGAAATACCAAATATATTCTACCGTAGAAAGTCGAATCTCCGAGCCGAATCCTGTCAATAACACGTCAAGCTATCACCGAGAATCAACGGATTACAACGATCTACAACTAATCTAAGCTAATATACATCTAAACTGATCTAATCTAAGGAAAGATGAAGAAAAACACAGAAAAAACGATCTAAAAGAAGAGGGGATCCGATCTAGATCAAAATGAGGGGGTATTTAAAGTGTTTTTTCAGATCTGGGCTGCTAGGCGGGCGCCTGTCAAAAAATTCCATGAAGAAAACCTATCAGCAACTTTCTATGGTGACAGGCCCTCAGAAAAACGACCATAACTTTGTGTGTAGACCTCCAAATTGAGTGATTCAAAATCCGTTGGAAAGATAATGAAATTGTCTACAACTTTCATGAAGATGTCCAGCCCAGAAAATACCTCTAAGGTAGATCAAAATGCATATCAATGGAAGGTATGGTTGTAGTTTGATCCGTTTGAACGTTTAAGCTTCGGGAACACGTTCCAATCCTCGTATCTCGCCTTCCGGACATCTCAAAAACCTAAGTCCTGTACAAAATCACAACAAATACCACACATAATCCCTACAGGACACTAGGGTGACCTAGAATGTATAGTAAATTACACCGAAAAAAACCGAGAATCCCGGACTTTACGTCCTAGGTCCCGAAATGATAACCAAGGTGTAAATACATCAAAATACAACAAATGTCCCCGGAAACATATAAAATGAGGTATAAACGGAGTATAATTACATAAAAAATGATAGCCAATTTGACTCTCATCAGTGTCCTACGCTTTCTTCCATACAGGGCTTAGAAGGTGGAATCTGGATGTTGACGTGGTAGCTGGTGTTGTGGGCAACTCTGTTATCTCTATCTTTATGAAAGGTCATGAGTAGCACTGTTTCAACTTTCTGTACATCTTGGTTGCCCTGACATAGACTGCAAACGGTATCAACTGTCTTGAATCTTACAATCAACAGAACGACATGCTTAACATGCTCCTGCTAGTCTATACTCGAAAAGCTAAAACTTCCCAGCTAATCCACAACTTCGGGCACACTTAACTTCTTTCGATCTCAGCCGCCAACACAACGACACAAGCTTGCTGAAGAACTGAAAAGATCCCCACTGAAGGATTCCTGAGGCTTTTTAGGAGCAAAAAAAACTCTAAAAGACGACATAACACTTCTATGAAAGGTGTTGCAGAGGAGAGCCTCCGAGACGGAGACCTCTTAAGCATTATGATGATACAAAAAGGGAACTCACACTAGCAAAAGAGGAAGATATAAAATATCTTACAAAATTTCTGAGGATGAAACCGGTGTGGAAAAACAAAGAAAGATGAAACGTGGTACAACCAACACGAAAAGGGATGAACGTTTGAATTTAAGGCCAATTGGCTTAAGCATAATAAATATCGGTCAGATTTTTTTTGATAAGGGTTTGCTTGGAAAACTGAGAACATTGAGAAGTGACAAGTTAAACACCATAGTGGTATGTCAACTTGGTAAGCCGTAGAAGAGCATAATGCACCCTAGGGATTTATGCCCCGTTAATTGTTTCATAGCACAATTGATGTCAAGTTCTTTCTGTCGATACCCTTAGGCTACCAACAACGCCTTACAATAAATCCATCAACCTTTAACTTCTTCTTGAAGATCCACTTGCACTCGAGTGGTTTATTTCCCGTTGGAAGACCAACCACTTCCAAGTGTTGTTTTGCATGATGGATTGTATTTCACTATTTCCAGACTCTTTCCACAAAGGAGCTCTGTAGTAGACATTGCCTCAACATATGTCCTTAGTTCGTTTTCTACCATATAGGTCAGAAAATCAGGACCAAAAGACTGGGAAGTCTTAGCCCTCTTACTACGATGGGGTTCTTCAAATCCTTGAGAATCACTCTCTTTTTCAGACTCATATGCCCGCTTACTCATGCTTGCTTATTCTTTAACACTTTCCTTACAAGGAAAGATATCCGCAATGAAAACCACATTCTTAGACTCGGTGATGACATGTTCATGTACATCATTGATGTCTGATTTATGCACCAAAACCAATAGGCACTAATGATCTTAGATCCTATCACTCACTTTGGTTTTGGTACTTCGACCTTAGCCAAACACCCCCACATTTCCAAGAATCTGTAGTCTTTCTACAATTCATATGGGGTAGCACCCTTCTTCTTTGAAGGGATGTTGTTCAGAATGAATTCCACTGAGAGGACATCTTCCCCCCACAAGTTCTGATGTAAACTCGAACTTATCAACATAGAATCCATCAACTCTTTAAGAGTTCAGTTCTTGCACGTAGCCATACCACTTGACTGAGGTGTGTATGGTGTAGTTGTTTGATGAATAATGCCGGGCCCTTAGCAAGACTCATGAAACAATACATCATATCCACCATCACAATCCCTACGGATACATCTCATCCGTTTGCTATGTTTATTATCACATTCATTCTGATAACCATCAAGTCATCACGAGCCTTATCTTTGCTTTTCAGCATTTAAACATCATAATATTTCGATGCTATACTCAATAAAAGTAACATTATACTTTTATCACCTCTAGTTCACACGAATCTAGAGGTTCTGTGTTCCTTTCTACTGGTCAACCATGGCTTCAACACATACTTGACACCTGTGATTAGGATCAAATTTCAAATTTGGTAACAACTCCAAGTTCATCAATGGACGAACGAATTTGAAATTTGAAAGTCCTAGTCATAGTGTCACAAGCATGACAACTCACGCATGTAAGCAGAGCTAAGAGCCAATCTCTCTGGCTTTTAATGAGCATCGCTTTTGTGCTCAATAGAGAGTTTCACTGTCAACACACAGATCAATCCAATTTGATCATTCAAAACCCCATTCATCACACCACCAAACTTCTCCATCCAAGGAATGAGATTAATCGGTCACTGGTGCTACGCTAGTGCTACAATACAACAGTGTCACAAAAGACACAGTCACATTTGGATTCACCTCGGTGTATCCTTTCATTTCTGTCCAACAATAGAAGACATACAATGTTTCAAAATTTAGTTCAAACGTAATGGTATAAACCACCTCGATAATTAAATACACGATCAAACAATCAACATAGGAGACGAACACAATTACTAAGCATATTGTTCACCTATGTATATCACTAATGCAAATACCGTATGGATACGACCTTGATGTAACATGTAGCTACTAGCATCAAACACAAAACAATATATACGGATTCACATGTGGTTTGACATTTACCAAAAGAGTTTGCTAAGCAAAGTGATAATATAACAACCGCATGCCAAATAACATAGTGCTTGTCACGTGTATCAAGTATACAAATAACATAGTGCTAGAAATCAAACCGAGGCGAGTAGTTACTATTTCCTTAAGACAAATTGCTCCGGTATGGTGCCCACGTTAGTAGCAACTGTCTCCCAGGATACAACGGCTTTCGTCTTGGATTTAGAGGCACTTCAAAAACCCGAGTTCCGGCGAACTTACATAGTGCTTCTACTTCTCTTCGACTCAATATATAGATCTATATGACTGACTCTTTGTGGTAGAAAGACACAAGAGAAAATTCGATGCTTAAACTTTCATCCATGGGGTTCTTTATATAGTGGAGATGAGGAGCCAATGCTCAAATATGATTGGCCGAAACACATCATCAAACTTTTCCCCTTGGAAAAGTCATGTCCGACTGACTTTTCCCTCAAGAAAGAAAAAGCCATTGGGGCGTGTAGAGCACCTTGGCCGACTTCACCCTTGCTTCCGATTGGTCGTATGACGTGTCCTCTGAATTCTGATTGGTCGAATGACTCAATGAATTCTGATTGGTCGAATGACACAATCACATTCCAAAATTAATTTTATGGTTAATTTCATAAGAAATTTTTTCCAAAAAATTAATAGTAACACCCGAGCCGAGCCGGACGGACGACGGCGGCAGCGGCGCGCGCGCGTCTGGAATAATCTAAGTCCTCCCTCCTGCACAAAAGTGTCTTGCCCCTTGGGGCACATTTATAAGAGCATACACTAGCCCTTATATATGGAGCTCAAGTCTCCCATCTTTCCAATGTGGGATATTGAGTTAAGGTACTCCCTTCAACTCTTATCTCCAACACATTTTCAACCAACTTTAGGCATTAATTTCTCATTCACCCGACATCCGAATCGAGTGATTCAAAAGCCCATCATCAACTACTCCGTATTGAGTATTTAATGATATCATTAACTCTCGATGACATACATCGGAGCCTATCCGTAAATCGCGCTAAATTTGACTATTCAACCATTCAAAAAGGGCTTTTTCTCCAACAATTTCTACCGACTATGGGCAATAAATTGAAGCCAAAAAATACTAAATAGTACAAGTATGTACTAGAAATTCTAGGATGCATTTTTCCTTTGAGCTACCGACATAAAGCAACTATAAATAGATAGAGTAGCTAGGCATTTAACACATAACACACAAGTCACTCAAAAAGAGTCTTGTATCCCCTTCTCTGCTTTGCAATATAAAAAGTCTTCTATTTAAATTAGTTTGTGTCTCATTCTCCAATATTTAATATTTGTCATTCAATCAAAGTTGTATCTTGGTTATCGATTAAACTACAACAAGTGGTATCGAAGCCTTTGTCGATCGGGCGTAGTTTTTTTTTGTGGTGGTGATATCTGGTCAGGGACCAACGACGTCGTCACTCTGCCAGAGTAAAAGGTCGGAGGATATTATTCACCGTTTGAGAAGAATCACTCAACGATTCTTGTTCATGCGCAGTCCGGGACTGTGGAGCTGTTTGGTCTGGGACCTAGCTTACTTAGTGTTTGACGGTGCAACAAAACTAAGTCACGATGGCGGATTTTTCGGTGAGTATTATTAATAAATTAAAGAATCATAATTATAGCACATGGCAATCGTGTATGGTGTCCTACCCGGAGAGCCAAGATTTATTGGAGCATGTCACCGGAAGTGATGCAACGCCGCCGCTTCAAAAGATGCAACGGTTTTGCGTAAATGGAAGGTGAAAGCTGCGAAATCCATGTTTGCTATAAAGACATCGATTGAAGATGAGATGATTGAGCATATCCGGAAAGCCACCACGCCGAAGGAAGCATGGGACACGTTGGCTAGTCATTTTTCGAGGAAGAACATTTCACACCTGCAAATACTGGAGAACGAGTTGATGTCGCTCACCCAGGGAAATCTATCAATCAGAGATTATTTCACCACGGTAAAATCTCTGTGTTATGAGATTTCCGAATTAGATCCAGAGTCCAAAATTGGTGAGTCTCGGAGGAGAAGAATATTGATACACAGTTTAAAACCCGAGTATCGTAGTTTCACAATAGCGATACAAGGTTGGGCCACACAACCAACCATTGATGAGCTGGAAAATTTACTAGCCGACCAGGAGTCGCTGGCTAAGCAGATGGTAGGCGTAGTTATTAAGTCAGAAGAAGAGGCGTTGTATGCAAGTCAAGCAAGAGGAAAATCAAATAGATATAACAATAAGGGATTCAAAAGACAATATGATGGAAAACAACAATGGAGTTACCAAAGAGGGGGAGCTGAAGAGAAGAGACATGATAATAAGGAAAGAAATAATAGACGTCAAGGAGGTGACAAACTTTTTCACAAGCAACAAAATGCTTGGTTCAATTGTGGCAGAAAAGGACATTTTGCAAGAGATTTTTGATTCAAGAAGAGACAAGTTGAAGGAAACGCTGCCACTTCAGATCCCCGAGATGACCAAAGTGAAACAGAGTGGGATGTCCACGCATCTTTCTCAGGGTTGAAGTCCGACGAAGAAAATATTGACACTAATATGAAAAAAGAAGAAGTCCAAGTAAGTTGTGCAGCAACTATGACAAGTGATATTGGGCGTGTTAACTTTCACAATCTGTGGATCGTTGACTCAGGAGCTGGCAATCATATGACCGGTGATAAGGTAGACTTCAAAGAATAATAGAATACAAAGACGGTCGTGTTGTCGTAACGGCGGATAACACCAAGCTTCCAATTAGACACATTGGAGAGATAGTGATCACGCCAAGCTCAAATTCCCAGCCAGTGATACTGCAAAAAGTGATGCATGTTGATGGAATGAAGAAAAATCTCTTGTCAGTATCACAGCTCACAGAGTCAAGTAATTATGTATTGTTTAGTCTACAAGATGTGAAGGTTTATCGTGATCTTAGAGTCGTTGGGACTCCAATCCTGGAAGGTGGAAAGAAGGAGTCGGATATACCGCGGCGATGAACGACATATGTAGAGAAGACCGGGAAAAATGACACAGCTGATCTATGGTATGCACGTCTGGGACATGTCAGTTATAAGAGACTTAAGGTCATGATGAAGGAGTCTATGCTCAAAGGACTTCCTAAGTTGGAGTGTCGGGAAGACACGGTTTGCGCCGGATGCCAATATGGAAAAGCACATCAGCTCCCATATAAGGAATCAAAATACCGAGCAAAAGAGCCGCTCGAGTTGATTCATTTAGATGTTTTTGGACCTGTAAAGCAACAGTCAATTGGAGGAGAAAAGTATATGATCACCTTCATTGATGATTTCTCAAGATATACGAGGGTGGATTTCATGAAGGAGAAATCCCAAGCTTTGGAGAAGTTCAAGGAATTCAAATGTAAAGTAGAAGCAGACTTTCCTCAAAGAGTACATTGTCTACGTACATATAATGGAGGTGAGTATACATCCACAGAGTTCTCGGAATATCTAAAGCAAAATAATATTGTCCGGCAGTTGACTTGTCCGAGAACACCGCAACAAAACGGGGTAGCTGAAAGAAAGAATCGACATTTAGCTGAGACATGTCGGAGTATGATACATGCAAAGGAATGTCCCAGCCCATTTTTGGGTAGAATGTATGAAGACTGCAGCACATGTGATCAATCGGCTACCACAAACAAAGCTTGGATTCATCTCACCGTATCAAAAACTTAAAAGAGAAAAACCAACTGTAAGTCATTTCAAAGTATTTGGCTGTGTCTGTTACGTATTCGTCCCAGATGAGCTACGAAGCAAATTTGACAAGAAAGCAATCAGATGCATATTCTCAGGATACGATGCGGAAAGAAAAGGATAGAAGTGTTGTGACCCAAGAACGAATCGATGTATGGTGTCAAGAAATGTTGTATTCGATGAAGCATCTTCTTGGTGGTCATCTCAAGATGAGGAGCTTCCTGACTCACCTATTCTAGAAGAGAAAATAAGAGAAAAGACTGGAGAAGAGTTATGCACTCTGAAAGTAAATGATGATGGTCAAAAGAAATCGGCAGCAACTCAAGAGATGGAATATAGCAGTATCAAAAGTCCAACACCGGAGATGGAGGAAGTTGATCACCATGAACAACAACTTAGGAGATCATCTCGACAGAGGAAACCAAATCCTAAGTATGCTAACATTGCGACAGTTGATGATACTGCAACTATGGAGCCTTCAAGCTATGAGGAGGCATCTAAAAAGGGTGAATGGATCCAGGCGATGAAAGAGGAAATTCAAGCGCTTAAGCAAAGCCAGACTTGGGAACTTGTTCCTCTTCCGGAAGGAGTAAAACCAATATCTTGCAAATGGGTTTAAAAGGTGAAAACACGACAAGACGGATCCATAGAAAGACATAAATCTCGATTTGTTGCTCGAGGTTTCTCACAACAATATGGCTTAGACTATGATGAGACGTTTAGCCCGGTGGCAAAGATAACTACAGTACGAGTTTTACTGGCACTAGCAGCTAGGCTTCGAGAGTATGACTCATCCTAAATATGTGTGCAAGTTAAGAAAAGCTTTATATGGATTGAAACAGGCGACAAGGGCTTGGTACGGAAAAATTGCAGAGTTCTTGACTCATAGTGGATTCTCTATGGCTACGTCCGATTCAAGTTTGTTCATTTAGCATCAAAATAACAAATTAACAGTCGTGTTGGTATATGTGGATGATCTCATCATCACTGGAGACGATGACAAAGAATTTCAAAAAGTCAAGAGGAACTTATCAGTCCGGTTTCAAATGAAAGAACTTGGAGAGCTTAGCACTTTCTTGGACTTGAAGTCGAGTACACTAAAGATGGGTTGTTCCTTTGCCAACAGAAGTATGTTAAGGATCTGTTAAAGAAGTCTGGAATGATAGACTGCAAGCCTTCTCTAACACCAATTGAAGTCAATGCCAAGTTGAGCTCAAAAGAAGGCAAAGAGTTGGATGATCCTACAAATTATCGACGACTAGTAGGAAGCCTGATATACTTAACGTTAACAAGACCAGACTTTTCCTTTGCAGTTGGCATCGCAAGCAGATTTATGCAAAGTTCAAGAAAGCCACATTGGCAGTTAGTTCATAAAATTATGAGGTACGTCAAAGGAACTCATGACTACGGTATTTTCTACCAGAAAGGAGTGCCATGTAGACTCGTTGGATACTGTGACGCTGATTATGCTGGGGATCATGACACTCTCCGATCAACTACCGGTTACGTGTTCAGCCTTGGTTCTGTATTAATATCCTGGTGTAGCAAAAGACAACCTACTGTATCTCTATCAACTACCGAGGCAATGTATCGGGCAGCCGCTGTAGCAGCTCAAGAAGTCACTTGGCTTGTGCAGTTATTGAGAGACTTACATCAGCCAGTTGACTACCAGTGGATTTACATTGCGACAATATATCATCACTACAACTAGCAGAGAATCCAGTATTTCACGCAAGGACCAAGCACATTAAAGTGCACAACCACTTTATTCGAGAGAAGGTTCTTCAAGAAGAGATACATATGATTCATGTGCAGACCGAAGATCAGTTAGCAGACGTCTTTACCAAAGGTGTAAGCGGAAACAAGCTCAAAGAATTTAAAATTGCGATGGGGATGCTTGCTAAATCATCACTGAAAGAGAGTAGTCGGTGAGGGGGGTGTTGAGAGCACCGACTACTTTATTACACTACAAAGCCTAGATTGTTCCAAAAAGGTAGCTAAGTCTCTAGACTTTTCTACCAACATATGGACATTAAATTGAAGCTACAAAATACTAAATAGTACAAGTATGTACTAGAAAATTCTAGGATGCATTTTTCCTTTGAGCTACCGACTTAATGCAACTATAAATAGATAGAGTAGCTAGGCATTTAACACATAACACACAAGTCACTCAAAAAGAGTCTTGTATCCCCTTCTCTGCTTTGCAATATAAAAAGTCTTCTATTTAAATTAGTTTGTGTCTCATTCTCCAATATTTAATATTTGTCATTCAATCAAAGTTGTATCTTGGTTATCGATTAAACTACAACAATATATATATATATATATATATATATATATATATATATATATATATATATATATATATATATATATATATTAATATTAATTTGACATAAAAATAATTAGATTGGTCTGACATACTGATTTCTTCGTCGGTGTAAGAAACGTCACTTTATAGGGAGGATTGGCTTTTGCTGCTAAAACAATTAAGGCCAAGCATGGCTACGAACAGAAACATGTTCATCTTTGCAGCACCCATTCTTCTTCGATCTTCTTTCTTATTTGAGTAATAAATTAATAACTCTTAGAGCAATATATATTTTTCAATTATTTGTGTGTGACCGGGGGCGGAACCACCCTATGCCTGGGGTGGTCTCAAGCCCCCCCCCCCCCCCCCCCCCCCCCTCCCCATATGGTGTCAAGCCCTCCCCCCATATGGTGTCAAGCCCTCCCCAAATTTTTATTATTGTATTAGTAGTAGTGTTAATATTAGTATGTTATGTGTCTTTTTCTTAAACAAAAGACCTTATATCCTAGTGGTTTAAGAATAAATTATTTTCAGTCTCCATAATTCTAGGTTGTAAGTTCAAATAGCTTGAAATAATAATAAATCCGAGCCAAGTCGAGTCAATAATTTTTAGGGTTCGAGCTTGACTCGACTAAAATAACTCGGTCTTGAATTAAACTCAGCTCAAGCTCGATTGAGCCATAATAAGACAGTATCAAACTCGACTAGTTAAGTATTCAGTATAACTCGATTCGACTCGTAAGCTCGATTATATTTGTAGAATTAATTTAATTTTTATAAAATGTTACAGGATCTAGCTCGAATCGTTTGATACTCAACTCAACTAATTATTAATGTTCTAGATAAAATAATATAAAATAATATTTTATATGATATAGGTAGTTTAACTTGCGAGCTACTCGATTACTATTTTTAAAACACGAGACCGGCACAGTTAATTTTTCGAGTAGCTCGACTCGAGCTCGAAATGTGAAAAAAAAAAACGAATCGAATTAAACTTCTTTACGAGTCGAGTATAAGTAACTCGATTCACTTACAACCCTAGGGTTACAAAGTATCCTTGTCACATAAATGTATCATATGTATCGTGATAAAATTAAAGGTGTAAAATAATATTTTTCTCATTGATACCTGATTGTGTAAAAGGTCATTTATAGTTACATGAGTGGATAAAGTATAACAATTATCCTATAAAATCTCAACAGCTATAGTATCTATACTGATTTGGGTTTATCTCCTAATACCCCGACAAGGTGAAGCCGGTCTGCTAATGAGCCGAAGCTTGTCACAGTGCTTCAAAAAAGTAGTTGTTTGTAAAGGAAAATTGCAAAAAAAAAATAGTCCTGTAACTTGGCCTATTAAGAATTTTAGCCAAGTCTCTGCTCTGGTTTGTAGTCTCGTATGAGCGATAAGTGTCTCATGCTTCGATATCAAAAATGTGTCTCACCAATGATATTGATGTTTTAGTTTTTAGACATCCACATATGTATTTACGAGTTTAGATCTAACCACCTGATTCATTCACATTAAAATCTCCCTAAGGACTTCTAATCCTAGACATCTAATTATACTACCTAGCACGTTGTAAAATGATCAATGTCAACTAAATCAACGTCCCACAAGGCCTAAACAACGCCTTCCGGTACTCCCACCTTCTCCCCGCAGAGTGTATCAGTTGTGGTGCTGATCTAAGGCTACCAGAAGTCGAAGTTAGACATTGCAAAGTATCATATAATGTTTCAAAAGAACATACAAACCGCATTGTATCGTGTAATACGCGTAATAACACAAAATTAATATAATATAATTTTATCGTAATATATATACCACACTTTTACTATAACCATTAAATATATATATATATATATATATAATACTTTGTTGCTCATACATTTCTAGTATATAATTAAATAAATTTTCGCACCGTATAATATCTATTAACTTAACTTTATCAATAATTCTTTTCTTTCGCTTGGAAGTACAATACATACATAATATATTATTATTACATTTTCTTTTTCCCTCTTACGGAAATTGCCTGCCAGTTCTCTTCTATTTTTATTTTCTTTTTTACTTTTTTTTGTTTTTCTTCCTACGGCAGCATATAGCAAATAGGATCATAACCTATTCCTTTTTTTTCCTTCGGCAGTAGTGAGCAACATAAAAAAAAATAAACGAATAAAGAAGCAGACCTATATATAACAAAGAAGAAAAGCAACAATAATGAATGAATAAACGCATAAGTAAATACGATTAAACACCCAAAATCCGTTTAATAACACCTCTGTAGATACAAAATTTTTATGTGATATATCAAATTTGTCACATAACACATTTGTCCTAAATTGAAATTTATTTTATATTATTTCCTATAAAATGTACTAGGGAATAATGTAAAAATAAATGATTAATTGAAATCTCTTAAAAGAAATTTAGAGATTTAATTATTTATAATGGTTGCATAGATATGCAATACACACACACACACACACACACACACACACACACACACACACACACACACATATATATATATATATATATATATATATATATATATATATATATATATATATATATATATATATATATATAACACATTATATTTGTCACATACTACACATACCATTAAGTCTAAATATTTTATATTATTCCCTACATTAAATATTGGGAAATAATTCAAAATTTAATAAATCATAAAATCTCTTAAAAATCAATTAATTAGGAGATTTTACTGATTTATAATAAATGTGAAATCTTCTGGAAATCAATCAATGGTGTGAGAGCATGTAATGCGAATTAATGCAAAGGCATCATCCAGCACTATAAATATGAGAACCTTAGTCATTTGCAAAACACACTGAAGAGTTGGTGGAGATCCCAGAGCAAGAAGCTTCAAGCATTCATCAACAACACCGAAGCCTCGAAGATCTTCCAAGAAATCCTTCAAGTATCTTCAAGAAAACCAAGAAACACTCGAAGGTCTTCAAAAATTTCTCGAAGTTCTTCAAGAAAGCCAAGAAGATCAAAGAGCGTGTTCAGCACTCGAAGATCAATGCAAAGGCGAAGATCTTCGACAAGGCATCTTCAACATTTGAAGATCAACCCAAAGTCAGGAAAGCCAAGAAGATCGAAAAGCGTCAGCAACGCCGGAAGAAGTTGTCTTCAAAGTTCTTCAAGAAGATGAAGAACATCAAAGCTTCAAAGCACCATGAAAGATCGTCTTCAACATCGAAGATCTTCCGCAAAGTTGAAGTCCTTCAACTAGGAGATTGAAGGTAAGACAAAGTATTCCTTCAAGTCTTCATCAAATTTAAAGCTCTCCCGCCATATCCAGGAGAAAATAACCAAAAGTCAAGATCTTCCGCCAAATCCGGGAGTTCAACACAACCACAACAACAATTGGGGAAGAAGATGGGGAGAAAGCATAAATCCCTCTTTTCGACCACCGTGGAGAAGATTAAAGGAGTAACAAATAAGCCTCAAAGTCATCTCCAATAACCAGAGTTCTTCCACGAATCAAGCATTCTTCACAAACTCTCGAAGCTCGTCCGCCATATCTAGAGTTCTTCAACAATCGAAGGTCTTCGGCCATATTCGGAGTTCTTCAACATTCAAAGCTCGTCCGCCATATCCGGAGTTCTTCAACAAGAACACTCGAAGCTCATCCGCTATATTCGGAGTACCTCACCAACATTCGAGGATCATCCACCACATCCGGAGTTCTTCACCAACATTCGAGGATCATCCGCCATATCCGTAGTTCTTCAACAAAGAGAAGATCTATGAAGAAACGAAGAAGTCTTCAAGTTCTTCAACAACATTCGAGGATCATCCGCCACGGAGTACTTCACCAGCACTTGATACTTGTCCGCCATATTCGGAGTTCTTCAACAACCGTCGAAGGTCTTCCGCCGAATTCGGAGTTCTTCAACAATAATCGAATGACTTCCGCTATATTCGGAGTTTTCAACAAATCGAAGGTGGCCAAGAAACCAGGCATTCTTCAACAACAAATAAAGTCCCTCTTCCCAACAAATAGGAGGAACACCGCCAAAGTCCGAGAACAAGTCACCGCGACCCTCGGAGAAATCAAAGGAGAAGATCAAGAAAGCATGAAAACATTCAGGTCATCTCCAACAATGAAGATTATCCGCCATATCCGGGGATCTTCTATAAATCCAACGTTCTTCCCGACTAAAAGGAAGAGTGTCGACAAAGTCCGAGAACAAGTCCCCGCGACCCTCGGCAAAATCAAAGGAGAATCAAAGGCATCCCACATAAATAGGGATTTTGCTAGATATTGTACCCACTCACATTTTGAAATTAATAAAATTATATTTGTTACAATTTTTCTTGTCTTTTTTATTTAAATATTGCAACACAACGAAATTTACGTTACAAATTTCTGGCACGCCTAGTGGGACCAATCTCTCCTTGCATCTCTCCTTGCAAAAATGAAAAGTCTTGAGGGAATGGCACCAAAGACTTCCACCGCTTCAAAGGCTTCTACATTAATGGCTAAAATTTCCGCCCTGAAGGCTACTGCTACGAAAGCTGTTGCTTCACAGGGCGCCACTACGAAATTGTTGCCGCTAAGGATGTTTCCTCATCACAGGGTCAACCTTCTGGCCCTATCACTCGGAGCATGTCATATGAGTATGGCCTTCACCTTTTGTTTTTCCCTCGGGTAATTTATGATGGATCCTCGTCACCAATGGCCGCAAACGTCATGATGGCGAATTCCACCACCCTGGAGGATTATATTTTCAAACTCACAAAGTCCATTGAAGCTGTCACGGCGCATATTCAGACTCAAGACGTGCTAATTGCGATGCTCGCCAACAGGCTTGATTCCATTGGAGAAGCAAGTAAGGCAAAAAGAAGTGCTTCTTGATGATGAGGATGGACTTGACGTCACTTCCAAAGATCAAGGAGCCTTCAAGTCTCCTCGCATGGCGAATAACATGAGAGTTGCCCCAGAAAACTCTTACAAATATCAAAAAGCTTCCAAGTCCTTTACCTTGGCAAGTGATCTGAAGATTTCCCCCGATGGAACCATTCCTATCAACCAGTTGCGGGAATTCATCATGGGTACCATCAAGGACAAAGCCAGAAGGCCCGTGAATTCATGTAAAACGTATGCCAAACCATACACCCAAATGGTTGATGATCTGAAGACGCCGGTCGGTTATCAATCACTGAAGTTCCAGCAATTAGATGGAAAGGGCAATCCAAAGCAACACATTGCCCATTTTGTTGAAACTTGAAACAACACTTGGACATATGGAGATCACTTGGTGAAGCAAATCGTGCATTCTCTAAATGGAAACGCCTTTGATTGGTACACTGATCTCGCTCATGCCTCTCTGGATAGTTGGGAGCAACTGGAGCAGATCTTTCTCAGTCGCTTCTACAGCACCCGTAGGACGAACATCATGGTAGAGCTGACCAACTCTCACCAGTGGAAAAAGAAAATGTGGTTGACTACATCAACAGACGGAAGAGCCTGAGTTTCAACTGTAAGGGCCAAATTTCTAAGAATTCTTCCATCGAGATGATCATTCAAATTAGGCAATAGAGTCTTCAATACATTCTCAAGAGAATTCAACCAAAGTTGAGCATCGCTGCAAATGGAGGTCAATCTCTCTTTCAAGGCCCTTAAAAGGGAAATGAAAAGAAAAAGACTGGAAAATTCGCCAAATCAACTCCGGAAACAAAACACAAAAAGTCTATGGATACAAATGTGGGGTTTCCATACTTCAAAAATGTCTGGAGGAACAAAGGCTGAATAGTCAAAAAGGCGATAACCAACTCCAGAGGAAAATAAATAAAAGAGGTACCAATTTCTTGATTCCGACGTCCTGTCAAACTTTGATGAGTTTCTCAAATAAAACTCATTGATCTTCTCAAAACCAAGTGCCTCAAAGATGCTGCAAAATCCCACGAAGGAAACTGTTGCAAACATCGGCTCTTGACGGGGTACACTATCCAGAATTGCTTTGTCTTTGAAAGCAAAGTAAGTTTCTTATCCGATGAAGAAATAGTCGTGCTTGAAGAAGGAAAAGCAAGCAAAAATCAAGTCTCATTGGTGGATCCGTCGTATGGTCATGCTATGACCGTTCGATTTGTAACCTTCGATCCTGTCAAGGTGCAAGTTGCCGTCATCATAAAGATGCCCGGCCCGACCTTCGCAACCTCTATGAGTTTGGAATCTTGGAAGAAATGCTCACCTACATGTGACAATTTTCATCAAATCTCGTTGTAAGATGTCAACACTCCAACCACTTGAATGGGACAACTTATGAAAGAAAATCTTTGAAAACTTCAAGGCTAACTTGGCAAAAACACTAGTCTTGGTGGCAGCTACAAAAAAGGAAGCATTTGCTTCTTTGCGTCACGACGTAAGCCATGCCATACTCACTGGTCAATCGTTTTGAGACAGTTCAGCAACTCGAGCAACAAACTCCCCACTAAGGATTGCCATCCAAGAAGCATCACAAATGAGGACAATGTTGGTATTCTCTTGCAAGAGTCATGTGCTCTAGATTAAAAGTGGCGCCAAGCTCAAGAAAATCTGGATGTTGCCAAGCCTTCTTGTCCAAGGCATTCAACAAGATGGAGTTCCCACGGCTATTCCAAATCGGGAATTCAGTGCTTGTCTTATGAAGACCTGCCATAATGATATGAAAAACCAAAACAAGTTCAAATAAAAATGAAACGGCCCCCATGTTGTTCGGGAGTTCGGAAAAATTAAGCATACAAATTGATAAAGATGGTCACATTCAACCAAATCAACAGCAAGTTCCTCAAAAGGCTCCATGCCAAAAGAAAAAAATGCTCCCAGGCACGAGCTTAAACTGCGCTACACTCTCCAAACGAGTGAAAAGAAAAAATGCTCCTAGGCACGAGCTTAAACTGCGCTACACTCTCCAAACGAGTGAAAAGAAAAAATGCTCCCAGGCACGAGCTTAAACTGTGTTACACTCTCCAAACGAGTGAAAAGAAAAAATGCTCATAAGCACAAGCTTAAACTGCGTGATACTCATCAAACGAGTTGAAACATAAATACTCCTGGGCACGAGCCGAAATTGCACCAATCTTGTTCCCAAAAAAATGAACTACATTTGACTTGATTCCTAGAGAAATCTCTAGGATACATAGGCAGCTTGGGAAGTTACTCCAAGTTCAGTCATACCAAAAGAAATGAGGGTCCATCATACAAGAAATGGGTCCTCGTACAAAAATTAGAAAGAAAACTTGAAAGGGTGGAATGCTTTTCTTCGTATGAATTGGCAGTAGGCCTCCCAGCAATGTCGTTCTGAAATTGCCGCAAGTGATTGATGCAGAAGAGGGAGAGGTTCCGTCAGATGCACACTTTAAGAGGCTCTTCACTTCAATGAACTTTGTTGGTAGCCTTATTGAGTGATGGATTCGATGTTAGAAGTCTTACGTTTTTCATCATGGCACGCACGCTCTTCGCACCTTTTTCAAGTTGCTGGAATGAAAGTCCCCTCAAGAAATTGTGGCATCGGCAATGAAACTTTATTGCCTCCAACATTCGCATACGAGTAATGATTCTGCTTGGTCTTCCAAAGCACCAAGAGAAAAGCATCATGGCCATTGGAGGAATCCTTGCTACAGTCCGCACCATTAGCCGAATGAGGATCTCGGTAGACCAACATCAAAGCTAAGGAAATACACAAGGAAAATAAACTCAACTTGTGGACCGGTTCTCTCTTTGAAGGTCTAGGCTCACCTGAATGCTGCGATGATTCTGATCACGGGAAGATGGAGCATCAAAATCGATGGTGAGGCATATTCGAAGCTTGATCCCAGTTTCCATAGCGGCATCAGCATGATGAAGCACAACAAGATACCTCTCACCGTCTCATGTAGACTCTTTGAGTGATGCTATCTGGATGTCTTATGCAGGGTGGAGCAACTAAGTACCCCACTCACGTTCTTGACCGGCTCTGCACGCATGATGAAGTCCCCAAGTACCTCACTTGTGTCATTGGCTTGTTGAGCATCTGGCTGTGCTACGCATGGTGAAGTCACAAAATACCTCACCCACGTCCTACACGGGCTGAATATCCGGTTATGCTACGCAAAGGGGAGCAACTAACTACTCCGCTTGCGTCCTTGTCTGACCATGATGCGAAGAACCCAAGAGTCGGAATCTGCAAAAAGAAAAAGAAAAAAAAAATGAAAAATGAAAACTAAGACAAAAAAATTTACCTTTAAAGGACTGCTGAGTTGATGAGAGATTTTCACCACCGTTCTGGGTCTTCGTCACTTTGTGGATGATTTGAGGCAACGAGGTGGATAAATATTCCTCAAAAAAAAGTTCGTCTAAAGGAACTCTGAGGGGACGAGGTGAATAAATATTCGACCTCCAAAAATGTTAGTCTAAAGGAACTCTGGCGGTGACGAGGCGAATATGAAAATTCATCCTCCAAATGGCCTTCAATACTCCGAGCTCCAACAAGCGAGGTGAAAATAAATTCGATCTCGAAATGGCCTCCGGTCTCTGAAGTGGTGGGGTAGGCAACCTCGAAGTGGCCTCCGATCTCTAAAGTGGTGAGGTAGGAAACCTCGACATGGCCTCCGATCTCTGAAATGATGAGGTAGGCAACCTCGAAACGGCTTCTAATCTCTAAATTGGTGAGGTAAGGGCAACCTCGTAACGGCTTCCGATCTCTGAAGTGGTGAGGTATAGGCAACCTCGGAACGGTTTCCTATCTCTGAAGTGTGGTGAGGTAAAGGCAACCTCGAAACGGCTTCCGTTCTCTAAAGTGGTGGGGTAAAGGCAACCTCGTAACGGCTTTCGATCTCTAAAGTGGTGAGGTAAAGGCAACCTTGAAACGGCTTCCGATCTCTGAAGTGTGGTGAGGTAAAGGCAACCTCGAAACGGCCTCCAATCTCTAAAGTGGTGAGGTAGGCAACCTCAAAATGGCCTCTGATTCTCTAAAGTGGTGAGGTGAAAATAAATTCAACCTTCAAAATGGCCTCCGAAAACTCCGGCAGAAACAAGGTGGAGACACTCGAAGGTTTGAGTATAGAAAAACCTACAAAAATAGACACCAACTGTTAGATAATAGAAATAAGGGTTAATTCCTTAAAAGTATAGTTTTTTTTTATACTTATTAGCCCCATAAGGACATAAAGGAATCTGTTGGACTTATAAGGACATAATATATCTACATGTACCAAAATACCCCTAATCTAATTTATTCTTTCATCCTCCTCCTCCTCCTCCTTACATGTCTCGTCCTTTTTATTAATTTCTCCCTATAATACTACAACGGAAATGTTTTTCTCCATTTTTACACACCTTCAGCTCGGCGGCCCTTGTCCTCTCCTTTCCGAAAATGGCAACCGTTCCCTACTCAACCGTCATTACCACCTGCTTCAGCTATGCCCTCCTCCTTGCCTTCGGTCAATTACGTGATTTTTTCCGAAATATAATCGATTATTGGTGCAAATTCACTCATCATCTTCAGGTACGTAAGCTCCAGAGCTTCGAACATCTTCAGGTACGTAAGCTTCAGGAGTTTGGTGACTGGCTTGTAGAGATTCGATTTGTTAGTCAGAATCCAGATCAACTTGCCATTGGCCAGGCCTCGGTAGCTAGACAAAGAGAGGAGGAGTTGAGGATCAAACAAAGAGAAGCCGAGGAGCGAGACTTGACTCGTATCGAGCTGCGTTTATGCACTTGAAGAGGAAGATGATGATGGTATTGTTGATTTTTTCGATGGTTCCTGGGACGGTTACGCAATGACCGATTTGGATCTTTAGGTTTCGATTTGACACCATTGTATAGGGCTTGTCATATACACCAAACACTCGGGGATTGGGGACAAGTTCAAGCAATACTATTTTGAGAATCGAAAGCTTCGGTTAACCTCGGATTTTCGGGTTTCATCAATGACTTCTTTTCTTGAATCACATCAAACCTTTTTTGCTCGATTATTTGGGTTCTTTATAGTCGAAGATCGTGTTTTGAGGACGGGTGGTGGGTTGATTTCTAAAATAGAGGTGGAGAATTTATGGGACACTGCAGTTAGTAAAATGTGTTCTGTTTTAGAAGACCAATTTTCTAGAATGCAGACTACAAATCATTTGCTGTTAATGAATGATTATGTTAATCTGCTTGGAGTCACTTTACAGAGATATGGTTACCCGATCGATGCTCTTCTTGATTTTTTGAGCAACATAGAGATAAATATCATGAACTCTTGTTGTCTGATTGTCGTAAGCTGATTAATGAGGCTCTTGCTGCAGATAAGTTTGAGCAGATGTATATGAAGAAAAAGTATGAATACTCAATGAACGTGTTATCGTTCCAGTTACAAACGTCTAATATTATGCATGCATTCCCTTATGTTGCCTTATTTTCTTCCACGGTTCCTGACTGCTGTAGAATTGTGCGATCATAAATTCTTCAAATACTGTAATTGTTCGAAGCTCTGGAGCTTTACTGCCACGTGTTTGTTTTTATGCTTTGAAAGATTTGCAGGAAAATGAAGAACTTAGTTTTAGTTATAGGGATATCAGGCTTAAACAAGAGGGGTTGCCCTATTTTTGGGGTAGTCCTAGTTGTTTTGGGATCCTACCTTCAGAAAATACATGATGATTTCTGTGAAAGGTCTTACAGAAATGATTAGGAAACAACAAACGTGCCGGAAAATGCCGAAGCTTTTTAACTAGGGGAAAGCCATTTGAATTTCTACCGATATGGATGTACATGATCCTTTTATCAGGTAATAGAGATTCTTTAAGCATCCCATTAGTTAAACTCCTTCTATTGGTTAAACTCCAGCTTTGTGCAATATTGCAGATTGTTTATGATGTCACTGCAGATGTCACTGTATACATTAGACAATTAATGAAGTGACATTGATGTCACTGCAGATGTCACTGCATACATTAGACAACTAATGAAGTGATATTGATGTCACTGTAGATGTCACTGCATACATTAGACAATTAATGAAGTGACATTGATGTCACTACATAAATCAATACAATAAGACGTCACTGCATACACCGATACAATAAGACGTCATGATGCCGGCGCATCTGAGGCGGAGTTGTCGGATTCCACATTGGTTGCGATCGAATACATGGACAAAAGGGAGCGTTCGGACAGGTGTTAGTATTTTGGCCATAACTTTCGGCCCCGATGTCCGTTTTGCGTGACAGGTGTTAGTACTTTCGGCCCCGATGTCCGTTTTGCGTGACAAAAGGGAGCGTTCGGACAGGTGTTAGTATTTTAATTATGCGTTGCCGTCTCCTTTCTTTTCAGAAATAGCGTGAATTGAATAAGAGGAAATAAAGAGATTATTTTCTTAAATACTTAACTAATTAAAATATCTTTTAAATAATTAATCTTTTTTAATTAATAAATTCCTCTTAATTAATTAATTATGTTAAACATAAAACATGGAATAAATAAATATTTATGCTTTTACTCTTCTTGAAATTTCGGGATGTTACAATTAAAGCATTTAGAGGCCCATGTGTTTACGGAAAAAATAATAATCTAACTCAATATGCTTTGAACGAGTATGAAGAACTGGATTCGCTGATAAATAAATAGCACCCACATTATCACACCACAAGATCGGAGCACGCATATGAGAGAAGCCGAGTTCAGTGAGTAGTGTGCGTAGCCACATCAGTTCGGCTGTTGCATCGGCAGTTGCCTTGTATTCACTCGCAGTAGAAGATCTTGCAATTGTAGGTTGCTTCTTTGCCAACCATGAAATGGTATTAGGACCCAAATAAATCGCAAAGCCACTAGTCGATCTTGAATCATCCGGACAACCACCCCAGTCACTAACCGTGAAGCATTGGAATTGATAAGAAGCACAGTTTGAGTGAAGGCAAAAGACCAATACTGTAACGGAATTTTAGAATGAGCAAGGAGAGTTAATCAGGTGTCTACAATATGACGAATTTTTTCGTTCTGTGATTCCATTTTGTTCGTGCGTGTGGGGACAAGCAACACGATGAATTATTCCTTTAGAAGTAAAAAAAATGATTGAGTTTGCGATATTCGCCACCGGTACCCAATCACTATGCTTTGCTTTTATTTGGGTATTAAATTGGCGCTCAACGACTTAACGCATTAAACTGTAGAAAAATAGTATGCAAGTCACTACGATTTTTGACAATGCATATCCAAGTATAACGGGTGTATTCATCCACAAACAAACTGAAATAACGTGCACCAAGAGATAAGGAAATGGGGGCAAAGACCCCAAAATCGGAATAAACAATTTGTAAAGGGGCTGTGCTTTTATGTTCCACACTAGCAAGAGGGAATTTAGACATTTTTCCAAATCGACAAGATGAGCAATCAGACACATTATTAACACATTTTTCACAAGGTAATTGAAAAGCACGTAACATATGAGAAACAATTTTTATTTGTGGATGACCTAGACGAGCATGCCAATCATTGAAGGTCGGTCGGAGATACATGACAGCTGGAGAAAAACCGAATCGACAGGGTCGAACGGTCAACTTTAGCGCTAATTTTGGATAGACACCGATGTATATCATCGAGAGGTATTTATATGGTTAAATTCTACTCACGGAGTAGATAATGATGGGATTTCGAATTGCTAGATTCGGTTATCGAGTGAATGAGAAATTAATACCTAAAGTTGGTGTAAAATACGTGCAATCGGGAAAACCGAATCGACATTTTACACATGTGAATTAGCCAAACCTAATAAGGTCGGCTGATCCTATATGTTGACATTAATTGTGTCGGCTATTTTCTTTTCTTAAGGGAGAAGATTATTGTGTCATTCGGCCAATAAGAATTGAGTATTGACTCACCATCTCCACTATATAAAGACACACAGTGAATGAGAATCATCATCGATTTTTCCTCCTCTACTACATATAAAAAATCATTCTGCACTCATTGAGTCATGGTGTGTCGAAGAGAAGTCGGAACATCGAGTAGTTCGCCGGAGCTCGGATTTTTGAAGTGTCTCTAAATCCGAGACGTAAGCCGTTGTATCTTGGGAGACAGTTGCTACTGCCGTGGGCACCATACCAGAGCAATTTATCTTAAGGAAAGAGTATCTACTCGTCTCGGTTTGATCTCTAGTCCATTATTTTATGCATCGTACTATTTATTGTTTATTGTTCAAGCTAGATCTGCATGGTATGTAATAGTTGTTTTGTTAGATCTAATTGATTGATGAATCTAATCTCCTGTTCGTTTATTTATTTTCTACTTTAATGTTCCGTAATTAGTTCCGTAAATTACGGTATCTGTTCCGTAAATCACTCCACACACTACACATATCACCAACAAGCTTAAGACAAATTGTTTTTCTTACAGTATCGTAGTGGTGATTTATCGGTTTAATTGATTCTTTGACAATCTGTTAATTTGATGTGCAAAATATCGGTGGGCTTTATATTCTGGAACGAATATTCTCTATGTTAATGGGATTGCTCTTTGCGTCAGTAATTGCACGCAAAGAAAAATACTAATAATAATCATAACCGCAGTGTAAGTAACATGCGTAGTATGATGTTATAGCCGGAGTCTTCGAAATGTTTTGACACATATTTGGAATGTATTAATTGATGATTGATTGAGAGCCCAATAGGTGGTGTCAACCTAGTATGCGGTTAAATGTCTTTGTGTGTTGACGTTTTGATAATTCCTTCAAAACAAAAACAAAACAAAAAAACATTCTTATTGGTTATATTCTATTGGTTAGTGTTAAGGCAGACACATGTTAACTTATTATTGTACCACTTGTCATTCCTATCCTAAGTTAGATTTGCTATTGGATTTGTCTAGTACAATTCTGTTATTAATATTCTCTGTAAGATACTATATGTTTGGGACTCTTGCTTACTGTTAATCAATCAATGAATTGTCTTCTTCTACCTATGATACAATTCTAACTTGGTATCGGAGCCACAATGGCCGGAACCACCTCCTCTGCTGATAATCCGAGCACTCGAGCTCAAATAACATCAACACAGAGTGGACCCATTTCCTCTGTGAGTATTCCGGTCACCGGAGTTCAAGCTATTACAGGAACTGTAACTCCCAGCTTCCCGATTGGCAGCTTTTCCTCCATTCCAATCACCCAGTATGCTCAAACAACCTCCTTCCTCCGAACACCACCTCCAGTTTTCCCAAATCCACCACCAAATCTTGTTTCTTCTTCTTTGTCTGGAGCCTCCCCCACGCAAACTTCCTCACTTCCTCTCTTCAATGGAAATCTCTCTCAAGTTTGTAGTGTCAAACTTGACAGATCGAATTATCGCTATGGAAATCGTAGTGATACCCTTTGTAAAGGGACATCGATTAGATGGTTTTCTCGTTCGGCTACCGCCGCACCACCACCAAAGTTCGTTCGGTCCTCATCGGGATCCGGTCTTGAGCTCAATCCCCTTCATGATTCATGGCATGCAACAGATCGCTTCTTCTTAGCCGTGGTTGAAAGGATCAATGACCGAAAGCGCTCTTCTTGAAGTTATGAACTCGTTCTTCATCCAATGAAGTTTGGAATACCTTGGAAGTTCTATTTAATAACAGATCTGAATCGAGGATGCTTGAGTACAAGACTGCTCTTACTAAGACTGAGAAAGGATCCAAGGCTATGGTTGATTATCTGGCCCAAATGAAAGGTTACTCGGATGGTCTTGCAGCTGCTGGTTACCCAATTTCTGCTTCTGAACTTATCTTGGCAGTTCTGGGAGGTCTTAATCGAGACTATGAATCTGTGATTGTGAACCTAACTTCTCGAATCGGTTCTTTGTCTTGGCAAGAGGTTCAATCTCAATTGGTGACTCATGAACGACTTTTAGCAAGGTTTTCACCCTCAACAACACTTGATCTAGGAGGTCCTTCTGCAAATCTTGCTACTAATCACTCTGGCCAAGGAAGAGGACAACACAGACCCCCTGGAAATGGAAACAATAGAGGTCGTGGCTCAAACAGGGGTGGTAGAGGTGGATATAGAGGAAGAGGAGGTAGAGGTTATGCTAACCAAGGGAATAACAGGCCTACATGTCAAGTCTGTGCAAAAGTTGGTCATACAGCTGTTGAATGTTACTATAGGTATAATTCCAACTACAATGGTCAGGTTAACAATGGTAATTCTGGATCAAATATGAGACCTAATTGTGGACAACAATTCTCTGGTTATGGTCCTCAACATGCTGCTTACTTTGCCTCACCAGAATCAGTGAGTGATGGACACTGGTATGCTGATAGTGGAGCTACCAATCATATTGCTTCTGATCTTCATAGCCTGCAACAGAGTCAGGGGTATGATGGATCTGATGGTCTAACAATTGGCAATGGTAAGAGTCTTCCTATCCAACACACTGGACATTTCTCCATTCATACTGATAATTCTGATCTTGACTTTAATCATGTTTTACATGTTCCTAGTATAACCAAAAATCTTCTAAGTGTTTCCAGACTTACTTCTGATAATCCTGTTGTTAGGAATTTCATTCTACTTGTTGTTTTGTGAAGGACAAGATCACAGAGAAAGTCTTGTTGGAAGGAACCCTTAGAGATGGCCTTTATCAGATGCATCTTCCTCCTAAAGCTACTCAGAACTCTCTTCACTCCAAAGCTAATCAAGGATCTAGTTGTCTCATGTCAGTTTGTAATAATTCTGTTAGTCAAAAAGCTGAGTCTGTAGGTGATCAGTTTGATCCTAGTAGTAATGCTAGCATTTGGCATAGAAGATTGGGGCATCCCTCTTCTAAAACCTTGAGTCTTGTTTTGAATATGTATGACATTTCTGGTATTAATAAACTTGAATTTTGTGATGCTTGCAAGTTGGGAAAACACCACTCTCTTCCTTATCCTACTTCTGTGTCTAAAAGTAACTTTTGTCTTGATCTTGTGCATACTGACCTTTGGGGACCAGCCCCTATCATGTCTACCAAAGGTTATCAGTACTATATAAGCTTTGTTGATGATTTCACTAGGTTTGTTTGGATATATCCTTTAGTCCAGAAGTCAGATTCTCTTAAAGCCTTCCTTCAGTTCAAATCCTTGGTTGAAAAACAGTTTGAAAGAAGTATCAAGTGTGTTCAATCTGATTGGGGTGGTGAATTTAGGTCTTTTGAGCCATATTTAACAAATCTAGGGATTGATTTTAGACATCCTTGTCCCTATGCTCATGGTCAAAATGGGAAAGTGGAAAGAAAACATAGGCATATAGTAGAAACTGGTTTGACTCTCTTAGCTCAGGCTCAAATGCCATTGAAGTTTTGGTGGGAGGCTTTTCAGTACTCTACACACCTTATTAACAGACTTCCCACACCTGTTCTGCAATCTCTTTCACCATATGAAAAACTGTTCAATCACAAACTTGATTACAGACTTCTAAAGACTTTTGGATGCACCTGCTTTCCCTATTTAAGACCCTTCCAAAAGCAAAAGTTTCAATTCCACACTGCTAAGTGTATTTTTATAGGAGTCAGTCCTTCACATAAGGGGTATCTTTGCCTTGATGTTTCTGGAAGAGTTTATGTATCTAGAGATGTTCTGTTCAATGAATTTGAATTTCCCTATAAGTCTCTTTTCCATCCTTCTACTCCTGCCCAAAATCCTTCCAGTACTCACATTCCGCACATCACTATCTCCAACTCCTTCTCTCCTCTTCAAAATCTTGATTCTGAGGGAGATACCTCTGACCAGAACACAGGAGGCCCTAGGATTCCAACCTCTCCACCTACTTCCAGTCCTAGTCCAACCACTCATATTCCTACTCTTAGTCCTTCTGGTTCTTCTACTCCTAGTCATTCCCAGCACTCAACCTCTACTACTGAGCACTCTTCACCATTACCCTCTCCTTTACATCTTTCCTCTCCTTCATCATCCAATAGTCCTAGTCCACCCTCCTCACCATCACCACCACCACCCCTGTCCATCCCTACTAATCAACATACTATGCAAACTCGTGCCAAAAGTGGCATTTCTAAACCCAAAACTTATTCCTACTTAGCATCCAAAGACTCTGTCCAGTGCCAATTGGAACCTACAAGAGCATCTGATGCCATTGCCTCTCCTCAGTGGCATGCTGCTATGAAGGAGGAATTCAAGGCACTTCTGGCCAATCACACTTGGGATCTTGTACCACCTCATCCTCAACAGCACTTAGTAGGGAACAGATGGGTGTTCAAATTAAAACTCAGGCCAGATGGTTCTGTTTTAAAACATAAGGCAAGATTGGTAGCTAAGGGTTCCATCAAACTCTTGGACTAGACTACAGTGAGACTTTTAGTCCTGTGGTAAAAGCCTTTACAATCAGGGTTGTTCTTGCTATAGCTGTATCTTTAAATTGGAAGATTAACCAGATTGATATTAATAATGCCTTCCTCAATGGGACCCTATATGAAGATGTCTTTATGCCACAGCCTGAAGGGTTTGTTGATTCTACAAAGCCTAATCATGTTTGTCATCTCAGAAAGGCCCTCTATGGTCTCAAACAGGCACCAAGGGCCTGGTTTGATGAACTAAGAGTCCAGTTACTGAAATGGGGTTTTCATCAGTGTAGATCTGATACATCTCTGTTTATTTTTCATGCTCCTGGGATTCTAATGTATGTCCTTGTCTATGTAGATGATATATTGATTACAGGAAATCAGGCACATTCAATACAGAAGTTCATCAACATGCTGCACTCCAGATTTGCCCTCAAAGATCTTGGACCTCTCTCTCATTTTCTTGGTATGCAAGCACACAGAGATGAATCAGGTCTGTACTTAAAGCAATAGCACTATGCATCTCAGCTGCTAAACAACTTAAAGTTGGGCCATCTGAAACCTGTACCCACTCCTATGACTACTACTGCGGATCTTACATCCACTCGGTCACCATTCTTGCCTAATGCAACTACCTACAGGCAAATTCTGGGCAGCCTTCAGTATCTTACCTATACAAGACCTGATATAAGCTACACAGTGAATCAGTTAAGTCAATATATGCATACCCCTAGAGAAGTTCACTGGTTTGCCCTCAAGAGGCTGTTGAGATATATTAAAGGCACTTTGGCTTTTGGCTTGCATTTTCAACCCAGTCAGGCCCTTACTATTACAGGATTTAGTGATGCAGACTGGGCATGCAATGTTATTGATAGAAAATCTATGGCAGGGTATTGTGTGTTTCTTGGGGGATCTCTAGTATCTTGGAGTTCTAAAAAGCAACAGGTTGTAGCAAGGCCTAGCACAGAATCTGAATATAGGGCTTTGGCAAATGTGGCAGCTGAAATCAAATGGTTGAGCTCCTTCATCGTACGAAGCGCATTTACAGGTTAGAGCAAAACCTATCACATGGTGTGACAATCTTAGTGCAGCTGCCCTTGCATATAACCCTGTGTTTCATTCAAGGACTAACCACATTGAAATAGATGTGCATTTTGTGAGGGATCAAGTCCTCAAAAATCAGCTTCAAGTGGCTTTTGTTCCTTCTTGTGATCAAGTGGCAGATTGCTTCACCAAGGCTCTTTCCAGTACTTCATTTCAGATGAACAGACACAAACTGAATGTTGTTGACACTACCATCAGTTTGCGGGGGGATGTTAAGGCAGACACATGTTAGCTTATTATTGTGCCACTTGTCATTCCTATCCTAAGTTAGATTTGCTATTGGATTTGTCTAGTACAATTCTGTTATTAATATTCTCTGTAAGATACTATATGTTTGGGACTCTTGCTTACTGTTAATCAATCAATGAATTGTCTTCTTCTACCTATGATACAATTCTAACTGTTAGAATATGAATTATTCAATCGGAGTTATTATTTCCTCGCGATCCAGTGATAGCAGAGACCGAGAATGCAGAATAATTATATGTTGTTCGGGGTTTTCCGTAAGCATATATTGATGTGATTAGGCCGTAAGAAATTAAGAATAGGTCTTGCTGTTGTGGTTTTGTCTCTGTGGCAGATGGAATTTTCTTTTATGCTACCTTGTTTTCGAGATTTTGTATCAAGTATCTGCAAATACGTGTGCTATGACTTTGACGAAGACTTTCCAAGATACTTACCAAAATCATGGATTTTGTGGCGATACTACTCTTGGTGAATAAGTATTAAACGTTAAAATTATTTCTGTCTCAAAATTGCTAAATTGTATATTTGGGTAGAGGAAGAAAAAGAAAAACCAAAGCAGGTATTACGTGGTTGTGCCTGTGGTGAACAACCAAGTTTGTTAATTTGATGCAAATATTTGCTGTGTTGTTTCTTTAAATTTGGGCCGATGATATCCACTATATATTTGAGTGTGTACAGCAAGATTCATTCATCAATTACTGGGGAATGAGAAAAAAAAATGTATATATATATATATCTTGTATACCATGGGTTTGATGCCTAGTATGTGGGTACATTTTTTATTTGATTCGGTGATAGTAGATATTGGGGTTCAAAAGGAAAAGGGAAAAAAAAAAGGATTAAGTCGGTGTTTATATCGTTTGTGTATAATTTACGTGATCTACCGTTAATCTGTTATGTGAGGAGAAAAGAAACAAGGAAAAAAAAATGGACAGCAGCATTTATCCATTAGTGATTCATGTTATGACTTTATCTATACGATGATTCGGTTGTTATAGCTGCTATTATATTTCTGATGTATATTCCAATATGCTCAGATGGTTGTAGTTGAGTTTGGTGAACTCTGTATGTACAAGTGAAAAGTCCGACAGTGCATATATAGATTGTTTTGTTCAACCAAAAATATGTCTCCCCTTGCTGCTACGGAATTCCGATACATATGACTAAGTTTGTGGTCTTTAAATACTACTCAACGTGTATAGTCATTAGCTATATATTACCTGCACTGTATTGACTTTTTGTGCTCAAGATGGTTAAATTAAACTGCTATCTACTTGTTTGTTCGATCTTCCAGTATTGATAATTCTGGGAGTTAAACATGTTAGTACTTTGATTCTACGCATATGTATTTTAAGGCATGTTTGCTGATGAGCTTGGGATTCCCTTCCCGAACATATTACAAAAATATTTGTTGATCCTTGTGTTCAGTATAACCGATCATGTTGAAAGCGAACTGGATATGATAACTTTGTGTCGATCTTCTGTTATTTAACAGAAATGAAATGATTCATCGAGGTGAATCCAAATGTTATTGTGTCTTTTCGAGACACAAGTGTACGTGCCTGTAGGTAGCACTAGACGTAGCACCGGTGACCGGTTAATCTCATCCCTTGGATGGAGAAATTCGGTGGTGCAACAAACAATGCTTTGAATGATCAAACTGGATTGATCAGTATGTTGACAGTGAAACTGTCTGTTGAGCACAAAGAGATGCTCTGTGAAGAGCCAGTGAGATTGGCTTTAAGATCTGATTACATGCTTGAGTAATCTTGCTTGTGACACTGTGACTAAGACTTGAAAATTTCAAATTCGTTCGTCTATTGATGAACATGGTGTTGTTACCAAATTTGAAATTTCAAACATGGAGTAGGTTCAATGGTGTAAAGTCCCTGATTGCTTGGTTGTAACAGTGTCTTCTTGGTTACCTGATCCTTGATAAGAAAATGGGTGGGATGAAATTCAAAGAAACAGTTGTTATCAGCAGTAAATTTTTGAACCGATAAATGGGTTTTAGTGAGTGACGGTGTTAGAAGTATCATGTTAATTACTATGGTAATTAAGTTTTTATTACCTAAGGCTACATAGGCGGATCTACACTTTAGTAAAGGAGGTCCGTGGACTCCGTTAAAAATAGAAATATTTTACATTTTACCTATAGAAAAATAAAATAAAAAAAAACTAAACAGCTTCTCGGAAAACAAAACAAACAGGCGCTTCTTCTCCCTTTTTTCATTTTTTTTATTTTTTTTCTTTATTTAGGATATTTGAGTCTATCTATCTAATTTGTGTCTTTATAAGTCCAACAAATTCCTTTTTGTCCTTATAAGTCCGTTTTATGTATTTTTAGGTCTTTGACCCTAAAATTTAAAAATAATAATAAAATGGAGCGGAATAATAAGAAGTGGAACTCAAAGGGAGCCGTGGGCAAGGATACTTTGTATCCAACATTCTCCGCCTCAGAGTACTCTTGCGGCGAACTAAAGTGAAGAGGCAGTGCTTGATTTGTTTAAAAAAAAACTATGGAGGCAAAACAGGATCCTTGCTGAGTATGCATGAATTCAGGGCCAGTATATAAGCCACGTGAGCAGGGGCGGACCCACCCTATGCACGGGGTGGTCTCATGCCCCCTCCCAAATGATCACAAGCCCCCCCTATATGGTCCCAAGCCCTCTCTCTAAATTTTTATTATTGTAGTAGTAGTGTTAATATTAGTATGCTATGTGTCTTTTTCTTGAACAAAAGATCTTATATCCTAGTGGTTTAAGACAAACCCTTCTAAGTCTCCATAATTCTAGGTTGTAAGTTTGAATCCCACTATCAACATTTTTTATTTTTTTCCCCGGATTTTTTTTAGCTTTGCAGTGTATATACCAAGACCACCCCGAAATTTTTTCTTGGTTCCGCCACTGCACGTGAGTTAAATTCGGGACGGTAATAAAACAAATCTGCCGATTTTTTTTAGCTTTGCAGTGTATATACCAAGACCACCCCGAAATTTTTTCTTGGTTCCGCCACTGCACGTGAGTTAAATTCGGGACGGTAATAAATCAAATCTGCCGCAGTTTTACTTAGAATTGCAGTGTATATACCAAGACCACCCTGAAATTTTTTTTTGATTCCGCCACTGCACGTGAGTTAAATTCGGGACGGTAATAAAACAAATCTGCCGCAGTTTTACCCAAGATGAAGGGGCTGGTCATTCATGGAAAATAACTTATCAATGGTACAAACTAGACTAACTCTTTCATGAAAGAAAGGGGATCGGTCAAAAAAAAAAAAATTTAAATAAATAAAAAAAAAAAAAAAAAAAAGACTGACTCGTGAAATTGGCTGTGAAAAGAAGATAGTGATAAGAAATGTAACGTCTCGTTCCCGGATACCGAGTCCTTATCCGGAAAAGTGTGTTCGGCACACATAGCAATAAATAAAATTTAATGCATACACGTCAGTCTCATCAATAATCAGAGATACTAAACGACGCGGAAACTAAAAGATAACTCGGAAATTAAAATTAAAACCAAACATCTGAAACGTCTCCCAAAACCGAACCAGAGTTACAAGTGTTGTTCTACAAAAAAACGAATACAAAAGAGAAACTAATCATCCAAAGAACATCATCCAAATCTTAAAGTACAACACCCTCGGAACTCCCTTAACAAAAATAAAATAAAAGGAAGGATAACAAAGATATAAAGAAACCGCTGGACTCCAAGCTTAGCTCCCGCTCATTCCTCGTCCTTAGGATAACCCTCAGCCGTCTCGTCATCCTCCGGATACTCATCTAAAAGAAAGAAGGGGCAAAACACATAGAAAGATAACGGGTGAGTACAAAGTACTCTGTAACATGAATAGGGTCCGCACTATTATCGTTACTCAACCAGTAAGAAGGCGTCGCCGTCTTTTATTAACTTTCCGTTATTAACCTAAGCTACCTATCACATTGCGTTCATGGCACAACATGAGGTCCCTAGGGTTTCTAGCTTAGCTCGCTATTTGTCACGCTAAGGTTGGCAAGGACACATACGACCGGTAATTACGCGCACCGGTTACGATTACGACCTACTAGAATTGCGTCTCCAGTAATACGAACAACTTGTGTTCGATAGTGCGTTGACCTGTGCATGTACTCTCGTGGAAGTCCGGATGACCACAGAGGCACACATCACATCGGGCCATATACACATCGACGGAGTATAAACATGCCTTACGCAAGCCTCCCAAAGCATTTAATCATTTAGCTAACACATATGTAGTTTATTAAGTGTTTGACTAGCCACCTAGTTCATTCACATAAAAGGCCCCTATCATCTACTCAAGGTCCTAGACCACTAGACTCTAACCTCCTAGCACATACACAGACAATGGCGAACACTAGCTCGTCAAAGCACTAAGTCCGTCAAGGCTCTCCGCACGGTCCCCTACGAACGATCACGGTTAGTGAAAACTCCGTAAGGTTGGGTTCTATGCGCGTGGGAACTCCCTTCAAGACTTAGTTCAAGATTAGAGATCAGATTATAAAGCCCGGACATGAGCTGACACCACGAAACATCTCAAACCAACATTTGCCCAACCAGGCTCTTATCCGTACGGATGGATAAGTTATCCGTACGGATGACCAGTCTATCCGTACGGATAAATGCCCCAACCATCCAGATAATTCACAGTATCCCCAAAACTCCCAACCAGTGACTTATCCGTACGGGTAAGCCTTCTATCCGTACGGATAGCCCCAAAATCCTGCACGAAAACTGCAGAACAGCCCTGTACGATTTCCAACCCAAAACCAATCCAAGCTCCACCTTTTATATACCAAAACAGAAGTAAAACAGGTATAAAACATACAAAACTCCAATTCACTGATTGGGCCCCTAAAATAGTACGAAGTCTAGCCACGTTACCTTTTGATTGCGTGGTTCTACGATTCCAAGCCCACGAAGCACCAACAAGCCTTAAGCCTTGAACCTATACAAACAACCAGACCTTAGAACCTTCCTACGATGTCAAAACAGAAGCAAGCAACACCTTGATGCTATTCATCAAGTTCTAAGCCAAAGGAGATGAAAACTCACCGGAACGAAATCACAAATCGTTTGTATCGGGAGAATCACCGCGATCCTCCGAACCTTTTCTTCTACTGCCGTCTGCACAAACGAGCCACGGATCAAACACCAAAAATTCAACCTAGGGTGAGCCTTTCGATGGAACACGCGCCCTCTTCTGTCTCAGAGCGTAAGAAAGAAAAATGGAACTGAAAGAGAAGTGAGGATCAAATTCTATTTTCCGTTTAAATACCCCGACACCTTTAATTCCCGTTTACGTCAGCCAATCAGAATGTTTCCTTTTATTCTAATTTCTTATTCCTTTGTTTAATCCTTTTCATTAAATAAAAACATAAAACCCCAATTATTATTAAAAGACAAAATTGTCTTTTTTGTAAAAATCGGGGTGTTACAAGAAATTAAAGCAGCACTCCTTTCAGTCCTTTGGCTCTTCAATTTTGTGGTGAGCAAGAAAGGAGATACGAGCTCTTTATATAATAATGGAAAAGGAGGTGGGTCTATAAATTCTTCAGCATGGGGCAAAAGAAAAAATATAAGGAAAATTAGGGATAAGGACACAATCTGGAATATTTTTAACGGGGACAATTTACATATTTTTTATAGGGAGAAGGACAACCGCATAATTTTTATAGCGAGAAGGACAAACGGTGAATCCCGAAAATCGGTGAATCTCCCGGTGAATCCCGAAATCGGTGAATTTTGACAGTGAATTTCGACAGTGAATCCCGAAAATTAGTGAATTTCGACAATGAATTTTGAAAATTAGTGAATTTCGACAGTGAATTTCGGCAGTGAATTTAAACAGTGAATTTCGAACACAAGTGAATTTCGTCAGTGAATAAATAGTTTTATCCTTTATGCAAAAGTTTCAAAAAACTGTCCTTCTACTTAATTGATGAAATATTTTTGTCTTTCTCCCTCATTGCCCCAAAAATATATCGGAAGATGGAATTGATTGACTTGTCCTTGAAGTAGAAGAAAGGAAATAAAAAAAGTAAATAAATAAAAAAAAAAAAAAATTTGCTGCTATTGCATCTCCAAGTTAGGAGATTCTGTGGAAATTAAAGCTGAGAAAGTCCTAGGGAGGATAACTACATTGGGCCGCCCCATTCACAGATCAATTTTGTGTCCATGTAGAAGGAAAAAGTTGTATCCAAATAAAATAAAAAAAAAATCATTACCAACATTGGGCATTTTTATCAAAACAGAATGTGTCGAGACTCGTCGCTACGGTAAAACTCTACCGGAACCACGACAAGTCTCGAGTAGGCATTTGTAGATACAAAATTTTTATGTGATATATCAAATTTGTCACATAACACATTTGTCCTAAATTGAAATTTATTTTATATTATTTCCTATAAAATATACTAGGGAATAATGTAAAAATAAATGATTAATTGAAATCTCTTAAAAGAAATTTAGAGATTTAATTATTTATAATGGCTGCGTAGATATTCATATATATATATATATATATATATATATATATATATATATATATATATATATATATATATATATATATATATGACACATTATATTTGTCACATACTACACATACCATTAAGTCTAAATATTTTATATTATTCACTACATTAAATATTGGGAAATTATACAAAATTTAATAAATCATAAAATCTCTTAAAAATCAATTAATTTTACCGATTTATAATAAATGTGAAATCTTCTAGAAATCAATCAATGGTGTGAGAGCATTTAATGCGAATTAATGCAAAGGAATCATCCAGCACTATACATATGAGAACCTTGGTCATTTGCAAAACACATTAAAGAGTTGGTGGAGATCCCAGAGCAAGAAGCTTCAAGCATTCATCAACAACACCGAAGCCTCGAAGATCTTCCAAGAAATCCTTCAAGTATCTTCAAGAAAACCAAGAAACACTCGAAGGTCTTCAAGAATTTATCGAAGCTCTTCAAGAAAGCCAAGAAGATCGAAGAGCGTGTTCAACACTCGAAGATCAACACAAAGGCGGAGCTCTTCGACAAGGCATCTTCAACACTTGAAGATCAACCCAAAGTCAAGAAAGCCGAGAAGATCGAAAAGCGTTAGCAACGCCGGAAGAAGTTGTCTTCAAAGTTCTTCAAGAAGATGAAGAACATCAAAGCTTCAAAGCACCATGAAAGATCGTCTTCAACATCGAAGATCTTCCGCAAAGTTGAAGTCCTTTAACTAGGAGATTGAAGGTAAGACAAAGTATTCCTTCAAGTCTTCATCAAAGTTAAAGCTCTCCCGCCATATCCAGGAGAAAATAACCAAAAGTCAAGATCTTCCGCCATATCCGGGAGTTCAACACAACCACAACAACAATTGGTGAAGAAGATGGGGAGAAAGCATAAATACCTCTTTTCGACCACCGTGGAGAAGATTAAAGGAGTAACAAATAAGCCTCCAAGTCATCTCCAATAACCAGAGTTCTTCGACGAATCAAGCATTCTTCACAAACTCTCGAAGCTCGTCCGCCATATCCGGAGTTCTTCAACAATCGAAGCTCTTCCGCCATATTCGGAGTTCTTCAACATTCAAAGCTCGTCCGCCATATCCGGAGTTCTTCAACAAGAACACTCGAAGCTCGTCCGCTATATTCGGAGTACCTCACCAACATTCGAGAATCATCCGCCACATCCGGAGTTCTTCACCAACATTCGAAAATCGTCCGCCATATCCGGAGTTCTTCAACAAGAACACTCGAAGCTCGTCCGCCTTATTCGGAGTTCTTCAACATTTGAGGATCGTCCGCCACATTCGGAGTTCTTCACCAACATTTGAGGATCATCCGCCATATCCGTAGTTCTTAAACAAAGAGAAGATCTATGAAGCAACGAAGAAGTCTTCAAGTTCTTCAACAACATTTGAGGATCATCCGCCACATCCGGAGTACTTCACCAACACTTGAAGCTCGTCCGCCATATTCGGAGTTTTTCAACAACCATCGAAGGTCTTCCGCCGAATTTGGAGTTCTTCAACAATAATCGAATGACTTCCGCTATATTCGGAGTTTTTCAACAAATCGAAGGTCGCCAAGAAACCCGGCATTCTTCAACAACAAATAAAGGCCCTCTTCCCAACAAATAGGACGAACACCGCCAAAGTCCGAGAACAAATCACCGCGACCCTCGAAGAAATCAAAGGAGAAGATCAAGAAAGCATGAAAACATTCAGGTCATCTCCAACTATGAAGATTATCCGCCATATCCGGGGATCTTCCATAAATCCAACGTTCTTCCCAACGAATAGGAAGAGTGTCGACAAAGTCCGAGAACAAGTCCCCGCGACCCTCGGCGAAATCAAAGGATAATCAAAGGCATCCCGCATAAATAGGGATTTTGATAGATATTGTACCCACTCACATTTTGAAATTAATAAAATCATATTTGTTCCAATTTTCTTGTCTTTTTTTATATTTAATTAAATGACAACGAAATTTGCGTTACAACCTCTTACCTTAACAATTTCCAAAAGCAATTTGAAAACAAAAACGAAAAGTAAAAAAAAAGCTTGAATCCTCGGTTCTAATCACTTCTACAAATAACCTACGATCATTAAACGATATTCTACGATTAACTCAACTCTTTATTTTATCAAAGCTCGGATTTTCTCAAGAACGATCAAAATTCAGATTTAGGGCTAAACTAAAGACTCACAAAATTGAAAATAGTTCGTCTCGTCGAGACGATGATTTCCGTCTTCTGTGATCTGTCCAAGTTCATGACGGATTAGCCGCGCGATTGAAGATTTCCGTCTTCTATGTTCTCATGCGTTGCCGTCTATTTTTATTTTCAGAAATAGTGTGAATTGAGAGGGGAAATAATTAGATTATTTCCTTTAATACTTAATTAATCAATCATTTTTAATTAATAATTTCCTCTTAATTAATTAATTAGGTTAAACATAAAACATAGAATAAATAAATTAAATTCTAATTTATGCTTTTAGCTTTCTTGAAATTTCGGGATATTACATATCTCCCTCCTTAAAACAAGTTACGTCCTCGAAACTGTACATGTCTGGGAGATACTTGAACTCTAGAACTTCACAAAACGTCTCGTCTTTAACTCTCATGTCGTTTCTGCCGGTGTGTGACTGCTTTACTGAACAAAGACTAGTTGTACGTCTTCCTTCTTGACTTTCTTCATCTTTCATTCTGAAGTGCACTTGATTCTTTCGCGTAGGTCAAGATCTCTTCAACCATTTCAAGGTCAAAGCTCGCTTCCCCATCAATGTCGGTTAGGCAATCCCTTCTCATTGACACATGAAGGACATCATGCACTCATGAAAGGGATTCTGGTAACTCCAAACGGATAAGCTAAAGGTCCGAATTTAGCCAAGAACACGTAGGGGCCTTTATAACTTGGCTTAGTTGCATTTCTGCCCAAGCCGTCTTACTCCTTTGTTGGTCCCAGAGAAGGGTGAAACTATAGTCAGAAGGGGGTGAATGACTATAGTGGAGTTTCAAAAACATTTCTCTTATTTAAAAGCTTTTGGGCAGCGGATAAATCATTTCTTACTATGTTGTTTTCAAATCAGTTTAGACATGCACAGAATTAAGTTATGGAGTAGGCAAATTAAATAAATGCTGTAAAGTAAATTGCAGAAATTAAATTGACACAAGACTTATAGTGGTTCAGGGTGGTGTAATCCCTTAATCCACTCTTCTCCTGTGATGATCGGAGGAATTCACTATTGTTTTCACAGATACAATTGTATGATTGTCCTTGGCTTCCCAAGCTTCACAATCTACAAGACTATCACTCCTTGACTGCAACAGCTTCAATGATTCAGTCTTCCTTGCTGCTCCTTGAGATCAAAATCCTTCAACAGCTATCACAGATTCAACTCCTTCTCAGATTGCCTCTGATTCAGTTGCTTCAGTTTGATGTGAATGTGATTCACACACTTGGTTGATCAAACTCAGTCCCAAGTATGATTTTGTAGCTCTGATATCTGAGTTGATCACTAGATGTTTCCTTGTAAGTTCAGAGAGAAGGCTTTTCAAATTGACAGAGTTTTCACTTGATTTTTATGTTTTTTTTTGTTCGCTCACCTCTCTGTCTGTCAATGCCTTCTATTTATAGCCTTGAATAACCTTGATTTTGAAATTCCGTCCGTTGGCTATATTAATGAGGGAATAATCCTTGATTTTATTCTTGATTCCCCCTTAATTGCATTCTCCTTGATTTCAGTGATCGGATTCTTTCTTCAAACGTATAGCAGAAAATCCGTCCTTGATTGATCCTCTATTGATTGTGCATTTAATGCATGATCTTCTGAATCTTCAACGTATACTAAATCTGATCTGGTAAGTGTTACTTCGCCGTTTTTAGAACGGTCGAGTGATCCTTCTGACTTAGCCGTTTTAGCTTTTCCTTCACCGTTTCGTCTTTACTGTACCGAAAGTGAGTCCGCTTTGCCGATTCTTCGTTTTCTTCTTTGTTTCGTTTGAGGAGAATCTTTGTACTTCACTGATCTTTGATTGGGGTGAGATCAGTGTACACCATAATTGAATATTAATGTACATCGCTTGTAGTATAATTTAGACTTGTCCAAGGTCATCACAGACTTCCTTGGTTACAAGTCAGACCATTAATGTCTGCATTGCTTCTCTGCTGGTGCTTGGCTGGCTTCACTCTGCCGAATATCTGTTTTTGCTTTGCCGTCCTACCACTAGTACAATACTTGTCTGACTCAACTTATACAACATGTTAGACTCTAAGTAAAGACTTATACAGAGAGTTCTAACTTATTTCAGACTTGCTATAACAGCTGGTATGGCCATCATCAAAACATAATAAAATGTTCCTAACAATTTCCCTCTTTTTGATGATGCCAAAACCCTCATAAGCCTGAACATAAGTAATCAAATAATAGAACAAAAATTCAACAGTTTTATTCATCCATCGTGGGGCACTAAGATATTGCATCTCTTTATTTAAAGAACAAGGGCAAATGATAAAATCAAATTTAATTAAGCAACCGGTAACAGGTTTACTTTTTCATTTCTTCAATCCTGATGCCTTTGCCTTTGCTGTCCTTGCCTTTGCTGCCCTTTCCCTTTCCACTGGAGCTCTCAGGCTTTGAGTTTCCTTCCCCCTTTGTGGCAGCATCAAAACGTGCTTCAAGGTCTGCAATGCTGCTTCAGACTCAGGGAGAGGACCATACTTTTTCTCCAAGTATTTTGTTGTTGGTCTAACCAACTTTGATTAGAAAGTCCACCGCTTGCCGAATGCTCCATTATCTCCTCCGGATCTTTGAATTTGTTGAGTGTGTGTATTGAGAGTGTCCACCAATGGCTTGAGATTGTTGTCAATTGTCTCGCAAGGAACTCAAGATTGGTTTGGACATGATGAGGAATGAGGTGTTGTAAGTTGCAAAGTAGATTTCCTTGTCTCTCCATGACCTCATCCCGGATCTTGATGTGACCGATGAGGGCCTCAATCTTGTGGTTGAAGGAGGTAGCTTCACTCCTTAAGGCATGCTTCAAGTTTTGCCTGCTGTAGCATTGCCTTTCCATGTCCACAATGAGGGGTTGAATGTCCAGATTGAAGACTCTTTCTGGATTAACTTCTTCTGGTGTTGTATCGGCATCCCCTTCATCCTCATCATCTTCTCCCTCAGCATCTTCACCTTGCTTCTCCTCATTTTCCACTTCAACTTCTTGCTCTTCATTTTCCTCTTTTCCCTTTTCATTTTGTGCTTATCCTTTTTCTTTCATCTGTTCTTGTTCTGCCTTATCAGACACAGGGTCATTTAGAGGTTGTTGTTGAGTGTGAGCTTCTTCATCTGCCACCGTTCCCCCTTGTGCAAATGTGGGGGAGTTGACAATTTCGGCTAAGTGAGCTTTATCAGCTGGCTCACTGAGCTGTTTGTCAACTGTACCAATGCTTTTGAAAAGCACTTCTTGGAGAGTCAGTTCATCGTCAGAAATCCCCAAACCTTCTTGATTGGCTTCAAGATTTCTACCTTCTGAATGTTCATCTTCTGACTCATCTTCTTCCTCATCTATCTCTTCTTCTTCAGATGAAGTGAGTCTATATTCTTCATCACCTTCTTCAAGGTAGGTGATTTCCACTTCCTGCTTCTCTTCTGCTGTTGTTGTGTCATCACTGATTGTCACAGGCTCATACAAGTTGCTGGTGTCAGACATTGTTGTATCCTCTTGTGCCTTCTGAGATTTGGTTCTTCGTCCCACTCCTGATCTGCTGGATTCAGGTTGTTTCCTCTTTTTTCCCAGCAACGGGTTTGGGCTTCAGGGAAGCCTTGATGTAGGTGAACATTGTCTTGGACTTGTGTGGGGACTGCAGGTTTGTGGGTTGTACATTCAAGGCGTTGAACATGTGTTGAAGAGGGAACCCATATGATTTCCTTTCCCAGAAATCGCCCTTTTTCTGCAAACCCTTGCTCGGTGCGGTGAATGATAGGTCAATTTACATTTGAATCTGATCCTTCAATCGATTGAAAACAAAGGTTGCCCAATCAAATTTGATGCGTTCATAGATTATGGCCATCGGTTTGATCCGTACCTCGATTAGGTTTTCCATCGACCCCTTCTCGCCTTCAATATTTTTGGTGATGACCGGTGCAAATTCGGCAAACGGAAGTTTGAGCTTTGATCTAGGTAGATTGTACGTTTTCTTTGTTTTGCTTAGGGCTTTTGGCTATCTCAAAGAATTTTGTGATGTCTGTCGTCACCAGCTTGACATTGGCAGGACCAATTAAGGGAAGGTGCAGGTATCTGTTTAGTGTACCAGGCGTGATGACTATGTTTTTTCCAAAGATTGAGCTTGTGATGCGATCGAATTTAGTCTTCTTTGTGCTGGGCACAAACTTGGCATTTTTCCAGAATGCTATCAGGTTTTCATAGCAGATACCAGTTATTGGGGGGATCAAACGCTTACCGTTGTACTAAAACCAATTGGTATTAGTAAAGGTGCTACTTTATTTCCTTATACCACACCTTCACAACGACATAGGTTGAACGCACATAGGTGGGTAGAGTGTTGTATACCCAACAATCTTCCCCACAGCACCTGCTACCCATGGTTTACCACAGAATGCCGTTGCCGGGATTCGAACCCATGACCTGCTCTGCTACCAGTTTTTAGTGAAAATCAGAAATAGGGTTTGTAATTTGCAAGAGAGCGTAAAGATTTCTGAAAATCTTTAAGTCTGGTTTATATAGTGTGATTTGGGTAGTGTGAACGTGGTTTGAATATGGAAGGATTTTGTGACATCATGGCGTGATTTTGTGTATGTGAATTGCGATATTCAAGCGTAATAGGGGAGTGGTTTGAGGTAAGTAATGATAGAGCCCGGGAATCGAGGAGTTTTCAATTCGAAAAATAATACAATTACCTTCATGATCATAAATTGATCTCCACGTGTGTAATCTTTCACAGAATAATCCTCTATAATTGCCTTATTCTCCACATGTAATCAGAATTGATTTTGTTCACACTTTTAATTTATCCAAGTCTTTATTTCGGTGAAGTGCCTTGGCTGGTCACTTAGCCGATCAAATGGGTTCTTCATTGAGCTGCTCCATTTAACTGTTCCTAACAATCGGTTAAGTTACCTTCTTTGGATACCAGTGCCTTGCCTGCTACACCTCCTGTAACGGCAAAGGTTGTACCAGTTGATGAAGTCACTTAGCCGATTACTCCAGTTGGCCGCTCCTTGATACTTAGTCAATTTCAATCATTCCTAACTCAATTCTTAACATACTAAATCTTTCATAACTGAGTGGTTTAGTGAAGATGTCAGCCAGTTGATCTACAGTAGGTATGTATTTTAGGATGACATCTCCCTTTTCAACATGGTCTCTGATAAAATGGTGTCTCACATCAATGTGTTTTGTTCTCGAATACAATACTGGATTTTCAGTAATAGATATTGCACTTGTGTTATCACACATGATTGGAATTGTTTTCTCTTCCAATCCATAGTCCCTTAGTTGTTGTCTTATCCAAAGTACTTGAGCACAGCAGCTACCTGCTGCTATATATTCTGCTTCAGCTGTTGATGTAGATATGGAGTGTTGCTTTTTGCTGAACCAAGAGACTAGTCTGCGGTTCCTAGCATTTGACATGTTCCGAGGTGCTTTTTCTATCTATTTTGCATCCAAGCATAGTCGAGTCGAATATGATATCAATTTAAATCCTCCATCTTTTGGATACCAAATTCCAACATTTATAGTGTTTTTCAAGTATTTGATTATCCTTTTGGCTGCTAGAAGATGTGATTCTTTTGGTTGTGCTTGAAATCTTGCACACACTCCTACTGCAAATGCTATATCAGGTCTACTTGCAGTTAAGTATAATAAGGATCCAATGATTCCTCTATACATTTTCTGATCAACATCCTTTCCTGCTTCATCTTTTCCAAGTATGACTCTGGCACACATTGGTGTGTCTGTTGTGCTACTTGTATCCATCCCATACTTGTGTATCAGATCTCTTGTGTACTTGGCTTGACTAATGAAAATGCCATCCTTCATTTGTTTTACTTGAAGGCCAAGAAAATAGTTTAATTCTCCCATCATGCTCATCTGAAATTTGCTCTTCATCAGGTTTGCAAATTTTTCACAAAGCTTTTCATCCTCTGATCCAAAGATGTCATCAACATAGATTTGAACCAGCAATGTGCTTGCTCCTTCCTCGAGTTTGAATAGAGTCTTGTCAACAGTTCCCTTGTTGAATCCATTCTTGATCAGAAATTGTGATAGTGTTTCATACCAGGCTCTAGGTGCCTGTTTGAGGCCATAGAGGGCCTTCTTGAGTTTGTATACTTTGTCTTCTTTTCCTTTGATTTGAAATCCAGGAGGTTGTTCTACATAAACTTCTTCCTCCAAAAGTCCATTTAGGAATGCACTCTTGACATCCATTTGATAAACTTTGAAGTCTTTGTATGCGGCAAAAGCTAGAAAGAGTCTGATTGCTTCCAATCTTGCTACTGGTGCAAATGTTTCATCATAATCTATTCCTTCTGCTTGAGAATAGCCTTTTGCAACTAGCCTTGCTTTGTTTCTGACAATAGTTTCTTGCTCATCCATCTTGTTCCTGAATACCCATTTTGCACCAATGATGTTGGCCATATCTGGTCTGTCAACAAGTTCCTAGACTTCATTTCTTTCAAATTCATTTAGTTCTTCTTGCATTCTTTGTGATCCAATCTGCATTTTGGATTGCATCATCTATGGTCTTGGGTTCCACTTGTGATAGAAAGCAAGTTAGCATGTGCTCCAGTTGTCTTCTGGTTCTAACTCCTATGTGAATATCTCCAATAACTTGTTCTTCAGGATGGTCTCTTAGCCAATTTAGATCTGGTTGAAGTTGTTCTTCACTTGGTTTTCATGCTGAGCATGAACTTCAACTTCAGGTGCTTCTTCTGTTGTATTGATATGTGGCTCCTCTAGATTTTCAAAGTGATGATTCAGGATAGTAGCTGGTATGGTTGCATTTGTATAGATTTCCTTCTGTGCCGCTTTCTCTTCTTGGTCTTGAAGATCTTCACCATTTGTATTTGGTTCATCAAAAACCACATGTATTGATTCTTCAATCACCAATGTTCTTTTATTGAGTACTCGAATGCTTTCTTTGGTGTCTGAGTATCCCATGAAGATTGCTTCATCAGCCTTCTCATCAAAGGTATGCAGCTGGTTCATGTTTAAGACAAAACATTTTGATCCAAACATATAAAAATATGAGATATTGGGTTTTCTTCCATTCCATATTTCATATGGATTCTTTCTATGATATTTGTTGATGATTGATCTGTTTTGTGTATGACATGTTGTGTTTGCTGCTTCAGCCCAAAATCTCTTTGGCAAGCATGCTTCAGCAATCATTGTTCTAACTGCTTCTTTGAGAGTTCTGTTTATTCTTTCGCTACACCATTTTGTTGTGGAGTGCCAGTGAGATAGTTGACGTAGTACTCCATTTTCTTCACGGTAGGTTCGATGATTTCATTTAGAAATTCGGTGCCTCGTACGATCTCGATCTTTATGATCTTTAGTTCTTTCTCATTTTGGAGTCTTCTCGGCAAATCGGCGGCTTTTTGAGTGTCTCTTTCTTCTTGTTCATGAAAATAATCCGGGTGTACTTTGAGAAGTCATCCACCACTACAAGGGTGTATTTCTTACCACTCACACTTACCGGTGTGACTGGTCCAAACAGGTCCATGTGTAACAGATGTAGAACTCTTGTTGTAGATTGATAAGGCTTTGACTTGAATGAACTTTTGATCTGTTTTCCTTTCTGACATGCATCACATAGACTTTCTTTCTTGAATGTGATCTCTGGCAAACTTTCAACTAACTTGTTCTTTGATAGTTTGTTGATGGTCTTGAAATTCAGATGATTTAGCCTTCTGTGCCAAATCCAGCTTGTAGATTGTTTGTTTTTGACCAGCAGACATGTTTCTGCCTTGGCTGTTCTCCAGTCCACAACATACATGTTGTCTTGTCTTCTACCTGCAAGAACCACTGTGTTGGTTTGGCTGTGAATCACTTTGCATCCTTCTTTGTTGAAGTGCACATTGTAGCCTTTGTCACAAAATTGACCGCTCATCGATTGAAATTTAGTCCCTTGACATATGCCACATTTTGAATTTTTAAATTGTTCTTGAGTATTATGCCTTCCCCCTTAATCTTGCCAGGGTTTTCTTTGCCTCCAAATGTGACTTTGGGTCCATCAAAAGCCTTGAAGTCAGTGAGCCATTTCTTGTTTCCTGTCATGTGTCCGGAACATCCACCTTGTCTATGTACCGGACATCCCGCAAAACAGCATTAATTAAGTTTAGGTACCCAACACTTTGTTTGGGTCCATACTGTTAGCAATCATGCCTCCCATACCAAGTGTGTATCTAAAAGGTCTTCTTTTTGGATAATTGAAGTCATAAACTTCATATGTATAAGGCATGGCAGAATAGCTTCTAATATTTTTGCTGAAGGTATTCTGATACTTTTCTCCACCTTTTGGTGCATTTATATCCTTCTTCACTTTCCAATATGCAGTAGGAAACCTTTCCTGCTTCAAGTGTCTAGAAACAGATTGATTTTTCTTAACCACATGATGCATTTTGTGGAATGGTTTCCTCTTGTATTTTGGAGGTGCAACATTCCAATCATCCTACGAAGGGTAAAGTCCGCCTTTACCTTTCGGATGGCCGTTGTTCTTGATTGATTCGGAATGAGGATTTAGTCTCCTTTGTTTCACTACACTAGGTTTTGACTTCACCGGAACGGGGGATGATCCGTTGGAACTATGGTCCGCCCATTTCTAAATTTTGATCCATTAATGGTCCCGAATTTAGAATTATGTTGACCATTATTCCTACTTTCATCCCGATCGTTGTAGCCAAGACCAGATCTGGATCCAAACCTTTTTGAGGGTTTGTAAGCTGGTGCTTTTAGTGGTGCAGTGGTTACTTTTACTGGTGATGAGATTTTCTTAACTGATCTGTCAATGACAGATGTATGATCATCTGCTTTTTGTTGATCATTTAAGTAGGTCTCCTTACTGGTTAATTCAGCTTTTGTTTTATCCAGTTCTTTCTTTAATTTCTTATTTTCTTTTCTTAGATCCTTGCATTCCTTTTCCAGAATTTCATGATTCTTTTCAATTTCATCAAATTTAGTCATGAGATTCTGGACTAGGTCTGTTGTATCTAATGGAAGATTAGAAGATTGTGCAGTGTCAGATGTTGATGTATTAGATGAAGAGTAAGATCTAGATGATACCTCAGATTCATCTGATTCTTTAGCCATTAGACATAGGCTTGTTTCTTCAGTGTCTGAACTATCACTTTCATCTTCATCCAATTCTTTGGTCATGAGGCATATGCATGCTTTCTCCTTTTCTGAGCTGTCTTCTTCATCACTATCATCTGAATCATTATCGATGATTCTTCATTCTTCTCACCGCTTTGGATTCGCCTTGAGTGCCTTCTTGCTTTTTCTCTTTTCAAATGCTTTGTATTTCTTCTTTTCATCATCTTTGTCATTTTCTTCAGGGCAAGCTGCCTTGAAGTGACCTTTCTTGTTGCAGTTGAAGCATCTGTATTCATCATCCTTCTTCTTCATGTCTCTGTTTGAGCTTGACTTCTTGTTTGATGATGAATTTCCTTTGAAGGTCTTCTTTTTTCTAAACTTGTCAAAGCGTTTAACCAATAAAGCTACTTGTTCTTTAAGTTCATGTGTTTCTTTGCTGATGTAATCGGCAAAGTTACTTTTTGGGGTGCAACCAGTGCAGTGAGTTTTTGTGTCTCTGCCGGAGCACCATCTTCACCGTTCAATTCGAATTCATGAGCTTTTAATTGGGACATCAGTGTCAGAGTGTCAGTGCTTGCAAGATTTGTTGTTCCTCTGATTACGGATGTTATGATCTTCCATCTTTCAGGTAGTCCTCTCAAGATCTTCAAGCATACTTCTTTTTGGGGATATGTGTGTCCAAGCTGTTGCAGTTCACTGATGATGCTTGAGAATCTGTTGTCCATTTGATCTATGGATTCGCCAGTCTTCATTTTGAAGTTTTCAAACTTCTGTTTTGCAACGAGATAATTTGTTTTCTTTAATCGCTTCGATCCTTCATTTATCAATGATAGCTTGTCCCACATCTCCTTTCTTTGTTTTGCGTCTTTGATTCTCATGAACATGTTGCTATCTAGGGTCTTCAAAATCATGTCTTTTGCAACAAAGTCCAGGTTTGCTCTTCTCCTGTCATCCTTGGCCAATCCTTTTTAGGTTTGTCAATTTCCTTTCCTTGATCTGCTCCTATGCCTACCACAGTAGTGATTGTGATTGGTCCATCATTAATTACATCCAGCATCTCTTCATGAGTTGCTGCAAGATGAGATAGCATTCTTATTTTATATTCATCAAAATTATTAACATTAAAAATAGGTACTTTTGAGAAGAAGTTTGAGGAATCCATCAGTGCAAATGAAGATATAAATGTAAATGTATAGAAAACTCAGATTTGAAAACTACTTTGAAAATATGTGATCTCCATGTTACCAGAAATTAGATCTGAACAGGTTCTGATACTAGGAACACTGCTCCGATACCAATTGTTGGTCCCAGAGAAGGGTGAAACTATAGTCAGAGGGGGGGTGAATGTCTATAGTGGAGTTTCAAAAACTTTTCTCTTATTTAAAAGCTTTTGGGCAGCGGATAAATCCTTTCTTACTATGTTGTTTTCAAATCAGTTTAGACAATCACAGAATTAAGTTATGGAGTAGGCAAATTAAATAAATGCTGTAAAGTAAATTGCAGAAATTAAATTCACACAAGGCTTATAGTGGATCAGGGTGGTGTAATCCCTTAATCCACTCTTCTCCTGTGATGATCGGAGGAATTCACTATTGTTTTCACAGATACAATAGTATGATTGTCCTTGGCTTCCCAAGCTTCACAATCTACAAGACTATCACTCCTTGACCGCAACGGCTTCGGTGATTCGGTCTTTCCTTTCGCTCCTTGAGATCAAAATCCTTCAACAGCTATCACAGATTCAACTCCTTCTCAGATTGCCTCTGATTCAGTTGCTTCAGTTTGATGTGAATGTGATTCACACACTTGGTTGATCAAACTCAGTCCCAAGTATGACTTTGTAGCTCTGATATCTGAGTTGATCACTAGATGTTTCCTTGTAAGTTCAGAGAGAAGGCTTTTCAAATTGAGAGAGTTTTCACTTGATTTTTATGTTTTTTTTTGTTCGCTCACCTCTCTGTCTGTCAATGCCTTCTAATAGCCTTGAATAACCTTGATTTTGAAATCCGTCTGTTGGCTATATTAATGAGGGAATAATCCTTGATTTTATTCTTGATTACCCCTTATTGCATTCTCCTTGATTTCAGTGATCGGATTCTTTCTTCAAACGTATAGCAGAAAATCCATCCTTGATTGATCCTCTATTGATTGTGCATTTAATGCATGATCTTCTGAATCTTCAACGTATACTAAATCTGATCTGGTAAGTTTACATTGCCGTTTTTAGAACGGTCGAGTGATCCTTCTGACTTAGCCGTTTTAGCTTTTCCTTCACCGTTTCGTCTTTACTCAGCCGAAAGTGAGTCTGCTTTGCCGATTCACCGTTTTCTTCTTTGTTTCTATTTGAGGAGAATCTTTGTACTTCACTGATATTTGATTGGGGTGAGATCAGTGTACACCATATTTGAATATTAATGTACATCGCTTGTAGTATAACTTAGACTTGTCCAAGGTCATCACGAGACTTCCTTGGTTACAAGTCGGACCTTTAATGTCCGCATTGCTTCTCTGTTGGTGCTTGGGCGGCTTCACTCGCCGAATATCGTTTTTGCTTTGCCGTCCTACCACTAGTACAATACTTGTCTGACTCAACTTATACAACATGTCAGACTCTAAGTAAAGACTTATACAGAGAGTTCTAACTTATTTCAGACTTGCTATAACAGCTGGTATGGCCATCATCAAAACATAATAAAATGTCCCTAACATCCTTTATTTGGGAACGTCTTTAGATACACTTTATCTTCAACTTCAACCTCTAACAGTCATCGATCTTCTTCCATCTTCCCAACTCTTCTACCCATCTTGAGCCATCTTGAGGTTGCGATGGTCCACTTCAATCTCCTCTTTGGCTTACTGTATCAACTATGGTCTTGTAATTTGTCTTTGTTCCACTTTAACCCAGAAGACTGGCGTCCTACGCCTTTCTTCTATACAGGGCTTAGAAGGTGGCATCTGAATGTTGACGTGGTAGCTAGTGTTGTGGGCAACTCTGCTATCTCTATCTTCATGAAAGGCCATGAGCAGCACTGTTTCAACTTTTTGTACATCTTGGTTTCCCCGACATGGATTGCAAACGGTATCAATTGTCTTGAATCTTTCAATAAACGGAACGACATGCTTAACATGCTCCTGCTAGTCTATACTCGAAAAGCTGAAACTTCCCAGCTGATCCACAACTTCTGGCACACTTGACTTCTTTCGATCTCAGCCGCCAACAATGCGATGCAAGCTTGCTGAAGAACTGCATAGATCCCAACTGAAGGATTCCTGAGGCTTTTTGGGAGCGAGAAAACTCTAAAAGACGACACAACACTTCTATGAAAGGTGTTGCAGAGAAGAGCCTCCGAGATGGCGACCTCTTAAGCATACGTGTTGAAATAGTGTCCTAAACCCAATCGGGTTGGACCGGATCCGACCGGATCAGATCATTTCTACTATTTCTTTATGTTTATACATATAAGAAATGGCTTTTCTGTTGTCATATATTTGTTCTTTTAAAGAACCAATAATGAATTTTTGTATGATAACGTCCTTAGTATTAAACTATGATAGAGAAACCATGATAGATGATTATGGTTGATGAGATCTCTAATCACTTTAATAAGTTTGATACTTAAATGTCACTAGGCTGATGTACTATTAAACATGGCATTGATAGTACGAACAGACTAGCATGTATTAAATGTCTTCTGTCCTTTAGGGCAAGGATAGATCTCGTCTATCGAAGTGTAGAGACACTTGGACTATACGTAGACGTGTATTAGAGAACGGATACGTTAGACTTACCCACTTACATTGTTAAGTGTCACACTATGTGGTGGTTGTGTAATTATCCTTGGGACCGGAGTCTACATGGCATCACGGTGTGGATTGTCATTCTTTGACACTATTGAGGTTTCTCCTAACCACGGGGCGATCATGCGGTAGTGATTGAGTGTGATACTGAAGCATGCAGAGTATACATGTTTGGTCGTCTGGGAATCGCGTACCCTATTAATACGGGTGAATATCCGAAAGGTCCTTCTTATAAGGAATGTCTTACTCTCGTGAATCTTTGCAAAGTGGAAGTAAATGAATTACTTCGAGAGAGCATGACATCCAGATTATAAGATACGGTCGTTGATGTTTGACACTCGACAATCGACCGTATGGATATTATTACAGTGATAGGATTCTATTTACACGGTAACTGTTTCACATGAAAGGTAGTAGTCATTGCATTTGACTCTTCCGACACCCCCCTCAAGTGTGGGCAATCTGTCCCAACACTTGCACAATTTTTTTTAAATAATTTTCCAACCAGGGTTCGATCTCGTGACCTCTAGCTTCGATACCATGTTAGGATCAAGCTCACCCCCCCCCCCCCCCCCCTCTCAAGTGTGGGCAATCTGTCCCAACACTTGCATAATTTTTTTAAAATAATGTTTCAACCAGGGTTCAATCCGGTGACCTCTGGCTCCAATACCATGCTAGGATCAAACGCTTACCATTTTACTAAGACCAATTGGTGTTAATAAAGGCTCTACTTTATTTCTTATACATTAAGAGTATGGGCAATCTGTCTCAACACCCCCCCTCAAATGTTGGCAATCTGTCCAACACTTGCACAATTTTCATTCAAGAGAGTGGGCAATCTGTCCCAACACCCCCTTCAAGTGTGGGCAGTCTGTCCCAACACTTGCATAATTTCTTTTATAAATATTGTTCCAACCAGGGTTCGATCTCATGACATCTGGCTCTGATACCATGTTAGGATCAAGTGTTTACCGTTGTACTAAAACCAATTAGTGGAAGTAAAGGCTCAACTGATAAAAAGACGGAAAAATTCACCGTTATTTTTATAACTTTTCAACCCGTTCCTGATATCATTTCGAGTATTTTTATATCAATTCGAGTCATTAATTCCTATGTTTCATCTAAATATGTTAGTAGTAGTTATTATATAAAATATCGTATTTTTATCGTGTTTTTACTAGTTTTTGTACCGGTTTAGTAACCGGAGTGTCGTGTCGGATTTACGTTTGGTATTTTGGTGGTTCATTGCGAGGATTATACATTGACCAAGATTCCACGTAACGACATGTTTTGAGTCTAAAAGAGGTGTTTAGAGGGTTAGAAGAAGGTGCCACAAGCTTACGAGTTCAAAAAGGGTCATTTTTCCTAAGTACTTGAATCGTTACATATTTTCGACGGAGATTTGACCCAGCTTAGAGGCATTTTCAGGGGATGACTTCTTAATGAAAGTTGTAGATCTTCACATAAGCTTTCCAACGCACTTTGAATCACGTCAATTGGAGGTCTACAACTCAAGTTATGGTCAATTTACTAATCAATTCGGATTAGTAGAAATCCCGAAAACGACACGACATACGAATGGCTCATCAAAACGGCGTTTTCTGAAGAAGCTTCCTTAATAAAAGTTGTATATCTTCAAGAAAGCTTTCCAATGGATTTTGAATCAAGTCAATCGGACTTCTACAACTCAAATGGTGGTCAAGTGGCTAATTGATTCAATTTCGTAAAAATCCCGAAATATCTTCGGAGGAACACGAGGTAATCAAGAAGGCGTTTTCTGGAGAAGAGTCCTTCATGAAAGTTGTAGAGTTTCTCGAGACCTTAATTTTGACATTTCGTTTGCAATTTTTGGAGGTCTACAACTCAAGATATGAATTTTAGAAGTTTTATTACAATAAATATATAATCGAAGGATCCAGAAACAAGCTGATTCATCTGGCAATGATGGTACCCGGACCAGTCCGGCTATGACCCGGCCTGGGCCGGCCTTCAACATTTTTCTATATATATGAGGCCATCAGCAGAGCGAAGGATGCACCATTTTTATATATACACTCTGTGTATATATATATATATATATATCTATCTCCCTCGTTTTTTTTTAGTAACGGCCTTATGCCGAAATAAATTTAGTAATAGTAGTATCGTTGTAATGCTCGGGAAATTATCGGTAGCTCGGTGTGGCTGTAGTCGTTGTAATGTCCGGAAGAATACGAGATCTGAATCAGCAGCTGTAATCGGGTAATTTTATATATATATGGATCTAGTTCCTTTCATCTTCTTCATCTCTTTTCTTTTGTATTTTCATCTCGTTTGGGCCGTGTACATATATATATATATATATATATATATATATATATATATATATATATATATATATATATATATATGTTTTATATAAATTAATTAAAATACCGTTGTAATAGTATAATTATCAGTAGTTCGTTGTTTCGATCTTTTATTTACTTTTACGCATTTTACTTACGCATTTTATTTACGCACTTATATATATATATATATTTACTTTTACGCATTTACTTACGTATTTACTTTTACGCACTTTTTATATATATATATATATATATATATATATATATATAGTATATTTACTTTTATGCACTTATATATATTATTAGCTATATAACTATATATATATATATATATAAATATATATATGTACTTATAAAAAAATGAATTCGCTTTTACTTTTCATCGTTAATATAATTTCCGTTAATCATTCCGTTATTATCGCCAAAATGAATAGCTAAGCGTACGTATAGTCGAATTATGTAAAAACGAGTAAAAACGCCCTAAGGGGGATTAAACGGGAGTTGTGTAGCGCGTAAAATAATGTTTTAATGAGTAATCCACGTCCTAAAACTTAATCGAACGTCTTTGAATTAAACCGATCATTTAGTTCTTTCGTCACACATATCGAACCTATAAATGTATTTTGCGGTGAGATGTGGGAAAAGGGGTTTTGGGATCGTTGCGTAGATTCGGCCTAGTTGTTAGGACCGTTTCCAATACGAGAGGTTTGTCATCGTTGTTCGAGCGACTCTAAGAGCGTAATCATGTTGGGTTAATCGGTTTTCTAAAGGGAAAATTAATTAACTTCACATAGGGTGTTGAGTGAGAGTTGTTCAGATCTTAACACCAGAATTAGGAGTTGGCACCCGTGGATGTCGTTAAAATTACTGTGGAAAGGTAGGTTGGTTAATACACGCTCCCTGTCAAGTCTTCCCTTAGGGGTAAAAATAACTCGTTGGATCATAATTCGGCTATACCTTTTAATAACTAGAACTACAACCGTTAGCTAATTTTTACTTTCGCACTAGTGTAATATCTCTCCACCGCAATCTTGACCTAAACTAAGTTCTACGTCGACTTTGGTACTTAAACGTTGTTCCCTGTGGATTCGACCTTGCTATCACTATACTACTGTTGATTCGATACTCTGTCGGTTAAAGTTAGCAGTTAGTTATTTTGCTATCAAGAATTTTTGGCGCCGTTGCCGGGGAACTAACGTTTGATATCTTGTAAGTTGACCGAAAGCCCGGGCTTAGGTCGTTTTTATTTTGTTTTCGTGTTGTTTCTGTTCGTCGGTGAATGACTCGAAGCTCTAAAGAACCTCTCATCGAACCCATCCAAGAAATCGAAGCTTACGCACGTCATAGAAACAGTCAGCGCCGAGGAGAAATCCTAGTCGCTAGTCCGAACCCTTTGTTTGAAGAAAGAGAGACATTAGAAAGATCACTTTCTAATTCCTCTGCATAAATGGACGATATAATAACTAGAAAAAACGGGAAGGACCCCAGTGATGAACAGACTCTACAGGGGCAAACCTCAACCACTACTGGTGGTAATGCAACAGTACCTTTGCAAACTCCACCGGGGACCCCTCGTCATGAACCACTGAGAGAAGACAACACAGGGCTACGTCAGTTGGGATCTGCACAGTTTAATCAGAGGCCAGGGATTGGACAATACAGAGTAGGACAAGATGCTCAGGATACACAGGACTTCAGACCCGAATTAGACCAAGAAACGGTAAATCGAGTACTTCGGATGCTAGAGATGCAAGGAAATCAACGGGGTTCCAAAACCCGTATAACCCGTATAATCCACCTCCTCGGCGGCCGATGGCTCGGCAAGCACATGGACCGAGGGTTTGTCGAGATTACGTCACTACCCCACGGGAAGTTATAGGACACAACCCAATTAGGGTACCCCCAATTAATGCAAATAACATGGATATTAAGCAAAATATTTTGAACATGTTAGGGGAACATGCCTTGTTCCATGGGAAGTCGATCGAGAACCCGAACGGCTTTACGGATCACTTTCTCCAGATCTGTGGGACAATGAAATATAACGGGGTGAGTGATGAGGCGGTAAAATTAATAGTTTTTCCGTTTGCATTAAGAGGAGCTGCTAAGGATTGGTACGACTCTTTACCAAATGACTCGTTACATACGTGGGCTGACGTAACGAGAGTATTCTGAAAAAGTACTTCCCTCCGGCAAAGATTTTAGATCTGAAAGAAGAAATCTCTTCGTTTGATGGTCTCGAGGGAGAGACACTAAAAGAGACTTATGAAAGATTTAGGGGGTTGCTAAAAAGATGCCCCCCACACGGTTTTTCTACGGTGGAGCAAGTTATTATATTATTCAGGGCCTTAGAGCCGATGGACCAAAACAAGCTGAATGCGCAAGCGGCGGAGATATTATGAATCTACCACCAGAACAAGCAATGAGACAGATAGAAAATGCGGCAGATGGAGAAGGACAATGGGGATCGAGAGAAAGAAGAAGAAAGCCCCAATGGAAAGTGTAAAGTCGCCGAAAGAGGAACTCGATCGAGAATCGCCATGCATGACAAGATGCAAGAAATGGTACTAAAGATGGACCGAATGGAGTCGAAAGAAAGAAGACACATCGGTGCCAACTCGTGGAGGTGGACATTTACGCCATAGAATGTGCATCATTGAAAAAATCCACTTATCCACAACGGTTGACACCTACTCCAAGTACAACAACAGTCTGGCAATCAGAATGACCAACAGCGAATGAATGTCTATGCGATGGGACAGATGGATATGAATCAGCAAGAGTTTGGCCAGCAACAGTGGAATCAAAACTTTAATAATCATCAAGGGCCACAATTGGATTATGGTATGAATGATGGTTCACAACAATATGATGTGAATTATGTTGGACAAGGTTGGAATCAGGGGCAGAATCAGAATTGGAATAGAAACAATAATCAGAATCAAGACTTTAGGCAAAACCAAAGCTCATACAACCGACCTTGGAATCAGAATCCCCAGAACCAGAGTTCATACCAGAATCAAAACCGAGGCTATTATCGAATAATCGAATCCACGAGTCTCGGTCACAAGGACAAGAAGCAAAATCGAGTTCATATTGGAATCAAAATCAAGGCCGGAATCGAATCGTGGTCAAGCAAAACAATCGAATCGGCAAAGGAGCCGGCCATCTTTGAGAAGTAATAATTCGGCACCTATCAACATCCAAACGCTCATCCGCACCCGAATAATCAAAGCAATCGGCAACCAAACAATTTCGGTGTTCAAAAGATGGCCACCGAGATACTCCCGGAGAAATTAGACAGAATGTTTCGAGTTAAATAAGAATGCTATAGAGCAAAAAGTGGTCACACATTCGCCATTCGAAACTTGGAGACCCAAGTAGGTCAAATAACCGACACTCGAAGACAAATCTAAGTGGTGGACTCCCGAGTAACACCGAAAGGAACCCAAAGGATGTGAATCTTGTGTTCACACGAAGTGGTAAAGAGGTCGGGTGAGTGACAAAAAGAAAGAATTGTGGGGTGAAGAGGCGTAAACCGAGAAAGCCGAGAAAGAGAAAGCGGTTGATCGTGAAGGAGCTATGTATGGTGAAGTCGAGATCGAAGATTTAGAGACCGGCAATATCAAGCGAGAGAATGGAAGCAATGAGGAAAGAATTGGAAGCCACGAAAAGGCTTTGGCCGAGGCAAATAAGAAAGCATTGGAAGGGCAAAGCACCGAAGAAAGACTATGTGGTCTTGGACATCAAAGAAGAAGAAGCCTCACCGCCTAAAGAAAGAGGTAAGAAAAATAGAATTCCTCCTCCTCCCCCTGATTTTGATGTTAATACTTTACCCTATCCTCCTAAGGGAACCAGAAAGGACATCCTGACCCAGGGTCAGGCAAAATTTCTGAATCTTTTAAGGAAGGTAGAGGTGAATATTCCCCTATTAGAGGCAATTTCGAGCATTCCCCCATACTTTAAGTTTCTAAAAGGAATGTTGTCGAGTAAGGAGAAGATGCAACGGATGGTGCATTTGAGTGGGGAATGTTCTCGCAATCTTTGAGAATAAGATACCTCCCAAGTTACGGGATAGAGGTAGCTTTACCATCCCAATTACCATTGGAGAAAGCGTGTTTAAAAATGTGCTATGTGATCTAGGGGCTTCGTGAGCCCGATGCCTAGAGGAGTTTATGAGAAATTGGGATTGGGAGCATTAGAGCCAACGGGAATGACCTTACGGATGGCGATAGGTACGTTAGGAAACCTCAGGGGTAGGCGAAGATGTGTTGGTGCGGGTAGACAAGTTTGTTTTCCCCGTTGACTTTGTAGTTTTAGATATGGATATGGATTCTAAAACCCCACTTTTGTTAGGTCGGCCTTTCTTGAACACGGGAGAGACCTTGATAGACGTTAAGAGGGGAGAGATTATACTACGAGTCGGGAAAGAGAGTGTAGCCATAAATGTGTATAAGGCAATGAAGCATCCTAATGATGAAAAGAGTGATTGTTTTTCTATTGATGCTATATATCCTTGTATTGTGGAGCACACTAACCCGCGGGGATACCAAGAACCAATGGAAGAATGCTTGATGAAGTCAAGCACCGCAGAGGATGACGATCCACAAATGAGAGTTCAGGTATATCATTTGGAGGCAACTCCTTTTGTTGACGCAAGCTGGAATAAGAAGCTAGAGCTCGGTTTGACTGGCAAGTTGCCAAAGCCGTCAATCGAGGAACCACCTACTGATCTGGAGTTGAAGCCACTTCCTAAGCATTTAAAGTATGTGTTTTTAGAACCTGATGAATTACTTCCTCTTATTGTTTCATCTGCACTAACCGTTTTGCAGGAAGCTAAGTTGATCCACGTTCTGAAAAAACACAAAAAGGCCTTCGGATGGAAGATGGTTGACATAAAAGGGATCGGTCGATATCCGCAAGCACAAGATCATCCTGGAAGAAGATGCCAAGCCGGTCAGGCAGTTTCAAAGACGACTAAACCCACATATGCAAGAGGTGGTAAGGAAAGACGTGGTAAAGATGCTTGAGTTAGGGATAATCTACGCAATCTCCGACAGTGAATGGGTGAGCCCCACGCAAGTCGTGCCTAAGAAAGGAGGCATTACAGTTGAGCTTAATGAAAAAGGTGTGCCTATTCCTACTCGTTTAGTTACCGGTCACGGGGTTTGTATTGATTTTCGCATGCTAAATGATAAGACTAGGAAAGATCATTTTCCCCTACCCTTTATTGATCAAATGCTAGAGCGTCTAAGTGGTCATGCATTTCTTCGCTTTTTGGATGGTTTTAGTGGCTATTATCAAATTCACATCGATATACATGACCAGGATAAAACTACTTTCACATGTCCGTATGGCACCTTTGCATTTAGAAGAATGCCGTTTGGGTTGTGTAATGCACCCGCGACATTCCAACGATGCATGATGGCCATCTTTGCTGATATGATAGAGCATTTCATGGAAGTTTTTATGGATGACTTTAGTGTTTTTGGTGATACTTTTGATGAGTGTTTGTCGAACATTGATAAGGTGCTTGCACGTTGTGAAGAGACAAACTTGGTTTTAAATTGGGAAAAGTGTCATTTCATGGTAAGCGAGGGAATTGTTTTAGGACATAAGGTATCGGGGAAAGGAATAGAGGTCGATAGAGCAAAAATAGAGGTAATTTTTAAGCTTCCTATGCCTACGAATCGAAGACTCTACGTTCATTCTTGGGACATGCGAGGTTTTTATCGTAGATTCATTCCAGGTTTTTCCCACATTGCTAGACCTCTTACTCTTCAATTGATGAAGGGAGCCCCCTGTGTTTTTGATGCGGCATGCCTAGATGCTTTTCGAACCCTTAAGAAACTTCTTACTTCGGCTCCTATCTTAGTAGCACCTGATTGGTCTAAGGGGTTCGAAGTGATGTGTGATGCAAGTGATTATGCCGTAGGAGCTGTCCTAGGTCAGAAGATTGACAAGTTGTTTCGCCCTATCTACTATGCGAGTCATACCATGAACTCGGCTCAACAAAAGTATGCCACAACTGAAAAGGAACTTTTAGCTGTTGTTTTTGCTTTCGATAAGTTCCGGTCATACTTGGTTGGATCGAAAGTCATAGTTCACACTGACCATGCTGCGTTGAGATATCTATTTGCCAAGAAGGATGCAAAACCACGCTTGTTAAGATGGATTTTACTACTTCAAGAGTTCGACGTAGAAATTAAGAATCGAAAGGGGTGTGAGAACGTAGTAGCTGACCACCTCAGTAGGATGGAACAGGAGACAAGAAACACTCTATTAGGGTTGAAATTGATGATCATTTTCGGGATGAGCAAGTTGTTCTTAGTGGATACGATGCTCCCGGTTAAGAGAGGAAACTTCCTGCAGAGAGGAAAGAATGGGAACCCTTGGTATGCACCTTTTGTTAATTATTACGAGTGTGGATTTGTAGATCCTGAGTTTGATGAAAACCAGAAAAAGAAGTTTTTTAGTGAGGTAAACCGATATGTGTGGGAAGATCCCTTACTTTTTAGGCTATGTGCTGATGGAATCCTGAGAAGATGTGTTGATGACAGTGAGATAGTGAGTATTCTCTCGTTCTGCCATGATAAAGAGGCCGGTGGCCACTTCTCGGGCGAGAGAACAACATTAAAGGTGTTACAAAGTGGGTTTTATTGGCCTACTATTTTCAAGGATGCATATGCTTATGTTAAGATGTGTGACGCTTTGTCAACGCTCAGGAAGGATTTCCAAGAGAAATGAGATGCCCCAGAAACCGATATTAGTGTGTGAAGTATTTGATATATGGGGATTAGACTTCATGGGACCATATCCGTCTTCTTTTGGGAATCAGTACATTCTTGTCGCTTGTGATTACGTTTCAAAGTGGGTTGAGGCAATTGCTTCACCTACTAACGACAAACATGTAGTCATAAAATTTCTTAAGAAACATATTATATCCCGGTATGGAATACCTCGAGCAATAATCAGTGATAATGGAAGTCACTTTGCTAATAGAGATTTCAATAAGCTTTTAATGAAGTACGGGGTCACTCATAAGTTAGGAACTGCCTACCATCCCCGGACTAGTGGCCAAGTAGAGGTGTCCAATCGAGGAATTAAAAGAATCTTGGAGAAGACGGTAGAATTCTAACCTTAAGGATTGGTCAAAGAAGTTAGATGATGCGCTTTGGGCACACCGAAGCTGCGTTCAAGACACCAATAGGTATGTCACCCTACATGCTTGTTTTTGGCAAAGCCCGCCATCTCCCCGTAGAGTTAGAGCATAAGGCCTATTGGGCGATTAAGAATCTAAATATGGATGACGCATTAATCGGTGAAAGAAGGATGGCCCAGTTAAACGAGTTAGATGAGTTTCGCCTTCAAGCTTACGATTGTTCGGCGAAATATAAGGAAAAGACCAAATTGCTTCATGATAAGTTTATCAAACCTCGTATTTTCAGCGTAGGTGATGAGGTCCTTTTCTATAATACTCGCCTCCATTTATTTCAAGGCAAACTTAAGTCAAGGTGGTCAGGACCATATACGGTATTACGAGTTTTCGACTCAGGAGCCATCGAGGTAACACATCCGAAGCATGGAACGTTCATCACGAACGGCCTTCGTCTAAAAAAGTATAAGAAGTTACCATTCGATGAGGCTCTTGAAATTGTGCATTTGACTGATCCCGAGCCTTAATAAATCATTTTCGAGTCTCTGTCGAGCAAACGACGTTAAACAAAAGCGCTACCGGGAGGCAGCCCGATAATAATAATACAAAAGATAATTTGGATGAGACTAGTTTTAATGAGATGTAGAATCTGTATGAAAGATGAACACAAAGCACAACCAAGTCTCAGGATGAATGTTTGAATTTCATTAAGAGGGAATGATTAGGTGGTTATCCGAAAATCCCGATGGAGAAAAAGATAAAAATTCAAATGTATCATTTCTTGGACTTAGGTTATTGAACCCTTGAGGATCTGGGTATAAAAGACTCAATACTCTTTCACACATTTCATTTTATGATCTAGTCTCGTTTCAAATTTCGGTCGTTGTAGTATAGTGTGAGTATTCCCGCTTTAATAAAAGCGTGTGTAATAAAAAATGAATCTAGGAATAATTTACTTGACTATGATATATGTGATACGTATATGCTTAGATGTTTTGTGCTTTACCCGTGTGGGTTATTTTTCCATCTAAAGCTATTATATTGCCTATCGAATTTTCTGACGTGACAGGGCCATTATCTTATTATTCCCATATCCCTATTGCATACTTTGGCACAAGGACCATGTCCTGTGTTTGCTTTGTTTTGGTTGTTTTCATATAGGGATTCGGGACGTGCTTTCTCATGGCTGTTACGGGATTCGATAGCACCTTTCTGCCAAGTTTATAAGCTAAGTTCTCCTCTCTATCTTATTTACACTCTGAGAATAATGCAAAATCGTAAGTGGGGGGTAGAGTCTGGTTGGTTTAGAAATGGCAGTAAGTGTTTAAACCCTTAGTTTGTTGATCTTTTTCGAGCATTATTTAGTTGATTAAAATGAATTGTATAAGGTATATATTTCATGGATTTGAAGATGTAATGATCAAATTGGATATGTATAACCAACGTGAACCGTAAGTGCATTGTAATCCCAAATTTATTTGTGTAACATGAATTCCTTCACGTAAGCCTTTGATATTGAAGCGAAAAATTTTAAACTGTATCCATTCAGTATCCTAGTGTTTATTCTAGAGATAATAGTAACTTAGTACCTAACTTTTGAACGTGTACCGTGAATATCCGAAGGTTTGAATGTGATAGAAAGAATAGAATCAAAATAAAACTAAGTTGAACTATATATATGTCGGTTGTAGCTACCAATGATTTGAGTGCGGTAGGGCGTTATCACGAAACGTCCTATACCACTATGAGGTTTAAAAGCTCCCGACTGCCTGATGATAGTAGTCCAGCTAGGGTGTTATCACGAAACATCCTATTGCTGGGAATGAGGGCATATGCTACACATAAAAAAAAAAAAAATAAAAAAAAAAAAAAAAAAAAAAAAAAAGAGTTAGATAGGTATTAATGTATTCAATCTCACCTCATGACGCTTGAAAGATAGTCGATTTTGGCAATGAGTTCGGATATGTTAGTATTCTATGAAAAGAAAAAAAGAAAAAAAAAAAAAAAAAGAAAAAAAAAAAAAGAAGTTATCTTCTAACTATCCCCAAGTATAAACCGAATGATATGCTTTAGGGATTATCCTAATAAGTACACGGGAGGACTTTGTGTGGAATTGTTACTACATATACCTAGGAAAGTCATTAGGATTGTCCGAATGGATATTTGTGCGTTTGCTTGAATTATTCAAGAGAGGATAGTGGAAATTGAAAAGGCTTATCACACACTCACTCGTTATACATTTATATTGCGGTTAACGTGTAGTTATGATTCGAATGGTTGCATCATTGGATTATCATTCATATTTTATCTTCATGAATTTTTCCTCATTCATTTTATTTTATCGCTTATTTTGATCGAGGACGACCAAAAGCTAAGTGGGGGGTTGTGATGACGGAAAAATTCACCGTTATTTTTATAACTTTTCAACCCGTTTCTGATATCATTTCGAGTATTTTTATATCAGTTCGAGTCATTAATTCCTATGTTTCATCTAAATATGTTAGTAGTAGTTATTATATAAAATATCGTATTTTTATCGTGTTTTTACTAGTTTTTGTACCGGTTTAGTAACCGGAGTGTCGTGTCGGATTTACGTTTGGTATTTTGGTGGTTCATTGCAGGATTATACATTGACCAAGATTCCACGTAACGACATGTTTTGAGTCTAAAAGAGGTGTTTAGAGGGTTAGAAGAAGGTGCCACAAGCATACGAGTTAAAAAGGGTCGTTTTTCCTAAGTACTTGAATCGTTACATATTTTCGGCGGAGATTTGACCCAGCTTAGAGGCATTTTCAGGGGATGACTTCTTGATGAAAGTTGTAGATCTTCACATAAGCTTTCCAACGCACTTTGAATCACGTCAATTGGAGTCTACAACTCAAGTTATGGTCAATTTACTAATCAATTCGGATTAGTAGAAATCCCGTAAAACGACACGTAATACGAAATGGCTCATCAAAACGACATTTTCTCGAAGAAGTTTCCTTAATAAAAGTTGTATATCTTCAAGAACTCTTTCCAATGGATTTTGAATCAAGTCAATCGGACTTCTACAACTCAAATGGTGATCAAGTGGCTAATTGATTCAATTTCGTAAAAATGTCGCAAAAACGCTCGGAGGAACACGAGGTAATCAAGAAGGCGTTTTCTGGAGAAGAGTCCTTCATGAAAGTTGTAGAGTTTCTCGAGACCTTAATTTTGACATTTCGTTTGCAATTTTTGGAGGTCTACAACTCAAGATATGAATTTTAGAAGTTTTATTACAATAAATATATAATCGAAGGATCCAGAAACAAGCTGATTCATCTGGCAATGATGGTACCCGGACCAGTCCGCTATGACCCGGCCTGGGCCGGCCTTCAACATTTTTCTATATATATGAGGCCATCAGCAGAGCGAAGGATGCACCATTTTTATATATACACTCTGTGTATATATATATATATCTATCTCCCTCGTTTTTTTTAGTAACGGCCTTATGCCGAAATAAATTTAGTAATAGTAGTATCGTTGTAATGCTCGGGAAATTATCGGTAGCTCGGTGTGGCTGTAGTCGTTGTAATGTCCGGAAGAATACGAGATCTGAATCAGCAGCTGTAATCGGGTAATTTTATATATATATAGATCTAGTTCCTTTCATCTTCTTCATCTCTTTTCTTTTGTATTTTCATCTCGTTTGGGCCGTGTACTATATATATATATATATATATATATATATATACGTATATATATATATATATATATATATATATATATATATATATATATATGTTTTATATAAATTAATTAAAATACCGTTGTAATAGTATAATTATCGTAGTTCGTTGTTTCGATCTTTTATTTACTTTTACGCATTTTACTTACGCATTTTATTTACGCACTTATATATATATATATTTACTTTTACGCATTTACTTACGTATTTACTTTTACGCACTTATATATATATATATATATATATATATATATAGTATATTTACTTTTATGCACTTATATATATTATTAGCTATATAACTATATATCTATATATATAAATATATATATATGTACTTATAAAAAAATGAATTCGCTTTTACTTTTCATCGTTAATATAATTTCCGTTAATCATTCCGTTATTATCGCCAAAATGAATAGCTAAGCGTACGTATAGTCGAATTATGTAAAAACGAGTAAAAACGCCCTAAAGGGGATTAAACGGGAGTTGTGTAGCACGTAAAATAATGTTTTAATGATTAATCCACGTCCTAAAACTTAATTTAAACGTCTTTGAATTAAACCGATCATTTAGTTCACTCGTCACACATATCGAACCTATAAATGCATTTTGCGGTGAGATGTGGGAAAAGGGGTTTTGGGATCGTTGCGTAGATTCGGCCTAGTTGTTAGGACCGTTTCCAATACGAGAGGTTTGTCATCGTTGTTCGAGCGACTCTAAGAGCGTAATCATGTTGGGTTAATCGGTTTTCTAAAGGAAAATTAATTAACTTCACATAGGGTGTTGAGTGAGAGTTGTTCGATCTTAACACCGTAATTAGGAGTTGGCACCCGTGGATGTCGTTAAAATTACTGTGGAAAGGTAGGTTGGTTAAAACACGCTCCCTGTCAAGTCTTCCCTTAGGGGTAAAAATAACTCGTTGGATCATAATTCGGCTATACCTTTTAATAACTAGAACTACAACCGTTAGCTAATTTTTACTTTCGCACTAGTGTAATATCTCTCCACCGCAATCTTGACCTAAACTAAGTTCTACGTCGACTTTGGTACTTAAACGTTGTTCCCTGTGGATTCGACCTTGCTATCACTATACTACTGTTGATTCGATACTCTGTCGGTTAAAGTTAGCAGTTAGTTATTTTGCTATCAATCTATTACTATTTCATCACAATTTTTAAGATGTGATTTATTCACGTGTGATTAAAAGTTGGTAAATTCAATCACTTAGAAATCAAGATAGATTTGGAGTTTTTTTATTTTTCTTTTTGAAAAGAGATTTTGAGTTTTAATCACACTTTAATCAAAAACAAGATCCATTTTGATTTTTTTTATTTGGTAGAAAGCTATCCATAATAAATGTAGAATAAAATACATATTATCTATTAGAAGGATATTCATATTATGTAGGATATTCATAATCACATTTTAAAATGAGATGTATTAGAGTGATTTTCTTTGTTTCTTGTACAGTTTTTTGATTTGATTTGTTTCCGAACAGTTGTACAATTTTATGCAATTAATATAAATATCCGGTTTAACAAAAACAAAAAAAGAGTGATTCATCACGTGGAAACTAAGACCTATTTGAAGAAAATCATAATACGCAGAACGGAAGGCCCAACGTGACTGTTTTTATCGAAAACTCAAATGATATCATAGTTCTTGAATAAGATAAATATTTTCTTTAAATATATTCTCCTATCCTATTTTAAATCAAATTTAAAAATAACAAATCTTATTTAAAAGATAAAACTTTATTTGTCCTTCGCATTCATCATTGCCTCCTCATGTTTATGTGTTCGAATTCATCATTACATGCGATATCCCACATTGGAAGTGGAAGAGCGCATCACCACCATATAAGTGTGAGACATAAAGCTTTTGTCAACTCGGGTTAGCCCATTTAGACCAAGCGAGGATGGTGGTCTAAGTAGATGACCGTCCATTTATGACTCATTTAGCGCTATCAGGCCCGGGGTCTGAGGGCGTTACAGAATTGTATTTAGAGCCGACTATCAGACGGATCTAAGTGCCACAGGACACCTTTAGACGAACCTAAGTGCCACAAGCCACCTCTAGAGTCCTATGGTAGAGACGAACTGGGACAAGGGGACAAGTCTTGGTTGTCTTGACGAGGACGCCGGTCCCTTCTAGAGGGGAGAATGCCATATCCCACATTGGAAGTGGGGGAAACGCATCACCATCATATAAGTGTGAGACATAAAGGTCTTGTCAACTCAGGTTAACCCTTTTAGACGAAGAGAGAACGGTGGTTTAAACAGTTGACCGGTCTATTTATAACTCTTTTAGCGCTACCAGCTAGGGCTGGGGTCTGAGGGCGTTACATTACCTCCTCATGCTTATGTGCTCTGATACTATTATAGTTTTCTTATCACCTTGAAGAACCAAGATCTATTATTTATTTCTTGGTTGTCTTGGCGAGGACGCCGGTCCCTTCTAGGAGGGAGAATGCGATATCCTATATTGGAAGTGGGGGAAGCGCATCACCACCATATAAGTGTGAGACATAAAGGTCTTGTCAACTCGGGTTGGCCATTTTAGACCAAGCGAGGACGGTGGTTTAAGCAGTTGACCGGTCCATTCATAACTCATTTAGCGCTACCAGGCTCAGGGTCTGAGGGCGTTATATTACCTCATCATGCTTTGTGCTCTGATACTACTATAGTTTTCTTATCACCTTGAAGAACCAAGATCTATTTTTTATTTCTTATCACGTTGAAACATTAACCTAAGATCTAATACACTTTAATCTTATCGTACATTCACCAATAAATTAAATCTATTATATTTAACCTTCACATAATACTGATATTATAACCATCTAAATTCTCAACAAAAATTGATGATTTCCATTATGATTAAACATTCGCCAATGGATTGATTAAACAAAAAATTGATGATTTACTCAATGGGCTGCGCTGGCGAGTGGATGATGAAGAGTCGGTGTGTGTTTTTCATGACGCATGGAGCAGTAGGCAACTTTCTTTCCGTACAAATTTTGCCGGGCATGAGATCCCTGAGTATTCTACAGTCTCAGATCTTTTTATCCCAGGATCTCGGGTATGGGATGTTAGGTGTAGTGTCCGAAAGACAATTATATAATTGTTTTAGGACAGAATTAATAATTCATCTTATTATATGCATGTATGCTTATAATTAAGACACTACTGAAAACCCTAAGTACCTCGTTTATGTAATCACATAACTCAGTGTATGGCTATACACAAGAGGATTGAGTTAGTGAGATGTACTTAAAATTAACTTAGTCCGTAGCGTTGATTAATCTGAGTACGGGTCTCATGATTAATATGCTAATAATGCGCCCAGAACACTTTACGGTGTGACGGTCTTATCCGGGCTGTCGGTAATAGGGTACCTAGTGGGGCATTTATATATTATGATAATCATATAGGGCTGGACCGATTTGATTTGAGTTCTCGATATAATTCCGTGATCGAGAAGTCTTATCGAATCACAAGATGATCATAAATGGATTAATCTCAATCCTGATGTGATCACAGACAACTGCTTATACTAGGGTTGGGTTTGATGTGTTAGTAAGGATCACTTCGTAGTATGTGGTCCAACACTTCTCGTTGGCTCTATTCTGGGATGAGTGAGTAGTCCGTGCTATCACGATATGGAATCCATTCCTTCCCTCGGGAAGTAGACAGACGATTCCCTTATTTGTTAACCCTAAACCGATCGATGGGCCCGAGTTCATATCATATTGGTTATGAACTAATTGATCACTAGGAGGTTAATGATAAATAAGGATAATATGTTTCGAGGAGGGTTTACGGAGATATCCCGAATCGAAGTGAACGGTCTATGGAGGATTTATCCGTATGTAATGATTATATCAATGGACACCTTATCAACTCATAGGTGAGTGTAAGTTTATATCTATATTCAAGTAAGTAGAGTTCAGTTTCGGGTTTATGGTGGTGTAATCCCGGAATTAATAGATTGAATATAATTGTTCGGTCTGACGAATTATTTTATTTAATTTATTGTAGCTACTGAATATGGGTCCATGGTCCCCGACGTGGCTCCTAATATAGCATATGCGATTTCTCGTCGTTTCACCTCAATTATAATTAAATAGTTGGATTGGACTATTTAATTGATATGTAGATTAATTGTTTAGTTGGACTAGATAATTAAATACATGGAAAAGAAATTTTTCGTAGACTCGGCCCAATATGTCAAAAAAAAATGCGTGGACCTTTATTTACTAAGGGAAGGGGGCGCATTTTGCATTAATAAATTGTCAAGGAATTAGTTTTCTTGGATAATTATTTAATATGTAATTTATCTTTTATTTGTTAATTGATAATTCATGAAATATTAGATAATAATATGATTTATCCTAATTTGTTTGGGATAATTATCTTATTTATCTTTTATTTGGAATAAGGATTAATCTGATAATTATCTCTTAATTATTAAATCCTTGGAGGACAATGATTACTCTCCTATATAAAGAGAGTTCTTCCAAGCCTTTTGACACATGAAAAACACGCCATTTTGTGTAAGTACTTGGCTTAGAATTTTTGGCCATTGTACTTTTGGTTCGAGTTTTAGAAAACTTCGGGTTTTCTAAGGTAGCATATCAAGGAGGTCCGGCGGCTTGAAACACCATCCACTTGGTGTTGCTTGGAGACACACGTCGGAAGACGGTGGCATCTCATTGGATCGAGTAGCTTGGATTGGAGATTGTTCTTGGCGTTTATACACCATAAACTGGTAAACAATCTAAACCCCCTTGTAGGTTTAGATCTATTTATTTTACGTATTTTGGTTGACTAAATCTAGATCTATACTATTCCGCTGCGTAATCAGGTGGATCTTGATCCATCCGGCGATATTACATCTAATATGGGACACGCAACGGGTGCATCTGCTATTCTGACCATGGGAATCTGATGCTATTCTAGGGACTATTGTGGCCCTTAGGGGGCATCCTGGCCGACGAACTTGCCATTATGATTGCAGGGGTGTTTATACTGTTCGGTCAGGGTATTTGTTGGCCTTATCCATATATCGATCGTCATCTGCGACAGGTCAGTCTACATCGGACGGAGCGAGTAAGCTTTGGCGGAGAGGCTGGCAGCTCTCTGTCTAGCCGTGTGTTCAACACTTTTTATGGAGATGTCTACATGATTGTCTTCCCATCGGCCAAGGGCTACAGAGGCGGAATGTGGGGGATGGCATCTGTTTGGTTGTCCGGAAACCCTTGAAATAATGCGCTAGGTGATTTTCAAAAGTGGGATGGCATGTAGAGTGTGGCGGGCATCACCGTTTCTGGGGACCTTACAACACCTTCGCTCTGCGTCCTGTGCGGAGTTTTTTATGAGGATGCTTGAAGAACAAGGTGTTCAGGATGCGGCTAGGTTTGTGTGGCTTAAGTGGCGGATCTGGAAAGCGAGGTGCTCTGCGGTGTTCGATGATCAAGCGGTTTATGTCTCTGCAGTATGTACGCGATCTCTATCAGCCTCGGCAGAGTATATGGAGGCTATGGCAGCTTTTCGGGTTCAGGTGACGGCTTGCAACTTACCGGATAGATGGATGAAGCCTCTGACGTGCGTGGTGAAAAGTAATGTGGATTCATCAGCTACAGACATGAGTGTGGGTATTGAAGTCATCTTTCGGGACTGAAACGGATCCGTACTCCATTCTTTTGCGTATCACTTCGATCCAGGCGATCCTGCATAGTTTTTGGAGCTTAGAGCTATTTACTTGGCCATAATGTTTAATAAAATATTTTGTTTCCTCAAAAAAAATGTTGGGGCCTAAAATCTTGAGATCCTGCGTTCGAGCTTTAACTATTGAAGGCAAAAAAAAAAGTGTGTATGGGTTATATAAATGCCTTTCATTCCTGTAAAAAAAAAAAAAAAAAAAAAAATAAAAAAAAAATCTAAGTAGAACTAATAAAAATGTTGAAACAAAAGAAATAGAGATATCACAACCCCAGCCATGTATATATATCATGCTTGAAAAGAAAGAATACTTTGTTGTTTAAGAGAATAGTGATATACTCCTTCTCAAAATAATTTAGGATTGAATACATAAAATCGGTTAGATTTTATACACGATAAGGAATTAATAAGAGCAAATGGTCAGATACAAGCCCTAGCTACCGGGTAGCCGGCAGCAAGACATGCCACGGGACCGGCACATAGGAAATTATTTGACTTTCTAATCATAGATACAGACATGATTGCATCATAGACTGGGTTCAAGTTAATCTTACATGAATTGATTAACAAGAACTCTAGTCTAACATCGATATAACGGAAACGCAATAAATCATACTTATGAAGAATTTAATAAATATAATCGAATATAAGAACAAGTACCTTCGTCTAACGATGATTTACTCGATTCCACAATGCAAGAATTAAACCTCTTTGAATAGCAATCACCAAAAACACCAAGAACTTGTTTGAATAAAATTGCATAAAAGTGACAACAATTGGATAATTCTATAACGGTGTGCAAAAGTTGTATGATTAATTACAATATGTATTATGCCTTATTTTAGTGCTTAAACCGGCTTAGACTCAAATTAAGGAGTTTTCTAATCTTCTTAGCCAACTTAGCCCACATTCCCTCATCATGGGCTGTCAGCTAGCCGGCAGGCTTTTGTGCCGACGGGCCATGGCTGGCTGGCCCAATTCTTCAACTCTTCATCTCATTCTGGATTAGAATATATATTGTCCACAACTCGACTTGATTTTCTATCTCTCGAACATTTCTCTGGCTTCGGAAACCTTCTCGATAATTTGTCCATCCACTCTATATGTCATTGATCAAATTACCACAAAAAAGTATAACTCGACTCGGCTTGTAAACTCGATTATATTTTCAAGGTGTCATTTAAATTTTACAAAATACGACAAGATTGAGATCAACCCACCTAATAAATAATGATTATATAAAATAATTGACGAGTCGAAAATCGTCACCTTCTAATTTAGGGTCCTTATTCTAGATGACGGTCTGGGGAAACTCTCAGAATATGAAGGTTATAACAAGGGAATTGGTTTTGGGGGTGATTTAGACTGCACTTGATGGTGATCAAGCTGCCTACGTATCCAATATGTGAATTGGAATCAAGTCTTCGTAGTTCCTTAGGGAATGTTTATATGTAGGGGCTTAGGCCCTAGTGGTTTAATGTGGCGTGCCCCTGGGGGACACTAGTCAACGTGTTCCCTAAGGAAAAGATTATGATTGATTAATCCCCTTGATTTTAGGAGGTAATTATGTTATTCAAATATTAGCATTAAATGATAAGATCCGAGCCTTTACTAGTTAGGATTCCGTGATAGTTATCTAGTTATTACGCACGTGATAAATGAGGCCAGGGGCGAGCAGTGCTCGAGATAATACAGGATCGGATCCTAGGGATCAGGAACAATAGCCGAACCCCAACTACTACAAACTACGCACGTCTAGACTTGGCCCGACCTAGGAGATCGGGGGAGATCGTGGCCGGCCGCCAAAGATCCGCTGCCCGGCTTCTTCCTGACCTGCCAGGGACCGGGACGATCCGACCCAAATGCGACCGGACGCACCGGTCCGCAATACCCGACGGTCCTCCTAGGATCGTCCACAGGGAATCAGGAGTTGCACACTTCCTTTTGCCAAGTGCCGAGTCATCAAAGAGGCGCCACGTGGACGAGTCCATTTTCTGGCAGCATCATAAGCCCCCAAGATCCAACCGACCCCTTGTTGGTCGGCTCGGATCTATCAAGGTGGTGGGTCGGCACGGGAGCTTAACCCATGGATCTCGAGGCTAACCTAGGGGTTGCCAGGTGGCAGAGCTAGTTACGACGCAGTTATAGATGCTCCGGGAAACGAGGCGTCACCGCCTACTTGGACCGTTTTTCGAGGTTAGTGAGGAGTTACGCCCCCCCCCCCCCCCCCCTCTACTTAAACGTTGCTTCATTCATGGCTGCATTTCTTTGATTTATCTGGTAACCATCACCGCTGCGCTCTTTTGTATTCTCTCTCGTTGCGCCTATACCCATATGTCTGGTTCATTTGGAGAGGAGCCACTCACCCTAGATCGAGGCAATAATCGGAGAATCCCGGACTAGGTCCGTGGTTGTTGAGGAAATTCCTTGGGTCCCTCCTCGCCCATTACTCACCGCTTCGTTAGTGGCCATCGTCAAACACCTTTGACCCTTCCTTTAGGCATAAAATTCGAAGGCCACTCACGACATCACGGGGGTCACGGAGTATCCACTACCTTGGTCCAAAGCAGTGTGGAGTACATCTGTAGAGAGTACGGGATAAGTCATAAAGAGTTTACTCCCCTGCTCCCATCGGAGCCCCGTCCCTTTGCTTCAAATCCTCCGGGAGGTTACTTTGCGGTCTACGAGGCTCAACTGAAGGCGGGGCTGAGGCTACCATTGTGTCCTGCGTTGGTGGCGGTGCTGAGGCACTATGGACTCGGGGTGGCCCAGCTGGCTCCTTCGGGAGTACGGGCAGTAGTTGGGTTTGTTGTACTTTGCAGGGTGGCCGAGGTGCAATTTTCCGTAGGCTTGTTCCGATCCTTCTATCGCTTATCACAGAGTCCGGGGCCGAGGGGATGGTATCACTTTTCACGCCGATCGGGAGTTCCGGAAATGATGCCTGAAGGCCCTAAGTATGGTACGTGGCGAGGGCGCTTCTTCTTCGTCCGAGATCGGGGAGACTCCAGGCTAGGACGCTGGAACACCAGTACCTTACAAAGGGACGAGTGTCCACAGCTTCCTAACTCCTCCAACGTGGACGCTATTCGGAATGCAGGGGTCGTTCTAAAGCTGCGGGAGTTGACGTCCGAACTGATCACCGCGGCACGGCTGAACGATGCCGGACCTGATCCTTATCATCCTCTGGATGATGTCTGCCGCGAACTAGGTAAAATCTGCTTTTATTTGGTGTCTTATCGGGTGACAACGTATAACTATTCTCTTTCGTGCAGTATGGACACTGGCTGGTCTCCTAGCCCCCGATCCGGGAGCAAGGATAGGGCCTTCAACTTCTAAGGCGGCGGAGTCCGTTTCTCCTGGGGGCCATCATTCACCTGTAAGGGTAGTGGGGTCGCTCATAGGATCCCACACAGCTCACCAATTAGCCGAACTGGAAGATGACATTCCGGGGGATCTTCCTCGATCTCCAAGGAACATGGTCGTTCCTGCCGAGTGGGACGAGGATGAAGATGATGAGCCTGAGACTCCTTTGATCCGCCGATCTTCCCGCTCTAGGTCGGAAGATCTGTGCTCAGAGGAGAGGGAGAAAAGGTGCCGAACCACCGCAGATCTGGGCTCGGAAGATTGTGGAATCGAAGAGATAAGGGCCGACCCCTCGGCCTCGTGTCCCGTGCGGGATTACTCTCAGATGTCGCTTATGGAGCTGACCGAAGCTGGATACGCGGCCATGAGACAGGTAACTTTAACTTGCCGTAAGCTTAATAACCGCTATACTTTGTTTGTAATACCTTAGCTATGCCCCGCTTTCTCGGAGCGATCGTAGGGAAGAGATCTTCTGCCGGCTAGTGCGTTCGGCTGCCGACCAGCAAAAGAGGGCCTTGGACCTGAAGCTAAAAGATGACCGCATAAGAGAACTTGAAGAGCGCTTGCGGATACAAGCAGAGGAGGCCAAAGGGTTAAGGTCGGAATACGAGGTTCGCCTACAAGAGTTCATGACCGAGCACCTAGAGAAGGAGGCCGAACTGGGGGAGCACATTACGCGACTTCGGGGAGAGCTTTCGTCGGCCGAGGCTGCAGTTCGAGATTTCCCGGTTCGTCTTCAAGAGGCTTCCGATCGAGCCGTTGGTGCTTACAAATCTTCTCCTCACCCGGTCGAGTCTTTGAAGCGGTTGCCGAGTCCTGTAGTGAGGGCCAGTTATACGCAAGGGGTAGACGACTGTCGGGCTCATCATCCTGACCTTACCATTGACAGCCTCGCTCACCCCTCCTTGTACGCTCCTGACGCCGAATCGGACTACTCCATTCGGTTGAAGGAGTTTCAAGCGGGGGTGGATCTTGTAACGAAATACCCTCATGAGGATAGAACCTAATTGTTAGTTCTAATTGTAAAGTTTAATGGAAATTTTGGTAATTTTTTGATTTTTCACAATTGTGTTTGTGTTGTTTTTTTTTTTTTTTTTTTTTTTTTTGGTTTAGCAGTATGGTAGCCCCCTAGTACGGCATGCCTATGATTATTCAGGGATGGCGTACTAGTGTGCTTTTAAGTTTGATTGCGCAATCAAGTTGTTTTGAAATAGTACGGTTAGGGTCAGTTCGGACTGACTTCGTAGAAAGGTCGGCGAGCGGGGACCGACTTCTCACGATTAAGGTCGATCGGACCGACTTTGTAGAAAGGTCGGCGAGCGGGGCCAGCTTGTGCCGACTTCTCACCGAGTAAGGTCGATCGGACCGACTTCGTAGAAAATTACGGAATTGCACAAGACAATCGTAAATAATAACAATTTTATTCAAGATGAACAAGATGTAAAGAACATTTTAGTGAAATCCGATCACGGGACACCCGCTAAGGATAAAACCTTCGCAGTTGTTGGCGTGCCAACTCCCGGGGATGGTTTTCCCCCGGGAGTCGGCCAACCGATAAGCTCCCTTTCCATGTACCTTGACCACTTTATGTGGTCCCTCCCGCTTGGGTCTAACTTGCCTTCAGACCTTGCTTGCTCACCGCGTTCTTCCGGAGGACCAGATCTCCCTCCTTGAAGTATGAGTGTTTTACCTTGCTGTCGTAATACTGAGAGATTCTCTGTTTATATCTTGCCATTCGAATGAATGCTATTTCCCTATTTTCTTCCAGGTCGTCCTTTGCATGTTTGATTTCTCGTTTCCATATCCGTTCGTTACGAAGCTCGAGCCGTGGCGACGGCGTCCGATCTCGGCGGGAATTACGATTCGCTTCCATACGTCAAGCGAGAAAGGTGTTTCTCCCGTTGCGGAGTTCGGGGTCATTCGGTAGGCCCACAGAATGTTCGGCAGATGCTCAACCCAACTCTCTCCTTCCTCTTCAAGCCTTTTCTTTAAACCAAACTTGATCTGTCTGTTTGTTTGTTCGACTTGCCCGTTAGCTTGCGGATAGCCTACTGAGGTGAAATGCTGAGAAATTCCTAGCTCTGCACACCAGGATCGGACGCCCTTATCATCGAACTGTGTTCCATTATCTGATATTAGAGCCTTTGGGATCCATACCTGCATACTATATTCTTCCAGATGAACTTTTGAATAACTTTCGCGGTAATGGTGGTGAGAGGTTCGGCTTCCACCCACTTGGTGAAGTAATCCACATCCACTATAAGAAACTTAAAATGGCCCGGTGCCCGGGGCAAAGGTCCGACCAGATCGACTCCCCATTGGTCGAATGGCCAGGCCGCGACTAGAGGTGTCATTTGCTGTGAGGCTAGATGTGGTATGTTACTATGCACTTGACATGATTTGCATTCGCGGACGAGGTTTTCGGCGTCTTGTTGCATGGTCGGCCAATAGTAGCCGAACAACCGGCACTTTCGTGCTAAAGTCCGAGCCCCCGGATGGTTACCACGCATTCCCAAGTGAATCTCGCGGAGCAAGTAGTTCCCTTCATCCTCTCGTTACACATCCGAGCCACGGGGCGACGAAGGACTTTCTATACAAGACGTTGTCGAAGAGCGCGTACCTTGCCGCTCGGAACTTCATTCTTCTTGCTAAAACTCTGTCATTCGGCAGTACGGCATCTCGTAGATAGGACACTATGGGGTCCATCCAGGTATCCTTTTGAATGATAGGTTGAACTTCCTGGGCATCGTAGCTCCTTTTCTGCAGTAATTCTACCAGCACTTTCTTGCTGGGCGTGAAGTTAGAAGCTATCTTGGAAAGGGCATCGGCTCGCCGATTCTGAGATCGAGGTACTTGTTCGATAGAGACACTGTTGAATGTTTTAAGCCGATCGTTGGCTATGGCCAGATATTTTTTCATGGGCTCTTCCTTTGCCTCGTATTCACCTTTCACATGATTAACTATCAACTGGGAGTCGCTATATACACGTAACTTCTTTGCTCCCAACTTGGCCGCCTGTGTTGAGCCAAGAATTAACGCTTCATATTCGGCTTCATTGTTTGTGGCCGAGAATCCGAACCGTAGCGCGTAAGGGAATTCCTCACCCTTTGGGCTAATGAGCAGGAGGCCTGCACCTGCTCCTTCTTTGTTTGAGGCCCCATCGACGTATAGCGTCCAAGACTCGTCCTCAAGTCTTGGTTGGCTTTGCTCAAGGACGATGGCGCTTCTTCAAGAAGAAAATCGCGCTAAAGCCCGTGCTTTGACGGCCGTTCGGGGGCGAAAGTCCGCATCATATTCGGCCAATTCCACCACCCATTTTGCTAAACGTCCCGACGTCTCCGGTCGGGACAAGATCCGTCGAAGCGGCCGGTCGCAATCACAACAATAGGATGCGCTTGAAAGTAAGGCCTCGCCTTCCCGAGGCGTGGACTAGTGGCTAGCGCTAGTTTCTCGGCGTCGGAATACCCGACCTCCGGGCCACGAAGTGCCTTGCTAACGAAGATTGGTTTTTGAGTATTATCTTGTTCCTTAACGAGGACTGCACTGATGGCTTCTCCGCATGCAGCCAGATATATGGATAGGGTATCTCCTGGTTGTGGTGATGTTAATGTGGGCAGCTCGGCCAAGTATGCTTTTAGGTCTTCAAAGGCTTGCTGGCAATTCTCATCCCACTTGAACGGGTTAACTTGTTTTAAAATCTTGAAAAAGCGGCGAGCTCGCTGCGCCGACTTCGACAGGAATCGCCCGAGTGCGGCCATCCTTCCTGTCAATCTTTGCACTTCTTTCAGGCTTCTCGGTGTCGGCATAGTCCTCAATGCATCTACCTTGTCTGGGTTAGCCCTGATACCTTCTTGCGATATCATGTATCCCAAAAATTTTCCGGTCCGAACTCCAAAGGTGCACTTTTTGGGGTTGAGCTTCATTTGTGAGGCTTGAAGCACCTCAAAAACCTCTCTTACATCTCCCAAATATTGTTCCAGAGACTTGCTTTTGATCAGCAGGTCGTCCACGTATACCTCCATACACTTCCCGATCTGATCTTTAATATCTTGTTAACAGCTCTTTGGTAGGTCGCTCCAGCGTTTTTGAGTCCGAATGGCATGGTTCGGTAGCAAGACGTGCCGAACTCCGTGATGAACGAGGTCTTTTCGCCGTCGCGGGATCCATAACAATCCGATGATACCCTCTCGTAAGCATCCATAAAGCCGAATACTCCGAAACCTATGGTCGAATCCACCATCCGGTCTATGCGGGGTAGGGGTAGCAATCCTTTGGACAAGCTTGATTGAGATCGGTGAAATCCACACACATCCTCCACCGCCGTCCGGCTTCTTTACCAGACAGGTTCGCTAGCCACTCAGGGTAGTTCACTTCTCGAATGATGTTGGCTTGAAGTAGCTTAGTTACCTCCTTCCGTACGGCGTCTACCCGTTCTCGGGGCGAAGTGTCTCTTTTCTCGTCGGACCGGCTTCCGAGAGGGTCCGCGTTTAACCGGTGCATGGCCAAATCTGGGGATAATCCTGGCATCTCCTCCGTTGTCCAGGCAAACACATCCTTAAATTCTTTTAGTAGGGCCACTAATTGTTCTTTATGAGCACTCGGAATCCAGGCCCCTACCTCGATGATTCGATCATTTCGTCCTTCCCATAGGCAAACTGCTTCCGTCTTGTCGTCCGACGACCAAGTTTCCTCGCGTTCGTGCGTAGCTCCTCAATGGGGATTGGTGTTGTCCTACCGTTCCCGGGCGCTTCGGAAGTGACGCACTCGCTTATCCGACCCGAGTCGCCTACGACCTCTACGGGATTACCATCGGCTAGAAATCTTAGGCTATTATGCGCGAGTGACACGACGGCTCGCAAGGCCATTAACGGAGGGCGTCCTAATACTATATTATATAGGAGATGACGCCTTAACCACCACATACTCCATCGGAAGAGTCCGACCCGGAGGGGTCGGCCAAAGGTAGTTGAGAGGACAATGGTACCCTCGGGATACACAGTGAGTCGGCAAGGCCGAACAAAGCGGGTGTTCATTGGGACTAATTCAAGCACTATTCAGATGCATTAGGAGTAGGGTAGAGTGGTACATGATACTTACCGCACTTCCGGTGTCAATGCAGATGCGCCTTACCAAATTTTGTTCCACTATGGCTTCAATCACCAGACCATTGCTGTTGACCTCTAGAGAAATAGGGTCAGTGGCATCGTATACCACTTCCTTGACAAATCTGCGCTTCTTCCAGGATGTTTGAGTGCAACCACCATGCTCTCCAGGAACAGTACTCATGCTCTTCATTGTTACGCAGTTCCACGTACGAATTCACTAGCAGGCCCTCCTTCTAGCGCCAATTGACGAGTCGAAAATCGTCACCTTCTAATTTAGTGGTCCTTATTTTAGATGATAGTCCTGGGAAACTCTCGAATACGAAGGTTATAACAAGGGAATTGGTTTTGGGGGTGATTTAGACCGCACTTGATGGTGATCAAGTCGCCTACGTATCCAATATGTGAATTGGAATCAAGTCTTCGTAGTTCCTTAGGGAATGTTTATATATGAGGGCTTAGGCCCAGTGGTTTAACGTGGCGTGCCCCGGGGGACACTAGTCAACGTGTTCCCTAAGGAAAAGATTATGATTGATTAATCCCCTTGATTTTAGGAGGTAATTATGTTATTCAAATATTAGCATTAAATGATAAGATCCGAGCCTTTACTAGTTAGGATTCCGTGATAGTTATCTAGTTATTACGCACGTGATAAATGAGGCCAGGGGCGAGCAGTGCTCGAGATAATACAGGATCGGATCCCAGGGATCAGGAACAATAGCCGAACTCGAACTACTACAAACTACGCACGTCTAGACTTGGCCCGACCTAGGAGATCGGGGGAGATCGTGGCCGGCCGCCAAAGATCCGCTGCCCGGCTTCTTCCTGACCTGTCAGGGACCGGGATGATCCGACCCAAATGCGACCAGACGCACCGGTCCGCAATACTGGACGGTCCTCCTAGGATCGTCCACAGGGAATCAGGAGCTGCACACTTCATTTTGCCAAGTGCCGAGTCATCAAAAAGGCGCCACGTGGACGAGTCCATTTTCTGGCAGCATCAATAATATTCAACAGTAACTTTTATAAGTATAATAAATTAAATAAACTTTTAATATAGCTCGATTAATTCACGGATTACTTCCTAAAAAAAAAAAAAAAAAAAAAAAAAAAACATGTTTTACTCGGGTACAATGATTTGAAGTTCAATATTGATTTGGTTAATTATTTAAATAACTCGACTTGAACTCAAACTAAAAAATTGAACCAAGTCATACACTTTTACGAATCGAGTATAAGATGAACGTGAATAGCTCAATTCACTTAAATCCCTGTTACACAGAAAATAGATACACATATTGTACCGAAAAAACATTAAGTTTTCTCCATAATGCCCCGCCGGAAAACGGGCGAACTTTCAGGTAACTCTCCAAGATCGCCAAACAAAGACTGATCCTCCTCTCCAAAAGGAAGCATAATATTCACGTCAACGTCATCATCCCAGTGATCAGAAGCAGAAGCAGGACCCACAAGAGGCGGGTTATCTAACAATGTGGTACCCATGTCGGAGGAGGAGGGGAACCAACCCAATTCGCCGCCGGTCATCTCAGAGAAGCTGTTAATATCAGGCGCCAGTACCATTAATGTTTCCTCCTGTGAAAGTGTAGAAGGAACATGATTGATATCAGAGGCATTGGACGATGAAGACGCAACGTTGGAGGTTACTGGAATCGGTTTCACCGGGGTGGCAGTAGAATGGTGATCAATGTGGTGGTTAAGCTTGGTGGTTGTGGACTGAGAGTGGCTGTGGTCGCCGGAGTAGGTGATAAGGAGAATATTTGGGTCATGGAAACTCCTCTCCACTTGTTTTTTAGCAGGACAACCTTTGGAACTGCTGCACCTATAGTATCCCCTGTGTAACACATGGAAAAACTATGCCATTAATTACGTGAAGGATTAATTAACGAAACATGTAACGACGATCAATAATAATAGCACAAACAGTCATGCTTAATCATTTTATAAAAAGAACATTAAAAAACCATTAGGGGTGACAATGGCCTTGAATTCAAGATTACACAGTGTTATTATAAAAAGGGAAATTCAACATCAAACAAGTTGTGTTAACACACCTGAACTGAACTAAATGGCATTGTAGAGAGGAAACACCAGCATATCCTCGATATAGCTAGAGCGTCGAAGATTCAGTCAGGTTTACCTACAACTTATTGGTATTATGTGTTATGGATGAAGTTAGACTAATTAACATAACACCAACCCCAATCTTAGACAGTAAGAGACATCATCACATCATATATATATAATAAATACTGATGAACTAGCCTGATTACAAAGATTCGAGAGTCCTTGGATGCCTTGTTTTTTGCTTCTACTTTATAGAATAACATGACTAAGTTTGACTCTAGGGGCCTGAATCTTGGACAAGTTGTCAGTACTAGAGGATATACCTTGCTTGATCTGGAAACTAAAGGTATTTTCAATTCTAGAAATGTTGTTTTTCATGAGCTGATCTATCCTTATTTAGAAAAGAAAAAAAAAAGGAAAAGACGATAATATTAATTCTATATATATGTTAATTACCTATGCCTTATGATTTCGTTTTACACAGTATAAATGATCAACAAGCATAGCTCAATTTCAAAATGAAGAGCTTAACAGACACATCAACAGTCGAATCGATCGGGCTCAAGTGCCTACAGATCATCATATCATGCATGAGGAGGTCTGAAAGACAAAAAAGACAAGTAACTAGCTATCTATCTACATGAATACATATGCAACCAAGTGTTTGATGAGACTCAACACACATTAAAACAAGCATTAAGCTTTGATCACATTTTCAATAGACAAAAGAAATATGTCCCAGCTATTGATAAAACCAAAGAACCAAAGAGATATAACCAAGTTGTTCTACATCCTAAGTGGAGAGGGACTATATATATATACATGCAAAAAGGAAATAGATCCCAATCTAGCTACTAATAGTTGGAAAATAGTGGATCTCCCACCTAGAAAGAAACCTATAGGGTGCAATATATTTAGAGGATCGATGTTCACAAATCACAACAGGTAATGGTGATGATTTTATTGCAGCTTTAGTTTATGTTGATGATATCATACCAGCAAGCAAGAATATAAGTTTAATTAAATTAACATGGCTTGTTTCAGATCAAGGATCTCAGAGAAGTTAAATAAATTCTAGGTCATGAAATAGCTAGATAAAGGAATGTATATTTATGTGCCCAAACCCGAAGGGAGTATGCTATTTGATTACTTGAAAAATATGGCTTGTTAGGATGTAAACATACTATTACTCCGATGCAAACAAAACAAGCACTACAACAAGGAGAATCAGAAATCAAATAGCTATTATACACCACCTACAAGCTACAAAAAGTATTAAAATTCATAAAAGGATCTCCTGGATAGGGTCTGTTTGTTTCCTGTTGTTGACGGTAATCTACAACTTACAACCTTCACAGATTCTGATTGGGGAGGTTGTCATGACACTCACTAGAACTAGAAGGTCTATTACAATATATTAATTGCATGTTCCTTGGCACTGCATTGATCTCATGGAAGTCCAAGAAACAGGCAACAGTGTCTACAAGTTCAGTAGACGCAGAGTACATGGCTATGGCATTAGGAGTGTGTGAAATTCAGTGGTTGTTATACAAACTGGTTGACCTAGAAAGAAGTTAATATTCCTAAGCCAATACATATGTTTTGTGACAACATAAGTGCTATGCACATTGCTGATAATAATAACTAAATCTCTTGATGGTCCGGTTTTCAAAAGCATTCTACACAAGCTCAGTCTATCCAACATATATTCTAACAACATTCACAATCCGTCTTGAGGGGGGCTGATTAAACGAACAGAGACAAAGATGCAGGCAGACTCAAGCAAAGACTCAAACTAGATGCAATGGTTGCAAAGGTTCAAAATAGAAGCAAAGCAATGAAGTATGGATAGATGGAGTGAAACAAGGCGCGCATGATGCTTTCAAGAACAACTAAGTTAGGAAGTTTCTAGAGACATAGATCGAACACCTTAATTAGTTGATAACCGTTGTAACTAAAGCTGATAGCTTAGCATTATAGTATATGTCAAGTCTTTTTCCAATTGTGATATTAAGCTTTTACAACAAGTTGATTCCGATCATAAATAAAATTTTATTTTTCCTTTAATCGAAAATGAAGTTTTTTTTTTTTTGTTCTCGTTAGTTTTTTGTGAGTTGTTGATAAGAATTTTGAGCTTCGAGAACTTCAAATTTGATTCTTTAAGAACTTCGAATTTGATTCTTTATATAAAACGAATTATTAGTAGTAATATTTTTGAGTTAATACTTTTTGTCTTCCTTACGTTAAGCATTAAATACACATTTTCATTCAGTATTTAAACTGTGTGGTTCTAATAGTTTCATCCGTCACTTCACCACCAAATTCCCTTACCACATAATAATTTTCCTATATCTAGACCCAAAATCTGAATGACATTTTTATTTATCACTTCGGCCTACTTGTTTCTCAACCAAACCAACGTATTTAATATTAACACCAAACTGTACGCTTAATTTAATTATAAACAAGTGGAGTGTAACGTGGAGGAGTGAATATATGATTTTCCTTTTCTTGATGACACGAATATATGATTTTTCTTAATTTATTTATTTATTTTTTTTATTTTATTTTTTTGATTTTTCTTAATTTAATGCAGTTGAGCATGTCAAACCAAAAACTCCGATATATACTCCCTCCGTCATGTTTGATTTTTCACCGATAAAGAAAGTGTAGTTAATGTTTTGAATCACATTAAATAATTCAATATTTTTACATTTATGACAAAATATTACTGAAAAGACATAAATATAAAAATATTAGATCATTTAATTAGATTCAAAGAATTAACTACACTTTTCTAAATTTCTTTAAAAAATCAAACGGAACTAATAAAATGAGACCGAAGAAATAGTATTTATGGAATGCAACCATTATTTCGGTCCAACCTCACCAATAAGATGAATTTTCATAGCACGCAACTTAAAAGCATTTGGAGTAGGCACCGTAAAACGCTTTAAAATGTATTTTAAATTTGTCAACATTCAAAGAAAAAAAAACATAAAACGCTTTAAAATGTATTTTAAATTTGTCAACATTCAAAGAAAAAAAAACATAGGGGGTTCGTTTATTAAGGTCAGTCAAATGATCTATTCATTTAAAATGGTTCCTTTTAATTTTAATTTTCCAAATAGGTTCATTTATTTTTTTTCTATTTATGCCCTTCCCCTAAACTTTTAACCTGCCAGAAAACCCAAAACCCGCCGGAAAACTCAACCCCCGCCGGAAAACCCACCCAAAAACCTGCCGGAAAACCCTAAACCTCAAAACCCATTGGAAAACCCAAAACCCGCCGGAAAACTCAACCCCCGCCGGAAAAACCCACCCCAAAACCTGCCGGAAAACCCTAAACCTCAAAACCCACTGGAAAACCCCAATACCCGCCGGAAAACCCACCCTAAACCCGCCATGAACCCCTCAAAACCCGCCGGAAAACCCACCCTAAATCCGCCATGAACCCCCATGAACCCCTAAAACCCCCATGAACCCCCACCCGTCGGAAGATATGTTGAAGATGAAGATGGTGGAGAAGAAAATGAGTGGAGGATGAAGATGGTGGAGAAGAAAATGAGTGGAGGAAGAAGATGGGTTGTTTAAAAATGTGAAGGAGAGAGTGCTTTAAATCTGAATTTGGAAGGGCGGGAAAATGAAAAGAGTTTGAAAGAAGGGGCATTTTAGGCTTTTCAACTGTTTTTAATATTTTCCCCCTTTTTCATTCATTTTATTTAGCAGTTTTAGTCAAAGCCCTTTTAAGCAAACACCTCCTCTCGGGGACCTTTTTAAACTAAAATCCCAAAAAACATTGCAGGCCCAACACCCCTCTTCAAGAGTATGGGCAATCTGTCCCAACAGACCCTCAAGTGTGGGCAATCTGTCCCAACATTTGCATATTTTTTTATATTATTTTAAATATTGTTCTAACCATGGTTCGATCCCGTGACCTCTGGCTCTGATACCATGTTAAAGATCAAGCGCTTATCATTCTATTAAAACCAATTTGTGTTAATAAAGATGCTATTTTATTTCCTTATCATTTAAGAGTGTGGGCAATCTGTCTCAATCAATTTCTTTTATTATCATATTCTATGAAATGAAAAATCTGATGTATTTTTATCATAAATAGATATTTCTACAATCACAAAAATATACTATTTGAACCTGTAAAATAGAGAACCTGTATATATATACCTGGGATAAGGCGAACCTTTAATGGGTTTTTGACCATACTTCCTCCATGACCAAGAATCTTTAGGTGGGTGTATCTCAGCTTTACTTCTTGGATCTTCTCCTCCTCCTATTGTCGCTGTTACTACTTTCTTATGTGCTCCCCTCCTATTTTAATTACCACACCATATTAATCACCTCAAATATATATCACATGTACGTATTAACAGTGCATAGATCATATAATTTATTTAATAATTAATACAAAGATTACAACCAGACATTCGAAGATTAAAATGTATAAGATGTCTTTAAAAAAAATAAAATAAAAATAAAAATAATTGAGTAGAAAGATAGATGATACCTCTTTTTAGGTAATTGGATGTTTATATCATCATCATCAACAGATAGAGGAGGAGAATTTGCAGCATTTTCTGGGGTGCTGCAGCTTGGGGATTCTTCTTCTTGCTGATCATCATGAAGAAACTCAACAAACTGGCTTTTGTGCAACATGTAATTATTCAATTCTCAATTTTTTTTTTTTTTTGTAAGATAAAAAATATAGAAAACATAATATTAATATCCTCCCAAAATGTAATTTGTAAACCCCTGTTTCCAAATTAAGTTTATGTATTGGAAAACTTATGCATGTTAATTGGAAGATCGAGTTGAAATACTATTTACATTGAAAAAGGGGGCGGCTGTGGAGTTGTTAATCTAAGTAGGGGTAGGGAAGGTAGTTGGCACTGATTTATATAATATAATATTATAGACGTGCGAGTGATTCACGCAATAATTTACCTTTTTTTTTTTTTTGTGGTGTGGGGGGGAGGGGGGACGGGTTATGAATAGTATTTTATTTAATATTGTACTACAACTAGTTTTATGATTATACTTAAATGGCATGTCCCACGGGATAAGTGTTAATCAGGATCCCCAGTAGCTCAGAATCGTTGGACTGCATTTATTATTACGCAAGAGGGAATAATTCGTCCTTTGTGGGAATCCAACATCTAACCTCCCGGTAGACTGCACCATGCACCCATGCCCCTTGCCAGCTGGGTTATGATTATACTTTCTTTTTAGCAAGGTGGAAAAACGATTTTCATTAAAGCAAGTCTCTAAATATGATGGAGATTACATCATTAGGAGGGGACATACGGAGGTGAGATACCAAGCAACATAACCCGAGGAAAACAAACTATGTCTAGTTAATAAAGAAACAGGCAAATTGCCAATTGCCAGTGCATATACTTAACAGACGAGAACTGAAAAAGAACAAAAGACAGCAAAAGCGAGATGCAGGCCTTTGCAAGACATCCCAACACAGTCAAATTATCATAGGGTCGACGAAGGATAGTTTGGACACAAGACAAATATTCACTGTCAAGTATTACCGAAAAGTAGCTCAAACGAACAGCTTCTTCCAATATACGTCCTTTTTCAATGATTAACACGTCTATGCCTTAGTTGTGGACTGATTTAATAGAAGAAGAAAAAAACGTTCCAACTAAAATAAAATCTCATAATAATATTAAACCGGAAGGGGGAAAAAAAAAAAAAAAACAATAGCAACAAAACCTCCCTTTAAACGGAAAAAATGGGCAATGAAATATTGTCTGTAGTAATAAACTTTAGCTAGGGGTGTACATAGTCCAGTCCGGTCGGTTTTTTACGAATTTACGAACCGAATCTGTAGTTACGGTTTTGATATTTTCTGAACTGAACTGAATTGGTCATTTTTTCGAATTGGGACCGAACCAATACGATCCGGTTCGGTTCGATTTCGGTTTTCAGACTGTATTTTATTTACCATAAAATTTTGATTTTTTTCTTCTAAAAATGAGACAAACACCATTATTGGCGCCATAAGCCAGCGGGTGGTCGTTGTAACGACAATTTCAAATGTTACTTTCAGCCTTTCACGATCAAAGGATGAAGAATATTATAAGAAGCAAGAACGGCCGGTGAGCTCAAACGGCGGTTATCGGCGGCTGAGAAGCATTTTAGGTTTAGGTTTAGGTAGAAACGGCAGAAGTATAAGGTTTAGAAATTAAGGGTTGTGTGTGGGGGGTTTTTATAGTAGGAAGGTAGTGAACAAATTAAATTATATATATATAAAATTAAAAATGAAGTATAACCGGTTCGGCCATACCGGTTTTTATGGATAAAACCGAAAATATATTTCGGTTCGGTTTTTCTTCAATGAAAAATACGAAAACCGCGGTTCATCATTTATATATATATAGTTTTATTTCGTATATACACCCCTAACTTTAGCTGACCTTTGTAGGCCTAAGAAATATGAAAATAATTTACTCACAATCTGATGCTGCATAAGATCCTTCCAAATATTCAATTTCTAACAAGCCATCCAAAAAATTGACTACCTTAACATTATATATCTTACACTCTTATTATTTATAAAATAAAATAAAATAAAATAAAATAAAAACATTATTCTAAGCTTGAGCTGCTTTCACTCTCCAACTAACACCAAAAAAGAAATAGTACTATTAGACGATATCAACAAGAATCTTTTAATTAAATGTCTAAATAACAAACAAATGAAGTGACAGGGTCTATTTTTTAATTAATATAAATTACCTGCATATTATATTCAAATAAAAACCCCAAGAATTGTGGAAACTATTGAGTACTTTTGAGATAAGAGCAATTACCAATGGAAGCAGAAGAAATTCTGAAGCTCTTTTATTCATACTGGTTTAAAGATAATATAATCTCAGGCAACAAAAGCTTAGCCTTTTCTGATGCAAAGCCAGTAGTAGTGCTTCAAGAACAACATGAAGCTCAAGAATCAGCTTTTTTTTCAATGCTAAGTGAAATTAAAGGGTCAAATGTTACAACAACGAAGCTTTGCGTTCGTGCTTTAAGCGATCAGTGTTTGAGGACTGAAACGAGTTTCTATGAGTCGGTTATTACATCATCGAAGCTGCCAGAGATAATCTCGGGCACAGAACTATGTGATCTGGATAAGAAAATCAAAGAACGGGCTAAGGATTACGATACGCAGAAGAACAGTGGTAGAAGGAGATCAAAGGGCAATAGCAGAAGCTTATCAGAGCTTGAAATTAAAGAGCTAAAAGGGTTTATGGACTTAGGTTTTGTTTTCACAGAGGAAGACAAAAGGTCTAGCTTGGTCTCGATTCTTCCCGGATTACAGAGATTGGGAGAAATCACCACAGAAACGGTTAAAGAAGACGAAGAGGATGGTGAGGTAGTTTCAAGGCCTTATCTTTCAGAAGCATGGGGAACTATGGGTCAAGAAAAGATGAATAAAACAGTAATTGCACCATGGAGTTTTCCTGAAAAAAGAAATGATGTCACCATGAAAGACCAACTAAAAACTTGGGCACATACCGTTGCATCAACAGTTAGATCATAACACAGAAACAACATCTCCATCGTTGAATTTTCAGCACTTTTCATGTTTTATGTTTTGCTCTTCAGGATAGACAGTGAACAACAAGAGTGAACTTTCATTGATGCAATAAAACAAAACAAGTCATAATAATGAAAAAGGAGAAACAGAATTAAATAGAATCTTATCATCATATTCAAAAACAACATGCAAAGCAAATCTCCAAAACTTTTAATTCCAAATCAAACAAGTTATATCTAGCCATGAATCTATAGGCTTTGTGATGATGTAGAGCTCTGAAGCATCCAATCTAAGAAATATTCTGGGACTTGTTAAGGATGACCCCTTCATATTTCATCTGGAACCACTTCATTGCATCTTCCTTGGTAACTCTGTGCTGGATTCCAACACGTGCCTTGCACCTACGGCGACGTGCAACCCGATACCCAGCACGCTCCAAAACAACAAAGAAATCCATTCCATAGATACCGGTTGAAGGATCATACCTGTAGAATGTATAGAAAGCACGTCATACAAATGAATAAAACTCAGCTTACACGTTTTTATTTTGTGACTCTGTTCAAGAAAGGAAAAATATAGCAGCTCATTCAAAGTAAGACAAACGACCCCTAACTAAATAATGTTGAAAAAGATTCACGCAATGTCCTAAACCGAATACATAAAAGAACACTGATCACGAGCCCACATATGTCAAAACCAGACTTCTCAAGAACAAGTCCCCCAACTTCACCTCAAAAAAGTTGCACGAATAAGAGATATGATTTACGAAATCCACCACAAGGAACATACTTTGGACAATTAGTAAAACTAATATCAACATGGACAGAATTCAATAGCAAAAAACCAGGGCAGTGCTGTGCTGTGCTATACACAGAGACCAAGCATTAGTTTTACGGAAATCTAAAATTTAAACTAAACACAAAAATAAGATATCCCTGGGCAAGCATAGATAGAGATGCCATATATTTGAAATATAAAGGGGGTCGGGGAAGGGGTAACATCGGCATATTTTAGTTTACATATCGCAATATGATGGATTAAAAATGCACAAAGCTTAATGAATTGATAAAATAGTTGTGAGACTTCTATTTTAACCAGGGTGGCTATATTTTTGAGCCATCGATTCCATGATTCAGTGACAGCCAGAGAATAGTCCAATACATTTAACAGTGTAATCACTAATAATGACATATACAAACTTTATGATCCCATTTTTATACACCTTGAAAGAGATGCATCAACACCACGTTCACAAAATCAAATATAACACAATCAACATGGAAAAGCTTACCCAAAGAAGAAAATTTAAAGGAAAAAATATCATCAAACAACTTACTTAATTCCAAGATCAATATGCTCCTGAATACCGAAACCAAAACAGCCAGTGTCACTAAAGTTCCTCCTCAAGAGTTCATATTCCTTGACTTTCAAACCACTCTCAAGAAGCTGCATTGCCTTGTCTCCTCTGACTGTTACATAGCATGCAATCTTCTCATTACGCCTGATCCCAAAAGACCTGACTGTGTATCTAGCTGCCAAAAAGAAAATTGTAATGTAAGGACATTGCTGCAATCATCACACACACTATCAATCAAACAAACTACAAAGCTTACAGATTTCTGGGTGAAGGGCCAATGTGAATCTTAATGTGAATAAATCCCAACGAACTCATACTAATTAAATCATAACATCAGACCTATACACACATTGAACTCGCAATTTCCTCAACTAAAAAGTAAAAGCACATGATGGGTTTACTATTCTGAAACGTCTCTATATTTAGATTAACATATATAAACATCAATTAGTTAAACATGCCAAAGTTTTGAATCCAGCAATTAGCAAAAGTGCTCCTCACAACAAAACAACATAATAATTATGAAGTAAATCAATTCAACAACTTTACCCTTGGAATAAACAGGGGCTTGGCCACTGAGCTGTTCCAGGACCTTAGCGGCTCTGGTGAGACGATCTCCGCTCTCTCCGACTGAGATGTTGAGGACCAACTTCTGGACTTTGATCTCCCTCATTGGGTTGCTCAATTTCTTCTCCGATGCCTACATGACAACACCAATAAGCATAATTAAGTTCAAGATTAACAAAAAATAATAGATAACTGATTCTAAATGCATTAAAGCTCGTATCAAGAGGAAGATGGAGACCATGGCGCTGAGAGGCAGACGACGGAGGAGTAGGGTTTTTTAGACAAATGAATATGTTTCGAAAGAGATGCCCTAGTTATTAATCAGGACTTGGGATTGTGCGGACTTTACAAAACAAGCCCATTACCGACAATCTTGGCCCATCTGTTGAGGGTTTCTAATACTTAAAAGAAAAGAGATTTATTTTTATTCAAGGCCTATACAGGAGTCTGGAACAAGAGGTCTCGGGTTCGAGCAATTGTGGATGCAGAAAATCTTGTTGGGAGATGTCTGCATCTTTGGTGTCCGACGGGATCTCGAAAGATTAGTTTTAAAAAATTGTCTTGGAATACCTTGCGAAACAAAAAAAAAATTCGAGTCATTTTTTTTTTGTTCGTTCTAAATTACAAGTCATTTTATATTATGAATGAAATATTTATTAATATTTTCTCTATCTTACAATAATTTATCTTTAATCCAACCACTTACATTTTTTAAAACTATTGTATTAATAATCGTCAAGGCAAAGGGTACTTTAGTTATTTTTGTTTAGAATTTATGACATTCATTCACTTTCATCATTATAATTTACAACATTGAGCGTCTTTCTTTATTTGTATTACAACTTCTATAATGACTTACACTTTTGGATACATGGAGTAATATTATATCTTGGGATAGAGAGAGACTTTTCAGTTTTGGAGTAGTGGCTGGACAATCCGAGATGTGAAAACGGATGCTCATTGGATAATTATCAGAGGCCATCTCAATGTCAATTTTGATGACAAAATAAACTATCTTACTGTTGGATCTCTTAATCTTGACTAGGATTTCCTAAGAGCATTCACTATGGCTACCGGTATAGCCATGACACTTTTCGGTAGTGTCAGGGCAAATTACACTATGCTACACTTTCATATTACATTATTACCCTTGGCACTACCAAAAAGTGCTTTGGCAATACCGGTGGCCATTCACTATAGTCACAAGGGGAATGAACACAAATGTGATAAAAAAGCTGACAATTGAACACAATAGCTCACATGACCACCATAAAAAATCTGACAAAAGAAGTAACAATAATATATTTCAAGCATCAAAATAAATGAAATAATAGAATTTTTATTTTGTAAAAGTAAGAAAAAAATTATTGTCTTGGGTTATGTGCACTCGGTGTGAAGATGAATGTGGAGAGACCCACACTCCCACATTCACCCCTCAAACAATGTTCATTTAAGCCATTGTGAAGTTCATGTTTTAAATTTCTGACATTTTCCTTTCCCAGAATGTGCTTAAATAAGCTATAGCTGATGCTCTAATCAATTAGGACTTTATCTCTAGCATGTCTATTAGGGATAAACCCACTCTGAGTAGGATGAATAAGATCAGACATCTAGGATTTCACTCCAAGGGCCTACACTTTGGTGTAAATCTTATATATCATGTTGCAAAGAGAGACAAGTATGAACTGTTGCATTTTGGGGGGACAATCAACTTTAAGTATTAGGGCTAAGCAGAAATGGAATTCCTCCTTGAATTCCACTTATGAGGGTGCTAGCTCAAGCTTTCTGAGAAACCATCTATGAACCTTCTAAATTTGTTTGAATCCTTCTTTCTGCTAGCATCATGTATTTCAGCAATTATCTTTTGAGATTTTAACCATTCCTCAGAATAGCAAATAAGTTCACCAATTGCTTATAAAATGTGAATGAAATGTGTCGGTAAGACAAATTTAATTCATCATTTTTTTTAAAACTATAGTTATGCAGTACCTCGTCATCCAAGCTGTGCGATTCGTGCAAATGGAAATTTTGGATGAGAGATAGTTTGTTGATAAGAATATGGATCCCATTACAGGATTTAAAAAACGACGGTTTGTGCCGGTTTAAGGAAACCATCAATTAATTCAAATAAAAATATTTAAGTATGATCATGCACACAGAAGGGAGATCTGAAATACTATCAAGTACAAAGTTCAACTGTAGTTGGCTGACATGTTAAAGATGAAAACTATGTACTTGGAAGATGAATGCATTAACGAAAGCTGGGAAGGCCATCCTTATTAAGAGCTCTCTCTCAACGCTTCCGAACTATGTGATGCAAACAACGAAACTACCGAAAGCCATCACTAGTGACATTGAAAAAATATGCCGTCAATTCTTTTGGGGGGAAGAAAACGGTAAGAGAAGGATTCATCCAATATCTTTGGAACAACTCTGTCAACCCAAGAGTGAGGGGGGACTTGGTTTTAAAAATATTGAGATTATGAATATCGCTCTTTTGGGCAAGCTTACGTGGCAATTACTTACTGATGACTCCTCATTATGGGTCTCGGTTCTTATCAACAAATATGGGAGCCCTTTTGAGAAACCGAAGACTGATGCGTCCCCGACTTGGAAAGGTATATGGACAGCAAGTACGAAACTTCAAGATGGGTTCGCGGTCCTCAATAATGATATTATTTGGAACCCTTCTGGACAAGGCAAATACACCGTCAAAAGTGCGTACGACTGGCAAATGGGCTTCTTGGAGAATGAGCCGTCGGACCTTTGGACTTTGATGTGGAGTCTAAAAGGGCCCACTCGCTATAATTTCCTCATTTGGCAGGCTTGCCACGATAGCCTATTGGTTGGAGATTTTCTTTTCTCTCGGCGTATTGCACCAAGCCCGAAATGCAGCCTATGTACTCAACATACCGAAACAGCGCTTCATGCCTTGCGTGACTGTGATTGGGCTTATTCGGTGTGGAGGAGGGTTGTCCCGGCAGAGGAAGAGCACCATTTTTTTTCGGCATTACACTTGCAAGATTGGATTGGATGTAACCTTAGAAAGGCAAAGAAATGGCCCTATGTATTCCGAGAAATATGCTATGGCATTTGGTATGGGAGGAACAAAGTTATGCACGATCCGAGTTTGGTGAGGCCACCCTCACAAGTTTTTCTTTCAAAAGCCATTAAACGGACGAAGGATCTCCGACTAGCTTGGGGCATTGAAGAATAGATGTTTTTAGATTTGACACTTGCTTGAGATTGTTTTCTCGGATGGCATTTGCTTTATAATTTTAATGTATTGCCACGTTGGGGGCTCTTCCCACTTGTTTAAATAAAGAAAGGTTCTTTTCTCAAAAAAAAAAAAAAAAAGAAAAAAAAGAAGAAGATGAAACCAGCACATATATATATATATATATATATATATATATATATATATATATATATATATATATATTTTCAAAAAATGCAAATCCATCGAAGGAAACCTCGACCAAAACAGAACACACATACGGCTCTTGAATACGTCGTCATTTAGCTTACTCAAAATAAAATCTAGCAAGAGTTCTGAATGTACGTCATCAAAAACCCAAATGAATGTTACCGCCTCTACACCTTTCAGCTGCAATGTATTAACAAACCCTGGTGATGATATGCCAATCCAAAATATTGTTTCAGTAAAAGCGTTGAAGACCTTAACGTAATAAAACCCGAATCATTTGTATGCATATCACTTGATTCATTGTTACATTAAGTTCCAGTGAGGGAGAGTGGAAGAGAGCCCTTAAAGATGACATTACTCTGCTGATTTCATCATCTGAATAAAATAACAAGATAAATGAGAAAGGCAAATACAGTATAATCCTAAAAAAGGAGAAAATTAACGCATGATAAGGAGAAAAAAGTCATTACCTAACCCATTACTTCTCCTTGAACCTTCATGTAATAAGGTCCTCTACTTCTTCCGTTATGTCAGTCAGGCATCCGCTCGATAAACACTACTCATTCTTCAGCTGCAATGTTATATTCATTGAAAGACGTTAATAACTTTTGCAACATTTAAAATTGTGTCAAAAGAGAAACCATAACCATAATGTTTCAAGAAGATTGCAAAAATGGAAGTTGATTACCTAAAATCTGAAGGAAGAATTAGCATGAAAGGGAGATGAATCTTGAAAGATCTATAATGAACATGTCACATCTTTGGGTAAAATGAAAATTTGATAGGTAAGAACACGCACCACAAATGAAAACCGTTGTCTTTCAACAATTGATATCCATACTCGGCAATGTCCATACCTCAGGCGACTGCGGTCTAATCTTTTGGGCAGAGAATTGTGAAAAGGAGTAGGAATGAAAATAGAAATGGATAGAGAGAAGATAGGTGGACTGGTGGAGAAGACAAGCAACGTGTATATGAAAATGAAGAGAGAAAAGAAGGTGAAGACGCGTGTATGATAGGGTTTGACGCTTGTAGACTCGTAGCAGGGTAACAATAAAACCATGTGTGCAGAAACCAGGGGACGGATTTGATCTGCTTGGCAGAAATCTAAACGACGCCATACCCGCTACCTGACAAAAATGATGGTCGTGCAGGACATCACGATTTCTCTATGCTTCTAATTTGCTGATAACACAAAATACGTCAAAGAAGCGGTAATATCTCCCAGTTTTAGAAATAAAAAGAAAAAACCTCATTCCCATCCAAGAGAAAGAACCTAAAAATGGAGAGCAGAAGACCATCTAATAAGGCACGCCGGTTTGTGAGCGTTATGGTACCCCATGATGGCTGAGGTGACAATTAACTTCCTTTCCATCCACATCAACCTTGCTGGTGCAAGCCCCGTTTTCACACCTCACACAGTTCCATCTGCTTGCACAAAAGAAGAAAGTAAATTGACAATCAATTTCACTAATCCTTCTCCATTACCATAAGAAATACAACTATCAGTCCTAATAAGATTTTGAGCATGCATCTAAGCAACAGGCATCACAATTAGCATTTGTTCCCTTTCTTTTCAGTACCACAAAACAATTTTGTCTATTAACTATAGCTAAAATACAAGTATCTTCCTTTATCTTGGAAACAATTCTATACTAAAAGCCTAAAACAATCAACGCCCTTTCTTGTTCCTCCATGACAATAACTAATAAGAAAGCAACAATCCACCAACACATGTCTAGTTTCACCAATAAACAACTGGAAAGTTTGAAAAACCATAAAAACACAGAAAAACTGAGAGCATGTGTGAAATAGAAGTGACTTACATTCTCCAAAGGAGAAAACTGCTAACCATGTATAATTACTCCAACAGTAATTGGTTCCGGCCCCCGTCTCTTCGTGCAGTATAGATGTTAGAAGCCACTGTATTTCCCTGAACACCCAAGAAGTTGGCTCCCATTAGTTTCAGTTGTAGTTGTGTGGACAAGTACGCTAACTTGCTCCCAGTTCCGCCCGTCATTAGCTGCAACTGTTGTGCCTGTTCACGGGTTAAAATCGTATAGAGATGCAACTGCTGGTCTAGCATATCATCATTATGTTCATCAACGGATTCAAAAGTAACTCTCATCAGTCCCATTGATTTTGGGTCTTCAGAAAGAGGATGGAATACAAATAAAAGCTTCCCAAGTGTTAGATCAGGATCCTTGAACAGCTCAGACAACAGCTCACTGGTAGGTCCAGTAGTTCTTTGTATACATTTCCTTGGATAACTACGTCGAGCCTGTGTTGCTCGTAATATGTTTCCTGCTTCTCTTAAGCCACTAAGATAGGCACCATGCATGGTGGCAGGATATTTTCTGTTTGTGGCTTCACCAGCAAAGAACAGCCGTTCCTCCACACTTTCAGCAAGAATGTCATAATCACTACCCGAAGACTGTACCCTGACATGGGAATATGAGCCATATGAAAATGGATCACCTCCCCATCTTGTGAACATAGACTGTAGAGGATTAGGCACGTCAATCCCCTTTGGACCATATATGCCTGTAGATTAGTCGCACTCAACATGAAAAGAAGGAAACCAAGAGCTGAATTCTAGTGAAAAAGAAGGGTGAAAAAACAACTAAACTTATGAATACCTCTTAGAATGTTCAAAACACGATGAAGTATAGAGGTTGGATTTGTGTCTTCAAATGAATGAGCGGCTTCACCAGCCACTAGAGCCACAAGGACCGGCCCACCAGATACCGTATGGTAGCCATAGAACAAAAAGTACTCACCTCTTTTCTGCGTGTCTTCGCTGAGACAACCAAATGTGTCCTGGTCTTCCCCCCAAAAAACACGAGGAAATAACATGGCAACCTTATTGAGCAATCCATATCCCAGTCTTTCGATAGAAGCAAGCTTCTGTTTGGGCAACTCTGGCTCAAATTTTATTGTTTGTTTCTTCAGGATACCAAGTGGAACAGTACATAGGACCATATCTGCAAGAAACACTTGATCCCCAGCAATGACTTCAACCCCATCATATCCGTACTTAACAGCTTGCACAGTCTTGCCATAAAAGATAGGGACATCTTTACACAAGGCTCCAATTAGTCTCCTGTTTCCACCAGCAAGAAAGCAATGATCACCACCCATTTCGTAAGGATCATCCTGATCCCAATAAGCAGCAGAAAGTTTCATAAGACATCCAGCATTTGCATATTCTAAATTTGCAAAATGCCAATCAAGGAGTTGCTTTTCCTCGGTACTTTTAGCGACAGCATATAGTTGCCTAAGTGTTTCCAAGACTGTGCCTAAAGAAATCTGGTTAGCCAGCGAACCCATGATTCCTCTCAATTCATTGACTTTGTCAAGTAATTTATTAAATATAAGTTCAACACTGGAATCAACTTCCTTTGCCACGGGTGCACCATCAGGCTTGTACAAAAGGCAGCCATCTCTAACTTTATGAAGTGGGATTGAAAGTTGCCTAGCCAAGACTCCCAATGGATTGGCATGGATTCCGGTGATTACACTGCCGCCAAGGTCCACCGCAGCATATTTACCCTCTGTGCCCATCTTTTCGGTATAAACTCTTCCCCCAGGTCTATGCCTACCTTCAAGGACAATTACCTTAAAGCCAAAAGACATGAGTTGTTTGGCTGCTGCTAATCCAGCAAGCCCCGCACCAATTATTATCACCGAAGATTCATTTTCTTCCTCAATGTTTTGAGAACAAAAGGAGGGTGAAGCACCAAAATTTATGTATCCATTATACAAAAGAAAATCATAAGCAGAATGCATCAAACTTTCATACTCCCCACTCACTGTTTCCTTCAACTGTCCTTTTGAAAGCCATACCCTCACATTTTCTCGCCATTTTGCTAGTATATGGTTCCTTATAACAATGTAGTCATTTTGCTCTTTCCCTCCCAATTCGCTCACAACTCCAGCTTTAATTTCTTCCACTAGCAACTCATCTATTGGAAACCCCAAAGATAAAGCAATCATGGCCTCAGTTTCTGTCTCTTTCTCCAGTTCCTCTTTAGTTCTATTCCTCTTCTTGGATGTGCTGCCTATATGCTTCTCTATCAACTCATCCGCCAAGCTCTCGTCATAATTCTTAGCAGATTTCCTCCTCATTGGCCTTCTTGAAACCGAACCACCTGAAATCGGGGTTGTCATCATAGTCTACCGGACAACTTTAGCTGGTTAAACTCCAATTCAAACCCAAATCCAACTCTATCTCTCTTTCCACAGCTACACTGTCAGACAAACTTACAAACACATTAGCACAAGATTACACGATTAAACCGGAAATTCAAGGAAAACAACAATGACTTTCATCACAGGTAATTATCGAAAATGTTTTCATTGAATGAAGCACCTATGGATAAATGAAACATCCAATTAACCACGACTTCACCCACACAATTTCACATCATCCACACACAACTGATGATCATGATTTAGATAAAATGAGGATAATACAAAGAAAAGAAGCAACAAGAAACCAGTTTCAACCAACAAACAAAGAAGCAACAAGAAACCAATTCCAACAAACAATCAAAGAAACAAGAAACCAATTATACTAATGAACCACACTTCTGAAATAAACTGCATTCCATCACATCCAATTTTAGTGAACTCCCTTTACTTGGATTTCCCAACTGTCATTACCAAACTATATTAGTTCTGAGGTAGAAATTAGTTTCACAATAGGGCACATGATTTGATATTGAAAGCACCATAGTGCTAATAGTTATATATACTACTACACATGAAAATTTAGACCATCTGCAATAAATATTCAAAATTAAAGGACCTCCAGCAAATGATGATACTTTGTATGCAGTTTCCGACGTTGAAAAATGGGTGAAAATACATCTAGCTAGATACAAGGTTGAGACATAATGAATCCAATAACTTGGGTTAACAATCTTAAGCCAAGTGAAACGATGCAACTAAGCAGTTATGTATCCATTATGTTTTTGAAGAATTGGTTAAAGATAGATGACAAATAAAAACATAGTCAATGAAAACATAAATAGGGAAATTGTAAATAAGAACCCTTCCCTAAAACAGGTCCTTACGAATTCCCAGAAATTTCAATTTGTTTGTTTACATTTTGGAAAGCAGATGCAGATATCGAACGCCTGGGCAACCTTTTGACATTATATAACAAAAGCCATCTTAGCCAAAAATACCCATAAATTGGATTCCGGTAGAAAAGAAAGAATGACTTTCAAAATCGGAGACAACAACTAACAGCACGCAACTAAGTAAACTCTATCTGGCTTTTCCTGATTCTATTCGCTGGTTTAGCTTTCCTTTTCATCGGTTCATTTCATACTTGTAGGAGTACGGTAAACATTTTTCGAACTGAAGCAGAGTAATATGGTGCGTTCTACTAAAAAAAGCTTCATACCTGGCTAGTTGCGGCTGTGAAACAAAACTGGAGGTGAACTGAGGCGGCGGCGGATTTGGGCGGAGGAGATAGAAGAAGCCCTAGCCTAACCAGGTCCCCGATGGAAAATTGGAAATATGAATATGAATGACTGAATAGTGAATACAACGCTCCAAAAAAACAAAAATAGCGGACATCCTTCATATGCCTGCTAGCGAAGGAGAAAGGCAAATATCTGGGCCTTTCAAACAAGAAACAAATTTTTAATTATGTCAAAAATAAAGGTATGGAAAAAAATTACATGTGGAAAAAGAAATATTAATTAAATTTGTTATTCAAGCAATTCTCCAATACATCATAGAAGTGTTTGCCTTGCCAAAAACTTTGAGGGTAATGTTAATGACACCACACTCAATATATTCGGGTATCATACTTGTGTAAAATTTGATTTTTTTAGAGGTTGAAATAACACATTTCGACTTTTCGGGAGTTGAAATAACACATTTCGACCTCTAAAAAGTCGAATTTTACACATGTGTGGTGTCCGAGTATATTGGGTGTGGTGTCATTAACAATGCCCAAACTTTGATTGATGACGTGGAAGCCAGCATCCGCTGGTTGTTTTGGAATAGCTCAGAATGTAATCGGAAAATACACTGAAAGGTGTGGCAAGTATGTTGCAAAATAAGAAAAAAGAATGAGGTTTAGGTTTTCAGGGTTCTTGAGTGCTTTTAATATTGCTCTACTTGCTAAGCAAGTTTGGCGGCTCATAATTAACCGAACTCCGTAGCTGCAAAGATCTTTTCGGCAAAATATCACCACTATTTCTATTTCCGTAATGCAGGCGTGGGCTCAAAAACGTCTTTCACTTGGCGTAGTATACTATGGGCCGTGATCTGGTGACAAAAGGCCTTTGTTCGGCTGTAGGCACAGGAGACGACATTAACATTCGTGGTGACCCTTGGCTCCCAATGGAACATGATTTATGCGTACACTTATATGACCCAGATTTAATATATTCATTTTTTTAAAAACCAAATGTGCATATTTAAGAATTGATTTTAGATGAATATGGTATCTCACAATAAATTGATTGTGATTCTCTTAGGTTCTTGCAACAAATGCTCGAGTTTCCTACCTCAAAAGGAAGCATAGTTTGGATTGATCCCTTACAATGAGCCCGAAAATCACATTCTTCTAAAAACAAACGTGAAAATTGGAAGCATCGACAACTTCAAACATTATTTATAATATAAAAAAAAAAAAAAAACAGGGGAACAAAACGCTGATTTGTACTAGTAATTTAGACCACAATTACATTCATCATCTAACATAGTAAACAAAAACATATAACAGGATAAAATAAATAACCACAAGCAGAGCATTCCAAAAGGAAATCTACCTAACTGGACAAAACAAAACATAACATAACATTACCATCTCAAACTCCTCTACCGTTTCTTGCATCTTTTTCATCAAAATAATTTACATACCCAGCTGGGTTAAGATCTTTCATAGCCAAAGACCTCTCCCCAAATTACACTACTACAAAGAGATAAAATCACCAGAGCAGATTCCATGATAAGTTGAACAGAGAACAGAACAGCCATTATATATGCATTACTTCTTCTTGGGGAAGATGGCACCAAAAAGAACATTTCTTTCTTGTCAAAACCCCAGGTAGCTAGATAGATAATAAACTCCTACAGCCTCCTCCATTTTTAAACTGGAGGTTTGCCCGTAAGAGCAAAAACCAGCAACTTCCTCAGGATGCGATTTATGTCATAACAACAGGATGGGGAAAGGGATTACTTTGTTGGCGTACATGCTCCGGTATGAGGCGGTTGATCAACTCAGATGAAGCATCAGTCAACTGCAGTTTCAGACGTAAGTGAACATGAAGTAAAGCTTCAGATAAAACACCAGTCAATTGCAAGAGTAAAAAGCTCACGAATGTGTGTATATTACAAGTATAAGATGTTTCAGAATCATACCTCTTGTTTAAAGTTGAAGAGTGGCGGAAAGGGGCGACCATTTGGGAGCCGTGCATTAGGTACACGAAGCTCATCAAAGAAAGGATGGGCACATGCCTCCAACTGTCAGAACAACGCACAAAAGCTTGCTAAAGTTGTCTGTATTCTTCCAACATGATTTACACAAATAAGAAATGAGAAATGGTTAGTCGAACTTACAGCAGTACAGCGAAGACTTGGTGAATACTGAAGGAGGCGTGAAGCAAGATCGATTGCTTCAGGCGGCATCCTCTTTTGGAAGACCTGAACCAAAAGGAAATTCATAATCCACATATATCATTATCTATTTTATCAGATAGACCAAAAAGGAGACAACAAAGAAGTCTAACAAAGAAGAAAAGGACACCATACCTTGTGCCAAGGATGAGATTTGATTTGCGGAAACCTAAAATCAGTATAATTCGGGTTCATACACCGAATTTCCTCTCGAGTTGGAGTCCCAAGTACCTAAAAAAATCTTTCTTCAGTAAAAGCACAAACTAGTAAGCCAAAAAAAAAAAAAAGGCAGTTCAAATGGTGCACATTCAAGTTCATACCCTGATAATCTCTACAAGTTGGTCAACAGCGTTTTCACCAGGAAACAGTGGCTGCAACAGAATACGTCTTTACAGTCAGTAACGTAGACCGTAACAAATTATGCTGAATAAAACATTTGAAGAAGCATACAAGGTTAAGAGATAAATCAGAAGCAAATAAGAATTGCAAACCTGGCCCAAGAGAAGCTCAGCAAGGACACAACCAGCTGACCAAATATCAATTGAGGTTGTGTATTCGGTTGCGCCAAATATGAGCTCTGGCGCTCGGTAGTAGCGGGAGCATATGTAAGATATATTTGCCTCGCCCCTCACCTATTCCCAAAAGAAATTTACGCAAAAATAAAATAAAAATAAACAGAAGCTAAAGTTTTTTTACACAGAAATCCCTAAGCAAAGAAAACGTTGGTTATGAATGGAAACATCAATGGGCTACAGATAGATGCTTTACTGGCACCAAAAGTGCCAGTCGCTTATTATTCACGAGTTACAACAAGGTGTGCCGAATAAAGCAACTAAAAGAATTGTTGACATAAATCCAAATGCAAGAAAAAATCTTGCTCCACAATCTGGTTTGATATCTTGTAGGCTATCAATCCTTGGAAGGTAGAATAGAAAGATAAAAAATAGGCTGAAGTAGTCAAGGTGAATGAATGCGTTCAATACAAAAAGCCTTCACTAATTTCTTTTTTTCATTTACGTTTTTAGGGTATGGCACATCTGGATTCATGGAAAAGAACGAATCTAGTCATTGAGTTTGGATTCAATATATGATTCAAAGTAAAACCTTTTAATTCTGGTTCTAAGACGTGTAGTTCTCTCAGTACACACAGTTCCTTCAAAAGTGTTTCTCATTATTGACAAAGAATAACATATATAAAATACAGTCATGTTTCATAGCAAGGTCAATTATTAACTCATAGTGATATGTTTTTCCTTGTTCGATAATAAATCGACTAATTTAATGCTGTTGTTTCAAGACTAATTATCCACTCGTTGCGATAAGGTTTTTCCCTGTTTGCTAATAAATCAACAAATTAAACTCTTATTTCTATAAGAAATTTGATTCCCTTGCAGCAAACACAGACAAAAAAATAGACAAAAAGTGACAGCAATTGGCTAGTATAACTCTCAGGATAAAATAATGATCTTTCATTTTTAACAATTCAATTATTTTTGTAGATGCTACGGCCGGTTAAAATATGCACTTATAGGTAGAAAAACTTCAATTCAAAGTAGAATTTAAGACAACGAAAAACCTTTGGAATGGTACTAAATAAGCAATATTGCATTTCACATTTTCATGTCAACATACCAGGGCTTTAGCACTCCCAAAGTCACAGAGCTTGACTTGGTGTGTGACAGGATCAACCTGCAGAAAGATCAATAATGAGTTGAAGAAACAACGGTTTGACCTTCTCGAAAGAAAGAAAGTGAAGGGAAATACCAAAAGATTCTGGGGCTTCACGTCCCTATGGCAAACACCAGGAACAGTATGGATATAGGCCAACCCACGAAATATCTGAGATATGTTTGAAACTTTGTCATCACAGAGAAAGACAGTGTGCCAAAAGACAAGAAAAAAAGAAACATAGCAAACCAACCAAACCTGATAAGTATACAACTTGATATATATGAGTGGCATCGTCTGATTTGAATTGCTAAAGTTCTTTAAAACGTTGAACAAATTCTCAGGGACATATTCCATAACCAAATTAAGAAAAAGTTCATCTCTTAACGTTGTGGAGAAGAAACAATGCTTCAGAGCAACGACATTTGGGTGATCCATTAAACGCATTAATTGCAGCTCACGATTTTTGTAACGTCTATCCTGCAAAACCTTCTTTATCGCCACAGTTTCCCCAGTTTCCAAGCACTTTGCCTGCATGAGTAGTATCGCACTATGAATTTGGAAACTATCATAAATATGCAAAATGTTACAGCAAACGTAAAAAAGGCATACCTGGAAAACAACTCCAAAAGATCCCGTCCCCACAACACGCTCAGCCATGTAACTGATAGTCTGATAAAGAAAAAATAACAGCTTAAACTTTGTCAAAACAAGATCGACAAAACCAAAAGAAATCTGTTTATCATTGAAGGTAAAGGAATATCCACACTACTTAAAAGCGTGCCTATGATATTACAAGTGACTGATTTTCTTGCGTGAATCTCATGAAACAGAAGAACATCATATACTGGTGACAAAATTTAGACTTGGGTACCAACCCTTTTAGGTTCGCCGTTCTTTCCTCCGATGGTAGTTGAAATGATGTGGCCAGTGACATTATCGTTCCCTTGAATGGCAGCGGCAGACATGTCCTAAAAGAAACAAATTTTAGCGGTCAATACCAACAGAATTGTGTGCTCATAGTAAATACAAGAGGTGTGAAGATAAGAGAACATACTTCAGAGCTCATCGTAGTAGATAAAAGAGTTGTGAAGATAAGTAAATAAAAGAGGTGTGAAGATAAGAGAACAGAATTGTGTGCTTATATAGTAAAAGAGGAGGTGTGAAGATAAGAGATCCTCATCCAAATGTTGTAACCAGCATGAAAAACGCAGATGATGCTGTCAATTGGCGACACTGAAAAACTACAGAATGACTTCAGAAAGCCAAAAAAGGAAGAGGTAGTCAAAAAAGGGTTAGGAGGTTGCAAGAAACGTGCAGGAAATGCCGCGAAAGTGAAGATAAGAGGTCGTAATCCAAATGTCATAATCAACGTGAAAAACGCAGATGACGCCATAATTTGGCGCGACACTGAAAAAACTACAGAATGACCTCAGAAACCCACAGAAAGAAGAGGTAGTCAAAAAGAAGTTAAAAGGATGCAAGAAATGCGCAGGAAAAGCCGCGAAAGTGAAGTCTATATGACATTAGACCATAACTTTCAAGTAAAAATCACATGCCAAGGTGACTTGTTACTAAAACAATAGACTGGCGCATTATAAGAAGAATCACCTGTGGAGAAACCCACAAAGCAAAGTATTTGAATAGTTTAAAGCACAATAAACCCAGAGATAAAGAAAAGCACACTTCAAGCTCAAATGTGCTTTTAACATTTTACAATAACAAATAAACCCAAGTTTTCCAAAGCAAAATCTGGACATTCCAGGGTCAAAATGAACTTTCAAAGATCCAGCAATAAATGTTTCTCCACTTCCTTTTTATTCTTTTAATCTCGGGGATTATTTTGCAATTAACAAGGGAGAAAGACTACAAGCAGAAGGTCTTCCAAAACTCAGAATTGGAAAGAACAAGTTCATTATTCTAAGAAAATTAAGGAAAAGGTGCTCAAGAACGTAATGCAGAAAACAAAAACTTGCTGACAGAAAACAAAAAATGCAGTTTTTTTTTTTTTTTTTTTTTGTGTGGAGTCCCCCCTCCCCACTCCGTTCGCACCCCAAACCTATTTACTGAAACTAAAATAAAATTGTTCCAAGTAAAGACAACTGAAGCTCGAATCTTTCGATCAATCTCAGATCGTCGAGAATTTCCCGGCCGGACTTAGACCGACGGCCACCGATCTTATCTCAAGTATAGGAAATCGTTAAAAATCTAGATCAAGTAAAATACAAACAAACAAAAACAAAAACAAAAAAATCCCAAAGGATAGGAGCGAACGAAAAATCCTGCTCGTACAACGCACATTTATTATTACCTTATCTGAAGAGTCCATATCGGAACGTCGAGTATGGGCGGCAGACAGCCTTAGTGCAGCTGCAGAAGCGTCGCCTCCTTGATCGTGGTGGTGGTGGTGGTGAGGGTAAGGGTAAGGGTAAGGGTAAGGGTGGGCGGTGTCTGGTGGCGGTGGATTATTGAGCTGCAGCTGTTGCTGTTGCGGCAACGAAGCCATGTGAGGAGATTGGAGGGTGGTAGGAAACAACTTCTTCTTTCTCTCTCTAAAACATGTTACTGCCACTATGTTGGGAAGAGTGCATAATTATTTTCTCTTTCTACTTCTGCAGTATTAGTACTATATGTAATTATTATGTATCGTATATAGTAATGTCAAATGTAGATTTCATTAGGTGGGACTAATAATTGTTAAACTAATAATGTTTATTATCATATACTATTCTTTTATTTGATGTGATAGCTTCATTATACATTTCATTTCACATCAAGAAAAGTACTTGATTGATATGTAACTATGTAAGTTGATTTATTCATTCATCTAAACATTAGATTAAGATTAACTATTGAATATTTAATGATTGATTCTTCAAAAAATCATCATTCTAGGGCAACCAAAATAAAAGGACATGCTAATAACATATTATTTATTCTACTTGGGTGTTCTTAATTAGATGACATCCTATCATTCCATTGAAATATAATATGACGATATATCTTTTTATGATAATTTTGAACTTTTTATTGATATTATATTTTTAATTACAAATTATCATTTCTACTTTGGCACAATATTTTTTTAACTATTTGTTTACCTTTGCAAATTGACCTCACCACTCAAGTTTAAAAAGGGCCGACCCTAGCTGTGCCGCCTTGATAAAAAGTGCACCTACCAAACGGAGTAACCGTGTCCCTCGTATGGCAAGTTGTGGCAAATGACGATTGTGCTATCGAGAGTCGCTAAACTCCTTCGCTCGGCATTTTGAATTGTTTGTCAAGCAATCGATATCTAAGAGGTTTTGTTGTAATCGTAAATGGAAGCTTTATTATTCTTTTCAAGCTCCGCTCGATTATCCATTCCTTTACCCTCATGTGATGCTCTTCTTGATCGTGTTTCCATTGTTAAATTGCTAAAAATGATTTAAGTGCACAATAGAAGCTTTGTCTTGGATTTTTCATTTTTGTTCATTTGACAAACTCATGCTCTACCATTTTTTGGATACAAGCATATTCTAATTTCTTTCTTGCCCTTCATGGTCATATGAAATGTCTAGAATTCGATTTATCTTGTCTAAAGTTGAAATTGGGAAATCGTTCAATCCTTTATGAACTTGAATAGTGGCGATAGCTTGGTATTATAGGCTGCGGGGTTGTGGTGGGTTCAAGTTTCTGCGGAGAAAGCTAGAATAGAAGTGTGTTGCGATTTGGTGGCAGTTATGCATTGTAGGTGGTGGCCAAAATGCGGTAATATGGATTTTTAAAGAAAAATGATGATGGGAAGAGAGATTTTGTGAACGAAGGACGATGAGTAGAAGTTTGGGTGAGAGACGAGATAGCTTAAAGTGGTGGAGATGGTGATGAAAGAAATGAGGGAGACCAGAGGAAGAGAAGAGAATGAGGGTCTGGAATGATATTTTTAAGCACGCGTGCCTTCGCAAAATACCATGCCTTGCAAAAAACCACTTCTTTAAAAGATTCTTTCATAAACCCATACACATATGGTTGGAATTGCAAAGGTGTTATGTTTGCTCATAGAGTGAAGAATCATTGCCCCAAGTTGTTTCTTTATAATATCCCGACTTTTCGAAAAAGGGTAGACGTGTCTTTTTGCGAAATATGGAATATTATATTTATTAATTATGGATTGAAGTGTGTGTGTGTGTGTCATATATATATATTATATATATATAATATATATATATATATTATATTTATTATATATATATATATATATATATATATATATATATATATATATATATATATATATATATATATATATATATTCAAAATATATATAAAAGGGAGTTAACTTGGAGATTATTAAAGGAGGAGTAATGAGAATTTAAGTATAATAACTCTTTGGGAGTTATTTTTGGAAAAGAAAACCTCCCACCACACAAGGAAGTTATCAGAAAGAAACAGAAATCATAATTAAGCGTACGAATACGTTCTTTGAGAGAAAAGGAGAAACAGAAAGAAAGGCAATGAGCATTCTTCCAAAATTCTCACAAATTATTCAACGGATTTCAGAAAAGATTAAAGATTCAGAATCAACGGGACAAGAGGATCGTTTTGGTACAAGAAAGTTGGAGTTTTGAGAAAGGTAATAAAAGCCCTACCTTTGGTTTCATAAGGATTTGATCAAGTTATGTTGGTTTGAAAGGTTTATTACGTAGTTCTTATAGTTTAGAAGCTTTTGATCATCAATTAATTCAAGTTTAATTGTGATCAAATAGGTTTTAGTTGAAGTCTTCTCAAGTGCTGCAGATTTCTGAAGGTTTCGGCTTGGTTTGGTTTTGCTTGCTTATAAGGTGAGGGGCTCTTCCTAATGTGTAATTAGGTTTATGATGTTTAAGGTTGAGTGATTGTGGTGTTTTAATGCTAGAAAACATGCCTACTTGTTGTTAGAGAAGTATGTGATGTTTAGTTTTGTAAAAGTGCTGCTTTTTTGTTGTTTTGTTGTGCCTAATGGTGTTAAACTTGTTTGGAATCGAGTGGGGATCGTTAAGGTGCATAAAACTCAATTTTTGGGAGTTACCGCGCTCGGTGCAGGGGCACCAGAAGCTAGTGCGGGCGCACCAGAAGCTAGTGTGGGCGCACCGAGGAGGCAGAGAGTCTGTTTTTGAATTCTGATGCCTGGTGCAAGTGCACCAGAGACCAGTGCAGTGCACTGAGCCTGGTGAAAGAGCACCAGAGGTGAGTGCAAGCGCACTGAGTCAGGTGCAAGCGCACCAGAGGCCAGTGCAAGCGCACTGGCTCAACAGAAAGTTCTAGGGAGCTTATGGTTGCTCAGTGAGAGCGCACTGAGTATGGTGCGTGTGCACTGACCCTATTTTTTGGTGTTTAGCTTGTTTTTAGCCCTAAATCTAGTTTTGAAGGTTGTTTCTTGATCTAATAACAATATATGAACATGAACAAGCCATGATTAAGCTTCTGATGTGTTTAGTTCTGGCACTGAATGTACTCTTCCTAAGAGTTGAAGTTCGGGACCGTCGGAAGAGTATGATTGGCTTGTGCTTTGATGATTAGTATCCATCATTGTCTGTGTATGTGCTAGGCCTTGTCCGTGTCTAGTGGTCTAAGAAAGAGAGTAGGAGTTGTGAGGGAGCTTACTTGAAAAGACTTAGGTGGCTAGTTAACAACATAATGACAAACATACTTGTGTAGTAAAAAGATTAAACATCAATCCATTCTTGGTAAGGCACAAGTTCATATCGCGATGTGTGGGCTATTCGGATAAAGCGAGTAACTCTGTTGGACTTTAAAAGGCACAAGGAGTGGAGGGTCCTCGTGAATGAATAACTTTACTGGCCTCGAAAGGGCACTAGGAGTAGAGGGACTTCACCGAACGTGTACACTATCGGGTTTTACCCCGTGGCTATTGGTGTGATCCACCAATAGGTTGCACCCAGATACTTCATGGTGAGTAGCACTATGTGTAGTGCCCTTGAATGCTGATGTAACAAAGATAAGCTAAGCTAGAAACCAATAGTCACGACATGTTGATGAGCATGAAGTGAACCATAGAATTGAGTCGGTCACATAAAGATAATTTAATAATAAATATTAAACCTTTCGTTATAAGCTCTAATTATACATTAGCTTATTCCTCTTGCTAAGTACTTTATACTTACCTCAATTGCATGTTTGTTGTATGCTTTTGGGGTGAGAAGACGAACATGTTAGCCTTGAGCCCGTTGAGGAGTTTGATGATGATATGTGACGGAGATGCTTGATGATGTTTTCTCGTTGTTTTAGTTTATAAACATTGTACTAGATTATGTTGTATCTTTTGTGTTAAAGAACATGTTGTACTTCTATTTCAAGTTTGTAAGATAAGTTGTTGTATCTTTTCTTTGGACATCTTACTTTTGTAAGTTAATTCGTTGTTGTAAGTTTACCTTTCTACCTTTAGTCGGTTTGTAATCTATTCTTAGCAGCATTTACTATGTTTTGCCGAGTCTTTTTAGCTTCCGTTTGCTAAACTCGATACGACATAGTAGAGGCTTTCGTATAATATTGGATTTATTTAATATTATACGTGCCGAACGTTTCTTTTCCGGATAAGGACTCGGTATCCGGGAACGGGGCGTTACATAAAAGTTTCATAACTGATTAGTAGGGGTTGATATACTCTTCCTAAAAGTTGGATGATATAAGTGTTTTTTTGAGCTAATAGTAATCCAAGGGCATGTTACGATGATCTCATAGTGATATGCTTGGGTGTCAATAGGGACTATAAGAATTAGGCTCAACATGGATTAAGATCCGGATATGGTATGATTGTGCTAAAGGCTTTGATGTTTGACAAGCAAAGAACTGATGGTGCATGGTGAGCAGTGGCGATCTTGAAGCATAAGAAGGGACATAAAGGATAAGATGATTTGTGGGCCTAGACTTGGAAATGTCATAATAAATGGTTGGTTAACGAAGGACCCAAGTGTGCCTAAGTTGCAATTCACTAAGGAGTAAGGGTGAATGGTGTTGTTAGTTAGCTATTATAAGATGTTGATATGTAGTTGTCACGACTTAGGATAACTAAGAGGGAAGAGTATCATACATGTATGCCAAAAGATAATGAGTTAGGAGATGAAATCTAAGTGAATTAGGGTTGAGTACAATGATACGAAGAAATGAATGAGTAGTGGTGCAAGGCTTATGATTTTATAAATAAGCTTGAGTAGTACTTAAGTTTGGACATACATGGACATTAGTGATGGACACTAAGGAGCCTTGGTGTTGAGGAACTTTGAATATAAATCACTAGAGAATTTCAATCGTTAGAATTAATGATTGAAGATCCGGGAGATTGGAATTTTCGAGGATGAAACTTCTTTGAATGGGGAAGAATGTAAAACCTTGTACTATCCATAAGGGGTTTTGTAGGAGTTGTGGTTGACTTATTCAATTATTAGGTTGTTCAAGCAATATAACATGTATCCAAGAGTTTATACCAATTTAAGGATCACTTTAGATCAATAGGATAGACAGAAGGGAAGGTTGAATGGTTATACCAAACTTAACCATTTTTAAAACCCTTTCAAAGTTTATCTCAAGGACAAAGTGTGCAACTGCCATAATCCATAATGAACCAGGTTATACAATTGATCAAGTGTTTATAGGGAAGATAAAAAAGGACTTATAAAACTTATCTGATCAAAGTGTAACTCAATCAAGTCATCCAAACAGATCAAGTATTAGGTCTATTTGTGACAGACTGCACTGTGATTGAAGTTCTGGTGAAATTAGTATGCTCTGGTGCTTTGATATGAATGAACTCAACTCAAGATAATGTAAGTAATCAAGCATACAATATCCGCAATGCAAAAACTAAGATTGAAAGTAGAGAACAAAAGTATTTAGACAAGTTCCAACAAAATGGTATAAAACACCAACCTTGCAGTCGTTCATGTACCAAATATTGACCTTGCATTTGTAAACCTCCCTTTAGTGGGATTCTGTTTATTACCTTTAGCTTCTGTTACATAAAGTATTACAACACAATAGCCTTCAACAAGCCACAACTGGATCACAAGAATGTCTCATCAAATCTTCTTAACAAGTTCAACAAAACATCTACTTAGACAACTTATGTTCAACAACTTTGACTATGTTTTAAGATGACCTGCTCATCTTCAATGGCACCAAGATTTCTAATGAATCTCTGAAATTTTATACTTTTCTAAAAAACAACTGATTAAGTCTCCACTTGAGCTCAATTTAGCTTGAACATACATCAATTCCAAAACAGACTTAACGACAACTCTGTAGTTCGATATTTACAAAGAAATCAAATTGTATGGATTGAATTTCAATTGTAGAGAGTTCTAGAGGATGAAACAAATCCTTAGCTTTGGCAAAGATAGAAGTACTCACTCCAAATCTCAGTATGCCTCTTTATATATGCAAATATTGCAAGGGTTAAGAAAATTGAACTACTTGTTGTATGCAGATTTCCTCAGTATGAATCTAGCTTGAAAGGATCAAGAAAAGCTTCCTCACACCTTCTTCCCTTCATCATCAACATATAAAATGATTTAAGGATAACCAAAGTCCTTGTTAATTGAGAGAATATAATGATTGAGAGAAAACACTATTGACAAGACACCTATATTTGATCAACAAGTGGATGAATTTGGCTAGTCTTGGACCCTTTGATAAACTTCTTGATCTTGTGGCAAAATGGAAAGCTTCCAAAGCTGCTAAATATCTTGCATAATGTATCTATAAAGGATGATACATAAATGTACCAAGTTGTATCACATGTTAACATTTTCAATTATACGATACAAAGTATGGTGTGAACTTTGATGTATTCATGCAATCGTGTCTTCTGATTGTAATGCATCATTGTTCAATATGTTTAAACACTTGTATATTAATTGAAATACATCAATAAAGCTTTGAGCTTCGTACTATAAGTGTTACACTTCAGTTGGAATTAGTACATGCAATATGATACATATACACCCATAATAATGACAAGGAAAATGTTTTTTAATGACAAATTATCATCAATTATAATAGGAAACACAATAAGCACATTAAATCAATTTCATTGACTTATAAAGTTTAATCATTCGATTCAAAGACAATTGGTCACTTAATTATTGATTTATGAGATGTGTTATATTGAAACAATCAAACTATAAACAATCGTTTGATAATCAATTACTCAACAACGACTCCTAATTATTTTGAAGAGTCATATGCTATTGACTACAACCTTTCATGTGAAGCAGTTATAGTGTAACTAGAATTCTTTTGTATAATTAAATATTCATGCAGTCGTTGTGTACTTGAGTGTTAATACATTAACAATTGTATCGTATAATCCAAATATTATATTCTCTTGAATTAACACTTACTTTCATTTTATATAGACTTTCAAGAAAAAAAGATTTCTTATAAGAAGATCCTTTTGAATATTCATTTTTACCATTATGAAACGCGAGTTTTGAATGGACGACATAAATCTTATGCATGCTTTAGTATCACATCCAATCACCACCATATGATTGCCACTTCGTGGAGAAAACTCAATATTATAGCGTCAAAATGTGATAAATTACTCCGCAATATTATGTCGAACCCGGTATAAGGATAATTACACGACCGCCATAAATACGTAAAACTTACAAAGTAAATAGGTCACCAAACGTACGCAATCAAAAATACATGTCCCACGTACCTGTCCAAATGTTCAAAAGTACACATCCACGTACAAATTTAACAAATGAAAATCTATCTCTATCTAAAATCTGTCTATATCTATAAAAGATAGGACACGCATGATACGTACTTATCTAACCGTATTAGTAATAGTCATTTATTCATACTTATCACTATGAAAATTTAAGAACTAAACAATTTACTGTAAATCGATATTTCATCAATCATAATTAACATTTGATTTCTCTATATGTATATTATGTTAATTTTTCAACGTTTGTACCGAAAATTCGGTTGCCTACGTATCTTTTATATGTAATTATATCGGAGACACGATACATATAAAAAAATCAAAGCGAACATAGTTCTTTTTTATTTGTTTTTTAGTTTTTTATAGTTTGTTTGATAGGTTATTATAGTTTTTTTTTTTTATAATTATTGTTGTATTTTTTAGTTTGTAATAGTTTTTTTATAAGTTTTTTAGTCGGTTTTAAGTATATGTTGATTAAAAATGTTGTTCTATTTTTAGTCTTTAATGTAATTTTTTTTTTTTTTTTGTCTTTTATAGTTTTTTCATACATGTTTATAGTATTTTAATAGTTTTTTTAGTTTTGTATAGTGTTGTTATGTTTTTTTTTTTATAGGTTTTTATTGTTTATAGTATTCTTTTATAGTCATTTTATATGTTTTTATAGTATTTGAAGTTTCTTTTAAATGTTTGTTTTATTGTAGTATTTTATAGTATTTTTATGCGTTTGTATTTTCTAGATTCATACAATTTTTTTAGGTTTGTATATGGTTTTTTTGGGTGTTTTTTTTTTTTATAGTTTTCTATAGTTTTTTTTTAGTTTTGTATAGTGTTTTTTTTTTTTTTGTGTTTATAGTTTTTTTTTTTTTTTTTTCTAGTTTTAAGTCTTTTAGCGGTTTTTTTTTTTTGTATATATAGTTTTTAGTAGTTTTTTTTTTTTTATAGTTTTTTTAGTCTTTTATAGTTGTTTTATAAATTGTAAGAAATATATAATTAAGATTTAAATTGCGTACCTTTAATCGATGTCGGTGTTTCGAGCGCTTATTCCTCCTTTTGAAGTTTTAGTGTCACCGCCTTCGAACTGTAACTCATCATCTTCTGACTCAATGTCTTGCACTTTCTTCTTGGCTCGTACCCAATCTTGACAACACATTTGCTTCTCTAAATTGGTGGGATGAAGCGAACATCTTTTATTGGTAAGCACTTATCCTGCCATGCTGAAACATCGTTCAACAGTGACGGTCGAAATAGGGCAACTTAAAAACTCGACCGCTATCATTGCTAGAACTGGAAATTCGTTAGTATGTCTCTTCCACCACTTCAATATGTCGAAGTCGAAATCATAGAATACGGTGTCACAGCCTTCAAATGTTGTGTTTAAAAATTTGGATATCTCTGTACGTTGATCGGATGACGCTGTCGCTCCCTTCTGTCGTTTCGAACTCATTTTATCCATGACTTTTGTAAGTCCCTTCAGAACACCTGCAGGGTTAGTAGAAGTACTTGCGGATGGATTGGGAACCGCATCGTTTCTTATTCCTACATACGCTCATATTCAACATACAAAGTGTTTAAAAAAATTTCAAGTCTATCTACTTTAATTTTATAATCTACCAGGGGGCACTCTATATATGAATATCAGACAAAGCATCATAGTAAGCATTTAACATGTCAGACACACCTAATAGTCATATACGAGGGTCGAGAATTGAAGAAATGAGATAAGTGTCAGGAATATACAACATGTACTTTTTCCATTTCTCCTTCATCGGCCCTAAACATTGAAATAATGTAGCATCGTGTTCCATGATTTCAAACTCGGCACTTATTTCTACACTAGCAGGCAAGACTAAATGTGCTGTGGGTTGATAATATTTTGAAAACAATTCAGTATATTTTTTGAATATTTCAAAAACATCCATCAATGTCTTGCATGCAGTCCAAATAGAGGGATACAAACGATATTCGCTTAAAAATTCACAAAAGGTATTTTTAATTTTGTTTGTTTTTTTCCAGAGATCATAAGTAATGTTCCACATGCGGTACATCTTGCGGCGGTTTGTGGGCGATGACCTTTCTCTTTTAGAAATTTATACCACCTACTAACAAGAATATTTCTACCTAACACATGTGAAATCGAAGTTTTTATCGAACTAATATTATGGTCAAAAACTTTTAGACCATCTTTTACACATAAGTTAAAAATATGGCATAAACATCTAACATGAAAAAATTGACCGTTACAAAGGGGTTCACAATATCGGGATAAGTCGGGAATAGAAGCAGTGTTGTTTGAAACATTGTCAAACGCAATAGAAAAAAATTTATCTTTTAAATCGTATTTCTCAAAAATATCAACTAATAAAGATGTAATGTTAGAAGCAGTATGAGTTTCGTTAAATAAACGAAAGCAATTAACCTTTTTTGGACAATCCAAGTGTTGTCAATCCAGTGAGACGACACGCCCAAATAAAAATTGTTGGTCCTACTATCCTCCCAAATATCGGCACATACACATATTCGGAATTTATTTTTCTTCAAACTTTCTTTAATAATATTTTGTCGTTTAATAAATTTATTTTTGAAATCCCTAGTAACCGTTGCACGAGGGATCTTAGTAAATGCCGGCTGCAAAGCGAAAGCCCCTTGTACGTAAGTTTCGAAAATAGGATTCTCAGGGAAGCTAAAAGGAAGACCCATCCCCGCAACAAGATCCGTGGTTAAATCTCTACAGTTATCATGAGTGTAAATAAAGAGTGGATTAGTGTTACCTCCGCTAGAGCTGTAATATCCCGATTTTTGAAAAAAGGGCAATTCGGTCTTTTAGCAAAAATCAGAATATTATGTTATTTTTAATTAAAGGATTTTCGAAAAAAAAAAAAAGGAAAAGAAAAAGGGATAAACAAGGATTTTCTTTTTAAGGAAAATAATTAAATAATTAGGTAATTGGGATTATAAAAGGAAAACTAATCATAATTTTAACCTAGTTGTTTTTGACAAAAAAAAAAGAAAGGGGCGCATATTTTGAGAGGGAAAAGGCGCAAGGCTTTTGGAAAAAAAAAAGGAGAAGAAGGCTTTCGATTTTCGAGGCTAATCCGTTGCTCTTTTCAACAGACGTCTCAAGAGAGAAAGGATCACCGCGAGACGAGGATCGTTTTGATACCAACAATCCCTAGATCCGTTGACGTTGGAGGTTAAAGGTTTAACCTTTTTTCAAAGCTTTGGTAGTTTGGATCGTTGTACCACGCAAATTAAGGTAACGTGGTTTTCTTATCGTATGATTAAGGTTTCGTAAAGTGGTAGAGCAATTTGTATGATTGTTTTTCATGGTTTTAATTTGTTTAAGTCGAGTTTGGGTTGAATTTGAGTAGAAAACGCAGAGTGCAAAAAACTGTCCTCTTTGGTGCAAGAAAAACGTGTAACAGGTGCAAGAGAGAGGCTCGGTCGACCGAGCCTATCCATTCGGTCGACCGAGTGTGGGTCCATCCGTACGGATGAGTTGTGTATCCGTACGGCTATTTCTTAGTATCGGACATCAAGTTTATCCGTCCGGACAGGGACTGTTCCAGTGCTGTTTTTCTTTTTATGTGTTTCAAGCTTTATAATAGCATATTTACTGCTTAACCTTATGTGACAAAGCTCTGAATTAGCTTTTGATGCGTTTAGTTCCGGCACCACATGGATTCCCTGAAAAGATGAAGTGTGGGACCGTCGAAAGCTTTGGATTTGCCTTGTGCTTCGATAAGCTAGAGTTTATCGATGTCTGTGTAATTGCTAGGCCTTGTCCGTGTCTAGTGGTCTAGGAAAGAGAGTAGGAGATGTGAGGGAGCTTACTTGAAAACACTTAGGTGGCTAGTTAAACATCTAATCAAACATATGTGCTAGATTAATAATCTTAAACATCATGCAATGCTTGGTAAGGCATAGTACAATATCGCGATGTGTTCTACGACCGGACAAAGTAGATTTGTACCCACGCCGGTCAATCGATTGGCTAGATAAAGCGTACGGTACATTCGCCGGTTATCACACTATCGGGACTCGGATATTCCCGGGGCTACTTAGAGCGTGTCTCTAAGTAGGTTGCACCAGGTTGTCTAGTACATCCTATTACTAGGCGTAGTGCCCTTGTTATTCATGATGTAACAAACTTGAGCTAAGTTAGATACCTTTTGGAACCTCATGTTATGCTATGAACATAATATGATAGTTAGCTAGGGTTAACAACGGAAATGAATTAATAAAAGACGGCGTTGCTTTTATTTCTTTATGAGATCATAGTTATACGATCTTACTACGCGTTACGAGTACTTTCGTACTTACCCCGTTACGTTGTGTTTGTCTTCCCCTTTCCCCAAAGAAGATGAACGGGTTGCTACGGTTGATGAGTTCTTTGACGATGAAGTTTGAGATGAAGCTTTTGAAGACTTAGTTCTTTTAGTTGTTTCTTTCTTAAAACAGTTGTTTCACGTTTGAACAATGTTGTCCTTCTTTTTGGTTTAGCTTCTTTTGAGATCTTTTGGGATTTGGATGTTGGATGATTAGTTCTCTTTATTGGATTTAGTTTTTCACAGCATTGATTACCGTGTGTTCGATCTTTTGTTTTTCCGAGTCGTTTTATCTTCCGCGTCGTTTTAGTTCTGATGTATGACGTAAGGCTTACATATATTATTGAATTTATTTGATAATATATGTGCCGAGCGCTCTTTCCGGATAAGGACTCGGTGTCCGGGAATGGGGCGTTACAGTTGGTATCAGAGCAAAAGGTTTTCCTTCTTTGTGTAGGACTTGATTTCTTCTTTAAGATAAGTTTTAGAGCTTTAGTAACCCCTCTCTTTTCTTCGTAACGAGAATGGTTCTTACTAGAGGAGGAGCTAATACGAGTAACACCGAGGCGGCTAACACCCGGACGGGTAACACGGCGGGATTTACCGGGGTTGTGATTCCGAGAAGGAGAAGAAGTGGACTAGCTACCCGGGGCCTACGGTTTCCCAAGTTAACACCCCGTACGTGAGCAACATCATGCGTGGGGTGAATCGGGGACCGAGACATTGTCACCGAGAGGTAGAGTGGAACAAGGGGTCCTTCACGGTTTAACACCCGCGTACCGGTTACTACTTCGGCTCCAAGGACCACGAGTTGGACCGGGTTGGGACTTTCTCGTCCACCGGCTAGTCGGTTTTCGGTTATCCACGGTATCGACGTTTCCTTCTGCACCGCTGAGTTTTACACCGCAACCGACGGTTCTACCTCCACCACCGCCTAGGTCGGATTCTTTCGTAGCACCTGGCTACACCCCTCCCCAACAGAACTATCAGTATCAGAATGCCCCACCAGTGCAGCAGCCAGTACAGCATCATCAGTTTGGGGGTTATGACAGACCAGTGGATTGGTATGAGAAGATGAAGAAACATAGGGTGCCAGAGTTCTTTGGCAATGTCGAACCAACAGCGGCAGACCTATGGATTCGTGGGTTCGAGAAGGCGTGCAGAAATATGAAAGCTCCAGAATCTGAGTGGGCTCATTTAGCCATATCCTTGTTGGCAGGGAATGCAGAAAGTTGGATGGAAGCGTATGAGCAGGTTAATCCGAGGATCACGGATTGGGCAGTGTTCAAAGATTTATTTTACAAGGAATACTTCCCTAGAACAGCACAGAATGCAAAGGCTAATGAGTTTCTGAGTTTGAAACAAGGGAGATACACTACAGTGACTCAGTACTCCCAGAAATTCCATGAGTTGGGCAGATTCTACCCTGAGATCATGAAAAGTGAAGAGAAAAAGATTGATAAATTCATGGAAGGATTGTCACACGAGGTGGCAAAGGGCATGCTAGGAGATAGACCTACGAGCATGGCAAGCGTCATGGATAGAGCTTTGATTGCGGAGAGATTTGCCAGTAGACAGACGGTTGTAGTTGGAGATAAGAGGTCTTTCTCAAATTATCAAGGAAGCAACAGAGGAGCACCGCAGCAGAATGTTAAGAGGACAGGAAATCCGGCTACGAAGAGTTCAACAAGTGGAACGCCCTCGGTTTGTGCTAAGTGTAACAAGACACACACAGGAGAGTGCATGGCAGGTAGCGTGAGTTGTTTCCACTGTGGGGAAGTGGGACATTACTCGAGAGCGTGTCCTAAGAAGCTCTCTCAAGGTAATCGGGTAGGAGGACGAGGTAACCAGCAGGGTAATCGTACCACAGGTAGCAGACCAGTTCGTGTCTTCGCAGCAGATGCAGAACCGGAAGAGTTAGATGACCTTGTGGTGACAGGTACTTTTCAGTGTTTGTGTTTATTATAGATATTTAATATGATATAGCGCGCATATGATATTACATATTTATACTTAAATTGATTCACTTGTTAGGTACCGTAATCATAGATAATCTAGCGAGTTTCGGCTACTGTTTGATATCTTTGGAGCTTCGGGGACTTTTGTTTCCTCTAAGATAGCTAAGAAGTTGAACCTACCTCTTAAGGAATTGGAGAGACCTTTGAGTATAACCACACCTTTGGGCAGAGTCACTAGATGTGCTCAAGTCACACCCCAAGTTGATATTAGAGTTGGGACTTACAAGTGCCAGCATGCTTTGACGGTGTTGGATTTCTCGGATTTCGATGTTATCACGGGTATGGGGTGGTTGTCCAAGAATTATGTCTACTTGGATTGTAGAGGTAAAGGGTGATCTTTAAGGCCCGGGAAAATCGGCTAAGACGTTTCAGGGTAACGTATGCAAGCCTAGCAAGGGTCGTTATCCGATTATCTCAGCAGTTAAAGCCTTAAAAGCTTTGAAGAGGAGTTGCCAGGGTTTCGTTGTTTATGCATTAGATAAGGAAAAGCATAGGCCCGAGTTAGGAGAGACTCGTGTAGTTAAGGACTTTCCTGAAGTTTTCCCGGAAGATTTGCCAGGACATATGCTTGATAGGGCCATAGAGTTCGAGATCGAATTGATTGCAGGAGCATCACCAGTGGCTAAAGCACCTTATAGGATGGCACCAGCGGAGTTGAAAGAGTTGAAAACTCAGCTTAAGGAGATGCTAGAGAAAAACATCATCCGGCCAAGTACATCACCGTGGGGAGCACCGGTCTTGTTTGTGAAGAAGAAAGATGGGAGTATGCGTTTGTGCATCGACTACGAGAGTTGAATAAGCGACAATCAAGAATAAGTATCCTTTACCAAGGATTGATGATCTGTTCGATCGGTTGCAAGGTAAGAAGGTGTTCTCTAAGATTGATCTTAGGTCCGGTTATCATCAGTTGAAGATCAAGGTGTCAGATATACCTAAGACAGCCTTCAGTACGAGATATGGACATTATGAGTTTTTGGTCATGCCGTTTGGACTCACTAATGCTCCATCGAAATTCATGGACTTGATGCAAAGAGTTTTCATGCCTTATCTCGATAAGTTTGTGATAGTTTTCATAGACGATATCTTGGTGTACTCTAAGGATGAGGAAGAGCATGAAGAACACCTAAGGATAGTTCTACAAACCTTAAAGGAGAACAAATTGTATGCCAAGTTTTCTAAGTGTGAGTTTTGGTTGGACCAAGTTAGTTTTCTTGGGCATATAATTTCTGGAGAAGGCATTAAGGTGGATCCAGCGAAGATAGAAGCCGTTTCTAAGTGGCCTAGACCGACATCAGTGACGGAGATAAGAAGTTTCTTGGGTTTAGCTGGGTACTACCGGAAGTTTGTAAAGGATTTCTCTAAGATAGCTACACCTCTCACGAGGCTTACTCAAAAGAACGTTAAGTATGAGTGGACCAGTGAATGTGAGGAAGCTTTCCAGACTTTGAAAGAAAAGTTGACCACAGCACCCGTGTTAGCATTACCGGAAGTTTTTGATAACTATGATGTATACACGGATGCATCGGGTCAAGGTTTGGGTTGTGTTTTGATGCAATCAGGAAAGGTAATTGCTTATGCATCTAGGCAGTTGAAGGTGCATGAGAAGAATTACCCTACACACGACTTGGAGTTGGCAGCAGTGGTTTTTGCTCTGAAGCTTTGGAGACACTATTTGTATGGTGTCAAGGTGAGGATCTTCACGGATCATAAGAGTCTTAAGTTCTTATTTACTCAGGAGAATCTGAACATGAGACAAAGAAGATGGTTGGAGTTCGTGAAGATTACGACTTGGACATTCAATACCATCCGGGTAAAGCTAATGTTGTAGGCGATGCACTTAGCCGGAGAGCGGTTAATGCTATCACTACCTTGCAAGAAGTTGTGGATCAGTTGGATAGGATGCAAATTCAAGTGATCGTAAGGAAGGATGAAGATCAGAATTTGGCGCCATTGATGGCAAGGTCAGATTTGCTAGATGAGATTCGGGCTAAGCAGGATAAAGACCCGGTGTTGATTAATTTGAAGCGAGTGGCTCGAGAGAAGCCTACAGTGGGTTATCAGTTGGACAAGAGTGGTCATCTTTGGTACGGAGACCGTTTGTGTGTGCCTGATGTGGATGGCCTAAGAGAAAATGTTATGGATGAAGCGCATAAGATTGCTTTTGCGGTACATCCAGGAGCCACTAAGATGTATAGAGATCTCAAGGAAAGGTATTGGTGGCCTGGTATGAAGTTAGGGATCGCGAGTTTGTGGCAAGATGTGATACATGCCGGAGAGTGAAAGCGAGAACACGAGAAGACCGGGAGGTTTGTTGAAACCCTTAGAGGTACCAGAATGGAAATGGGAGAATATCACGATGGATTTCATCACTGGTTTGCCTAAGACTAAGGGCAGTCATGACATGATTTGGGTGATTGTGGATAGACTCACAAAATCAGCCCATTTCTTGCCGTGTAAAGTGGACATGCCTATAAAGAAGTTCGCTACTATGTATATCGACAATATAGTGAAGCTTCATGGTGTGCCTCTATCCATTGTATCTGAAAGGGATAGTAGATTTATCAGTCGCTTCTGGAAGGGTTTGCAGAAAGCTTTTGGGACGAAGGCGATTTGAGTACGGCGTTTCATCCCGCGGACGGATGGGCGGTCGAGAGAGAACAATTCGGACTCTCGAGGACATGCTTAGAGCTTGTGTTTTGGATGCCGGAGGATCATGGATAGATTACCTCAACTTGGGTGAGTTTGCTTACAACAATAGTTACCATGCAAGTTTGGGAATGCCACCTTTTGAGGCCTTGTACGGTAGGAAGTGTAGAACTCCACTTTCTTGGGATGAAGTGGGAGAGAAACATATCACGGGGCCGGAGATGGTTCGGCAAGCCAAGGAGAAAATCGAGTTGATAAGGAAAAATACGAAAATTTGCTCAAGATCGTCAGAAGAGTTGGGCCGATGTTAGAAGGAGACCGCTAGAGTTTGAGGTCGGGGATAGAGTTTACCTTCGAGCGTCGCCAATGAAGGGTATCAAGAGGTTCGGACAGAAAGGAAAGCTAAGTCCAAGGTATGTAGGACCTTTTGATGTCATCGAAAGAGTTGGGAAGTTGGCTTATAGACTACGGTTGCCAGAATCGATGTCTAGAGTCCACAATGTCTTCCACGTATCGATGCTTAAGAAGTGTTTATCTAAAGTGGATGTGGAATCTGAGATTGACCCGGAAGTGTTGCAAGATAATCTCTCCTACGTGGAGAAGCCGATAAGGATTCTGGATAGGAAAGAGAAGGTGATAAAGAGACGAGTGATCCCGTTAGTATTAGTGCAATGGAGCAATCATGCACCGACGGAAGCCACTTGGGAAGTGGAAGCAGACATGTTCGACGAGTTCCCGAGTTCCCTCATATACCGGTACGATCTAGTTTCGAGGACGAAACTCCTAAGGGGGAGGAATGTAATATCCCGATTTTTGAAAAAGGGCAATTCGGTCTTTTAGCAAAAATCAGAATATTATGTTATTTTTAATTAAAGGATTTTTGAAAAAAAAAAAAGGAAAAGAAAAAGGGATAAACAAGGATTTTCTTTTTAAGGAAAATAATTAAATAATTAGGTAATTGGGATTATAAAAGGAAAACTAATCCTAATTTTAACCTAGTTGTTTTTGACAAAAAAAAAAAAGAAAGGGGCGCATATTTTGAGAGGAAGAGGCGCAGGAGAGAAAAAAAAAAAAAGGAGAAGAAGCTTTCGATTTTCGAGGCTAATCCGTTGCTCTTTTCAACAGACGTCTCACGAGAGAAAGGATCACCGCGAGACGAGGATCGTTTTGATACCAACAATCCCTAGATCCGTTGACGTTGGAGGTTAAAGGTTTAACCTTTTTTCAAAGCTTTGGTAGTTTGGATCGTTGTACCACGCAAATTAAGGTAACGTGGTTTTCTTATCGTATGATTAAGGTTTCGTAAAGTGGTAGAGCAATTTGTATGATTGTTTTTCATGGTTTTAATTTGTTTAATTCGAGTTTGGGTTGAATTCGAGTAGAAAACGCAGAGTGCAGAAAACTGCTCTCTTTGGTGCAAGAAAAATGTGTAACAGGTGCAAGAGAGAGGCTCGGTCGACCGAGCCTATCCATTCGGTCGACCGAGTGTGGGTCCATCTGTACGGATGAGTTTTGTATCCGTACAGTTATTTCTCAGTATCGGACAACAAGTTTATCCGTCCGGACGGGGAATAGTTCATTTAAACAATTAATTCGATCTTTTTTTTCTTTTTATGTGTTTCAAGCTTTATAATAGCATATTTCTTGCTTAACCTTATGTGACAAAGCTGCGAATTAGCTTTTGATGCGTTTAGTTCCGGCACCACATGGATTCCCTAAAAAGATGAAGTGTGGGACCGTCGAAAGCTTTGGATTTGCCTTGTGCTTCGATAAGCTAGAGTTTATTGATGTCTGTGTAATTGCTAGGCCTTGTCCGTGTCTAGTGGTCTAGGAAAGAGAGTAGGAGATGTGAGGGAGCTTACTTGAAAACACTTAGGTGGCTAGTTAAACATCTAATCAAACATATGTGCTAGATTAATAATCTTAAACATCATGCAATGCTTGGTAAGGCATAGTACAATATCGCGATGTGTTCTCTGACCAGACAAAGTAGACTGTACCCACGCCGGTCAATCGATTGGCTAGATAAAGCGTCTGGTACATTCTTCCGGTTATCACACTATCGGGACTCAGATATTCCCGGGGCTACTAGAGCGTGTCTCTAAGTAGGTTGCACCTAGTTGTCCTAGTACATCCTATTACTAGGCGTAGTGCCCTTGTTATTCATGATGTAACAAACTTGAGCTAAGCTAGATACCTTTGGAACCACATGTTATGCTATGAACATAATATGATAGTTAGCTAGGGTTAACAACGGAAATGAATTAATAAAAGACGGCGTTGCTTTTATTTCTTTATGAGATCATAGTTATACGATCTTCACGCGTTGCGAGTACTTTCGTACTTACCCCGTTACGTTGTGTTTGTCTTCCCCTTTCCCCAAAGAAGATGAACGAGGTTGCTAACGCTGATGAGTTCTTTGACGATGAAGTTTGAGATGAAGCTTTTGAAGACTTAGTTCTTTTAGTTGTTTCTTTCTTAAAACAGTTGTTTCACGTTTGAACAATGTTGTCCTTCTTTTTGGTTTAGCTTCTTTTGAGTTTTTTGGGATTTGGATGTTGGATGATTAGTTCTCTTTATTGGATTTAGTTTTTCACAGCATTGATTACCGTGTGTTCGATCTTTTGTTTTCCCGAGTTGTTTTATCTTCCGCGTCGTTTTAGTTCTGATGTATGACGTAAGGCTTACATATATTATTGAATTTATTTGATAATATATGTGCCGAGCGCTCTTTCCGGATAAGGACTCGGTGTCCGGGAATGGGGCGTTACAGACTGACTCGGTAGTAGGAGTAGGATCAGCACTAGCACTGACACGCGGTGGTCTTACAGCCACACGACTCCTACCACGTCCTTGTCTAGGACGAGAAGCATTCGGAAATACATCATGATCATCATCAGCGGCGACTTCATCATTATCTTCAGCTTCGTTTAGGTTGATGTTAATGTTAAAACGCTCAGCTTGAGACATTATATCATCGTAATGACTATCAAATTCATCAGAATTGAAACCTAAATGTGTCTCAAAGTGAGGAATCGAAATGTGACTACCGGTGACAGGGTTTGTAAAATGTTGGGGTCTATAGCCACCGGCAAAATCATCCGATTCCGGCACAACCGTGTCATCACGGAAAGTAACATTTCAATTGCCTTGTGATGAATCACCTCTTCTTGACATTGTACAAAATCTAAATTAAATTTAACGGTTAAAAAAAATTAATTTAAGTAACCAATTTTACTTATAACTAAAACCGAATTGAAATAACGATTAAATTAGAACAACTTCAAATTTTGGTCTAGTAAAATAAATTTGATTATAAATTAATTTTTTTTATACTTGTAAAAAAATTAGTTGAGTAAAAGTACAAACCAAATTTACTTATAACTAAAACCGTATTGAAATAACGATTAAATCAGAACAACTTCAAAAACCGGTATCGTAAAGTAAATTTTATTATTGTTTTTAACAACTAAATAAACTTGATAATCAAAGAAATGAGTAGAAGATGTAAGAAATGAGAGAAGAAGTTGTAAGAATTGAGAGGAGATTGGTGTAGGATTTTTTAAATGGAATGAGTAGTATTTATAGGATTATTTTGAGGTGTTTGGAAAAAAAAAATAGCCGTTATATATATGACCGTTGGGCCGGTTTAACCGGCGGTTCCGGTTCCGGTTCCGGCCGGTCCGGTTCCAACCGCCGGTTCCGGACCGGTTCCGGTTCCTAATATGCTCCAACCGCCCCTTAACCGGCTAACCGGCCGTTGAAAAACCGCCGGTTTCGGTACCCAACCGGCGGTCCGGTTACATTTGGCCACCTCTAACTATATTAACAGTGGGAAGCATATGGTAGTGGGGTGAGTTGTTGTGGGTGTTTAATGGGTAGGATGTGGCGAGTGGTCTAAGGGTACGCAATGGTGGTTGATCTTGCGGTGGGCGGTGACGAGTGTGTTAGGGTGGGCTATGGCGCTGATCATTTGGTGGGTTGCGGGTGGTTGTGACATGGGTGGTGTGAGGCGAATGAGGAAGGTGTCGGCGATCCTCCCTAAAAAATACAAAGATTTATTGAAGAGCCAGACTAACTCCGATAATTACAGACACACAAAGCCGGACAACGCCAGGCAAAGCCGGAAATCACCCGGACAACCACAAAACATACAAAGACAAATTATAGAGAAACCACGACTAACCATTAACAACAAAGAAACAAACTAGATTGTTGTCAAAGCATCAGGCTTACAAGAGCGCTTTGACAAAATGAAAGCCCCATGGAGGCCAAACATAACCAACCCAGACATGAACAAACAAAGAGAACCGACTAGCAAATGAACTACTACCAAGGGAGAAACCATGTAAACTGGTAGCCATTGCCGGAAAACCATCGCCTTTGACCGTCACCTCCGATTTGAGAGAGGAACCCGTAAGATGACTAACATCTCCAGCAAGAGAGTAACTACCATAACCGCTGGCTAAGAGCCCGGAGCCTTAAAGGGACTATGAGAGCCACAAACCGTCGGAATACCTCCGAACCTCTACCACCACCACCACCACCACGGCTCCCCCGCTTGAAGAGAAGCACCGCCACAAGTCACAACACAAATACAGAGACCAGCCATCGCCTGCCTCCAACAACTAGAGCTCCAAACCTTCACATCGGTCCGATGCAAGCCGCAAGAGCTTGAAAGCAGAAGATCCAAAGGTGGTCGTCGGAGTAAGAAGCCATGACCAGATAGGAGCCTCCTCTAACGCCGAAGAAACACCAGATCTGACACAAATCTTTCCGAAGGTAGAGAAGAAAGGCTGAAAAACCTCCATGACGAAGCGGAAGCCGTTGATCTCCCCCTCCACATCAACCCGACGGCCGGGAAGAGGCAAAGAGCCCTAGAGTCATGGAAAATTGCGAGAGAAAAGACAACAAAAAAGAAACCACAAAAGAAGGAAGAAGACCTATAGTAAACTTGGAGCCTCCTCCAACAATATGCTAGAGGGACGGCGGATCTGTTAGATGTAATATCGTCGGATCAATCATAGATTGACCCGATTACGCAGCGGAAGACATCAGATCTAGATCTAAACGAAACAAAATACATAAATAAAAGATCTAATCCTACAAGGGGTTTAGGAGCCTACCTTTTTATGGTGCTTAACTCCAAGAACAAAAGGTCTCCAAGAACACGTGATTGAGAAGCCACAGCCTTCCAACGTGTGTCTCCCAGCAACACCAGGTGGATGGTGTTTCCCGCCGCCGGACCTCTTTGATATGCTACCGGAAAAATCCCGAAGATTTTTCCAACTCGAACCCTAAGAATAGAGGCCGAAATTTTCAGCCAATTTCTCTTGTGAATAGTGACGTGAATAGTGTGTTTTAAAAGGCTTGGAAGAACTCTCTTTATATAGGAGAGTAAAACTTAACCTCAAGGATTAAATAATTAAGAGATAATTATTACATTAATCCTTTTTCAAATAAAAGATAAATAAAATAATTATCCCAAACAAATTAGGATAAATTATATTATTATCTATTATTCCATGAATTATCATTTAACAAATAAAAGATAAATCACACATTAAATAATTATCCAAGAAAACTAATTTCTTAATAATTAAATAATAACAACAAAGATGCGCCACTTGTAAACCCAAAATAAGGTCTTACACGCATGTTATTATATATATGACCAATTTGGTCAAAAAGGTCAACACACCAATTTGGGTCGAGTCCACGAAAAATGTATTTTCCGTGTATTTAATTATTTAGTCCAACTAAACAATTAATCCACATATCAATTAAATAGTCCAATCCAACTATTTAATTATAATTGAGGTGCAACGACGAGAAACCTATATCTTATATTAGGAGCCACGTCGGGGACCATGGACCCGTATTCGGTAGCTACAATAAATCGAATAAAATTATTCATCGGACGAATAATTATATCCAACCTATTAATTCCGGGATTACACCACCATAAACCCGAAAGCCGAACTCTATCGAATATAGATAACTTACACTCAAATTATGAGTCGAAAGCGTCCAACGATATAATCATTACATACGGATAAACCCTCATAGGCATTGTTCATTTCGATTCGGGATATTTCCGTAAACCCTTCTCGAAACATCTTATCCTTATTTACCATTAACCCCCTAGTGATCAATTAGTTCATATTCAATATAATATGAACTCGGCCGATCGATCGGTTTAGGGTCAACAAATAAGGGAAGCTGTCTCTCTACTTCCCGAGGGAAGGAATGGATTCCATATACGTGATAGCACGGACTACTCACTCATCCCGAATAGAGCCAACGAGAAGTGTTGGACCACGTACTTCGAAGTGATCCTTACTAACACATCAAACTCTACCCTAGTCTAAGCGGTCGTCGTCGTGATCACCTCGGGATTAAGATTAATCCATATATGATCATCTTGTGATTCGATAAGACTTCTCGATTACGGAATTATATCGAGAACTCAAATCAAATCGGTCCGATACTATATGATTATCATCGTATATAAATGCCCCACTAGGTACCCTATTACCGACGGTCCGGATAAGGCTGTCACACACTAAAGTGTTACGGGGCGCATTAATAGCAAATTAATCATGAGACCCGTACTCGGATTAATAAACGCTACGGACTAAGTTAATTTTAAGTACATCTCACTAACTCGATCCTCTTGTGTATAGCCATACAACCGAGTTATGTGATTACATAAACGAGGTACTTAGGGTTTTCGGTAGTGTCTTAATTATAAGCATACATGCATATAATAAGATGAATTACTAATTACGTCCTAAAACAATTATACAATTGTCTTTCGGGCACTACACCTTACAATCTCCCACTTGCACGAAAGGCAAGTGGATTAATTGTTTTAGAGCACACCCTTATTTATCTATATCTACAACATTCTCCCACTTGCTCAAAACAAGTGAGACGAATCCCTCAAATATGTACCCTCCAAGCGCATCTTAGTAATTCATCCTTCCAAGCACGACCGGAGTATGCCTCCGCAGGGTAGGTCAGTGACCCGGCGCGTACTCAGAATCCGAATACCATGTGACTTGGTACACTGATTAGGTAGGATGTCGGCTTGAGTCAATCTTTGGGATCGAAACGTCGCCTTTCCATCTAATCCGGTGGTACGATGTCAATATGCCTTTGATTCAACACGAGGACGAAATCGACTTAACGATCATCCTTAATCGACCTAAAGTCGAATTAGTGTCATCACTTATATTCTAGTTTACACTGAATATACTAGCATATTATTCCTCATTCTCCCGAAGATACTTGAGGATTCACTAAACATCCCATTTCGTATTCATCCGCGGGTTTAGATAATCATTCGAGAGGTAGGGTAGACTACATCGTTGAATGTTGCATAAATGCAAGAATATCTTAGCCGGGTGAATGGGTGGGATTGCCAATGATCGATTCTCGTGGATTTGAGCGAATCTACTCCTTTAGAATGAATCCCGATGGCATGTCGGACTTTGACTTCGGATAACACACCCGTGTTGTTTCCAGTTTGTTTCGGTGTTACCATTCACAAACACTAATCTACATACTACTTTACTAATATTGATGCCAAGTCTACAAAAGACTTATAACATTACGGTCAAGTCCACATATTAAAATGTATGACCTAGAGGTTTGCTTTAATCCCCGAAGGATATAAGCTATGGCGGGCATCTGCCAAAGGTTCTTTACGAATAAATTAAGATACCGTTAGTCTTGCAAAAAAGTCTTAGGGAATCACCCCTATTTTACGCGTTTTAACGAATCCATTATTTGTTCTTAGCTAAAACCCTACATTCGAATGAATTCGAGATTCCGTTGTTCGGCAAGGAAGTCTTCGGGAATCACCCCTATTTCTTGCTTTACGACGAAATCAAGCAAGGCGAGTGGTGAGAGAGATCACGGTCGGTTAACTCTCTACCTTTTCGGGAATCACCCCTATTTTCTCGGCTTTCTTGTGAAAGTTAAACTTTCCTATTCATTCTACTCTTCTTCATGTAGTTCCAATTACTCCCCTTTGGGCTGAGGTACTCGGGTGGTTCTACAAGAGTTTCAACGGGGTGGAGTATCATACTCCATTCACGGGGTTATGGCTTTTAAACCAACCTCATGATCGGGATCTACACGGCCCACAAAGGACTATAGGTCATCAATCTACCCTATAGACCGTAAGGTCTTGCAATGGGTAATGGACAAACCATACTCCCCATTGCGTTCGGGGTGGATTGATATGCGATCTAGTTTAGTAGTTCTTATTAGTGTTGTCACCAGCTTGCCGGTGTTGGATGTGGGTGAACAAATCAGTTAGTAACATCTTGAGTACAAATACTTCAAGATCTAAGGTTGTTATTTATAGACTCTATCAGGCCGAGTTTGACAGTATTACCGTCATTTTCTGAATTTACGAGTTTTTATAACCAACCTTTACTCAATGCATTAAGATATTTCACGTCCTGAACGTGTACGCAAAATTTCCAGTCCTACCTTCAAGCACTCGGTGCTAAATGCCTCTATTTACGGAAGTGGGGTGAACCGAATTCACTCCTTATCCACAAATGCGTAGGCATCTTTTAGGTAGACTTCTCGGTTTTTCAATACAACCGTTATTTTGCAACCAATATCTTAAATGAGTTCGAGCGGCGTATCGTAGCACATCAATAATTATTTAAGGCAAATTTATGGTGTATCCCTTAGTGAAAACATTCCAGGGAGCGAGGCCAAGCATCGGTCCCGAAGACTACGCGATAACCTATTTACGAGTATGGAATACTCTATCTGCAGTGAAATCGAGAGATTTCCTCCAAATATTTTGGATAAACTTATTGGAGTTTCGAGTAGTTGTCGGACCGGATGTCACTTTACTTGAAAAAACTCCCACTAGCTTGTACCTTTCATACGACCCCGAAGGTCAATATGAACAAGCTATGTAACTTCTTTGAATCTATTACCCTTTCCCGATTGAAAGGAAACTTAGGCATTGTTCCTTTGAGACGGGGTTCCTTTGGCGGGAGATAGGAATCACCCTAAGCCGGTGCGAGATCTTATCGTTGGGGAATATGCACTAATTAATAGTATATAAAGAAGTGTTTATCTAAATACGGAAACCATTTGCGTTTATATAGTTTTAAGATGCGTTACTAATACCTTTTCAGCAATGCTTAGTGGTTCTTACTTTATCAAACAAAAGTACGAGTCTTGGATTCGTGCTACGAATATCATATTCATCGTCAATAAGACAAACAAATTACCCTATTGAAAATGAATACGCTCGTTCCCAACGAATCCGAACACAGAAAATGAATTTTCTGTGATGCTCAAGAATTGAATCCGAGATTCATTTCCTTATATCACTCCCACTAGTCAATGCGAAATAGCGCCGTTGTCTATTTTGTTTATCTTTTAATGCAAAGCTACCTAGTTCTTCCAAAGAACTTAGCTTTCGAGAAAATTGCTAAGGATGCATTGGTCGGTGATCCGAAATCACTTTCCTTATCCTCTAATTTCCAATTCATTAATTTTTCGGTTTAGCCTTAAAACTACTTAGTTTGGATGAGCGACACGTATAAACATTCTTTCCCATTCTCGACTTTCCTTAAATGAAAACGAGTCTTGAACTAGCGGTTCGTTCGAGTAGACTCTATTCTTGAGCTGTGGGATGTTCGGTGTTACTTGCTTGGACTATCGATTTTTCTAATCGACAAATCATAAGACCAAAGCTCCCACTAGTTTATCGGTTCCAAATACCGTCTAACTAGCAACACTTTGTTCGAATGGTTTGAGAGATCATAATAAAGCTCTCACTAGTTTATCGGTTCCAAATACCGTCTAACTAGAAACACTTTGCATTTATGATTTTCCAAAGATTAGAACATCACCTAGAAAAAGCTCCCACTAGTTTATCGAGTTTTCGAATCTTTGTCTAACTAGCAATCTTTGTGTTCATGATGTTTCAAAGATTATAAAATCTCCAGAACTAAGCTCCCACTAGTTTATCAGTTCCAAATAATGTCTAACTAGTAACGCTTTATTCTTGTTTTTCCAATGAATGGAGAAACTCTTGTGCATTCCATTACACATTTCTAATGATTCAGAAAAACAACAAATCATAAGAGTAAGGCTCCCACTAGTTTATCGGTTCCAAATACCGTGTAACTAGCAACGCTTTATGTATATGATTTTCCAATTTTTCAATTTAGAAATTTGTTGTGTAATTACACTTTTAAAATTCACTAAATGAATTTTATCTGATAGTCCTATGTCATCTTTTGTGAACTAAGTATGGTCGTCTCTCGTTCAACACGAGTGACACCCGTGACATACTATACTATGTCACTTAAGTTTTTAAAGGCTTAATATAAGAAATCTTTTCCGAAAAAATTAACTGCATTCTGTTGATAATTACAACGTACTTGTTACTTCCACATTTTTTAATGAAGTCCTATTTCTAACAGTTTAGTAGTCTAGAGATTAAAGTTGTAAAAAATATGACAGAAAGTTAAATTCAAAATTAAATTTTCACTACTAGATTTTTATTTTAAGAATAATAAACTATAAAGTCTATCCTACCATTCCAAGGATTTAACCTCGTATAGTACTGTCCGAGAGGGTCGATATCAGTACTATGACGGTTAAACTGAGACAATGTCTCTCAATGATTAAGCTTCGAGAATCAAACATCTCACGGGAATCAGACATCCCGGACATTTAATCATTGATTACCTTCCTTTTTCTAGCCTAGATATTTCGAAAATATCCACAAAGAGTGTGACCTACTATATCAGATCTCAGAGTACGCCCCGAGTATGCCTACGAGGGGCAGGTCAGTGACCCGACGAGTACCCGAAATCCTATCCTTTCGGAGACCAAGCCTTGAATTTTGATAGCGGTGAACACCATCCGAAGGGGGCCGAAATCAAAGCGGCACGAGGTGTCACCATTCTCTCACGTGCTTGCATCTATAGTAGAGGCCGTGGGGTTGGCTGTCGCCTTCCCCGCTCCCACTCAATATTTTGAAAAAGTGGTGGGTTTACTAATTACGGTTTTGGCCTTGACAATAAGAAACAATAAATCAAAGTACTCCGAATAGGGTCGGTTATGTAGGCAAGCCTACGCCGTCTTATTCGTTGGAACATATGTGACGAGTTCGGGCCAATCCGGCGGGGAGAAGCCCCGTTTAGCCCGAAGGCTTATCGGCTATGCTAAGTCTATCGAAGCTGCCGTAACGTACATCACACGTGGAGGGGAGTCGATTGAGCCGAAGCTCGGTTGAACTCGCCCAACCATGGTTAGACCATTTCCGAACCCATGTACTAAGATTCTCCGATTTCTAAGTTGTCACCCAAAGCGTAATCTCGTTTTTGTTTAAGGTGGGTTCACTGAGAAGCCATCACCGAAAAAACTCAACGATTTATCCAAGTGGGATTCACCGAGAATCCATCACTAAAATCGTAAACGATTGACATAAACCCGGGTCCTCGGTTTTTATAATTAGCTACTTATTATTTAAGTACCACATATTAAATTAATAAGCATTCATACTAATTATTCGAGTTATACATGCCTAATTTATTCGAAATAAACTAGCTACATGTATGCATTGGAGTGGAATCATGAAGATGCAAGTCATGGCAATTTTCCGGTTTTAAGCACGTAATCTTGATCAAACACAAAATTATACCGAAAAGTAAACACCGAGATGGACCGTTGGTACCCCCGTATCTAACCTATTAAAAAAAAACACAAACCCTAACTAGGGTTTACTATTTTCTAATCTGCTGCTGCTGCGTATTATCGAAGATCTGAAATCCAAACGAGCCTTGATCGTCATGAAACTTTATGGATCTATTCTTCACTCCGCCTACTTCAATCTGAACGGTTGGATCTTCGTTTCAATGGTCCAATTTTCTCCAGCAATCCGCCGATCTAACTGCTGCATCTGTTAATAACTGCAGCGCAACAGTGTCTTCCTGGGGACGATCGGGCATCGAGACAAATCCCGATCGACCTTAAATTTTTAGGGCTTGTTCATAACTCCATGGTAGTCGATCTGAACGGTCGGATCTTTGTTTCAACGGTCCAATCTCTTCCAGAAATTCGACGAACTCACAGCTAGGGTTTTAATGCCTGCTGTGCTTTTCTGTTACAGCAGCAACTTTATAGCAGAGATCAGACATCGAGATCGACTCCGATCGTCACGAAATTTTGAGGACATGTTCTTCAACTTTTATTCTTCATTCTGACCGGAGGGATTGTCGTTTCAACGGCTCAAACTCCGGGAAAAAATAAAAAACGGAACAGCAATAAAACAGATCTACTTCTAGGAAATTAAAATTACAAAATTTCCTATACTCATATAAACGAATTTATATGAGTTTACAATAGATCTAACGAGTAAACAATACCAACCCCAATCCATCTCTTCAACCACAACAATCACAAGCATACAATCATGATTAAATTCGAATTTTACCAAAAAAAACGAAATAAAACATCTAAAAACATGCTTTTCCACTCCAAGATCTAAAATTCATATACTTTGATCGTTAGATCAAAGGCTCCGATACCACTTGTTAGATGTAATATCGTCGGATCAATCATAGATTGACCCGATTACGCAGCGGAAGACATCAGATCTAGATCTAAACGAAACAAAATACATAAATAAAAGATCTAATCCTACAAGGGGGTTTAGGAGCCTACCTTTTTATGGTGCTTAACTCCAAGAACAAAAGGTCTCCAAGAACACGTGATTGAGAAGCCACAGCCTTCCAACGTGTGTCTCCCAGCAACACCAGGTGGATGGTGTTTCCCGCCGCCGGACCTCTTTGATATGCTACCGGAAAAATCCCGAAGATTTTTCCAACTCGAACCCTAAGAATAGAGGCCGAAATTTTCAGCCAATTTCTCTTGTGAATAGTGACGTGAATAGTGTGTTTTAAAAGGCTTGGAAGAAGCTCTCTTTATATAGGAGAGTAAAACTTAACCTCCAAGGATTAAATAATTAAGAGATAATTATTACATTAATCCTTTTCAAATAAAAGATAAATAAAATAATTATCCCAAACAAATTAGGATAAATTATATTATTATCTATTATTCCATGAATTATCATTTAACAAATAAAAGATAAATCGCACATTAAATAATTATCAAGAAAACTAATTTCTTAATAATTAAATAATAACAACAAAGATGCGCCACTTGTAAACCCAAAATAAGGTCTTACACGCATGTTATTATATATATGACCAATTTGGTCAAAAAGGTCAACACACCAATTTGGGTCGAGTCACGAAAAATGTATTTTCCGTGTATTTAATTATTTAGTCCAACTAAACAATTAATCCACATATCAATTAAATAGTCCAATCCAACTATTTAATTATAATTGAGGTGCAACGACGAGAAACCTATATCTTTATATTAGGAGCGCGTCGGGGACCATGGACCCGTATTCGGTAGCTACAATAAATCGAATAAAATTATTCATCGGACGAGAATAATTATATCCAACCTATTAATTCCGGGATTACACCACCATAAACCCGAAAGCGAACTCTATCGAATATAGATAACTTACACTCAAATTATGAGTCGAAAGCGTCCAACGATATAATCATTACATACGGATAAACCCTCCATGGTTGTTCATTTCGATTCGGGATATTTCCGTAAACCCTTCTCGAAACATCTTATCCTTATTTACCATTAACCCCTAGTGATCAATTAGTTCATATTCAATATAATATGAACTCGGCCGATCGATCGGTTTAGGGTCAACAAATAAGGGAAGCGTCTCTCTACTTCCCGAGGGAAGGAATGGATTCCATATACGTGATAGCACGGACTACTCACTCATCCCGGAATAGAGCCAACGAGAAGTGTTGGACCATACTTCGAAGTGATCCTTACTAACACATCAAACTACTACCCTAGTCAGCGGTCGTACGTGATCACCTCGGGATTAAGATTAATCCATATATGATCATCTTGTGATTCGATAAGACTTCTCGATTACGGAATTATATCGAGAACTCAAATCAAATCGGTCCGGCCCATATATGATTATCATCGTATATAAATGCCCCACTAGGTACCCTATTACCGACGGTCCGGATAAGACTGTCACACCAAAAGTGTTACGGGCGCATTAATAGCAAATTAATCATGAGACCCATACTCGGATTAATAAACGCTACGGACTAAGTTAATTTTAAGTACATCTCACTAACTCAATCCTCTTGTGTATAGCCATACACCGAGTTATGTGATTACATAAACGAGTACTTAGGGTTTTCGGTAGTGTCTTAATTATAAGCATACATGCATATAATAAGATGAATTACTAATTATGTCCTAAAACAATTATACAATTGTCTTTCGGGCACTACACCTTACAGGATCTACACAAGTGGTGCTTTTAGGTGAGAAATAGGAGAGAGATGATGCAAGAGAGAGAGGATCTTTTAACCGTATCTTTCATTTGGTGTTGGCGGTTATATTATCTCCTTCTGTCTCAATTTATTTGGACATTTTGAAACTCATAATATTTAAGGAGACATCAATTAATGAGTTGTCTGGTTATTTAAAACTTGACCAATTTATTTTTTTAATACTTTTTATATGTAGTATTATTTTCACAATATTTAAGAGACATCAATTAGTGAGTTGAGGCAATTTAGACAATTAAAGCAAAAACTTTAAGTCTATTTAGAGTTATAAGACTTATTTTTGGATAACCAAAAAATGAATAAGTCACAAACAAATTGAAACAGAGGGAATAGTAGTCTTTTAGAAATCATTTTATTCGTTTCGTTAAATCATTACATCAATTCTATCTATATTTTATGGGTTTATTGTTAAAAAAAATAATTTGATTATAGATATATACAAAGAGGACAGTGAGATTCTTTTCGGGTAAAAAGGACATGTTGTTATTCCACTGATAGTGAAACATTGGATTTGAGGTCAGTTCCACTACAACAAACAGTGAATTTAAATTTATGAACAGTGAATTTATCCTTATCATCAAACTTTATATTTTCATTATCCCGATTCTTATTTTCTCCCTTTTTTTATCGTTTTAAACCACTCCTCCATATTTTATTGTAAGAAAACTCATTTCGTCGTATCCAATAAATTATTCTCGCTTAGTTGAATGATTATTTTGAATCGGTATTTGAATCTTACATAAGTTATTTCAGGGGGTTGAAGACTTTTTTTAATTGTTTTTTTTTTAATTTCAGAAAGATTATTGATTTATTGGAAATATAAACTACTAAACTAGTCAACATAACGTCCAGCAAAATCACGTTACTGTCCAGCAATTTCAGGCTAAGAGAGAATATTATTCACAATCTTTGTGACACATTTTCTTTTAAAAGTTGAAAAAAAATGGGGCAAACTTTCCCTGCAGTTGTAATATTTACTCTGGTGCTGATATGATATATGCACTATTTCACTTCACTACAAATGTCCATTATATCCTGCTCGTTACGATAATAATATTGCCGTAAAGAGAAATTTTACGATAATATTATTGTCGTAAAATTTAATCTTACGATAATAATATTATTGTCATTAATTTTTTTTAAGATAATAATATTGTCGTAAAATTTCTTTTTACGACAATATTATTATTGTAACGCATGTAGTGGTTGTGCACATATCATTTTACTATTTACTCAGGCAAATAAAATAAAACTTCAAATAAAGCTGGTCAAGGATTCTCCATGGAAGAATATAGTGGTGGAGTAAGGTTGAACTTATCGCATTAATTTGATTTGGAACCTAATAGATAATTAACTGGCTGTTAAAAAAGCATAAAAGAATACAATAGCACCTAAAAGGAATTGGTTAATATATTCAACTCTACTATAAAAATATGCCAAATGTATGATTAATAAGAAACATAAATTTAATAATTTATGGAGAAGACAAATGTAGGTACCTGTAGAGCAGAAATAGCTTGTTCATTATGGTCTGACCAGTTTTTGACTTTGTGTCTATCCTTTGAAGTGGAGTTATTTACATGCGGGGGGAAACGATAAAAAGGCTGCGCATACGTGCAACATCCTGGATCACATAGTTTCATAGGGAATTGCATACGTGGCATGAAATTGTGTGGTTCAGATGTTGCCACGTATGCAGCTCTTTATTGAAGCTTCTCTGCATCGAATAACCCCTTGAAGTGTTCTCAATGGTGGGAAATTTTTGGTTGGTGTGTCCACATGGTGGTGCGGACACGTCTATTTTATTCTAAAAACATCCGTATTTTGGTAGAAAAAGTTAAAAATAAAAACACTCTATAAAATACCCGTATTTTAAAAACAAAATAAATGTATCCGCACGTGCGTGACACACCACCCAAAAATTTACCCTCAATGATTCCCCCTTGATAATAAGAAAATATAATATTGAAAGATATGCCTTTATCCAGATTGGCCGGTTGTGCTTTAGTAGAAAGAATTTTCAATAGATGCTATCTTCTATCTTATTTTATTAATCATGTTTGACTTTTCAAAAAGATTTATAAATATGTCGTTAATGTTTTGAATTTCATTAAATTATCTAATATTTTTATATTAATGCCCTTTCAGTAATACTTTATCATAAATGTAAAAATATTAAATCATTTAATGAGATTCAAAACATTAACTATTTTTTTCGTTAATATGAAAAGTCAATTATGACTAATAAAAGATGACGGAGGAGTATATCTTAACTATCCTCTTATTGATTTATCTTTTTTAAAGCAAACCATATTATTGCATCATCACATCCGAAATACACACAGCAAGAAGTGAGAAATTGTTCTGGACGTTGGTTTCCCAAACTTGAACACCAATAAGTGACAAACCAGTTGACGGGGTCGGATTATACCTCACCACATATATGTTGGAAAAATTAGTACTTAGGATATTGAGGGATTATGAATAACTCCAAGGCACGTAAGAACACTATCTTTTAAGAGATGTTTCGTCTCACACGATCAAACGAAAATCTCTCTCAGGATACAATGGAGGATGCTTGATTCAAACAATGAATCAAACCCGAGGACACTTAGGATGTTTTTATGATGATGCTGTAAATTGTGAGAGTTATTTCGTTTACATACTTGTGCCTTGTATAGACTGAAGGTACCACATAAACGAATGTAGGTGCTCCTTACACGGAAAGGGTAGAGTTCATATCAGTTCGGCCTAATCTTTGCAACTCTTGGATTTTTGAGTTGCATTCATTCGTAGGTTCATGAACCTGCATGAATTCTTTCGTCACGATAACATTAATTCGTATGATAACTCGTATACAAACGATTATAAAATATTTAGTTTATGAAAAAATATCTAACAGTATCACCCCCACATTAAATGAAACAATAACACAAAGAGCCAAATTATCCCCATGCTAAGCCTAAGGGCAGATCAAACCCCAGGTGGGAGATCGGTCTGGCCCGTTTCTCAATCCACCACAGGTCGGTCAGGGCGCAACGGAGCTAGGTCAGCGCAGTTCGGGCCATAGTGGCCTCGGGGGCTCGCCGCAGGTCGGCCAGAGCTATCCCCGATATTTATCCCACGTGCTCATACTAAAAGATAAACATGGAAAGAATCCTCAATTATGAAGACTCTGAGACTATCATTTGAATCAGTATTCAAATTCCGTAATTACCTTATAAAATCAAGGAGTTTGACACGGTAAGATCCAATCCTTGAGGGATACGAAACAAGAGTCCACCATGGACACGCCACAAGCATGCCTAGGGCAAAGGGCCCTCTATATAAACGATCCCAAGAACTACGAAGAGACTTGATTCCTGAACAATTCTAGGATACGTAGGCAATTTGGGATTGCACAATCTCAGGCTCAGTCTAAATATACTAAAACCACCCCATCTTTTCATACGTTTTCTAAGTTTTTTGGATCTTGATCATTGTCACTAGGATAATACGGCCCGGATTATTTATCAAACGAGATCCAGCATCGTCCTGCATAGTAGCGATCGAATGAGCATGGAATATTACCTTGATTGAGAAAGTTGGTGATAAGTAGGTGTACTTCTAATGATGATTGTGTGTAAATGATAAGTGTATTATTTTGTTGTGCATGTGGTGCTATGTACACTTTTGGATCATAGTGTGTTGAACCCTAGACTACTAGATAGATTCTCTCATAGTTGATATAAGGTGTAATGGGACTACCAAGAACAACAATGAAATCTAATGAAGATTTACTCTAAATTTTCCTGCATTTTACTTCTTTAAGTTGGTATCAGAGCCGTTAGCTCACGCAGATGGTGGCCCTACCGTCTTCCTCCGGTCAAGAACTAAGGCCGATTAACACCATTTTCATGGCAACTCCAGCAGTATCTACTATTGCTCGAATGAATCCATCAAGTTCTACCTTACCCAGTGATTTTCAAAGTTCAATAAGAGCTCCTTATGGCATTCCTCCATTCATGTCCACAGCACCACCATTTGGGACAATGCAGAGAAACTTTCCGGCCAACTTTATGGGAAATCCAAGCTCTCAGATGTTCACTTGATGCTGACCAGACCTGCATATTCTCCATTGCATCTTCCTTCCATCCAAACTCTGGGAGGTAACTTAAATCAAGCATGTTCAGTCAAATTAGATCGTAACAACTACTCATTGTGAAAATTTACAGTCCTACATGTAATTAGAGGACATAAACTAGAGTCCTTTTTGCTTTGCACTCAACCATGCCCTCCACAGTATCTGAATATTCCTAATATGGCCTCTACTACCTTACCTACTATGAATCCAGCTTACGATGAATGAATGGAAAATGTTTCTCTATTGACAAGTTTGTTATTAGCCTCTATGATTGAACAAGCTTTGATAAAGATAGTTGGGTGTTCTACCTCTCATGAAATATGTTAATAAAAGAGAATACTATTCAAGTCCCGTTCTTGCTTGATTGTGTTGCGTGTGCAATGCGAGCTCTAAGCGACTAGTTGAGTTTGAGTTATTGCACCGTAGAACGGCTAGTCACCGGTCTCGGGGCCTCTTGACTTTGCTCATCGACAGTCCTAGAGTTATGGTACCAAAATTCCCCAATGATCCATGTGCATGGCCGGGAAAGCAAGGGCTGACGGCTGTGTCATGGTTCGGAGGGCAGTGGGGTTGACTGGAGCCCTTTGGGAGGTTCATTGGGTGAAGGTGCGAATCCTTTCCCCGACAATCGGCCGGAGTTGTCGTGCAAGAGCTTGCTTGTTGGAGTGCGGTAGGAAATCGTGTCACGTACGGGAGATCGGTTGGTATCGACTCATCGACCCGGCCAGGTTGATGTCAAGTAACCGAGATAACTCAAGTAACCTAAGTAACTTAATCTTTAAGTGATATGAATTGTTCTCAAGCGATCGGTTGTGACTATATATATAAACCTTAGAGCAGTTGTTTAATAACCAGTGTGAAGCACATATGCTTGAATATAAGGATGCCTTAACCACGGCAGAAAAGGGATCCAAGAGTGTGGCAGATTATTTGGCTCAGATGAAGACTTATTCAGATAAATTAAGTGTTGTAGGATGTTAGGAAATCAACTAGTTTAACGCAACGGAGATTAAAATTTTGATTTCGATCCCAAGATCGACCTCATTTAATACAATAAACACGTTGAGCTAGTAGATGGTGATTACCTTGCTTGATCTATAAGATTGACACTTTGACCGTCTAGGAAGAGTAGTAGTGCGCGCAAGGCGTCCACGTGTCCGGCCTCTATCAATATCCACGCGAGCACCTCGCCGGAATCCTCATTGGATAACTACTAGAAAAACCCAGCTGCTAGACTGGCCTTATCTCTCTCTTAAAACTCTCTCTAAGAAGCTCTCGGTTTATTTTGTAAATTAAAACTCTTCTAATTGTGATGTACAAAATAGCTAGCCAAACCTCCCTTAAATAGGGTGACCTGCGCCCCTATAGATCCCAATCCTATTGGGAAAAGCTTCGTGTAGATTAATGAGAAATAAAACATTTTACTAGTAAAATAAAGAAAATAAATATTCTAGATTTATCTCATTTAATTTAATATCTCATATTAAATAAATCAAGATATTGTCAATTTCTAATATTGATTATATTTATCTTATTATCATAAATATACTTTTCATAAATCTATTAATATCTAATATTAATATATGATAATACCATTAATTAAATTGCACAATCCAAGTGTATCTTAATACACCAATATCTGCGCCTTATAGACATAAATTGACATCCAGAATATTCTTTTAATTAATCATAATTAATATCTTGTATTTAATTAATTCATAATAAATAAATACCACCATATTAATTTAATCACTATAACATTTTATAGTCGAGATAAACTTTATTTATTTGGTTATCACTATGACCACATTTTAATCCGGATAGATGTTCTTATGTGTGTGACCCGATAGTCTTCCGAATATGTTGGCCGTAGATACAAAGTGCAAATTACGAAAATGCCCTTCATGCCTAATGATCACGGAATAGCGTCTAGCAACACACCGTGACCCCTAATCACGGAAGAGTCAAAAGCGATGACTACTACCTTTCATGTGAAACAGTTACCGTGTAAATAGAATCCTATCGCTGTTACAATATCCATACAATCGTTTCTCGAGTGTCAGTACATCAACGATGGTATCTTATAATCTGGATATCATGCTCCTCGGAATTACTCATTTACTCTCACTTTGCAAAGATTCACGAGAGCTAGACATTTTTTATATGAAGGCCATTTTGGATATTCACTCCTACTTATAGGATACGCGATTTCCGGACGAACAAACATTTATCCTATGCATGCTTCAATATTATAACCGAACACTATCGCATGATCGCCTCATGGCTAAGGGTACCTCAATAGTGTCAAAGCATGACAATCCACACCGTGATGCCATGTAGACTCCGGTCTCAGGATAATTACACAATTGTCACATACTGCGACACTTAATGTAAGTGGGTCAGTCTAACGTACGTATTCTCCAATACACATCCACGTATAGTCCAAGTGTCTCCACACTTCGATAGAGAATATATATCCCTATCTTCAATAAGACAGAGGACATCCAATACGTGCTAGTCTAATCATACTATCAATGTCCTGTTTGACAGTACACACGACTAGAGATTTTTAAGTATCAAACTTATTAAAGTGATTAGAGATCTCGTCAACCATAATCACCATCATGGTTTCTCTATCACAGTTTAATACTTAGGACGTTACTATATATTCAATAAAATAGTTGGTTCATAAAGACAAACAAAAATATATAATAACAAATTGTGAGGTTGTGATCAAGGTCGTATCCATAAGGATTGTGAGGTTGAACACCGAAAAGCTATTATTATCTTGATCTAAGCCGCAAATTAACAAGAAGGTAATTGTTTCTAGCAATCTACAACTAAAAGATGATAAAATGATAAAAGGTCTAACAAAGATAATGCAATGATCAAGTATATCTCTACTAGTACCATGGGAGTGAACTACCTACCAACCTTCCAAAGGTGTTCAAGTGTGTGTTACCGGTGCACTCCTGAGCTAGTAGTTTCCCCTCATACGAATGTATGAAACTACTCTATGCCTCCTCCTTGGTCTAGGTGTCCTAAACCTAATAATTCAACATGATTAAAACCTTGAGTGCAATGACAATGTCAATACTCCCCGGATAAGAAATCGAATGCCTCTAGAGGTCGATTTTACCTTCCGGTTTCCCTATTCCTTCTCCCACAGTATCCTTTCGGTCTCAACTAAGTGTGTGTGTGTGCTAGTGCTAGGTGATCAATCCAACACCAACAAGCAATACATTGCAAATAGGAAAAGATAACAACAACACATAAAACTATGAAATACAAACAACATTCCCAATCAACTAATAGAGATTAAACTATCACAACAACATTATCTTGGCTAGTAGAAAACTAGCCACTCATAACTACAAACATCAACATATCAAGATTAACATTCATAGCTATAAGAACACTTGAATCAAAGTAAAGATTAAGAGTTACCAATCAAAAGCTAGATGCTCGAAATTGTTGTCCTTCATTCGAGCTCCCAAACCTTAAAAATGGAGTTGATACACAAATGTATTACCTCCACGCCAAAGTAGTAGAAACTAAACTTAGAATCCAATCCTTAATGGTTACAATGAAACTAAGAGCTAATTTTAGTGATAAAATTAGGCTAGAACAGCCCCTTGGGGCGATTTGGTGCCTTCAAGGAAGAAGAAGAAAGGGGATGAAGATGGGGGTTAGGGATTTTGTAAAATTTGATCCTGATGAAGTTTATATGCTGAACTCTGCTTTCTGCGACCTTCGGCGTGTGCCGCTAAAGGTCCGGCGTGCGCCGGAACCACTGGAAATATCTCTGACAGCTTTTTGCGACCTCCGGCGCGCGCCGCAAAAGGTCGGTTCTTCGCAGTAGCTCGGTAAAATGGCCATAACTTGAGTTGTAGACCTTCGATTGATGTGATTCAAGATGCGTTGGAAATATCGTTTCTTGATCTACAACTCTCATGAATAAGTCTTCTCCATAAAATGCATCTAAGTGGGGTCAAAAGTCAGTTGAAGATAGGCTACGGTAGAAGTAATAAGGACAATTGATCCGCTTGAATTCGTAAGCTTCCGGCACACTCTTCTAGCCCTCAAAAGACGTGTTTAGGCTCAACACATGTCGTCCATCGGGGTCTTGGTCAACCCATAATCTTACAATAAATCATCAAAATACCAAGTGTAAACCCGACACGACGCTCCGGTTACTAAACCGGTACAAAACCTATCAAAATATGATATTTTATATAATAATTACTACCTACACATTTGGATGAAAATAAGCAATTAATGACTTGAATTGGCACAATAATGCTCAAAGTGGTATAATAAATAGGGTAAAATGTCATAATAATGAGCGACAATTTGTCTCTCATCACACCTACATGTCAATTAAGCAACAAAAATGGTCATACAGTGACAAAATGTTGGTACATATTTGACCCTACCTTCAACAATCCCGCTTCAACAAATCACAGAGGTCAATCCAGTCAACAATCTCCTATTTCTTACTTGGCTGGTCCTGAAACATTGGCTGATCCAAACTAGTATGCAGATCGTGGTGCCTCCAATCACATAACATCAGACCTTGGCAAAATGCAACTGAGAAGTGAGTACAATGGTTCAGAAACTCTGGGAGTAGGTAATGGTTCTCAACTTCAGATTTCCCATCTTGGTTATGCTGTTTTTCTTGTATCTAATTCCACATTACACTTGAATCACATCCTACATGTTCCTAAAATCACTAAAGACTTAGTTAGTATATCTAAGTTAACTTCAGATAATCATGTGTCTGTTGAATTTAACAATCTTGGTTGTATTTTCAAGGACAAAACCATAGGTCAAATCATTCTCAAATGTAGAGTGGTCAATGGACTGTACCAGCTTTCCCTTCCTCGGCTTCAGAACTCCCTTCAATCCAGAAACAACTCTTCTATCTCCAGCATCAAGACTTGTCCATCTCATCAGAATGTTTCTTGGAACCTTAGCTTTTATGTTAGTAGTATTACTAGACCTGATAGTGATATCTTATGGCATAGAAGGCTAGGGCATGCTAGTGTTAAGTCTTGTTTTAAAAAATTGTAATGTTCCTTTTAGTAAGGAAACGACTTTTTGTGAAGCATGCCAATATAGGAAAAATCATGCCTTACCTTTTTCCAATTCTGAATCTGCTACTACACATGTTTTAGAGCTTACACAGACTGATTTATGGGGACCATCATATACACTTCTTGGACGATTATACTAGATTCACCTGTATTTACCCTTTGAAGAATAAGTCTGAAGCCTTAAATTTAAGAAACTTGTTGTCAATTTGCATCTAAAATTAAAATTGTGAAGTCTGATTGGGGAGGAGAGTACACATCTTTTGCTTTAGTTTTAAAAGATAGTGGAATTAATTTTAGGCACCCCTGACCACATACGCATGAACAAAATGGAAAAGCTGAAAGAAAGCATAGGCACATCACATAATTAGGTCTTACCTTAATGGCACAAAACAAAATGCCTCTAACATATGGTGGGAAAGCTTCCAACATGATGTCCTTATTATTAACTATATGCTTACACCTGTGTTGAACAACATGTCTCCTTTTGAGAAGTTGTTTCATATTAAACCTCTTTATTCAAACCTAAAGGTTTTTGGATGTGCCCGTTTCTCTTTTCTTAGGCAGACATAAGTTTGATTTTCATACCAAAACATGTGTGCTTATTGGGTTTAGTGATCAACACAAGGGGTTCAAGTGTCTAGATCCAGACATGTTATCTTCAATAAGGAAGAATTCCTGATAATTTTCTGCTACACGCTCTCTAGTGTTCCTATTTCCATTGATTATCCAGTATACTCAGAATTCATAATTCCTAGTGCTCAGTCTATCTCATCCTCACCTTCATCATCTACTCACCCTCCATTTGAGTCCATTTCTCCTAATGCCGCTACACATTCAACATCCCAATATTCATCCTCACCTGGTCAATCCCATCCAGAACCTCATTCTCCTATTCTTGAATCTCCTGATCACTCTTCACCTTCACCTTATCCTTCTTCTATTCCTGTTCCTCCTCCATCTAGCCATCCCATGAAAACCAGATCTAAAAGTGGTATCTTCAAGCCAAAAACTTATTCCTATCTAGCCTCCAATATTCTTCAGCAAAAACAGAACTTACTACATTGTCTGAAGTATTGAATTAACCTCAGTGGCATGATGCTATGAAGTCTGAATTTGAGTCTTTATAGAGAAATAAAACATGGGATCTTGTACCTCATTCTGCTTCACATAAGCTTATTGGGAACACGTGGATTTTCAAGTTGAAACTAAATCTAGATGGAACAATTAACAAACATAAAGCTAGACTGGTTGCTCAGGGATTCAGTCAAAGTTATGGTATATACTTTCATGACACATTCAATCCTTGTTATCAAGCCCTCGACCATCAGGGTGATTATGGCCATTGCAGTTTATTTAATTAGGATATTCAGCATATTGATGTAATTAATGCTTTTTTGAATGGTAGTCTCCATGAGGATATCTTTATGCCCCAGCCAATTGGATTTGTGGACCCTACAAAACCATAGTATGTATGTCATCTTAAGAAGGCCCTATATGGGTTAAAGTAGACCCAAAATGCATGGTTTGATTCTATAAAGATTCATCTCTTATCCTTATGTTTTAAGCAATCTGCTTCTGATACTTCTTTATTTGTTTTTAAGGATGGCAAAGTCACTGTATATGTTCTCATCTATGTAAATGATATTTTGGTAACTAGAAATTTTGAATCTGTTGTTCTTGCTTTTATTTCCTGATTGGATAAGCAATTTTCCTTGAAATCTCTGGGTTCTGTTAGTCATTTCTTGGGTGTTGAAGCTTATAGGGATGCTTCTAGCCTCTATCTCACCCAGGCTCATTATGCTACTCAATTGCTACACAAGTTGGGGATGAAAAATATCAAACCTTGTGCAACTCCTACGGTATCACACAAACATCTCATACCGAATTCTGGGTCATTCATGTCTAATCCTAAATTGTACAAAACACATTTGGGGCTATGCAATATTTAACTCTTACTAAGCATGATATTGCTTACAGTGTCAATACACTCAGTTAGTATATGGAAGCTCCTACTGAGGTTCATTGGCAAGGTGTCAAAAGACTTCTAAGATATGTGAAAGGTACTTTGCAATTAGGGTTACACTTTTGATTTGGCTGTGCAAGGGTATTCTGATGCTGAGCGGGCCACTTCTCTTCATTATAGGAAGCCAGTCTGTGGTTATTGCATCTATCTGGGTGCTTCTCTTACATGTTGGACATCCAAGAAGCCACATGTAGTTTCTAGATCTAGTACTAAGGGGTAGTAGATCCTTAGCTCAAGATGCTGTAGAAATCACTTGGCTGAAGTTATTACTTGCTGAATTGGGTATTTCTATTTCCCAGATTCTTGTGTTGTGGTGTGACAACACTAGTGCCACCTTTCTTGCACAAAATCCCATGTTTCATGCTAGGACCAAACATATTGAGGTAGATGTACACTTTGTCAAAAATCAAGTCCTTGCCAGGCAACTAGCTGTGAGATATGTTCCTTCTTTTGCCCAACTTGCTGATACATTGACTAAACCTCTTGGATCTACTGCATTTGTTGCTGCAAGGTCCAAACTCAACTTGACAGACACCAAGTTTCGTTGGAGGAGGATGATAAGAGTATTGAGAAAGTTGGTGATAAGTAGGTGTACTTATAATGATGATTGTGTGTGTGAATGACAAATGTATTATTTATGTTATGCATGTGGTGCTGTGTACACCCTTGGATCATAGTGTGTTGATCCCTAGACTACTAGATAGATTCTCACGTAGTTGATATAAGGTGTAAGGGGACTACAAAGAACAACAATGAAATCTTATGAAGATTTTCTCTAATTTTTCATGCATTTTAGTTCTTTAAGTCTTCACTCGTGATAAACGAAAAAAGACATGAAATAAAATGAGAAGCAAGATCCAAACAGTCAATGCCAATGCATCCCACAACAGAAACATCCTCTGATAGATGCCTAACGTGTTGAATGCAAAGCAAAGCATCATTCTCCATCAACAAAGAAAGATAGCCCAGTTGCTCCGCCCATTGCAACCCACATAAAAAGGATGACAATTTTGATTCAACCCAAAGAATATCCACCTTGCCCTATATATCCGTTATGGTAGGGTATTTTTGAGGGTAGGGTAGGATATGAATTTGATTTTTCAAAACCCTCCATCGGTAGGTTAGGGTATGAATATTTGTGTTTTACCCGTTCTAATGTTCGCCCGACCCAATATTCAATAAATTATTCATTAAGCAATTCTTACTTCACTTTCTCATCGAAATAATAATCAATGGAATATGAACACACATTTTAATAGTCTATCATATACAGATCATGGTGTTGACTGTTGATGGTCGGAGAAATTCCCCATGTTAGTTAGGTGTAAAAATATGATATGTACATCAATTTAATCTGAGGTAGACCATCATTTGAATGATTTTTTTATGATATCTTTTAATGTTGGTGTTCTTGAACGATAAAAAATAAGTGAGATCAAGTACTCTTCACAACAAATTATTACTTATTAGAAATATTTTGACAATGTGAATGATTTGTATGACGTAAGAGGTAGAGGTTCCGAACCTACTACTTACGGGGGAAGCAAAGGACATGTACGAAGCATCTCGGTGGCATCGCCGCCATGGGAGATGAAATGGAGTCATTGTTCAAGAATCGACTTGGGAATTGGTCAAAAAACCTCTACCGACAAGGGAGTTGTGACTTGTAAATGGATTTTCAAGAAAAAGGAAGGAATAACTAAGGCGTAAGGGGTCGGGTATAAGGCACGTTTGGTTGCAAGAGGATTCGGTCAAAAGGAAGGGGTTGACTTTGATGAAATATTTTCACCGGTGGTCGACACACTTCAATCGTGGTGTTACTAGCAATGGTGGCACGGCAGATCCGGAACTTGAGCAATTAGATGTGAAAACCGCTTTTCTACATGGTGAGGTGGATAAGGAGATATACATGACACACGTACCGTGGGTTTTCAAGTTCCCGGCAAGGAAAATTATGTTTGCAAGTTGAAGAAATCATTGTATGGTTTGAAGCAAGCTCTAAGGCAAGTGGTATAAAAGGTTTGACAGTTTTATGCTTCCGCAGGGTTACAACAGAAGTCCTTATGACTGTTGTGTTTACCACAATCTGCTGAAAGATAGGTCTCATATCTATCTTGTTCTGTATGTGGATGACATGTTGATTGCTGCTGCAAAGAAGTCTGATATTCAAAATCTGAAGAACCTTCTCAGTGCTGAATTTGAAATGAAAGATTTGGGTGCGGCCAAGAAAATCTTGGGGATGGAGATCCGGAGAGATATAAGTCGAAGAAATTATTCTTGTCTCGGCGGGGTTATGTACAGAAGATATTGGCCAAGTTTGGTATGTCTACTGCAAAACCAATAGATACTCCTATGGCATCAAATGTTCATTTGTCCGTTTATGCTTCATAGTCACCGAAGAGAAGGAGTATATGTCAAAAGTTCCCTATGCTAGTGCGGATGGCGCTTGATGTATGCCATGGTTTGCACTAGGCCCGATTTGTCTCGGGCAATCGGTGTTGTCGGTATGACTTCTTAATCAACTTTTAGAATGAGAGGTAGATTAAATGAAAAAGAAACTTGTCAAAACTTTGGAATAATTTTCCGTGTTGTTGTATTCATTCACAATGTGTCAATATATAGCAGTTACAAGGGTTTACCACCTACGTACAATGACTAAACTACCCGTGATAAAATAACAGAGTACAAGTAAATATATATGCGCTAACACCCACTTCAAGTTGGAGCATGTAGGTCACAAATGCCTAACTTGTGCAATAAATGTAAGAATGGACGCTTGCCCAACGCTTTAGTAAAGATATCCGCTAATTGCTTATCCTTCTTAACATGGCAAGGGCATTGAGACCATCTTGGATAGCATCACGAACATAATGACAATCGACCTCGATGTGCTTCGTGCGCTCGTGGAACACGGGATTCTGAGCAATATGCAAGGCGGACAGGCTATCAGAGTAGAAATCAATGGCTCGTGGATGATCCACACCTAGACCCGCGAGGAGTGCCTTGAGCCATTTCAATTCAGAAGTGAGAGCCGCCATTGATCGATATTTGGCCTCGACAGAAGAGCGGGACATAGTATGCTGTTTCATGGTGCGCCAAAAGACTGGAGAGTGCCCAAGGAATACGATACATCATGTAAGAGAACGACGGGTCAAGGGGCAACTCGCCCAATCAGAATCACACCATCCTGATAAAGTCAAATCACAATCGGTGCGCAGCTGGAATGCCTTGACCCGGACAAGCCTTCAAGTAACGGATTGCCCGAATGGCGGCGTCCCTAATGTTCATGACACGGGGATTGCATAAATTGAGCCAAAATGTGTACAGTATAAGCCAAGTTGGGACGAGTGAAAGATAAATAAATGAGACGACCAACCGGCCGTCGATACCTCTCCGGATCTTCAGACAAAGGACCACTAGCAAGGGTGAGAGTATGATTCTGCTCAATAGGGAACCCAGCAGGTTTGGCATCCAATAAGCCGACCTCAGCCATAATATCAAGGGTGTATTTGTGTTGATAAAAAAAATCCCTTCCGGATTTCGTGCCACCTCGATGCCAAGAAAGTATTTCAGTATGCCCAGATCCTTCATGCGAAAGCAATCACCCAAATATCTCTTAAAACTAGCAAGAGAAGAAGAGTCGTTGCCCGAAATTATCAAGTCGTCAACATAAACAAGCACATTAAGCTGCACCTTCCTTTGGTTGAAAGTGAAAATGGAGTAATCGGAGTACGATTGGCGGAAACCATAAGACTTCAACATCGCGGTGCTTGTTTCAGACCAAAGAGGGACTTTTTCAATCGACATACTGTACCGTGCCGATTGACAGTAAACCCATGAGACTGTTTCATGTACACTTCCTCGTGCAAATCCCCGTGAAGGAAGGCATTGTGAACGTCCATTTGATGAATTTCCCAATTTTTCGCTACGCCACTGCGAGAAAAACATGAACCGTGAACATTTGCGCCACCGGTGCGAAGGTTTCATTGTAGTCGATTCCTTCGACCTGATGGTTTCCAAGAACAACGAGGCGAGATTTGAAGCATTCAACTAATCCATCATCATTGTATTTAATTTTGTAAACCCATTTACAACCAAGTGCCTTTTTCCCGGGACGCAGGGCCTCCATAACCAAGTCCTATTATTTTTCGAGTGCCTGTATTTCCTGATTCATAGCACTTCGCCACCCCGGATCCTGCATTGCCTCGGTGAAGCTACGAGGCTCAGACCCTGCATTGATAGCTACAAGAAATATGCGGTGTCGCGTAGAAAACTTGTCACAATTTACAAAATGTGCTATTGCGTAAGGATTACCTGAGTTACCCGATAAAGACGGTGAAGGAGAGGATGGACTCGTGTTTTGTACAATGTGTGTGACATAGTGTTTGTGCCATGCCGGAGGTTTTTTAGTGTGCATGCCGCGCCCACAGTGACTGAGCCAGAGGGTTCGTTGGAGATCACTTCGGTGATAGGTGAGGCGGATCCAGAGGGGTTGTCCGGATGCACATTAAATGAAGCCTCAGTCTCAGGCCCATCGAGGGACGTTACCATGTCATTCAAAAAATCATCGTCAATCCCGATGGGGGAAGGTGTTCAAGCACAGTGACCTCATAGGATTCATCGGCGAAAGGAAATTCGTTCTCATGAAATTTGACATCCCGAGATAAACAAAGAATTCACCAGTATCGAGGTTGTATAATTTCCATCCTTTTTCCCCATTGGGATAACCAACAAAAACGCATTTTCTACTTTCTAGGAGCAAATTTATTTCCTTTGGCGCGTTGATCATGAGCGAAGCACAAACACCCAAAAACACGAAGGTGATCAAAAGCCGGAACCGTGCCGAATAATATTTCATATGGTGTTTTGTTGTGTAACAATGTCGAGGGAGTACGATTTATTAAGTGGAATGCGCCAAGAATACACTCTCCCCAAAACGTAACCGGTAAGTTTCCTTGAAACATCAAGGCATGCCCGACATTAAGAATGTGATGATGTTTGCGTTCAACTCGTCCGTTTTGTTGAGGTGTGCCAACACATGACGTTTGAAAAATTATTCCATTTGTATCGAAATAGTCCAACATACTACGAAACTCCGTGCCATTATCACTATGCACTGATTTCACATGTTTTTCAAATTGACGTTCAAACATAGAAAATAAAGAACAAAAAGCCTTATGAACTTTGGTTTTCGAATGTAGTAGATAAACCCAAACAGCTCTAGAAAAATCATCAACTATAGTCATAAAATAGTGTGCCCCACTAGAAGAAGGAGTCCTATGAGGCCCCCACAAATCACAATATATAAGTTCAAAAATGCAACTAGCTTTACTGTCACTAGTAGGAAAACAATCACGAGTCCATTTTGCTTGTGGACAAATGTCACAAGCTTTATTCAATATCTTAGAATCACTAGAGCCGTGTTTAACTGCTGGAACTAACTTGGTAATTTTTCAAACGGATGCCCCATTCGTCGATGCCACAGCTCAAAGAGAGACGCACCCGAAGTAGTCACTGATGACCAAAATAGTAACGACCAACCTTAACCGGCAGAGTACCGGGTCGGAAGCACTATAGAGGTGAGCAAGGTCGTATCCCACGGAGAATCAATCGAATACCAAAGTTATAATTGAACTTAGTTTAGGTCAATCATGTTGAAAATAGCACCCGAAAGACAATTTATGTAATTGTTTTTATAATTAATAAATGACTGATTTATTCTCATCTTATTATTTGCTTCGTGCTTATATTTAATACACTACTGAAAACCCTAATTCGTATCATATGTAGCTATATAACTTAGTGTGTGTCGCACGCGAGGATTAAGTTTATGGTTATACACTTGAAATGTTAGTCCGTGGTGAACTTAATCAAAGTATGTGGTCTATTGATTAAACCACCATTAATGCGACCAGAACACTTTATGGTGTGACCGTCGATTTTGGTTATCTAAGTTGGGCATTTATATATGATGGAGTCATATAGGACTGGACCGATTTAATCTGAGTTTCTCATATAATTCAGTGATTGAGAAATCTTATTAAATCACAAGATGATCATATATGGATTAACCTTAATCCTGAAGTGATTACAAACTCCTGCTTGTTTTAAGATAGGTTTGATGTGTTCATTAAGGATCGCTAAGAGGCGCGGTCCGAATCACTTTCACGTTGGCACTATTTTGGAATGAGCGAGAAGTGTGTGTCTCACAGATATGCAATCCATTCCTTCCTGTGGGAAGTAGAAAGACAATCCCCTTATTTGTTAATCCTAGAAACCGATCGATCCGCGAAGTTCGTATTGGTTATGAACTAATTGATCACTAGTGGGTTAATGGTAAATAAGGATAAGATGTATTGAAAAAGGTTTACGGAAATAATCCTGCTTCATTGCGGATAGTCTATGGAGGGTTAGTTTATATGTAATGATTATATCAATGAACACTTATCGACTCGTCTCGACGTTTTGAGAATAAGTTATATCTATAATCGAAAGAGTTCAGTTTCGGATTTATGGTGGCGTAATTCCGGAATTAATAAGTTGAGTAGAAATATTCTGTTCGATGAATATTTTATTTAATTTATTGTAGCTACTGGTTATAGGTTCATGGTCCCCGGGTTGGCTCCTAACACGCGAGTGTTTTCTCGTTATATTAAATAGTTAGTCTATTTAATGAATATGAAATATTATTTATTTGGTAAATAATATGTAAAATAGAAAAGACATTTTCTATTTAAATTAATGACATTATTGGCGCCACATTTATGGATAAATTAGGAGAAGAAATTTTCCTAGATTATCTCATATGTGTAATTAATTAATTATCTATTTGTTGGATAATTAATGGAAAAATAAGAGATTGATTTTTTGGGAATTATCACTTATCTTTTGGCAAATATCTTTTCCTTTTGACTTATGAGAATAGGTAATTGTAGTGTGAAAAGGATAACTCTCTCTTGACTAGTTATTTTCCTATATAAAGAGAGTTCCTCATAGCACAATAAAAACACAAATTGCGCCAACATCAAATTAAAAGGAAGAAAATTAGTTTCTTGCCTTAGTCATTAAGAGGAGAAAAACTTGGGTTTTTCTTGTGCACATTCGAGGAGGTTCTACGGCGAGGATCGACGTCCACCAGTTATCGCTTGGAGATACAATCCGGAAGATCACGGCTTCTCCCTTGGTCGATTGTCTATCTCTCTCCGGTTGGGGTAAATCTACTAACCTTCTTGTAGATTAATTTATTATGCGAATCATATCGTGGTACAATCGTAAACGAATTCCGCTGTGCATGATCGAGCGTCTCGATCGGTGCTGAGAATCATATATGACGATCCAATTATGGATCGGATCCGGATTCGGGTATCTGTATATCCAGCAAATGGTTGTTCACATTTTGAATTATACTATAACGATATTTAACCTAAATATAAAGAGATATAGAGAGAGACATAGCCATACCACGATCCAATTAAATACTCTCACCCCTCTAATCGATTATCTCGGGAATGAAAACTACAAACCAACCATCCTAAAACTTATATTGACTCATTTATGGGTGCAAACTCCTAAAATAGTACTAGACGCCATTCAACAACCTAATACCCTTTGCCTGGTTCAACAGTCCGTCTTTAAGGATTTAACTAACCGAAACAAGATTAACGCTCTTGAGTTGCTCGATTAATCAACCAATAAACTTCGTTCCCTAATTGAATCTAAACAACTCAGTCAATTATAAGAAACGATCTTAAAACCCCTTTTCCCACACCCCTTTGCAACATACATTTATAAAAGTGGTGTGTGGTCATAAACTAGGTGATCAAGCTAATTCAAGCTCTAAGAACAAGTTTTAAGACATGAATTTATCAATATAACAACAATTAAGCACTACCCATTCCCAATTTCATCAATTTGAGGAGGATTTCTTCAACCTTCACAAGATTTAGCTATGATAGAAATTAGTTACTCATTATAACTACAAGAGCAAGCATCAAACAAGAAATTAAAGCCATGAAATGAGAGGAAAACGGAATTAATTACCAGAAACGCAGGAAATTGAAGTTGCAACAATCTTCATCCACACCCATGTCATTTGGGGAAGAAGAAGAACACAAAATGCAAAATCCAAGAGAGTTAAGCAAGAATCTAAGCTAGATTATGTTAAATTGAAGTAGTAACTAGTGTATAAATGAATCTAAGGGTGAAGGAGAAGAAGAGAATGGTGACTTTAAGGGTTTTGGGGAAGGGGAGGATCGAAAATCTGTAGGAAATCCCGTTTTTAAGGTGAAAGACGTGTAACGAGCCGAGCTACCTGAAGTTCGGCACGACAGATGGTTTGGTACTAGATTGTCTTCAGTAAATTGATCATAACTTTACGTGTAGACCGCCGATTTGAGTGATTCAATATGTGTTGGAAATCTTGTTCGAAGATCTACAACTATTGTGGAGAAGTCCAAACCAAATTCTATCTCTACGATGGGTCAAATGTCACTTTAAGTCAGCTATAAGTATAAATGCTCGAGACAATTGATCCGTAAGAACTCCGTGGCTTCAGGTACACGCTCTCTAAGCCTCATACTTCATCGTCCGGGTTTACGATTCGCCTATTTCCTGCATTTCTATAGAACAATATACCGAGCACAATCCTGCAAGATAAAAAGGGCTCGAAATGGGCCAAAAACATTGTAAAGTGATGATGTTTACCATCTATGTGATAGTTGGCCTCAAAGTGAACGTGCTATGCGTTTTCACCCTACAAAAGGTCTAAAACTACCTGGAATAAGCCAAAAGTGTCATAAACGGGGGCTAAAACATGCACCAAATCATAGTAAAGTTGACTATCATCAACCACCCCTCACTTAGCGTTTGCTCGCCCTCGAGAAAAATGAGCGTTTTAAAAGAAACCAAAGAGTCAACGTTACACGCGTAGGTCAAGACAATCACATATCAAAGATTACCGACAAGTAAATGTGTAAATGCATGCAACTTAACCATACCTTATCAAGCAAACGGGTTGTGTGGGTGTGAATAGCTTCTCCTACATTTACCACGGTTCACCGGTTTGGATTATGGATGCTAGGTCATTGCGATTACACCATAGGCTCATACTTCATAAGCATCTCCACTAATTGGGGCCAAACCGAGGCTAAGCAAGGTCGAGTAGGACTTGAAAGGTTGTAACGTTAGGCTTGGGAAGGGGCTAACCGAAGGGAATTTTTGGGGAATAAACAAGAAAGCGACAAAACGAGCAAGCGTAATCACGGGGTGTAACAATACAAAACGTATCTAGCTCTACCCGTCTCTAGCTCAAAATGAAACTAGAAACATGATCCAAGAAATAAAATATCATATCGGACTATGTCTCAAGTGTAACGAGATAAAAATGTATAAGAATCATGTTTCTCCACTAACAACACATCCCAACACCAACATCATATTCAAATGAATACAAGAGTCTTAACATACTTGGCTTTCTTTGACTCGATATTTATTCACTCATCACAACTTTATTGTGTACTTTCTTCTCTTTATTTTTTGATTTTGGAACTTGAATTTTTATTAGGTTTGAGTCAAAGGCCATCACATATACATAATATGAAAAACGAGCTTCTACCCTCCAAATCATGAAATAGCTCATAAAAACCAACTCATCTATACATACGTACTCCTAAGCAAGTGTGAATTTTTTTTGAAATGATTAAGCTCAACTCGTAGGGTGTTCAAGGGAATGTCCACAAATAAGGCTCAAGGGTCAGGTTACGGGCTAAATACAAATGGCTGAGTGTCGGATGGGGGTCTAACCATCCTACCAAGGCTTAGAGGGGTTACTGTGGAATATGTCATGGGATGGCTATTTGGCTCTAATCGGGTCGAAGAAACGCCATAACTGTCATCCCAAACTCTACCAAGGTCGGCCTTTCTATTTCACCTCGAAGTTAATGGTATGAGTTCTAGGTAGCCGAATCGTGCCTAAGTCTACCATAATCGGTCACTAGTTGCCATGGTTCATGAAGAGAAAGCTATACGTGCATCAAGATCCCATTTCCAAGATAAGGTAGTAAGCCAAGTAACATGCATTCAAACATTCACTAAACCATTTATCCTATCAACGTGAAGGCTCAACATACGAATGCAACATCAAGTCCATGGAATATTTTAAAAATTGCTCAATTTTACTAAATAAGTGATCAAACGAAAAACATACAACACAATGACTAAAGTATCAATGAAGCACATATCATAGCTACGCCTACCACCCCCCACTTTAAATGCAACACTGTCCTCGGTGTGTGAATGACAAAGAAGAAAGAAGGCTTAGCTTAACCCGGCAGAAAGATGCAAATGAGTACATATGACATATCCATGAAGCTCCATCTCGTACACCTAAAGCCATGAAACCAAGAAACACAAAAACGCATGCACGGGGAACATCCACCGTGCCAAAATCAGGCAATAGATAACGAGATATAAGGAAAAGAATCAATGTCATATACACTATCATAGTATAACCGAAGGTACCAAACTCGAATCACATGAGATGAGAAGATAATACAAAGAGAAACATCATCCATGCATAAAATAAGTGCCAAAAACATACCAAAATGATAACAATCCAAGTACGGTACGTGAATGAAAATGAAATCTTCACCCGAAAGCTCTTTTCCTAGGCCGAAATTCTCCACTCTATTACCTAAGACTCACTCCTACTACTACCAAACAAAGAAAAATTGGGTTGCCTCCCACAAGCGCCTTTGTTTTACGTCATTGGCTTGACTTATTAAGAAACTACAAGAAAAGTAAAGAAGCACGAGTGGAATGAAAGAAAAAATCACACATCTTTGCTCAATAGCATCAAGAACATGGCAATTAAAAAAAACTTTCATCTACTTTTATTTAGAACAACAACAAACAAAAATAAATAAATAAAAATCTACCTAAAACATTCTAAGTTTAAAGTCCTTAGTTCGACTTTCTACCCGCAACAATGCTAAGGATAATTATACCAAAGGAGAGCAAATCGTTGCATCTCCCTACAAAAATCAAAAGAATTGAGCACACCCTTAAAATGGGTAAAGACAAACAAGGGGCTCAATCCTCACCACCAAGATTGGTTCAAGAAATTCACCATGCAACACAATGAATTCAATTTCCCCGAATGAGAGCATATGCCAAGTAACAAAGATTCAAACACCAAGCAATAAAATTTAGGCTCAACCACAACATCAACATATTCTATGTGATCCACCGCCACAATTTTTTCAATAAGGTTCAAAGATGAAGGAATAAATGATTCACAAGTACCATGATTCATACCTTCTTCAAAACACTCGTGATGGGTGATTACCTCAAGATTCGACGGTGGAGCAAATAAAATTTCATCTTTTTTAGCACTCATCTCAACCATTCATCTTCTCAATCAATTGCTCTACCCGGTTCTCCAATTGCCGATTGAAGAGTAGTAAATGTGTTGTTGGAACTAGTCCGAAGATCCCTCAACTCACGGCCTTGCTCTTGTAGAGTCCTGTTAATTTGCTCCAAAAGATGTCGGTTGAGCTCTTTTGTTGTGGAGAAGCTATTTGTGAAGGACTCTCGCACTCATTGTTGTATGATGATGTGTATGGGTTGAGCTGATAATATGGTTGGAATCCAAAACCCATACCATTGAAATTAAAGCCTCCAAACGAGTCGGGAGAAAAGCCCTCATGGCCATACGGATCCATGCACTACGATTCAAAGGAAAAACAAGAACACAATCACGGTACCGAGTCACCACCACCACCGCAGTAGGTGGTGTGACTTTTCAACAAATATCCAACATCAAGAAAAAAACAAGAAAAGAAAAGAAAAAGAAAAAAAACAACCTAAGCCTAAGTCTTCAAACAACTTATGAGATATCGATTTGATTCCCCGGCAACGGCGTCAGAAAACTTGATGACCAAAATAGTAACGACCAACCTTAACCGGCAGAGTACCGGGTCGGAAGAACTATAGAGGTGAGCAAGGTCGTATCCCACGGAGAATCAATCGAATACCAAAGTCATAATTGAACTTAGTTTAGGTCAATCAATGGTTGTTCACGTTTTGAATTATACTATAACGATATTTGGTTATGCAAGAACCGAAGAAGATAAGTTCGCCGAGGGACACGAGACTCGTTGGCTTATCTAAGAGGCGAAGAAGCGAGGTGGCAAACACAGTTAGAAGCTGATTAAGTCGTGACTATAAATCAGGATTCAGGCAAGTCTGTGGTGACCTGAAACTGAGTTATAGATCATTTAAAACTGAATAATCTTAAGGACAAAGATTATCAGCTACCTGGAAAAGAAGAAACTGAATGGTGTACTCCAACTTAGTCAATTAAAGTCAAGATATTAAGTAAACAAGGTACTCAGTTTTGAAGAAGATTAGAAAACTGAGTTAAGGCCTTGATTGAATTTAAACTGACAATACGACAAAAGATCATACATATGAACGTTGGCTAAATGACAAGTGTAACGGCTACAAGAGCTAGTGACCGTTACATCACCCCTATAAATACACAAGAGAATCACTGAGAGAGAAGAGGAGAGGATCGGAAAAAGAGCTTTACAAGCATATATTCAAAGATCCAAATCCAGATCTAAAAAAATCAGATCATATATATCTAGAAAAACGGGAAGCCAACGGAATTGCCTTGAAGACTTCAAAGGAAGATCCAGCAACCCATTAAGGGGGAAAGAAGGCATCTTGGAGCTACAACACCATATCCAGAAGAATCAGATAGCTCACTGAATTAATCTTATGATTAATTCTAAACCTAACCTTTGTAAAAAGGGTTGGCTGTGCATAGTTTGAGAAAAGCAATTCTACCTTTTCTCATACGGTGTTGCTACAGTTGGTGCAGTCTGAGGACTGTGTATGTTAGTGGTGAACTGGTGAAGGAGCAATTCCACCTCCGAAGGATCAGTGTGCAGAGTGAAGGGAGCAATCTCACCTTTCTTCATTTTGTGTAGACAGTGAAACTAGGGTGTCGTGAAGGACTGTCATAGTGCTAGGATTTTGTAACGGTTATCTCATTATTCTAGTGATACCTCCTACGCCATAGGAGAAGGGGAGACGTACGGGATTACACCACCTGGAACTTCCATAAACAAATCATGTGTTGATTTACTTTATGCATTTGTGTTTGTTTTATTGCATTATCACTCAGCAAACATGAGACACTGAGTCAACACAGAACTGATACATAGAAGGTCTAGTTTTCTATTTACACATCTATTGCACTAAGGGCTAGTTTTATCCGCTGCCAGTTAACAAGACTAAATATAAGTCAACATTAACTTATATTCAGTTGAGCTAACTGAACTCCACACAATTTAAGGGACAGGAACAAAACTAAACTGAAAATTAGTTTGAGTTTTAGAGAAACTCAGTACCTGGGGCTTTTCCAGCTCAGGATTAGTTTTTGGTGACAAGTTTATTAACCCCCCCCTCTAAACTTGTGTTAGCCTTTCCAAGGGACCAACAATATTTAACCTAAATATAAAGAGATATAGAGAGAGAGACATAGCCAAACCACGATCCAATTTAATACTCTCACCCCTCTAATCGATTATTTCGGGAATGGAAACTACCAACCAACCATCCTAAAACTTATATTGACTCATTCATGGGTGCAAACTCCTAAAATAGTACTAGACGCCATTCAACAACCTAATACCCTTTGCCCGGTTCAACAGTCCGCCCTTAAGGATTTAACTGACCGAAACAAGATTAACGCTCTAGAGTTGCTAGATTAATCAACCGATAAACCTCGTTCCCTAATTGAATCTAAACAACTCAGTCAATTATAAGAAACGATCTTAAAACCCCTTTCCCACACCCTTTTGCAACATACATTTATAAAAGTGGTGTGTGTGGTCAGAACTAGGTGATCAAGCTAATTCAAGCTCTAAGAACAAGTTTTAAGACATGAATTTATCAATATAACAACAATTAAGCACTACCCATTCCCAATTTCATCAATTAGAGGAGGATTTCTTCAACCTTCACATGATTTAGCTATGATAGAAATTAGTTACTCATTATAACTACAAGAGCAAGCATCAAACAAGAAATTAAAGCCATGAAATGAGAGGAAAACGAAATTAATTACCAGAAATGCAGGAAATTAAAGTCTGAAGGCAGCACAAGATAGACATCGAGTTGGGCAGATGTTAGAAGAAGGCCTCTCGAGTTTGAAGTCGTTGAGAGAGTTTATCTGCGAGCTTCACCGATGAAGGGAGTGAAACGTTTTGGACAAAAGAGAAAGCTAAGTCCAAGGTATGTTGGACCATTTGAGATTCTGGAAAGAGTTGGACCGTTGTCATTTAAGCTTAAGTTACCGGCCCCTTGTTTTGAGGAAAAATGTGGTTTTAAGCTTTGTAATGAGTTCTAAATGTTAACTTTTGATCTTATAACATTAATTAAACAAGCCTCGATTGAGTTCTGATGCGTGTGGTTCCGGCACCGGACGTACTCTTAAAGGGAGTTGAAGTTCGGGACCGTCGGAAAGGCATGAAATGGCTTGTGCTTTGATGATCTAGAGTTCATCAATGTCAGTGTACTTGATAGGATGTGTTGTCTAGCCGTCTAAGTGAGGGAGTAGAGTTGATAAGGTGAATTTTGTTTTGAAAACACTTAGGTGGCTAGTTAATTCACAATAATCATTACATAAGTGTAGTAAAAGATAAAACGTCACTTATTCTCGGTTAGGCACTATTTCATATCGGCGATGTGATACGTTCATAACAGGTGAACAACGCTACTGGCTCAAAAGGCTGAAGGGTAGTGGAAGATATTCATCGAACGTATACGCATACCGGGGAGACCCCGGAGCTAATCGGTGCTAATCACCGTTAGTTAGCAAGTATATCTTCAGGCTGATGAACGCCATGCGTAGTGTCCTTGGTTGATGACGTAACCAAGATAAGCTAAGCTAGAAACGTATAGTCATGACTTGTCGATGGGCATGGAGTGAAGCTTAGATCGAGTCGGTCTCATAAAGGTAACTATTATAATAAAACTTGTTAAAGAGCCTTAATTAACTTGTAGCTTCTACTTCTTACTATGTACAATGTACTTACCTCAAATGCATGTTTATTTATGTGTTTGGGGGAGAGAAGACAAACATGTAAATCTGGAGTTCGAGGAGGACTTTGATGATGACGTTTGAGGATGCCGGAGTTGAAGCGTTTATTTAACTTATGCTTTTATTTATTATTTTAGGCTTGAAGTTCCTTTGGAAACTTTGTATTTCACTTTTAGTATACGTTTGGAGGTTTTTCATACGTTTTGGTTTTCGTTTGGTTGTCCGATGTAATAAATGTTACATTTATATCTTTAGATATTGAGTTTCTATTCTTGGATGTTTGGAAAAGAATTACTACCCGAGTCTTTTGCTTCCGTTTTGCTTAACTCGATACGACGTAGTAGAGGCTTACGTATAAAGTGGAATTTATTTTACTTTATATGTGCCGAACGTTTCTTTTCCGGATAAGGACTCGGTGTCCGGGAACGGGGCGTTACAGTTGGTATCAGAGAGAAGTGTCTTTTAGGCTTCCTTTCTTAAGATAAGATCTCTTTAGACCACATGACGAGTAAGAGCGTATATGAAATGAGCGTGGGTTTGTTCTTCCTTACTACAAGTCCGCCAAGAAGATCTTTAACAACAACATGAATGTATATAAAGACAAGGCATGTCATGTGATGCAAAAAGTTGTAATCACCCATTTTCTTTAGGCTTCTCGGTGATTACAACTTTTTGCATCACATGCCATGCCTTGTCTTTATATACATTCATGCTGGTGTTGAAGATCTTCTTGGCGGACTTGTAGTAATGAAGAACAAACCCACGCTCATTTCATATACGCTCTTACTCATGCGTGGTCTAAAGAGATCTTATCTTTGAAGTGTGTGTTGCAGACATGGCTTCTAGCAAATAATATGTTGACATGAATTTTAATGTTGCCTGAGGAGAATATAACTTGGCCTTTATTTTATATTCTTGATGATCCTTTTGATGGTTGTTGCTCTGCAGAATTGAGGGATGAGATCTTATTCGAGCTTGAGCATACCGTAAATATCAAGGATAAGGTCCCATATAAATCTTCTTTTCAGATTGATGAAGCTTGGTTGTTGAATGCTCTTTACATTCGTCTAGAATTTGGAGAAGAAAAAATGTCGTAGATTTTGAGGACAATTGTGATTGTAAGCTAAGTATTGAGTTTTAAATGTTAATCCTTTGATCTAACAACATTAATTAAACATAAACAAGCCCCGATTGAGTTCTGATGCGTTTGTTTCCGGCACCGGACTTACCCTTAAAGGGAGTTGAAGTCCGGGACCGTCGGAAAGGCATGAAATGGCTTGTGCTTTTGTGATCTAGAGCTCACCAATGTATGTGTACTTGATAGGACGTGATGTCTAGCTGTCTGAGTGAGGGAGTAGAGTTGATAAGGTGAGCTTTGCTTTGAAAACACTTAGGTGGCTAGTAATACACGATAATAATTACATAAGTGTAGTAAAAGCTAAAACGTCACTTATACTCGGTTAGGCACTATTTCATATCGGCGATGTGATACGTCCATAAAATGTGAACAACGCTACTGGCTCAAAAGGCTGAAGGGTAGTGGAGGAAATTCATCGGACGTATATGCATACCGGGGAGATCCCGGGACTATCGGTGCTAATCACCGTAGTTGGCAAGTATATCTTGTGATGGATATTCATCATGCATAGTGTCCTTGAGTAATGATGCAACGAAGATAAGCTAAGCTAGAAACGTATAGTCATGACATGTCGATGGGCATGAAGTGAACCTTAGATCGAGTCGGTCTCATAAGATAATACTTATAATAAAAATTGTTATAAAGCCTTAATTAAATTGTAGCTTCTACTTCTTACTATGTACAATGTACTTACCTCAAATGCATGTTTATTTATGTGTTTGGGAGAGAGAAGACGAACAGGTAAATCTGGAGTTCGAAGAGGACTTTGATGACGACGTTTGAGGATGCCGGAGTTGAAGCGTTTATTTATTTATGTTTTCATTCATTTTATTAGACTTGGAGTCTTGTTGGGAACCTTGTATTTTCTTTTAGTATTTTTGGAGGATTCGTACGTTTGGTTTTCGTTTGATTTCTTTTCCCAATGTAATAAATGCTACATTTCTATCTTTTGATATTGAGTTTTCTATTCTTGGTTGGTTGAAAAAAAAATTACCCGAGTCTTTTTGCTTCCGTGTTGCTTAACTCGATACGACGTAGTAGAGGCTTACGTGTAAAATGAAAGTTATTTTATTTTTTACGTGCCGAACGTTCCTTTTCCGGATAAGGACTCGGTGTCCGGGAACGGGGCGTTACAGTTGGTATCAGAGAGAAGCGTCTTTTAGGCTTCCTTTCTTTTAAGATAAGTATTCTTTAGACCTCTTAGTAACGTTTTGGTTTTCTTTGATCATCAGGATGGTGTTCACTAGAACCGGAGCGGGTGCAGAAGCGTCAGGAGTACGTCGTGAGAGTCCGACACCTGTAGTAGGAGGCGGCTTTATGAGGCAGAATCCCTCACCTCATCCGAGCCCCACTCCACCCCCTCATACCGCGACCCCCACACCGGAATCTCAGCGGAGCCTGTCACCATGACCACATCAGAATCCTACGCCATGACCTCAACCAAGGTACAACTACATCTATGGAGAACCTGGGGAAGCCTCTATCCGTGTCACGTTAGTAGGAGACATTCCACCAGTCAGCGTGCCCCCTCCAGTAAGTGTATACCCTCAACCGATCTGTGTTTATCCTCACCGGTAAGCCACCCCTCTCCACCAGTCTTCCACCATCAACAGCACCAGACCTTTTATCCACCGCCAGTAGGTCACACTCCTCGACCTACTATACCTCTTTCACCATGTTTTGATCATCATAAAGGCTTTGGTTATCCACCTTACGGTTTCTATCAACCACCACCATACCAGCAACAACAATATCAGCAAGAAATACCTTTTGGATACCAACCGGTTCCACCAGTTAGACCAATTTTTGAGCAAGCACCTCCAGTTGATTGGTATACAAGGCTAAGAAGGAACAGAGTTCAAGACTTCTTTGGGAATGTGGAACATTCAAAGGCTGAAGAATGGTTAAGGAGTTTCGAGAAAGCTTGTAGGAACATAAACGTTCCTGAATCTGAGATGGCCCAGTTGGCAGTTGGTTTTCTTTTGGGTGCGGCTGAAGCTTGGATTGATGCTATAGAGAGTATATGCGGGAAAGTGATGGATTGGGAAAGCTTTAAGGTTATGTTCTACAATGAGTATTTTCCAGCAAAAGTGCAGGCAGACAAGGCGAGCTAGTTCTTGAAACTTAAGCAGGGTATTTATATGACAATATCTCAGTACACCAACAAGTTCAACGAGTTGGGAAGGTTTTACCCTAAGCTTATAAAGGTTGAAGGGAGGAAGATGGTACTCTATAAAGAAGGTTTATCCCACGAGATACAATTTGGCATGTTGGTTTCACAACAAAGAACATGGCTGAACTTTTGAATAAGGCCTTAAAGGTTGAGACTTTAAGGAAGAAGTCCACCGTTGTTATATGGAACAAGAGAAGTTTTGGAGCAAGTCAAGGCAATCACCGAGGAGCACCGCGGCAGAATGCTAAGAGGACGATAGCCCCTGTGGCAGGTAAACCTCCAACCGGATCACCGCTTTGCCTTAAGTACAATAGGAACCACTCAGGTGAGTGTAAGACTAATACATGTGGCTGCTACTACTGTGGAGAAATGGGACATTTTGCTAAGAACTGTCCGACAAAGGGGTCTACAAGTGGGCAGAAATAGGGAAATAGGAAAGGCGGCCCAAGTCACCCAGTTCGAGTGTTTACAGTGGATGCTGAGATGGCTGAACCAGATGATAATGTCATTTCAGGTACCTTTATTGTTTATTTTTATTTATTAGAGTACTGTTATAGCACGATTTAAATCATGTTGTATCAATATTTAAATAAATGAATTCACCTCATAGGTACAATAATATTAGACAACTTAGCAGTTACGACATTGTTTGATACGGGAGCGTCTAACACCTTTGTGTCAACTAAGATAGCTAAGAATCTTAACTTACCAATGGAAACTTTAAGAAACACTTTGGAAATAACAACCCCTTTAGGAAAGTTAACTAAGGTAGCCAAGTTGATTATTCAAGTGGATGTGCGAGTAGGAGCATATCGTTGTAAAAGTGACTTTACGGTTTTGGATTTTTGGACTTCGACGTAATTCTTGGAATAGATTGGCTATCCGAGAATTATGTTCACTTGGATTGTAGAGAAAAGAGAGTGACCTTTAAAGTACCGAGAAATCAGCTAAGACTTACCAAGGTAATGTTTACAAGCCTAGTAAGAAGCGTCACCCGATCATTTCAGTGGTTAAGGCTATAAGAGCTTGTCAGAAGGGTTGTGAAGGTTACTTGTTATACGTAGTGGATGTGGAACAAGTGAAGCCTAAGCTAGAATAAACCCCTGTAGTAACGGAATACCCTGAAGTGTTTCCGGAAGAGTTACCGGGAAACATGCCGGATAGAGAGATAGAGTTTGAGATCAAGTTGATACCAGGACGGCACATGTTCTAAGGCACCCTATAGAATGGCACCGGCTGAATTGAAGGAGTTGAAAACTCAACTTAAGGATATTGCTTGAAAGGAAAATAATTCATCCTAGTACTTCACCTTGTGGAGCCCATGTTCTGTTCGTTAAGAAGAAGGATGGTAGCATGAGGATGTGTATAGACTACATAGCGCTGAATAATCTTACCATCAAGAATAAGTACCCTTTGCCAAGAATTGATGATTTGTTTAATCAGTTGCAAGGCAAGAGAGTATTTTCTAAGATTGATCTTAGGTCATGTTATCATCAGTTGAAAATCAAGGTAGCGGACATACCAAAGACAACTTTTAGTACGAGGTATGGACATTATGAGTTCCTAGTTATGCCTTTTGGACTCACTAATGCTCCATCTGCATTTATGGATTTAATGCAACACGTTTTCATGCCATGCCTGGACAAGTTTGTGATAGTGTTCATAGATGACATCCTTGTATATTCTAAGGATGAGAAGGAGCATGAAGAACACATGTGGATAGTGTTGGATACCTTGAAGAAGAACCAGTTGGATGCTAAGTTCTCAAAGTGTGACTTCTGGTTGGATCAAGTTAGCTTCTTGGGTCATGTCATTTCTCGAGATGGATTTAAGGTTGATTTGGCCAAGATTGAAGTTGAGAAGTGGTCCAGACTGACTACAGTTTCAGAGGTCAGAAGTCGAAGTTTTCTCGGTTTGGTTGGCTATTATAGGAAGTTTGTACATGACTTCTCAAAGATAGCTACACCACTTACCAGGCTCACTCAAAAGAATGTGAAGTTTGAGTGGACCAGTGAGTGCGAAGATGCTTTCCAGACGTTGAAAGAATGGTTGACTACAGCCCCAGTTTTGGCAGTTCCGGAGATCTTTGATAACTACGATGTTTATACTGATGCTTCGGGACAAGGTTTAGGTTGCGTGTTGATGCAAGGAGGTAAAGTCATTGCCTATGCATCTAGATAGTTGAAAGTGTATGAGAAGAATTACTCAACACATGATCTAGAGTTGGCAGCGGTAGTGTTTGCCCTAAAGATTTTGGAGGCACTACTTGTATGGAGTTAAGGCTAGGATCTTCACCGACGACAAGAGTTTGAAATATTTCTTTACCCAAGAGAATCTGAATATGAGGCAAAGGAGATGGTTAGAGTTTGTAAAGGATTACGACTTGGATATTCAGTACCATCCGGGTAAAGCCAATGTTGTGGTTGATGCGTTGAGTAGAAAACAAATGTTTGCAGTTTCAAGTGTTGAAGATGTGGCAGAAAAGATAGATGGGCTGAAAATCCGGAGTTTTGACCAGATTGAAGATCGACAATTTGCATCACCGTTGTTAGCATGGTCCTAGTTGATGGATGATATTTGGGAAAAGCAAGATGAAGATCCGGTTTTGGTTGATTCGAAGCGTGTTGCAAAAGAAAATCCTACAGTGGGCTATATGTTAGATAAGAGTGGAAATTGGTACCAGGATTGTTGGAAATATTATTTATGTTTTGATGATGATTCGTCACAAAATTAGACAAATCACTTACAACCCATGATGATGAAGTCGTAACTAACTGTTATAGTGCATAATAAAAGAAGAAGCAAGAAATGGTCAGAGATAAATGTATAAGTTCTATCTAGAGTCCGAACTTTGTATAGGTTGTTTCAGACAAGCTTTGTAATAGAATAGGAACTAGGCGAACAGTTGAGTCACAACAAGAAAACTGAGTTATAGCAAGAAAACTGAATATGCTCATGAAGAACTGAGGGTTCAAACTCAGTTAGCTAGAACTGAAGAAGATAAGTTCGCTGAGGGACACAGACTAAGTTGACTTATCTAGAAGACTGAAGAACTGAGGGACACAGACTCAATTACAGGAAACTGAAGAACTGAGGTGGCAAACTCAGTTGGAAGCTAATTAAGTCGTGACTATAAGTCAGGATTCAGGCAAGTCTGTGGTGACCTGAAACTGAGTTATAGATCATGTAAAACTGAATAATCTTAAGGACAAAGATTATCAGTTGACTGAATAAGACGAAATTGATTGGTGTACTCTGACTTAGTCAATTGAAGTCAGATATTTAGTATACAAGGTACTCAGTTTTGAAGAAGAGTAGAAAACTGAGTTAAGGCCTTGTTAAATTCAAACTGACTATACAACAAAAGATCGTACATGTGAACGTTGGCTAAACGACAAGTGTAACGGCTACAAGAGCTAGTGACCGTTACATCATCCCTCTAAATACACAAGAGAATCACTCAAAGAAGAGAGAGAGGAGGATCAGAAAAAGAGCTTTGCAAGCATATACTCAAAGATCCAAATCCAGATCCACAAAATCAGATCAGATATATCTAAAAAAGAGGAAGCCAACGGAATTGCCTTGAAGACTTCAAAGAAAGATCCAGTAACCCATTAAGGGGGAAAGAAGGCATCTTGGAGCTACAAAGTCGATCCGGAAGAATCGGACGACTCACCGAATTAATCCTTGATTAATTCTAAACCTAAATTATCACTTGTTGGGGAGATTTTGCATCATTAAAACAAAAGAAAATTTATAAAACCTATACTACCATGCAAAACTACCTCCTAACCGGCCGAATACCGGGTAGTTGCTAGTAAAGTTGGATAAGTACGGGTATCGATCCTCAGGGAAAAGGGATGTTGAATCTAATCTAATTAATTCTTCTTTATTAACTAAACCTAAACCTAAACTAAAACAGAAAAGTAACTGGACAGAGGATTGTCAGTCCAAAGCCAGGAAAGATAATTGCGAACAAACAGAAAATAAAACTATATCTATGAAAGCAATAAAACTAACTATCATTGAACAAACATGAACAAACCAAGATCAACCAATTTCCAACAACCATCACCCCACCGAAGGAAATAAGATAGACAAATATTTATTCACAAGTTATCTTGGATTATTATCTTATCTAAAGAAGCGTTTCCTCTTCCGATTTATCTCGCCATTAATTAGTTTACCTTCCGGTCTTAACTAATATCGATACAAATCAAAGATATGGATTGAATCCTAATCTAACAACATTATCCCTCAACTTCCGTTTGTTGGAATAATTATTGTCAATCTCTCTCACGGCAATCTAACGAATCTATCAACTTCCGTTATCTAAATTCGATTAACATAAACCATACAAAACATGAAAGAGAACAAGAACAACTTAATGAAATAAACACGTGAAAAATCCTATCTTTCCGGTAACGGTGATATCCCTCAACTTCAATCTAAGATAATCTTGCAATGAATTAATCAAATTGTGATTCTCTCGTAAACCTAGATATTTAACCTACGAACTTCCGTTATGTATAGATTAAAGATCTAATCTTTCCTACGGTGATCTAAACTACACCGACTTCCGTCATACGGTAGCATCAAATCATGCAATCATCTTCCGATATAAATTGCAAGATACGAATAAACAAAGGAAAGAAACAATTTGAATTAAAACTTACAAAATCATCCATGAATTGACATTAAAGTGCTGCTGCAAAAAGGTTTCACCAAGCTTTTTCATGGCTGAACCATGGCGGCAACAAGAAAAGAAAACGAAACGGAAAATAAAACCTAATCTAACCCCGATCACCCGAGCACAAGGCTCGGGTGATCGGCCCCGAAAAGCCTCAGAAAATGGCCGCCCTTGCGGCTGTCAAAAGTCGGTGAAAATAATGTTATGATTTAGGGTTCAATTCGCTGCTGTATTTATAGAATTTTCAGGCGGTTGCTACGGTAAAAACGGTGCCGGACGCCCGTTTGAAGATCCGGACGCCCGTCCGCTATTTTCAGCAACAGCATCCAAACTTGTAACGCTCATATCTCGGGCCTCGTAAGTCGGAATGGAGTGATTCAAACTCCTGTAGAATCCTCTCTTCAAGACCTACAACTCTTCTCTTGAGGTCGAGAGTCAAATCAGTTTATATCATATCAAGAACTGCGTCGGAAGGTCGTCACTACCCGGAATCCCGATTTTCCGACATTTATCTTGATTGATTTCTTTCCTTATATCTTTCAATCTTCCATAACTTTGATTGATCCTTTCCAAGCACGAATTTGGCTCTCTAAAATCCTCTCTTCCATCATCAATGAGTATCTACAACAATAGGAAAACATACCAAAGTGTAACGTATTTCCAAAATAATATAAAATCATGATTTAAGCACATAATTCGTCACGTTTTGCAATTTAACTATTAAAAACATCATTTACTCAATATTTCAATATAAAGCTTGAAATCTATGAAAATCATACGAATGTAGGGGAAATTGATATAGAAAATATATGTAAAAATCACTATAATTTAGCCCTTAACAACACCCCCATACTTTATCTTTTTGCTCGTCCCGAGCAAAACAAAACAAAGATCAAGACTCGAGACAAATAAACATCTATACAATTAAATATAAAGTATATTCAATAACTTAGAAGTTCACCCGTGTGTGTGTGCATAGCCATAATAAACTTCCACTAAGTTCCACAATTTGAAAGTTATTCAAACCAAAACTAGCCCGGTTTCCCATTTAAGTTAGAAATATTAAAAAACTATAACATGCACTTTACAAAACATACATATCCCGAAAAGAAATAGTAGAGAATATCAAAATATTTCCGACATACTTAGAGGATAATCCCTACAACATATCCTTCGGTTTATCGGGTATAAGATTAACGATAACTAAGTCCTTACTTATTCATAATAATATATTTCAATATTTTCACTTTTTTCACACTTTTCTAACACACATCGAATAAGCATATTGCCCTCATTCCCAGAATAGGACATTTCAAGATAACACCCTACCTTACTCCAATCATAAGGCGGCTATAATCAGCGGGCGTCGTGAGCTTTGGTCATCATAGTGGAATAGGACATACGTGGTACATGCCCTACCTCACCCAAATCATAAACGGCTTCCGACACACACAATTACAATTATGTTTACTTAGATTTACATGGAAAAGATTATTCATATTACCACCGAGCATAACACCTCAAGTAAACAATTTATTACTATTGCAAAGACTTAATCACGTTTCACTTATCACATTCAAACTTACGATATTCAAGTATGTCATACTTTAATCCTAGAATACAAACTATTAAACTTTTCAAGAGTTGTACATAAGCAAAGAAACATGCTATAATCATCAAAAATCTCCAATCTAAAATGGGGTAGGCTTTCAACATTTAGCTCATCATTTACTATGGCACGTGAAAAAGAGTGTCGGGTGAAACAACTAAAATTACTAAATATACAAAATATAGCAAAAATGATATAAACTCAAACAAAGATATGCCTTTGTCTACTCGGGATATAACAAAAAATTTGAAAATTAAGCACTTTTCATAGAAATATAATAGAAATTGAGCAAACGACTCATAGATACATATAAACCATCCTCTCCCCCACACTTAGATTGCAACTTGTCCTCAAGTTGTGCAGAAATAATAAATTAGAGAACTTAGCTGATTGGATGCCGGAAATTCCGGAACCAACAAGAACCAGGATTGCTTGCATAGCTCGATGAAGACGTGGAGCATCACGGGACAACCGAATACATCTTTAAAGTGCACAATAGCTATAGAAAGTATCCCCGAGACTTGATTAGTGCAAAAAGAGTCTACGGGGAAAAAGAAAAGATTACATATATAAAGCACATGAAGAAAAGGATCATAGAGATTTTTCAACTTAAGCTCAACTAAAGATTGAATACTATACATGAAACATTACAAAATAGTAGGCTAGGTGCAACTACATGAAAATATATTACAATGCAATCTACATGATATGCAATCCTAAAAATAAAATAAATAAAAATAAATTCTGACAGGCTCAGGCTGAGCAAGTTGACCCCTGACAACTCTACAGTGACTACGGCCTATGCGAAACTAAAATAAAAACGAGGTAGTATTACGGAAACCGACGATTAACTACACTCAAGAAAAATAAAAGAAAAATAGAAAAACAATGCAAAAACAATGCAACTAAATGACATGCAACTAAATGATATGCAAAAATAAAAGAAAATAAAAGAAAGAAAACTAGCCCACTCATTTGCAACATGACATGTATATAATAAACGTCTACCAAATAATGACAAAGTTACGATAAACGACAAGATCTTGTTCATTACATGCGGTGTAGACGCGCTTTAAGACTCGTCAAAGGTGATAGCATTATGGAAACTAACGATTAGCTATACTAAACGAGATATAACTCATATGGACCGGACGTAGCATACGGAAAACCGACAGTAGCTACCCATATGAGTTACAAAAACAACAAGGAAGCACATAAGTCTCAAAGCTTAAAAGATTCATCATAACGGTATGTAGCATACGGAAACCGACATTAGCTACTAATTAACAATAAGACCAGTTATAGCATACGAGAACCGACAGTAACTATAACTTGCATGGATGAATCAAGTATATTATCCATTAGATTCAATTATTTAACATGGATCCGTAGATGGAAAGGTGTAAACATGCAAGTTCAGATCATCTACGTAAAAACAATTAGCCACAGAAGCTCAAATTAAAGTATCCATATCAAATAAAGCATTAAAAATCAAATTGAGAAGAAATCTGGAACCTGGACTGGCGTTCACTATTTCAAACGGGCGTTTAAAACTTATGCAGGCCGGACGGGCGTTTAGATATATGGACGCCCGTCTGGTTCTTGAAAACAGAACAGAGGTGATACGTTTTGGAAAGGACGAGCGTCCAACAAACCAGACGCTCGTTTACCTGCATGTTAGGGACTGGACGGGCGTTTACTTACCTGAACGCTCGTCCAACAGTCGAATTTGCATAGAAAGCGCAGGAAACACAGCAAACCCTAATTTCTTAAAAGATCATACATCAAATATCATAGAGCAGCCACATCAAATTTTAGCACAAGAGGGTTAGACTAGAAAACACTTCACGTTTCACAAATCGAGTAAAAAAACTTTTTGCACATTCTTAACCTAACGGTCATCGAAACACGGCAAAAATAAAAACTCTCGATTTGTTAAACGCTACTTTTATTGAAATAAAATAAAAACAAATAAAACGTAACAAAAGAGAAAAATTAACGAAAGAAGATTCAACAAAACACCGAATCCCCGGCAACGGCGCCACTTTTGTTGGGGAGATTTTGCATCATTAAAACAAAAGAAAATTTATAAAACCTATACTACCATGCAAAACTACCTCCTAACCGGCCGAATACCGGGTAGTTGCTAGTAAAGTTGGATAAGTACGGGTATCGATCCTCAGGGAAAAGGGATGTTGAATCTAATCTAATTAATTCTTCTTTATTAACTAAACCTAAACCTAAACTAAAACGAGAAAAAGTGGCTGGACGAGAGGATTGTCGGTCCAAAGCGGGAAAGATAATTGCGAACAAACAGAAAATAAAACTATATCTATGAAAGCAATAAAACTAACTATCATTGAACAAACATGAACAAACCAAGATCAACCAATTTCCAACAACCATCACCCCACCGAAGGAAATAAGATAGACAAATATTTATTCACAAGTTATCTTGGATTATTATCTTATCTAAAGAAGCGTTTCCTCTTCCGATTTATCTCGCCATTAATTAGTTTACCTTCCGGTCTTAACTAATATCGATACAAATCAAAGATATGGATTGAATCCTAACCTAACAACATTATCCCTCAACTTCCGTTTGTTGGAATAATTATTGTCAATCTCTCTCACGGCAATCTAACGAATCTATCAACTTCCGTTATCTAAATTCGATTAACATAAACCATACAAAACATGAAAGAGAACAAGAACAACTTAATGAAATAAACACGTGAAAAATCCTATCTTTCCGGTAACGGTGATATCCCTCAACTTCAATCTAAGATAATCTTGCAATGAATTAATCAAATTGTGATTCTCTCGTAAACCTAGATATTTAACCTACGAACTTCCGTTATGTATAGATTAAAATCTAATCTTTCCTATGGTGATCTAAACTACACCGACTTCCGTCATACGGTAGCATCAAATCATGCAATCATCTTCCGATATAAATTGCAAGATACGAATAAACAAAGGAAAGAAACAATTTGAATTAAAACTTACAAAATCATCCATGAATTGACATTAAAGTGCTGCTGCAAAAAGGTTTCACCAAGCTTGTTTCATGGCTGAACCATGGCGGCAACAAGAAAAGAAAACGAAACGGAAAATAAAACCTAATCTAACCCCGATCACCCGAGCACAAGGCTCGGGTGATCGGCCCCGAAGCCTCTCGGAAAGTGGCCGCCCTTTGCTTTGTCAAAAGTCGGTGAAAATAATGTTATGTTTAGGGTTCAATTCGCTGCTGTATTTATAGAATTTTCAGGTCGGTTGCTACGGTAAAAACGGTGCCGGACGCCCGTTTGAAGATCCGGACGCCCGTCCGCTATTTTCAGCAACAGCATCCAAACTTGTAACGCTCATATCTCGGGCCTCGTAAGTCGGAATGGAGTGATTCAAACTCCTGTAGAATCCTCCTTCAAGACCTACAACTCTTCTCTTGAGGTCGAGAGTCAAATCAGTTTATATCATATCAAGAACTGCGTCGGAAGGTCGTCACTACCCGGAATCCTGATTTTCCGACATTTATCTTGATTGATTTCTTTCCTTATATCTTTCAATCTTCCATAACTTTGATTGATCCTTTCCAAGCACGAATTTGGCTCTCTAAAATCCTCTCTTCCATCATCAATGAGTATCTACAACAATAGGAAAACATACCAAAGTGTAACGTATTTCCAAAATAATATAAAATCATGATTTAAGCACATAATTCGTCACGTTTTGCAATTTAACTATTAAAAACATCATTTACTCAATATTTCAATATAAAGCTTGAAATCTATGAAAATCATACGAATGTAGGGGAAATTGATATAGAAAATATATTCGGGAATAGTTTTTGGTGACAAGTTTATTCACCCCCCCTCTAAACTTGTGTTAGCTTTTCCAAGGGACCAACAAGGATCGTCTGTGTGTGCCTAATGTTGGTAATTTGAGGCAGAGAGTTATGGAAGAGGCACATAGGATTGCTTGCGGTTCATCCAGAAGCTACTAAAATGTACAGGGACTTAGAAGAAAAGTTATGGTGGCCCTCGATGAAAGTGGAAATAGCTAAGTTTGTGGCAGAATGTGATACCTGTCAGAAAGTTAAAGCAGAACACAGAAGACCAGGAGGAATGCTTAAGCCATTGGATATCCCTGAATGGAAGTGGGATAAGATCACGATGGATTTTATCACCGGTTTACCTAAGACAAGAGGCGGACATGACGCGGTTTGGGTGATCGTGGATAGATTGACCAAATCTGCTCATTTCTTACCGTTTAAGGTTGAAATGCCCTTGAAGAAGATGACCTCACTATACTTGGATATGAAGAGAGTTTGAGAATGTGTTAACACAAGAGTAAACTTCAACTTATCTTTTATTCATTGATAATGTGGAGTATATGTAGATACAATTGAGGAGTTTGAAAGGTCCTAGACAAGATAGTGACCTTTCATAGAAAAAGTAAAAGCTATAAACGAGGCTAGATGCTTTTTAGTCTCTTACATAATAAATGTCTATGACATAAAGTGAACTAGAGTAAAAGCTATGTCTATGACTAGAGTTTGACATATTAATTGTTTATATGTACTACAATTAATATGTCTCTTTATAAATAAATAAAGTGTACACAGAAAATCCGGCACAGGTTCAGCACCCTGCTGAACCTCAGCAGACTTATCAGCATGCTGAATATTGCCAATATTGCCACACCCCCTCAAACCGGGCCGTATATGTTGATGCACCAAGTTTGCTACTTAGTCTACATCGAACATGAGAGGTGGAATAGCTTTGGTGAGAATATCCGCATTTTGGTCCGCCGAGGGAACATACCGGAGCCGGATAATCTTGGCATCAATCTTTTCCTTTAGGAAGTGTCCGTCAATGTCCACATGTTTTGTTTTGTCATGATGGACCGGATCCTCTCGCCATGCATAGTGCCGAGTGATTATCACAACAGAGTGTGATAGGTTCTTTGAAGAGGCCGCCGAAGTTCGCAAGTACTCTTTTGAGCCAAAGAGCTTCACAAATGCCTAAGACAAGTGCCCCGAGTTCGGCTTCAAGATCGCTTCTAGACACGTAGGTTGTTTCTTGCTCCTCCAAGTAACAAGATTGCCCCATACATAGGAAAAGAGCCCGTGGTCGACCTTCTATCTATGTGGCATCCACCCAATCGCATCGTGTAGACCTTGATGGATCTATCGCCAGACTTGGTGAAGTGTAACCCTTGGCCAGGAGTGGACTTCAAATACCTCGCATTCTATTTATCGCATCCCAATGTTGCTCGCAGGGCAATGCATGAACCGACTAACCAGATCGACACCATATGCAATATCGGTCTTGTATGGGAGAGGTAGATGAGTTTCCCTACAAGCCTTTGATATTGTTCTTTCCCCGACAAAGAATGTCACCATGTAGCAGGTATGACCGGGGTCTACGGGGGATATAGCAGTTTGCACCCCAAAGATGCCGCTTTCCTTCACGAGATCCAAGACATATTTCCTTTGGGGGAGACAAATGCCTTTGTCGTTTCTTGCTACTTCCATGCCAAGAAAATATTTGAGAAAACCCAAGTCTTTCACCCGAAACACCTTTGCCACAGAGTCTTCAAATGTTGGATCTCGCAGAGTCATCTCCGGTGAGGATGATATCATCCACATAGACAATAATAATAGACCTCTTCTGGTTGGTTGTCTTGATGAACATAGTGTGATCAGAATTGCATTGGTGATATCCAGCAGCTTTGACCACAGTTGTTAATTTTCCAAACCATGCCCTTGGTGATTGCTTCAGGCCATATAGAGATTTCCTCAGTTTGCACACCTTGCCTTGAGTATGAGGATTGATAAAACCAGGAGGTACATTCATATAAACCTCCTCAGTGAGGTCCCCATTTAGAAAAGCATTTTTGATGTCCAATTGGTGAAGAGGCCTACCAAGTTGGACAGCTAGAGAGATCAGAACCCTGACAGTGTTGAGTTTTGCCACTGGTGCAAAAGTTTCCTTATAGTCAATGCCATAAGTTTGAGTGAATCCCCTGGCTACCAATCTGGCTTTGTACTTGTCAATAGTGCCATCAGCATTGTATTTGATAGTGAATAACCATCCGCAACCGATCGTCTTCTTGCCCCGTGGGAGAGGTGTCAAATCCCAAGTATGATTATCCGTGAAGTGTCGTCATCTCTCGTTTTAACAAAGAAACCTTCCATTTATCATTTTGAAGGGCCTCCCGAATATTTTTAGGAATAGAGTGAGAGTCCGTGTCCCGTGAAAACATGGCAAAGGCAGGAGATAACTTATCATAAGATAAATAAGAATGAATAGAGTGATCGGTGCATGATCTCTTTCCCTTCCTAAGAGCAATAGGCCTATCATCAATGTCGCCAGGCCGCCGAGGATCCGTAGATTGCCGAGTGTCGTAGGCTCGGGATCGCAGGCTCGGGTCGCAGACTCTTGTTCGGGGAGGTTGCCGAGGAGTATTAGGCCGTAGAGAGTCGCAGGGTACCGAAGTTCGTCCGCCGAGGATCGCAGGTTGCCGAGGGTTAAGAGTTTGCCGAGGGAAGGGGTTTAGGTCAATTTCAATCGGGTTTCCATCGTTGAATGGCTCAAGAGGTTTGCCGTAATAAGTGGGTCCTTTCAAAGAATTTTACATCCATAGAATTGTAAAATTTCTTTTCGCAGGGGAATAACATTTGTAACCTTTTCTCGTCCTTTGCATAACCTAGGAAAATGCACTTGTGAGCTTTAGGATCAAGTTTACTTCGTGTTGAGCATGGATATACACAAACACAAGACAACCAAAGATCTTTGGAGGCAACCGGGAAACAAGATGATGGCAGGAGTGTGTGGTCGTAGGGTTTGGAGTGGAGTTTTGAAACCTAACACTCGCCGGGAAGTCCGTTGAGTAAATAAGTTGCGTCAAGATAGCTTCACCCCACATATATTTAGGAACATGTGTGGTGAACATGATTGATCCGGCCATTTCCGAAAGCAGTGCTCGTTCTTTCTCTCAACCCCATTCCGCCGAGGTGTTTCCACACAACTACCGATATGAACAATTCCTCTATCCGTCAAGAAAGTACCGAGATTAGACTCATAGTATTCTAGAGCATTATCGCCTTTAAGATCTTGACCTTAGTATCAAATTGAGTGGAGACCATATGATAAAATTCTTGAAAGATAGGGCCAACTTCGCATTTGTCTTTCATTAAAAAAAACCCAAGTGTTCCCGGTATGATCATCAATAAAGGTGACAAACCACCTTTTCCCCGTTATACTTTTCACCCTGAGGGTCCCCACACATCACCGTGTATTAAGGTGAAGGGTGAGGAATGCAAATGAGGTAACTTAGCATACACACATTTTGTAAGTTTAGCAAATTGACAAATATCACATTGAAGGTCATTCAGATTACATCCTTTAAACAATTCAGGAGTTAAAGATTTTAAGTAACCAAAACTTGGATGTCCTAACCATAACATGATATTGTCTAAAGTCCGGGAGCAGCCGCCGAGGGCATTCGCCTTCGCCTTCTCGTCTTCAAGCAGGTTGACCGTAAACAATCCCGCCGCAAGGTTTAGCCTTCCCAATCACTTCCCGTGAAGTAGGATCCCGGAATGTGCACCGATTTTCCTTAAAAACAACAGTCCAATTTAAATCTTTAGTGAGTCTACCGACGTATATAAGATTGCGTCTAAGTTTGGAACAAATAGGACATCCCGTAGGCATATCTTATTAGTGAGTTTAACATTTCCAACACCTTTTGCACGAGAGATAGATCCATCAGCTTTAATGTTATGAATTTGGTGACAAGGCATATAGTTGGTTATAAGGTTTTTATTATTACCGGTCATATGGGAGGATGCCCCTAATCAACAATCCATGTTTCATTGCTAAGGGAAGAGTAGAATTTACCCGTATGAGTATGAGTAGCAACATCAAGAGAGTGACTACCTTCCTTTTGTTGATTCAGAAGGCTTTGAATGCGCAAGAACCGAGCATTCATCCGGTTGTCATTCTCCTCCTCACCGATGTGTCCGCCTTGACTTTCCCCGATAGGTTTTGAGGTTTTTGAGGAGTTAGGCTTGCCATGGAGCTTCCGGCAGTTGTCCTTGGTGTGATTTGTGCGTTTGCGTGATCACGAAACGCTTTTCCGCTTTTCTCGCAGGCTTCTTGTATGTCTCAAGAACCTCGGCAGCCTTCCCGACGGTCAACAGGCAAAGCACCTTCGCAGGGTTGTCGTAGGGGATTTCGAAGCATGACTTTTCTCCTACTTTCTTCATGTTTGACCTCAAAGCAAACATGGATTTGAGATTTGGAAGAGGTTTGGTGGCAAGAATTCTTCCTCTAACATCATCAAGAGTAGGATTCGGTCAGTGAGGAACCCGAATACTCTCTTCTTTTCTATGATGTCTTTATAAAGAGCAAAGCATCCTTGACATCATTCCAAGAGTGAGTTTCTAACATATCTAAGTGTTGCCAAGCCTTAGATAGTTGATTGAAATATTGAGTTACGACATATCCCCTTGCTCGCAAGTTTGAATCGAGCTTCTAGTTCATATACCTCGATGTATTATCTTTCTTGGAGTAAAGATCTCCGGCATTATCCCGCATTTCTTTGGCGTATCATACATCATAAAGTTTTCACTTATCTCTTTTGTCATTGACCTCGTGAGGATGGTCATGAGTTGATTATTTGTTGTGTCCCATGCTTCAAAACTCGGGGTCGGTTTCAAAAGAAAGTGTGTTTTGTTCCGGACAAGTATCCCATCTTACTTTGTCCGGAAATGTACATTTTCATAGACCTTGACCATAACGATAGTTGTTACCATCAAGTCTATGGTTTGTATAAGAAGAGGAGTTGTCAAGTACTCCCGTCACCGAGGCCGCCGAGAGTCGCCGAGGTTGAAGTAATGTCGGATGTGGAAGACATTCTTCGTAAATATGAGTTTTGCGGCGGAAAAAGTTAGAACACAAATGGCTCCGATACCATGAAGAGAGTTTGAGAATGTGTTAACACAAGAGTAAACTTCAACTTATCTTTTATTCATTGATAATGTGGAGTATATGTAGATACAATTGAGGAGTTTGAAAGGTCCTAGACAAGATAGTGACCTTTCATAGAAAAAGTAAAAGCTATAAACGAGGCTAGATGCTTTTTAGTCTCTTACATAATAAATGTCTATGACATAAAGTGAACTAGAGTAAAAGCTATGTCTATGACTAGAGTTTGACATATTAATTGTTTATATGTACTACAATTAATATGTCTCTTTATAAATAAATAAAGTGTACACAGAAAATCCGGCACAGGTTCAGCACCCTGCTGAACCTCAGCAGACTTATCAGCATGCTGAATATTGCCAATATTGCCACAGGATAATATAGTGAAGTTACACGGAGTACCTATCTCAATAGTCTCGGATTGAGATAGTCGGTTCATTAGTCAGTTTGGAAAGGTTTGCAGCAAGCTTTTGGTACGAGGTTGGATATGAGTACGGCCTTTCATCCTCAGACAGATGGGCAGTCAGAAAGAACCATCCAAACACTTGAAGATATGTTGAGAGCTTGTGTTTTGGAAGTAGGCGGATCATGAGACGATTACCTACCTGTAGCGGAGTTTTCCTATAACCACAGTTACCACGCAAGAGTCGCAAGTATAGGCATGCCACCGTTTGAAGCTTTGTATGAAAGAAGATGTAGAACACCACTGTTTTGGGATGAAGTCGGGGAAAGACAAGTCACCGGGACGGAATTGGTTGAGCAAGCTAAAGAAAGAGTTCAGTTGGTTAAGAAGTATCTGAAGGCAGCACAAGATAGATAGAAAAGTTGGGCCGATGTTAGAAGAAGACCTCTTGAGTTTGAAGTCGGTGAAAGAGTTTACCTATGAGCTTCACCGATGAAAGGAGTGAAACGTTTTGGACAAAAAGGAAAGCTAACCCCTAGGTATGTTGGACCGTTTGAAATTCAAGAAAGGGTCGGACCTTTGGCTTATAAGCTTAAGTTAACGGAATCAATGTCAAGAGTCCATAATGTTTTTCATGTTTCAATGTTGAAGAAGTGTTTGACAAAGAGTGACGTTGAAACTATAGTCGATCCGGAAGTTCTTCAGGATAATCTAGCGTACGATGAGAAACCGATCAGAAATTTGGACCGAAAAGAAAAGATGATTAAGAGAAGGATGATCCATTTGGTTTTGGTACAATGGAGCAATCATTCACCCGAGGAGGCAACTTGGGAAGTTGAAGACGATATGATCAGCGAGTTCCTAGATTTTATGGACTTACCGGGTATGTTCAAGTTTCGAGGACGAAACTCCTTTTAAGGGGGAATGAATGTAATATTCTGATTTTTGAGAAATGGCAGATGTGTCATTTTGCGAAAACGAAATATTGGGTTCAGTTCCTTTTATTCGGATTTTAAGTATTTTATTACTTATATATGTATATGTCGAGTTTATATGTATATATATTTAAGGAAATCTGATTCTTTAAGGGTAATTAAGGAAATAAGTTATTTTTTGGGAAAAATTATTTAAGGAAAAATAATTCCCATTATACATTAAACCTATTAGAAATCATAATTTCTCTCCCACGTTCTTGAGAAAATGCGGCTGAGAGCACGAGAGGAGCCATAGAGACTTTCTACGTTATCTCACGGAGTTTTCAACAGTTTTCAGATCCGAGAGAAGCGTTGGAATCGTCGTGAAAGGAGCGTCGTTTCAACATTCAAAGATCAGAGCTTCGCTAAGGTTTGTATTTCGACCTATCTGTTGTTCTTGGTTGAGTTTTGAAGATAAAAAATCATACCTTTCGTAGTTTGCTGTATGAAAATGCGTGATCGGTTTTAATGCGAATTCGGTTTGGTCATATAGGTTTCTCTGCAAAAGGTGTTTGAGTTGCTGCTATTTTTCCTGAGTTTTGGATTTGGAATAGCTTGCTAAAGGTAAGAAGGTCTTCCTACACGTTAATTACGGCTGATAGGATTTAAGTTATGATTTTATGGATGTTTTGATGCTTAGAATTCATGCTACGAGTTGTTTAAGAATCGTAGGAGGTTATGGTCCAGTAAAGGTCAAGTTTTTCTGCTATTTTCTGAGTATATTGTTGTTGAATAAGTTTGGAAATGATCAGGGATCAATTAGGGCTCAAAAACTAAGTTTTTGGGGAGTGGCCGCGCTTGGTGCGGGCGCACCAAGCCCAGTGCGGACGCACTGGTGGAACAGAAACTGAATTTCACATTCAGAGAGTTGGTGAGGGTGCACCAGACCCCGGTGCTAGTGCACTGGATCCCAGGTCTGCGGGCGCACCAGACCCAGCGCTGGCGCACTGGACGAGCAATTTTCGAGTTTTACATACAGAGGCTCAGTGCGGGCGCACTGAACCCCAGTGCTGGCACACTGGACCCTGTTTTGAGGACAATTGTGATTTTAAGCTAATTATTGAGTTTTAAATGTTAATCCTTTGATCTAATAACATTAATTAAACATAAACAAACCCCGATTGAGTTCTGATACGTTTGGTTCCGGCACCGGACGTACTCTTAAAGGGAGTTGAAGTCCGGGACCGTCGGAAAGGAATGAAAGGGCTTGTGCTTTGGTGATCTAGCGCTCACCAATGTCTGTGTACTTGATAGGACGTGATGTCTAGCTGTCTAAGTGAGGGAGTAGAGTTGATAAGGTGAGCTTTGCTTGGAAAACACTTAGGTGGCTAGTAATACACGATAATAATTACATAAGTGTAGTAAAAGCTAAAACGTCACTTATTCTCGGTTAGGCAGTATTTCATATCGGCGATGTGATAAGTCCATAAAAGGTGAACAACGCTACTAGCTCAAAAGGCGGAAGGGTAGTGGAGAAAATTCATCGGACGTATATGTATACCGGGGAGATCCCGGGACTATCGGTGCTAATCACCGTAGTTGGCAAGTATATCTCATGATGGATATTCATCATGCATAGTGTCCTTGAGTAATGATGTAACCAAGATAAGCTAAGCTAGAAACGTATAGTCATGACATGTCGATGGGCATGAAGTGATCTTAGATCGAGTCGGTCTCATAAGATAATCCTTATAATAAAACTTGTTATAAAGCCTTAATTAAATTGCAGCTTCTACTTCTTACTATGTACAATATTTACCTCATATGCATGTTTATTTATGTGTTTGGGGGAGAGAAGACGAACATATAAATCTGGAGTTCGAGGAGGACTTTGATGACGACGTTTGAGGACGCCGGAGTTGAAGCGTATATTTATTTATGTTTTCATTCATTTTATTAGACTTAGAGTCTTGTTGGGAACCTTGTATTTTCTTTTTGTATTTTTGGAGGATTCGTACGTTTGGTTTTCGTTTGATTTGGTCAACAAGACATAAATATATAGACTCAAGCCGACTTAGTCAACAAGACATAAATAATAAATTACAAATAATAATATTTAACTAGACTCAATATTATTCTTGACACTCGATCCACCGAAGAACTTCATGGTGAGCTTGGAAGATTCAATGTGCGGGAATCACCATCATCAATGGATTCTCTTGTGGACAAGCTTTCCGAGTAGCGGGATGGAGATGATGTAGCACATCAAAGTGGTAAAGAGTCATAATTTTATGTTTTAATTAAACTAGATAATCCTTTGGGCTTTTAAGTGTAGGGATTTAGCTAAATGGGCTTTTAAGCCTATAAATATCTTAAGTTACATAAGAGTTTGCCAAGATGTAATCTTGAATGAATTATACTTTTGATGAGTGAAATTATCTTTTGAGTATGGATTAGCTCATTTTATCCGCTGTTGTAGATAACTTTAACATCAATGACGTTAATTTGTACAACAAACATCAACCGAGTGACAGCCGAGAAACACTATCACATCTCTCTTGGAGTCACAGGCTGTCAGTAAAGTGACTTAAACTCTACATCTGGTGGAACCAATCTGAAGACTCAGCTGTGTGATGGACAGCTGAGAAGTGTATTCAATTCTGTGCATCAGTAGGGTGGAGTCTACTGAGGCTTCTGTCAGCAGAGTGAAGTCTGTTGAGTACTGGAATACAGCAGAGCCCCACATCTGCTATTTCTGTTATGTGACAGCTATACAGTGTCATTAAAAGGAGGACATGCGTAGGGGTATTTATGGTGTATCAGACAAAGATTCCTTGCGGCTAGGGTTTAGGGTTTGTGCATATAAATACAGTTGTTGTTGCATTGTTTGTGAGTGTGAAATCTGTAACTCTGTGCATAATAATAAAAATCTCTTTTCTGCCCGTGGTTTTTTTTTATCTCACTCACTTTGAGAGGAGTTTTCCATGTTAAATCTGTGTTCTTCTTGTTTTCTGTTATCTCCTTTGATTATTTACTTTGGATTGCATCTGTTTCTATTTCTTGCATATGAAGTTATCTCCATCCATCATAACACAGGCAATTGTCTACTGACGGAGGGAAGCAGTTGTTTTTTTTAATAAAATTGAATTGACAACTTCAATGTTTTCTTTCCTTTCTGTCTAGTTGTATCCAAACACACAAGATACATTTTGCAATCTCTCATTCCCCTCTTATTTCTTTTCTGTCACTATCTTCTCTTTTGTTTTCTGTATGCTTCCTTCGATCCAAACGGAGCCTGAAATTATACGAGCCAAGCAAAGAATCCCTTGGTCCTGATGGATTACATATGGTATGTATTCAAAAATATTGGTCTCAGCTAAGTCGAATAATACTGCCTATTTTGTTATCATGTTTAAATGATGGTGGCGACATAGCAGGGTTTAATTATACCCTTATCGCCCTAGTACCTAAAGTAAAAGAACCCCGCTCCATGGGGGAATTTCGACCTCTAAGTCTGTGCAACTCTATATACAAAATCTTCTCCAAGACCATTGCTAATCGTTTGAAGTAGGTTTCAAATGATACCATTTCAACAAATCAGGCGGCCTTTATCAAAGGGAGAAACATTACAGCTAATATTGTTGGTAAAGGAAATAATCATTTTGCTATGAAATTAGATATGATGAAATTAGGAACAAGATGAAAATGCTGGAGAAGTTCGTTACACTTATTATGTCCTGTATTTTTTCTGTGACTTACCAGGTTCTAATTAATGAGAATCCTTCTATGACCTTTATGCCCATGTGCACCATTTTTATTTATCTTATGTGCAGAGGGTTTTTCTTCTATCTTAAGTTAAGCAATGGAGTCAGAGACTATTCGCTAGTCTCATCTTCTTTGAAGCTACTCACAATATTTCAATCGACTTAGATGCTTTAAAATGGAGAAAGCCGCACGTTGATATTGTTAAAATCAACGTCGACGACGCAGCACGCAATCAAGGGAAGATGTCAGCAGGTTTCCTGGCCAGAGATTCCAATGGGGAAATTCTGAACTCTTATTTTGGATATATTGGGTCTAGTTACAAATGCAACTGTTGCAGAAGCTCGAGTTATTTTATCTTGCTTCAAGTGTGTATATTGATTTTACTTGTAGCGAGGGAAATGCGTCAACCCACTTGTTAATTAGAAAGATACTTCATGTCTCAGATTCATGTCAATGGGGTTCTGATCCCCTTCAGATGTACTCTCAGATTAAATTTAGCTTAATGAATTTTCTTTTTACCCCTTTAAAAAAAAATCCGCTAACAGAAGCTTAAAAAATAAAATATAATTAACATCTCAACATCTTTAAAATAAGATCATAAATAAGTAAATCGTCTCGAAACAAAGACGTGTTTTTAAGGTTTACAACATTAAACTAGCAAGAAAGATCATCAAAGCTTATTATTATAATTTTAAATTGAGAGTAAAAAGACAGAGAAAAAACAGACACAACAAGAAAAGAGCTTTCAAAACATAACTCTTCCACCACCAACCATAGTCGAGCCTGCTTCATCGAACATCACGATCTAACTCCATGTCACTCCTGGAAGAAAAAAGAAAAAAACACAACATTTTTTACAAGTCACAAATTTCACTTACTTAATTCTGAGTACCATTTTTTTTTTTTTAAAATAATTTTTGTTGTTGTTGAAGTGTAACGCGAATGGGGATGCAATTCCAAACTATGCAAATTAAGATGGAGGAGGTAGCTAGGTAGATAGCTTACCTGAATATATTGACATTAATGATACCGTCGTCACCACCGAGGGCTTGAAATGCATCGCCGGTTACTATAATATCAGAGGAGCATTGGCTACATTCACCGACAAAAGTGACTACTATCATTGAATTACCGTTATATAATTCAAACTTAACCCCACAAGAATTGTCACCCCCGAATGTTTTTCCATTATAGTTTGCAATGAATCCTTTTTGTGGACCAACTTCATTGCATCCGGCACCTGTACGTAGTTAATTATTATGGAAGAAAAATTAATCAGTCACTGATATATATATATATATATATATATATATATATATATATATATATATATATATATATATACAAATTAGGATTTTTTGTTCTAACTTTGACGTGTTTTGAATTTTAGTAAAATTTCCAAATTCCGGTTAGACAAATGATCTCAAAGTTGTTTTTTTTTTTTTTTTTTTTTGGATTTTTATATATATCTGTTTCGGTTTACGACGGATCAAGATCGAAATTATTAAAAATGGCTTATGTGGACGCCACATCGGCTATGACGTGTCAAATAAAGAATATTCTATTTTTTTCCCTTCAATATATCCAATTCCTTTTTTATTTAATAAATCCAACTCCTACCCAATTGCGTAGCGTTAATTGCTCAGCCCCTCCTATCTCATTTGCATCTTCCAGTCGATCTGACCTGCTACAGCCGGGATATCTCAATTGCTTAGCCAGTTAGCCCCTCCTCTTTCTTTTGCATCTTACCAGCAAAATTCATCAGTTGATTTCTCCGATATGCCTACCTTTTCGCCGGATATGTCATATTTTTCAAACAATTTCTTAAATCTCCCAAGATCAAGAACTGGGAGATGGGTCCAGCAAGAACAAAGATTAGAGTTAGGATTATGGGTTCTTTAAGAACCAATTTCTTTCACTTGAAATCGAAGCAAAGCAGTTTGATTTTTGGTCATCATCTGAACCGAAACTTCACCTTCCTCCTACGTTGATGGAGGGAGTAATCATGGGGAAGCAGAAGTGATGAGCAATGAAATTGGGGGATTTTAGTTATCACCTGGGAAAAGTACACCCCTTTTGCTGCAACAGTAGTCTGTTAAAAACTATTTACAAAATGATGAACAAGAAAATTGAATTAAGAAATCCCATTGTGATTTGTGGCTGCATTTTTTAAGGAGCTTGGCCTTTGGTCAATTTTGAATATTTCCAGATGGAAGCAAAATGAGATGAAGGAGACGAGAGGACAGATGAAGAAATTTGAAGCATTTTGTTTTCTCCTCTGCTCCTGTGTCGATTTCCTCCAAAATTGAAGAACATGGTTTGATGTTTTGAGCTGCACTTGGAGAGAAGTTTTGAGCCTAGTTTTGAGCTGCAATGGTGAAGATGCTTGGAGAATGAATGACGATGATATTCGGAGGGCTGAAAACGGGGAAACCAATTTGGAGGGAATTTTCCCGCATTTTACTAGTCGATGGGGGTGAAATTAAAGATTGATTTTTTAGGAAAACCAGAAAAGAAAGAAGAAACAAGATTAATTGAGTGTGAGGAGGGGAGACATAAAAAAAAGGATTGAAAACAGAGACAGAAGATCAGAAATCCAGAGTCCTTTTTTGAGAGTTACCTTATTTACTCAAAAGGACACACAAAAAGGCATAATATCATCACAGAGCAGAGTAGCCATGATTCCACCTGATAATTCTGGGACTATTTGGCATTTTTTTGTGTTCATACTGTTTTTTTTTTTTTTTTTTTTTTTGCAGAGTTTGTGATATAGTTGGGGAAAAGTCGAGGTGAGGAAAGTAATTAAAATGGGAAAGTCTTTTTTCTAGTCAATGGGGTAGAAATGGGACCCACCGCCACGTAGATCCAACATGGTATCTGATGTCGTGTCCACATAAGTTATTTTTAACGATTCCGGTGTCACAATCGCCGTAAACCGGCGGATAGGACTAAAATCAAAAAAAACAAAAAAAAAGTCAACTTATAGGACCATTTGTCTTACCGGAACCGGAGTAGTACTTAAATTCCAAAAAAGCGCCAAATTGTATGACTAAAATCCTAATTTTGCATATATATATAATATATATATATATATATATATATATATATATATATATATATATATATATATATATATATATTAATATGACATAAAATTAAGGGTTTATTGTCAAAAAAAAAAAACAATTTGAACATAAAAATATGTAAAGAGGATAGTGAAATATTTTTCTGGATAAAAATAACATATCCTTATTCCAGTGTGATAGTGAAACATTATATTTGTAGTAAGTTCCACTGCAGCAAACAATGGATTTGTGATCATGAACAATGATTTGTTCTTATCATCCAATTTATATTTCTATTGGCCTATTAATTACAGAAATACTGATTTCTTTGTCGGTTTGAGAAACAGTTGCTTGATCGGCATTTGCTGCTAAAACAATTAGGGCCATAAGCATGGCTACGAACAGAAACATGTTCATCTTTGGCTTTGCAGCACCCATTCCTCTTCTTCTTCTTTCTTATTTGAATAATAACTTAATAATTCTTAGAGCAATATATATATTTTTCAGATGTGATGATTTGTGACAATGCAATATATGAAACTTGCAGTATAGTCCCGTTTTTATAGTCGTATTCAACGGCACCATTATTCTCTAAGCACAACATTTTATAAGAATGAAACCAATTTTTTTTATTTAATTAAACCTAGGATCTATCAACAATGTCAATATATGGAGTTCCAAATGCATGCCAAAGTTGCTAGAATCCAATTTCGAAGTGACAAAGCAAGCTACAAATTTTTACAGTCAGCCGTTTGTATATTTATTCTTAACCGTTATCAAAAGGGAATCGTTGATATCTTCTTCTCATGAATATTTAATTACGCCAAGGACCGGCTTTAATAGACTAGGTCCTTCTTGTTATTTAGTACTTCCTGACGTCCCAGAATATAAATCACTTCACATCTTTTCGTTTGTCCCATAATATAAGTTATTCCACATTACCAATGAATTGTTCTTTTGTCTATCTTACTCTTAATTTATTAACAATTCAATTACTTTTGAATACCAATTACATTCATATGAGGTGAATAAGGTACAAGGTCCCAAGCGTCATTGCGAAAGAGAGCGTTAACTTCATCTTGCATCGCCTCACGCCATACACGGTGTTTAGAGGCTTCGGTATACGAATTTGGTTCAAGGGGTTGGGAAGTGGCAAGGAAGCCTTTTGGGAGAGGGTATCGGACGAAGTCGGGATGTTGCTTTGGCTTAGGGAATTAGTGGTGGATTTGGTGACCATACGGGGCGGAGGAAGAGATGACTGTAAAGGGGAAGAATAGTCCTTATAGGTAGACGAAGGGCTGCTCGGGTGTGCCGTACCAGAACTGGATTGGGCCGATGCGGGCTAAGATGGTCCGAGCCCGAGTAGGTGGGTGGATGGCTAGATGGCTCAGGTTTCAGAACATGGGGTGAATGAGAGGTAGTTGGTGTAGAAGTAGTGAGAATAAGCAGTAGTGGGACCTTTAGGTCGGAGTAGGTGATATGAGTGGAAGATTTAGTGTAAGGGAAGATGGATTCATCGAAAATGACATGACGTGCAATGTATATACGGCCCGTGATGAGATCTAGACATTTATAGCCGTGATGGTAAGGACTATAACCAAGACAGATGCAAGTTTTGGAACAGAAGTCGGTTTGTGAGAGTTGTAAGGGCGAAGCTAGGGCCAACAAGCGCATCCAAAAACACGAACGAAGGAATAGTCTAGGGGGTGGTGATGGACCATTTCATATGGAGATTTATGGGAGAGAATATGAGTGGGTAATTGGTTGATGTGACATGTAGCAGTGACAAATGTGTATCGCCCCGCTCTCGGATACCGAGTCATTATCCGGAAACGAAACGCTGGGCACATATAATATTAAATAAATTCAATTTTGAGTGACAAAGCAAGCTACAAATTTTTACTGTCAACAGTTTGTATATTTATTCCTAAAAGTTATCACAAGGAATCGTTGATATCTTCTTTTCATGAATATTTGATTACGCCAAGGACCGGCTTTAATAGACTAGGTCCTTTTTGTTATTTAGTACTCCATGCATCTCAGAATATAAATCACTTCACATCTTTTCATTTGTCCATAATATAAGTCATTTTGTATTACCAATAAAGCATTTATTGTTCTTTTGTCTATCTTATCCTTAATTTATTAATAATTCAACTACTTTTCAACTACATTCATATGAGGTGAATAAGGTTCAAGGTCCCAAGCGCCATTGTAACGCAAATTTCGTCATCCTACAATTAAACCAAAAGAAAGACAAGAAAATTTGTGACAAATATAATTTTATTAATTTCAAAATTAGAGTGGGTTCAATCTCTAGAAAATTCCCTATATCCACGGGATGCTTTTGATTCTCCTTTGGTTTTTTCGAGGGTCGCGGGACTTGTTCTCGGACATTTTGGCACCTTTCCGATTTATGGGAAGAACGCATTTGATTTATGGAAGATCTTCGGATATGGCGAATGATTTTCGATATTTGCTGAAGAGCTCCGGATATGGCGGATCATCTTCATTAGTTGGAGATGACTTGGATGCTTTCATGCTTCTTTGATCTTCTCCTTTGATTTCTCCGAGGGTCGCGGAGACTTAGTCTGGGACTTTAGCGGTACTCCTCCTATTTGTTGGGAAGATGACCTTTGTATGTTGAAGAATTCCCGATATGACGGATGATCTTCTGGTATAGGTTGAAGAACACTGAATATGACTGATGATCTTCGATTTGTTGAAGAACGCCGGTTGTTGAGGATTATCTTCGAATATTGTTGAAGAACGCCGATTTGCGGATAATCTTCGAATGTTGTTGAAAAACTTGAAGGCTTCTTTGTTGCTCCTTCAATCTTCTCCGTGGTGGTTGAACAAATGGGCTTAATGTTTTCTCTCCATCTTCTTCACCAATTGTTGTTGTGTTGATGTTGTAGAACTCCCGTATGTAGCAGAAGAGCTTTGACTTTGACGAAGATTTGAAGGAATACTTTGTATTACCTTCAATCTCCTAGTTGAAGAACTTCGTATTTGCGGAAGATTTTCGATTGTTGAAGACGATCTTTCTTGACGCTTTGAAGCTTTTGATCTTCTTTATCTTGTTGAAGAACTTTAAGTTTCCCTTGAAAGATCTTCGAATATTTGTTGATGCAGAACGCCGGATTCCCATCAATTTGGTAAATATTGACTCCAATTTCTCCCCAATCAAGGGAATCGGTGATTAATTCCCCAATTCTTCAGCTCCAGGAAGATTTTAGAACACATAAGCCTTAGAGGCCCTATAAATTCAAGGCGCAGCCAACTGCGTATCATCACAGATTGATCGTTTGAAGATTTAATCATTTGAAGATCTTCTAAAAATTTAGCCCGGCCTCCACTGCCCAAATCTCGTCTTTCCTTTTGGTGTAGGAACATCCTCCAAGGGAATTCTCAGCACTTTGCTAATATCAAGTACCAAATGGGTCCTCTTATTATTTTTTTTTCTCATCTTCTACATACATATTTTCTTCTCGGACTGTGATTACCAAGTACCAACCACATCATGAAATGCTTATTTTTGTATTTGTATTGCTGTTTGCAGGAACCTCTTGCGTCTAAAAAAAAGGCCACAAGATTCTGTGTATGCACATCCAACTAAGGTGCCACAACAGCGCACAAACTTTTATTTTGAATGCTGCTGCTGCTCCTTTTTAAAATTTTTTTTTATGCAATATATTAGAGCAGCACATATCAAAATAATTAATTAAATGTGATCAAGGAGAGATAAGGAAGGATTGGAGAGATAAGGTTGATTGATCACATGCGATATTGGTGAATCAAGAATTTAAGAGCAAGATATTGGTGAATCAAGAGTTTAAGAGCAACCTATTCTCTTATGTATTGATAGGATAGTTCGACTAAGCAAGAGGGCATTTTCGGAAATTCTAAGGATTAGGGCTTAAGTTAGGTTTTTTGTATCTATATATTGACAGCACTTGTAATCAAACAAAGTGTGATTTGAATTGTAATAAAATTCTCAGACAATTTCTTCACCACATTATCAATTTCTTCATGGTATCGGAGCCAATTGGTGTCTGATCACCACATTATCCAAATTTGTATCAATGTCGACAACAACAATCAACGTCAGCAGTATAATCTCCCTCAAACTTGATTCGAAAAATTACCCCCTATGGAGGGAGCAGGTGCTTGTTTTTGCTGATACTCAGGATGTTCTTCACCATCTCACCGGCGAAACCGCTGTTCCTAGCAAAACTGTTCCGGCAACCGATCCTACAGCTCCTCCGACTGTAACCCTGACTACACGGCATGGAAGAAAGCTGATCGTCTTCTCCGAGCATGGCTGATCGGCTCCTTGTCGGCAGAATCACTAAGCATCGTTATTGGATTGGACACGGCCAAAGCAGTGTGGGATGCTTTACAGAGGGCTTATGCTCATGATTCTCAAGAACGAGAATTTAATATCAAACAACAGATTACTTATATGCATAAGGATGAGTCAAAGTCCATTGCCGATCATCTCCAAAATTTTAAAGCCTTGTGCGATGTACTTAGCAAACGATCGGAAAGCCTATACAGATGCGTAAAATGTATACTTTCTTCTAAATAGTTTGGGTCCTCGCATGAAACTTTTACAACAACTATGTTGATGCACAAACCGAGTTAGCGAAGAACTCGTCGGTCACCTGTTAAACCTTGATCAACGTCGATCATGGTTTGCCGCCAAAGAGACTGATAACTCCCACCTTGCGTTTTACGGGCAATGTCCTGGTCCTCGTCATGACAAGCAGCCCTCTCAGTCCCGTTTTAGCTCATCCGGCCGTGGTTTTCAAGCTCAAGCAAAATCGTGGATCATCGCCCGGTTCAAAGCCTAATCAATCCAAACCGCATTCAAACGCATGACTCGTGCGTAACGTGATAAGTATAAGGATCGACGTGTGATTTCTGTGGAGTTCAAGGACATATCAGCGACATTTGTTGGTGGAACAATAAGGCCAAGGAAGAGCTTCTTCCGCAAGCACTCTCGGCTCTTATGCTGGATAATACGATAGCCGACACTGAATGGTTAATGGATACAGGTGCCACCAACCACATGACAGGTAATCCTCATCTCTTACATAATTTACGTCCATATACATCTGCAGTTCACATTTTTATTGGTGATGGAACAGCACTTCCTATAACGGGCATTGGTGATATTCATATTTATCATAACAATGAATTAGTTGTTATCTCTAATGCATTACTGGTTCCAAAAATGAAAAAGAATCTCATATCTGTGAAACAACTAACAGCTCAGTTTAATGCTCAATGTTTCTTCACTAATGCTGGTTTTTATCTTAAGGCCAACACCACAGACAGGGTTCTCCTGAAGGGAGCATGTAGAAGGGACATGTACGCCCTTCCAGTGCTCATCATGCTTTTGCCGCACAAAGAATAAATTCTTGCACCACTGAAGTCTGGCACCAGAGACTAGGGCACATTCAGTTTCCCACTGTTCATGCTCTAAAGAATAAAGGTTTTATTGAATTTTTAGGCACCAATAAATAGGAACACTTATGTGAAAGTTGTCAATTAGGCAAACTTTCAAAACTTCCTTTTTCTCATTCAGAACATGTTTCGTCTACTATTTTTGAGTTAATACATTGTGATCTCTGGGGTCCAGCACCTGTTGAATCTATTGGCAGGTTTAATTATTACGTGTCGTTTGTTGATGATTTTTGGAAATATGTTTGGTTTGTGCCTCTAAAAAATAAATCCGATGTGTATGACGTCTTTCTGTATTTTGAAAAATATGCGCAAAATCAATTTAATAAAACCATTAAGCAATTTCACACCGATGGAGGGGGAGAATTTGTTAATACCCCTCTCACTAAACATCTGTTAAACCAAGGTATCACTCATTTAATCACGTGTCCGCACACACCACAACAAAATGGTATGGTAGAACGCCGGCACAGAACTATACGTGAACTTGGTATGACCATGCTCTTTCACAGCCGTACTCCGTTATTTTTGTGGGTAGAGGCTTTTTCCACGGCTGTGTACATCCTTAATAGAGTTCCCTCCCTTACCAATAAAACTGATTCCCCCTTCTATATCCTTCATAATAAGCATCCGGACTATACTAACCTCCGTATCTTTGGCTCCAAATGCTATCCCTACACTTGGGATACTAAGAAAAACAAGTTTGATCCTAAGACGTTACCATGTGTCTTTGTGGGCTATAGTAATAATCACAAAGGGTATAAGTGTTTTCACCCCCCCACCCGGAAATTTTTTATGTCCCGTCATGTCATCTTTGATGAAACTATAATGCCCTACAAAACCATGCCCACCATTCACCGTCCTTATGTTCTTAATATATTTGACTCCTGGCTCCCCCCGACTTATTCTAAACCCGCACCCTCCCCTCCTTCTGATGAACCGATTGTCCCCCATCTTCCTCCCGACATTATTATTCCCCCCTCCAAAGCCGCTCCAAATCATACCAACCGAATCCACCACCCTCTCCCATGATTACTCTCCCTCGCCGTCTACCACATTGTCGCCCTATTCTCCCATAGATTTTCCTTCCGACTCGACCAGCCCCCCGACCCTACCTCCTCTATCGATTCGTCCACTTCCTCCAGCCCCCGTACACCCTTCCCGAACCCAAAGCATGAACCCATCTCCCTCTCCTCGTGTTACTCGGGCACAACACGGCATTTTCAAGCCCAACCCTAAGTATGCCCTTGTCACTACCTATTCTTCCATTCCCACGGAACCCAAAACCGTGAAAAGTGCCCTCAAGCATGAAGGTTGGAAAGCCTCTATGGTTGATGAATTAAATGCTTTACATGAGAATAATACTTGGCAACTTGTTCCTCGGACACCTCACATGCATGTCATTGGGTCTAAATGGGTCTTTAAGGCAAAGCTTAAGGCTGATGGCTCCCTCGATAGGCTCAAGGCTCGCTTAGTTGCTAAGGGCTATGCCCAAGTCGATGGTCTCGATTATGTTGAAACTTACTCACCCGTTGTTAAGCCCAGCACCATTCGTATTGTTCTGTCACTTGCTCTTTCTAGGGATTGGTCCATCCGCCAAATGGATGTGAAGAATGCTTTTTTACATGGCAACATTTCCGAAACATTATATATGGAGCAGCCCCCAGGGATGTGCGACTCTCAATTTCCTCAACATGTTTGCAAACTCAGTAAAGCACTCTATGGGTTGAAACAAGCTCCTAGAGCTTGGTTCGACCGGTTTAGTGCTTTTCTGCTCTCTTTTGGTTTTCACTACAGTTTATCTGACCCCTCAATATTCTATTATCATGCTAATCAGAGTACGCTAGTGCTTTTATTGTATGTGGATGATATGCTTCTTACAGTTCCGGTCCTCCTCTCGTTGAGTTCATTTATTAAGGTCTTACATGCTGAATTTGCCATGAAGGATCTTGGACCCATTCATCATTTCCCGGGCGTACGATTCACCACACCTCTCGCCGGCATGCATTTACATCAATCCCACTATGCTCTCACTATTCTCCGCCGTGCCGCCATGCAAGATCGCAAGCCCGCCAATACTCCTATGGCAACGAAACCCTTGGTACCTCTCAATCCACCTCCCGCGGATGTCACCCTCTACCGCAGCCTCATTGGTGCCCTCCGCATTTGACCTTCACCAGGCCCGATCTTACATATGCCGTCAATCACTTATCTCGCTTATGCGTACTCCCTATCAATTTCATATGCAGCAAGTTCAGAGGCTTCTCCGCTATGTCAAAGCCACGTTACACATTGGCATTTTGCTCAAACCCATGTCTCGTCTCCACCTCTATGCCTTCTCCGATGCGGATTGGGCAGGTTGTCCCACCACGCGACGCTCGGTTACGGGATACTGTACATTTCTCGGCCCTAATCTCATCTCGTGGTGTTCCAAAAAGCAACCTACCATTTCACGCTCTAGCACCGAAGCTGAATATCGCGCCATGGCTCACACTGCAGCTGAACTCACTTGGATCACTTCTTTATTACATGAGCTTCACGTGGCCCTTCCACAGCCTCCTATGCTTCTATGCGACAACTTAAGCTCCTTATATATGACCATTAACCCGGTCTTCCATGCCCGCAGCAAACATATCGAACTTGATTATCATTATGTTAGAGAACAGGTCGCTCGCAAACTTTTGATTACCAAGCATGTCTCTGCCACAGAACAACTGGCTGATATTTTCACCAAAGCTCTCCCCAAGCATCAGTTTCAACTACTCCGTGACAAACTCGGCCTCCTCGCAAGTTCCAGCCTCGTTTGAGGGGGAGTATTAGCACAGTACATATCAAAATAATTAATTAAATGTGATCAAGGAGAGATAAGGAAGGATTGGATAGATAAGGTTGATTGATCACATGCGATATTGGTGAATCAAGAATTTAAGAGCAAGATATTGGTGAATCAAGAGTTTAAGAGCAACCTATTCTCTTATGTATTGATAGGATAGTTCGACTAAGCAAGAGGGCATTTTCGGAAATTCTAAGGATTAGGGCTTAAGTTAGGTTTTTTGTATCTATATATTGACAGCACTTGTAATCAAACAAAGTGTGATTTGAATTGTAATAAAATTCTCAGACAATTTCTTCACCACATTATCAATTTCTTCACAATACCCCCCTTGTCCGGATGAGCAGAAAGACGATCGGCTACATGTGTATATATATCCAATGCGTACAGCTGATTATTTCTCTTTTATTTTAAATTTTTTTTTTGAGCAAGCAGGATAGTGATTAATTCCTTGGAGAAACATCCGGCGTTCTTCAACTGAAGGAGGTATCAAACGATTTTTTTTTTTAAATACAGGAAGTTGATTTTTTTTTTTTTTCGTTCGTAGGATTTCACGTCATGGTGACTTTCCGGGAAGTGATGAAAAATACTTGATGGTCGTACACCGCCCAGAACACGTGGATGAAACTGGGTTTAAGCTTGCAGTTCATCCACCCATGAGTGGCTCTCGACTTACGGCGGTTTATCCCTGACCCGGGGGGGGGGTATCGACACGGACTTATTAAAATTATATAGTTTTGTTGAGTTGACGCGGTCATGTTTTGACTCGGTGACCCCACCGAAATTTTTTTTAGATAAAAGATGTTGGACATGTGGAGTACCTCTTAGGCTGTTACACCCTTTAGGGCATGATGCATAACTTGGGAGATGCCTTTATCACTCTTGGCTCGCACATCATCAGAGAAAAGTGTAGCGGACGCCCCCAATTTGATAATCATCGGGTCCTTTGTCTTCATACAATGTTTTTAAAAACGTATGATGACATCTTCTGCTCGAGTCCAATCATTGCTGCTATATATGAAGGGCATATGAAAAGGTGAAAGGTTCCATTATCTGGCGAATCGTCTTCCCGGACTAAGGCGAGACGTTCGTCTTAGGCGGTCCTTATAACCTCTTAAGGTTTGGACTGTCATCTGCTTGCCACAACTTTAAAAAGTCGTGTTTGGCGGTCCTTATAACCTTTTAAGGTTTGGACTATCCTCCGCTTGCCACAGCTTGAAAAAGTCGTCTTTGGAGGTCCTCATAACCTTTTAAGGTTCGGACTATCATCCGCTTGGCACAACTTTGAAAAAAAGTCGCAACAACAAAAAAAAACTCGGAGACTAGACATCCATCAACTGGAGCTTGGGCAACGGATTTCTTCAAAAGTTTGGATATGTCATTCCAGAAAGACATAACAATGACGGCTCATAAATAAAATAATCATCTTCCGAGGCTTGGTCATCGGTGGTCTCCAAGGTTCGGATTTTGATCCCTACCTTTGGGGGCTTCAGAGCATTTATGAAAATATGCAGCGAAAACACTCCAGAAAAACGGATGAGGATCTCTTATCCGGCCTCGCAGATTTCTAAGTCTTGAGACTTTACTTCGTCTAACACGGCCTGAAGTTTTTTTTTGGAGAGTTGATTGGGCTGCTGACCATCGACCCTTTTTTCGTTGTTGCAGATTCTTGGTTTTCCGCGCTACACCGATTCTTCAGAAGCATGTATAACCACACGGTCAAACAAGGACGTGAGTGAAGTACTTAGTGACTTCACCATGCGTAGCGTATTTTGACGCTTAGCAAGCCATGATATGAGTGAGGTATTTAGTGACTACACCATACGTAGCTTAGCCTAGTGGGTGGTGACGGATCCTTCCAAAATTTATTGATGACATATCTCAACTATCGCACACGCCTTCCACAAAGAGGATGTTGGCATGCTTTCCCAAAGAATGGATGATCGCACATCTTCCCAATGAGCGGATAGTCAGAGAATTTTCAACAAGATGAAGGCACACAACTCTTATGATGGCATGTCCCATACCACGCAGATGATTACTCATTTAACAACATGAAGATGAAGACAAACCTCTTAACACGAAGATGATAGAGCACCTTATAGAAAATGGATGAAGGCGCAACTTTGAACCAAGCGATCATGACACTGCTCTCAAAAAGAAACGATGGCCCATCGAATGATAAAATAATGAAGGCACGGGCTTTGAACCAAGTGATGATGACTCACCTCATAGCCAGAAAAGGTGAATCCCCTCTATCTTGATCAATATTTAGGGTTTTTAAGTCTTCCTTTCTCTTTCCAATTTTGATAGCATTTTGGTGGCTATAAGGATCTTTTGACATTCTAGACTTTATCCTGGATTTTCAAAAGGCTCAAAGCTTCTTTATCATTTTTTTCATATGACTGAAGTTGGAGTAACTTCCCAAGATGCCTACGTATCCTAGAGTGAGCTCCAGGAATCAAGCCAAGCGTAGTTCATTTTTTTGTTTAATGCCGTTCACGATTTTAGCTCTTGCGGTCCAGGAGCAACACAATTTCAACTCATATGTTAAGAGTAATGCGGTTTAGGCTCGTGCTTAGGAGCAATTTTTTTAACTCGTTTGTTGAGTGTAGCGCAGTTAAATCTCGTGCCCGAGTACATTTTTCTTTTGACTTCTTTGATGAGTGTAGCGCAGTTTAAACTCGTGCTTAGGAGCATTTTTTCTTACTCATTTGATGGGTGTAATGCAGTTTAGGCTCTTGCTTAGGAGCATGTTTTTCTTTTACTCATTTGATGAGTGTAAAGCAGTTTAGGCTCGTGCTTAGGAGCATTTTTTTTTCTTTTCATTAATTTGATGATAGTAATACAGTTTAGGCTGGTGTTTAGGAGCATGTTTTTCTTTTTACTCATTTGATGAGTGTAACGCAGTTTAAACTCATGCTTAGAAGCAATTCTTTTTAACTCGTTTGAGGAGTGTAATGCAGTTTAGGCTCGTGCTTAGGAGCATTTTTTTCTTCTTTAGGCATAGAGCCTTTTGGGGAACTTGTTGTTGATTAGATTGAATTTGACCATCTTCATCAACTTGTATGCTCCACTTTACTAACCTCCCGAACAACTTGAGGGCCGTCTCAATTTTTATTTGAATTTGTTTTGGCTTCTATGTCGTTATGACAGGTTTTCACAAGACAAGAGCTGAATTGCCAACTTGGAACTGCCAAGGGCGCATCATCTTGTCGAGTGCCTCAGACAAGAGGGCTTGATAGCATCAAGATTTTGCTGATCTTGGCGCCACTTTCAATCTAGAGCTTCTGACTCATGCGAGTGAAGATGAGCTATTTCCTCATTTGAGATGCTTTCTTAGATGGCGATCTAGTGAGGGATTTTGTTGCTCAAATGGCTGAACCATTGACTAGTGAGTATGGCGTGGCTTATGTCATGACTGTAACACAAATTTCGTATTATCCTTTCGATCCCCTTGTTGAAGAACTTCAAGTATTTTCGATCTTCAAATGTTGGAGATGCTTTTGGATTTTCTTCTTTTGAAGAACTTCCGGCTTTTCTGGGAAGATCTTTAATGCTTTTGGTGTTGTTGCAGAGTGCTTGAAGCTTTTGCTTTTAGACTTTCACCAACTTCTTTTGTCTTTTTTTTTGTTGTTCCGTGTCTTTTGCAAATGACCAAGGCCCTCCTATTTATAGTGGCGGATGGAAGCCATTGGTTGGATTGCATTAATTGTGGGAAATATTCTGATTGATTTTTAGACAACTCCTAAAATATTACCCATTTATTATAAATCAATAAAATCTCCTAATTATATTTTAAGATATCTTAAGATTTATTGAATTTTATAATATTTTCCTAATATCTAATGTGGGAAAATTAAATAACTCAGATTTACTGATCATCGGCTCATGGTCTTCCCATTCGTCACTAACCAGAATCGGAACCTCATCCTTTATAGCGAACATATCAATCATTGGCTCATATGGCAACTGCTCGCGCTCAGATGTGGCGGCAAGCTCGTGAATACGGCTGTGCATCAGGAGGCCTATGTTGACTGGAGATCCCTGCTCCAGATAGAACATCAATTCCACCCTCTTTGGTGTGACAGAAACCGTGTGCTTGGTTGGTAGAATGCGGGCACAAACAAATCTATTGACCACCTTCCTGTCCTAGGATAACTCATTTTCTACGAAGATGGTGGGGGCTTCCATAGTATTGCGCTTCCATTGCACCTTAAAGTAATCAACAATCATCTGCATCCTCTCTAGATCTTCAATATTGGTATGACCTTTTTACCCACTTGCACATCCACATATAAATACCCCTATTTGGCATTAGGTCATACCTATCATCTCCTTTAGCTCATTTTTCAACATTTTTCTGTGTTTTTTTTTCTTCACTTTTTTATTAGATTAGATTAGTTTGTCCATAGTTTTAGCTTAGATTATGTTTATTTTGTTGTAATTCGAAGACTCATGTTGCTAGCTTTTACAATTTCAATTTGGATTTCATTTTTCTTCCGGTGTTCTTTGTCTCGATTTTCGGTAATTTTCTTAATCTTGATTTCTTGCTTTGTTCTTGATACATGTTTATTTTGATAATGATTTATTTTGCTTGTTATAGTGTAATGAGTAGTTAATTTTCCAATAGTTGAGTTAATCGAAAATCTATGAAATCGAACCTAGCTTGTTGATTGAAGTGTTTTGATGAGTTGATTGTTGATTCTTGGTGTTGTTGTTGTTGTTGTTGTTCTAGAGCTTGTTCTTGATCACGGTTGTTGAATTGATCACTCGATAATCGTTACTCGAAAGATACGCGTAAAACTGTCTCACCACTGTAGCATTGAACCGCGTCAGTGCCTCAGCCATATCCAGAATGTCTTGTACCTTCAGGGATCTTGGAAAAATCATACCGCAATCGTCCAACTCTACTCCTCATTCCCGGGAAACCGGTCTTTCATTCCAATACCCTCGGAACGATTTATAGATTTCTAAAGAATGAAATTGCTCAACCCTATCTATCAAGAGGTTAGCATCTCCATAGACATCCTGGTGACCACTTGGACGATGTGTTGTTCTGCTACGCTTGGGACCCATCCTGATTGATACAAAGACTGAAGATGGTGCTGAAACTGAAAAAGTACCTTTGGTAAACCGGCCCTGTGTCCCGATTTATCGGCATTGATTTTTCTCAGTTCTAACTGGGACTCTGCTTCTAATACTGGAAGATGAATAACTACAGCACTTCACTATCATAGTAGCACTAATCAGCAAAGGGTGATGGAAAGAATGGTTTTGGGTGTTAAAATGGAAGGAAACGGATAAATTTTGGTGGTGATGTAGTGGTGATGGTAGCCGAAATTTATGGAAGGAAAAGAAATGGAGGAATTTTGGTGATTTGAAGAAGAAGATAGTTGTTGATGATGAATAATGGTGGTGGAAGGGTGTTTAAATAGGAGAAATGATAGAAGGTGGAAGGATTTGGTGGGATAGTGGGTAGATGAGTAATTAAGGTGAGGGATTTGAGGGGTTTGATTGATGGGATTGAGGTGGAGTTATGGTGGAGTGTAGGAAAGGATGAAATGATACAAAAGAGGGAAAATGGTGCGGTTTTGCTGACTGGTGGGTTTCGGTACAACGTGTGTCCTCCACGTGTCTCTAAAAATTTTGCTTTTTTAATCTGACACTCAAAAACTAAAAAAACCTAGCTCGGTAAACCGGAGGTAACTCCCGGTTTACCGGGGCTTCTTTTCCCCAGATTTCTCTGTATTCCTTCTCTGGACACCTTATAATAACTTCCTGCTCAATCCAGACCTCAAAATGACTAGTTCCTTACTCCTTTTGTTTTATTTCTCACTCAATCCTAACCTACTTCACTAGAATCCACAACGAGTAAAAAAACCTTCCCAACAACCATCGGTTCCAAGCCTAAGGGTGCGGTAGGATGAAAAAAAAAGCTCGTCATTTCATCCTGCTACTTTTATTCACTCCTATTCTATCTAAGGGTTCGAGAGAGTAGTTCTAAGTTTAAAGTCGTCAGCTCGACTTACCTTCTGATCTTCACTTAGTCAAAAGTCGGGGCCTTAACTCGGAAAACTTGCATCTTCGAGGTTTCAACCATCATGCACTTCCTTTCTCGTCGGTCATCATCTTTCAAGAGTGCCTTTTTCCCGGTTTTCCATAGAAACATTCTGAGCTCTCTTCCTAACACGTCTCTCTCTCTTTTCTCGTGTGCTAGGTCATCCTCTGCTTCGAGATTTAATCATTATGCCTAAGGACTCCACATTTTCCACTTTAAGCTACTCTTTCACTACGCAATACGGATGGACTAGCCTCCGTGAGCGTCTTGTTGTGGTCCTTTTCTTCGTGTTCTCTAAGCATTAATCTGATGAATTTTTGCTCACAGGTTTCCACTAAAACCTCTCGTTGCCTTTGCCTTTCCTTCTCTATCTCCATGATTTCCACTTTTCTAGAACCATAAGTCATCTTGTAACTTTCCGGCCTATTATCTAGGGGCTCTAGGATTCTCATCGAAGTCCATGATTGCTCTACTAGTTTCTAAGAACTGTCTACCTAATAGAACTGGGGCACTCGGATCCTCAGGTATGTCTAAAACCGTGAAATTTATCAGGAATGAGAATCCTCCTGCCTTAATTGTGCAATCCTTTAGTAGACCGGCAGGCTTATCTCTGGTTCGATCGACAAAAGTCGTGGACCTGGTTTGATCCATGACAACCGGAATCTTAATCTTCTGGCAGATGGATAGAGGTTGAATGTTACAACTTGCATCGGAATCACAAAGGCCTAAACCTACAGATATACCATTGATAGAGATTGGGAGTCGAAACATTCCAGGGTCTCCTAACTTTTCTACTGTATCAGAGTCTGGGTAATCCTCAGACTATGAGAACATAGTGTCCGAATCCTCCTCCGGATCATTGGAGTCATAGTCGGACGATATATCAATTAGCTCGATAGGAAACGTACCTGGCCAATAAGTCTCATACTCCTTCAGGTTTTCCTCGGCTTCCTGTTTAAGCTTTTCAGTCTCCTTCTCCACATGCTTCTTATCAGCCTCATATTGCTCCCTGGCTTTTGATCCAGGATACATATAGATTGGCTTAATGTTCAACACGGTACGAGGCATTGCGTTTGGCTCATTTAGACTTAATCGCTTTTGCTTGATTGAATTTCCGAAGTGTCCTGATACTCCTGCAAAAGAGACAAAATAAAACAAAGAAACGGTTAGCAACTCCCGCCTCAGTTGGGGATGAACCCAACTATTGCGGAGCTACTAACTAAAATCAACTGGGATGAACACAGAATAACGAAGGTTGTTCAGAATTTGATTTTCTGGGCCTCAGTAAACCGGTGGTAAGCCATGGTAAAACGGACCAAGAATTTCTTATTCTAGAAGATTAACAGGTGCAGGTTTGATCCAGGACGACTCAAAACTCAAAAGAAAATAAATTAAATAAAAAAACTTCTTAATCAGAATTAAAACGTTTATCCTTGAAATTGACCATTGTCCCCAGCAACGGCGCCAAAAATCTTGATCGCGTGTAAGTCACTAACGTCGATATTACTAGCAAGAATACTAGGTACATCGTAGTATAGTAAGGGCGAATCAAGGTTGTCCCATAGAGACAATGCAACTTTAAGTATAAACGATTATAATCTTAATTAAGAAGACACATATAAGCGGTCGTTGACCAACAATAGACATGAAAGAAACTTGGTATTCCTCCCCCTCTCCTATTGACCTACTAACTTGGATTAGTTAATCCTTACGTTTACTTCCCCATGTAATTTCCTTAAATTAATCAAGCGAGCTTTTAATTCAGTTTTAAGCTACGGATGCAACTCCTAACCCTATCGACTCCGACCATGGTAGTAGACAATCTATACGCCAACTACCTTCTTTAATTGGTCCATAATAGTCCATACGCATAAAGAACTAGAATTGCCAATATCGAGCGCTAACTCATACCCCTGACCCACCTAGACAGCTGTCAACACTGATCAAGACGTTCCTAGGGTCCATCAAGACTATGTCCTAACTAACACTTCACTATCAGTGCTTCATATTAATTTACGAATTACGAATACTAAATTGTCCAGACCTATTACTCGTTTTAATTAATTCTGTCGATCAACGTAGCTAACGCTGAAGTCCCAAATTAAGTTTCTTAAAATTTGCCTCGGTAAACCGGTATAGACCGCCGGTTTACCAGGGGCGGCTTTTCTTAATTCTGGATCTACATTGCTCAATTACGATTAATCTAAGTAAATCATGGGGTCGTTAAACATGCAGATTAACTAAAACACATGAATACGAACAGATCTACCATATTGAAGACAAAAATGAACGTTCAAAGCTTCATACCTTCAACGATGGGGATCTAGCTCGATCCACTCAAGCTAGAGATGGTAGAGAAAGGAAGGAACCCAGAGAATAAACTTCAAAAGCTTGGAATAACTTTATTTCATCAAATCAAATAATCTATATAATGAAAGATTGAATATAATTTAGTGCTTATAAAAAATTATGTAATAATCAGTTGATGCGGCTTTATATAGATACAATAGCCGACTTATGACTCATAGAAACCCTAACCGACCTAGTAGATGCGGCAGAATTGATTTCGTGTCCAACAAGACTCTCGGTTTACCGGACCTAGCCCACGGTAAACCGGGCTTACTCTTCTTCTTTTTCTTCAGCATATATCTTCTTGGACTTCTTTTACTTGGCCCAACATGCTTCCTTTGATCCAGATCCGTTCTTCAATGCTCCAGATTTGGTACATCCTGTAAAACACATAAAACGAGGCAAAACAGTACCAAACCTTCGGGAAAATAACACAGGTGCAAAATTACGAACCTATAAACATACACATAGCATTTAACACATATTCCATATAATAATGAGCCTATCTATCCTCTCTTTAAGCATAATTCACGGTGAGTAAAGTATAATTACTGGTACTATTAGGGCGTTATCACCACGCCCCCGAGAATTTTGTGTGCCACGACCCCGATTAAAGATTGGAGGGGCCGAACCGTAGTTTACAGTTGGGGAGGTGTTTCGCAAAGGAGGAGGAGGCACTTGAACCGGTTGGTGATGTAATATCCTGGCTTCAGTGGTAAGTAAAACGGAGTATACCTCCTTAAGTGTGATCTATGGACGAGAAGCCATCACGGTGACCATAGAGTCATACTCCGGGCCGAGGCTAGCCAAAACATATGCGACAATATCATCAGAGGATAACGGGTGCCCAGCCATGGAAAGTTCATCAGCGATGCGTTTTATAGACGTGAAATAATTTGTAGCGGTGCCGTTTCGAGCGAAGTCTAGTTGAGTTCGAAGATGGATTAAATGGGCACGACTTTGAGAGGCAAACAAGTTTGTAATTCTGCCTAGGTTTCAGCTGATGTCGTTGCATGATATACCTGGTGAAGAACGTCGTCAGATAGGGAAGAGGTGATAGTACTGAGAATTAAGTTTACTTACTTCATCCATAGGTCGAATTCCAGATTAGCGGACTTGGTGCCATCGGCAGCAGTGAGTTGTGCCGGTGGGGATTTAATCGTTCCATCATGTAACCTATATGTCTTGTCCACATAAATATGGGACGATTTGAGCACGCCACAAGTGAAAATTGGTGCATGTGAGTTTTGTGATGTGGATATTTGAAGAGGGTGTGAAGTGGGAAGGGATCTGGAGCTCGGGATGATGGTGGTGGTAGTTTCGGTACATGTTGCAGAAAGGGAGTGGATCGGAAATAATAGACTTTTAGTTTTTTTTTGTGAAGAAAGAAAATAAGAACACAGGTGAGGAGAAGCTAGATTGCAACTGAAGGAGAAATGAAGAATATTTTTTTGAGAGGGAAGAAGCAGATCGGGACTTGGCTAGAGAAGAAGAGGCAGGTGGTTTAGGGTTTGGGGAGAAGGGTTTGGGTATGGCATGATGATGAAAGATCTATTAACGCTCTGATACTATATTATAATGTAAAATAACTGATTAAGGTCATAATAGCAAACACACAATAATAGGCTAAATAGTAATTTTCGTCCTGTAATTGTATACATTTTACAATTTTGGTACTGATTTTTTCTCCGGCGACAATATCAGTCTGCTGTTGTACATATTTTCCGGCAAAAAAAATACCATGTCATTGGAAATTGACATGTCATCACCACTTTCCAAGTCAGCATTTTTTTGAATGGAATAAAAAGTCTATTGTAAAGGGATTCAAACCTCCATCCTAATGGTAAAAATCTAGACACTTGGCCATCTGAGGTACAACAATATGCATTAATCAAGATACTAACATATTTTACTAAAGATATGTTCATTATTAAATATTCTAGACAATCTAAGGATACGGTTTAATTTTTTTTTTCTATAAAGTATAGATAGTATTTGTTACACGTGGCATGTTTATTTTAAGTAATAGGGAGGTTCTTAATTTTTTATTGTTCTTTTTTTATGTCTAATATATATAGTATAAAGCACGTGACTTAATCATACATAGTAGTATACATATTAAATTTGCATACGGCTTTTTGCGACCTTTTTGGTCGTCCGCCTTTAGCGACGTTTTGGTCGTCGCTAAAGTCTGTCCTTTTCTTTTTTTTTTCCCTTTTTTTTCGAAACAACGTCGTTTTCAACTTCTAACCCACCACCGCCATCCTCTGCGAATGAGAAATGCGCACCGTTTCTTCCTCTCTATCCAACAGAGCTTTATCCATCTACCTACCATAGCAAACATCTCTCTGATAATCTGAAAAGCCTTCAAGCTCCTAACGTCTCTATGTGCTCCTTTCCTCTTCCATGAGTCATCTTCTCTATTGAAGAAACCGATCTGGTTTCGATGACTCTACTTCTTCCGATATACGACTCTAACAATGAGGTAGCAACCTCTGCAACTCCTGGACTTCTGATAAAGCCTCAACGCCGGTGTTTTGTTTGAATGCCCGATTTCAAGCTAAGGAGGTCCGTGAAGGCAAGGTCTACCTTTGATCTCTACAAATTTCTGAGACCTATGATGAAAAACTAAGGTCGATGATGTCTCAACATCAACTAATCTTCAACCCGTGAGGTCGATAAATTTTCCGTGTTTACAGTCCTTTTCTCTCTACATACGATCTGTGGAGATGGACTGCTTTGACAGAGAAGAAGAGAGGCAGAAATCATTTTTCCCATTGCAAATCTTCTCAGCGGTGGGTTTTTTTCCCTTGGCTCTGTGTATTGGTTCTGCATTTTGACTTTGTGCTGAAAATTTGGTTATTTGTGCAGCTTTATTGATTTGTATGAATTGGCTATGGTATTATAGTGAAGACCGGTGTTTCTAGGTAATTAATTTTGGGTTTTTTTATTTTTTTATTTTGTTGATTTTGGGGTTCAATTGATTTGCAATTTCAGCGTGTGTAATTTGGTGATGTGCAACCTTGTTACTGAGGATTTATGTCTTCTTTTATTCATTTCCTGCTTCTGAGATGAAACCTCTGTTTCATTCATCTTTTCGTTATTTCCATGATACGAATTCGGTTTTCTGATTACATTCTGAAATCCTCGATTCCTCAATAAAGTCGATTCGGTCGATATGGTGTGCAAGTAGTAGTGTGGTGCATTGGTAAAAAAATCGATTGTTCGTTCGATTGTATTTAGTCATCATAAATAGATTGGATTCTATACTTCAAATATGTTATGTGACATCTTCATAATCTGTTGAATATTTCTGGTGATTGTTGCAGTATTTGAAGAAGAGTCATCAAAAGCCTCTTTATGAAGCTTTACAGAAAGTTAAAGAGGGTAATATTAAATCTGACCCATCTTTTCTTGCTCAAAGCTTTGAATAATATTTAATTTTCCTTGTTTTGATTTTGAAAGTAACTAAAGCGATGATTAATTTGGTTTGTTTCTTAATGCGAGTTGATGCTTTTAGGTTTCATATCATTGCTAATGACAATTTGCTCGAGTGGTTTAATCAAAATCGTGTGCCTAGACACGTTGTCGATTTTCTCTTACCGTGCAAGGCACCTTTGGATTGGTCCACTCCTACTACGTGCCGCTTATTACAAGAAGAAGAAGTAAATGAAACCGGATACTGTAATGCCGAGGTGAGATCATCATCAATATTGTAGGGCTCTGTTTATTTGGTGCTAGATAATTGATTGCCCCAAAATAACAAGATCACAAGGAGGATCTTGAAAAATAGGAAACTAATTTGTACAATATATATTCTGGTTTGTTTTTCACAGCATAAGGTTCAACTGGTATCACTTGAGGCATTGCATCAACTCCATATCTTCAATTTTTGTGCTAGCCATTGTTCATGTCAATTTTTCCGTTCTCACGGTTGTATTTGGAGGGTTGAAGGTAAATAATTTATACCCAATGAAACATATATTCATTCGGGAGATATATTCTGATTGTATTGCCTAATTATAATGTTTTCAGATACACTTGTGGAAAAAATGGGAGGATGCTATTGAAAAAGAAGTTTTGGACAATGAACAAGGTATGGATTCGGAGATATTTACATTTTTAGACATCCGTTGAGTAATAATATACTAATAATAATGAAATCGCAGTGCAAAAACCGAAGATCACACAAGTACTCCAACATGATTTCATCAAGAGTCGTTTCCTAAGCGTGGAAACACATTGGACCATCCTAGCTAATGTGGTAAGTCAATGAAGATATCGACGTATTTCTATCCCTAAGCATATTGGTGTTCATACTGATACTTTTTTCCCCTTTCTGTGTAAACTCTTAGAAACGCTTTTTCAAGCAATTTCATGGATCGGTCACCAAATCGGATTATGCAGCACTAAGACTTGGCTTCATCATGGTATAGGTCACCTGCAATAATACAATATTATGGAGTTTCTCTTTTGGCTGTGTCGTCGTTATTATTATATCAGCAATTTCGTTTGCTTTTCTTGTAGACACATTGTAGGGGAAACCCGAAGTTCATGAGTGTAACAAAGGTTATGTCAAGAGGCAGGCTATCTTCTCATGCTTGACATGCACACACGATGGTAATCTTTGGAATTTGCACGGCTCGTGTCTTGTCATGCCATTATGGCCATGAGGTATGACTAAACCCGGACCTACTCTTATTTTTGTTTGCAGCTCACCATTTTGAAGTAAATTGAATTTCTGTTGCCATCTAAACTTTCAACTTTTTTCTGGAAGCGAAATGTGGTATAGTAACAACTTATTTCTATCAGCTGCATCTTCATTAGGGAAAAACATTCACATAAAAGGTTGTTCTGTTTTTTTGTAGTCTTTTTGTACTTTTTTTGTTGTTGCTTCGGCTTCTTGTTTTATTGAGATACATTTCGGTTGTGTGTGTTCTCCTTAGATCTTGTGTACTTTTGATGATATTACCCGGGGTTTTGCGGATCGTTGGTCTGCAGTTCAACCAAATTCCACGCATGTCCCCGCTATTTGTAACATGCTTGTTATCTTCTTTTAGGGTGCTTGTCTTGCCTTGCCCTTTGTGTTTTATCTTATTTGCCGATATCATTTGTTTCTATTGAATTTTAGTTTAAGTGTACTAGAATATTTATATATGCATACCTTTTTCGATAGATTTGGAAGTAAAAGTCTTTTACTAATGAAAATATCGTAGGTTTCTTGTATTTTTAGGGGTGGAGATATGTTCTTGCTTTGTTTGTTTTACAAAGATGTGCATATATATGATAAGCTTTGAATTGCAGAACGGATGATGGGTTCTCAGGCATCGAGGACAAAGAAGTCATTGAGAAAGCCCCTGAACCTGAGTCAGCTTCCGTCAAACTTGAAACAGAGGTCTTTGCTTGCTCTTCCTCAGGAAGTAATGCGATGTTGTCTCTGCAGGTAAAGGGATTCTCCTTGATGAAGTAAAACCCAACTATAATGAGTACGCAGAACCAAGCGGGACTTGTGTTGTTGGGGTTAATCTGCTTGAGACGGTATCGACTCAAGAGAAGTGTAAATCTGTGTTTCTTGTTAGAAACTGGAGAGAACTCCTCTGTAGATGTGGAAACTGTGTGGAATTCTATTCCAATGAGGGAATTGACATCTTGATTGACAAGGATGATTCAATAGCTGAGTATGAGAAAATGGCAAATCAGATAAGGAATGAAAAACGGGAAGAAGAGCCGGGTAATGAGATGAATTTGTTTGAAAAGCTTCCCCATGTGGTGAAAATGGAATTCTTGAGCGGCGTGGACGAGATGAAAACTGAGATTCTCTCATTCCTGGTACTTTCTCATTTGATCAATTGCCTTATTTTACTTGTCCGGCGATTCTTGGATGGATGGAAATTCTCTGATGCACCGGAGCTAATGAAGAGTAATAACTTGCTCCAATCACATTACGACATGTGTTGCAATTTATAAACCTAAACCCACCATCTCTCTTTTTTTTCAATAGGCAAGACATGTTGTAATGTAGCCAAAACATGTCTTTTGGCCTAAGGAATCCGCAATGAGTCTCTCTGTATTAGAATTTCCCTTGTTTTGCATTGTCTACTGTCTTTATCACGCAACAATTGCCTAAGAAAACGACATTGGTCCAACTTATTTGTTGAATTTTATGGATTTGACAGCAACCTTTTGACCAGCCGAAGGCAGTTACAGCTGCTGATGTTCATGAGATGTTCGACAAGCTGGCCAAGAAACGTGCAGCGCGCCAAAAACGAGGACAGAAACGAGGGCCAAAAACGTGCAGCGCACGTTTGCCGCCACTAGTATTTTCTTATTTTTTCTCAAATTTGTTGATTAAGGTTGTTATGACAAGGAAGAAAATGCTACTAGATCATATGGTTTTTTCAGCATTGAAGTATTGAGGTACTAGTACCACTACTAATTTCCCGATTAGTTTATTTATTTATCTTTAATTTCTGAATAATAATATTGTTACAAAAACTCTAACACAATGCATCTCATAATTTAATGAACCATTCTGACACACTGAATCATGCAATGTTATGTGACAATGGTATTATATACCTTTGATGAATGTAATATCATTCGATGTTTCACTGTTACATCATGTTACAGTTATTTGTTGTTTTTAGATTGATCGTAACAATATCATTAGCTATAATCAGAGTAATACACGTGACTTAAAAAATAAGCAAATATTAAGTCACGTGCATTATACAATATATATTATACATATAAAAAGAACAGTAAAAAGATAAGAACCTCTCTATCACTTAAAATAAATATGCAATACACGTGTAACAAATATTATCTATACTTTATATAAAAAAATTAAACTGTATGTATCATTAAATTGTCTAGAATATTAAATACTGAATGTGCCTTTAATTAAGTAAAATATGTTGTATCTTAATTATTAACATATATTGCTGTAGCTCAGATGACCAAGTGTTTAGATTTTTTTTTTGAAGGACGTGTGTTTAGACTTTTAATATTAGGTTGGAGGTTTGAATCCCATTACTATCAACATTTTATTCCATGCAAAAAATGCTGACGTGCAAAGTGGTGATGACATGTATGGCTGACATGACATTTTTTGGCCGGAAAATGTGTACAGTCATCATTTTCCGGCTTCAGGACTATTTTTACGAAAAAAAACCACTTACAGGACTGAAATTGTCGCCGGAAAAAACCAGGACCAAAATTGCAAAACGTGTTTAATTACAGAACTAAATAAATAAATATAAATATATATTTATATATATCTTATATTATATTTTCAAGAGAAAAACTGTCAAATTGACCCGCTCCAAAACCCCGGCTTTGGCAAACATATCACCTTCTTCACGCACAACCCCTCTCACATTCCCGCTCCCACTCCCCTCCCTCTCTCCCTCCCCCTCCCCCCACTTTTCCACTCCAGGCAAAACTACCTACAGTTTTGTTACCCACGTTCTCCCCTACCGTTTCGTTGACAAACCCCACGACCTGCCAAAAAAACCCCCTCCCCGACTTTCCATCCCAAAAACCTTCCCACGTTGCTGCTTATATTTACCTCATTAGGTTTTGGGATGCTGAATATTCAACGATTCTCCAACAAGTCTTCAAATAATCAAAATAACAATTGTCAAAGGGCTTTAATGAATCCCACATAATTATCATGTGTCAAAGGGCTTTAATGAATCCCACATAATAATCCTTAATGAACTGCATTGATGAATTTGTTTCATTACATAGGTAAAGAGTTTCTCCGAACTCTATCGGTGGAACGATTTCATATTCAATTTTGGAAGAATATTCAGATGATGAGTCAACTTATGGGTATTGTTTCATACATCCGATGAAATCAGAGGATGAAGGTTTTGCTACGTAGAATCAAAGGTCTATGTTTTTTTTTTAAATTTTAAATTTATTCCTTAATGATCTCCTTTTCTGAAATTTTTTCATTATATAGATAATGAGTTTCTCATACTCTGTCGGAGGAACGATTTCATATTCAATTCTGGGAGAATCTTCAGATGGTGAGTCAAATTATGGGTATTGTTTGAAAAATCCAAGTTTGATGAAATATGTTTAGTTACACATGCAGTTTTCATATTATTAAGAACAAAGAAAATGTGTTCACTCGAATGCATACATTGTTGATGCGATGGAATAGCTAAAGATCTGGAACTAGGTGTTGGGTGGTCTAGGGTAAGGATTATTCTCAAACTTCTCTAGCTAGGGTACCGAAATTTGTTTTCTTGCTGAAACATCCTGTGTTTTTTCCGCCTTTTTTTTTTTCTTCCTTTTTTTTTTTTCTGGTTGCTCAGATGTGTTTGCTAATTTTACTGATTCAAAAGTTTTGTTGTTACCGCTGTGGATCCTACAGTGAATGGAATTGGTCCAGCAGTTGCAATTCCTGCTGCAGTGAAATCTGCTGGCCTTGAAGTTGGTGATATAGACCTGTTTGAAATAAACGAGGTACTCCATTGCTTCATTAGAATCTTCATGTTCAATGAATTTTTCCTTTTCCCTTGATTGTTTTTTAAACTGAGAATTCTCAACTTAGCAGGCATTTGCATCTCAGTAAGTGTATTTCTGTAAGGAACTGGGGCTGGACCCCGATAAGGTTAACGTTAATGGAGGAGCCATGGCTCTTGGACATCCCTTAGGAGCTACAGGTTACTTGCTCTTCACCTTTTGTTGCAACTTTGAAAATTACCAGAGCATATAAAAGCTTATTATCAGTAAGATGCAAGTTTCTTGATGCAACTGTGATTAAACGTTATAATTTCCTGATGCACGTTGCATAATATAGATGCAAGTTTCTTGATGTTGTTTTGCTGTGTTTCTGGTTTGTTTTGTATACCATTTACATGGATCAAAAGCATTAAGCTCGATAGGTGCTCGGTGTGTGGCAACTATACTACATAAGATGAAAAGGCGGGGCAGAGATTGTAGATTTGGTGTTATTTCCATGTGCATAGGTTTGTATCCTCCCTGTCTGATTCTCATGCATTTTGCCTAGAAAAATGTTATTGCTGTCATTAACAAGACATGTTTTTACAAAAGTGATCAAAATGTGTTGCATCTCTATTTACAGCCACTGGCATGGGGGCTGATGCTGTACTTGAAAGAGGCGATGATGTCTGATGATTTTCGCTCTGCAAACAGCCAAACCAGTTGACATGGGTGAAAAAGGACAATCCAAATTGGTCTTATGGGAGTCTTTGGTCGTACCACAACAATTTTCTACAACCGGGAATCAACTTTCTGCCGATTGATTGCTTTCCTTATGGTACTGCAGTGGGCCGTCCCTGGGAAATCACAGGCCCTAGGCCAAAAAAAATAGAGCCCTCGACCCTATGAAAAAATAATATATTACAACTAATTTTGAGGTATACTATGTTGATGAGCATTATAAATAATGCAGCGGAATTTGATTAGACTTTCTTTCATGGGCCCTAAAATTTTAAGTTTTGGTGGGGGCCTGCAGTAGAAACACTGTGGTAGAAACACTGTGGTACCACTAAAGACACCTCTCATCTTATACATATATATGATTACATTGTAGTAATCATACACAAAATGCATTGTTACTGATCATTTATACTTGAAATCTCCAGAAGTTGTTGGGATAGTGTATCGTGTGTGGAGTGATTCACGAAACAGATCCGTAATTCACGGATGAAATTACGGATAATTAAATGCGGAAAATAAAACTCGAAATTAAAATTTTAGTTTTATAATGTAGATCTAACACATTAAAGCAACTACGGTATAGATCTATAAATTAACACAAGTAAATGATAGATCTAATGAAACAAAGATATGACGATTAAGATCTAACAATTAAACTATCACAGTATAGATCTGACTTGGAAGTAAAGCAATATAAAGTGCAATGCATAAATAAATGACAAACCGAGGCGAGTATGGAACTCTTTCCTTAAGACAAATTGCTCCGGTATGGTGCCCACGGTAGTCGCAACTGTCTCCCAAGATACAACGGCTTTCGTCTCGGATTTAGAGGCACTTCAAAACCCGAGCTCCGGCGAACTTACATAGTGCTCCGACTTCTCTTCGACTCAATATCTAGATCTATATGATTGACTCTTTGTGGTGGAAAGACACAAGAGAAAATTCGATGAACAAACTTTCATCCATGGGGTTGTTTATATAGTGGAGAGGAGGAGCCAATGCTTAAATCTGATTGGCCGGAACACGTCACAAAACTTTTCCCCTTGGAAAAGTTACTAATTTCGAAATTATGCTTAATTTTATTTAAAAATTTCGAAATTAATTAAGCAATTCTCGAAAATCAATTCCACACTGTGATTGGTCGGATGACGCATCTCTGAATTCTGATTGGTCGAATGACTCAATGAATTTTGATTGGTTGAATTACACAATCACATTCCAAAATTAATTTTATAGTTAATTTCATAAAGAAATTTTGTCCAAAAAATTAATATAACACCCAAAACCGTAAACGAGCCGAGCCGACGAGCCGAGCCGGACGGACGGCGGCGGCGGCGGCGCGCGCGCGTGTGGAATTATCTAAGTCCTCCCTCCTGCACAAAAGTGCCTTGCCCCTTGGGGCACATCTATAAGAGCACACACTAGCTCTTATTACTTGAGCTCCCAACACTCAAGTTTCCAATGTGGGAGAATGGGGTGAGGTCCTCCCTTCAACACCCATCTCCTACATATTTTCTACCAACTTTAGGCATTAATTAATTTCCCATTCACCCGATATCCGAATCGAGTGATTCAAAACCCATCATCAACTACTCTGTATGGAGTATTTAATGATATAATTAACTCTCGATGACATACATCGGAGTCTATCCGTAAATTGCGCTAAAGTTGACCGTTCAACCCTTTAAAAGGGCTTTTTCTCCAACAGAAGTTAGATTCCATTGATAATAATTGTCATTATACTACTATTATACTAAAGTTATCAAAGAAAAGACAAAGATGAATGTGAAGTCACTCATATCTCCATAATCTCTACTTTAGAATGTAGTGCTGTTTACTTTGTGTAATGGTGATTATGATTTAACTTCCACATACTGCTTGATGATCCATGCCACAATAATGGTAGGCCTAACTTATTATACTGTTGTTCCTTGGTTGCGTTGTTTCTTTGCTTCAAGCTTCTTCAGATGTTGTAAGTTTTCTATTCATATTTTTGTACTTATTACTGTTTAGGTGCGATTATGGATCTATTATGTTTAGAAGATGAATTGATTTGTTTATGTGGTGATGATTGCAGAAATTTTACGAGTCTTTTGATGAGGCGTTTGAGGGCAGATGGACAGTGTCAGAAAAAGAGGATTATAAAGGTAAAACATTGTTTTATGTATAGACTTATCAATATTGTTCGTAAATTTTATGGATTTGTGCTCGATACAAATTTTCAATTTTTAGATTGAGATTGAGGATTGAATATGTCGTTGTGTTGAATTCTTTACTTGAAATGCAGCACACAAAAAAATCATTAAGAATTTTTGATACACTGCATATTTAAAAAAAAAGACACTGCACATACATTGTAGGTGCATTTCGCTGCATTGCATTGGTTTAGTCTTTCTTTGGTAGTATCAGGTTAGACAAATAGTAGTGTATTCAAAGAAATTTGTATGGAAAGGATTATTATGATTGTGCTATTTAGGACATGCATTTCAGGATTCTGATTTGATGATGTGGACTGTTTCTATCTATTGATTATTTTGATGTTATTACGGCATACATTGTAGTTGAGCTACATGGCAAGAGTTCTCCAGGTGTTACCTAAAATTTAGTGGGATGATTGTTGTTCTGTTTCACCAGATATCCGTCAACCAATATTATTTTTTATTGCCATTGAACATATTTCTACAATTATCTTTAATTGTACATGGACATGTTTGTCGGATTGTTTTTCCATTCAAACCATCATTTTTAGGATTTTATGTTTCGCTGCAGCTCTTACATTATTATAATATCCAAATTAATTGCCGTACACATTTATGATAGATTAGACTTTTTTTTTTCATTATTGCACAAATTAAATTTATTCTTGTTATAAAACTAAAAGATAATAGAGTAAGAACAAGGGGAAATACAAGTATAGAAGAAAAGAAAATTGCTTGTATCTTATTCCAATAGTATAAGAGGGTATTTATAGTAGAGATTACAATGTGAACACAATAATCTGAATTAATCTCAAATCTACGTAAATTAATCAGAATAATAGATAATCCATCAATGATATTATTTCATAACACTCCCCCTTGGATATCTATTATTAAAAATACAACAGATATGATATGGCTCATTAAAACCTTACTAAGAGAAAACCTAGTGTGAAAAAAACTTAGTTAAGGAAAAAGAGTACATATTTATCTGTTTGATTTACTCCCCCTGAACCAAGAATCAATTTAGATATTTTAATTGCCGCATCCCAATGCTCCTCACTCGTCTTCCAAATGTTGTAGTCGACAATGTCTTCATAAATAATTCTGCCAGATTATCGGTTGACCGGATCTGTTGCACATCAATCTCCCCATTCTTTTGCAAATCATGAGTAAATAATAATTTGGTTGAAATATGTTTTGTTAATCCCCATTAATATAGCCTCACTTCAATTGAGATATGCAAGATGCATTGTCTTCGTATAGTGCAGTTAAATGATTTTCATTCTCATCTAGACAATGTCTCAATGAATAAATGGTAGAATTGATTGTCTCGATCGTAGTTGCATAACGTCTATGTCATGTACTATTAACTTTGTTAGAAAAACCCAGTGGGAAAAAAAACTAAACAAGGTAAATAGTTCATGCCATATGTGTTTCTATGTGTTGCACTGACTGCCTCATTAAAAACCTTTAACTAAGAAAACCCTTTGGGAAAAACTTGGTTAAAGGGAAAAATAGTACAATCATTGGTTTTAAGACCAAATCCACACAAAAGTTTTGAAGTTATCGCTCTTACTGACGACAACAATATTTCAAATGTACGCATTCCATTATTATATACACTTATTATCCAAAACTGATGTAGGAATAATCTTCGTGAACAAATCTATGAGATTGTCACTAGAGCGTACTTTTGCATATCACCCTCCTTTAGAGTTTATTGGATAGTCGAATGTAGGGGCTAATAAGTGTCATTCCCACTACTCACTTGTGCAACACATGCAACACAATCAACACTGTAATCAGCTAATTAATGGGGGAAGTATATAATCGAAATTTGCATGCATATATTTCCACTATCATGCATCGTAATTCCTTAAAATTTATGACATTAATCATGCATTACTTACATATTCCTTTCTCAATAGGAATCTACTCAACTAGTCATACTACATTCAACATGAATGTTAATGACCTTAACCATATGCATGTTGCTATTGTAAGATCCACCAAGAATTTTCATATCAATATTAATATCTAACGACCCATAAATATACCGTCATGACATAAAATTACTGCCAGATATATTAGTTAGCGGAACATTATATTATCTATAATGGGAGAATATATTTGACCATTAACAAACAAATATTTCGAATTCAAACTCAACCGCAATTGCTTAATTCATCTCTTACCTAGTCAGAGTGTTTCCGACACTCTGCTATTGACTTACGTACTGGATCCAGATATAATAATAGCAATTAAAGAGGCAAATATGTCGTCGACGACTATGATGTTTTATTATAAATTTCTCCCGTAAATTTCATTGCTAATTCAATATTAGCATAAATCAATTCCTTATCAATGTTTGAATTGGTTGTTCCACAACCCCAATATTTAATGATCTGTCGCACGTGCATTTTTATTTTGGGGTTTTCGCCTTGAAGACGGAACTCTTTAAGAGATCACATGAGTGACTGAATGTGTATTCATTTTCCGTGGATTTTTATCTTTTACGCCGATCGGTATTCTACGCTTCTGGCATAGAGAAATATCATCAATCATATTGTTGGTACTTTTATAAATAGTCACTCCTTTAATTTCAATAACGGCATCTGGCGGATTACTTGTTAAATACTACAAGTAAATTATTTTCGCGATTCAGTTAAACTGATGCGTGGAAGATCGTTTATGTTGTTAAAGTTTATCGGCATTCTTTTATTCTAACATGGGTTTTTCTCTATCTCCCCCTAATGCCGAGAATCGATCTTCATCAAACATGTTGCAGCGAGCTATACCTTGATGCTCTTTTTATTCGCTTCAAGCGATTTACACATTTAAAACACAGTGGTTTCATTAAATATCTCATTCTATGAGATTTTTGAAAGCAATATCTCTCTTGCGCTTCATATATTTAATATATCACTATGTCATTTCAGATTCTTCAAGAATCGTTCAAAAAATTTCGCGTCATATTTAGAGAAATCACTGGAATGAGACAGTGAACTTTTGGTTCATTTCTCCCCATTGATGTATGCAAAATGTGCATAAAATCTACCCTTCGGGGGTTTATGTCAATGAACTCATAGTTTATTTATGTCAATGTCTGTCACGAGATATAATTAATAATGGACTTTCCTCCCCATATTCTCGGACAACATTTTTAATTTTCACAATCGATATCTAGAAAATTTTCAATAACCCGTGATGGATTCAAATTCGCAATATGAAATCCTCTTATGCGGGTACCAACAAACATTTTTCATGTTTTTCAATCGAGGGAATTTAGATAATCACTTCTGGAGATTGATATTTCAATATCGATTCATACATTGTCTCATTTTGATATGACCACAGCAACTGATATCTCCAGAATAATATTATTTGTCACGTTCGCTTCGTGGAACGGATTGATGCATCTTAGGTTTTAGTGTGGTCGCATTCAAATCATTGAATGGACTTGTACTTGTATAACATGATGCATCTTATATAATCTGATACATATATCATTGCATAACCATTGCATATAATATTAGTCACATTCTTTTCTAAGAATGGACATGTCTCATCATTTTCAAGCATATTGCTCTTTATTTGTCTCAATCTTGGTATGATATCAATTAATGGATATCCTTTCAACTCAATAAAAAAAATCGAGGCTTGGGAGAGCATATATAATGCTTCATTTCGAATTCAATGGCTTTTTCGAAGCCTTATATTAATATAGCATTTGCATATATTGCATTTAACATTTGCTTCTCCCATAATTTCCTTTTGAGACATCCTCTTTATATATTAGTATAAACATATATTATCATCATTGTTAATCATGTTTAAGTTTCTGACCTTCATTTTCTTCGGAAAGAAACTAAAAATACCAGAAATAACATATATGTATATATTTATATTTATGAATGTCCATTCAATAGGTAACTATCACATTCATATATATATATATATATATATATATATGAATGTCCATTCAATGATAACAAAGTTGGAATCCAATAAATTTCTTTAACACCAAGTATGAATGAGAAGGAAAATGGTCCGTGTATTACTCAAGTAATAGTTGCTGCCTAAACTCCGACCAGATGCATGTGGGTGAACATATATAGCCATGTGTTTTTTTTTTTTTTCTTCTACTCGTCTGCAAATGCGTTTTGTAAAATCATGATTGGTGAAAATCGTGCTTCTCGAACAAGTGATCGCTCGGATTCGCCACTATCAAAGGAAACCTCTTTTTCCTCGTTTGATCTGATCTGATCTCAATTTTTTTCTGCTCATCCAAAATATGGAAAAGAATATACGGTTGTTCGATCGATCGCAATTTCCCTGTTAATTTAATTCTCGATGAAGTTTTGGTGCTGGCCTCGGATTCATTGATGACTGCATTCGGATTCCTACATTACTACGGGCAGCCTTCTGTGAATTTCATTCACTTTGGTTTTGGACAGGACAACTGCCATGTAATACAAGCAAGAAAAATCAATGGCAAAAGTAAATAATTTTGATGCTTGATCATATTCAACCCAGAAAAACATAAGAAACAAAAATGAAATATTGTATTAAAAAGAAAATAAATCAAGGATTCCAAAATAAATTGTGAATCTCGTTCGGTTGAAGAGGAGGTCGATCCGTCGGTGCGTCGGGAAAGTGGTTGACAAGGGAAAGGATTTCATCTATTCCAGTCGATATTCCCGGCCGGTGAATGCCGGTGAATTGTAAATACTCTTTATAATCAACCGTCCTTGTACCATCGTGTATAGGTCAAAACCATTTCATTGCGGATAGAGATCGTGCTGATAACGTGTTATAAAACTAAAAGATAATAGAGTAAGAACAAGGGGAAATACAAGTATAGAAAAAAAGAAAATTGCTTGTATCTTATTCCAATAGTATAAGAGGGTATTTATAGTAGACATTACAATGTGAACACAATAATCTGAATTAATCTCAAATCTAGGTAAATTAATCCGAATAATAGATATTCCATCAATGATATTATTTCATAACAATTCTATGTTTTTATGAATAAAATCATTTTTTTTATATGTTAGTTTGTTTAAACACGATATTTTTTCATAACATATTATTTTCCTTCGATGTTTACTTTTTAAATATAACGTTCTCCATGCATCGCACGGGTTTCCTACTAGTATATATATATTGCAGAACAATTAACCGTCAATTGACCCGTTTTTAGCTAATTGACCCGAACCAAACCCGGAAAAACTGGAAAAAAAAATTACAGCTTCGGTTTCATCCCACGTCCTCCTCCATTTTCTGATATAAAGTTTTTTTTTTTTTTTTGGTTTTTTGAAGGGAATAAACTTCTAACCATTCCATTTCACTTCCACTGCTACTTTATGCAAAATCTCAGTGTTAAGGATAATGATAGTAATTAATGTAATTAATGAGACACTTGTATTGTGTGTGTGAGTGACACTTGTCTAGTAGCTTGGAGAGACAAGTGTCCTAGAGAATCTACTATGGATAATGTTTGTTAGATTGTGGTTGTTATATACCCTTGTAACACAAGAATGCTTTAATCAATGAAATATATTCTCTTTCACTAAATCTAACTTGGTATCAGAGCAAAATCCGGTGGCAATGTCCACCGCCGATCCTGACGCCGGAGTCACTGCTCCTCCACCAGTTACTGCGGTCACCACTCCGCTCGTCACTCATGCTCCCGTCTCTATCCCATTCGGGTCATTTCCTCTTTCAGCTGCAAACGTAGCACAGACACCAACTCTGCAACTTCCGGTCTTTCCGACGTCTTTTCCGACCTTACCCTCTTTCACTCGAGCTGAGCCACCTCAATCCGGTACTAATCGTCCCTTTTCTTCTCTATTTTCTGGTAATCCCGTGCCACCACCTACTATTCCCTTTGGAGGGACTCTTAATCGACTTCCAAAGTGTCAAACTAGATCGTAAGAACTATCTCCTCCGGAAGTATTCGATCTACCAAGTAATTAGGGGGTATAAACTTGATGGGTATCTCTTTGGAACCAAACAAGCCCCTCCTCAGATGATTACGAACCCTATTGGTATGGGTTTCATTTCCAATCCGGCTTATGAAGAATGGCAAACTACTGATAGCTTACTGCTGGGTTGGTTACTTGGATCAATGACTGAGCAAGCACTTATGGAGGTTGTGGGTTGTGCTACATCTCATGATGTTTGGGTCACACTGGAAACTCTGTTTAATAGTCAAGCCCAATCCCGTCTCCTGGAGTTCAAAGATGCCCTTACTAAAACTGAAAAAGGTGCCAAAACCATGGCTGATAATCTAGCCACAATGAAGAATTATTCTGATAGTTTGGCAGCAGCAGGTTTTCCTATTCCCACAGCTGAATTGGTTCTTGCAGTGCTTGGTGGATTACCCAGGGAATATGAGTCCGTTGTTGTGAATATCACCTCTAGAGTCACCTCTTTGTCTTGGCCTGAAGTTCAGGCACAGCTTTTGACCCATGAAAGACTTATATCCAGGTACAACACTTCCTCACATATTGATCTTCATACTCCCTCTGCAAATGCTGCCTACACACAATCAGGAAATGGTAGAGGACAGTCCAGAAACACTTTCTCTGGTGGAAATGGGAGCAGAGGTAGAGGTTCTAATAATGCAAATCGTGGAAGAGGTCGTGGCAGGAACAATGGAAGAGGTAGCTCAGGCTCCAACAACACAGGGGGCTCTAGACCTATGTGTCAAATCTGTTTGAAAACTGGGCACATAGCATCTGAATGCTGGCACAGATTTGAATCAGACTATGTTCCTTCATCACTGTCACAGGGATCTCCTCAGCTCAAACAAAGCTCAGCCTACATAGCCACTCCAGAATCAGGAACTGATCCAAGCTGGTATCTGGACAGTGGAGCCAGCAATCATGTCACTCATGATCTGAATAATCTCAGTTTGAGGTCACCCTATGAAGGCTCAGATGCTTTGGTGATTGGGAATGGTGAGAAACTTGTCATAGCACACACTGGTTCTAGCACTGTCACCTTTTCTAGTCATAATCTCACCTTACAACTAAATAATATTCTTCATGTCCCTAGGATTGCTAAAAACCTCCTTAGTATATCACAACTCATTCATGATAACTCTGTGATTGTTGAATTTACTAACTCCTGTTGTTTTGTTAAGGACAAATCCACCAAGATCACTCTTCTGGAAGGTCATCTTAGAGAAGGACTGTACCAAATCCAGACTCCTATCCTCATTGCCTCCACCAAGAGCTCTCCTCACTCCAAAATCTCCTCCAGCTTGACTGCACCAGTCTGTACTAGTTATGTTACTGTTTTAAATTCTCCTAAAGATGTAGACCTTTGGCATAGAAGATTAGGCCACCCCTCTGTAAAGGTCCTACATCAAGTTATGAAGCTTTGTAATCTCTCTGTTTCTGTTAATGAAAGAGTTAATTTCTGTGAAGCCTGCCAATATGGCAAACTGCATTCCATTCCTTACAATAATTCTGTTTCTGCATCTTCTAAACCCCTTGAGTTGATTCATTCTGATCTCTGGGGACCTTCCCCTGTAAGATCAGTCAATGGTTATCATTATTATATTGCCTTTGTTGATGACTATAGCAGGTTTACCTGGATCTTCCCTCTTAAACAGAAATCAGATGCTTTTAATGTCTTTGTCACCTTTAAAACCCTTGTAGAAAATCAGCTTAATCTTAAGATTAAAGTTTTTCAATCTGATTGGGGAGGAGAATTCAGAAGTTTCACCAATTATCTTGCACAGTCTGGTGTCCATTTTAGACATCCCTGTCCTCACACACATGCTCAAAATGGAAGAATAGAAAGAAAACATAGGCATATCACTGAAACTGGCCTTACCCTATTAGCTCAAGCTGGTCTATCCCTCAAATTCTGGTGGCATTCTTTCCAACAGGCAGTTCACCTAATAAATGTTCTTCCCACTCCTGTTTTACACAACAAGTCTCCCTTTACCATGCTGTTTGACAAGTCCCCTGACTACAAGCAAATCAAAACCTTTGGTTGTGCCTGCTATCCCCTTCTTAGACCCTATCATACTCACAAATTTCAGTTTCATACACAGAGGTGCACCTATCTAGGTCTTAGTCCCAATCATAAGGGCCATGTGTGTGTTGACTCTACTGGAAGAATTTACATTTCCAGGGATGTCACTTTTGATGAAAATACCTTTCCTCATAAGTCTTCTTCCGCACCAACAGCAGCTCCTTCTTCCAATACTGACACCTATGCTCTTCTTCCAAAACCTCCTACTGATGTTTCTGTCAGTTCTACACCACCACCCTCTCCACATTATTCCCCTGCTAATCCTTCTAGTCCTGATCACACTCATTCTCATAGTCCTAGTCCTAGTCCTGATCATAATCATACATCTAGTCCTAGTCCTAGTCCTAGTCCTAGTCCTGCTCACACTCATGCTCCTAGTCCTAGTCCTGTTCAGTCTGAATCACCTGTCAGTAGTTCCTCTTCTCCTCCTCCTCCTCCTCCACAACATCCCATGCAAACCAGACTAAAAAGTGGAATTGTTAAACCTAAACGTTTTCTGAGTCTTGCTGCACAGGTTTCTCACCCATCTCAACATGAACCAACAAAGGTGTCAGATGCCCTTTCTGATCCTCAATGGACACAAGCCATGAAGGAAGAATACAAGGCTCTCAGTGACAACCAAACATGGATCTTGGTTCCACCTCATCCTTCTCAGAACTTGGTTGGCAACCGGTGGGTGTTCAAGTTGAAACTCAAACCTGATGGGAGCATCCTCAAACACAAGGCTAGACTTGTAGCCAAGGGGTTTCATCAACAAGCAGGGGTGGACTACACAGACACCTTCAGTCCAGTGGCCAAATCCTCTACAATTAGAGTCATCTTAGCCATTGCAGTTTCTTTGAACTGGCCCATCAAGCAGGTAGACATCAACAATGCTTTTTTAAATGGTACTTTGCATGAATCTGTCTTTATGCCCCAACCTGAAGGCTTCATTGATGCTTCAAGGCCCCACTATGTTTGTAAGCTCCAAAAGGCTCTATATGGCCTCAAACAAGCACCTAGGGCTTGGTTTGCGTAACTCACTCACACCGTTACATCGGGGTTTTGTTCATCCATCTCGACATGACCTCCTTATTTATTTTTCATCAAGGAACCACCTTGTCGTATGTCCCGGTATATGTTGATGACTTCCTTATTACGTGCAACTCCCTTTTCGTAGTACAAAGATTTATCGAACCGCATTCCAGGTTCCCTTTGAAAGATTTGGGTGATTTATCTCACTTCCTAGGCATGGAGGTGTACAGGGATCATACTGAGCTGGTTCTCTCACAACAACAATATGCCTCACAGCTCTTGCACAGACTTGATCTGGAGCATCTAAAACCCTGTCCTAGTCCTATGGTCACTGGAAAACTCCTTACTCCTACAGATGGCACTCCATTATCCACTACTGATGCCTTCACCTATAGAAGTGCAGTGGGGGCACTTCAATACTTGACTTTTTCCAGGCCTGATCTTGCCTTTGCTGTCAACACCTTAAGTCAGTTTATGCATTGTCCAACAACAGCTCATTGGCAAGCCCTCAAAAGATTGTTGAGATATGTCAAGGGGACACTCACATATGGACTGCACTTCAAAGCTACAGGCTCTATTGACATTCAAGGGTTTTCTGATGCAGATTGGGGATGTAATCCTTTTGATAGAAGATCCGTCTCAAAGCTATTGTGTTTATCTTGGATCATCTCTCATATCCCGGGCCTCTAAGAAACATCAAGTAGTGTCAAGGTCCAAAGCACACAGAAAGTGAGTACAGGCATTGGCTCATCTTGCCGCCGAGCTTCTCTCGGTTCTGAGCTCTTCTCAAAGAACTTCATATCAAGATACCTGTTGTCCCTGTACTGCATTGTGATAACATTGGGGCAGAGTCTTTGGCCAAGAATCTTGTTTTTCACTCACGCACAAAGCACATTGACATTGATGTTCATTTCATTAGGCATCATGTCCTGGCCCAGCATCTTAGTATTCGTCATGTGCCTTCTTCCTTGCAATCGGCGTGATCGTTTTACTAAACCGATCCACCGGAACTCGATTTCGCCTACACGAAGCAAACTCAATGTGTCAACCTCCCCATTTCGTTTGAGGGGGGCTGTTAAGGATAATGATAGTAATTAATGTAATTAATGAGACACTTGTATTGTGTGTGTGAGTGACACTTGTCTAGTAGCTTGGAGAGACAAGTGTCCTAGAGAATCTACTATGGATAATGTTTGTTAGATTGTGGTTGTTATATACCCTTGTAACACAAGAATGCTTTAATCAATGAAATATATTCTCTTTCACTAAATCTAACTCTCAGGGCAAAATCTCACCGGAAAAATCTCTCCGGAAAAATCTCTAGAAACCAGCTTGCTTCCTTAAACTCTGCCCCCTTGCTTCCTTCCATCAATGTATCCTCAATTATCGTATGAGTAGACAAAACCTAGAATCTTCCGGAGGTCCCGCTAATGCGGACTAGCTTGCTGGAATCTATGGTCAGTGAAAGTACTCGAACTCCAGATGAATGAGAGTTTTCTTGGTCGAATTATTAGGACCACCTACAACTGATCGCACTTCGAGTCATCTGCTCAAAAATGGCTTCGGTGATATTTTGAATTTATTTTGACATCATCGCCTCAATCGGTTTCAATTCATTTTCACATCATTGGTTGATCCGAATTTGTTTTAACGGTACCTATTATGCCTGCCTCAGATAGCCTTGCCTTATGTTTCTATAAGAGGCTGTTTTCCACTGCTTGAACCCATCTCCTCCAGCTATACTATGAAAACTTTTACTGCTGCACCAACATCCATTTTCAGAGCATGAACAGAAATGAATTTATATATATGTATTAAAGCCGTATCAAGATTCTCTCACAAAGGACGGATTCAGGTACCTTAATTATAACATTTCACCCTGTTGTATTTCTTCTTCTTGATAGTATTGTAATCATTATTTGTCTATTAGATATTTAGTTCAAATGAGCAAAATATAAGTGGGATGATATATGATTCTTTTGATCATTCCTAAACAGGTAATGCTGCGGTTGAGGTTACTTCGTTCTGGATCTGAGCTAAAAAGATGACGGGAGTAGTATTTGCTTAAGGATATCTTGGTGTGGTTCATGTGGTAAGTTCTTTTGAGGAGATTGTTTGTTCCACTTTTTTTTATCTTACTGGTATTCTTTTAGTATCACGCTATAGAATATATATTTGTGTTTGAGTGGGGAAACATGTGATCAAAATGAAGTAGTAGTTTCTGTTTATACATGCTGGATCCCCTCTTTTAAATCTGCATGTAACATCATAAAGTAAGCTATACTTTCAGCTTGCACTTCGAAAAGGATCCGGTATCCACTTTGTAGATGAATCACAGGACGGCCCTCACCGGAGAGGATCCATTTCCTATTTGTTATGTTACTGTCAAGTAGTTTGTGTGCTACTAATTCTATCCAAATTTCTCATATGGTTTATTTTCTTATGTAAAGTGTTTCAATTTATGAATTTCATGATTGCTTGATTAAAGTTGTGCAGGATAGAGCATGGTTTACTCTGTAGCTAACTAGGTTCAAGTGGATGCTACACAATAGTTTTTTAATGCGATTTGTGTGTATTTATTTGTTCGAAAACAGTCTTGATTGTTTTCTTCACTTCTTTCAATTTGTTTTTTCCCCTACAGGAATGTAAGCTTATGCTATGAAGTCAAGACGAGGATGATGTGCCGCACACCCACATCTTCTTTTGTATAACTACTCAGTAATTCGGGTGATCTCAACTGCTTCGACTATGAAAACTTAGAAATCGTTTTCTCTTCGGGGTTCACCTTCCAGTTTTCAGCTTTTATGATATCAAGATAGTTTTCCGCTCTCGGATTTCTTTTGTGTGCTGCTTTGCTGACATAATTATAGAATTGGAATGCATAAACAATGCAGATAAACAGATTTGGATTTTAGGAATCGAACAAATGTTTCATTTTCATGCAAATATGGCTTGATTTTTATGGTTATTAACCTTCATACATCAGTTTAAAACATATCCATAGCACTTCGACTCATTAGCATTATGTTGTTAGGGATAAAGTTGGGTGTTTTACCAGTGTTTGAAGCAGAGTTTGCGTTCCCATTTAGTTGGAGGATATGCTAATGCGTCTCGGTTGCAAGTTTCCATGGCTTATAGGTGTGTGATTAAGTATAATTTTGTCAATTACACATATTAGGTTGGGATGGGACTAAGTATATAAATAGGTGTGATGGTGTATTGTTTTATGTTGACATGGATTTTTTAACTAGAGAATTATATTGACAAATGTGCTGTGGTCCTACGTGATTTAATCTTGCCTTACCCCATTCGACAGTTCAACGCATGAAGTCTAATATGAATGCACCGCTGCCTAAGAAGGTTGAACATATTCTCTTCGGCAGTCTTAATGCTGAAGCGAGCTGTATATCGGGCATTTCTTGCACGCTCTGATGTTTAACATATTTTTTTTGAACAATTTTTTTTATGAAAATAGGAACTCTCTATATGGTATAGATATTATGCGGAAAATTTGTAACCATCCTGATCTATTAAGGAGAGAACACGCCAGAAAAATCCAGCCTATGGGAATCTAAAAAGGCAACCGAAGGTTGTTGCTCAAGGTGTGGAAAGAACATGGTCATTGTGTTCTTCTTTTTGCACAGACTCAGCAAATGATTGATATTCTTGAGAATTTTTTTTGAGTATTGATGATTATAGCTAACAGAGAATGGACGGTTTGACTCCTATAAAGCAAAGGATGAACTTGATATGTGAATTTAATAATTCTGAGGACATATTTATCTTTATTTTGATTACAAAAGTTGGTGGTTTGGAAACAAAACTAACAGGTGCTAATACATTTGTTCTGGGTTTGACGGCAGTAGTATTTGCTTAAGGATATCTTGGTGTGGTTCATGTGGTAAGTTCTTTTGAGGAGATTGTTTGTCCACTTTTTGAATATATATTTGTGTTTGAGTGGGGAAACATGTGATCAAAATGAAGTAGTTGTTTCTGTTTATACATGCTGGATCCCCTCTTTTAAATATGCATGTAACATCCTAAAGTAAGCTATACTTTCAGCTTGCACTTCGAAAAGGATCTGGTATCCACTTTGTAGATGAATCACAGGACTGCCCTCACCGGAGAGGATCCATTTCCTATTTGTTATGTTACCGTCAAGTAGTTTGTGTGCTACTAATTCTATCCAAATTTCTCATATGGTTTATTTTCTTATGTAAAGTGTTTCAATTTATGAATTTCATGATTGCTTGATTAAAGTTGTGCAGGATAGAGCATGGTTTACTCTATAGCTAACTAGGTTCAAGTGGATGCTACACAATAGTTTTTCAATGCGATATTTGTGTGTATTTATTTGTTCAAAAACAGTCTTGATTGTTTTCTTCACTTCTTTCAATTTGTTTTTTCCCCTACAAGAATGTATGCTTATGCTATGATGTCAAGACGAGGATGATGTGCCGCACACCCACATCTTCTTTTGTATAACTGCTCAGTAATTCGGGTGATCGCTCAACTGCTTCAACTATGAAAACTTAGAAATCATTTTCTCTTTGGGGTTCACCTTCCAGTTTTCAGCTTTCATGATATCAAGATAGTTTTCCGCTCTCGGATTTCTTTTGTGTGCTGCTTTGCTGACAGAATTATAGAATTGGAATGCAGAAACAAAGCAGATAAACAGATTTGGATTTTAGGAATCTGACAAATGTTTCATTTTCATGCGAATATGGCTTGATTTTTATGGTTATTAACCTTCATACATCAGTTTAAAACATATCCATAGTATTTCGACTCATTAGCATTATGTTGTTAGGGATAAAGCTGGGTGTTTTACCAGTGTTTGAAGCAGAGTTTGCGTTCCCATTTCAGTTGGAGGATATGCTAATGCGTCTCGGTTGCAAGTTTCCACGGCTTATAGGTGTGTGCTTAAGTATAATTTTGTCAATTACACATATTAGGTTGGGATGGGACTAAGTATATAAATTGATGTGATGGTGTATTGTTTTATGTTGGCATTGTTTTTTTAACAGAGAATTATATTGACAGATGTGCTGTGGTCCTACGTGATTTAATCATGCCTTACCTCATTCGACAGTTCAACGCATGAAGGCTAATGTGAATGCACAGCTGCCTAAAAAGGATGAATATGTTCTCTTTGGCAGTCTTAATGCTGAACAACGAGTTGTATATCGGGCATTTCTTGCACACTCTGATGTTTAACATTTTTTTTTTGAACAATTTTTTATGGCAATATGAACTCTCTATATGGTATAGATATTATGCGGAAAATTTGTAACCATCCTGATCTATTAGAGAGAGAACACGCCTGAAAAAATCCAGCCTATGGGAATCCAGAAAGACCAACCGAAGGTTGTTGCTCAAGGTGTGGAAAGAACAGGGTCATTGTGTTCATCTTTTTGCAGAGACTCAACAAATGATTCATATTCTTGAGAATTTTTTTGAGTGTTGATTATTATAGCAATCGGAGAATGGACGGTTTGACTCCTATAAAGCATTGGATGAACTTGATATATGAATTTAATAATTCCGAGGACATATTTATCTTTATTTTGATTACAAAAGTTGGTGGTTTGGAAACAAAACTAACATGTGCTAATACATTTGTTCTGGGTTTGACGGGAGTAGTATTTTCTTAAGGATATCTTGGTGTGGTTCATGTGGTAAGTTCTTTTGAGGAGATTGTTTGTTCCACTTTTTTTTTTATCTTACTGGTATTCTTTTAGTATCATGCTATAGAATATATATTTGTGTTTGAGTGGGGAAAAATGTGATCAAAATGAAGTGGTTGTTTCTGTTTATACATGCTGGATCCCCTCTTTTAAATCTGCCTGTAACATCATAAAGTAAGCTATACTTTCAGCTTGCACTTCGAAAAGGATCCGGTATCCACTTTGTAGATGAATCACTGGACGGTCCTCACCAGAGAGGATCCATTTCCTATTTGTTATGTTACTGTCAATTGTTTGTGTGCTACTAATTCTATCCAAATTTCTCATATGGTTTATTTTCTTATGTAAAGTGTTTCAATTTATGAATTTCATGATTGCTTGATTAAAGTTGTGCATGATAGAGCATGGTTTACTCTGTAGCTGATTAGGTTCAAGTGGATGCTACACAATAGTTTTTCAATACGCTTTGTGTGTATTTATTTGTTCGAAAACAGTTTTGATTGTTTTCTTCACTTCTTTCAATTTGTTTTTTCCCCTACAAGAATGTAAGCTTATGCTATGATTTCAAGACGAGGATGATGTGCCGCACACCCACGTCTTCTTTTGTATAACTGCTCAGTAATTCGGGTGATCGCTCAACTGCCTCGACTATGAAAACATAGAAATCGTTTTCTCTTCGGGGTTCACCTTTCAGTTTTCAGCTTTTATGATATCAAGATAGTTTTCCGCTCTCGGATTTCTTTTGTGTGCTGCTTTGCTGTCAGAATTATAGAATTGGAATGCAAAAACAATGCAGATAAACATATTAGGAATCGAAGAATTGTTTCATTTTCATGCAAATATGGCTTATTAACCTTCATACATCAGTTTAAAACATATCCATAGCACGTCGACTCATTAGCATTTTGTTTTTAGGGATAAAGTTGGGTGTTTTACTAGTGTTTGAAGCAGAGTTTGCATTCCCATTTCAGTTAGAGGATATGCTAATGCGTCTCGGTTGCAAGTTTCCACGGCTTATAGGTGTGTGCTTAAGTATAATTTTGTCAATTACACATATTTGGTTGGGATGGGACTAAGTAATTGATGTGACGGTGTATTGTTTTATGTTGACATTGATTTTTTAACCAGAGAATTATATTGCCAGATGTGTTGTGGTCCTACGTGATTTAATCATGCCTTACCTCATTCGACAGTTCAACGCATGAAGGCTAATATGAATGCACAACTGCCTAAGAAGGCTGAACATGTTCTCTTTGGCAGTCTTAATGCTGAACAACGAGCTGTATATCGGGCATTTCTTGCATGCTTTGATGTTTAACATATTTTCTTTGAACACATTTCTTATGGCAATAGGAACTCTCTATATGGTATAGATATTATACGGAAAATTTGTAACCATCCTGATCTATTAGAGAGAGAACATGCTTGAAAAAATCCAGCCTATGGGAATCTAGAAAGGAAAACCGAAGGTTGTTGCTCAAGGTGTGGAAAGAACAGGGTCATTTTGTTCTTCTTTTTGCACAGACTCAGCAAATGATTGACATTCTTGAGAATTTTTTTGAGTGTTGATGATTATAGCTATCGGAGAATGAACGGTTTGACTCCTATAAAGCAAAAGGATGAACTATAAAGCAAAGGATGAACTTGATATGTGAATTTAATAATTCTGAGGACATATTTATCTTTATTTTGATTATAAAAGTTGGTGGTTTGGAACCAAAACTAACAGATGCTAATACATTTGTTCTGGGTTTGTCACTTTCACATTTTTATGCTTCTACGTGCTTTACTTTTATTTTATTGAATGATGTGATAGCATCTTCCTACTTCAATCATAGGTTGAAACACATGTCTTTTAGGAATTTAGGCAAGATGGAAACACGTCTACGTAAGAACTCGGCTGCTGATTTGCAGCATAAAGATACAAGTTCGGCCTGCCGTTGATCTGGGGCATAAGGATACAAGTTCGGTCTGCCGATCTGGGACATAAGGAGACAACTTAAACAGATGTAATGAAACAAAGAACTTTTGGAGAAGATAAACGCATAATTACCGAGCTTTAATAATTAGCCATTTCATTTGATTTTTTTTGAGACACCATTTGATAATTTTTTTTAAAATTTATATCGTCCCGTGGATTGCACGGATTTTCTACTAGTTTGCAATATAGCCCACAATAATATAATGCCCTAGTACAAGAACTACTTGTTGTCCAAGTCTTGTGCAGAAGAGTCTTGGTCGACGATGGTAGTCTCAACAAAATCAATGTCCTTTTGCTCACAATTAAAACATTAGATGGGTCTGTGATCGGTGGCGGAACCGAGAAAAAAAACTTGGTATAAAACCGTCAAAGAAAATCGGGAAAGAAATATGGGGTGGTCTTGGTATATGCTATCTAAAAAAAACAGTGGGATTTGAAAAACTAGAATTAGAGATTTGAAAATGTTTTGCTAGGATATAAGGTATTTTGGAAAAAGACACATAACATACTAATATTAACACTACTACTAATACAATAATAAAAATAATTTTTTTTTTTCAAAATTGGGGGGGGGGGGGGGGGTTGAGACCACCCCACCCCTACTTAGTTCCGCCCCTGTCCGTGATTAGTTTTGAAAAAAAAAGTTATGAAAGTTTCCGTTAACATAAGCTAAAAAACCTATTATAATTAACATCTCAACATCAACCATATTATTCATTTCACGTCCTTTATATTCTGACATCCCAGTTGACATTTTTTCGACGTCATTTTTCGTAAAAAAACAACAAAACAATGGAACAATGGATTTGTCTTTCTCATTCAATTTATTTCCACTGTCCTGATTCCTGTTTTTTATCCTTTCCATGTCCTTTTTCACAATCGCTCTTAAAAAATTCAGGACCATAGCAAGAACGAGTCCCATCACATGCCAATACCTTTGCAAGAAAATAACGTGCATGCTGTCTGGCCCAAGGGATTTACAACCCGTTAATTGTTTCAAAGCACAATTGACCTCCGCCTTTGACAAAATATGATTGACGAAAAATATTTCCTTGTCATTCATCATTCACAATAGTACAAATATATAGCCATCCTTAGGGCTTCAACATCTATACATAATGTACAAACTACCCTTTTTAGAAAATACAATAAATATAATTTCACAATAAATATAAATCTGTAATACCCCTCTCAAGTTGGAGCGTGAATATTACGAACTCCCAACTTGCGTAACAAAAATTCAAACTGTTGTTTTCCCAATGCTTTCATAAAAATATCTGCCAGCTGGAGTCGTGTGGGCACCTATCTGGGAGCAATCAATCCCTCCGTAATCGCATTACGAACAATGTGGCAATCCACTTTTATATGTTTGGTCCTCTCATGAAAAACCGGATTCTGCGCAATATGCAATGCGGCCTGACTATCACAATGGAGAGGGATAACCATTGATACTTGAACACCTAAATCGCCGAGAAGTTTCCTAAGCCATTTCAACTCACATGTAATGGACGCCATTGAGCGGTACTCAGGTTCCACGGACGAGTGGGAGACCCGCTTTTTTGTCTTCCACGAGACCGGTGAAGTCTTAAGTAACATGAACCACCCACTCAAGGACCGACGAGTGACCGGGCAACTAACCCAATCGGAATTACACCACCCTTCGTGGGACAATGGGCTATCCGACCGAAAAAGCACACCATGACCCGGGCTTTTCTTCAAGTAACGAACCGCTCTTAATGCAGCCTCCTAATGCTTAACGCACGATGATTGTATAAATTGAGAAAGAATATGAACCGAATACGCCAAGTCGGGACTTGTAACACCAAGATAATAAGATGTCCTACCAATCGATGATATTTTTCAGGATCATCCAGGAAGTCACCATCATCAACCGCTAGCTGATGATTTTGTTCCATAAGGAACTCAACAGGATGAGCCCCTGGTGCGACCGGTCTCCTCAATTATGTCAAGCACGTACTTTTGTTGAGATAGAAAAATTCCATGTGGATTCCTATTACCTCCAACCCAAGAAAGTATTTCAATCTCCCCAAATCCTTTATTTTGAAGCAACTGCCCAAATAATTTTTGAATACCTACAAAGCTGTTGCATCGTTTACAGTGAGTATCGTATCATCGACATATACTAGTACATTTAGCCATATGTGTCCACGAACTAGTATAAATAAAGAATAATTTGAGTAGGACTGCCTAAAACCATATTCTTTCAATGCGGATTCCAGCTTCACAAACCAACACCGGGGTGCCTGATTCAACCCATATAGCGATTTTTCATACGACACAACATGTTATGCTTGTTATGTTCATATCCGGGATGAATTTTCATGTAAATTTTTTCATTCAGGTCCCCGTGCAAAAATGCATTGTGCACATCCATCTAATGAATCTCCCCCTTTTTGACTGCCGTCATGACAAGGAAGGCCCAAACTATCACCATCCTTGCTACGGGGGCAAAGGTCTCATTTTAATGAACACCTTCCATCTGGTGATTCCCAAACGCCACTAAACGTGCTTTCAACCGTTGGAGGTTGCCCATATCATCGTATTTTTCCATATATACCCACTTACTACCCAAGGCCTTCTTTTCGGGAGGTAATTCCTGCAATACCCACGTGCATTATTCTTCCAAAGCTTGTATTTCTTCCGCCAACCTTTATATTTAATTCTTTCTTCAAACTACCGGGGAGGACTTCCTGCAATAACATTCGCTAAAACCTTCTATATGCGTCAGAAAAATGAGAATATTTCACAAAATGCGTAAGAGGATATAAACTACCAGAAGCGGTTGATGGAGCAGAGGAGTGCGCCGAAGGAATTTCTTATCCACATCTGTATGTGTCACAAACTCCCGATATCAGGAATTAGGCAACTTAGTTCACTTCCCTCTTCCTAACTCTTCTATTTCTCCGGACGTCACTTCACTCACTACACCAACTCCATCAGATCTAATTCTTCATTATTTTCACCAGTTTCCGCCACTCCCTCTCATTGGTGACCACATCCTCCGCTACAGGCGGAGGTATCTCTGCATTCTCCTCACAAACATGAATATTAAAATTGTCATCTGTGATCTCTGGAAAAGTTACCGAGGGGGCGTAAAGGTAGATGATTCCGCCATAAGAAAATATGCTCGAAGAATATTATATCCCTAGAGATAAAGATTTCTTCGGTTTCCAAATCAAATAGAGTCCAACCCCTCTTAGCAAATGGATAACCCAAAAAAATGCACTTCCGACTACGGCTCTCAAATTTATCTCCCTTATGCCATATATTATGTTCATAACATAAACAACCAAAGACCCGCAAAGCATCAAGGCTCGGTGGTCTACCAAACAAACATTCATAAGGTGTCTTATAGCTCAATACACTTGACGGAGTGTGATTAATTAAATAACAACGGTCATGACACACTCCCCCCATAATATAAGCGGAAGGTATCTCTCAAAACGCAATGCCCTAGCCACATTCAAAATATGTTTATGTTTTCTCTCGACTCTACCATTCTGTTGAGGAGTTCCCACACAGGATGTTTCAAAAATTATTCCCTCTTTTTGAAAATATGGAAGCAATCGTCTAAATTCTTTTCCATTACCACTCTATCATGAACGCCCGCATTCGGGAAGTTGCCCGGCCATCTAGGGAGATCCTACCGTATGGGCACGTGATTGATGCATTAGCGATGGAGGCAGATTGCCCGGTGTTAGCTGCTGATGAACGAGTAAAGCCTCTGCCAATTATTGACAGTAATGTTGTGACCTTTACTGGAAGGCGTAGATTGCGTCATACGCAAGCTAGGGAGCGTACACGTATTCATGGTGGAGCTAAATCTCAGCAGGAGATCAATGAAGGGTTCGCCAGAGATATTGTTGCCCTGCATGGGAAGATGGATCATATGATGCATCATCTCAACATTCCACCGTTTGACCCGCCACCTATATAAGCCCCTGGACATGATGCATCTTCTTCTGGCAGCTGGACCTTCTACATCTGCACCAACTCCTGGTTTTGAGCAACCTAGATCTCCTAACGTGGATTACTAGATGACCGATTCGGATGATTAGACGTTTTTCTATTCTTCTTATATTTTTCTCCGTTGTTGTTTTTAATTTATTCTTTCCCGACTTTGCACCACCGTGTAGTTTCTTTTTTCTTATTAAAAGTATGATGAATTTTTTCGGCGTAATTTGTTGGGAGTTTTTGTTACTTTCTTACTGCCGTCATCTTTATTATATTACCCCGAAGAGCTTCACTTTGTTTTGTATGTTAGCGTTATTGCATCTTTCACTGACTATTTCTATTGCCCGATGTTTTGACGATACGGACATATTACCCGCTCCGCGCTTACCGAATCTAAGTTCCTTTCTTGTTTTAATCTTTTCATCATCGGAGACAATGTTTTGATTAAGTGAGGGGTAGGAACTTCACTTAGCTCTCGATTATGTGATTCACCGATTTTTGACTATTTCGATTCTTTTTTTATGCATTCTTCACCACTTTACCTTTCGAGTTGGATTCGAATAAGATAGCAAAGGTATGAAGTCTTTGATTTTTTGAAGCTAATTAATTACATCTTTGTTTCACAAACGAACGGATGAAAGTCGGGTCAACTTTTGAAGTAGTTGCGTATTAACCGCATATTCTTTTTATGAACCGCCTTCTCAAATACGTATAACTCACTTTCTTCCATGTGTAGTATAGATGACATATTATCTTGACTTGTGTTGACTCTAGTTTTCCAATTTTTGTTATACCTATGGACATTTAGGTCAAGTTGTGGATCTTATAAGAGCCAATTACAGATTTAGTAGTTTATCAAAATGAGCCGACTATGAGGATAGATAGATTTTTGAGAGTGTCCCATTTGCCCGAAAAAGAATAAAAAATTCTTTGGCAGGAGGGTAGCAAGTTCGATTTTAGATTTGATAAAGTTTCTTGCTAAGCACCCACCATTGTAAGTTCTGCTTGATAAATCTACCCGGCCCTAGCACGAAAAAAAAAAAAAAGAAAAAAAGAAAAACGCGAGCCTTGGAGTAGTAGTCGGTTCTCGATCCGCCTTACCCAGTTGACTTGACCTACGAATTCAAAATAAAATCAAAATTACAAAACAAATGGCGTAAAAGTACAAATATTCTCGTGATTTGCTAGTTAGACTCGAGTCGATATAATGTAATTCTGTCTACATTGCCGAGGTTTGAAGTTATTTCACACACACACACACACACACACACACACACACCCCTATTCATGAATTGAATATTGTTTAATGTGTTGCTTATGAATAGTAGTTGACGTGATTCTTATCTTGACTTGGTGACACACAGCTATTTTTAATTAACTTGTATATTGGTCCGAAAGTTCATTTTCTTTTGCCTTTTCGCTCGGGAAGACCAAAAGCTAAGTGAGGGTAGTTGATCACAACGTATTTAGTATCATAAACTATACCATTATTTAAACCGAATTGTGCTCAATTGACGATAGATGGTAAGATTATAGTGTGAAATACATGTCGATTGTCTAGTGCTTGTTCCTTGGTCGTTAAATCTGCACTTACATATTTATCCCTCGTATATGGTACTGTTTTGCCTCATTTTCCGTGATTCTTAGGTACACCATATTTTGGAGCAGAGAAGATTGATCTGAGATATGAAGAGTCATTGGGCCAAGACAAGAAAGTCCACATAAAAGCCTGATGTGCTTACAGAAGCGGAAATCCGGCCCGCAACTGCGGATGCCCTACTCGTAACTGCGAGAACTTGAGGAGCACGAAATAGAAGCTGGGGGTTTTGCATCAAGTCGGCTAGGGTTTAGTTAACTAAGTTGGCTATAGCTCTCTATATAAAGGCTGTAGCAGTCCTTGTAACATATGATCCTTTTTGCACATTATCAAGTTTATGAAATAAAGTAGTTCATTGCTTATTGCATTTTAGTTTTCTCTTGGTTTCTCCTCCGAGCCGTCGACTATTTTGAGTCGATCAATCTAGATCTCCATAGTTGAAGGTATGAAGCTTTGAACGTTCCTTTATATTTTTGTTATGGTAGATTAGCTTAGATGAACGCGATGTAATTAACATGTTTAAACGAACCATAGTTTACTAGAATTAATCAGAACAGAACTATGAAATTCCGGAAGTATGAACTGCCACACTCGCCATTTCCACGGTCTATATCGCAATTGCAAGGGACCTTTAGGTCACCTTAAATCTTGAGATTCAACGTCAGCTAAGTTGATCGACAGGTTTAATTCACGGTAGGTTAGATCTGGCCAATCTACGTGTCGTATGCGTAAATTAACATGAAGGACTTAGAAGGTGAAGTGTTAGCTAGGACATAGTCTAGATCAATCCTTACTAACGTGCTAGTCACTCCACAATAGCTGCCTAGGGAGGTTCTCTCGGTCTTGAGCTGGTACTTTCTAGAACTTATTGCGTGTGAGTTAATACAACCAACGAAAAAGGTTAACTGCACATAGACATTTAATGTTCCTCCCATTGAAGTAAAAAAGGTTAGGAGATTGAACCCGTAGCTAAAACTAAATTAAAATATACATTCTGGTTGAATCGGTAAATTACGAGTAAAAGTAGACATAATGATTAAGTACACCAAGTTAGGAAATCGGTGAGGAAGGGAACACCAACTTTATTTTCTGTCTTTATGTTGGTCAAAGTAGGGGTGTACATGATTTGGATCGGTTAATGGCCGTAACCGAACCAAAATTTTAGGTTAATGAAAATCTGAACCGAAACCGAACCGTTTGTAAAAGAAAACCGAACCGAACAGAAATAACCGGTTTGGGCTCGGTCGGTTAACCGAAATAAAATCAAAAGTAAATAATTAGAGATAACCGAATTAAACCAAACCGAAAATAACCGGTTGATTAACCGAAAAACCAAACCGAAATAACCAAATTTCATCCAAATTATACAATTATTACATTTTTATTCACTATATGGTTATAAATGGTTTGGGTTTTTTTTATTTGGTTTCAGTTCGGATATAAACGGTTTGGTTTTTTTTCATTTTCGGTTCGGTTCCGTTTTTGGTTCGGTTCGGTTTTCGGCACTAACCGTAACCGAACTGAAAATTTAGGTTTTTCCATTTTGAAAACCGAACTGTAGCACTTATTAACCGAACCGAACCGAATTATCTCGGTTCGGTTCGTTTTTCGGATTATCCGTATCCGTGTATACCCCTAGGTCAAAGACCATTATGTGTATTCTTAATTATGTTGAGAGTAATGATACGGTCACAACCGTTGTGCCACAACAAGTGAAACAACGATCATCTGCACCGTTGATCTTGATTGTTCATATCAAGATAAATTTAGACTTATAATAATTAACGGTGGCAGATGACCGTTATATCATTCGTTGTGGCACAACGGTTGTGCCTATATCATTACTCGATCTTATGTTAATACGTTCACTATCAAAAGTTATGAAAGTTTCTGTTAAGATAAGCTAAAAAGCAATACGACATCCATCGAAAAATGTAAGTCTTTAATAATTAACATCTCCACATCTTTAAATTAAGTAAGACCATAAATAAGTAAAACCATCGAATTTCATTGTCTTACACGGATAACTTAAAATGAGAGTAAAAAGACTTATTATTAGGTGTACTATAATTTTAAAATGAGAGTGAAAAGACAGAGTTAAAAACAGACACAACAAGAAAAAGCTTTCAAAACATAACTCTTCCACCACGAACCATAGGCGAGCAACTTTATCGAACATCACGATCTAACCGTCACTCCTGAAATTTTTTTAAAAAAAATACCCGAGCCGAACATTTTATTAATTTGAAATGTAACGCTAATGGAGATGCAATCCCAAGCCAGGCAAAGATGGAGGAGCTAGATAGATAGCTTACTTGAATATATTCCACAGTAATGGCATCAGAGTTACCGTCGACACCACTGAGGGCTTGAAATGCATTTTTGGGAACCATAATTTCGGAGGGGCATTGGCTACATTCACCAACAAAAGTGACAGTAATCATCAAATTACCGTAATATAATTTATACTTAGCCCCACAAGACGTGTCACCCCCGAATGTTTTTCCATTATAGTTCGCAACGAATCCTAATTGTGAACCAACTTCATTGCATCCGAGACCTGTAGTTAATTATTATAGGTTTTTACCAAGAAGGACGAATTAGTGTGTTTATCAGGATCCAAGGAAACCGATTATTAATTAGAGACAAAACTTACGTTAAGTTACCAAAATACCATTTTTTACTAATTTTTAAAAATATTCACCCATTAATCAAAAACTATTTAACAACATAGAAATAAAAAAAAATGTCTCTCCAAACGTCAGGAGAGACGTATCCCCTCGTTCGTATCCCCTGCACCCCCACCCCAAATCTCTCCGGCAATGGCTTCTAGGGTTCGATTGAACCTTCATGGCAGCAGCTCCTCCTCCAAAATCAACCCCAATTTCAACGTCTTCTCCACCTCATCAACCAGAATCTCACATGGTGAATTCCGTTTTTGGAAAAGTCACATAGCCACACGTATCTCGTGAAGGCTTCAATGCTGTGATTTTTATTTTTTTTTTTGGATTATCTGCAACCGAATCATCTCGATGGAAGGCATTTGTAGCTATGGATTCACAGCTCTTCATTTCGATGCTGGCTTGGTGATTCTGTGGTCAAAATCGGAGCTTTGAATGTCCGATTCTCTCATATTTCAGGGAAGTTTTGTTTTCCTCTATTATGTGTTAATATCGTGTTATTAAATCGATTTGAATGTGAAAATCTACCCTGATTGCATGATAATTCGTGTTATGGAGAAGAGAGAATTGCTCACAAGAGATTCGCCGGAACGAGATTTATTTATTTATTTATTTTTTTCTGCGTAAAAAGAGAAGTAGGTAGCAGGGAAGATTTGTAATAAAAAAAAAACGATGGAGAGGGGAGGCCGCCGGAAAAAAAAAAGATGAGGGAGGGGAGAAAAAAAATGTTGTCAAAGAAGAGGAAATGAGATGATTTGGGGTAGTCGGAGGAGAAGGGTTGTTGCCGGAGAAGATTGAGTTGCCGGAACGCAGGTACATGTCAGGAATTGTTTACAGAGAAACTGGACCGGAGGTGCAAGTGTACAGGCCGGCTGGAGGAGACAAGGCTGCCGCAGAAGGAAACCTGTGTATAGAGGGGTTCGCTCCTCGGCTTCGCCTCCAATTACCACCACAACAGCACCTCGTTGCCTTCTTCGACTGCTCCAGCCACCAGTGGCTGAACCAGGAATTTACTATGGGGTGGTCTTGGTTATTTTAGGGTGGTCTTGGTTATCAGTTTGGTCTTTATTATGGGATACTACAAACATATTCTCACTAGTTTTTTTTTTGGGTGGGCTTGAGACCACCCCACCCCTCACTTGGTTCCGCCAGTGCCGGCCACTGCTCCAACCGAATCCATTTTCCGGCCAAGAAGATCGGAGGTTGTTTTTTTTTTTTTTTTTTTTTTGGTGAAAAAGTTTAGGGTTTAGGGTTGTTAGTATTAATTTTTTAACGTTACGACATTTTTTGATGTAATTTTATCTATTTTTACGGGCTGTTACTACTTGTTTATTGGCCGTTACTACATTTTATGAGTTGTTAATACTTGTTTTTTGCCTGTTAGTACTTGTTTATTGGCTCTAACTATTTGTTTATTGGTGTTACTACTTTTTCATAGGATGTTACTACATTTTACGGGCTATTGCTACTTGTTTCTTTTGTTACTTATATTTTACTACATTTTACTTGGGTACATTACTACTTGTTCATTGTATTTTACGACATTTTATGGGGTACATTACTACTTGTTTCTTGGAAACTGTTACTATTTGTTTTCTTGGATGTTACTACACTTTATCTAGCGTTACTACGTGTTTAATGTGTAAAAGGGTATTTTTGTCCATTTATTATGAATTTGTCATTTTTAATCACCTAACATGTAGTAACGTCTTTTTGGATCTATTTATTATTTTTTTTGTCCTTCTGGCCCCTTCTCCCTAATTATTAAGGAAGAAAAATTAATCAGTCACTGATATATATATATAATTTGACATACAATTAATAAGATATATAGCAGGTAAGACATACTGATTTCTTCGGTTTGAGAAACAATCGCTTGATCGGCATTTGCTGCTAAAACAATTAGGGCCATAAGCATGGCTACGAACAGAAACATGTTCATCTTTGGCTTTGCTGCACCAATTCTTCTTCTTCTTCTTTCTTATTTGAATAACTTAATAATAATTCTTAGAACAATATATATTTTTCAGATGCGATAATTTGTGTGTGACAATATTGCTATATATCAAACTTGCAGTATAGTCCCGTTTTTATAGTCGTATTCAACGGCACCATTATTCTCTAAGCACAACATTTTATAAGAATGAAACCAAAAAAAAATAAAATAATTAACCTACGATTCATATATCAACAATGGAGTTCCAAATGCATGCCAATGTTGTTAGCCTCCAATTTTGAAGTGACAAAGCAAAGCTACAAATTTTTACGGTCGGCTGTTTGTGTATTTATTCCTAAAAGTCATTACATGGAATCGTTGATTTCTTCTTTTCAAGAATATTTGATTACGCAAAGGACCGGCCTTAATAGACTAGGTCGTATCTGTAATTTAGTGTTTTTTTTCCTTCAGAATCTGAAATTTCTTAGATTTTAAAGTGTGATATTTCCTCAAAAAAAAAAAAAAAAAAAAAAAAGTGAGATATATATAAGTTTTTTTTTTTTGGGAAATTAGGGATAAGGACAAAATCTGGAATATTTTTAAATAACAGGACAGCTACATATTTTTTATAGGGAGAAGGACGACTGCATAATTTTTATAGCGAGAAGGACAAACAGTGAATCCCGAAAATCAGTGAATCTCCCCAGTGAATCCCGAAATCAGTGAATTTTGATAGTGAATTTCGACAGTGAATCCCGAAAATCAGTGAAGTTCGTCAATGAATTTTGAAAATTAGTGAATTTCGACAGTGAATTTCGGCAGTGAATTTAAACAGTGAATTTCGAACATAAGTGAATTTCGACAGTGAATAAATAGTTTTGTCCTTTATGCAAAAGTTTCAAAAGACTGTCCTTCTACTCAATTGATGAAATATTTTTGTCCTTTTCCCTCATTCCCCCTTTTTTTTAAGAAAAAACATGAATCGGTGTGTTTATCATAACAAAACACATACTTTGGAGTAAATTTTGTAACAATGAAATATAGAGCTAGGCTAGTTTTGATCAAAAAAAAAAAAAAAAAAAAAACATGAGAACTAAAAGTGTAATTTTAAATTTATATATATATGTGCCTACACATATATTTGTGTAAATATATAATGTATAGTCAACCTGCTACATGTTCTTACCTTCTGAATAAATATATTCCTACATCCCCCGAGAAAAAAAAAATCTTCGTGACGAAAAACTTCGTCTAAAAAAGGGATTATTTTTGTCAGTAAAGGATTCCGCGACGAAAATCTTCGTCACGATGTTTGTTGTTTACGGAGAGACACTAGATAGTTCTGTCGTGACAAATCATAATATTCACCAAATTGTGTTCTTTCGTGACAAATCTTAATGTTTGTCACCAAAGACATTTCATGTGAGAATTTTAGTCACAAAAAAGAATAAATCATAGATGAAAGTCGAATTTGGAGCACACTTCTTTTTCTTTACAATTGCCGGGGCGAACCACCACTTCCGTAGAACAAGTAACTTTCTGACAGTAGAAGGATGCCATCGGATACGAGGCAAATTAGTTTGTCTTCCGCTTTCTTTCATAACAGAGCCGTTATTCCCCGTTGGCATAGAAATCTCTCGAGGGCGCACTAAGGCAGGCTCATGGATATGGATCTGGACGACAAGTTGAAGATATCCCCTTGCCCACGATCGTGTAAGGATGATTAACGATTCGTGATGATATGCGCGTAAGAAAGAAAGTTACAGAACGGGGCAGTAACAGTAAAGGCTCGCGAAGTAGACATCAAGCTCTTCTTAGCCCCCGGCACCTTTTTATTAGTGAAGCGCTAGCGCGCCAGCTGCAATCGCAAGAAAAAAAAAGGGATGAGCGGGTAGAAACACATTTTTCTTTTACCGAATATTGACAAACACTTTTGTCACCGGAAGCCTTCTCAACAACAACCTACGGTTTTTCTTAGGAAGTACTAATAAAAAGTCTGAAAGTATGAATGTATCATGTAAAATTCGACTATTGGACTTTTTATAGCTTAAAATAACCGATTTACAAGTCTTGGCCAATCAGATCTCCGCGTGCCGGGCGCATGCCTGGGTCATGGCTGGTGTGCGTCCCAACTCTCAACATCTTGTCCCTCCATGTCAGCATCGTCCTGGGCGTGCGCCTGAGTGATGATGGGCGTGTGTCCCAACTGTCAGTATCACGATTCCTTCTCCAACAACGTTACCAATCACGAACCTCGGCTATCATCAATCACGGGAGCGCGCCTGGGCCAATACCGACGTGCGCATAGACTCTCACTATCTACGGCTCCTTCTATATACGAGCACGGGTGTGCGTCTAAGTCGGTTTTTTCGCTCCAAAACTTGATTTTTCCAAAGATTTTGCTCCCGAGTCCTATTTTAACTCTTTTGCTAAATGTCACGCTTTATTTCGGGTTCCATAATCACGCCGTATCTACAACATACACAAACAAACACCCAACGCGTGGTACTGCTAAAACAAATCATGCAAAATCACCATAAATGATGAGACCTCGTAGTGCGCGCCACAATGATGATGCATATAAAATTGTCAAACTACCTCAATAATGCGTTAAACGAGTCATAGATATGGGCGACAATACATATAAAATGACAGCAATGTTGACTCTAATCAGCTTGTAGATGCAGGTTGAGTTGGAAAACTCTTATTGATGAAGGAATGATTTTTTTTTTTGGGAACGATGGACTATTTTTTGACATGGAGGGCCGGGTGGATCGGACTGTTAAAAATAATATAGTATAGATGAGACCGGGGGTTCGACAATAATGGAATAATTTTTTTTTTTGCTTAAAGCCCCCGGTGTCCGGAACCCACTGGTCCGACTAATCCGGAGTCAGTCCTTGTTGTGCCTGCAGAGTCTGACTCTTACTCAGGGGTTGAGACTTGGCCAAGAGCTCTTTAAACATTGGCGCCACTAAGGAGAATCGAACATGCGACCTCCTGGGCATTCTCAAGTCACTCACCACTTGAGCCAAGCTACTTGGTTACAATAATGGAATAATTTGATGATGTGTGAATGCAAACAGGGGCAGACGCAGGATCACGGGTAAGGGGGCAATAAATTTCTTATAGGCAAATAAAATTTTTTAGTGGGGTGGGGCAAATTATATGCATAGTTCAAATATTAGTGTATTATTTTTGGATCATGGGGCGTAGTTACCCCCATTGATTGTATGTAGATCCGCAATTGAATGCAAAAATGGTAGCCAGCGGATGGAGGTGGAATTAAGCAGATGAACATGATATTTGGGATGTTGGGATTGACTACTATTATGGAACATAAGTGATTGTTACAAGTATAAAATTATTTAATGACGGAAGTGGACCGGGCGATGGTTTACCACTGTTATGACACTTGAACTCCGTCCCTAGCTCTGATATCATAAAAAATAAAAATAAATAACAGAGAAATACACCGAAACGATTGTTTTATTGAATTGAATAAACTGATACGACACTTAACCTTTATATATGAGAGAAATTACAGTTTAAGTTAAAAATAAAAATATAAGTAGTTATTTAAATAAAAAATTGAAAATAAATACTAATATTTCAACTAGTGTTGTTAACGAGCCGAGCCGAACCGAGTATAACTTGTTCAAACTCTGTTCGTTTAGGTCACGAGCTTATACATGTCCGTTCGTTTAATAAACGAGCAGAAAAATATGTTCAAGTTTGGTTTGTTATGGTAACGAGTTTATTCGCGAACATTTGCTCAATATACGAACATAAAATTATATTCAAACTCAACTCATTTATAAAGAAGTTTTGTTCGATTTCGTTTTCAAGTTTGACATGCTACATGTATTTTTGTCTTTCAATTCGAGTTAGGCTTGTTAAGGTATAAAAAATTAAGTCAACATGTATAAATAACAAAATACAAAGCAATATTCAAATATTATAGTAATAAAAATTTACAACAACTCTATTAATATTCTATAAAATCTCTCTAGAGTATCTATTAGATTAATAGTTGTCTTATCATCTAATAAGTTAATGTAAGGCCATACATTGATTTATCTATATAAAAATGTTTGTGAATATAATAGAATGTTCACGAGTAAGTTCATGTTCGTTCGTTTAGGAAACAAGCTTAAAATCTTGTTCAAACTTGGTTCGTTAAGCTAAAAAATGAACGATCACAGATACTAACGAGTCGAACACGAGTTTGTTCGTGAGCAGCTCTGTTCGTTTAACAGCACTAATTTCAGATAACTTTATCTTCACATAACATCTTTATCTTTCTTTTTAACTTCAATCATATCTCTAGTGATTTTATTTTCTATTAAGGTGTACGTAGGGGTGGGGGAGGGAGAAGGGAGCCTTAAGTGGGGTTAGCATCCCGGTCCGGCCCTCGATCTACGCAACTTTTATTAAAGGAGCCCATTATTTCTTTATATTTCTAAAATGTAGTACTACCACCCTAAAAAAATATGTAGTACTACTACTAAAGGCACTTGCAACAGATTCTTTATACCAATATTTTATTTTAGAGTTTGAAATACAGATTTTTCTAGTTTATAAAATTTCTATATACAAGATGAAATGTATTAGATTCTTGAAATGCATTGTTGGAAAGTATAATATCGGAGGGGCATTGGCTACGTTCACCAACAAAAGTGACGGTAATCATTGAATACCTATATATTAAAAGGAAGGGAAAAAGCCTGGGGTGTGGCCACGTCGGCTATATTGGGGAAACATGGGGTTGCCACGTATCTAACTCAAAATCTTTCCTATCATATGAAATTCTTTACTTCCATTTTCATGTGTGTAAAAAAAAAAAATGACAGCTGCTTCATTTCAACAAAAGGGAAATATCCATAGAGTTTCCCCACATCCGTCGTTTTTAGGGTTTATACGGTGGATAATAGGGCGATTTGGATGTACAACAGCCGATTCACGTCATTTGCGGGGTGGATTCTCAGTACCTCCGCCCTAAAATCTTCTCAATTGATGGAAATTTTTTGTCAATCAAAGAAAAGAAATTGACTTTGCGTCAAAATTGTTGGAGGAGACTTTATCAAAAGAAAATGTTGATGTCAAGATCGTATCAAAGATATGGATTGAATCCTAACCTAACAACATTATCCCTCAACTTCCGTTTGTTGGAATAATTATTGTCAATCTCCCTCACGATAATCTAATGAATCTATCAACTTCCGTTATCTAAATTCGATTAACATGCGGCATAAAAACATGAAAGAGAACAAGAACAACATAATGAATTAAACACATGAAAAATCCTATCTTTCCGGTAACGGTGATATCCCTCAATTCCAATCTAAGATAATCTTGCATCGAATTAATCAAATTGTGATCCTCTCGTAAATCTAGATATTTAACCTACGAACTTCCGTTATGTATAGATTAAAGATCTACTCTTTCCTATGGTGATCTAAACTACACCGACTTCCGTCATACGGTAGCATCAAATCATGCAATCATCTTCCGATTTATATTGCAAGATACAATTGAACATAGAAAAAGAAACAATTATAAATAAAACTTACAAAATATCCATAGAAAGGAATCAAAGTGCTTTGCGAGAAAAAGGATTACATGGCTGCTCCATGGATGAAAGCTTCAAGCCTTCATCATGCTCGAACAAGAAGGAAAAAGAACAAAATAAAAGACCTAATCTAACCCCGATCACCCGAGCACAAGGCTCGGGTGATCGGCCCTGAAAACTGCTCAGAGTGGCCGCCCTTTGCTGTCAAAAGTCGGCTGAAAATAATGTTATGTTTAGGGTTCAATTCGCTGCTGTATTTATAGAATTTTCAGGTCGGTTGCTACAGTAAAAACGCTGGACGCCCGTTTGAAGATCCGGACGCCCGTCCGCTATTTTCAGCAACAGCATCCAAACTTGTAACGCTCATATCTCGGGCCTCGTAAGTCGGAATGGAGTGATTCAAACTCCTGTAGAATCCTCTCTTCAAGCCCTACAACTCTTCTCTTGAGGTCGAGAGTCAAATCAGTTTATATCATATCAAGAACTGCGTCGGAAGGTCGTCACTACCCGGAATCCTGATTTTCCGACATTTATCTTGATTGATGCCCTATTTCCGAAAATAATAACCATTGGTTTCTTCGATTTATCGGACAAAGAAGCTTGGATGTTGCCTTGCTACCAGTTGACAGCAGAAAAATGTCACTTCAATCTGCCTCACATCTACATAGGTATGTAATTGCAGATTTTTCGCTCTATTATCCATTTTATAAAACAATATTCAATCTAATGGTCATTACACTGTTTTGGCAGCCCTTAATGGCTTCAAATACCCCTCAGATGTTGCAAGCTTCTCATAAATTCACTGCATGTTAATGCATGTTTCTGTGTTTGCCTTATAAATGATCTAAAGTTGGTGATGATTGAGTTACTTTATCCTTAGCTCTTTATCGTCTTACAATTGAAGCAAATACCGAGTTGTTTTTTAGATTGGTTCATGTAGAGAGTATACTCATAATAAATTTTGTCTTTGGCGGTTTCTTTGAAACAGCCATTAAGATTGAAGTCATATTTGCTCTAAAAATCTAAATTCGTTGTGGGTTATGTAAAATTGTAGTGTTGCCTCATAATATCATGTTTGAATGAAATGCAGATTTTGCAGTGTTTAAAGATGGTCCTTAGGTCTCTAAAAAAAGGGAGTCTTTAGGTCTTTATGTATTGTTTATTGTTGTTGAGTTTAACTTTATGTGTTTCTTATTTATTTACTCCATTTGGGCTTTCAATGTACCATTAAAGGTGTCTTGCATTTATAGCTTTGTTCCATGTTGTTTTGTTTGTTTTATCACCTACCTGCAGTTTAAATGAATGTAGTATTGCTTCATGATATCAGATTTGGATGGAATACAGATTCTACAGTGTCTAAAGATAGTCCTTAGGTCTTTATATAGTGTTTTTTTGTTACTCTTTAGGTAATGATAATGATAGTCCTTAGAGATAGGTCATGTGTAACCAATAAATATGTATTAAACCTTTATCATTTTTTCTCCAGAAAATGCTCTATAATGATCAATACAGATCGAGTTTGTCTATATATTTATATACGGATTTTGGTGTGCGGTGTGTGATCTATGCATTCTCTCAGCTTTACTATAATGTTTTATATTATAATGTATGCCTGCTTGTTAGGCTTGTACTCACTTGTTTATTCATGTCTGCTCCAGTTTTATGTTCTTCTCTGCTGTTCGTCAGGTGATGGCAGGATTACCTTGTGCAAGCTGAAAGCGATGTTAAAGACAACGATGATTTCTCTGCTGCTAAACACTGTCGCATGTAGACTTTTTTGCAGAAGAGGTAGAGCTATTTGCTTCAGTTGTTGAACATTTTGCTTGATGATAGTGCCACCTTACAAAATATTGTTTCTCTTCACGTATTTATTTGTTTGTTGATTGTGCTTCTGATTTCATGTAGTGTATCTGTATTTGAAGCCGCTTTGAAGCGACATGAGAAAGAACGTGAGACAGTAAACGAAATGTGCAATGAAATCGTTTCTCAAATTGCTTCTCTTGTCAGGTCATACCTAATTTCATAGCTTCTTTTATTTTCCAAACATAAAGGAATTTTTAATGGGTTTGAAGAATAGTAAATCAATGTTGATGCTTGGCATAAGCTAGGTAATGTGACTTGCGCATTTTGTATCTAAACTTCTACTTATTTGCAATATTTTCTCCTCATTATTTAGATTCTTTCAATGGGTATTAATGATAAAAATAATAATAATGGAAACTAGGATGTTGTCTCATTAAGTTACATAATTTCTTAGGGATTGTTGTGGAAGCAATGAGAAACATTTGGCAGAGATTGGTTCTGTGAGAGAAGCTGCAGAAGAAGATGTTGTACGGAACAGTGAAAACATAGTTCAGGCCTTTGATGGTACGTTCAGGAAATTTCACTTTTGGCATATTGCGAAATTAAGTGTCAATAAATATTATATATATATATATGCATACATACACTTTGTCAGAAACAATGTGCGGATAACTTAATACAGATTGTGAACTTGGGGTTTTAGACGATGGACATGTAATACTTGATATAAGTGACGATTTAGCATCATTTTGTTGGCATCTTATGGCTTGCTTATTTTGAACATCCCCTTAAATGAATATTTGATGTAGTGTCCTCTCTTTTTCTTGGTGTCCATTTGAATTGGTGAATATGTATAAGTACATATAGTTATTGAATTATTAGCTTCACTAATGTTGTATTGCAATCCATAGATCTGGCTGAATAAATTTGTATGTATAGAGCCAGGAATTGTTTTTTACCAACATATTGACAGTTTATATGTCTATATTCAAATATGTTGGAGCATGAAAGAAGGTTTGTCGGTGAGATTTCAGCTGTAGATAGGTCTCATGTAGGAACACTGGAGAGCTTTCAAAACGACCATTCTTCGCAATCTGCCATAATTGAAGAGAAGACTCGAGATACCTTTGAGCAACGATACATGGTATGCAAGATATTGGCTTCTTTTTTCATCTGAAATAGAATGCTTCTGCGCTCTTTTTTCTTCTTGTTTGTATTTGTTTAGTAGAACTGAAATTTGCATGCCATATACACTTAGTTGATGAGGATTGAATTCAATGTATTATGTCCAGGATTACGAGGCCACATGGACAACACCAGTTAGATGCTAAACAAGACAACACCGCGAGGTCAATGATGGATACGAAACAAGATGTCCATATGAAAGATGTGGAGCCATCTCTTATCCCACACTCTCCTTTCGCCCAAGTTAATTGATGACTTTTAAGAACCTCTTCAACCAACATCAAGAACAATGTTTGTTTCATATCCTTTTGTTTTGTAAGTCTCATGTACAACTAATTTGTCACAATACCAAAAATAATTGTTTGATAGTAGGCTTCCCTGCTTGGGTTTCTTTTCTTCTTCAAGTTATTAGTGTATGTTAAATGGATTATTACACGGTTGATTATTGGTTAAGGTGGTGTAGAATTGTATTATTGAGACATTTTGTCATATATCCCAATGTTATATTCCAATGTCTTGCAGACATTTTGGTTTCTTGCTTAATTTGACATGGATGGTGGTGTTTATTATCTTAGAGTTGAGGTTTATGATGACATGGGTTAGTTATGTTACCCATTTTTGTTTTTTGCCCACTAACTATCATATGTAGTAATTGGACACCTTGTGCTTCTAGAAAGTGCATGTTTTGGTATGTACTATTTTGTAATGACTTCGGTTGTGCACTCCAAGGTCTTTGTAATATTATGTAATGACTGGTTATGTTAATAATATGTTTTTTTATGTTTTCATCATAAGTCATACTATTTCATATTTGTTATTAAATTTATTATAACACCCATATTCCACGACTTCTACTCCTTTGCATATAATAGTACCATGGGCAGCCGTGCGGCTTTCATGAACCTAGTAATATAATTTATACTTAGCCCCACAAGACGTGTCACCCCCAAGAGTATTTGCATTATAGTTCGCAATGAATCCTGATTGTGAACCAACTTCATTGCATCCGGGACCCGTAGTTATAAATTAAGGAAGAAAAATTAATCAGTCACTGATATATTTATAAATATTAATTAATTTGACATAAAATTAGATGGATAGATAGGTTAGACATACTGATTTCTTTGTCGGTGTGAGAAACAGTCGCTTGATCGGCTTTTGCTGCTAAAACAATTAGGCCATAAGCATGGCTACGAACAGAAACATGTTCATCTTCGCAGCACCCAGGATAATCACATAGCTATCCAGCCTGCAACTTCACAGGATCCTATTCAAAATGATAGACATCTAGAACTTGACTAATTTACCTTTTTTGTCATTTTTATATGTAGCATCATTTTCACTTTATAAAATACATTGGGGCAATTGAAACAAAAAACTTTGAGTCCGATGAGAGTTATGAGACTTTTTTTGGGACATGCATAAATGGAATAAATCCCAAACAAATTGGGACGGAGGGAGTTTTTTTTTTCTCTCTTCAGAATCTGAAATTTCAATTCTTAGATTTTTTTTTGGGTGAATTTCTTAGTTTCGGGTAATTGGGATGCATTTTCGTTGCTAAGCCAAGTTATGTATGTCTGCGTATCCAGGATGTTAGGGCCAAGATAAAACGTAAGTAGTTCTTATTATGATGACGGTGATAATTTTATAGGCTTTCCTGGAGGAGGAGATGATTTTGGTGCCAGTTATGTCGTGGTATGTGATATCACTACTAAAAAAACAAGCTTTTGCCGTGGATGAAAAGTGCCACTAAAAGTTAAAAAACTGACATTAAAGACCTATAGTGACGCCTATTGGTTTTGTGTCACCCGCGGCAAGCAACTATGTGGCAAAAAGTTATTGCCACGCTTTTCGCCACACCGCAGCAAAAAGTTAACATCTATTGCCACAGTACCACACCGCGGCAAAATGATAAAATCTATCGTCACGGTACCATACCGTGGCAAAATCAAATAATTATAAAAAATATTTTATCCCCATGCATAACACGTGTTTTTGGCTAGTATATTTTTTTCTTAAGTTAACCAATGTAACATGTGTATTGCTAATAGGTTCTTTACGATATTCTTTTTTATCCCGTGCATAACACGGGTTTTTGGCTAGTATACATATATACATACATACATATATACACACACTATTGGGTCAAATATTCAATCATGATGCCCTATAATTCATGGATTTTAGGAGGTCCGTGAGCCATGGCACTGCTGGCCCTTCCAAGGGACGTCCCTGAATATTATCTTTAGTACGACTTAAACAACGGGACTCAAAGCCGTATTCTCATTTAATAATGACTTGCTCTGTAAAATTGTTGATATAAAAGTCCTTTTGCTCATTATTAAAACATTAGATTGGAAGCATAAAAGTATTCCGTGATTAAAAGTTATGAAAGTTTCGGTTAACATAAGCTTAAAAGAACAATTATAATTAACATGTCAACATCTTCAAAGACCATAAATAAGTAAAACCATTGAATTTCATTGTCTTACATGGATAACTTAACAACAGTCAAACATTAAAAATACAAAACAGAAATCTTCTCGAATGAAAGTCAACAAAGAAGGTTTAAAACGTTAAACTAGGAAGATCAGCAAAGCATATTACCAGTAGCAGTATATAATATATTAAAAGAGAGTAAAAAGACAGAAAAAGCAGAGACAACAAGAAAAGAGCTTTCAAAACAAACAAAAATTCTTCCACCACGAACCAAAGGCGATCGATCGAGCAACCTCATCGAACATCACGATCTAATCATCACACCTGAAATGAAAAGTACAAAAAATCAAAGATCTATAAACTAGTTTTTGAGGCTATTGATATGAAATGCTGAAACAACTTAAATATAAAATTCAGCCCGCGAATTAATGGCCGGAAGATGCAATTCTGAACTATGCAAAGATGGAGGAGGAGCTTACTTGAACATAATAGGCATTTTGGGGATTAGTATGATCGCCACCAAAGAGGAGATCAAATGCATTGTCTGAAATTGTAACATCGGAGGAGCAATTGTCACAATCACCAATATAAGTGACTCTAATCATTTTACCAACATTACTATATAATTTATACTTAGACCCACAAGATGCGGCCCCGAAAGTATAATGGTTAAAGTTCGCAACAAATTCTGCTGTTGTATCCGGATCAGTTGCAGGACATACGGAAACTGTAGTTTATTAAGAAAGAAAATTTTAATCAGTCACTGATATATTTGCATGTGTATTAGATAGGTAGGTAAGACATACCGAAATCTATGTGGGTTGGAGAAACAGATACAGATCCTTGATCGGCTTTTGCTGCTAAAACAAAGGCCATAAGCATGGTTACGAACAGAAACATGTTCATCTTTGCTGCACCCATTCTTCTTCTTTGAATAACTTAATAATTCTTAGAGCAATATATATTTCTCAGATGTGATAATTTCTGTGAGACAATATTGCTGCTATATATCAAACTTGCAGTATAGTCCCGTTTTTATAGTCGTATTCAACGGCACCCATTATTCTCTAAGCACACAACATTTTATAAGAAAAAAACAAATTAATATAAAACAATAGTTTGTTTTTGCCTATTTTATTAATTAAACCTAGGATCTATCAACAATTAATGGAGTTCCAACTGCATGCCAAAGTTGTTAGCCTCCAATTTTGAAGTGACAAAGCAAGCTACAAATTTTCACAGTTAGCCGTTTGTATATTTATTCCTAAAAATTATCAGAAAGGAATCGTTGATACTACCATATTTAATGAGACATCACTTAATAGGTTGTTTGATCATTTAAAACATAACTAATTTACCTTTTTTTTCTTCTCCTTTTTACATGTAGCATCATTTTCATTTTATAAGATAAAATTCCTGCTTATGATAATCTTAAAGTATTTGGTTCTCTAGTTTTTGCTAGTACTATCTTGCAGGGTAGAGGCAAATTTGACACCAGATGTAGGAAGTGTGCCTACCTTGGGAATGCAGCTCATACTAAAGGTTACATCCCTTTAGATTTATCTACAAGGCAACTCTTTCTCTCTAGGGATGTAGTTTTCCATGAAACCACCTTATCCTTCTGATTGAGCTAAAGTTCACCCTCCAAAAACAATTTATAAAGACTCAAAACCATGGCCAAACTAACTCTCTAACCAGCAGTGTACCGGGTCGATTGCTAGCATAGCTACAGGAGTACGAGGTCGAACCCAAAGGAAAAGTGTTTGTGAGTACCAAAGCGAACGTGTTACTTAGTCTAGGTGATCAATCTTTTTAAAGTGCTTGTGTATTACAACGACACTAAGGTGATTTTTACTAACGAGTCTAAAGATAGAAAAGGAAGAAAGAAGATTAACTACTCGGTTTTTAACGTTATACTAAGGGACATAGCCGAACCATGATCAAAGTAGCTAGTTTCAACCCTAAGGGTAGACAAAACCGGGAGTGTGCATTATAACAAATGAACTCTCGCAATCACTTTCACGGTTGCGTGCTCCTAATTCCGGTGCTAAGGTCTGAACAACTCTCTCCTAACACCTTATGCCATGTTAACTACCCTTCCCTAAAGAAGATTTACTAACAAGACATGTTATGCACTAGAGACGCTTAAACGTTAAAACGAATAACCTCGCATTGGGCTCGGGCTTTACAACTAAGCCAAGTCTACGCCGCGATCTTAGAACCCCTTATCCCACGTCTTCCCGCAAAATACATAGGTTGATGTGTGTGATTACTAAATTGGGTGTACAATCCAATCTAGCGATGTTATAATAAGTTCTAAGACATGAAACAAGCAAGATTAAACAATAAAAAGCACTACCCACTCCCAATTTCATTACCCAAAGGGTGATTTCACTAAATTTCACATGATTTGACTATGAAAAGAGATTAGCTACTCATTATACTAGTTAAAACATAAAAGAAACAGTAAATTAAAGACATAATCAGTGAAAGAGAGAAGAAATATACCATAGAAATGAGAATTTCGAATTTGAGATCCAAAAAGTACACTTTGAAGAACTAATTAAAAGATGGTGACTTAGTGTTTAGAGTAGAAATCTGAGCTAGGAAATGGAAAGATTAAGCTAAGATTATACTAATTTAAGCTAAGAGAATGTATTCTAAGCTATTATAAAATTCGACCTAAAAAGGGGTAGGGTTTTCCTAAGAGAATAATTATTATTCAAGAAATGGTCTAAGGGGGGAATTTATAGGTGGGGAAAAATCTGTAGATTTTGGTCTTCAAACGCACGTTCAGATGCTGTAAGCCGGCGTTTTACTCTGTCAAACGCGCGTTTTGCATAGGGCAAACGCGCGTTTCGCTTCACTTCTGGGTAGGTCTTGCTTGTTCTTCAACTGAAACGCGCGTTTAGGTCAATTTGGAACGTGCGTTTGGAGGACTTGAAACGCGCGTTTGGGGCAGTTTGAAACGTGCGTTTGGGGCAGGTGAACTCTGTTCAAAATTGTGCTATTGAAACGCCCGTTTGGGGGGGTGCAAACGCGCGTTTGAACCCCAATTGCTCCAAAACTTCATCTTTTCTCCCTTTTGATCACTCATATCAACTCGATCATGCTTCTCACCATGAATCATCACCTTCCGGGTCCTCAAGACACTAATGCCCTACAACATCGTGAACGACCAAAACAACCAAACAATTCCGGAGGGTAAAAGTGCTCGGGAATAGGGTTAATATCAACAAAAAAGGGTAATAAGCCATCAAAGTAACGGATTTACTCCCCGTGCCATAAACTCATGATATTACCCCAAAAACGGTCTAAACCACCCGAAAACATGCTAAACGTTTGGTAAACGGGGGTAGAAAATGCACCGGAATCACGTAAAGTTGACTCCCATCAACCACCCCACACTTACCCTTTGCTCGCCCTCGAGTAAACTAGGCATTTTTAAAACAAACCAAGGGATTCAACGTTGTGACGTCGGTGCTACTATTCACACCCTCGAGGTAACCACAAAGTAAGAAACACGAACATATACACACCGGTATAACATTATCAAGAAAATGGAGTGTGTGTGGTGCCAAGCTAAAGCCAAGTGCTCAAAATGATTGTCGGGGCTTGAATCCCGACCAAAAGTCTACCAACCGTTTAATACCCACTAGCCTCTCCACTAATCAAGGTCACTAAGTTTGGACACGATCGGGTAAGACTTGAAAGGTTATAACGTTAGGCTAGGGTAATTCCGGTTAATCGGAAAGGATATTTTGGGAACTGGAGAAAAAGAAGTACGAGTGAACCTAATCAACAAGTGTACCACTTCATCTCTACCATACAAACCATCCAAACTCCTCTTTGATTAATTTAAGCACTTTGGGAACCATAAGATAATAACATACCCGAACTCATTGCCAAACTCAACTATGTTTCAAGCGTCATGAGGCGAGATTGAATACATTAGCACCTATCTAACTATCCCAACTCCAACATCATAAAGATCATGTTTAAGCTCATCACTTTTAAAACTGGTTAGTCTGCCCCAGTGCCCTGTTCGTCAGGAGTAGGTGTGCTAGAAGCTGGTGCAGCCACAGAAGCTGCACTCTCCGGCTGTGTAGACCCCGCATCACATGTCCTCTCTGGCCCTGTCTCAGCCCCAGCTGTCCCAATCAGATCATCCAACAGAATATCATCAAACCCCTCCTCAGCCTCGTCAACAATCAAATCCTCGGAGACCCTCTGCAAATCTGCCTCTATCTCTCGGGTGTACTGAAACGATGATGTATCCAAATCCAAGTGAGGAAGGTCAATCTGTCTAGCCCGAGCAAATACTCTCTGATTCTTAACAATCCCATTCAGAGTCAGCCGCAAACTGTCCTTCCAATCCCTTTGTTTGTGAGCAATCAGTAGCCCCTGGCGCTCACTAAGACATGGTCCCCCGGTCGTCGATGTAAAAGGTGGAGGTGGGGGTGTAGTGGAGGGTCCAATAGTGAATGGTGGAGGTGGAGGTATTGTGGTGGTGGTAGAGGAGGTGATAGGTGGGGGAATAGGCAGTGTAGTGGATGTAGTAGAGGTGGTAGGATGAAGAACTGTGTGGATAGGTCGTGGGGTGGGCCTAGGAGGCTTTTGACCAGGGCGGGCATTGAATGGTTTTGGGACCATGGGCTGATTTTTCTTCCGCAAAATCTGATCATCGGGATATTCCTCAACCGGGACTTGCTTGCACAATGCGTAGATAAGGTAGGGCACATGAGTAGACGGCGCTTGACTTTCTGGTTGTCCCTGAACTCCTCGAAAATCATTTTCCTAACATCCACCTTAAGGTCATAATGGATAGCATACAACAATTGTAAATCCTTGATGTGAAAATGCGTGATGTTATCTTTCGGTAGTAGGCGGTTTTGGGAGAACTTAGCCTCAACTTTCCACTCGTCAGGCCAGGTAGTAGTCACCAGCTGGCTACGTGCATTGCCCTCCTTTGATATCCATTGTAACTCCGGATTTATGTCCATCATCATATTCTCTAAAGGATCCTCGAGATTGCCCTAGTGTTGTTTTCTTCAAACCAACCAACATAGACTTGGCCCTCAACAGCCGGTATCCGATAATAGTCATTTATCGCCTTAACAGAACAATGAAATTTGCATTCCACTCCCGAACAAGTGTGAGATTCAAGTTCCCCTCCAGCTCATAGATCAAATTATTCCACCCTCGCATCATCAAATTGAGCTAAAATTCACCCTCCAAAAACAATTTATAAAGACTCGAAACCGTGGGCAAACTAACTCTCTAACCGGCAGTGTACCGGGTCGATTGCTAGCTGTTAAGGGTGAAATTATATGATTTATGACGTTATATTTTATAATGTTTTCCCCCATATTCGTATTAATTGCATGGGAATTAAGTGTTTAAATGAATTATTGAGCAAATAATATTTTTAATGAGTTAATCGCAAAGTTGGTGAATTTATATGTTTTAATTATGATTTTATGTTTATTGGAATTATGTTACGCTTTGCGGTGTTTTTGATGTCATGTAGGTACAATTATGTGGCTCAATTGATGATCAAATGTTGATGAATTTCGAGCTAATTCAAGTTAAAAGAGATAATGGTGAATTGGATAGAGAAGAAAAGAAGATAAAGATGGAATTATCAAGTCTTGATCGAATTTGGACTAGCGTTCATCCGAGCCGAACGAGCGTCCAAGGCGAACGGGCGTTTGATAAGTGGACGAGCGTCCGAATCATATTTTACATTCGAGAGTTCGGACGCGTTCGAACGAGCGTTCACCTCCGTCCGAAGGTTTGTTGGACGAGCGTCCAAGATAGTGGACGGGCGTCCAAGCACCGCCTTAGCCTAAACCGACCTAAAAGTCTATAAATAGGCGCGATTTCTCAATCTCATACATACAATTCGAACCCTAAATTTCTAGGGGCGCTTTGGCTGCGATTTTACACTTTTTATTTCCAGTTTTATGCAACTTTAAATTCGATCAAAGTAGGCTAGTAGTATGTTATTTTTCTGCTTTTCTGGGTTGCTGAGGATGCTCAGAGGCTAGAACCTCCTTCAAACGAGAATTGTGAAGCCATCAGCATTGAATTGATCTATTTATTTCGACTTTTACTGTGAGTATTTACTACGGTTGTTTCTTATCTATGCATATTCTTGTTTTAATGCAATTATATTGGGAGATATGTTGTATGCTTGATATGTTATTGTTTGATGGAAATCTTGAATAGCATAGATCACCATAGATAAGAATAGTTCATTAGATTTATATTAACGGAAGTTAGTAAGTCTAAAAACTATATCGTTAACGTAAAAGTTGACACCTTTGATCTTTTTAACGTGTTAATTTAGTGTTGGAAGATACTAGGTTAATAGATGGATTGCCTAAGGAATTAGGAATTCATGTTTAGGTAAGGTGAATCCCAACCTAAGTAAATACCACGTAAAATCGAGATAATAGATCAATGCATGTTGATAGGTGGATCAATCCTCGTTTGTCTTTTATAAACTTGATTTACAATCCTCATAGCTTAGTTTAGATTAGTTAATTTATTTTCCTGCACTTCTAGTTTATTTTTATCGCTTTCAATCTTTCCTAGCATTGGATTAATCTCCTCTGTCTAGTTATTTTCTGCATATTTGTGTGGCAATAGTTAGTTAAAAACAAAAGCTAGGGTTAACATTCGTCTAGTTCCCCGTAAGATCGACCCGGCATAGCCTCTTTACTACGATCCTTGCACTTGAGGTTGACCGGTTTATTACTTGTGTTTTGTATTGATAAAATCCGGGACAAGTTTTTGGCGCCGTTGCCGGGGAGCCGGACGGTTGTCTAGTTTTTGTTTTTCATTAGTAATTTAGGTTAGATTTTTTGTTTTTATTTCTGTTTTTCGTTGGTGATTTAGTTGTAGTATAGACTTTTGTTTTTGAGTTTTAGTCTCTGTTTTCTGTTATCGTTTCTTTATCTGCTCTCTGTTCGAATATGTTCCAGTTGGACGAGCGTACGGTCATACGAGACGCCCGTCCGATTCTTCCTCGGGGAGGACGCCCGTCCGGTTAATTGGACGCCCGTCCGTCTGTACGCCATTAGTTTTTATTTTTATTTCAATTAGGTTTTTGTTTTTCTCGTAGGTAAGTGTCGTAGGTAGGTTTCTTAGGTTGAATCGTCTGACTCCACACCTTTCACGATCAAATTTTAGGATAAAAGGGTCCGTTTTAGCACTTGATAGTATTTTGGCCATAACTTTCGGCTCGAGTGTCGGATTGGCGCGCAGGACCCCAATTCGGAAAGCTCGTTCCGACGCCGACGACGTGGCAGACGCCGAAGGCCGTCCGACACCGTTTTCGAGGTCAAAATCCACTGTTTTCCCTTCCATTTTGGGCTCAGAAGATTTCAACACGTTTTTTTTGCCTTTTTAGTATTTTCTGTTTTTCTGTTTTAAATTTTTCGTAGTTTAGGTTTTTAATTTCGTAGTTTTTAGGTTTTGTTCAATTGAGTTGGGTTTCGGTTTATGCAAACTCGAAGTCAGAAAGGGCCATTACTCTTTTCACCTGACCTCGAGCGGACCATAGTCCGACCCAATAGGCGGAAACTTCGTTTTACCGATCCTTCGGACGAAGGAAGTTCAGCCTACCAAGAAATTGAACGAAAGTTGATAAAAGAGATCGAAGAAATAGTAATTATGGCGGCCGAGGATAGACGGACATTGGCGGACTACGCCATGCCCTGGTGCGATGGCTTGTCAACCCGGCTATCGTCTTACCCGGCCATCACCGCACAAACCTTCGAACTCAAACCCAGTCTCATTCAGATGATGCAGCATGCATCAATGTTTCACGGGTTCCCTTCTGAAAATCCTCACACACACGTACACACATTCCTGGAGATATGTGGTACGACACGCATTCAAGGTGTGAGTGAGGATGTGATTAAACTTACACTGTTTCCGTTCTCTTTGAAGGGAGAAGCTAAAGAGTGGTATAGCTCTCTCCCTACGGAATCCATTACCACCTGGTTTGCATTGGAAAAAGAATTTTTAAGTCAATACTTTCCACCTTGCCAAGACGGCTCGGTGTTTGAGGGAAATTTATAATTTCTATCAAGCGGAAACATAATCTTTCTTTGAGGCATGGAAGAGATTCAAGGCTCTTCTTCGTAAATGCCCCCACCATGGGTTAGACTTGCGAGAGGCAAGTCAATACCTTTTTCGGTGGATTGACCGAGCTCACCAAGGGCATGGTCAATAGTTCATCGAGTGGGGCTTTCCCGAGGAAAACGCCTCAAGAGGGGTGGGCATTGTTCGAGGACATTGCCAAATATAATTATGCCCCCTCTTATCAAGCCATCCAAGCTCCTCCTCCTCCCAAGGTGGAGGAAGTAAATGTTCAAAGTCCGATCGCCATGCCTTTGCAGAGGCGGATGGCCGATCCTCAACCTCCAAATCCTATGAATCGGACTCCTTCGTTTCCGCGAGAACCCTCGGGTTACGTATTGCGAATCTTTCTTGTCGAATTTGGTCATGTAAATGGCCAATGTCGATTAAACCCCAATTCTTCATACCAAGTCAATGCGTCCATGGTAATGGACAGTATACTCAGGTCCAATGCCAAAACTGTGATAATATGGGGCATACTTCCAGATTCTGTCCTATGAATGGGCAGAATGCCGAAGTAAATGCGTTCTATGGCCAGAACAACCAAAGATTTAATCAACCATCTGGCCAGAATACATTCCAGAACCAAGGGTTCAATCAAGCTTCCAGTTTCAATCCGAATGCGAATTTTAATTCGAATTCAAATTTCAATAGAAACCCTGGTTATGTTGGAACCAAAGCTCAAATTTTTCCAACCCGAGGTTCAATCAGAATTGGCCCGCCAATTCTAATTCTACATTTCCAAATCAGTCCAATCAGCCTCTCCCTCAAAATCATCAGAACTCTCAAGGCCCCTCCCAATCCAACACTTTCGAAACCAAGTTGGAGGAGCAAAGTAGGACAATAAAAAGTCTTGAGAGACAAATAGGCAGCGGGCCGAGCAATTAGCATCAAGACCCCCGGGCATCCGCCCGTTTACCGAGAAAAATCCTAAGGGCGGTCATGCTGCTCAGGCCGATTTAAGCAGCAGCCAATGTACTGACCTCGTACCAACAATGCATTATGGACAAGAGGAGGCCAGTACAATGAGTTTAAGAAGCGGTACATAGCTGAGTGGTTGACGTGGCCTTTTCTAGTGCTAATACCAGTCCTTAACCGACAGTGTATCGGGTCAAACTGTAGTGCTAGTATGGTGAGTCAGAGTATCGTATCCTCAGGGAACTTTGTAATTCTTCTAAGTGTGGTTAAACACCAAAGAGTCGTTATTAACTCAATCTAAATCTCGCTTTATAGCACAGATAACTAATAACTTAAAATAAAATAAATGCATAAATTAAAATTTATTCTAATATAATATATATAGATATATAAATATATATAGATATGCATAAGTCGCAAAATATATATATAGATATAAATATATAGATGCCAAATATATTATTAGAGAACTAGCCAAAGTTTATATAATTGATTTATACGATCTTTTCAGTGAATGGAATGTGCTCGATCTTTCTTTTTATATTAGGTTTAATTGAGTAAATGAAACGGTGCACTCCTAAGGTTAACAATTCCTCCTCACATTAGCGTACGAAATTGTCATATGTCCATTGTCATCGGTCAAATCCACAACCGTTACGGTTTTTCCGAACGGGTCCCGAGTACGATTCTACCTTTGAATAAAAAGGAGTCATTCCGTTCGTCAAACGGTCAATTTTATTAAAAGGCTCCGGTTGTCAAAGCCGGGCGATTCAACTTTCCGGTTTAAGTTTCAATTAACTCGATGAGTTAACATTATTACGATCTTGAGTACAAATTTTAATAAGATTTATCTTTTTAGGACAAATCGCCCCCGAATAGGAAACTCGGATTCCGTTGTCACGTTTTCACTCGGCCAATTTTTACCCTCCGGTTTTTCCATTAACGAGTTCATAACTTAATTACGAGGTGTCAATTCATAATTAGATTATGAATTCTTTCAAGTCAAACTTTATTAATAGAAAAAGATTCAATTAGCTCAATTTTATTCAATTTTACTTAGACAACATTCCTTTACCGAAAAGATCGAAATAAAACGATTACATAACTTTGGCTAGTTATTAGATTTAGCCTACTAACATTATACGAAAAGATAAAAAACAAACATAATAAACATAAATACTTTAGAAATTTTACCCGATTACAACGATTGAATCAGAAGATGTATTCTTCCGGATGCTACAACAACTTCAACAACTTCGATCTTCTGGTAATTTCTTGAGCATTACAACGATACTACTTATTTATGGCTTAAGGCCTATATATATACATACTACTACTACTAAAAAAAAGGGTAAAAGAGATATATTTGGTACCCCCTTTATGCCTGCAATGCTGCCCTATTTATAGGCAAATTTTCCCCTTGCCGGATCGATCCGAGAAAGGGCCGGATCGATCCGGGAATAAAAAATCTTATCCCAGGATATTCTCTCGCAGGGCCACATGCTGGTCTAATCATGATGTCTCCTCGGATCGATCCGAGGTAAATCCGGATCGATCCGGATAGATTTTTTTCCAATCTTAATCCGAAACTTGATAAAATCATAACTTGAGCTCGGATCTCCAAATGACATAATTCAAGATGCATTGGAAAGCTCTTGAGGAGATCTATAACTTCCATGAAGACTTCTTTTTCAGAAAATGCCTTTTTGCTGGGCCATTTGTTCGTTGAAAATATAACTTGATACGGCGTCACGAACCAGGTGATCCACTTGAACTTTAAATCTCGTGGCACTTCCTTTATTCCTTCAAAAGATATGATTTTACTCCACAAAATGTCGTCACTCGGGTCTTGGTTTACCTAAGGTCCGTAAAATACCAAAAATACCCACGTGAATCGACACGACACTCCGGTTATTAACCCGGTACAAAATTTATAACTTTTTATCATTTTTACTAGATTTTTATAGTATTTAGATTTATTCATAGCTATTAATATTTTATAAGATTATCGTTATAATTACTTATATTTTATATAAAAAGAGTCGATAACGTATATAAAACATCGTAATTTTTATCATATAAATGTTACACATCAACTACTCCCCACTTAGCTCTTTGATCGTCCTCGAGCAAAATAAGCGGTAATATATAAAAATTACGATAAAAATAATATAAGTGGTAGATACAATTTTTAAATTAGTAAAATATCAATTCAATATTATAAACATATTAATTATATCTTTCTTAGAAATTAATAAGATAAAAAGTGTAGATAACTTTGATAAATTATTTATCAACTATTATTCAAATGAAATTTCACAAAATTTACTCAATAAATATAATTAAAATTCTAGAATGATTTTCCTATCTCAACTTATATGAAATATTTGGAATCAAAGACTAAGTCAAGTAATTGACAATATGGCTCAAACTTTTTAGATAGGACATTGGTTAATCGAAAAGATAGAAAAAGAAATCAAAAATAGAAAGAGGCAAGTCGTACGTACTTACACCTTCACGTTTGATCAAAAACAGTTTCGATTAATAATATCTCCTTTTCCAACTATTTTTTCAGATTTTCTCTCTTCTTTTTCAATATTAAGAACTAAAAGCGTGAGTGTGTGTAGAAAATCAAATTTACAAGCATTGCTTCATCAAGATTGATCGGAGTAATACTCTTTCGATCTAAAATTACGAGTCCGGTTTCCTTAAACTCGTAATCATTCTTGAGATCTTATGATTCGAATTTTTATCGGGAGCTTTATACCTCATAGTGATATAGGACGTTTCTAGATAACACCCTACTGCACTCAAATCATCGGAAGCTACTACCGATATCTGTCGATCAAAGATAAGGAAGATACCTGGTATTCGATTAATTCTCCGTAAATTTGGTGCTTTGTTCTTTTTTTTTTTTTTTTTTTTTTTTTTTTTTTTTATCTCAACATACACCATCCTTAGCTTCGTGCTATCATCTCCTTTCATAAGTACGTACAAACTCGTGGGATTTTCGGAAATGTAGACCAAAATAAGCCAAGGGTCGGTTATGAGCAAAAATGGCTATTTCGAGTGAGGTCTTGATCACTCTAATCAAGGTTGAGGTAATTTTTGTGGTGTCAAAAATCTCATCATTCCTAATCCGATTCCATATTCATATTTCGTTTTGCAAAGAAAATTATTCTAAAAAAATTTATTATAAATATAAGTATTTTTGCTAAAATTTCATATGAAACCTACTTGATAATATTTATGTATAGTTACATATACTTAAAATCTTATAAAGATCTAAAATTGACATATATAATATAATTATAATATATCTACTTTATTTTACTTAATTAAAATCTATATTCTTACCAATTTATATTGTTTTTATTCATTTTAATTATATATTATCTAGTTATTTTGTTTCAAGAAAAATTAAACTAAGTATTGAGCAATTAAGTATAGATTTATATGAGAAAATTTTAATTTTTATTTACTAACTTACTTCCACTCCCCACTTATGAACTAACATCGTCCCGATGTTTAGTGAGTAAAATAAAAAGTAATTTGCAAATAAAATTAAAATTTTATATGATTTTGATTATTATTTATTATTTTTAGCAACCATATATTATTTTAATTAAAGAAAATGACATATATATTAAACACTATTACAAACTATAAATAAAAGTAACAAACAACAACAAACGATTAAACAACTAATTTAAACAACTACCAACTTAACAACATAACTTCTAACTGATTATCAAACCGTAGATGAACATCCGGGAGTATCCACCGGAAGTAATCCTAACTGAGAATCACGAGATGGAAAAATCTCGTCCGTAGCAAACTCGTGCACGTGATTCGGTTGGATACAAAGGTGAGAGATAACCTGTGCAAATGGTAGCGGTTTTCCCCTATTACGTCTTTCTACCGCAAAATTAATTGCGTCTTAAAAATCAAAACTCCCCAATCAATGTATGCTCCCACGTCAATGCATACAACAAGAAAGCATCTCATCGTCCGTAACCCCATAAAAATCTCTAGTTGGATAGATTCGAGAATTAATGAAGCGTTTCCAAGCCCTTAAATGAGGGGGTAAAGCCGTAGTTGAAGAATCATAGTTATGATCAAACAACGGAAATACGAACCGAAAGGCCTCTCGCAAGACGATTTACAACATTATACGCATCCCCAAGTTCCCAAAGAAACTCGAAGTGTGGGTTTCGATCAAAAGTACATGGTGGAATTTGATAGATTTGATTTATGATGATTGGTGAAAACGAAATAACGGTGCCCCTAATCGTAATAAGTTGAGATGAGGCTACTGACGTTATTTGAGTGAGAGACGCAAAGAAATCTCTAACTATCGAAATGTTTACTCGACCTCTGGGAGACCTTATCAACTTTCTCCACCCGCAACCTCGGATTAGATTACGTCCCCACCGATCAATTTTTTCGTTGTTTAAGCCTTTCTCCATCGAATAGGAGAACGGACAAAATTTAGATGTCTCGGGACTTCATTATGAAAGCAAGAGGCATGCCCTTCGGGAACTACACCATCGGGCGTATGCGGCTCGTAACTATTAACCGAGGGAGATGATCGGTTAGACATTTTTTGGTACAGAGATTGAAAATAGAATGAAGGAAAGAATGAGCAAATGTTTGGTCGTCGCTCTTTTCCTTTTATAGAAATATATCCATCAAGCAAAAGTAGAAAAGATCTACTTAAAGCGCGTTTTTGTACTTGCCGGATCGATCCGAGATAAGGCCGGATCGATCCGGCCTCTCGAACGCAATGTTGTCGTCGGTAAACACACGTCGGATCGATCCGGTAAAAGGCCGGATCGATCCGGAACATTACTGTTCACGGACAGAGTTGATTTTGCTTGAAAAAGACTTAGTTTTTTCTAGGTGACAAGTTTTCTTCCTTTTTTGTGATTCATTTTCATTATGTTATAACGCTAAATCATTCTTCATGATGCGTAGTACCAAAATATGAAATGAAAACATGAAAATCGTATTAAAATAAAATCCTACTATGATCAAAACAACTTAAAATTTAACGAAAAAAGAAAAACGTGCATGATAAATAAAATTGTTTCAATGTCAAAAACCATAGAATGTTTTAAAAATTATCACTCCTCTTCATCACTCAGCTCGACGTGGCTTGAACTTGGCATAGCTTGAGAACGGGTCGATTCTTGGGATGGATCTTGAAAATAAGTTGACATCCGTACCGAGCTATCTAGTCCCATCGAGCTCATCTCTCTCGTGATATCGAAAAAGTGCCTCCCCATCTCATCGTGGTATGGCCAAACGATCCAGATCCAGTCCATTCTGATGTTGCAGCCGCCGTAGTACCTGTCGAAAAATCTCCTACACCACTAGTTTGAAATCCAAAAGAATGTGGCATTTGTTGGAAATCCGAGTGAGATGGCATCGGTGGAATGAAATCGGGCAAGGTATAAGGCTGGGTTTGGCATTGCGGAATATCCATCTCGGCATAGGTAGGGTTTTGCAGTATATTCATTTGATATAAACCTCGTATGCCTTGACGTAAATCTTCGACCATAATTTATTCCTTTCCGCAAAAACAGCCATATTGGCATTAGCACGATGAACATCATAGGCCATGGATTGAAACATATCGTAAGTGATGGTATTTGGAAGATGAGTTTGAGTTTGACCTGGATGAAGGAGGGACAAGCAGTAGATGGAGTAGGCCGAGGACGTTGACGGTTAGGGTCCAAAAAGTTTATTCTTCCCGCCGGCCTAAGTGGTAAACTAGGACCAATAAGTGTGTCATCTACCATCATCAAATTATCATTTGGGAGCTCGGGGACTCCTATCCGACGACACAAGGAAGAAATAAAACATGGAAAAGGCATGTGACTCCTCGGTCTAGCAAATCGGGGCAAATTCCTTGGCCCTTCTATACATTACTCGCCTATATCCACAGTACATCATTAACTATAGCCCAAGCAATACACAAATCCTCTTTACCAAAAGATGTAAAATGCCGAGACGGGTAAAGAGTATGACTAATAAAGCGTTTGATGGCTCTCATATCCCGGATACATTTCCCATAGGAAAATCTCGTTTTCATGCCGACGGCGTGGGATCTAACTCATGCCGGGCTAGTGAAACAATATGATCAAAGTCCGCCGGCTCATCCAAATTCCAAACCGTATAATAATCCTCATTCTCCGGTATGTCGTGAATACCAAAAATAGCATTAATAATGTGAGGAGTAAAGGGCACCGTCCTAGTCCTCAGCCGACAGAGGTTAACTCACCATCTTCCGTAGCATCGTGAGTTGCTACCAAAGAATAAAATTTCGCTACAAAGGTGGTGTTAATTTCTCCCGACCTTAAACCGGCTAATTCCATCCAATGCCTCCCTTCAAAAATTTCTTTGACCTCCCTTCCCAAATCTTCAAAATCTAAACCCCTCTCGACCGCAACTAAACACCGTCCAAATTTATTCTTAAAGGCGTTTCTAGCCGCAACATGTACGCAGCTCTATCAAAGCTAACAAACCAATTCTTCTTCCGTTAAAGGCCTAGTTTCTATAACTCGGAATTTGGGTAGGGATATGCGGTTTACGTTTTTTACTAGCTTTGGATGATTCGGCCATTCTACGATAAAGAGAAAATTACAAAACAACACAAAACAACAAGACAAATGTGAGTGACAAAACAAGCTTGAAAATGAATTAAAACTTGGAAAACGAAATTAACAAAATAAAATAACTACACTATTACCTTATAAAGCTTGAAAAGGTTGAAATGTGGCCGGAAAAGATGGAAATTTCGCCGGAATAAAGTTGAAGCTATCCTTGAAAAATTCCTCAATTTAAATGCAACTTTGAAGAGAGGAATGGAGAATGAGAAAAATTTAAGAAGTGGTGTAGTTTAATGGTGATGTTGTGTGATGATTTGAAGGCAAAAAAAATCGAATTGAGGGGAAAAGGGGAGGGGCGGCTGTTTTTAGAAAAAAAGAAGAAGAAGAAGAAGAAGGAGGTCCCCGTCCCTTTTTTAGTTTTTTTTAGGTTCCGGATCGATCCGGGGTTAGGTCGGATCGATCCGACCACTATTTTTTTTTTTTTTTTTTTTTTTTTTTTTTTTTTTTACTTAAATACTAAAAAGAAAAATATTTTTGGTATGATAATCCTTAATTATATCATATAAATAACATATATGATAAAAATAAGTTTTATCATAAAATTTTTGAAGTCTTAAAACAAAAATAAACAAAAACTTAATCTAATTCTACTCCCACCAATCTTAAATCTTCAAGATTTCTATAATAACGGTCCATTAACCTAATCTTAAGAAATGAGGCGTTCGAATTTTCTCTTTGATCTCCATCGGGATTTTCGGATAACCACCTAATCGTTCCCTTCTTAACAACATTCAAACACTCATCCCGTGATTTGGTTGTGCTTTCCCTACATTTCCCTTCATGCTCACTTTTTCCACAAAGCCTTCTACACCTTCTTAAAAACTTTGCCCTTCTCTTTATCGAACTTCTCGAATTTCCATTACAAAGTTCTTTCGGTCGATTTCTCTCAACAATTGCTTGTTTTTCTCAAAAACCGAAGCTTCTATTTTAAACGCGACATCTTTATCCAAGCCTAATTTCAAAAGCAAAGTATAAAAATTTCTATTCTATCTAAAAAAGACATCCAGCTTCTTTTACGTCTATCCGGTAAAAGACGAAACTACTTTAAACATAAATAAAACACATAAAAGTAGAGTAAAAATAGATAGAACCCGGTATTCGGCCGAGTTTAACTCCCTTGCCTTTTAGTTTCTTGATTTCTCTCGCTTTTTACTTTGTCGGAGGATCGTTAGTAGCATTATTTCTCCCTTCAAAGTGTGGTTCCTTCTCCTTCCACAAATAACTTTACTCTATGGCCATTGGCTATAAAAGTTGTATTTCCATCGCTAGTTCAACAAACCTCCGCATTTGTAAACTCTCGTTACTTTAAATGGACCCGTCCATCTTGATTTAAGCTTTCCCGGAAATAACTTTAAACGTGAATTGTACAAGAGCACTCGATCACCTACATGGAACTCACGCCTATAAATTCTCCTATCGTGAAAGGATTTCGTGCGTTCCTTGTAGATTCGAGCGTTTTCATAAGAATCGAGACGGAATTCTTCTAGTTCTGTCAATTGGAGCAATCTATGATCACCAACAGCCTTAGGATCGAAATTCAAAAATTTAATAGCCCAGAAGGCTCGGTGTTCTAACTCAACTGGGAGATGACAAGACTTACCAAATACTAACTTATAGGGAGAACAACCAATTGGTGTTTTAAAAGCTGTTCTATATGCCCATAATGCATCGTCTAGTTTAACTGCCCAGTTTTTTCGATTTGAATCCACTGTCTTTTCTACAATTCTCTTGATCTCTCTATTAGATACCTCTACCTGACCACTGGTTTGCGGATGATAGGGCGTTCCTAACTTATGTGTTACTCCATATTTTTCAATTATCTTGGTAAATGGTCTATTACAAAAGTGCGAACCTCTATCACTAATGATAGCCCTCGGAATGCCATAACGTGTAAATATATTCTTTTTAAGAAATCGTATGACAACTTTGGTATCATTAGTGGGAAGAGCTTCGCCTTCTACCCATTTCGAAACATAATCTACCATTACTAGAATAAATCTTTTTCCAAAAGATATAGGAAATGGTCCCATGAAATCTATACCCCAAACATCAAATAACTCACATTCTAAAATAGGTTGCATAGGCATTTCATGTTTTTTAGATACATTTCCCCATTTTTGACAAGATTCACAAGATTTGACATATTTATAAGCATCTCTATATAGCGTAGGCCAATAAAAACCACATTGTAAAACTTTAAAAAAGCTTTTCCATCCTCCATGATGACCTCCCCGCCTCACGATCATGACAAAATGATAAGATACTTAAAATTTCATTATCGTGCACACACTTTTCGATTATCCCATCCGAACATTTACGGAAAAGGTATGGTTCCTCCCGGTAATAAAATTTTAAGTCATAAAAGAATTTCTTTTTCTCGTTGCCAAGTCCAATGAGACGGAATATAATCACAAAGTTAAGTAATTAATGATATCTCCAAACCAGGGTGAAATTTCCTTAGAAGGAATTCTATTCTTTAATAACCGCATGGTTGAAGGAGTATCTATTCTAAAAAGTTGTTCATCGTGAAATGAATCTTTAATTTCTATTCCCTTTCCTCCATCATTTTCCATTCTACTTAGATGATCCGCTACTACATTCTCACTTCCCTTTTTATCTTTAATTTCCAAATCGAACTCCTGAAGTAAGAGAATCCATCTAAGAAGACGTGGTTTCGCATCCTTCTTACTCAGCAAATACTTCAAAGCTGAATGGTCTGTATACATTATTACCTTAGAACCAACAATATATGATCTAAACTTATCTAAGGCAAAAATTACAGCCAACAGTTCCTTTTCTGTAGTTGTATAGTTCAGTTGAGCTGCAGTTAACGTGTGAGATGCATAGTAAATAGCTTTTAGAATTTTGTTATATCTTTGTCCTAAAACTGCTCCTACTGCTAAATCACTGGCATCACACATAATCTCAAACGGCAAATTCCAATCTGGTGCTATTAGCACTGGTGCAGTAGTCAATCTCGCTTTTAAGGTCTGAAAAGCTTCCTTACATTTACTATCGAAGTTAAAAGGTACTTCCTTTTCAAGCAAATGACTTAGAGGCTTTGCTATATTTGAAAAATCGCAATAAATCTCCTATAAAATCCCGCATGTCCAAGAAATCCTCTTAGAGTCCTTAAATTAACCGGTGGTGGTAATTTTTCAATTACTTCAACCTTAGCTTTATCAACTTCAATTCCTATTTCGAGATTCTATGGCCTAGAACAATTCCTTCGATACCATTAAATGACATTTTTCCCAATTTAAAACCAAATTGGTATCTTCACAAATAAGCGTTGCAACACTCTTTCTAAGTGCGACAAACATTTACCAAAAGAATCTCCGTAAACACTAAAGTCGTCCATAAAAATTTCTAAGAATTTCTCAACCATATCGGAAAATATAGCCATCATGCATCTTTGAAACGTAGCTGGAGCATTACATAAACCAAACGGCATTCTTTTATACGCAAAAGTTCCATAAGGACAAGTGAAAGTAGTCTTTTCCCTATCTCCTGCTGCAATGAAAATCTGTAAATAACCTGAATAACCATCTAAGAAACAGTAATATTTATGACCACTTAACCGTTCCAACATTTGAACTATGAATGGAAGTGGGTGATGATCTTTCTTAGTATGATCATTTAGTTTCCTAAAATCAATGCACATTCGATATCCTGTAATTTCTCTTGTTGGTATCCATTCATTTCTATCATTTTCTTTTACTGTGAAACCTCCTTTCTTTGGTACCACTTGAGTTGGACTCACCCATTCACTATCTGATATAGGGAAAATTATTCCCATCTCTAATAGCTTAATGACCTCTTTCTTGATAATTAACTCGCAAATTTGGGTTGAGGCGGCGTTGCGGTTGAATACAAGGCTTAGCATCTTCCTTCGTAATTATCTTATGAACGCAAATCTCGTGGCTAATACCTCGAATATCGGCAATACCATCCAAAAGCTTTCTTATGCTTTTTCAACATTCTAAGTAGTTGATCTTCTTGTTGCTCGTTAAAGTTGATGAAATAATAATCGGTAATAGATTATTAGTTTCAAGAAAAGCATATTTCGATTTAATGGTAATGGTTTCAATTCCGCATTCTTTGGCGGATCTTCTATTGACGATTTAAGAACTCGGTCCTTCTAGTTCTAATTCCAAGTGCTTATGCCATGGTGGTTTAAAGGTAAAACTTTCGTATCTAAAGATAGAATTATCTCTTTCATTTCAATGTCTTCCTCATCTTCTTTATAGATAGATAGAGTTAAGCATTCTTCTAATCTGTCTTCAAAAGTTGGTAATCGATTATCATAGACGAATGAATATCTTCTATAAAAGAACATGATTCGATGATGCATAATTCATGGCTTTGAAAATATTGAAAGTAACTTCGTCTTCATTGACTCTTAAGATTAATTCTCCTTTCGAACATCGATTAAAGTTCTTCCCGTAGCTAGAAATGGACGACCTAGAATAAGAGGTGCTTTGAATAACCGTCTTCCATTTCCATAACTACAAAGTCCACCGGAAAATAGAATTTGTCTACTTTAACCAATATGTCCTTTATAATTCCTTTAGTGGTACTTAATCGATCTATCTCGCCATTTGCGAGTCATTTCGATCTTGGTAAGCTTTCCTATGCCTAACTTTCTATAATCCTCATAAGACATGAGATTTATACTCGCTCCTAGATCACATAAGACCTTCTTAAACGTAAATCCTCCAATTTCACACGGAATGGTAAAACTACCGGATCTTTCAAGTTTAGGTGGTAACTTATGCCGCGAATTGCGGAACATTCTTCATTTAGGCATACATTCTCATATTCCTCTAATTTTTTCTTGTTTGACGAATTTCTTTCGTAAATTTTCCATAGGCAGTATGTTAATCGAGCTTCGATAATGTGGATATTAACTTGAATATGACGAAAAGTGTCAAGGAAACGAGCATACTTCTTATCAGCTTTTTTCCTTTTTGATTTGATCTCTAGGAGGGTAAGGTAAAGATTCTAAATCTATGACCTTTGGCTCCTTTGTCATTTCTCTTTTCCCTTTTCCTTAAACCTTTGAGTATTACTCGCCGCCATATTTCGTGTTCTTGGATTCTTTCTTTTAAATTGTTCCCCGAATCGATCTCTACTTCGCATTCCTTCATTTCTTCATGTTTTTCATTCTTGTTTCCATTTTCTTCCATTCTAATATGTTCCTTAAATAAAGTCCTTAAATCTTTATCCATGGGATCTTTCGAATTCTAGGGATTTTTACCCAATTTTCCTTCTCACTCTCGTGTTCCGAACTTCTATTCCTTTTCAAGAAGTTGTCTATAATTTCTTCTTCCTCATCCGTAAATTCAAGTTCATCTTTAGTTTTATCATTCTTACCATCTAAGTCATCTTCTACTTCATTATTCCCAAAGCTTTCAACTCCCTTACTTCCACCGAGCTTCCTACTTCTCGTAACTACAACATTTACCTCTCTTGGGTTCCTTTCGTGTTACTTGGTAATCCTCCGGGGTCCGTCGTTATTACGTTCACCTTCCCTACTCAAATGATCTTCCATATTCCTTAATGAGGCTTCTATCGTTCTCATCCCGGTATCATGTCCACTCATAGATGTTTTCATTGAACTCATGTCCTTAGTGACTGTACCAATAGAAGTCACCATTGTTTCTATATTTTTTGCTTGAGTAGATACTACACCCATCATATTTTCCATTAGTTTTTCCCATTTTTCAACTCCTTCTGCAGGTTGAGTTGAACTTTGAGTTACTGGTATACTTTGAGTGGTATGTTGAGGATAGGATCTAGGTAATGATGGCAAATTCTGATTAGACGTGTTTTCTTGATAAACTTGATTATTATTCATATTCCTATATGGAACTGGATACGGCGGTTGTCCTTGCTTGCTAGGGTTTTCAGACCATCGATAAGTAGGGTGATCTCTTCTAATAGCATTGAACGAGTTTGAGTAAGCATTGTTTAAATTTCTATGCTGCTGAAGAAAACTCACCTCCTCTCTTGAGTATCCTGTCGGTTCTTCAATCCCTAGTGGTATTTTATCCTGATTCGAATATTCAGTTGGTGTACTATTTTCTGAACTTTGGTTCTTATTCTGTTGTAATCCATCAAATTTCCTACTCAAATTTTCTAAATGTGCTAGAACTTCCGTGTTAGACGTGCATTCTCCCGCAAAAGCTACTTTTCTAGTGCTAGAACCGGTTTCCCACATTCTCGTTATTTTTGGAAATCTTTTCTATAGCATCGTAAACTAATTGAGCTTCACTCATCATTAAAGAACCACCACATGCATGATCTACATCAGCACGTGAATCTTTTCTTAATTTACGACAGAAAAGTTGAATTTGCATATCTAAGGAATAACCATGGTCGGGACACGCTCTTAGTAATTTTTTAAATCTTTCCCACGCATTCCCAAGCGTTTCTTCAGATCCTTGTCTAAAATTAGCAACCTCGACTTTTAATTCCAAATTCCGCCCAGGAGTGAAGTATTGTTTCAGAAATTCAGTTTGAATCTCCTCCCAACTTGTAAGTGAATGATGTGGAAGAGACATAAACCAATCTCGGGCTCGTCCTTTTAGAGAAAAAGGAAACATAGTCATCCTTGTTAATTCCTTGTGAGCACCTTGACTTTTGGCTGTATTGCACAGTTCTTCAAAAAGATAGAGATGATGATGCGGATCTTCATCATCTTCTCCTAGGAATTGGGCTCTTGTGTCAATCAAACCAAAAAGATGAGATTTAATCTCGAAATTATTCGCTCCTTCATTAGGTAAAAGTATGGGATTATTAGTCTGATTTCTTCTTATGGTTTGGTCACAAATAGGTCTTGGGTTTGGCGGATTGTTATGATTATTCTGGTTCCGATTCTGATTATCTCTATTATTATTATTTTGATTATTATTAGGGTTAACAGGGTTTCGTCCATGCCCTAGAGCATGATCTAGCCTTTGTTCGTTTGTTTCATCACTAGCTTCACCATTTTCGTATTTCGTTTGAAGATGATTCGTCGGGATTTCCCCGACTAGTATGACCACGTTTTCTCTCTACTCTTAACTCGCCTTTCGTAAGTGTTTATGTCGGGCTTATAAGGAGTGAGTGGGGCCTTACCACTTCGGTCATCAACTAACGAAAATAGAAATTAACACGAAATTGATAGTAGTAAAATTTGGTAACTTATCTATAAGGTAAGTACCAACGAAAATAAAATTAGAAATGAGATAAGAAAAGTGTTGACTTATTCTCGAGAATTTTGAGCTAATACAAGTAGTAACCATAGACACAAAAAAGAAATTAGCGTCGTTCCCCGGCAACGGCGCCGTAAAGCCGACGTGGCCTTTTCTAGTGCTAATACCGATCCTTAACCGACAAGTGTATCGGGTCAAACCGTAGTGCTAGTATGGTGAGTCGAGTATCGTATCCTCGGGAACTTTGTAATTCTTCTAAGTGTGGTTAAACACCAAAGAGTCGTTATTAACTCAATCTAAATCTCGGTTTATAGCACGGATAACTAATAACTTAAAATAAAATAAATGCATAAATTAAAATTTATTCTAATATAATATATATAGATATATAAATATATATAGATATGCATAAGTCGCAAAATATATATATAGATATAAATATATAGATGCCAAATATATTATTAGAGAACTAGCCAAAGTTTATATAATTGATTTATACGATCTTTCAAAGTGAATGGAATGTGCTCGATCTTTCTTTTTATATTAGGTTTAATTGAGTAAATGAAACGGTGCACTCCTAAGGTTAACAATTCCTCCTCACATTAGCGTACGAAATTGTCATATGTCCATTGTCATCGATCCAAATCCACAACTCGTTACGGTTTTTTCGAACGGGTCCCGAGTACGATTCTACCTTTGAATAAAAAGGAGTCATTCCGTTCGTCAAACGGTCAATTTTATTAAAAGGCTCCGGTTGTCAAAGCCGGGCGATTCAACTTTCCGGTTTAAGTTTCAATTAACTCGATGAGTTAACATTATTACGATCTTGAGTACAAATTTTAATAAGATTTATCTTTTTAGGACAAATCGCGCCCCCGAATAGGAAACTCGGATTCCGTTGTCACGTTTTCACTCGGCCAATTTTTACCCTCCGGTTTTTCCATTAACGAGTTCATAACTTAATTACGAGGTGTCAATTCATAATTAGATTATGAATTCTTTCAAGTCAAACTTTATTAATAGAAAAAGATTCAATTAGCTCAATTTTATTCAATTTTACTTAGACAACATTCCTTTACCGAAAAGATCGAAATAAAACGATTACATAACTTTGGCTAGTTATTAGATTTAGCCTACTAACATTATACGAAAAGATAAAAAACAAACATAATAAACATAAATACTTTAGAAATTTTACCCGATTACAACGATTGAATCAGAAGATGTATTCTTCCGATGCTACAACAACTTCAACAACTTCGATCTTCTTGGTAATTTCTTGAGCATTACAACGATACTACTTATTTATGGCTTAAGGCCTATATATATACATACTACTACTACTAAAAAAAAGGGTAAAAGAGATATATTTGGTACCCCCTTTATGCCTGCAATGCTGCCCTATTTATAGGCAAATTTTCCCTTGCCGGATCGATCCGAGAAAGGGCCGGATCGATCCGGGAATAAAAAATCTTATCCCAGGATATTCTCTGCAGGGCCACATGCTGGTCTAATCATGATGTCTCCTCGGATCGATCCGAGGTAAATCCGGATCGATCCGGATAGATTTTTTTCCAATCTTAATCCGAAACTTGATAAAATCATAACTTGAGCTCTGGATCTCCAAATGACATAATTCAAGATGCGTTGGAAAGCTCTTGAGGAGATCTATAACTTCCATGAAGACTTCTTTTTCAGAAAATGCCTTTTTGCTGGGCCATTTGTTCGTTGAAAATATAACTTGATACGGCGTCACGAACCAGTGATCCACTTGAACTTTAAATCTCGTGGCACTTCCTTTATTCCTTCAAAAGATATGATTTTACTCCACAAAATGTCGTCACTCGGGTCTTGGTTTACCTAAGGTCCGTAAAATACCAAAAATACCCACGTGAATCGACACGACACTCCGGTTATTAACCCGGTACAAAATTTATAACTTTTTATCATTTTTACTAGATTTTTATAGTATTTAGATTTATTCATAGCTATTAATATTTTATAAGATTATCGTTATAATTACTTATATTTTATATAAAAAGAGTCGATAACGTATATAAAACATCGTAATTTTTATCATATAAATGTTACACATCGGTGGTCCCCCTGGATTTCAGGGAAACCACTAGCCCCTCCTGCCATTGATAAGGCAGGAGGGGAAGTTGAACACCCATCATCCCCTTGGCTGCAAGCGAGTACTCAGGTGGCTGATCCCCTGAGAGGTGAAGGAGTTGAAAATCAGGTGGCTGATCCCCTGATAAGTGGAAAGGTTGGAAGTCCTCAGGTGGCTGATCCCCTGAGGAATGAGGAATCAAGTGAGAGTCAGGTGGCTGATCCCCACGACTAATCAAAAGAATGAGAAGACAAGTTCGGTGGAAAGATTTGGAAGATCAAGCTATCGGCGCATCCTCAAAGAAAGTCTTTTCGGAGAGTGATCTAAAGAAGCTTCCGTTTCCACCGAGAAAGAGCAACATTCCATTGGTTGAAGACAAAAAGTATGAGAAGGTGCTAAACCTTCGAAAAATACTCGGTGTAAATCGCCATTATCCGAGGTCTTGGTCGAGATGCCTAAGTATACAAAGTTCATCAAGGATGTTGTATCTTCCAAGAAGAAGTTAGCGAGGAATGGATCAAGCAATTGGTAAGGAATGTTCTATGGTCAATTATCAAGACTTACCAACCAAGAGAAGCGACCCGGGCAAATTTGTGCTCACATTGCGGATGGGAGGCCTAGTCTTCCCGAATTCCTTATGTGACACGGGTGCATCCATCGGCTTGATGCCATTATCCGTTTGCAATCGGCTTGGTTTGCGAATCTTCTAGAACCCACTACCATGAACTCGGTTCGATAGGTCCTCTAAGAAAGCTTCGGGGATCCCGAGGGACGTATTGGTTCAAATAGATAGGTTTACCTTTCCGGTTGAGCGGTACGTCTTGGATATTGAGAAAAGTGAAAGTGTCCCTTTGATTCTCGGAAGACCTTTTCTATCTACAGCTAGAGCTCTCATCGATTGTGATGGTGGGCATGTCACCATTCGAGTTGGTGACCAGGAGGTGAGCTATAGTGTTTCGAAATCTATCAAAGTACCTTCTGGATCTCCAACCGGCTGTTCCATTGAGGAGACGTCTGACGACTTCAATGACTTCATGGATAAGCAAGTCTTGGCTGTAGAGGCGGAATATGAGCGATTGATCGATAATCTGAATAATCATGGTGTGGTCAATCTAGACCAGTTAGCAGCTGAGTTTGAGGATGAGCTAAGAGAAGAAGCCTTGGCAGTAGGACCACTGAGTAAGCTCAGCGATGTTGAGTTGAAGAGTGGTGATCTTAAATCAAGTCTAGAGGATCCTCCCGTAGATTTGGTACTAAAGCCGTTGCCTAAACATCTTAAGTATGTGTTTTTAAGAGAAGATGACAAGCTTCCTTTGATCATCTCTGCCAAGCTATCTCGTATAGAAGAGCTTAAATTGTTAAACGTCTTGCGAAAAAATGAAAAAGCCTTTGGATGGCGGGTGGGAGATATCCGAGGGATATCTCCCGACATCCGTATGCACAAAATCAAGACGGAGGAGGGTGCAAAACAAGTTAGACGACCTCGAGAGAAGGCTCAACCCTCACATGCAAGAGGTAGTCAAGAAGGAAATTATCAAGCTTCTAGATATGGGTATCATTTACGCCATTGCAGACAGTGAGTGGGTATCCCCAACTCAAGTAGTTCCCAAAAAAGGTGGAATTACTATTGAAAAGAATGAGAAAGGCGAAGAGATAGCATTGAGGCTCGTTACGGGATACAGAGTATGTATCGATTATCGAAAGCTCAATGAGGTCACACTGAAAGATCATTTCCCCCTTCCATTCATTGACCGGATGCTTGAGCGTCCGGCGGGGCACGCATTCTCTCGTTTCTGGATGGATATTCGGGATACTTCCGAGATACCCATCGATCCCGTTGACCAAGAGAAGACTACTTTCACTTGCCCTTATGGGACATTCGCCTACGGGCGGATGCCATTTGGTCTCCGTAATGCCCCGGCCACCTTTCAAAGGTGTATGATGGCAATCTTTGACGGGTTTGGTTGAAAAGTGCATGGAGATTTTCATGGACGACTTTTCGGTCTTTGGTCAATCCTTCGATGATTGCCTCGATAATCTTGATCAGGTGTTATCTAGATGTGTGGAAAAGCACTTGGTGCTAAATTGGGAGAAATGCCATTTTATGGTAGATGAAGGAATAGTTCTTGGCCACAAAATGTCCGCCAAAGGTATAGAAGTAGATAGGGCCAAGGTAGAAGCCATTGAGAAGATGAGTTATCCTAAGAATGTACGCGAAGTCAGAGGTTTCCTCGGACATGTCGGTTTCTATAGGAGGTTCATCCAAGATTTTTCCAAAGTAGCCAAGCCCCTATCTACTCGCTCAAGGAAGACGTTGAGTTCAATTTCGATGAAAAGCGCAAGCAAGCGTTTGAGGAGCTCAAGAATCGGTTAATATCCGCTCCAATTCTTATATCGCCGGACCGGAACTTGCCTTTTGAGCTTATGTGCGATGCATCCAACTATCTTGTTGGTGCGGTCTTAGGACGACGAATCGAAGGAAAGTTCCGGCCTATCTATTACGCCGACCACACGTTGAATCCTTCGCAAGTTAACTATACGACTACCGAAAAGGAATTATTGGCCGTAGTGTTTGCTATGGACAAGTTCCGTAGTTACTTGCTAGGTGCTCAAGTGATCGTGTGGACCGATCACGCCGCTTTGCGGTATCGATGACTAAAAAGGATGCTAAACCGCGCCATCTTGCGTTGGATACCGACCCTACAAGAGTTTGACGTTCAAATTAAGGACAAAAAGGGCAGTGAAAATGTAGTGGCGGATCACGTTTCTAGAATGTTAAGTGAGGAAAAGAGTGATCCTGATGATATAGATCTTTACTATCCTCTAGAAAACATTATGTTGATAGACGGTTGTCCTCCTGTTGTTCCATGGTATTCTTCCATTGTGAACTACCTTCATGCCCGTTATCTTGATCCCGAAATGTCTTATCAAGAGAAGAAGAAGTTCTTCTCGATATGAAATATTTCGTTTGGGATGAACCTTATCTTTTTAAGATCAGTAAAGATGGTTTGCTTAGGAGATGTGTTCCCGAATCCGAGCAACGTGATATTATTGAGCAATGCCACGGTGGACCCACCGGAGGTCACTTTGGTCCTTGGAAAACCGTTGCTAAGATCTTTCGAGTCCGGTTTCTATTGGCCTACAATTTTTAAGGACACGAAGCTTTCGTAAAGCTTGTGATAGATGCCAAAGAACCGGTGCTCGACAAGGCGGTTTGACATGCCTTTGAAACCCATCCTCGAATGCGAAGTCTTTGATGTATGGGGTATCGATTTTATGGGACCATTCCCATCATCTTGCGGTAACAAATACATCTTAGTACGCGTTGACTATGTTTCGAAATGGGTGGAGGCAATTGCCACTCCTCACAATGATCATAAAACGGTCATGAAATTTACGAAGAAAAACATCTTTGTGAGGTTTGGCTGTCCACGTGCCTTGATCGGTGATGAAGGGACACACTTTTGCAACCGACCTTTGGAAAAAGTCCTCGAGAAGTATGGTGTTCGTCACAAAGCGGCACACCATATCATCCGATGACTAGTGGTCGGGTTGAGAGGAGCAACCGAGCTTGAAGAGGATCCTGGAGAAGACGGTGAATAGTCATCGCAAAGGCGGAGTCCGAAGTTGGATGATGTATTATGGGCTTATAGGACCGCCTATAAAACTCCTATGGGTACATCTCCATATCAAATGGTCTACGGGAAACCATGTCATCCGCCGGTCGAGCTAGAGCATAGAGCTTACTTGGGCTACCAAGTTTTTAAACTTTGATTCCCAAACGTGTGGACAGCATCGACTTCAGCAGTTGCATGAGCTGGACGAGTTCAGACTCCAGGCATATGAAAGTGCCAGGATCAGCAAAGATAAGATGAAGCTATGACGGACCTTTTCTAGGCTATACAGATCCTAACCGGCAGTGTACCGGGTCAAATTGTAGTGCTAGTCTGGTGAGTCAGGTCGTATTCCTCAGGGAAAACATGGTAATTCTTTTAAGTGGGGTTAAACACCAAGAAGCTATTATTAACTCGATCTAAGTCGCAGTTTTATCAGTTTCCTCGGGTTAGATTATGTTAGATCAGTTAGATTAGTTAGTAATGTTAGAGTTAGATGTTAGTAAAACAGAAAATAAAACAAATAAATACTAATATAATATATAGATATATTTTTGAATCTAGCCAAGAATACGTTACCGAATTACAATCTCTTTTTAGTAGAAATAAATGAGACAGATCTTCCTTTATTCAAGGTGTAAATTATATATGAATCGGTGTACTCCTAAGCTAGACAACTCCTCCTCACACGAGCGTATGAAATTGTCATATGTCCATTGCATCAGTCCAAGGTCCACAACTGTTACGGTTTTTACGAACGGGTCCCGAGTACAAATCTACCTTTAGATAAAAAGGAGTCATTCCGTTCGTCAAACGGTCAATTTTATTTAAAAGGCTCCGGTTGTCAAAGCCGGACGATTCAACTTTCCGGTTTAAGTTTCAATTAAAGCGATGATTTAACATTATTACGATCTCGAGTACAAATGTCAATAAGATTTGTTTTTCTAGGACAAATGCCCCCGGGTAGGAAAGCGGGTTCCGTTGTCACGTTTTCACTCGGCCAATTTTACCCTCCGGTCTTTCTATTTTAACGTTTCATTAAGCGCGAAAGAAAGAGATTCATCATAATTGATTTTAATCATTATTACCGAGTCGATCATTCATTTTACCAAAAGATTAACTAATTGATTCATATCTTGGCTAGATATATTTTTAGTTATACATAGATATATATATCGGATTTCGTCAAAATGTCATGGATTAAACGGTGGAAGTTTTCCATAATAGCCTTCTGTCAAGATGACAAAATTCTATTACAACCAAATTTAGCCTTTCGATCCAAACACTTATCAAATTCTCACATATATATATAGATAGATATAATTATATAGAACAACAAAAAGTAAAACTCAATAAAATTACCCGTTTACTTCAGATCTAAGTTGTATTCTTGAAAATAGCAACCTTTCCAAAAGCATTTTCCTTCGATAATTTTCTCGAGCATTACAACATTACTACTATTATTTATCAAAACATATATACATACATAGACATATGTATATACGGGCCCCGAAAATAAAAGTAAAAGAGAAACGAGATGAAAAGATCTAGATCTAGATCTATATAAATATATAGATAGATCTATCACATATATATTCATATATAGAATATATATATATACATGAAGGGTGTGTATATATATATATATATATCATATATGTATATATATATATGATCATCAAAAAAATAAAAAGAAAGAGCAGGGGGACGAGAGAAGAAAGAAATGGGAAAGAAAGGGGCAAAGTTGCTCATGAATGGCTGCTGTATATATAGCCACAAATTGAAGTGCCGGATCGATCCGGGAAAGGGCCGGATCGATCCGGTGGTGCTAATTCTAGATCCTTCCAAAACTTATAAAATTCATATTTTGAGTTGTAGACCTCCAAAAATTATGATTCAAACGTCAAAATTAAGCTCTCGGAAAATTCTTCAACTTTCATGAAGGACTCTTCTTCAGAAAACGCCTTTTTGATGGGCCATTCCCATTACGCGTCGTTTTGCGACATTTTCCTTAATACAAATCAATTAGCCACTTGACCACCATTTGAGTTGTAGAAGTCCGATTGACTTGATTCAAAATCCATTGGAAATATTTCTTGAAGATATACAACTTTTATTAAGGAAACTTCTTCAGAAAATGTCGTTTTGATGAGCCATTCGTATGTCGTGTCGTTTACGGGATTTATACTAATCCGAATTGATTAGTCTCTTGACTACTATTTGAGTTGTAGACCTCCAATTGACGTGATTCAAAGTGCGTTGGAAAGCTTATGTGAAGATCTACAACTTTCATTAAGAAGTCATCCCCTGAAAATGCCTCTAAGCTGGGTCAAATCTCGTCGAAAATATGTAACGATTTAAGTATTTAGAAAATTTGCTCCGTTGAACTTATAAACTTGTGGCACCTTCTTCTAACCCTCTAAACACATCTTTTTAGACTCAAAACATGTCGTTACGTGGAATCTTGGTCAATATATAATCCCGCAATGAACCACCAAAATACCAAACGTAAATCCGACACGACACTCCGGTTACTAAACCGGTACAAAACTTATAAAAATACAATAAAAACACAATATTTTACATAATAACTACTACTTATACATTTGAATAAAACTTAGTAATTTTAACTTGATTTGATATAATAATGCTCAAAATGGTATCAGAAATGGGGCGAAATGTCATAAAAACGATCATAAATTTATCTCTCATCACAACCCCCTACTTAGCTTTTGGTCGTCCTCGATCAAAACAAGCGATAAAACAAAATGAATAAGAGATAAATTCATGATCGTATAAGGTATAAGGAACAACTAGATAATACAACCATTAGAATTACAACCAGGCTTTAACCTCAATATAAATGTATAACGAGTGGTGTGTGACAAGCCTTTTCTATTTCCACTATCCTCTCTTGAATAAATCAAGCAAAACACACAAATATCCATTCAGTACCCCTAATGACTTTCCTAGGTATAGGCGAATAGAGTTCCACACAAAGTTATCCCGTGTACTTATTAGGATAATCCCTAAAGCATATCATTCGGCTTTATATGCGGGGATAGTCGAGAAGATAACTAAGTTTTCAACCATTCTTAAACTTTTTTTTTTTTTTTTTTTTTTTTTTTGAACTTAATTTCACATGTGTAGCATATGCCTTCATTCCAAAGCAATAGGACGTTTCGTGATAACACCCTAGCCGGACTACTATCATCGGGCGGTCGGGAGCTTTTAAACCTCATAGTGATATAGGACGTTTCGTGATAACGCCCTACTGCACTCAAATCATTGGTAGCTACAACCAACATATAGATAGTTCATTTTTATTTATTTATTTATTATTTTTTTATTTTTTATTTTTTCATAAACTTAACTTATATCCTCTCTATCACATTCAAACCTTCAGATATTCACAGTACACGTTCAAAAATTAGGTACTAAGTTACTGCAATTATCTATAGAATAACCACTAGGACACTGAATGGATACAGTTTAAAATTTTCCGCTTCAATATCAAAGGCTTTACGTGAAGGAATTCATGTTACACAAATATATTTGGAATTACAATGCACTTACGGTTCACATTGGTTATACACATCCAAATCGATCATTACATCTTCAAATCCATGAAATATATACCTTATATAATTTATTTTAATCAACTAAATAATGCTCGAAAAAAATAAAAAAACTAAGGGATTTATTGATACAAAATAAACATTAATGCCATTGCTAGACCAACGACTCCACTCCCCACTTACGAACTTACATTGTCCTCAATGTAAAGTGAGTGTAAATAAGTTGTTGGGAAAGCAATGGTGCACTAAAACAAGTCAAAACAAATACTCGGATGATAAAAAAGGGTGGGTGGGTGGGTCAAAGTTATGACCATTGTGTGTGCAAATAAAATAAAAGTGTGTGGAGTGTAACAATGTAATGCAAAAGGGTAGATAAACACACCACATAAACTTTTATTGATTTAAAACACACAATATTCCACAGTAGTTGAACTAATACATGTCACACATTATTTGAAATTTAAAACAGACTAGATCATGATATGAAATATGTGAGAAAGTATTAACTCTGAGTCTTTTATACCCAGATCCTCAAGGGTTATTTCAAATCGTTCTAACAACCTAAGTCCAAGAAATGATGCATTTGAATTTTCTCTTTTTTCCCTCGGGATTTTCGGATAAACACCTAATCGTTCCCGTTTAATGTCATTCAAACATTCATCCTAAGACTTGGTGAAACAAAATGAAAATCAATCTTAAGTATTAGCAAAGTATCATCCAAAGTATGAGTAATTATTATATTTAACATTTTTACGGGCTGCCTCCCGGTAGCGCTTTTGGTTAACGTCGTTTGCTCGACCAAAATGATAATGATTAACTAATATAATATACTAAACAAAACGGGATAATTCTAACAATTACTCACAAAAGCACGTAACAATTAAGCACATAATCCACTAAAAATAAATGCTTAAGGAGTAAAAAGGAAGGATAGTACCCGTCATTGACTACATTTATAGTCTATAGCCAGACTTTACCGTGCTTCAGTTTTTAAGGCACTGGTGGTGGGTCATCCTCACGTACCGCATCCGTCTTTTTTATCAATACTGGTCTCCAACATATGTTAGACGAATGACGTCGAATCCAACGGTTCTTGACCTTTTCCTTTGATTTTCGAGCTTTGAGTTTACGAGCTTTCACATTATTACTGGAGTCATCTTCTTCAGTTACATGCGTGTTAGTACGATCCACCACAAGAGAACACAAAGTGTCTACACAAGAACTAAATTCTAGTGTAATGTATGGATATTTCAATGAATTGTAAATGTTGAAGATAACGCGCTCATCATTCACTCCCAAACTAAGCTCTCCCTTACAAACATCGATGAAAGGGGTATTAATAGTTAAGTGCCGAAAAGTGTCAAGAAAATATGCATACTTATTATCCAACTTCATCTTTTTCATTTCATTTCTCGGGGAATGGGGGAGTAATTCAAGATCAGTAGGGTTAGAATGAATACCTCCCTTACCCTTGTCGTTAGATGAAGATGGTAAAGCTTCCTTGAATGATTGTGCCTTTTGAAGACATAGTGTGTCATCATTCGGTACCTTTTTCTTCAAAATATGCAAAGTGGATGTGGTGATGCCCTTCCGGGTTGAACCGATGTGAATTTAGGTTGAGCCGGATAAGGTTCGGTTTGAAATGGCCCTTTAGATTCCATATTCTTCTTATATTTACCATCTAAATCATCATCTACTTCATTATTCCCGAATTTTTCTAATCCATTACTTCCACGAGATCCTTCCACTTACGGTAATAACGACATTTACCCCACTCGATTTCTTTCGATATTACTTGGCAATCCTTCGAGGGTTTCTTGTTTTTACGTTCTACTTCTCTACTCAAGTGATATTCCGGATTCCTCAATGAAGCTTCTATAATTCTTATTCGGTATTATGTCCACTCATAGATGTTTTCAACGTACTCATATCCTTAGTGGACTGTACCTATAGAAGTTATCATAATTTCCATATTTTGAGCTTGAGTAGATATCATACCTATCAGATTTTCCATTAATTTCTCCCATTTATCAACTCCTTCAGGTTGAGTTGAACCTTTGGTGACTGGTATGCTTTGAGTGGTATATTGTGGATACGATCTAGGTAATGATTGTAGATTCTGATTCGAGGTATCTCCTTGATAAACCTTATTAGTATATGGATTCTTATATTGGATTGGATACGGTGGTTGTCCTTGCTTACTAGGGGTTTCAGACCAATGAAAAGTAGGGTGATCTCTTCTTATAGCATTAAACGAGTTTGAATATGCATTGTTCAAATTCCTATGCTGTAAAAAACTCACCTTTTCCCTTGAATATCCTTTTGGTTCTTCCATCCCTAATGACACATTATCATGACTTGAGTAGTCATTTGTTTTACTATTTCCCGAACTCAGGTTCTTATTCTGTTGTAAACCATCAAATTTCCTACTCAAATTCTCCAAGTGTGCTAGAACTTCCGTATTCGATGTATATTCTCCTGCAAATGCTACTTTTCTTGTGCTAGAACCGGTTTCCCACATACGATTATTTTTGGAAATCTTTTCTATAGCATCGTAAACTAATTGGGCTTCACTCATTATTAACGAACCACCACATGCATGATCTACATCTGCACGTGAGTCTTTCCTTAATTTACGACAGAAAAGTTGGATTTGCATATCTAAGGAATAACCATGATCGGGACAAGCTCTTAATAACTTTTTAAACCTTTCCCAAGAATTCTCAAACGTTTCTTCAGATCCTTGTTTAAAGTTGGCAATTTCGACTATTAATTCCAATTTTCTACCAGGAGTAAAATATTGCTTTAAGAACTCGGTTTGAATATCCTCCCAACTAGTCAGTGAATGATGTGGAAGTGACAGAAACCAATCTCGTGCTCTTCCTTTTAAAGAAAAAGGAAACAAAGACATCCTCGTTAATTCCCGATGAGCACCATGACTTTTGGTTGTATTACACAACTCTTCGAAAAGATAGAGGTGATGATGTGGATCCTCATCATCTTCTCCTAGAAATTGGGCTCTTGTGTCAATTAAACCAAAAAGATGAGATTTTATTTCGAAATTATTTGCTCCTTTATTGGGTAAACGAATTGGATTATTAATGCGGTACCTTCTTACGGTCGATCACATATAGGTCTCGGGTTATTTGGTTTCGATTATGCTTATTCCGATTCGATTATTTATATTATTCGATTTGGTTATTAGGTTGATGTAAATTCTGATTAAGGTTTTGGCCATACCCTTGAGCATGAGCAATCCCTTGTTCAGGTGTTTCACCAACGGTTTCGGCCATTTTCGTAACTCGATTTGACAATTCTTGTGGAATAGAAAATATCGAATAGAAAATAACACAAAATCGATAAAAAAACCACATTTTTTTTTTCTCCTCGGTAATTACCGAATCCACTCGATATTTACCGAGTAGTTTTTTTTTTTTTTTTTTTTTTTTTTTTTTTTTCGGTTTTTTTTCTCTCTCTCTCTCGGTAATTACCGAAGCCACTCGGTATTTATCGAGTATTTTTATAAAAAAAATTGATATCTAACCAAATAGGTAGGTACCAATGAAAATAAAAATACAAATGAGATTGAGAAATGTATTGACTTATCCTTGGCTGTTATGACCACGTTTACTTTCTACTATCGAAAATAGAAAATAACTCGAATTTGGTAGAAGAAGAAAATTGGTAACTAAAAGAAGGTAGATACCAACGGAAAAATAAAAAAGAAATGTGATAAGAAGAGTGTTGACTTATCCTCGAGAATTTTGAGCTAATACAAGTAGTAACCCTAGACACAAAGAAAAAAATTAGCGACGTTTTCCCCGGCAACGGCGCCAAAATGCTGACGGACCTTTTCTAGGCTATACAGATCCTAACCGGCAGTGTACCGGGTCAAATTGTAGTGCTAGTCTGGTGAGTCAGGTCGTATTCCTCGGGAAAACATGGTAATTCTTTTAAGTGGGGTTAAACACCAAGAAGCTATTATTAACTCGATCTAAGTCGCGGTTTTATCGGTTTCCTCGGGTTAGATTATGTTAGATCGGTTAGATTAGTTAGTAATGTTAGAGTTAGATGTTAGTAAAACGAGAAAATAAAACAAATAAATACTAATATAATATATAGATATATTTTTGAATCTAGCCAAGAATACGTTCGAATTACAATCTCTTTTTAGTAGAAATAAATGAGACGAGATCTTCCTTTATTCAAGGTGTAAATTATATATGAATCGGTGTACTCCTAAGCTAGACAACTCCTCCTCACACGAGCGTATGAAATTGTCATATGTCCATTGCATCGGTCCAAGGTCCACAAGCGTTACGGTTTTTACGAACGGGTCCCGAGTACAAATCTACCTTTAGATAAAAAGGAGTCATTCCGTTCGTCAAACGGTCAATTTTATTTAAAAGGCTCCGGTTGTCAAAGCCGGACGATTCAACTTTCCGGTTTAAGTTTCAATTAAAGCGATGATTTAACATTATTACGATCTCGAGTACAAATGTCAATAAGATTTGTTTTTCTAGGACAAATCGCCCCCGGGTAGGAAGCGGGTTCCGTTGTCACGTTTTCACTCGGCCAATTTTACCCTCCGGTCTTTCTATTTTAACGTTTCATTAAGCGCGTAAAGAAAGAGATTCATCATAATTGATTTTAATCATTATTACCGAGTCGATCATTCATTTTACCAAAAGATTAACTAATTGATTCATATCTTGGCTAGATATATTTTTAGTTATACATAGATATATATATCGGATTCGTCAAAATGTCATGGATTAAACGGTGGAAGTTTTCCATAATAGCCTTTTCGTCAAGATGACAAAATTCTATTACAACCAAATTTAGCCTTTCGATCCAAACACTTATCAAATTCTCACATATATATATAGATAGATATAATTATATAGAACAACAAAAAGTAAAACTCAATAAAATTACCCGTTTACTTCAGATCTAAGTTGTATTCTTGAAAATAGCAACCTTTCCAAAAGCATTTTCCTTCGATAATTTTCTCGAGCATTACAACATTACTACTATTATTTATCAAAACATATATACATACATAGACATATGTATATACGGGCCCCGAAAATAAAAGTAAAAGAGAAACGAGATGAAAAGATCTAGATCTAGATCTATATAAATATATAGATAGATCTATCACATATATATTCATATATAGAATATATATATATACATGAAGGGTGTGTATATATATATATATATATCATATATGTATATATATATATGATCATCAAAAAAATAAAAAGAAAGAGCAGGGGGACGAGAGAAGAAAGAAATGGGAAAGAAAGGGGCAAAGTTGCTCATGAATGGCTGCTGTATATATAGCCACAAATTGAAGTGCCGGATCGATCCGGGAAAGGGCCGGATCGATCCGGTGGTGCTAATTCTAGATCCTTCCAAAACTTATAAAATTCATATTTTGAGTTGTAGACCTCCAAAAATTATGATTCAAACGTCAAAATTAAGCTCTCGGAAAATTCTTCAACTTTCATGAAGGACTCTTCTTCAGAAAACGCCTTTTTGATGGGCCATTCCCATTACGCGTCGTTTTGCGACATTTTCCTTAATACAAATCAATTAGCCACTTGACCACCATTTGAGTTGTAGAAGTCCGATTGACTTGATTCAAAATCCATTGGAAATATTTCTTGAAGATATACAACTTTTATTAAGGAAACTTCTTCAGAAAATGTCGTTTTGATGAGCCATTCGTATGTCGTGTCGTTTACGGGATTTATACTAATCCGAATTGATTAGTCTCTTGACTACTATTTGAGTTGTAGACCTCCAATTGACGTGATTCAAAGTGCGTTGGAAAGCTTATGTGAAGATCTACAACTTTCATTAAGAAGTCATCCCCTGAAAATGCCTCTAAGCTGGGTCAAATCTCTGTCGAAAATATGTAACGATTTAAGTATTTAGAAAATTTGCTCCGTTGAACTTATAAACTTGTGGCACCTTCTTCTAACCCTCTAAACACATCTTTTTAGACTCAAAACATGTCGTTACGTGGAATCTTGGTCAATATATAATCCTGCAATGAACCACCAAAATACCAAACGTAAATCCGACACGACACTCCGGTTACTAAACCGGTACAAAACTTATAAAAATACAATAAAAACACAATATTTTACATAATAACTACTACTTATACATTTGAATAAAACTTAGTAATTTTAACTTGATTTGATATAATAATGCTCAAAATGGTATCAGAAATGGGGCGAAATGTCATAAAAACGATCATAAATTTATCTCTCATCAAGCTACTCCACGATGCTAAGATTAAGAAGAGAGAATTCCAAGTCGGCGAACAAGTTCTTCTTTACAATTCTAGGTTACATTTGTTTCCTGGGAAGTTGAGGACTCGTTGGTCCGGTCCTTTTGAGATTCTCCAAATCATTCCTGGAGGCGTTCTAGAACTTCGCGGTTATAGCGGCGAACCGTTTCGAGTTAATGGACAAAGGTGCAAGCACTATATCGGTGAACCTAAAGAGAAACCTTTGATTGTTAAATTTCTCGATATTCTCGGATGTGGTGTTACTCAAGTCGAAGAATTTGACGAGTTATCACCCGACTTGTTCTCCGAGGATGACGGTAGTGATCCGTACGAAGAAGTTCTAGCGAGGTAGTGCGATATGGAAGAGTTTGAGAGGGAGCGACAACTTAAACGTCATCAGAGGAGTCGGAGGAGAAAGAACACAACCATGGGGAAACTTAAAAAGGTATGGAGAGCGTTCAAAGATTTAACCCCATGCGTTAGATGCTGTTTCTGCAGCCACACTACGGACCGGAGCTTAAACGAGGTAGTGGCTGGCAGAAAGGTTAAATGGCCTGATCCAGGCTGAGCTTACAATGTGTCGAGCTAACGACAATAACTACTAGCGCTACTAGGAGGCATCCTAGTTATCCCTTATTATATTAGTTTCTTTCTTTAGTTATTTTTCCTTGTTCTAGTTGTTTTAATCTTATTCGGATTGTGTTGTTTTTGTCGATCGGCCGTCCTAGGCTTATAAAGGGTCGAAGTGTTGTTTTACTTACGATTTCCTCTTATCTTTATCTCTATCACTTTTGCGCGATATGATATAATTCCTTGTATCCCCCGAGGTATTTCTTTGTTTTTCAAGTGTGCAGGATATTTTCGATAGCGATTGTGAGCTTTAGACGATTTCAGTTTTCCGGTGGATGGTCCACGGTCTGCGATTTCCTCAAGCGATTCGGATGCGGACCATGGCCACTTCCGGACTTGCCACTTTCGAACTACAATCAGCTAAGTACTTTCTTTCTTTTTTAATTCTGCACAACATGAGGACATGTTGTCATTTAAGTGTGGGGGAGGGGAATAAGCTATATGTATCTACACATTTGCTTACATGATATTATTTCTATGCTAAGCTAAATGAGCCAAATTTTCAAAATTTTTGTTTTGTCTCGAGTGAGCAATGCATGTTTTTGTTCGGTTTGTTATATTCATCGATGCTTTATGCCATATGTTCCATAGGTTAGATGTTTCACCAAGATTTATTTTTCACAAGCCATAGTAAATGATGAGCTATTTATAAAGTTATACCCCTTTTGATTAGTGATGTTTGATTCCTTATAAGTTATGTGCTTAGTGCTAATGTTCATATCGTGAGACTTATGATAGTTTGTATTTAGTTCCAAGTACGGTGTCTTGTGAATATCTAGAAGTTTGAATGTGATAAGTAATACGTAGCTAATGTCATTTGAAAAAGTTGAGTTAATAATGAAATCAATAGTGTGTGTCGGAAGGCGGTCGATGATTTGAGTGCGGTAAGGCATTATCTCGAAATGTTTTATTCCACTATGATGACCAAAAGCTCACGACGATCGAAGAAGCGCTTTATGATTTGAGTAAGGTAGGGTATACCACGTATGTCCTATTCTCGCTATGATGAGCAATAGCTTATTCGATGTGTGTTTAAATGTGAAATCAATTGAATCTACTTAAGAATTGGTATGAAAAGAATGAAATGAGACTTAGTTATCGTTAATCTTATCCCCAGTATAAACCGATGGATATGCTGTAGGGATTATCCTCTGAGTATTTCAGAAAGGCCCTAGATATATTCGACCATTCTTCTCGGGATATGTCACGTTTGTAGGGTGCATCTTATAAGTATCTTTTATTACTAGTTTGAAGGGGGTATTAGCTGGTTTTGCTTGAAATATTCAAGTTTGGATTTAGTGGAAATTTGCTATGGTTATGCACACACACACGGGTGAACTTCTAATTTATTGACTATGTGGTGTATGTGTTGAGGTGTCTATATTCTTTCCGAGCCTTTATCTTGTTTGTTTTGCTCGGGACGAGCAAAGTTTAAGTGTGGGGGAGTTGTTAAGGGTGAAATTATATGATTTATGACGTTATATTTTATAATGTTTTCCCCCGTATTCGTATTAATTGCATGGGAATTAAGTGTTTAAATGAATTATTGAGCAAATAATATTTTTAATGAGTTAATCGCAAAGTTGGTGAATTTATATGTTTTAATTATGATTTTATGTTTATTGGAATTATGTTACGCTTTGCGGTGTTTTTGATGTCATGTAGGTACAATTATGTGGCTCAATTGATGATCAAATGTTGATGAATTTCGAGCTAATTCAAGTTAAAAGAGATAATGGTGAATTGGATAGAGAAGAAAAGAAGATAAAGATGGAATTATCAAGTCTTGATCGAAGGCTGGACTAGCGTTCATCCGAGCCGAACGAGCGTCCAAGGCGAACGGGCGTTTGATAAGTGGACGAGCGTCCGAGAATCATATTTTACATTCGAGAGAGTTCGGACGCGTTACGAACGAGCGTTCACCTCCGTCCGGAAGGTTTGTTGGACGAGCGTCCAAGATAGTGGACGGGCGTCCAAGCACCGCCTTAGCCTAAACCGACCTAAAAGTCTATAAATAGGCGCGATTTCTCAATCTCATACATACAATTCGAACCCTAAATTTCTAGGGGCGGCTTTGGCTGCGATTTTACACTTTTTATTTCCGAGTTTTATGCAACTTTAAATTCGATCAAAGTAGGCTAGTAGTATGTTATTTTTACGCACCGGGTTGCGAGGATGCTCGGAGGCTAGAACCTCCTTCAAACGAGAATTGTGAAGCCATCGGCATTGAATTGATCTATTTATTTCGACTTTTCTTGTGAGTATTTACTACGGTTGTTTCTTATCTATGCATATTCTTGTTTTAATGCAATTATATTGGGAGATATGTTGTATGCTTGATATGTTATTGTTTGATGGAAATCTTGAATAGCATAGATCACCATAGATAAGAATAGTTCATTAGATTTATATTAACGGAAGTTAGTAAGTCTAAAAACTAGATCGTTAACGTAAAAGTTGACACCTTTGATCTTTTTAACGTGTTAATTTAGTGTTGGAAGATACTAGGTTAATAGATGGATTGCCTAAGGAATTAGGAATTCATGTTTAGGTAAGGTGAATCCCAACCTAAGTAAATACCACGTAAAATCGAGATAATAGATCAATGCATGTTGATAGGTGGATCAATCCTCGTTTGTCTTTTATAAACTTGATTTACAATCCTCATAGCTTAGTTTAGATTAGTTAATTTATTTTCCTGCACTTTTAGTTTATTTTTATCGCTTTCAATCCTTCCTAGCATTGGATTAATCTCCTCTGTCTAGTTATTTTCTGCATATTTGTGTGGCAATAGTTAGTTAAAAACAAAAGCTAGGGTTAACATTCGTCTAGTTCCCCGTAAGATCGACCCGGCATAGCCTCTTTACTACGATCCTTGCACTTGAGGTTAACCGGTTTATTACTTGTGTTTTGTATTGATAAAATCCGGGACACTAGCATAGCTACAGGAGTACGAGGTCGAACCCAAAGGAAAAGTGTTTGTGAGTACCAAAGAGAACGTGTTACTTAGTCTAGGTGATCAATCTTTTTAAAGTGCTTGTGTATTACAACGACACTAAGGTGATTTTTACTAACGAGTCTAAAGATAGAAAAGGAAGAAAGAAGATTAACTACTCGGTTTTTAACGTTATACTATGGGACATAGCCGAACCATGATCAAAGTAGCTAGTTTCAACCCTAAGGGTAGACAAAACCGGGAGTGTGCATTATAACAAACGAACTCTCGCAATCACTTTCACGGGTGCGTGCTCCTAATTCCGGTGCTAAGGTCTGAACAACTCTCTCCTAACACCTTATGCCATGTTAACTACCCTTCCATAAAGAAGATTTACTAACAAGACATGTTATGCACTAGAGCCGCTTAAACATTAAAACGAGTAACCTCGCATTGGGCTCGGGCTTAACAACTAAGCCGAGTCTACGCCGCGATCTTAGAACCCCTTATCCCACGTCTTCCCGCAAAATACATATGTAAGGTTGATGTGTGTGATTACTAAATTGGGTGTACAATCCAATCTAGCGATTTTATAATAAGTTCTAAGACATGAAATAAGCAAGATTAAACAATAAAAAGCACTACCCACTCCCAATTTCATCACCCAAAGGGTGATTTCACTAAATTTCACATGATTCGACTATGAAAAGGGATTAGCTACTCATTATACTAGTTAAAACATAAAAGAAACAATAAATTAAAGACATAATCAGTGAAAGAGAGAAGAAATATACCATAGAAATGAGAATTTCGAATTTGAGATCCAAAAAGTACACTTTGAAGAACTAATTAAAAGATGGTGACTTAGTGTTTAGAGTAGAAATCTGAGCTAGGAAATGGAAAGATTAAGCTAAGATTATACTAATTTAAGCTAAGAGAATGTATTCTACGCTATTACAAAATTCGAGCTAAAAAAGGGTAGGGTTTTCCTAATAATTACGCGTATTCAAATAATTACGCGTTCAAACACGTATAACAGACGTAACTGGTCCTTTGAAAATATGCTTGACTGATGGAAGGGCTGAGTTTCTTCTCCACTCTAAACCTTCGTCCCTACAGAAAAATATGAAAACGGTGATTTAAGCAGCTGTTTCATCAAATTACTTTTCAAATTATAAGTCTATCTTTTTAGAAATGGTAAAATTAAAATCTATATGGATGATAGGACGATGGACGCCAACGTTTCAAGTGACAAATACAACATATTATTGGGAACCTCATACACATTCGTTCTACACGCTCCAACAACGTCAGATTCTACAGACCCAGCAGAAACGCATTTGTGGTGAAGTGAATTGGGGTGAGGCCTATGCAAACGCTTTGAAACGCATTCAAGAAAAAAACCGTACAAAACGTAAAGTTATTTAATATTATTATTGTTATTGATTTAATGGCATTATACAATTTTAACTCATTACAATGCCTCAACTGTTAATTTCAGGTCGTGTTTTAATTCGAATGGCTTGACGGATGCTGACAAGATTAAACATTGTTGTTGTTTCATTTACGTTTTGTTGTGGAAACATATGAACAAGACAAGATATTTTATTTTTCTTTTTAACGCCTCTTAATGATTGCAGTGTGTCACATTTTTCATTATACTATCTTTTTTATTTTATATAATCTACACGTTTGTGTATGTGCACAGATTATTGGCTAATGTGTATATATATATAATGGGTCAAATATTAATTCATGAGACCATAAAATACATGGATTTTGAGAGGGCCGTGGGTCATGGCACTGCTTGCCCCCCAAGGGATACCCTTATTATCTTTAATACGATTTAAACAATGAGGACAAGGCTGTGTTCTCATTTAATAATGGCTTGCTCTGTTAATATAAAGTCCTCTTGCTCACTATTAAAACATTAGTGGGAGGCATAAATTATTCCTTGATTAAAGTTATGAAAGTTTCCCTTAACATAAGCTAAAAAAAACAATTATAATTAACATGTCAACATCTTTAAAGACCATAAATAAGTAAAACCATCGAATTTCATTGTCTTACATGGATATCTTAAACAAGTCAAACTTTAAAAATACAAAACAGAAATCTTCTCGAATTAAAGTCAACAAAGACGTGTTTTTAAGGTTTACAACATTAAACTAGGAAGATCATCAAAGCTTATCACTAGTATAAGTACTATAATATTAAAATGAGAGTAAAATGACGAAGAGAAAAAAAGCAGAGACAGCAAGAAAATAGCTTTCAAAACAAAATTCTTTTTTCTCAAAAAAAAAAAAACAAAATTCTTCCACCATGAACCAAAGGCGATCGAGCAACTTCATCGAACATCATCATACGATCTAATCGTCACACCTGATGAAAAAAAAAAAAAAAAAAAAAATCAAAGATCCGTAAACATGTTTTTGAGGCTACTTGAACAACTTAAATATAAAATTCAGCCGGAGATGCGATTATAAACCATGCAAGGATCATGGAGGAGCTTACTTGAACATAATGGGCATTAATGACATGAGATTTACCGATGCCACCACGGGGCAAAATTTGGATTTTAGTCCTCTAACTTGGCCTATTTTGGATTTTAGTCCTGCTCCTGCTCCGGTGAGGAAAATGGTCCTCTAAGTTGGCTTTTTTTTTGGATTTTAGTCCTTTCCGCCGGAAATAGGCGATTGGGCACCGGAATCTTTAAAAATAGTCCTCTAACTGGGCTGCCACGTAAGCGTTTTTTAAAGAATCCGGTGCCCAATCGCCTATTTCCGGCGGATAGGACTAAAATCCAAAAAAACCAACTTAGAGGACTATTTTCCTCACCGGAGCAGGAGCAGGACTAAAATCCAAAATAGGCCAAGTTAGAGGACTAAAATCCTAATTTTGCCCCACCACGGAGGGCTTCAAATGCATGTTTGGAAACTAGAATATCGGAGCCGGAGGAGCATTTGACACAATCACCAACATAAGCGATACTAATCATTGAATCAACATTATATAAATTATAGTTAGACCCACAAGACGCGCCCCCGAAAGTATCTTTGTTAAAGAGAGCATTAAATCGTGAATCTGCACCAACTAAAACGCATTGGCCACCTGTAGTTTATTAAGGAAGAAAAATTAATCAGTCACTGATATTTTTACATATGTATCAAATATATAGGTAGGTAAGACATACTGATTTCTTTGTCGGATTGAGAAACAGATGCAGGTCCTTCATCGGCTTTTGCTGCTAAAACGATTAGGGCCATAAGCATGGCTACGAGCAGAAACATGTTCATCTTTGCAGCGCCCATTCTTCTTCTTCTTCTTTCTTATTTGAATAATAACTTAATAATTCTTAGACCAATATATATATATATATATATATATATATATATATATATATATATATATATATATTTTTTTTTTTTTTTTTTTTTTCAGATGCGATAATTTCTATGAGACAATATTGTTATATATGTTAAAGTATCCCACATTGGGAACTTGTGATAGTGTATATAAGAGATGGACTTCCCTCACCTCATAATCAGGCCCTCCTCTTATATGGGCTTGGGCCTAGATTTCTACATGGTATCGAGCCACCCCATTGTTGAGAGTGCTCGGGCCCACACTTGAGGGGGCATGTTAAAGATTTCTACAGTATATAGTGGGAACTTGTGATAGTGTAACCCATCCGCCTAAATTTCTACAATATATCAAACTTGCAGTATAGTCCCGTTTTTATAGTCGTATTCAACGGCAACATTATTCTCTAAGCACAACATTTTATAAGAATGAAACAAAAAAAAAATTTAATTAAACCTAGGATCTATCAACAATGGAGTTCCAAATGCATGCCAACGTTGTTAGCCTCCAATTTTGAAGTGACAAAGCAAGCTACAAATTTTACAGTCAGTTCTCTGTATATTATTCCTAACATTTATAAGAGGAATCATTGATATCTTCTTTTCATGAATAATTAATTAAACCAAGGGCCGGCTTTAGAAGACTAGTTCGTTTTTGTTTTTGCTTTTGTTTTTTTTTCTTTCTTTTCCTTTTTCTTTTATTTTCAGCATCTGAAATTTCTTTGATTTTTTAAGGGTAAATTTCTTAGTTTCGGGTATTGGGCTTCGTGATAATAACCGAACTAGTAATTCGGCATTTTCGTTGCTAAGCCAAGTTATATACGACTGTTTGCGTATCCAGGATGTTTAGACTAAGATAAAACGTACGTAGTTGTTGTTATGAGGTTGATGATAATTTTATAGGCTTTTCTAAAGGAGGAGAAGATTGTGCTCCTAGTTATGTCGTGCATGGCATGGAGGTGTTATAAAAAAAAATCATGGTGCAGTCATGACTCTACCGGCATGAATGTTGGAACAATTGTTAAATCGTGGGCTAATATTACGTTAGACTTACACGAGTTTAGGGTTCTCCCTAAAAGTCGCGACTAAACATTTCATTTTCGGATAAATACTCGGTATACGAAAATAGGGCGTTACACATGGCCAAAGATCATATTTTACAATCAAGTTTACATTAATTGTTTGACTAGGATTTGTGATAAATGCAATCCACATCCATGACCTCTTCTTCTCAACCAATAAAACTCCATCTTAAGAACATCCACATTAATGGTGCTTCCCCAAAAGACTTTTTATATACCTCGTTTTCTGTTACAGTTACATTTTTTCACTCCCTAAAAAATAATAAGCTCCAACGATAACTCCCTATACAACAATCTAAACACCACTCATCTCACCACCAACACCATCAATACATCAATCTACTCGGTATATGGACTGCCAATTTTCAAAGTAATACATTGCATCTTTCTTCAAATACATAACTATTCGGGGGGGAAAAATCAAAGACTTGTTGAAGATACAAGAAGGAACAGAAGTGAAGGTTGATTGCTCACTTGAGCATTTCGTCGAACACTGTGACAAGGGAGACGGATAATTAGTTAGGAATCAATTAGGAGTTTGTTATTGAGCAATTGGGATGTTGTACACTCTATAAAGGCTCACAAACTCAACATAGTTAGATTAGATCTTCCAATATATTTCTATAGTGATGAAACTTCATCTTCTCCATTGTAATAGCTTTTCCCGCCAAAATTCTGATTCAAATTTGCTATAAAGATTTCTTTTGTTCTTGTTTCTAATTCAGTTTCAGTATATTCTTGATTCGTTTTAGCAGTGTTATCACTTATTTTAACATGATATCAGAGCAGATTTATCTTCTGATTACCCATTTTTTCATGAAATTGCATACTCTGTTCTTCTTGCTATTTCTCGTTTCATATTTATTCGAATCTTGAGTTTATCATGGCAGCACATGGTATTAGAGATCCCTACTATATTCATCCTGCTGAAAATACTTCCATGGTGTTGGCGCAGCCAGTTTTGAAAGGTGCAAAGAATAACCATCTATGGAAACGGGCAATTGGCATGGTGCTTTCTACGAAAGGAAAGGTAAAACTTGTTGATGGTACATTTCATAAACCACCTGAAGAAGTTGTGAATTTCGAGGCTTGGTGTTAGTGTAATGATCTTGTTGTTACTTGGATCTTGAATTCTGTTGATCCTGCAATTTATCAATGTGTTTTTCGATTGCAAATAGAAAAGAAGTTTGGGATGATTTGAATAAGAGATTTGGTTCATATAGTATCTACTTGATATCTAATCTTGAAGAAGGAAAATACAACACCAAACAAGGTGCATTAACCGTCACATAATACTTTACCAAGTTAAACGCATTGTGAGATCAATTCTTGGTGGTTAGGCCTATTCCTCCATGTACTTTTCATGATTTGGATATTTACAGGGCTTATAATGATACTGGTTATGTGATTAGGTTTGTAAAAGGGTTGAATGACATTTATAGTAATGTAAAATCATAGATTCTTATGTCAAAACCTCTTCATGATGTAGCTACTACTTTTTCAACGGACATTCAACATGAGACACATATTACTTATGACGATACAGGGTTGGGCTCATACACGTGTCATCGAATGATTGGACCACATGCTTAAGGAAGAAATGGGAAGTTTTGGGCCCCAGTTCGAGATCCGTGTCTATGTCGACTTCGGTAATAGGCTCCCGCACGATCTTCGGATGTCGGGGGGAGCCTTTACCCGGACAAAGGCTCTAGTCTGGTCTCGATCCCGCAAGTCGGGGAGATAAAAAACGAGACAGGGTCCTATGTTTTTAATAAATCCCATTAGTCTTAGTTACTTGGGCAGGGGGTAATCACATAAAAGGCCCAATAAGGTCAATTATGGAATAAGCCTAAACCGAATTTAATTAGGTTTAGGTCACGTATGCCACCTTATAAATACTACCTTCCAGGAACTACGTAAGGTTTGATTCTTGAATGAAACAGGATACGTAGGCAATCTAAGATCCATTCTTAGACTCAGCCATAAACGCCAACACAACACACGTGTAATTAGGGTTTGGATCATTAAGGTTTCTGTGATTTGGCCATAAATTCATAGCTTAGCCCGATTAAATTACGAGGACGTAATTTACCCTCATCATTGGCGCTAGAAGGAGGGTCTTTTATCGCTAAATCATCAAGATCATGGGTCCAAATCCTCCACCGAAGCCAGCAAATCCGCCAAATACTAGGGCGCAGAGCAAAAACACGAGCAAGACTAATCCTTCAAAGGATCATGGGAAAGGCATAAAAGATACGTTGGCTCCGAAGGACAAAGATCCTCGTGAGGAGGTTCAAGATATGCATAATTTGGTAAATCAGGAAAACACGGTCGCAATACTCGGGCTGACCCCTGAAGAACAAGAAGTGGTGGATCAGTTGAAGGCGGTAGATCAAACTTCGCTAAAAAGGATCGTGGCCGCTGCGTGTTTAGTCCCTGGTGCCAATGCTAACGCCAATGTCAACAACCGAGAGCAGGAAGGGTGTAGTAGAAAGACCGCCAAGGGTAGATCTTAGCACAATTGATAGCACTATGGACCGAAGGAGACAGGAGATCCATAAGAAGCATCAACGGAAAGTTCAAGAAAGTGATCGAGATGAACGTGATGTTAAACTCGGGAGGAGGAGAAGAGCTGTCTCCCTAGAATTAGAGTCACCCTTCACCATAGAAGTCGAGGAATACCCGAAACCGCCTAAGTTCAAAGAGCCGGTCGTTGCTCCATACGATGGAACAGGAGATCTGGAGGACTTCCTGCATCGATATCAATCCAAGATGTGATTCCAGAATTCCTCGGATGCGATACGATGCAAAGCCTTCAAACAATTCCTAGATGGAAAAGTGCAAATTTGGTTTAACAAACTCCCAGCAAGATCGATCTCAGACTTCCCGACTTTGTCACGAAAGTTTCGGGACGCTTTCATCGCGAACAAGAAGTTCCATCTTAGTTCCACCGCTTTGATGGATGTAAGGCAGAGAACAGACGAGACCGTTTTAGAATATCTCAAAAGGTTTAATCAAGAGGCAATACTGGTCGATGATGCCGATGATCGACTCAGAATCACATCTTTTGTCGGAGGTCTGCGGGATTCGAAGTTATATTCTAAGCTGAATAGGTATATCCCTAGGACGATGGACGGATGCATCAACGCCGTCCATCTGTATTGTCAAGGAACATAGTCGGTTCGTCGCCACGAACAGGCCGACTGGATGGGTTTGAAAAAGGACAAGCGAGGTCTAAACAAGAACCCGTCCAGAGAGCCAGCTCAAGAAGGGAGGTCTTCTGTATGGAGTCGAATGCAATCTCTTATCTCTGATCGACTAGGAAAGAAATGAGCATTAACGGATAAGGACTTTGTTCCGCTCAATCGATCTCGGAAGGAAGTTATGGCGATCATGATATCGAAGGGCATTGCCCGAAAACCACCTACAATGCAGAAAGCTCGAAACAAGCGAAACAAGAATAAGTATTATGACTATCATGAGGATATTGGTCACAATACAACGAACTGTGACCATTTGAAAAGGGACATCGATTCGGCCGTTCAAGAGGGGAAACTAGATGAAGTGATAGAACGATCCCAAGATCTAGAGCCTAAAAGGTGAAGAGGGTTCAAGCGGGGGAATGATGATCAGGACCAGCAGAAAAACAATAAACCCAATAAACGTCGTGGAATATCGTATGATCGAGACAGGCGTAGGGATCGCACCCCGGATAGACACCGGGATCGAACTCCCGACCAACGCGATCGAGATCGATATGAAGACAACAGACCTACGAATAACGTAGGGACCATTTTCGGATCGGGGGAGACGGGCGGCGACAAGGAGAAAGGTGTTGAAATCTCTTTCGACGCTTCGAAGAGATTAAAGTTCACCACTGAAGTAGGTTATGGGCCCAAAGACATGGTCCCCACCTCCCAAGGATTTAATGAGGGGTTAGTCATAGAGGCCGTTATAAGTTGAACCAGAGTCGAGCGGGTATGCATCGATAATGGCAGTGCTGTAAACATATTGTACTATACCGTCTTCAAAGCCATGAAGCTGAAAGACGACGTGCTATCTCCGTTGGCATCACCGTTAATGGGGTTCACAGGATAGCCAGTCCATCCTATAGGGTCGATCAAATTGTTAACGACTATTGAAGAAGGGGAGAAAGGCCGCACACTTGAACTGAATTATATGGTGGTCAAGGCTCCCTCGCTTACAACGTTATCCTCGGTCGACCGGCATTATACGATTTGAGAGCGGTCGTGTCTACGTATCACAATAGCATGAAGTTTCCTACCAGGCTTGGTTCACACGAAGTCAGAGGAGTTGTGGAAGCGGCAAAACTTGCAACTCGATCTTCATGAACGCGAAATCGACCTGCAACTTGGTACTCCTGGAAGAGTTAATTCCTGAGGAAGAGGAAGAAAAGAGCTGGGTGTCGGTAGATCCAGTAGAAGAAGTCAGACTCTGGGGAGGCGAGGAAGACAATTGTGTACAAGTCGGAATCTAGATTCCGAAAGATCAAAAACAAGAGTTGGTGGAACTCTTAAATGAGTTCCGAGATATTTTCACGTGGAAGGCGGACAACATGCCAGGTCTCTCTCCCGACATCGCAGTTCACAAACTTGAGATTGATAGGTCTCGCAAACCGGTCAAGCAAATAAAGAGGAACTTCGCCCCAGAATGAAATGAAGCTATCGAGAAGGAAGTGGAGAAATTACCATTGACTTCGCAAGAAAAAGCTCAAATTTGTGGGTTTGTGACGGCCGAAATAGCAACGATCCAACTTTAACCGGCATAGTATCGGGTCGGATACACAACAGTGACAAGAAAAGTCGATCCCATGAGAAATCAATTAAGTTATCACAATTAATCACTCTTGTCTTTAGTTTAAGTCCACAATATCGGTGGAAAATACTATAGCTAATAATAGTAAAAACGGTTTGAATAACATAAAGGAAATATAGCCAATTTATGATCAGGAATAATACTTTCGGCATTCTTACCGAATCACTAGATATTAGCCTCACCCGACCAAACAACCAATTGTACTAATGAACGTGCTACTGGGTGCAATTCCTTAGGCACTGATACCGCAGCCTGAGTTCCTTATCTTCAGTTCAACGGTCCTATATTTGATATTTAACTAACCTAACATGATTAAGAACTGAAAGATGCTCCTGTTAGGACCGGTGTCGTGTGGAGTGATTTACCGAACATGTGAACAAATGAATTTTTAAACGGTTTATTCGCAAAATTGGTTAATTTATGTGTTTTATTGATAATTTTATGTTTATTTGAATATTATTACACTTTGCGATGTTTTTAATGTCTTGTAGATGCAAAATTGCGGCTCAAAAGATGATGGAAAGAAGATAAATGTCGGATTTATTTGATGAAAAAGAGATAAAGGAAGGAAAATCGATTTTTGATCAAGTGAACGTGCGTTCAATTCTCCGTCCACTGGACGGGCGTCTGGTTATTCGGACGGGCGTCCAGGTTGGCAAATTCAGATCAGAGTTTTGTTTAAATTGCTAAACGAGCGTCCAAATTAAAGAAGGACGGACGTCTGACCATGACTCGGCCCGATTCGAAGTTTGCATTGAAGGTTGGACGGGCGTTTGATTCTTTGGACGGGCGTCCTTAAACCGCCTTTGCTGAACCGCCTCAGAAATCTATAAAAAGGCTGCGTTTTCTCCACATAATAACATCATGATTCGAACCCTAAACCCTAGGGGCGGCCTAGCTGTGATTTGTATTAGTTTTTACTCAAAGTTTATGCTTTTAAATCTCTAGTTTAGATCAAACACTTTTATGTACTTTTATTCAAGTAATTCGAGCTCAAAGGTGATGTTAAGAGGCTAGACCTCTATTGAACAAGCGTTGTGAAGCCATCCGATCAGCAATTCAGTTCCGTTTCTCGATTGTCTTGTGAGTTTTTAATTCAAGTTGTTTCTTTATTATGTTTATCATGTTTTTATGCAATTTATATCGAAAGATCTTTGCATGTTGATTGTTTATATTGATGAGAATCATGTTAAACCCTAGATCCCCATGATAAAGAATAGATCTTTGATCTAAATAACGAGAGTTATTAGGTTAGAAACTTATAAATTTCACACCTTGGGTTAGAAAGCGTTAATCTTTAGGATCGAAAGATAGAAGATTAATATGCGAACTTGTCTAAGAAATTAGGAGTTCATACCTTGGCTAGGTGAATCACAACTTGGTTAGAAATCACGAGATAATCGAGATAGAAATTGATTGTTGTAGGATAGGTGGATCAATAGCTTGTTCGTTCGTAAATTATTGATTAACTCACTTGAACTTGAATTGCTTAGTAAATTTACAATCTTTATTTCATAATAGATTTAGAATAGATTTAGTTTAGATAATTTTGTTCGCAACCATATTTTCCTGGCTTTAGATCTCGATCTTCTGTCCAGTTATTCTTATTGTTAGTTTCGTTTTAGTTCTTCACTGTTTTATTTTCGTATCTTTTTAGTAGTAATCGTGACATAGTTAGGTTAGATAATAAAAACTAGATTAAGCAACCCTGATTCCCCGTAAGATCGACCCGGTATCAACCTCTATACTACGATCCCTACACTTGGGGTATACTGGATTTATAAATTTATTACTTGTTTATTTTTGCTTAGATAAAATCCGAGACAGAACAGATCTGTAATTTACGAAACTAATTACGGATTATTAAATTAGATAATAAATAATGCAAATATAAAGTCATATTATCTAACAGATCTAACACAATCTATACTATCATACAGATCTAACTCGAACAAGGAACAATAAAAGTTTGACGTAGAAAACAAAGGACTAAAAATCAAACTGAGGCGAGTAGTTACTCTTTCTTTAAGACAAATTGCTTCGGTATGCTACCCACGGTAGTAGCAACTGTCTCCCAAGATACAACGGCTTTCGTCTCGGATTTAGAGGCACTTCAAAAACCCGAGCTCCGGTGAACTTACATAGTGCTCCGACTTCTCTTCAACTCAATATGTAAATCTATATGACTGACTCTTTATGGTGGAAAGACACAAAAGAAAATTTGATCCTAAAACTCTCATCCATAGGAACCAACGCTCAAATATGATTGGCCGAGACACATCATCAAACTTTTCCCCTTGGAAAAGTAATGGCCGACTTCTCCCTCAAGGAAAGAAGCTTGGCCGAAAATAATAAGGCTAATTTCGAATTAATCCAATCCTCTGATTGGTCGGATGATGTGTCGTCTGAATTCTGATTGGTCCAATGACTCAATGAATTCTGATTGGTCCAATGACACAATCACATTCCAAAATTAATTTTATGGTTAATTTCATAAGGAAATTTTGTCCAAAAAATTAATAGTAACACCCGAACCGAACCGAACCGAACCGAGCCGGACGGACGGCGGCGGCGGCGCGCGCGCGTGTGGAATAATCTAAGTCCTCCCTCCTGCACAAAAGTGCCTTGCCCCTGGGGCACATCCATAAGAGTGCTCTTATCACTTGAGTTCCCAACACTCATGTTTCCAATGTGGGAGAATGGGGTGAGGTCCTCTCTTCAACATTCATCTCCTACATATTTTCTATCAACTTTAGGCATTAATTTCTCATTCACCCGATATCCGAATCAAGTGATTCAAAAGCCCATCATCAACTACTCTGTATGGAGTATTTAATGATATCATTAACTCTCGATGACATATATCGGAGCCTATCCGTAATTAGCGCTAAAGTTGACTGTTCAACCCTTAAATCGGGCTTTTTCTCCAACAATCCCCCACATGAATGAAAATTAATGCAAATAAAAATGCAGACTCTGAAGAGAAGTCAGACGGAAAAATATTGCATCAGGAGAGGTAGCTTATGGCCTTGAACCTGCCTTAGTGAAGTACTATCGGATTTACTCGGTTAATCAGTGAACTAGGTCTTGAACTGTTCCGCCTTTAGTGTAAACCAAGACAATAGCACTCACACAATATTTCCCCTACCACTTTTCGGTTCACATGGTTGGGTTACCACTACAAGGAAACATGCGTAATAGGCTTCAGTCCCATTCCGGTTGTCAAAATTGACATCTGATCTCTAGCTAAACCTTTTGTAAGCGGATCCGCAAGATTCTCCTTCGATCGTATATAATCGATTGAAATCAAACCATTAGAGATCATTTAGTTAATGGTATTGTGTCTACGGCATATGTGTCGAGACTTACCATTATACACACTACTCTGTGCCCTTCCTATAGTCAACTTACTACCGCGTGTATGCGATAGCAGCCACTAGTATGGAATATCCTCAAGGAAATTCCTAAGCCAATCATCTTATTTTTCTCCAGCCTTATCTAACGTTGTAAACTCAGATTCCATCGTGGAATGAGCTATGCATGTCTGTCTCGTCGATTTCTAGGACACAGCAGCACCACCAATCGTGAATAAGTATCCACTGGTGGACTCCAAATCTTTCGTATCTGATATCCGGTTAGCATCACAGTATCCTTTTAATACCGTTGGATATCGTAATCCCAGACTCATAGTGTACTTCATGTACCTCAACAACCGATTTATGGGTTTCCAATGGTTATGATCTGGATACTCGTGAACCTACTCAATTTATTCATTGCACATACTTAGTCTGGCCGTGTACATTTGCTTATGTACATCAGACTTCCAATCACCTCTATACTTAGGTCAAGTGGAGTGCTCGCATCTTCAACTCCCAGGTCCTTCACATCGAAGTCCCTTGTGAACATCATTTTCGTATTCATGATACTCTCATGAGTACGTCCCATTATTAGCATGTCACAGACATACTATCACAAAGGTGTGTTCTCAACGTAGACATATATATGTCCTACCCACTTGACAACATAACATTGTCAAACTCGATATGCCATCACTCTGGCTAATATTCGACTTAACATGTCTACACACCTTACTCTCTTGTCCCGGAACTATGAACTCCTCGGGTTGTTCCAAGTACATCTCTTCTTTCATCTCACCATAACCATCCATTTGATGGACTTCCAGGTTATATCAATGATAACCCTTATATAAGTAATTCTCATAACCGGTGAGTAAAAAGTCAAGGCCTTCTTTCTGTCAATACCCTCGGGCTACCAACAACGCCTTACAATAAATCCATCAACCTTTAACTTCTTCTTGAAGATCCACTTGCACTCGAGTGGTTTATTTCCTGTTGGAAGACCAACCAACTTCCAAGTGTGGTTTTGCATAATGGATTTTATTTTTCACTAATTATAGCCTCTTTCCAGAAAGGAGCTTATGGACTTGACGTTGCCTCAGCATATGTTCTGGGTTCGTTTTCTACCACATAGGTCAGAAAATCAAGAGCAAAGGACTTCGAAGTCCTAGCCCTTACACTACAACGAGGCTCCTCAAGTTCTTGAGGATGACACTCTTCTTCAAACTCACATGTCCGCATACTCATGCTTGATTCTTCTTTTCCTTATATGGAAAGAGATCTTCAAGGAACACACATTCTTAGACTCGATGATGACATGTTCATGTACATCATTGATGTCTGATTTATGCACCAAAAACAATAGGCACTAATGATTTTAGGTCCTATCACTCACTTTGGTTTAGGCACTTCGACCTTAGCCAAACATCCCCACATTTCCAAGAACCTGTAGCTAAACCATAGCCTCTCCACAACTCATACGGGGTGTCATCCTTCTTCACTGAAGGGATCTTGGTCAGAATGAATTTTGCTGAGAGGGATGCTCCCCACCCCCCACAAGTTCTGAGGTAAACATGAACTTATCAACATAGCATTCATCAACTCTTTAAGAGTTTGGTTGTTGCGTTTAGCGATACCGTTTGGCTGAGGTGTGTATGGTGTAGTTGTTTGATGAATGATGCCGGGCCCTAGCAAGACTCATGAAACAATACATCATATCCACCATCACAATCACTACGGATGTGTCACAAACATGACGAACGAATTTGGTAACAACTCCATGTTCATCAATGGACGAACGAATTTGAGATTTGCAAGTCCTTGTCGGTGTGTCACAAACATGACGACACACGCATGTACGCAGAACTTAAAGCCAATCTCACGGCTCTCCACAGAGCATTACATTTTGTGCTCATCATAATGATCAACCTCAGTTTGATCATTCAAAACATCGTTCGTTGCACCACCGAAATTCTCCATCTAAGGGACGAGATAAACCGGACACCGGTGCTCTGTCTAGTGCTGCAACACACACAAACACTTGTGTCACAATCACATTTGGATTCACCTCGGTGTATCATTCCATTTTTATTCAGGGAACAAATTGGCGCTTCGGTTATACAACCGACCTCTAACCACAAAATAGTTTGCAAATAAGCTCAATACTACAGTTGATCTTGGTACGTAGTGAAAGAAATTACAAATTTACAACTTTTATAAGTTCTATACAGCCGTGATAACAAATATTAGCTCATCCAACAAATCAATTTTCCACGTATCAGATCAACTGTGCTATCAACAACCGATATATACATTGCATGGAATTTACTAATAAGACGTGTTACGCCCAAATATCACCATGAATTAGATAAGACGGACTAAACCCCAAGTTTCTGTATGCCTTCGACTAACTATACAAATTAAAACTTGAAGTAAGAGCACCACCCTATAACTAGCTAGACGGCAGCAGTAGTGGTATTACTCATTAAAATTCTTGAACAAATAGAACCTAGCTACCACATCAACACACCATGGATTAACAAACATCCCAATTCCTAATTACTGTTTATTTCAAAGCAGGTACTATAAGTCACTCAACCAGCTTGCATTACAGTTTCAATTGCGCGCATACCTCCAAATACATCAGGTGAAATTATATAAACTGTAAATTTTGATAATCTTCATGGAAATATTGGACGAGACCAACACGGACTTCAAAATTATCTTGCAGAGCACGTACCATAGCAAGGAATTCTTGTACATATACAAGTTCGGTCAATCTTATTAATTATAGTAGTTAAATTCAGCTACTGCCGATCAAAACCACTATTTTGCAAGGCCTACTGTTGAATTTCAGTTTAACTTGAACAGAAATATCAAAGCTATTTTCAAGTTTCACCAAACAAATCAAAGAACATCATAATGAAGAAGATGAGCCAATTTGAATATAGAAAAGGGAAATTGTGTTCTTAAGATCGTGCACGAGAAACGTGATCAATGGAAAATCGCGTAATTAAAGACTCTAGCTTTTTTTTCCAACTACTGTTGCCTTGGGCTATTTATAGAGCATAAATTGTTTGAGCTGAAATTGGTGATTACAACCTTGAAAAAATCCAGTTAAATTCTACTGTTGATGTAAATGTTTCAATTTGCACAAAAGAAAATTTCATCTACTATATACAGAGACAAAACCACAACAGCAAGGCCTACTCTTACAGCCTAACCACATCAAATATATGTTTACGGAAACGCCGAACAACATATAATTATTCTTCCTTCTGGATCGGTCTCTACTATCACCGGATCACAAGGAAATAATAAACTAAATTAGTAATAAATACTTGCACACAGACTCCGATTGAATAATACGTATTCTAACCAATAGAATATAATCAATAAATAAGACATTAGCACACCAGAAATTTTTTATCTCAATTACATGCATGCCTCAGTTATATTTTACGCAAAAAATACTAGGTTGATACCACATATTGGGCACTCAATCAATATTCAATTATTACCTTCCAAATATGTGTCAATACATTCAGAAGACCCCGGCTACTTTCCCGTATAACCTCATACCACACCTGTTACTTGTACTGGGGGTGTGACTATTAGTATTATTATTTTTCCTTGTGTGTGTAGTTACTCCGGGAAAGTGTAATATTCATTCCGGTGATAAATAAACATACTAAAGTATAAAGCCGACTGATATTTGCAGATCAAACTGACAAATTGTCAGGGAAGCACTTAAACCGAAAATTCAGCACAACGACACTCTAAGAAATTAGTAATTTGTCTTAAGCTTTTTAGGACCGGTGTCGTGTGGAGTGATTTACGGAACAGATCCGTAATTTACGGAACTAATTACGGATTATTAAATTAGATAATAAATAATGCAAATATAAATAGTCATATTATCTAACAGATCTAACACAATCTATACTATCATACAGATCTAACTCGAACAAGGAACAATAAAAGTTTGACGTAGAAAACAAAGGACTAGAAATCAAACCAAGGCAAGTAGTTACTCTTTCCTTAAGACAAATTGCTCCGGTATTGTGTCCACGGTAGTAGCAACTGTCTCCCAAGATACAACGGCTTTCGTCTCGGATTTAGAGGCACTTCAAAAACCCGAGCTCCGGCGAACTTACATAGTGCTCCGACTTCTCTTGGACTCAATATGTAGATATATATGATTGACTCTTTGTGGTGGAAAGACATAAGAGAAAATTTGATCCTAAAACTCTCATCCATGAGGTTCTTTATATAGTGGAGAAGAGGAACCAACGCTCAAATATGATTGGCCGAGACACATCATCAAACTTTTCCCCTTGGAAAAGTAATGGCCGACTTCTCCCTCAAGGAAAGAAGATTGGCCGAAAATAATAAGGCTAATTTCGAATTAATCCAATCCTCTGATTGGTCGGATGATGTGTCGCCTGAATTCTGATTGGTCTAATGACTCAATGAATTCTGATTGGTCGAATGACATGATGAGCTTTTGTTTTTCACCAAACAAATTTATAATACTCAAGACAACGGTGACTAAACAAGCTCTCTAACCGGCAGTGAACCGGGTCGATTGCTAGTATAGCTACAGGAGTCCGAGGTCGAACCCACGAGAGAAGATGTGCTTGTAAGTACCAAAGTGAACTTATTGCTTAGTCTAGTCAAACAAGTTGTTGGAATGTTTGTACACTTCAATTAAACTAAAGTAAATTAAACTAACAAGTCTAAAGGGAGAAAGGGACATAGCCGAACCATGATCAATGTGACTAATCTCAACCCTAAGGTAGACAAAACCGGGAGTGTGCATTATACTAAACGAACTCTTGCATTCAATTTCACGGGTGCGAACTCCTAAACCCGGTGCTAGCGTCTGAACAACTCTCTTCTAACACCTTATGCCATGTTAAGGTCCGAACAACTCTTTCCTAACAAGTCATGTTTTGCACTCGAGCCGCTTAAACGTATAAACGAGTAACCTCACGATGAGCTCGGTTTAACAACTAAACCGAGACTACACCGCGATCCTAGAACCCTTTTCCCACACCCCCTCTCTCTGAACAACTCTCAAGAGTGGTGTGTGTGATGTTTGACCTAGGTGATCAATCTAGCCCAAATCCGTTATAACAAGTTCTAAGACGTGAAACGTGCAAGATACAACAATAAAAAGCACTACCCACTCCCAATTTCATCACCCAAAGGGTGATTTCACCAAATTTCACATGATTCGACTATGAAAAGGGATTAGCTACTCATTATACTAATCAAAACATACACAAAACAGGAAATGAAAGCCATAATAAGTAAAAGGGAAGAGAAATTTACCATTAATTTGAAGAAATTCGAGTTTGAGATCCAAAAGTACAAAATAAAGAACTAATTAAAAGGTGGATGCTTTGAAGTTGGAATGAGAATTTGAGCTTGGAAATGGAACAATTAAGCTAAGTTTATGCTAATTTATGCTAAGAGAAAGTGTTCTAATCTATTACAAATTTCGAGCAAAGAGTGGGTATAGTTTTTGCTAAGAGAGGGGAGAAGAAGCTTTCTAACGGTATATTACACTAATTCTAACTCCTAAGGATGAAGAAAATCGCCCAAATTAACCTAAAACTACTCCATTTCGCGGCCCCTCCTTCTTGAGTTGGGCTGAGGGGGTATTTATAGGTGGAGGGAAAAATCTGCAAAAAATTGGTCCAAACGCTGGTTTGAAGGCTCTTAAACCAGCGTTTGGAGGGGTGTACTCTCTGTTTCCATTCTTGGCACTTGAAACGCTGGTTTGGCACTTGAAACTCTGGTTTGGAGCTTGGAACGCTGGTTTGAAACATGGAACGCTGGTTTGAGACATGGAACGCTGGTTTGAGACATGGAACGCTGGTTTGAAAGCTCCAAACGTGCGTTTCGCATGATGCAGTTTTTCTGCTGTAGTAAAACCTTCATAACTTCTTCATCCGAGCTTCGATTTGGGTGATTCAAGATGCGTTGGAAAGATCTTTCAATTCTCTACAACTTTCATGAAGAAGTCATGACCAGAAAATGCCTCCATCATGGGTCAAAATGCTGCTGAATCAGAATAGACCACAAGGGTACCAACCATTCATCTCCCTTTTCTTCCTCTTTCTCCTTCCTTGGCTCATTGTTGCACCTTGACCATGCTTCTCATCATAATTCTTTGCCTTCCGGGTTCTCGAGACACCATTTCCCTACATCATCACAACAACCAAAAACATCCAAAACAATCCAGAGGGTAAAAGTGCTTGGGAATATGGTCAATATCACTAAAAAGAGGTAGTAAACTATCAAAGTGACGGATTTACTCCCCGTGCTAATAATTCACGATATTGCCCCTAAAACGGTCTAAATCACCAAGAAACGTGCTAAAAGTGGGATAAACGGGGGTAAAAGATGCACCGGAATCATGTAAAGTTGACTCCCATCAACCACCCCACACTTAGCCTTTGCTCGTCCTCGAGTAAAATAGGCGTTTTAAAACAAACCAAGGGATTCAACTTTGTGATGTAGGTGCTAATTCCACATTATCATGGTGATCACAAAGTGAGGAACACGAACATAAACATACCGATACAACATTATCAAGAAAATGGAGTGTGTGTGGTGCCAAGCTAAAACCAAGTGCTCAAAATGATTGTCGGGGCTTGAATCCCAACCAAAAGTCTACCAACCGTCTCATGGTCACTAGCCTCTCCACTAATCAAGGTCACTAAGTTTGGACACGATCGGGTAGGACTTGAAGGGTTATAACGTTAGGCTAGGGAAATTTCGGTTAATCGAAAGGGATATTTTGGGAAGCTCGGAGAAAAAGAAGTACGAGTGAACCTAATCAACCCATGTACCACTTCAATTCTATCATACAAACCACCCCAAAACTCCTTTTTGATTATTTTTAACACTTTTGGAACCATAGAATGCTAACATACCCGAACTCATTGCCAAATTCGACTATGTTTCAAGCGTCATGAGGTGAGTCCGAGCACACTAGCACCTATCTCACTATCCCAACTCTAACATCACGAAAGTTACTTTTGAGCTCAACACTTTTGACTCCAACCTTTATTTCTATATACATCCATTGTTCGTGTTTTTTTTTTTTTTTTGAGAAAAGATAGAAGAAGAGATTTTCTTTTCTTTTGGCTCAACACTGAACACCAAGCCTACATACGCTCCTCAACACCTTATAGCTCAAAACGAGAAACAACAACCCAATCAAAAACATCATCTCCCCCACCCCACACTTGCCTTAGCAAGTGTGGTCTAACAAAGGATTAAGTCCACTCGTAGGGTAAAAATGAAGGAAATGTGACCATAAATAAGGCTCAAGGGTAGGTTTCTGACTATGTAACAAAACGGCTATCAAGCGAATGGTGGTCAGACCATTCTATCAAGGCTAAGAGGGGCTACGAAGGGTAAATGTTCCGGTTAAGGCTTATTTGGCTATGGTAGGGTCAAAAGAACGCCAAAACCGTCATCCCATGTCCTACTTAGGTGAACCTTAAACATTTCGTCTCGAGACTCGTGGTATGAAAGGTGGTAGTAATCAAATTGTGCACAAGGTGTAGCTTCCGTGAAATTATTCAACTCCATTCTCGAGATAAAAACAAACCATAATGCACATATTCGGGATCCCGACTAAGGTGATCACCACTCAAATGTGAAAATAACACATACAACACGGTGTTAAGACCCTTGAAAAATTTTAAAAATTACCCAAAAATCGACTCGAGCCCGGTCATAGGCCAAGTATACCACATTTATAGCACATTTAACAACGAAAACAAGAAAACGGCTAAGTCTCCCACCCCACACTTAAACGAAACACTGTCCTCAGTGTGTGAGAGATAAAAAGAGTAAAAGACTTAGTTTGTTTGACCAAAACCCGGCAGAAAGGCGCATTTTAGCCCACGTGACATCTTCTAGTAAGCTCCATCTCGAGTATCTGAAACCATAGAAACAAAATCCAAGGCAAACACATGCACGGGAAAAGTCCACGTGCCAAAAGATGGTGATAGATACGAGATATATAAAAATAGAAGCCATGCCACGGACAAAGTATCAAAGCACATCAACCATACTAGACGGGAATTGCACTGGATGTAAAGATAATCAAAAGGAACACAGAGCATCCATGCATAAAATAAGGCCACAGAGGCTCACATAAAAACATCCCCGTCTACGTACAAGAGCAAGAATCAAAAAGAAAATATCACCCCAAACTCCCTTGTGAGACGAAACTCTCCCCTCTTGCACCCAAAAACCACTTCAAAAACATAATTATTACCAAAAAGGTGGGTTGCCTCCCACAAAGCGCCTTTGTTTTACGTCGTTGGCTCGACAAAATGACTTATATGGTGCCAATTTTTTCAAAGTTATACTATTGGCACAAGCGAGGAAAGGTAGAAGTGCTTTGTTTAACGTCGTTAGCTCGACCTAGTGGCGCAAAACGGACTCAAACAACGAAAGACTCAAAACAACAATTCAAAAATTTTATTTCCAACACGCATCATCAAAACCATCAACCAAAATCCGAGCTCGAAAGATCAACAAGCGAAGAAGAATGAAAAGGGCAAGCATCAAGGAAGCCGAAGTCATTAGAAACTTACCTCTCATGGCCCTCGATGTCACTTCTTCCCAACTCGGGAATCCTCTTTCATCAAAATTGGTCATCATCTTCTTCTTGAAATTTCCACTCCATGGTAGGTTTCCTCTTTTAAAATTTTTCCGAACTCCATCTACCGGTGAGTACACAAAATCGATCTCGTAATACTCATCGACACAAGGTGGAAGAGTATAATAATCCGGGACCGGCATGCTAATAATCTCTACTCCCGGCAGCTCTACCATAGAAGGCTCTTCAGTCTCATAAGGTTTCTTCATACACTCCTTATGGAAATCTCCATTCGGGAGTGATAAAGAAATGGGTGATCCCATATGCTCCTCCGACTCTGATTGTGTCTCATCAAACATTGTGCTCAAATCTATCATACACCCTTCGAGATCATCATTTTGAATTTCTTCGAGCGGTGGTGTAATAGATAAAAGGTGCACCTCTACCATCTTCAAATCTTGCTCTTCTTCTTCATCCCAAAGCGTTTCGTTGCCAAAGAATTCTTGCTCAGTCATAACAATGGGCGGCTCCACCACACGCTCCACCAAGGTTTCAGCAAGTTTTATCTCAAGGGGTGAGGGTGTAGTAGGTAGAACTTGAAACCGGCCATAATCAAACATCGCAATCGGAGGTGGAACTATGAGCAATCCCAACTCATTCTCTGGCTCAGAAATCTCTTCATGGAGAACTGAATCATCAACCTCACTCTCGACTTGAACTTCAACAGTAAAGTCCTCATCAACCCTAGCCGCCTCTATTGCAAATGCATCTTCTTCATGCTCCACTCTTCGTTTTTTCATGAATCGACTGAGATTATCACACAACGTCCGTAGAAGCTTGTGCACACTTACCCAACTTTCTTCATCCATAGGAGTCACATTCTCATCTTTCTTACTCTGTTCTCGGATTCCATTAACCCGAATCGTAGATTCCATGAGCTCACGCTTCAGATCATCCATTCGCATCTCCCAGTCAGAAATCTGATTTTCCGAAATTTCCTCGCCTTTGGCTATAGCAACTTTCTCATAAAGCTCATCCACTCTGTCCATTTCCCTACTTGCTTCATCATAAGTATAGATATATGCTATATGCTCCATGCACTCCTCGTGTGGATGAGGTGCAAACCGATCATGATGATGTGGATGGTAGGGCTCTTGCCATGCCGAATTCGGATTGGGTGACTGACTCTGTGTGAAACTATCAACCCGCCGAGTACGAGCACCATAATCTTGAAAATCATTAGGATTTGGACAACCCTCATAATACCATGGCTCGTGACTCGAATAACCAAAATTCGATTCGAGATGTATTAGGGCACCGATAAGCCCATGAACCGTGGCTATTCTCTTGTTGATGCGAGGCCGAGACACGAACCGTTGTTGATAACATGGTTCGGGTGTCGAGGTGGGTAGAAGTATTGTTGTTCGGACGAATAGTATGGATTGAAAAATCCTTCCATTAAGGCTCAAGCACGCAAGACTCGAGAAAACATCAAGAACACAATCAAAGTATCAAGCCACCACCACCACCGCAATTGATGGTGTGACTTCTCAACAAAAATCCGTCAAATAAAAAGAAAACAATAAAACAAAACCTAGGCCCAGGCCTTCGGTTCACTTGCAAGATATCACAAATAGCACACTTATCCCCGGCAACGGCGCCATTTTGATGAGCTTTTGTTTTTCACCAAACAAATTTATAATACTCAAGACAACGGTGACTAAACAAGCTCTCTAACCGGCAGTGGACCGGGTCGATTGCTAGTATAGCTACAGGAGTCCGAGGTCGAACCCACAGAAAAGATGTGCTTGTAAGTACCAAAGTGAACTTATTGCTTAGTCTAGTCAAACAAGTTGTTGGAATGTTTGTACACTTCAATTAAACTAAAGTAAATTAAACTAACAAGTCTAAAGGGAGAAAGGGACATAGCCGAACCATGATCAATGTGACTAATCTCAACCCTAAGGTAGACAAAACCGGGAGTGTGCATTATACTAAACGAACTCTTGCATTCAATTTCACGGGTGCGAACTCCTAAACCCGGTGCTAGCGTACGAACAACTCTCTTCTAACACCTTATGCCATGTTAAGGTCGAACAACTCTCTCCTAACAAGTCATGTTTTGCACTCGAGCCGCTTAAACGTATAAACGAGTAACCTCACGATGAGCTCGGTTTAACAACTAAACCGAGACTACACCGCGATCCTAGAACCCTTTTCCCACACCCCTCTCTCGAACAACTCTCAAGAGTGGTGTGTGTGATGTTTGACCTAGTTGATCAATCTAGCCCAAATCCATTATAACAAGTTCTAAGACGTGAAACGTGCAAGATACAACAATAAAAAGCACTACCCACTCCCAATTTCATCACCCAAAGGGTGATTTCACCAAATTTCACATGATTCGACTATGAAAAGGGATTAGCTACTCATTATACTAATCAAAACATACACAAAACAGGAAATGAAAGCCATAATAAGTAAAAGGGAAGAGAAATTTACCATTAATTTGAAGAAATTCGAGTTTGAGATCCAAAAGTACAAAATAAAGAACTAATTAAAAGGTGGATGCTTTGAAGTTGGAATGAGAATTTGAGCTTGGAAATGGAACAATTAAGCTATGTTTATGCTAATTTATGCTAAGAGAAAGTGTTCTAATCTATTACAAATTTCGAGCAAAGAGTGGGTATAGTTTTTGCTAAGAGAGGGGAGAAGAAGCTTTCTAACGGTATATTACACTAATTCTAACTCCTAAGGATGAAGAAAATCGCCCAAATTAACCTAAAACTACTCCATTTCGTGGCCCCTCCTTCTTGAGTTGGGCTGAGGGGGTATTTATAGGTGGAGGGAAAAATCTGCAGAAAATTGGTCCAAACGCTGGTTTGAAGGCTCTTAAACCAGCGTTTGGAGGGGTGTACTCTCTGTTTCCATTCTTGGCACTTGAAACGCTGGTTTGGCACTTGAAACGCTGGTTTGGAGCTTGGAACGCTGGTTTGAAACATGGAACGCTGGTTTGAGACATGGAACGCTGGTTTGAAAGCTCCAAACGTGCGTTTCGCATGATGCAGTTTTTCTGCTGTAGTAAAACCTTCATAACTTCTTCATCCGAGCTCCGATTTGGGTGATTCAAGATGCGTTGGAAAGATCTTTCAATTATCTACAACTTTCATGAAGAAGTCATGACCAGAAAATGCCTCCATCATGGGTCAAAATGCTGATGAATCAGAACAGACCACAAGGGTACCAACCATTCATCTCCCTTTTCTTCCTCTTTCTCCTTCCTTGGCTCATTGTTGCACCTTGACCATGCTTCTCATCATAATTCTTTGCCTTCCGGGTTCTCGAGACACCATTTCCCTACATCATCACAACAACCAAAAACATCCAAAACAATCCAGAGGGTAAAAGTGCTCGGGAATAGGGTCAATATCACTAAAAAGAGGTAGTAAACTATCAAAGTGACGGATTTACTCCCCGTGCTAATAATTCACGATATTGCCCCTAAAACGGTCTAAATCACCAAGAAACGTGCTAAAAGTGGGATAAACGGGGGTAAAAGATGCACCGGAATCATGTAAAGTTGACTCCCATCATGACACAATCACATTCCAAAATTAATTTTATGGTTAATTTCATAAAGAAATTTTGTCCAAAAAATTAATAGTAACACCTGAACCGAACCGAGCCGGACGGCGGCGGCGGCTCGCGCGTGTGGAATAATCTAAGTCCCCCCTCCTGCACAAAATTGCATTGCCTTTGGGGCACATCCATAAGAGACACACTAGCTCTTATCACTTGAGTTCCCAACACTCATGTTTCCAATGTGGGAGAATGGGGTGAGGTCCTCCCTTCAACACCCATCTCCTACATATTTTCTATCAACTTTAGACATTAATTTCTCATTCACCCGATATCCGAATCGAGTGATTCAAAAGCCCATCATCAACTACTCTGTATGGAGTATTTAATGATATCATTAACGTCGATGACATATATCGGAGCCTATCCGTAATTAGCGCTAAAGTTGACTGTTCCGCCCTTAAATCGGGCTTTTCTCCAACATCTCCGTGTCCACCGAATTCACGGCTTAACAAGAATAACCTCACTGAAAAAACATGCTCGAACAACTCGACTAGTTCGTGAATGACGATCTGAAAACCCTTTTTCACACGCTCCCTCGCAACACACATTTATAAAGTTTGTGTGTAAATTCATTTACTGCGTCAATAAAAGCACTAAGTTCAAGTTTTAGGACACAAACCATTCAAAAGTTCTACTTTTTACTCACAACTTATCCATAAATCATCATTGAAAGCATCGATTTCATAAACCCTAACATAACTTTATCTATCTTTTCGACTTATTTATTTTCTGTTAAGGTGTACGTTCGGGGTGGGGGAGGGAGAAGTGCCTTAAGGGGCGTTAAGCATCTCGGCCCGGCCCTCGATCTACGCAACTATTATTAAAGGATCACATTATTTCTTAAGCTTTCTAAAATGTAGTATTAGTACTAATTAGTTAAAAATTAATACTCGATTTTCTGTGGTGATGGGTATTTCATGAAATCGAAGTGTGTGTGTGTATTTTTATATCTGGTATGTTTATGTTTGTTGTTATCAGTGTGTCTATTTCTCTATTTCTTTGGTGTGTTTATATTTCTTGATTGACAATCATAAAGTAGCTATAAAATTTATATTCATAAAGGGAAACTTGAAAGAAAGGATTGTGGCTGAAAGGCTATCGGCTATCGCAAATAAATGTTTGACATATAGTACACTTTTTTCATAGTATAAAGGTTTGACATAAAGGGAAACTTGAAATTTTTCATTCAAAAAATTTCTTTTTTTTTTATTATTCGAAATAAAAAAATTCAGATTCTTGAAGTGTATGCATTTTTGGATTGCGCGATGACAACTCGATAACTCCTTTTTTTTATTTTTTTTTATCGAACACTTTTTGCGTCATTCATTCTTTTGAGGTTTATTTCCAGGGCCGGCCCTCGCATTTGTTGGGCTTAAGACCGAGTCCCCGAATTGGGCCTTTTAGTTGAAGTTGTTTTTTTTTAAAATATACTTATCGCGTTTTTAACATCTGTAAATACAAAATTCAAGTTATTTGTTAGATATTTTATTCACAAAGTCTGTTTTTATTTTTGTTTTGAATGTGTTGTTGCACACTGAGTGCGACAGGTGTCGCCAAAGGGATTTTTCATTGGGACACATCATTTCGGTTGTGCATGTTCATTGGGACACATCCTTTGAAGACGAACTGGTTTGTTCTTTCGTGAAGATGTACAATATCTTTTCGTTGTCTATATATAGAGAGAAATCAGCATTCGGTGTGAAAGATAATGAAGTTTTTTTAGAAGCATCATCAATACAAACATATTGTGTCTCTAAAGTAGTACTCCATTGAATCCTGAGAGAGGTCTTAAAACATCTCTTTAAAGAAACGTTTTATACGTGCCTTGGAGATCATTCAATTCTATTTGTTTTATCACATTTTTCTAACATTATTGATAGTCTCAAAACATGTCTACAAAGTAATCTTTTCTAGCATATTTAGAAACAAAAACCAAATTCATACGTATACATAAAACATACTTACATATTACTATTTCAAGATCGCTGTTGCAACACATTTAGAGACGAAATCACTAATCAAAGTAGAATTGTCAATTTCATTAACCATATTCTTCTCAATTGAGAATTTTGAGAATAGAATTTATCATTTATGAATGGGAAATTGAAAGAATGAAAGGAAAACAAAAAACAAAAAAAACAAAAAAAAAAAAAAAAACAACAACCGCTCAAGCGGCAGGGGAGCTGGGGAAATGAAGGCAGGACTGAAGGGGAGGGCCGGAACTTAGGAGTGAAAAATGAGTTCTATCTATTTTTGTTTGTTTTATTTATTTTTGTGTGTGCTTTTTTTTATATAATATAGATATATATAATAAATTAATAATATAGATAAAGTCATAAAACAAAAAAAAAACATGTTTGTATATAGGAAAAATTAGTTTATAGTCCACTTTTTCCCCTTTAATTAAGTGATAATCCAGCTTCAATTTTTTAGTTGCATTAAGGACAAATAAATTCCCTCGGACGAATATACCCTTTTTGATACAAATGTGAAACACACACCTGAAACTCTTCCAAGCTTGGTCTTCCATGGACCCGTTTCAATAGCCCTATTTCCTGTAATTGAGCAGGAGCGATGGCAGTTCCGGCATCTCCGCTGCCGGAGAAACATCTCCGGCACCTGCTGCGAATAAGAAGAAAACGCATCAGAACGACGCACTCTTTTCATTTCTTCATAGCCGTGTTTCAGTCCTGTATCTCCAAACCTATCTTATTCTTCTGTAATAGGACTTGAACTGTAGTTGACTATACTGCTTTGCTAAATATCAAGATCTGGTTTGTATACTCCGTTAATTGGAATTGGTTTTGCTTTTGCGTAAGTCGTTTGAATTATTTAAACATCCTGTTTGCAACACTGTTTAACCATACACTTGAATTTAAGTTGCTTTATTGATCAATCATAAAGCTTATTTTATAATCAGCATTGCTGTACAAATTGTATCATTGTGTTTGGACTTCGACCTTGAAAAATATAGTGTGTGATTGGCCCATTTGAATAAGGCCTGAAAATGCCACCATATCCCTTGAGCATAGTCACATTTCCGGAAAAAAAACATTAGCCTGTGTTTCTTCTTCATTGTAGTGCATACACTTGATATAATTATCATTCTATTGCCTTTGAAATTTGGTATTAGAGTGCGAAAAGAGTTCACAGAAAGTTGTATTGATATTATGCTCGAATGGTGTTCGATGAAATTCCTATGAAGAATAGTGTGTGTGTGTCAATGCACTTTTGTTAGGTTATGCCGAGGCCAAGATGTTGGATCACGCACTTGGATTTGTTCGCCAAATGCCGATGAGAAACTTGGGACCGGATAGCTTTACTTTGGAAAAATTAGTTATAGATCCATCTTTCTCTAGTATATTAAGCTTTAATCCAACTTGGATATTCTTGAAGCATTGGTTTCTTATACACGTTCATAGAATGGACATCTTCAGATCAATTTCATTTTTCATTTGCTACAGCTCGGGGATCCAGGCAAGAAGGCTGCATCTAATGCATATTTTCATCTGTCGAAGCTTTAGCTATACTTGTCATTTTCTGAAACTTTATCTATATATACAGATGTAGCTTTAGTTACATTGTAAGTTGACAAGAGGAAGATGGTTTTAAGGTTTGTTATTGAAATATTTTACTAATACTATTGTTGTGTTCACTCTTCTGGATTATAAATTTTCTGTCTTTAGTATTTTTTCCTTGATTCATTTAAGATCTCCCCACAATAGTAATATATAAGGGACTGGATATTATGTGTCTTATATGAGCCAGATATGATATTGTGTCTCTTGGATTAAGCCTTAAATGAGCCTTATGTTGTTTCATCGATACCGATACCGATACTATACCGATACTATTACCGATGCGATGCGATGCGATATCGATTGTTCTACCATTTTTCTTTGTTTTTCGCTATTATGGTGTCCGATTTGAGGGGGAAAATGTACAAAGTTTAGGGTATTACTTTTCAGCTATTTTTGCTGATAAATTCTGTTGTTGTTGGTGTTAATTTGAATGGAAATATGTAAAGATTGGAGCTTTATTCTTCTGCCATTGTTGCTATTTTTTGGACTGTTCTTTCTTTCATTATGGTTTGCCATTTCTTATGTTTATTTGGGCCTTAATTTCTGCCAATTATTGCTGATAATTTAAGAGAGATATGCAAAGATTAATTGGAGCTTTACTTCTCTGCAAATATGAGGAAAATATGCAAGAAGCATTTTGTTGAAGGTTTTTTTTTTTGGCCTTATATGAGCCTTATATGAGCCAGATATGATATTGTGTCCCTTGAATTAAGCCTTAAATGAGTCTTATATGAGCCAGATATGTCTGCCTTGAAGTAGTCACTTGAATTAAGCCTTAAATGATACATATTAACTCATATGCAACAAGCTTCGATACGATGCGATGCGATCGATATCACGATATCGATGCGATGCGATATCGATCTTTGTGTTAGTGTAAATGCTGCGATTAAATTCGGCTTTCAAATACTACGTCGAAATGGTATCAAACGCGGTCTCAAAATGAAGAAAAAAATGAACTTTGGGAAACAATTTTGATGATCAGTGTTCTAAATCAAAAGTTACGGTCGTTTATAAAAAAAAACGCTCCGGTTAATACAACTATTTTTTCATCTTTCAAAATATACGTCGGAAGGGTATCGTATTTGGGCTCAAATTGAAGAGCAAAAAAAAACATGAATTTTGGTGAAAAAATTTCGATGATCGGAGTTGTAAATCAAAAGTTACGGTTGTTTGAAAAAAGAAAAAAAAAAAAAAACATATAAACAGCTACGGTAAATATAACATATATGCAAACAATACATTGAAGCTACACACGCGCGTCTCCTAAGGGGTATTTTGTCCGTCTGAAATTGTTTGTCATTTTTGCAACTAAAAAAATATGTATGTCCTATTTATTTATTTTGTGCCAAAAAGAGGACTTTTGGCTCTTTATCTCTTGTATATATCTATTTTTTTTGGGTCAAGTAAACTTTTTTATTAGGGCCATTATCAATTATAGTAAAAAAAAAAATTTGGGGCTTTATCAAAAATGAAAATTAACATATTATATTAGGTTGGATCGGATTAAATCTACACGAATTTTTTTTTTCTTTTAGCGAAACATGTACCGTTGGGCCCTCCGACACAATTGGGCTTAAGACCCGGGTCTCGCCGGCCTTAGCATAGGGCCGGCCCTGTTTATTTCTTTAAGAAATCTCTTAATGCATTTGCCTTTTGCTTATGAGAAATCTATTGAAATGTTTAGTATTTACTTCATTTTGTTTTTGATGATATTTTCCGTGCATCGCATACCCCCAACTCAATTCCCAAATTTTCCTCGATCTTCCGCGGTGGAAATATTGCAACGTTTTCTGTGCATCGCACGGGTTTGATATTAGTATATATATATATATGAGATTACGCTGAGGAATCTTTTATTGTTTACACTTTACACTAAAAATTCAAAATTTGCTACCCGGAACGCGTCTTTGTATTAATTAGCTAGCAGGCGGCTTACAGCATGCAAAATCAAAATTAAGATCAGTTGAAATTGATTGGGAAAAAAAACACCTCTAATTTATTAAATGAGAGGGTTGAAAATGTTTGCATGCGTCTAAGTCCACTTTTATGCATGCATTGCATGGTGAACAATTATGCGCAACAGCAATTTCCACCTAACCAGAGATGGACTTAGACTAAATGAGGCTAGGACTGAGAAAAAACCCAATTAAACCCAAAGCAACCCAATATTCAAACCAAACCGATTCAAAATAACCTAAATCAATTGAAACCAAAAGTTTGGGTTGGTTTTTTATACAACCCGAATGCAGTGGCGGACCTACATACAGCCATGGGCCCCCCCTTAATCCGAAAAAAAATACACTAAAATTTGTACGCTACATATAGTTTGCCCCCCCTTAAATTTTTATTTGCCTTTAAAATTTTTATTGCCTCCCTTAGCCGAGATCCTGCGTCCGCCCCTGCCCGAATGCTATTGGATTGGTTTGGGTTTTTTATTTTCGTTCTGTTGTTTGACCCGACCATACCCGAAAGACATTTAAATAAATAAATAATCCTATTCATTGCCAATGAAGAATAATTATTTGTATAGAAAATTAGCTAGTTTAAAAAAAAAAAAAAAAATTAGCTAAAAGGACACATTTTCGAAAAAATTTAAGTAACATGACACTCAAATACTTTTTTATAGGAAAAATAAAAAGTTAAATAATTTTTATAGCATAATGGAAAAAAATAAAGAATAACGCCTATAACGTTGTTGCTGCGTTTATTTTTTTTTTTTCTCTTTCACTTTTATTTTCAAACACTCATATTTTTTTTATCTAAATCTCCAAACGTGATGAAAATTTTAATGAATTTATTATTTTTTTCATTTCTTCGTTTTGAGGCTTGGTTCAATATAATTACATCGTTTTTCATGAGATTCACTGTCGAAATCCACTTGGTGAATAACAATAGTGAATCTCGAAAAGCAGCGAATTTCGACAGTCAATTTTGAATAATAGCGAATTTTGACAGCGGATTTTCGGTAATTACGTCGGAATATGGTGAATGTGGTCTCAAAATAAAGAGCATGAAAAAAAAAAAAAAAAATTGGTGAAAGAATTTTCAAATTTGAAGTTATAGATTAAGAGATATAAGTGTTTAAAAAAAATGAATAAGAGAGAAATAGTGTTGGTCTTCTTTTTCCGAAAGAAATGGCACGAGCATTAAAAAAATTGTCCTTTATGTAAAATTTTTGAATAGTTGTCTTATTCCTAATTGATGAAATATTTTTGTTATTCTCCTCAGTTTCCCCTTATTTCTATTCTTATCATTTTCGTTCACCATTTATTCAATGGAGAAATATATGTTAGACAATTATAATCAAATTCAATATCATTCCCTTTATTGCAAATCGGAATCATTAAAATGACTATCCGATGAATCTAATATTTTATTCATATGAATCAATGTTTTCCTTGATGTTTGACTATTGTTTTTTTACTATCTCTATATATTGTTGGTTGTGTTATAAGTTATTGGACTCGTAAAGTGATGTCCACTAAATTTTGTTGTCTTTAATTATTGTTCTCTTTAATGACTATTACTATGAGCATGTGTTTGAATTTGAAGTTCGATGGAATACGTGTATGGATATTATAGAATGAATTTTTGATTATAAATAAATTGTTTATGGCTTAAAACCCGAAACTCAACCCAATTCATCCTGAAACCAACTTGAACCAAACCTTTAGGTTTTCTAATAATTTGGTTTGCTTTGGGTTAGTATTTTTTTAAGCCAACCTGAATTATACTATATAACTCTCACCATGATGCAATGTAGGACATTTTTAATCTGTTAGCCAACAACTTGGAAAGAGTCTTATATAATTGAATATGTTGAAGATTAATAATGAGTTGATATGAACCATTGTATGAGTTGAGTATTCGTTCATTCTCTAGATTATGGACAAGTGTATGACATGTGTATGGACTGCATTCTTGATAAGATTAAGTTTGTTATTGTTGTTAGATACTACTATGATATAATGGTGTAATTTTTGATGTATTGAATCAATGAATCGAGAATCATTTTATCCCTAATTTCTAAGTTTGTATCAGAGCCTTTTACGGTGGAAGAATGTCCACCGGAGATCCAGATCCAACGGTGGGAGCTCCAACACTGACCACTCTTCCTCTCGCCGGAATATCCCTCTCCAGCACAAATCCACCAACGATTGATGTCGGAAGAGATCCTCTTACCTTTGTTCGAGTATATCCAAGTGTTTCCCCAAGCTTTGGATCCCATCATGTTCAATAATCGATTCCCAATCAGATGCCATCCATTGGAGCTTTTCCCTCTCCGACGCATGCAACTCCGCCATTTGGTGGAACCCTTAATCAAGCTTGCACCTTCAAATTAGATCGAAAGAACTATATCCTTTGGAAATATTCGATCCTACCGGTTGTTCATGGTTACAAATTAGATGACCAGTGATTCAACACAGCACCGGTCTTGAAGTAAATTCGGCGTATGAGTGGTGGAACACCACAGACCAACTTTTACTGGATGGCTCTCACTACTAGAATTTCCCGGATTTGTGACGAATTTTTGTGACGAAAAATGTTCGTCACAAATTTCCGACAATATTGCTACGAATTAGCGACAAACCACATAATGCTTTTTCTTTGCAATACATTTAGACAACATTGTGACAAAATATGCACGTGGCAAAATGTATGTGACTATTTTGTCACAAATATTTGCGCCAAATTCGGGCGCCATAATTTATGAGAATTTTGTGACAAAATGGATTGGTCATAAAAGTCTTCGTTGCTAATATGATGCTAACCAGCATATCTGTCCACATCGCAAAATTGTCACATATATCCGACAATATTGCTATGAATTAGCGACAAACCGCATAATTCTTTTCTTTTTCAATAAACTGAGACAATGTTGTGACAAAATATGTACGTGGCAAAATGTAAATGACTATTCTATCACAACTCTTTGCGCCAAATTCGGGCGCCATAATTTGTGATAATTCTGTGACAAAATTGTTTGGTCATAAAAGTCTTCGTTGCTAATCTGACGCTAACCGACATATATGTCCACATCGCAAAATCTTCACATATTTTCGACAATATTGCTACGAATTTCCCGGATTTGTGATGAAAATTTGTGACGAAAATAGTTCATCACTATTTTTGCGGCATCATTTCTACAAATTAGTGACAAAACATAAAAAGATTATTGATTAGTGATTTCAACCCGGAGCTCATCAATTATTCGGTTGATGATTTCAAACCCAAGGCTTGTTAGTGGTTTCAAGATTTTGAACCCGAGGTTCATTATTGAGTAGTGATTTCAAAACCGGGGTTCCTTAGTTAGTTGATGATTTCAAACCCAAGGTTTGTTAGTTATTTCAAGATTTTAACCCGAGATTCGTTATTGAGTAGTGATTTCAATCCGAGGCTCGTTAATTATTCGGTTGATGATTTCAAACCCGAGGTTTGTTAGTTATTTCAAGATTTTAAACCCGTGGTTTGTTATCGAGTAGTGATTTCAAACCCGGGGTTCCTTAGTTAGTCGGTTGATGATTTTAAACCCAAGGTTCATTATTGAGTAGTTTTTTAAACTTGGTGTTCGTTAGTTAGTCGGTTGATTATTTCAAACCCAAGCTTCGTTAGCTAGTTCAAGATTTCAAACCCGAGGGTCGTTATTTAGTAGTAGATTTCAAAGCCGAGGTTCATTATTGAGTTGTTATTCAAACTCGGGGTTCGTTATTGAGTAGTAATTTCAAACCCGGGGTTCGTTCGTTAGTCGGTTGAAACCCGAGCTTTGTTATTGAGTTCATGATGTGAAACTCGAGGTTTGTTAGTGAGTTAATGATTCGAAGCCTCAGGTTCGTTAGTTAGTCATGAGTTAATGATTTGAAACTCGATATTCGTTACTGAGTTCATGATATGAAACCCGAGGTTCGTTAGTTAGCTAGGCATGAGTCAATGATTTGAAACCCGAGGTTCGTTAGTGAGTTAACGGTTTGAAACCCGAGGTTCGTTAGTGAGTTCATGGTATGAAACCCGAGGTTCGTTAATGAGTTCATGGTATAAAACCCGATAGCGTGTTAATGATTCGATACTCAAGGTTCGTTAGTTAGTCATGAGTTAATGATTTGAAACATGAGTTTCGCTAGTGAGTTAATCATTTGAAACCCAAGGTTCGTTAGTTAAACGGTTGATAAATATTATTTAAAAATATGACAACAAAGTCTACGGATATAACACCCATCGTTCAAAAAATTTATACGACTTAATCCCTAATTAAAGTCGGTATCTCTTATTCCCTCTTCCTCTCTTCTTCCCTCGGTTTTCGGAATTTTTCCCCTCCGGCCGCCGGCTGCCGCCGCTCATCTCCTCTCCGCCGGTGCTACTCCTCCTTTCTATGCCATTTCTCTGCCCCTCAAACGCCAGCCTGCAGAAGCAATTTCGCTCCTTTAACGCCGACCAGCAGCAGCAACAAGCTCCTCTACTGTGGTCCTACTCCACCTCCTCGCCAGTTAAGCATCAACTGTTGCATTATTTATTTTATATTTTTAATTTTTTAATTTATTGTTCTAAGTAGCTGCACTTTTCTGCCATATTAATTGGCTTATTATTGCTCCAATTAAGAGGATTTCGAAGAAAGAAAATAGAATTGAAGTTTGTTTTAGTATGTGATATTTTATTTTCTGCAATGGTGTTTTCTGTTGCCCTATTTCTGGGTAGTCAAGCAATTTGCCGTGGTTACTTGTCGGACCTTTGCTTTTCTCATCTCTTTATAATAAGTAGCTAACAATTTCTTCCCTAAAGAATAAGTTACTGTTGTTTTTTTGTTATTAAAAAATGTCATTATATGTTGTTCTCATGTTGCTTCTTTGCTGAACTTGTTCTTTTAATCGGTTTTATTGTTTTCCATAAGGTTGGCATTCTGCTATGCAATTATGTTCTAATTTTTCCTTTTGTGATTAAATTTGCAATTTATTATTTGAAGTGATAATGATTTTGTCTCAAGCTTGGAAGCGAATCAGTAGTTTAAATCCTGAAATTCTCATATATGGTTTGTTACCTTTAGATACTAAAGAATGTGGAGGTTAGTTGCTGCAGGTTGACTTGAGAGAATATGTCGAGAAGAATGAATTTGTTTATGATGTTGTGTTGGATGAAGAAGTATCTAATGATGAAGTTATTCAAGAATTTTGAAAACCTTAATATTTTACCAGATACTTATTGTATTTGTGCTCATGATTCTTTTTAATCGTTCTTCATCGAACCATTTTTAGGTCTATCATGAAGCAGTGGAACCCATTGTTCCTATCATCTTCCAGCGTACAAAAGCAACTTGCTTTGCTTAACAGACAGGTACATAACTTGTGCATTCTTTCAGATACACTTTGATTTTAAGTTCTCTTTAGCTTCCCAGAAACGTAACATTTGTAGATGTGGTGGTAAATTCTTGTCATGATAATGCTTGGTTTTATGTACTCTGTTTATCTCTAGGAAGCGGAAAGACCTATACCATGAAGCCCCTTCCTCTCAGAGCATCTAGGGATATTTTACAGCTCATGCTTCGTACATACCGAAACCAAGGATTTCAATTGTTCGTGAGCTTTTTCAAGATATATGGAGGAAAACTGTATGATCTCTTAAATGACAGGAAGTAAGGAGTCTCAAATACTATACTTTGGGTGAATTCATTTGCAGCCTTTAACATTTTATACATTTCCGTATACCTTTCCGTAGAAAACATTGCATGAGGGAGGATGGCAAGTAGCAAGTATGCATTGTGGGATTGCAAGAATACAGAGTAGTTGATGTGAAGACAATAAAAGAGCTTATCGAGAGATGTAGTGCAGCACGAAGCACAGGTACTACTGGTGCAAATAAGGAATCTTCCCGGTCACATGATATTCTTCAGCTTGCTGTTAAGAGGTCTGCTGATGGAAGTGAATCCAAACATGATAAGTGAAGGTCCAAATGTTCTGTATCACATTGGTGGGGGCGTCTTAGGGCCAAAGCACTTGTACAATGTGGATAATGATTTTGTGTCTACTCTACTTGAAGAATTCAAGAGCAATAAGATAGTTTTGAGCACTCGAAAATTGGTGGTCATATTGTTGGATTCAGGTAGGTGAACTCTTTTTTCTTCTTTTTGCATTTATTTGGATTATTTTGAGTGTTGGAACTGATGAAACATCTTTTACCTAGTGCGGATCAATATGGAAGTCAATTCATCCAACAAAAACTTGAAACTGTCTCAACAGAGGAGAAAAATATGGGTTTTTTTGATGAAATTTGTTCCCAAGCACTTACATTGATGATTGAAGTCTTCGGTAACTATGTGGTCCAGAAGGTATAAGATCTCTATCTTTGTTCTGTTCTCTATAATTTGCCGGCTTTTTTTAGTTAAATTCATTATCTAATAGATTATATCTATTAGTATTAATGTTTGGTACTATCATTGCCTTTCTTTCCAGTTTAGGGTTCTGATAGATCTGTTAGTCTGCTCAAATCTTTGCTTTCTTGATTTAAGTTAACCTTTGGGGAGACTACCGGACGTGGAGTAAATCTGATCAACGTGTGTTGGAATCTTACAACTCTGTCTGCTTCTTCACCTGTGAGTAATCGTTATATCTGTGTCTGTTGAGAATAATTCTTATGTGTTGTAGTCTGAGATTTTGAAGTTAACAGGCTGTGTCGTTTCATTTTTTTTAAATGGAAGGACTTGCTTGTTATTTTTTGTGAAGCTTATTTATCATTGCACTTGTTAAAGCATTTTACACTCCTTTTTTGTTTATGTTGTTGATGCTACTGACAGACATTCTCTAGGGATAAATGAAGTTGTGTTCACATTTATTCTCATTTGTTCTATTTTCAGTGACTTGTGGAGTTAAAAGTAGTTTAACTCTGCCTAGTAGATTAAGCTGAGAAATTGTTTTACTGACACATTTAATAGATATATTTTGAGTTTAGACTTTAGTTGATACATGATTTGCTTGTTTTGTGTAGAACAAATGTGCCGGCTTATGCAAACCATTTTGATCAAGTTTAAGATTTGTCTTGCATTCGATTTTGGTCAAGATGATGATCTGTTTGGCTGCTATCCGTGTTCTACCTGCAACATGTACTCACTGATTTCAGTTAGGGTGAGAGATGTTTTCTTCTTACTAAGAGTATATGCACAGTATAAATAATCAACAATGTTTTAGGATAACTGTTGTGATTAGTGATTATGTTTTTTCGATGAAACTGCAGGTTAAACCCATACTATACTTGATGAACTAACCTTAGAAAGAAGAATATGATGATAAGGAACCTCTTGTCCTCGTGGTACTTGTCCTTCTGGTACTTGTCATTGCAACTATTGATTTTGACACAACAATTCGTTACAAATTTGTCAATATACTTTGTCACAATTTTGTCGTAAAACACTTTCAAAATTGTAGCAAAATTGGTAGCAAAATTGTCACATGAATTCATCACATAATAGTCACTAAAATCTTGTCACAATTTTATTGTAAACATTCGTCACAAATTCATATCAAATTTGTGAGATATGGTTATCACTATTTCATCAAAAAATTAGGTTACAAAATTGTCGTATTTTTTCATCACACATTTGTCGCTATTTTATGAAGCAACTTTGACACAACAATCCATTACAAACTTATTGGAAATTTTTTGTCACACATCCGTTGCAAAATATAATTTTTGTCGTAGATTCATCACCAAAAGTTTTGTCACAGCTATGTCTCAAAGTATGACTTTCGTCACAATTTTGGCACGAAACTTAGTGACAAAGTTAATTTCGACTCAAAAATTTGCAACGGGGTGTTCCGTGACGGGAATATGTTTCGTCACAGATTCGTCACAAACGAGCGTTAGTGATGAATTTGTGACGAAAACCACCGTCACAAATCCGAGAAATTCTAGTAGTGTCTTGGGTTCGATGACAGAGTGAGCATTGACTGAATTCGTTGGATGTGGAACAGCCTTTGAAGTATGGAAAACCCAAGAAACGCTATTCAATAGCCAAGCCCAGGCTCGAATTCTGGAATACAAAGATGCTTTGAAAAAAAATTGAGAATGGGACAAAGAGTATGACGGATTATCTAGCCCTAATGAAGAGTTATTATGACAATTTGGCGGCAGTAGGTCTTCTAATTCCCAATTCCGAGCTGGTTCTTGATACCTTAGGAGGATTGTCCAGAGAATATGAATCGGTTGTGGTCAACATTACATCCAGAGTTAAATCTATCTCTTGGCCGGAGGTACAAGCTCAGCTACTAACTCATGAAAGGTAGATTTCTAGATACAATACCCCTACTATTAATCTTGCAAACCCTAGTGCCAATGCTGCCTACACTCAATCAAATGTAGCTCGCAATCAACCTAGACCACAAGGATCTCCTACTGGAGACAACATAGAGGAATGGGATCTTACAGAGGTGGCCGAGCTAGGTAGAGACAGGTCTGGATGAAGAAATAGTCAGTCCACTGTCCAATGCCTACATGTTAAATCTGTATGAAGACTGACCATATTGCATCAGAGTGTTGGCATAGGTTTGAAACTAATTTTGTGACTCCACCTAGCTAAACCACTCCAACAAAACAAGTCTCTGCCTATCTTGCATCACCAAAAGCAGTTCCAGATGCCTCCTGGTACCTTGATAGTGGGGCAAGTAATCATGTTACTTCTGATCGGAACAACTTGAGTCTCAGCACACCTTATGAAGGAGCAGATGGTCTGGTTGTAGGTAATGGTGAAAGGTTATACGTATTGCACACACTCGTTCCACTAGCATTCAATTGCCACACTCTAACACCACTCTATTCTCAAATAATATTCTGCGTGTTCTTTATATATTTATGAATTTACTAAGTATTTCATAGTTACTTGATGATAATCCTGTTTATATAGAGTTTTCTAACACTGGTTGTTGTCTTAAGGACAAGGGAACCATAATTACTCTACTGGAAAGACAACTTAAAGAAGTTTTGTATCTAGTTCAAAGCATGCCTCTTAACACTTCGCAATCCAAGTCTCTCATGTCAAGTCACGTGTCTTTTGTCCTTAAATATAGTTGTGTTGCTAGTTCTGCCAAGTCTATAGAACTTTGGCATAGAAGGTTAGGACACTCCTCAGTTAGGGTTTTGAAAAATATCTTGAAGATTTGTAATCAATCTGTTAATGAAAATGAAAATGAAAATTTCTCTTTTTGTGAGGCTTGCCAATACGACAAACTTCATTCTCGGCCTTATACTTCCTCTCACTGTGTCTAATATGCATTTGGAGCTAATCCATGTAGATTTTTGGGGACCTTCTACTGTCAAATTTGTCAATGATTGCTCCTGTTATATCTCTTTTGTTGATAACTATTGCAGGTTTACTTGGATTTATCCTTTAAAGTTTAAGTCAGAAGCTCTAGTTGCTCTCCTTAAATTCAAAGCCCTAGTGGAAAATCAACTGAACCTTAAGATTAAATAGATTCAGTCTGAATGGGGGGAAGAATTTAGATCTTTTGATTCACACCTTAGTCAGTCTTGTATCCATTTCAGACACCATTGTCCACATACATATCCTCAAAATGGCACCATTGAAAAAAGCACAAACATTTCAGAGAAACAGGTTTAAACCTCCTAGCTCAAGTCAATCTTTACATGAAATACTGGTGGCACAGTATTGAACATGTTGTCCACCTCATTAACATTATCCCAACACCTGTTCTTTATGACAAATCACCTTTTGAAACGATATACAAGAAACTTCATGTTTATGAAAGTTGCAGAGTCTTTGGTTGTGCCAGTTATCATGTCTTAAGACCTTATCACTCACACAAATTTCAGTATCATACTCAGTAAATTACTTACCTTGGTCTAAGTTCACACCATATATGGGTCACTTGTGCCTAGTTCACTCTGGCAGGTTTTACAATTCTATGGATGTATCCTTTAATGAAAGTGTTTTCCCTCACAAAACTACTATCTCACCTCCTAGAGAATCAACCTCCAATGAGTATACTAAAGAGGCCTCAAACCCTGGGTTCACCTTTAATAGATACCATGTCCTGGCATCTCTTGATCCTGATACAAACCCTTTGGAGTACCCAGCAGCAGAGGACACATAAAATGCTGGCATTTTTTACACTCCACCTTCACATAGCACACCTGCACATGTGCAAAGTCATACTTCAGACTCATCCTCCACTGAGGACTCACATACCCAGAGTCAGTGTCACACACTGAAGCAGGTCCAGTTGATGCCCTATCTACTGCACAAAACAAGGCTGTTGTACATCATATGCAAACCAAGGCAAAGAGTGGGATATTTAAACCAAAGTGTTTACAACATGCCTATCCCAGACAAGAGAAGCCTAGAAAGGTTGTTGATGCCCTAGCACACCCACAGTGGTCAAAAGCAATGCAAGAAGAATACAAGGCATTGTGTGATAATCACGCTTGAGATTTGATTCTGCAGATCCTTCACAACACATAGTTGGGAATAAATGGGTGTACAAGTTGAAACTGAAGCCATATGGGGGCATCTTGAAGCATAAGTCAAGACTAGAAGCTAAAGGGTCTCATCAGCAACCTGGGGTTGAGTATACATAGACATTCAGTTCAGTGGCAAAAAGTCCTCTACAATAAGGGTGATCCTATCTCTTACAATAAAGCAACATTGGCCAATAAAGCATGTAGACATAAATAAAGCTTTTTGAATGAGACACTTCATGAATCGGTTTTTATGTCACGGCCAGATGATGTTTGATGATATGCTATGCTATGCTAGAAGTACTATCTTGTTTTATTATCTTGTTGTAACTTGAAACAATGCATTTTCTTTTGAAGACATGTTGTACCTTCGTTTGACTTTCTTTAAAACTTGTTGTAATGTTTGTAAGATATCGTACTTGTAAGATTGTAAGTTTCCATTTTTCTATCTTTAGTTTCAGATGACAATGTATTTCTAGTATCTTTTACGATTTCACCCGTGTGTCTTTAGGTTCTGCGTTGGTTAACTCGATACGATGGCGTAAAGGGTTACGTATAATGTTAGATGCATTTAATGTTATACATGCCGAACGTTATTTTCCGGATACGAACTCGATATCCAGGAACGATGTGTTACATCAGGGGCGGACCTAGCATGGTAGGGGTGGGGTGCATGGACCCCACTCAAATTTCCGGGTGAAGTTACTAATATACCCCTCTAATAATATTAAAATTGTGTATGTATATTTATTTCAGACAATTCTTAATGTAATTCTCCATTTAGCTCAACTGGTTCGAAACTTACATCTGGAATCCTTTTTCAACTTTTTTTTTTTTTTTTTGAATTTGGTCCCATTCGAAAAAATTCTTTTTACATCGATCGGAGTGCATGTTGTGAGTCTTGTGACAATATCGTTTCTTAAAAATATGACAAAATGATTTTGGGTGAGTGTAGACGTTATGTAAAAATTTAAATGCACACCTATCATTATTGTAAATATAAAACAAAACTTTTCAACATTCCACCAAATAATAGGTTTAAGACAATTACAATTAAAGTGCACTTACAAAGCAATATAAGATATATATGTAACGATTGTAAATTAGAACAATACTATGTTGCATAAATTTCCCATATTTTACTTTTATTTTGGTAGTAGCAAATCTCCTTGTCGATCTACCATGCACCTCACACAAATAACACAAGAAATTAAATCAAAGAGATTCATCATCAAAAGAATTCAATCAATTGGTGACCCTGCAGTTTCCTCTAATCTCACCATTAGTCCCGGTAAGAACATTAATATTACCCATTTTCACCATTGCAGCAGCAAAATCACTTCTAAAAGCAGCAGCATTATTGCTATAACTCTTAACCAAAGCATCTTGAGCTCCATTGTTAAACAGTTCTTGATCAGAATGAAGCAGCCCGCGTCGACTAACGAGATTTAGGTAGTAATCATTGTCGAATTTAACCGGAGTCTGTAAATCTAATGGAGCCAAGTTGTTGTCACCAGTACCAGATGTTGGTGGGCAGCTAGATTTTCTCGTGGTAGCGAAATTCGGGTCGATGTTGGTGTCGTTGTAGATCCGTGACCGGAATACCACGCATCGCGCTTGTCCAATGGTGTGGGCCCCGGCAAGGGCGGTCATGTCCTTGGCGGTTAGGCCTTTGGCTGAGAACATGGATGTAAGAGTAGAAAGACTTGAAGTTGGAGATGGGATTTGGGTGTTTGCTGCACTAAAAAATGAAGTTCTTGAATCTCTTCGACCGAGCAAAACTGTCCATGTTGGCCCTCCAAGCTGATTGAAAACTTAAATAATTAACATTTTATATATACAGTAACATATAAAGTATTGAAAGGTAAATAATTAATTTTTATATATACAGTAACGTATAAATTATGGGGAAATTGTATTGAGATTTACCAAAAAAGAGCCCTCCATTGAAGCAAGAGCTAAAATATCTGCACAAGAAACAGTGCGATTGCAAGCAGCTTCAACATTAGTTTTAATGGTGTCTATAACTTCAAATCCTCTTGCTGAATTATTGTTTGGTCCTGCTGTCTTTTCACTGGTGAAACTCGACGTGTTATCCAGCAGAATGGAACCGTCACAACCCTGTAGAAAATTAAATTCCCCAAGATTCATGTTAAATAAATAAACAATTGATGGAAATATATAGTTTCCTTAACGGTAAAGTTGCATGCATGCGTTAGAACTTAGAAGTACTACGAGTAATGAGTAATGTTTGATTCTACTAAAATTTCGGTTGTAGTAAAAGCGCTAACAATTTTAAATCAAGTTCGATCTCATTACTATCGATACCATGTTAAAATCAATACTAAAACTAATTAGTTGTAGTAAAGGTGCAACACAAATCATTGATCTTAATGAAACCTATATAAATCAATAGATCTGACATCACAATCAATGATGCAAAACTACGCGATGTATACTTTGTTGTGCTACTATCACTCCTCTAGAAGTATAATGATAAATGAAGGGCTTTAATTAATCGGAAGTGTTTAAAATTTGAGTACTGAACCGTTCAGCCATAACAAAGTAACACAACCGTTCAGTCATAACAGTTGTGTCTGTATGATTGTCGTTAAAACTTACACCAGCAAAGCAGTCATGGAAGAACAAACGAAGGATTGAAGCTCCAATTCTAGCTTCATTATTGATGGCTTGCTGCATGGCACTACGTACAATGTTTACAACATTTGGGCAAGTTGATGAATAAAAGTTTGCAGTGAGTTGGGCATTGGCAGAGCAAACAACAAGTGAAACAACAATTACTATTGTTAAAAAACCACTATTTTTAAAGGAACCCATGATTTCTTAGGATTTTTAGAAAATTCAGTAATATTCCAGTTGTTGTGGTACTGATGGGGTATTTAAACCATGAAATATCAAGTATATTTATATAGGAGAATTAAGATGAAGAATCTTTAACCGTTTACACTAAAAATTCAAACTTTGCTACCCTGAAGCTGTTGGAACGCGTTTTCCTGGATGTGGGCGGCTTCGAATTGGTAAAAAGTTGTAAATCATTAAATTAGATTTGACAATTGCATGTGTCTAGGCCACTTATGCATGCATGGTGAACACTGCCTTGTAATTTTTTGCAACAGCAATTCCCACCTAACTAGAGATTGACTTATAGATAGACTAAATGACAATATATTCCGAAATAATTAACACATCAATTCAAAAGTTTAAATAATCTAATAACGACTTCACACTCTCAACCATAATACTCTTAAAGATTAATGATACGGCACAACGGTAGTGTCACAACGAATGACAATAACGATACGTATCGTTGATCATATAAGATTGATAATAATGTGTGTAAATTGATCAGATGTAATTCATTATTATCAACGGTATAGAATACCGTTGTATCACTCGTTGTGACACAACCGTTCTGCATGTATCATTACTCTTAAGTAAATTAGAAACATTGAGAAATGATATATACACAAACAAATGTGTCACATCATGTATCACGTTATGTGCTCTAACTTTTCAATAATTTGTAGGAATAATTAATTGATGTGTGACTCATTATAATCTATTATGATAAAAGTATGTAGTTGAAAATATAATTGATATATGCAGCGGATTCTAGAAACATCAAAACCATAATTGATAACTTGGGATTAAACTTTATATAATTGGCTCAATGATGGTGTCAACCTTGATCAGGCGGGCCCTTTCACCAGGAGACCTAGAATTGGGCCTTGGGTCATCAAGTTCTTATGGGCCTTTTCCCTCCAACCCCTAAATAATTCTGTAGTTTTGTAAATAAAATTATAAGGCAATTTTAAAGGTATCACATAATTATTTCGGTATTACGTTTTATATGTAAATTTTTACATATGAATGTGGTGCCGGAAATAAAAAGTGTTGTGCCTTTAGAATTGCCCAAATTATATTACCATATAGGTCAATTTTCGCCCAAATCTTTAGATATATGACTTAACTCTTATAGTTTATCTTAATATGTGTGAAAACTCGATCTATGATGATTTATATTTTGAGACGAAAGAGTATATCTTCCAATTCTTTTGTACTTTACACGTATATAATTTGGTCTTGTCATGACATATTGTTATTCGGATACCACGGACATAATATAAGGAAATATAGTAGCACATTTACTTACACCAATTAGTTTTAGTACAACGGTAAGCGTTTGATTCTAATATGATATCGGAGCAGGTGATCCCGAGTTCAAGCTCCGCTTTCAGCATAATAAAAATAAATAATTAAAATAAAAAAATAAAAAAATAAAAAAAACAAAAAAAAAAAACCAAGTGTTGACCCTCACTCCTTTTCTTAAGTCAAGTGTTGGTCTATCTCTCTTGTCATAGACCGCTTGACCCTAATAAGGGGCCACATTAATTTTCCCAATTTTTATCGATTGTACTTTTGTTTTCTAATTCATATAAGAACTTTGAAAAATATACTAGACTTAATTTGAGCAGTTGCCTCATGTACAAAAAGTCAATTTTCCCAATTTTTATCGATAGTACCTTTGTTTTCTAATTCATAGAAGAACATTGAAAAATATACTAGACTTAATTTGAGCAGTTAGGTGTTATAAATTGAATTATTTTTTAAAGCATAGATCAATTTTTCCCCACTGTATTCCCTTCAATTATATTACCTCCGTCACATATTATAAGTCATCCTAACATTTTTTATCGTCTCACAACATAAATCATTCTTACATTTCAAAGCAATAATTTGTTAAAAGTGATATAAGGAAATATAGTAGCGTCTTTACTAACACCAATTGGTTTTAGTACAACGAGAAGCGGTAAGCGATCCGATCACAATATGGTATCGGAGCGGGAGGTCGTGGGATCAAAATTTGCTTCCAACATTGTTTTTCAATTATATTGTGCAAGTGTTAGTGCCTCTTTGTTGGCGCTTGTGCTCTTATGTTTGTGCTTGTGTGTTGGCTTTATATGCGCGACCGAGCGAGAGACGTGTTAAAAGTGATATAATGAAATGACAAATTTTATAATACAACCGTTGTAGTAGCGTTATGGCAAGTGGCATACATTACAACCATTCATTTCTAACCTCTCACACACGATAAAAGTGCGCTACGGGGGCGTGTTAAAAGTGATATAATGAAATATAATAGCGCATTTACTAACACCAATTGGTTTTAGTACAACGGTAAGCGCTTGATCCTAATATAATTAATACTCTTTTTTTGTTTTACTTTTATTCCTTATTCTAAAGTTTTACATTATTATAATTAGCCTATGGAAGTTTTAGTCCAAAACTACCAAAGTTTTTTTTTGAAAATCCAAAACTATCAAAGTTGTATCATTTATTGAGTTTCTTGATCTGCGCGTATAAAGCTACGATCGTTGACTTTAATATGGGACGGAGCTAGTATATTACATACGTTAATTCTCAAAGAAAAAAATTATATATTACATGCATACAAACACATGCGCATATATACTATTTTTATGCAGAAAAACATGTTATATCTAGGGACTTAATATCAAGTATATATAACATAAGGTTTTTCTCATTGGCCGGCCGGTCGCACCCGATGCCGGACAGTTGGATCCGCCCCCGGGGCCGGGGGGGTTGGAGATCGAGTCAATGAAACCAAAAGATACAAGTGAAGTTGGTACAGAGAAGAGTGGAAAAATATCTTCTTTTCGATAAGATTACTAAGTGATTTCTTCTGTCATGCATTGCCGTCCGTTTGACAAAAATAATGTTGTTGTTGTAGTAAGTAGTAGTAATCCAAACGTTTTGTTTCGAATAAATGTTACACCTACCGTTTCTATTTAAGCAGTTGTCAAAAATATAAATTTATTTTTATCTGTCGTAATAACATTTTCAAAATATTATTTATTGTATTTTTTTATATTTATCCTTATTTATTATAGAGTGGAAGATTGAAAACAATATTGTATTGCTTATTTTCAAAGGATGTTATTATCATTTTAATGTTAAGTCAAAACATTAACTACTCTCCTTAATTAATATGTCTATTTTTTACAACTGCGACAGTTAAATAGGTTAATATGTCTGTTTTTTACAACTGCGAGTTAAATAGAAACGGAGGGAGTAATTGTTTCAAACTTCATTATTTGACGCTTGTACTAATTAGGACCATTAATCATGCAAAGATAAGCCACCTTATTGCCTAATTAAGCTATATTTACTCTATATATGATGGCTACATAACGAGGACAGCCTACCCTCTTATAGTCTTATTATATGATCTGGCTATTATTTCTTAAAATATTGTTATTAACACCACAGTCAATATATTTCACCACAGTGAAATTCGATTTTTTTGAGAATTGAATTTATACACAAAACTCAATTCGAGAGAGGTCGAAAGAAAATTTAACCTTTACAAGATCGAAGTTTTTGTAAGTAAGGTGTCCGAGTAAATCAACTATGAACTCAATAACAATGTCAAATTTTATTAAAAATTAATTACCACCCTGATTTCTTTAAATTATTTTGAAAGAAAGAATAGTGACAGTCGGATCCGAGTAAAAAAGAGAAAGAAATTGAAATGGTCTTAATAGATAAGATAATACTCCCTCCTTTTTATAATAAATGAGATACTTGTCAAAATATCTTGTTATATTTTATGTGAGGTAGTATAATTTTTCAATACAATATTTATTGTGTTTTTATTTGATTTACCTTATTTATTACACTATGAGATATAAAAAAAAAGTTACATTAATTATATCAAAAATATTCTAATCATTTCATTATTAAAATTAATGAATTAACTCATATCTTTAATATGCGTGATTTGACAACTGCCTCATATGAATTGCAACGGATGGAGTAGGATATTAAATTATTATCTTTGGAGGGAGATACAAAGAATAAATTAAAAAGTAGAAATTGGGTCTTCCACTAATTTGAAGGGGGGTTTAACTACTACACCTTCCAGACTTCTTTGAAATGTAATTTTAAATATTATGTCCCTCAAAACAAAAAAAAAAAGATTATGTATTCGAAAAAAAAAAAAAAAAAAAAAAAAAAAACTTATGTATTCAAGTATTAGGACTTTTGAGTGCTCGCATTTTTCGTCGGAGTTAGTTGTGTAACTACCAATATTAATTGTTAAAAATATGTTTATGTTCACGTGCTCTTTTTGCAATTTCATATCACGGAGCTACTAATCGCACCCCCACCCCCACCCCCACCCTCCCCAATTCTTTTTTTTGTTCTTTTTTTAATCAATCTATACCAATTCTTTGTTTTATATTTTTTGCTTGTATTTCTTCTTTGCTTGTAACTTTTTTTATGATAAATTATTTTTTAATAAATTATATGTTTTTGAAATCTATCAAATGAGTCTAATATTGAATATGAAATGTTGTATTAAAAATAATTTTATCGGATTCAATATAATTCTTTTTATTAATATTATTTTTGTCATTTATCTTTTTTATCGGTTATCCTTCATTCTCTTACAAGTATATTATATATATCTTTTTTATGTTCATATACTTGAGTCATGTATGTTGAATCCGTCAAAGTTATTTTATGTTTCTCTGAACACTCAATAAAAATAAATAAAAATAAAACTTTATTTAAAAAAATTCGTAGTCTTTATTTTGATATCAATATTGTATATGATGTGTCATTACTTTATTTTGATATCAATATTGTATATGATGTGTCATAACTAATTATCACAATGTTCAACACTACTATTAAACATTGTGATATCAATTGACACTATTATTTGACACTATAATTTGGCATTGTGATATATAGATTGATACTCAGTAGTGGCACATCATATACAAATTCTTAACTCTTATTAATTTTTTTGATAATTTGTTTTTTTATAAATTATATATTTTTTTAAATCTATTCGATGAAACCTATCAAATGAGTCCAATTTTGAATACGTAATGATGTATTATCGGTTCAATTATTAATAATTTTTTATCCTTCAAATATAATTTAAGTATGTCATTATGTTTATCTGAAAACTCAATAAAAATAAATTAAAATCAAACTTCATTTACTTAAAATTATGTACATAAAAATAATAGATAAACGCATAAATTAATCATCAAAACCATGCATAAATTCAAAATGTTGTCCGGGTTGATTTATCCTCATTACATCATACCACAATTGAATACGTTCTTGATAATCACGAGCCCATTCGTCTGATGGGTTTGATTCGCCTGAGAAACGCCATATGATGATGGGTGGTACAGGGTATTCAGCGTACAAGAAAACTTGTACGAAGTGATTATCTTGAACATGACCGATAGCTATATGTTTCTGCTAGAAAAATGGAATTGGCGGGGATCTCAACGGCAAGTGAGTATGACAATGAGTATCATGCGAATCGAATGTATGCAGTACCACGTTGTACGCTGAAGCTACAACAACCACCAAGTGTTGCAGCATCCATCCAATAATACCCAGGTGCGGGTACTGCGAAGCAATTAAGTGTTGATAGTAGTCCTGATGCATAATTAATTTCTTGAGAAAGGTTTTCATACAAGTCCATATTTTGTTTAATCTCTTGAATAAGCATCAATCGTACTTGACGCCATTCATGTTCTGAACCATGGAGTTGCGCAGCTATTGCTCTGAAGCCACAATGACCGTCGCCTTCGACGTCAACACAATGAGAAATATAAGGCTGATAGCGTTTAAGAAATGCATAAATGAGGGGATCCTTTCTTTTACTCGCTTGAGAATTCGGAATAAATGGTACCTTCTTTTCTGAAGTGGGTGAAAAGAAAGGCATGCGGCCAATGTTCTGCTCATCCCTTCTTGTAGGTCAACCCTTTTGTTCTGTGTTGTATGCTGGGGGTCGAACTGTACAACGAGATGGATCTGCCATATTGAAAAACATGTCAATCATAGAATCTCGACTAGCGGGTTCCATTTCATTTAATCTTTCCATAAGCTGAGCTTGCCTTGTCGGGTTGTACTCCCTCATCCGTACGCTCGGGGGCTCGCATGGACAATGTACGCTAGTGAATATGGATATAATTTTGCGGAATCGGCATACCAGCAAGACGAAACATTGCAATATCGTGAGCGCACGGTAATCCGTGTGTCAGTTTGATCTTGCAATTGCAAAGATCTTTTTCGGAAAGACAATGTTTATCAGCAACTTTTATCTATTTATCGATTAAGTCCATTGCTTCTAATGAAACGCAATATCTGATTTCACTATAAATTGCGTCACGTACATGTCGACGTCGTGGAAAACTCAAAGATTTCTGGAATGATCTTTGAATATCCCCAAATTGAGCAGTCAACATATTTTCTATATTTTGAAAGGATGTTGAAAGCGATGCCGAAGTATCCCCGAAGTATCATTTGAGTCTCGCATGTGCAGACTCCACTCTGTATTTTAATCATATATTGTGTTAAATAGGAATGATACATGAAATATTCTATAGTGTAGGATAATGAATAAAAAGTGGATATTAGAAAGTTACCTTTGACTTGAATGGCTCCCGAGGTGCAAAACTTTTTCTACATACACATCAACGAACCGCTCCTTGTAAAGACATAACCATGTATTCCAAAGGTATGTTGTAGCTTTGGCGAATTTTGAAAAGTCAGTTAACATGGCATTCCACCTGAAATCTAAAGTCTCCACACTCTGTGAATGAATAATCGAGTGCCATGCATTATTAAATTCGATCCATCTTTTACCAAGCATAGGCCTGCACTTCTTCATTACACATTGATTTATATGCCAAATACAAAGGATGTGATGCGCGAATGGGAAACATTCTCCAATTGCACCAAGAAGCGCTAGATCCCTATCTGAAACAACCACCGATGGAAACGCTACTCCTTTTAAGACCATCCATCTTTTTAACGTATCCAATACCCATATAAATCGCTATGTCGTCTCATTACTCAAATATGCAAACATAATAGAGTAAGTTTGCATTGTGGATGTGATACCCACAATCTATAAGAGCGGTATCACATACTCATTGATCTTGTACGTGGCGTCAATAATTTAAACCGACGGAAAATTCACATACAGCTCTAGGCTTTTAGGATGAACCCAAAGAATATATGTGATCTCACCAGTGTGTTCATTTTTCATAAAGTCACATGTATTTTTTAACATTAATTCTCTTAAAACGTACCCAGCTTCAGATAAACCCTCCAACTACTCTTTCTTATACAGTGCTTTGACATTGTAAATACTCCTAATTCCTGTAGTAATTGATGAGTCTTGTTGTTTCATCACACTAAAAATTTCTCGAAGAGCAGTGCTATTGGACATGTCACGCACTAATTGTTTTTGGGTTGCGGTCAACCTTGAAAAATACTCAAATCCCTCTAAACTTTCAGTTGCTTCATGGTTATGAAAACCATTAACAACCTTCAAACCCCACTTCACACAGTGTGGTGGTTGTGCTACACCTCGAAGCTTAAATGGGCAACCACGTTTATACGTTCCAATATCCCTACTCATTGTATGCCCTTCGCGTGGCGGTTTATACAATCCTCCTTTTCCACAAATCAGAGTGCATCTCGGCATTTTATTTCCATTTTTACTACACGATTTATCTATGACAATCACAAAACCATTTTCATTACCAACTCTCCGAGCCAAATCTAGCATGACATCTCTACTTTCAAATATCTATAGAAAAGTATAAGAACAATATTATACTATCCAAATGAAAATAAGTAACGAATGTGGAAAATAACAACAACGATAACTAACCTGATCAGTTGTAAATTCGACTGTGTAATCACGCTCAACGTTGGGGATGCTCTCCCCATTAGGAAAATCATTCGTAAAATTGTTTCCAACTGGCCAACTATCCCCACTAGGAACATCATTTGTAAAATCATTTTCAAATGACGAACTACCAAAGAATGATGATTCGTTTTCAACTGGCCAACTATCCCCACTAGAAACATCATTTGTAAAATCATTTCCAAATGACGAACTACCAACTAGAAAGAATGATAAATCGTTTCCAAATGACGGCCAAAGAACTGAATCCCCTACCAGGAACATCATTTGTAAAATTATTTCCAAATGACGAACTATCAAAGAATGATGAATTGTAGGGATCCATGTTATGAATTATGAAAATCAATTGAATATGAGTTGAATGAGTATGTATGAAACATTTGGAGAAATTATGATGATTTTTTAGTAAGTGAAATGAGTCCAATATATAGAGAAATTGAAGATGGATGATAATGAGAAAATTTGAATGTTGTTAGAATTGATGATAAGAAGATTAGATGAAATGTAAATGAGAGGCTTCAATTTCTCTAAATTGTGTGGGTATGATTGAAGATAAGAAGGGGTAGGATTGAAGATAAGAAGAATCTGAATGAGTGATTGTGAATAAAAATGATAGATAAATGGGTGGTAAGAATTGAAGATAAAAAAAATCTGAGTGAGTGGTTGTGAATAAAAATGATAGAGAAATGTGACTATCAATACTACACTCGTTTTATTGACTTTATTTACTAATTTCAATAACATAATAATATTTTTAAAAAAATACGTGTTAAAATTTTGTACAAAATTTTGAATTATAAAATAAAAACAACAAAATACAAATTAAGTTTAAAAAAAAGTTAAAATTTTTTTTGTTAAAAGAACGAAAAAAAAAAAAAAAAAAAAAAAAACAATGATGGGACAGGGGGTGATTGGATGGGGGGATTAGTAGTCCTCTTTCATACAATATACTACCTCCGTCCTATAAAAAGTATCCAACTTTTTTAAATGAAATGTCCCATGAAAGTGTTCATTTGGAAAACTAATATATTATTTAATATATTTTTTTAAACATATCATCTATCATAACATTTAATGTTTATATATTCATTTCATATTCTAAAAGAATATTTATTATTTAATAGGGATATATATATCTTTCACTACTGAAAATACAACATATTAATTATTTATTTAATTTGTGTACACAAAAAAAAGTAGACACTATTTATAAGATGGAGGTAGTACGTACCATCATATATTGTTTAATTTGTAGGCAAAATATAATATAATAATAAACCAAGAAACATTCATAATGTAAAATGATTCTAGGTGCAGACATATGTAGACTTTTGAAAGTGACTCCCTCGTTATCATCGTCTCAATGGGAAGTTCTATGATAGAGAAAATTTTATCCTAGGAACTCCTGTGATGCCCCGTTCCGGATATCGAGTCCTTATCCGGAAAGAACGTTCGGCATGTATATATTAACTTTTTAAATCGTTAAAAGTAATATATACATAAGCCTCATAACAATCAATCAGAGTAAAAGCGGAATAAATTAAAACTAAAGATAACTCGGAAAAAGGATGTCAAACGATAAACAACGGATCACCAAGACCCAAAATCTACGTCTCTAAGAAGGCCGAAACGGCAAAACAACGAAATAAATGTTGTTTAACTTATTACATCCAAATTTGAAAGCGAAAAGATACTAAAGTCTATCTCTCAAAAACCGAATAATAAAATAGCATAAAATAAAAGTCCATAACATCATAATCTCTTGAGCTCAAACGTCGGCTCCGTCATCATAACCGTACTCATCATCATCCCGACAACCACCTTCTCGGGGTGGGGACAATAAAAAACGAGGGGTAAATACTTACGTACTTAGTAAGGGGTAGAAGAAACGATTACACACAATATATTTATATAATATACATCAAGATAAATTCTACAATCTCTACCACATATGTTGCATTAAAATACACTCCTCTCTCGCTAGGTCGTCGTTAGCACCATCACGAGCAATTATCTATGTTACATAGTAATTCAAGGACACAATGCCCGAATGATGTGTATGCACCGGGACATATTCAGCACCTCATATGGCACGGATGGTTCCGTGTGGAACATTTTCCAAAACCCGAATATTGTCCGTTACGTATGAGAAATGATTCCATGCTGCGAATCATAAATGTGTCTCACCAAAAATTACAACGTTTTAGCTTTTAGACTCATCACATATGTTTATTACGTAGTTAATCTAACCACCTAAGTTCATTCACATATAAGGCTTCCTAAGGACATCTAGTCATAGACAATCTAGGTTAACTACAAGACGTTGTAAAAGACATCAATGACTACTAAACCAATGACCCCGCAAGGTCTAAACAACCGCCTTCTCGGCTACCACCTTCTCCCCCGAGAGGGTCTCGGTTATGGCGATTGATCTTAAGCGCGCACGAAGTCGGAAGTTAGACTTTACCACATTCCAATTAATGTCTCAAAAGACATACATAGCACATTGTATCGTGTACTACGCATAGAAGCATAAAATTAATATAAACACCGTTACCGTAATATATACCACACTTTTATTATAATCATCACACGTATAAAGTAATTTATCGTGTAACATTTTTACTATATGAATTAAATAAAGATACTTACCGTATATAATATCTATTACCCAATCGTATCAAATAATACATGTATAATTTTTCAGTAAGTCGGGTACATATGTATAACATTACCGTACCTATTTTTTCGTTCCTGGGAATACATATGTACTAGAAATGATATAGCAATTTATTAATATAAAAGAAAAGAAAACTTGCAGGCTGCATACCCCTTTTTCTTTTTAAGGTGCCGACAGCATACCAATCCCAGGAAGGAAACAAGGAAATAATAATATAATAATATTATATCAGTTATTATATTTTCTCAAACTAGCAGCAGAACAATACTCTATCTATCAGAACAGGCCGAACATATATATACATAGAATCCCAAAATAGAATTTGATACATGATGGATTATCGTTCCAACTGCATCAACAGTTTACGATATCGATTAACGATAACACAACAAAACATCGATTGAAGAACACCCCCTTACCTTTTAGCAATTTAATAGTAATTCCAAAAGCAAAATTGACAGCAAAAGAGACGAATCCTTCGATTCCAACTCCTACGATCAACCTACGATTCAATAACGGTGTTCTACGATTAGCACAATAACTATTGCTACCAAAGCTCAGATTTTTCCTCAAAAAATACTAAGATTTTAGATTTAGGGCTAAACCGAAAACTTACTGTTTTAAAAACGATTAGTATGGGAACGATCGTCTGCTCCTAGTGATCAATTTCTTATATTGTGGCCTGTACCGAAAATCAACCGTTAAACCTCGAAATTGGAAAACAACGTCCGAACTTTTTTCTTTTTCTTCCTTGTGCGTCGGCCTCTCCCCCAGGTTGTTCAGAAAATTTGCTGTGTGAAAACTAATGATTAATTTAGGTAATGGTTCCTTTTTATACCCATTAATTAATCATTAATCAAAATCCTTTTAATTAAATCTCTCTTTTCTTTTAATTATTTTAGGTTAGGAATAAAATAGAAAAAATATAAAATAAATTCAATTTTTATTCTTTTACCCTTCTTAAATTATCGGGGTATTACATCCCTCCCTCCTTAAAACAAGTTTCGTCCTCGAAACTGAACATAACTGGGAGGTGCTTGAACTCTGGAACAACACAAACGTCTCGTCTTCTATAACTAATGTTGCCTCTGTTGGTGTGACTGCCTCAATGACCCAAGGCTAGCTGTACGTCTTCCTTCTTAGCTTTCTTCTTCTTCCGCTCTGAAGTGCACTTGATTTTTCCACAAAGGTCGAAATCTCCTTAACCATTTCCAGGTCAAAACTTGCTTCACATCAACGTCGGTTAACCATTTCCTTATCATTGACACATAAAGAACGGCATACACCTGTGAAGGGATTTTGGTAACTCCACTTGGATAAGCTAAAGGTCCTAATTTAGCCACCATCATGTAAGAGCCTTCATATTCAGGGCTTATCTTGCATGTCTGCCCAAGCCATCTTGCTCCTCTCGTTGAGGACGCCTTTAGATGCATTATATCTCCAACTTCAAGCTCTAACAGTTTTCTTATTCCATCTTCCCAACTCTTCTGCATGCCTCGAACCATCTCGAGGTTGCGACGGTCCACTTCAGTCTTCTCGTTGGCTTGATGTATCAACTCTGGTCTTGTATTCTATCACTGTTCCACGTCATCCCAGACGACTGGCGTTCTACACTTTCTTCCATACAGAGCTTCAGAAGGTGGCATCTGGATACTAGCGTGGTAACTATTGTTGTAAGCAAACTCTGCCATCTTTATCTTCAAGAAAGGTCATCAGTAGCACTGTTCCAACTCTCTGTACATCTTGGTTGCTCCGGGATGAATTGAAAACTCTATCTTGTGGGCTTCATTCATCGCTTTCTTCCTCAGATCTTCCACATTCGGAACCCAGAGCCGATTCAGATGCTGAAGGTTCCCATCTTTATCTAACTCGTTAACCCTTTGCCGGTTTGGTCCTGACCACTCGCTTGTAACCGACAACTGGATCTTCACAATCTCATCAGCTGTCTCGAATCTTACAATCAACGGAACGACATGCTTAACTTGCTCATGCTGGCCTATACCCGGAAAGCTGAAACTTCCCAGCCGATCAACAACTTCTGGCACACTTGACTTCTTTCGATCTCAGCCGCCATCACTGCGACGCAATTTTGCTGAAGAACTCCAACGATCCCAACTGAAGGATTCCTAAGACATTTTTGGAAAGAAGAAACATGCATTTGTCATATTTTCTCTCTGACAGTCTAATCCAATCCTTATGCCAATAAGGGTTATCTTGAAAAGCAAATAAAGTTGAAAAGTGACGAGTTGAGCACCAGGATGGCATGAAAACTTGGTAAACCGAAGAAGAAGCAATAGGTTCTCCAAACAAGAGAGGTTTCGAGGGTTATAACAAAGCATGGTGATTCCAGGTCGAAGGAAGTTTGAAATTGGTTCGAAATCGAAGGATGAGGAATTGTGTCATAATACAAAAAGTAGCCACCAGAAGGAAAAACAATGGAACATCTTGCAGATAAGATTCTTTTGAGATAGTGGTATTTGCAGGACACGGCGGTCTGTGATGTATGAAAAATATATGATCAAATTATAAGACTTTTTATTATTATTTTATGATATTTTAGTATAATTTCATATAAATGCATCGAAAACTTATAAAAATCATAGTTAGTTATAATTAGATGCATAAGTTATAAAAACGATAAAAATGATGTTTTTTTGTCAGATTTACGTTTGGTGTTTCATTGATATTATTGCAGGATCAGATGTTTACCGAGATCCCAAAATATGACATACTTTGAAGTATAAATCATGAGTTTTTGTGGGATAAAAGATTATGCAAAAATCTAACAACTTTGAACGGATCAATCGTCCTTAATGTTTCTACCGTAACTCATCTTCAACGGACATTTGATCTAACTTAGAGGCATTTTCAGAGAAAAAGTCCTTGATGAAAGTTGTAGGCCTTCAAGAAAGCTTTCCAACGACTATCAAATCATGTCAATCCGAGGTCTACAGCTCGAGATAGGTTTTTACGAACATCGATATGTTGTATGTCCGGCACGCGCCGGAGAAGGCCGAATATTGCGAAAAATCTCCGAAAGCGGGCCCACAAATCTCGACAAGGGAATATATATCGTGTAGCCGGCACGCGCCGGTTGGTGTCCGGCACGCGCCGGCCTTGTGATATGGCCTATAAATAGACCTCAATTGCAACCATTTTGAAGGGTACCAATGCATATATCTCTCTTCTATATATCTCTATAGTTTCGTTTTGTTGTTTTTAGTTAAATAAAAGCGTAAACGGCACTCGCCGGAATAATGCTTTGTAGTATAAAGTCTCGTTATAATGCTTAGAGGATGTATCAAGGCTCATTGATGTCAAGGAGTTGCTATTTCCGGATGATACAACTCGAATGCTTCAATTGTAACCTGGTAACTTTTCTAATGTATTTATGTTTATGTATTAATTATAGTATCTATATTTTAGTTATTATGTTGTTAGGCTAAACTTAGTATCTAGCCAAGATATGAAATTGGATTAGTATTATCTTTTTAGGGAAATGGATGATGACTATACTAAAATTGGATAAAATCGGTTATAATGAATCTCTTTCTATATTCGTATTGAATTAGCTACTTGATATGAAAGAATTCATAATCTAATTATGAATTGACGCCTCGTAGTTAGGTTATGAACTCGTTAATAGAAAGACCGGAGGGTAAAATTGGCCGAGTGAAAACGTGACAACGGAATCCGATTTCCTAAACCGGGGGTAGATTTGTTTCGGGAGAAACAAACTCTTATTGACATATGTACTCAAGAGATTATTACGTTTAATTCGTTTGTTTAATTGACATACCTTAAAATTGGCCGAATGACAAAACGGGAGTGACCCATGCTTGAGGATGACCTTGGACAAATGATTGGACATATGACAATTTCAGATGCTCGTGTGAGGATGAATTGTTTAGTTTAGGAGTGCACCGTTCCGTATAATTGATTTAACTTAAAATAAAGATCGAGCACATCTAATTTTCACTAGCAAGATATAATCATTCAATAACATATTCTTGGCTAGTCTCTAATTATAATATCTATCTCCCTCCCCTAGATATTGTTTTGGTACCTATATATATTTATATCTATATATATATGTATTGATATATATATATATATATTTATATACTTATATATATCTGTTTTAGTTTTATGCTTTGTTAGTTTAGAGTTTGGTTGGATGATAAAATTGCGACTTAGATTGAGATAATAATAGTTTCTCGGTGTTTAATCACACGGTGAATTACCAAGTTTTCCCTGAGGATCGACACCTGACTCACCATACTATCACTACAATTTGACCCGGTACACTGCCGGTAAGGATCCTAACACCTAGAAAAGGTCCGTCAGCTTTCTGGCGCCGTTTCCAAGGTTAGGTTTAGGTCTGTCAGTATTTTGGCGCCGTTGCCGGGGAACGACGCTAATTCATTGTGTTCGAATGATTTCTACTTATATTAACTCAAAAGTCTCGAGGATAAGTCAACACTCTTCTTACCCCATTTCTATTTTCTTTTTCGTTGGTACTTACCTAATAAGTAAGTTACCAATCTTTACTTTTATCGATTTCAACTATTTTCGATTTTCGTTAGTTGATGACCAGAAAGAGTAAGGCCCCACTTACTCCTTATAAGCCTGACATAGATACTTACGAAAGGCGGTTAAGAGCAGAAAGAAAACAAGGTCATACTAGTCAGGGAAATCCTGACGGAGAATCATCATCAAATCAAAATACGAAAATGGCTGAAAACAGTGATGAAACACCTGAACAAGGGCTAGATCATGCTCAAGGGCATGGACAAAATCTTAATCAGGATCTACCAATACCAAATAACCGTAATAGAAATAATCAAAATCGGAACCGAACAATCGTAATAATAACCCACCAAATCCGAGACCTATTTGTGATCGACCTTAAGAATAAACCGGACTAATAATCCGGTTCGTTTACCCAATGAAGGAGCAAATAATTTTGAAATAAAATCTCATCTTTTTGGTCTAATTGACGCAAGAGCCCAATTTCTAGGAGAGGATGATGAGGATCCACATCACCATCTCTATCTTTTCGAAGAATTGTGCAATACGACCAAAAGTCAAGTGTGCTCATCGTGAATTAACAAGGATGTCTATGTTTCCTTTTTCTTTAAAAGGAAGAGCACGAGATTGGTTTATGTCACTCCCACATCATTCATTGACTAGTTGGGAGGAGATTCAAACCGAGTTTTTAAAGCAGTATTTTACTCCGGGTAGAAATTTGGAATTAAAGGTCGAAATTGCCAACTTTAGACAAGGATGCGAAGAAACGCTTGGGAATGCGTGGGAGAGATTTAAAAAGTTGTTAAGATCTTGTCCCGATCATGGTTATTCCTTAGATATGCAAATCCAACTTTTACGTCGTAAATTAAGGAAAGATTCACGTGCGGATGTAGATCATGCATGTGGTGGTTCATTAATGATGAGTGAAGCCCAAATAGTTTACGATGCTATAGAAAAGATTTCCAAAAATAACGAGAATGTGGGAAACCGGTTCTAGCACCGGGAAAGTAGCATTTGCGGGAGAATGCACATCGAATACGGAAGTTCTAGCACACTTGGAGAATTTGAGTAGAAAGTTTGACAACCTACGAGGCTAGTAGGATCGTAAAACCGAAACTATCATACCAAATGACTACTCAAGTCATGATAATGTGTCATTAGGGATAGAAGAACCGAAGGATACTCAAGGGAAGAGGTGAGTTTTTTACAACAAAGCATAGGAATTTGAACAACGCGTATTCAAACTCCTTTAATGCTATTAGAAGAGAGCACCCAACTTTTAGATGGTCCGAAAACCCTAATAAGCGGGACAACCGCCATATCCGAGTTCAAGTATAAGAATCCATATAGTAATCAAGTTCATCAAGGAAATACATCAAATCGAACCTACAATCGTTACCTAAATCTTATCCACAACATACTACTCAAACTATACCGGTCACCCAAAGTTCAACCCAACTTTGAAGGAGTTGATAAATGGGATAAATTAATGGAAAATATGATGGGTGTAGTATCTACTCAAGCTCGAATATGGAAACTATGATAACTTCTATAGGTTCAGTCTCTAAGGATATGACTATGTTGAAAACGTCTATGGGTGGACATGATACGAGAATGAGAACTATAGAAGCATCATTAAGGAATATGGAAGATCATTTGAGTAGAGAAGGAGAACGTAACAACAGTAGACCTCCAGGAGGATTACCAAGTAATACTGAAAGAAACCCGAGAGAGGTAAATGCTGTGATTACAAGAAGTAGGAAATATTGTGAAGATACTAGAGCAGAGAACGCAGGAAACAATGAGGTAGAAAATGATTTTGATAATATCGTAAAGGAAAAGGACGAACTTGAATTTACTGATGAAGAGGAAGAAATTATCGAAGAATTCTTAAAACAGAATGATGTTGAACCTGAAATTGAAGGTGAAGAATGGGTAAAAGTCCCTAGAATTCGAAAGATCCTATGGATAAGGACACGAGAACCCTATTTAAGGAACATGTCGAGAGAAAATCGGGGAGAAAAACGGGAAGATTTAAAAGTAACTGAGAAGGATAAAATTGATACAGGGAATGTTTTAAAGGAAAATTCTCAAGATAATGAAACTTGGCGATCAAGTAATGCTCAAGGACTCAAGGAAAAAGGAAAAGAGAAAATGACTTCAGAACCAAAGGTTATAGATTTAGAATCTTTGCCTTATCCACCGAAAGATCAAATTAAAAAGATAAAAACTGATAAGAAATATGCTCGTCATATTCATGTCAATATCCCTGTTATAGAAGCTTTAGTCAACATGCCTGCCTATGGAAAGTTTCTTAAAGATATCCTATCTAACAAAAAACGATTAGAAGAATATGAGAATATATGCCTTAATGAAGAATGTTCTGCAATACTTCAGCATCGGCTACCTCCTAAACTTAAAGATCCTGGTAGTTTCACTATCCCATGTGAAATTGGAGGATTTCTGTTTAAGAAAGTATTGTGTGATCTAGGAGCAAGTATCAATCTCATGTCTTATGAGGATTATAAGAAACTAGGAATAGGAGAGCTTACGAATACTGAAATGACCCTTCAGATGGCAGATAGATCAATTAAACATCCTAAGGGAATAATCGAGGACGTGTTGGTTAAAATTGATAAATTTTACTTCCCAGTAGACTTTGTAATAATGGAAATGGAAGAAGGATATTCGGCGCCAATTATTCTAGGTCGACCATTTCTAGCTACGGGAAGAACTTTGATAGATGTTCAAAAAGGTGAACTAATACCGAGAGTTAATGAGGATAAAGTTTCATTCAATATCTTCAAAGCTATAAACCATCCATACAAAGAACCAGAATCATGTTCTTTTATAGATGAATATTCTACTATGTGGGATGCCAAATTTAAAGATTATGAAAATAAATTAGAAGAATGTTTGGCATTTTCTATCTATAAAGAAGATGAAAATGATACTGAAATGAAAGAAGTAATCCTTTATTTAGATAAAGGAGGGTTTGTTAAACATCCATGGCATCAAAATTTGAAATTGGAAATGGAAGGACCAGTTTTAAAACCATCAGTAGAAGATCCACCAAGGAATCTGGAGTTGAAACCACTTCCTTCGAATTTGAAGTATGCTTTTCTTGAAAATAATAATCTGTTACCAATTATTATTTCATCAACCTTAACAAATGAACAAGAGGATCAATTATTAAGAATGTTAAGACAACATAAGAAAGCTTTTGGATGGATAGTGGCAGATATCAAAGGTATTAGCCCTGAGATTTGTGTTCACAAGATTATTTTGAATGAAGAAGCTAAACCTTGTATTCAGCCACAACGCCGCCTCAACCCGAATTTGCAAACAATCGTTAAGAAAGAGGTCATTAAGCTATTAGAAATGGGAATAATCTTTCCCATATCAGATAGTGAATGGGTAAGTCCGACTCAAGTAGTTCCAAAGAAAGGAGGTTTCACAATAAAAGAAAATGATAAAAATGAATGGATTCCGACAAGGGAAATTACAGGATATCGAATGTGTATTGACTTTCGGAAACTGAATGATCATACTAAAAAGGATCATCATCCACTTCCATTCATCGTGCAGATGTTGGAAAGATTGAGTGGACATAAGTATTATCGCTTTTTAGATGGTTATTCGGGTTATTTACGAGATATTCATTGCGGCGCAGGAGATAGAGAAAAAACTACTTTCACTTGTCCCTATGGAACTTTTGCTTATAAAAGAATGCCGTTTGGATTATGTAATGCACCTGCTACATTTCGGCCGATGTATGATGGCAATATTTTTCGATATGATCGAGAAATTCTTAGAAATCTTTATGGATGACTTTAGTGTTTATGGAGATTCTTTTGATAAATGCTTATCACACTTAGAAAGTGTTTTACAACGCCGTGAAGATACCAACTTGGTTCTAAACTCGGGAAAAATGTCATTTGATGGTATCTCGAAGGAATTGTACTAGGTCATAGAATCTCTGAAGCAGGAATTGAAGTTGATAAAGCTAAAGTCGAAGTAATTGAAAAATTACCTCCACCAATTAATTTGAAAACTTTAAGAGGATTTCTTGGACATGCAGGATTTTATAGAAGGTTTATTGCAGATTTCTCAAAAATAGCAAAGCCCCTGAGTCATTTGCTAGAAAAAGAAGTACCTTTTAACTTTGATGATAAATGTATGGAAGCCTTTAAGACCCTAAAAGCGAAATTAACTACCGCACCGCACTAGTAGCACCAGATTGGGAATTGCCGTTTGAAATTATGTGTGATGCAAGTGATTTAGTTGTAGGAGCCGTTTTAGGTCAACGGTATAACAAAATTCTCAAAGCTATCTACTATGCTTCTCACACATTAAACGCAAAACTCGGCTTAATTATGCAACTACCGAGAAAGAACTGTTGGCTGTAATATTTGCCTTAGATAAGTTTCGATCATATATTGTTGGTTCTAAAGTAATAATCTACACAGATCATTCAGCTCCGAAGTATCTTTTAAGTAAGAAAGATGCCAAACCGCGTCTTCTTAGGTGGATTCTGTTACTTCAGGAATTCGATATTGAAATTAAGGATAAAAAAGGAAGTGAAAATGTAGTAGCAGATCATCTAAGCAGGATGGATAATGATGAAGGAAAAGGAAAAGAAATTCAGGATTCGTTTCCAGATGAGAAACTGTTTAAGATAGATACTCCCTCAACCATGCGATTATTAAAAAATAGAATACCATCAAAGGAAGATTCGCCATGGTTTGGGGATATTGTTAACTACATTACCTGTAAGTACATCCCACCTCATTGGACTTGGCAACGAAAAAAGAAGTTCTTTTACGACTTAAAGTTTTATTATTGGGATAAACCGGATCTTTTCCGAAGATGCTCAGATGGAATAATTAGGAAATGTATTCCTGATAATGAAAAATTTTAAGTGTATTATCATTTTGTCATGATCGTGAGGCAGGAGGTCATCATGGAGGATGGAAAACTGCTTTCAAAGTTTTACAATGTGGTTTCTATTGGCCTACACTGTATAAAGATGCATATAAATATGCAAAATCTTGTGAATCATGTCAAAAATGGGGAAATATATCGAAAAAACATGAAATGCCTATGCAACCAATTTTAGAATGTGAGCTATTTGATGTATGGGGCATAGATTTCATGGGACCTTTCCCTATATCTTTCGGAAAAAGATTTATTCTAGTGATGGTTGATTATGTTTCTAAATGGGTAGAAGCCGAAGCTCTCCCTACTAATGATACCGAGTAGTGCTAAGGTTCCTTAAAAAGAATATATTCACACGATATGGCATTCCGAGGGCTATCATTAGTGATAGAGGTTCACATTTTTGTAACCGACCATTTACTAAGGTAATTGAGAAATATGGTGTAACTCATAAACTTGGAACACCATATCATCCACAAACTAGTGGATGTGTAGAGGTGTCTAATAGAGAAATTAAAAGAATCGTGGAGAAGACGGTGGACTCGAATCGTAAAATCCGGCGTAAAGACTTGATGATGCATTATGGGCATACGTAACGACCTTTAAAACACCGATTGGTCGTTCTCCTTACAAATTAGTATTTGGAAAATCTTGTCATCTCCCCGTTGAATTAGAACACCGAGCTTTATGGGCTATTAAATTTCTAAACTTTGATCCTAAAGTCGTCGGTGATCATAGATTACTTCGTTAACGTAACTAGAAGAATTTCGACTCGATTCTTATGAAAATGCTCGAATCTACAAGGAACGCACGAAAGCTTTTCATGATAAGAGAATCTATAGTCGTGAGTTCCATGTAGGTGATCGAGTACTTTTATATAATTCCCGTTTGAAGTTGTTTCCGGGAAAGCTTAAATCTAGATGGACGGAGTCCATATGACGTAACAAAAATCTATAAGTCCGGAGTCGTTGAACTAACCGATGGAAAGACAACTTTTATAGCCAATGGACACGGGGTGAAATTGTTCGTGGAAACCGAAGGGATACCTCAACCGGAAGAAGTATTATTACTTATCGACCCTCCAACGAATTAAGAAAGCGAAATTTTAAACTTAGCCGATTACGGGTACTATCTTTCTAATTCACCTTTTAATATGCATTTTAAAGTAGTTTCGTCTTTTACCGGATAGACGTAAAAGAACCGGATGCCTTTCATAGATAGAATAAGAGTTTTTATTTTACTTTTAAGATTAGGTCCGAATAAGGATGTCGCGTTTAAGATAGAAGCCTTAGTTTCTAAATTAAATAAGGAATTGCTAATCGAAGTCGAGAAAGAGAACTTTGTAATGGAAATTCAAGGAGTGCAATAAAATGAAGAGCAAGGTTTCTAATGAGATGTAGAATCTGTGGAAAAAGTGAACATGATGGACAATGTGGAAGAAATACAACCATATCCCAGGATGAGTGTTTGAATGTTATTAAGAAGGGAACGATTAGGTGGTTATCCGAAAATCCCGAGGGAATACAAAGAGATAATTCAAACGCATCACTCCTAGGAGAAAGGTTAAGGGACCGTTATGATAACAATCTTGAGGATCTGAGATTGAGGGAGTTAGCAAAAAATCCTAAGAATTTCAGTGTGTGTTTTAATTTTTCAAATTTTAATTAAATTTCGTATTTTTAAAATTATTTTTCTAAACTTAAAAAGAAAAATATTTTTATGAAAAATTTATAATAAACCTATTTTATCATGTAAAGTAGGTATATTATATCAAAAATATGTGATTTCAATATTATATTAGTTTTTATATTTTATCAAGTTTTATATAGAAAAATCGTATTAAACTTAGATTATATAACATAAATCATAGGCTTAACATCAAATGATTTTTATGTGATATAATTAGAGCTTATTACACAAAAAATGACAAAAATTCCGTTTTGTGGGGACTATGTGACCGGCACGCGCCGGTACACTACCGGCACGCGCCGGTGTGTACACACTTAACCCTAAAAAATGCGCCCCTTTCCTCATTGCTCACACCCTCATTTCGAATTGAAGAACAGCCCGAATTCTCCCTCTCTTCTCCTCAAAAATCAACAATTTTCCATCAATTTTCTTCACTCAAACATCACAAAAGTGTTAATCTCTCTTCCTCTCTTCAACTTAATCATAAAAGAAGATACCCATTGGAAAAAGTTGAAGCTTGGCAAGCTCAAGGCTCTCTTTTCTCTCATTCCGGCGACCCCCATTAATTCCGGCGACCTAGCTTTTCTTTCTAGCATATTAAGGTAATAATATATATATATTTCAAATTTTAGTTAAATTTCTGAAATTATTTTGAATTTATTTTGATTTTATAGCCTAAGTAATTGTTGGTTCTTGTTGTTGGTGTTGTTTGTTTGTGTTGTTGTATTGTCATACCACTATCGTAGATGGCCTCATCATCTAGAAGTAATCCTAAGAGGAAAAAGACTGAAGTACCCATCGTAGTACCGGTAGTTCAAACTAGGCCTTTAACCAAAAGGAGAAAACTTTAACCTTTAAAAAAACCGCTAGTGCCGAAGCTAAACGAGCACATAATGAGTACTTTAGTAAAAGTAAGGTTTGGTTAGAACGAGGGATTGATTTTTCGAAGATTGGGAAAGAAGTGAAAGAAATTTTCAAGGATAGAGGATGGTTGGATGTAGCTATGGATAGGAAAGATAAGATTAACGTTTCTATGGTATCGAGTTTTATTCAAAGCATTATCTACTTATGATGTCGATACGGTTGAGGAGATGACCTATATCCCTCTAAGAAGTGTTAATGTTACTTTTTACCCTGCTATGATTAATGTATTCTATGGCTTAACTGATATACCAGAAGAGGAGGATTATCACAATGTATGGGGTTTAGAACATCCTATGGCTCTACAAACCAAAGCTTATGAAGCCCAACAAGCCTTTGACCCCACTGCTGAATGGATAGAAAATAGGTTTGCTTATGGGAATTGTATTAGGGACACAAGGGCAATAAAACAGTTCTTAGGCCATAATGTATGTCCTTCCACACATGTTTGTGCATTTGGTCGAGAGGAAGTGGTTATTGCTTGGGCCATGGTTAAGGATATTCCTATAAATCTGGGGAAATTGATCTTTTCTAAGGCAAGTGAGTTTGCAAGCACTCGTTATCGAGGGGGACGTCTCCCGTTCCCTAGTCTCATTTCTGGCCTTATGTGAGCTTGCGAAGTCCCTGTCTTACCCTCGGATAGAACTGTGTCTCCCTACATTCCTCCCATTGGTCTTAAGCTGAGAGCCTTACCTACTGGAGTAATAGATTACAATAATCCTAATCGTCAACAACAACAACCACCACCTCCACCTCCTATTCACACTCAAGTACCTAGACCACCGAGACAGTCACATCAGCCACAGCAGAGCCAAGTTGAGGCTATGTTTCAGCATTTAGTTCAAGCTCATGCTAGAACTGATGCTAATATAGCTTTAGCCTGTGAGAAGAATAGATATTGGGCTGAGGACATCAGAGTTGGTCAGAGAGGATTTCGGGATGCTATGAGTGAGTTTGATCCTAGATTTGCCGAGATATCGCTAGACACCCCTATAGTCACCGAACCATATACTATGCCGATTGGATTCTCGCCGATTCCACCACCCGTTATTTATCGGGACTATACGCCGTCATCCATAGGACGGGGTGGTATGTTTACGGGTACACCGGGGACACCCTGGGCATGGGAGGAGTGACTTCGTAGCAGATGTGACAGCAGGATTTGGTTCATTTGGTCTTCAGGGATCAGTTTCTATGTCGACGATGAGGACTGAGACATCATTTCGAACTTCTGTATCGGATCCACAGCAGTTCAGTTATGATATTCATACGACGCAAGCCGCAAGGAGCGATTTTACTTCGATACTATCTACATTTGGATCATCGTCATCTCAGTACGACCTTACTGGTGACATTGATCTTAACTATGATGAGGACGAGTGATTTCTTTTCTTTGTTGTATAACTATCTACTTTTTGGTTTGACTTATTATCTTTTATATTTGTTGTGTACGTTAAACGTTTGATGCACTCTCGGGGTAGTGCACGTTGTTACGTTGTTATCTTTTTCGTAGTTTTCGGATGTTTTTAGATTTTTCCCCCACGTTTTAGAAATGTGCAGAATCTATTGTCAGAAAATAAAAGCTGGATCAAGCTAGAAATTGAAATATCTCTGACTGAGCACTATTTGACCGGCACGCGCCGGTTGGTGTCCGGCACGCGCCGGTGTAGTGGGTGCAGGATCTTCTCAGGATATTTCCATTTCAGTCCAGCTTTGCCTATAAAAGGAGATGCAAGCATTCCTAAAATGCTCATTCCCTTCCTTTGCCTTTAATTCTCTTGCTATAAAGAGTTTAAAATGTCCGATCGTTCGTCCGTAAACAAGTTATTCACCTCCACATACACCAAATTCTCGTCATTCCAAATCCATTTTTTCATCAAATCCCTTACGAGCCTATGTATGCTTCGGTTCACAACCCTTATATAAGTAATTTCAATCAATCACCGGTATTGATTGAGAGAGGTTTAAATTTCAGAAAGGTTGACAACTGGGCATTTACGAGGATGGATATAGATGGGTGGGACTATTTTTGTCGTATGCCGAGAGGTAGGATTAACGTTACTGTGGTAAGAGAATTCTATTCAGTACTTTCAGAAGCTCATACTGTGCCGTTAACACAGTCTGTTACAGTGAGAGGAGTTGTTGTTCCTTTCACTTCTACCAACATAAATCAAATTTTCTTGATTCCACCAGTCCAAACTTCACCCAGTCATTTTGAGTACCAATGGAGATTGGATACCGCTAACGGTTTTATTACAAAATATTCGGAAGCTTGTTCACTCTTGTTCTACAATTATGATATTGATCAAAATGTCTCTACGATCGCTTTGCTTCCCCATCTTAGAACGTGAAGAAGCGATTCATCAATTCACGTGTTTATCCAACTCGTTAATTTCTCGGAAGTTAGTGATGATGAATTGATGCTTCTATATGCGATTACTACGGAGTCGTTATAGATTGGGGAGTGCCGATTCATAAATCACTCGTGAGTTTTGCGTTCGGGAGAAGACCGAATTATCATCCTTTACCATTTGGATGGTTGATTTCTAGGTTATGTGTTCGTTTGGCAAGTGGTTCCGGAAAGAGCGACAGATGAATATTTTCCGGCTCGTATTCCTCGTGTTGGGCTTTTACCGTCGATATTCCGGGAGGATCGTCAAGTGGTGAAAATTAGATAACTATGTTGGTAGAAAAGAAGGAATAAAAAATCATAAAAGTAGTACGGTACGTTAGTATAAGTCACAATAAATTAAAATAATTTAGTTTAAAAAATTAGTTTAACTTAATTTATGGTTTTCTAGTTTAACACTCCTAGTAGTTTTAAGTTGTGTTTTAGTATTGTAATATATTTGCATGTTTTTAATTTATGTTTTTAAATGTTTTTCTTTTATATTATATAAACGCTCGTCTATTTGACACCTAAAATAATCTACCATGATAGAATTCATTTTATTTTCTAATCCAAATTTTTACTACTCATTAGCCATCGGGACGATGCCAATTCGTAAGTGGGGAGTAGAGATTGGTTAGTAAATAAATTGAATTTAATACATCAAATACTTACACACTTAGTTTAATAAGCAATAATATATAATTATTTGATAAAAATGATATATTTGGATAGAATAAATTTTTAATTAAGTAAAGTAATCTTGATATATTATTCTTATATTAATTATGTCTATTTTAGATTTTTAATAAGATTTTAAGTATATATATCTTGATAAATATTATGAAATATTTTTTTTATGAAATTAGACAAAAGTTATTTATAATTATAATGAAATTTTAGAATAATTTTCTTTTCAAGGCAAAGTATGAAATTGGAATCGGATTAGGGATGATGAGATTTTTGGCATAACTTTGATAAACCAGAGCCAAATAAGCCTACCCGAACATAATTTCCAATTTTTGTCCCCACCTCGGCCTCAGTAGAGTGATCAAGACCTCACTCGAAATAGCCATTATTATTAACTAGAAATTACTAACCTAACTTAATAATGGTCTACATTTCTTTGAAAATCCCGCAAGTTTAGTATGTATTTATGGATAGCGGTGACAACATCGAAATTTGATATATGCTGAGATTGAAATGAATGTTATTCGGAAGGCAGTTTGTTATCAAATATGGTTATTCTCTATAAAAAAAATATATAAATAATAATAATAATAATAAAAATAAGAACAGAGTATTATAGGTATCTTTTCTGTTTTTGATCGACAACCCAAAAATAAAATATCAGATAAAGCTGCCTGATGATAGTAGTCCAGCTAGGGTATTATCACGAAATGTCATATTGCTGGGAATGAAGGTATATGCTATAAATCTGATAAAAAAGAAAAAGTCGAATCAAAACTATCAAGAGTTATCACGAGTTTAAGGAAACCGGATTCGTGATTTTCGATCGAAAGAGTAGTACTCCGATCAATCTTGATAAAGCAATGCCTATGTTCTTAAGTTCTTATTATTAGTATAAAAAAAAAAAAAAAAAAAAAAAAGAGAAACCATATTTTGGAAGTTATTAAAGTTGAAAATTGAAAACAGTGTCAGGAGTGTTACTGATTGAGAAATTTTTGATCAGAAGATGAAGGTGTAAGTACGTACGACTTGCTTCTATCTCTTTTGATTTCCCTTTGTTATCCTTTTCGATTAGCCAACTACCCTGAGCCTGAACGTTACAAGCCAATTTGCCAACTACTTGACTTAGTCATTGATTCCGATAAATCATACAGTGGAGATTAAAAAGTTGTTCTAAATATTTTATTTATACTTATAAAGTAATTCATGAAAAATTTCATTTAAAAAATATTTTATAACTAGTTTATTACATTATATACATTTTTTATCTTCTTAATATCTTAGATAGATGAAAATAATATAATTATAATATTGACAGCATACGTTACTAAGTTAGGAATTTATTCTAGAAGAATTATATTATCGCTTATTTTGCTCGAGGACGATCAAAAGCTAAGTGGGGAGTTGTGATGTATGAAAAATATATGATCAAATTATAAGACTTTTTATTATTATTTTATGATATTTTAGTATAATTTCATATAAATGCATCGAAAACTTATAAAAATCATAGTTAGTTATAATTAGATGCATAAGTTATAAAAACGATAAAAATGATGTTTTTTGTCAGATTTACGTTTGGTGTTTCATTGATATTATTGCAGGATCAGATGTTTACCGAGATCCCAAAATATGACATACTTTGAAGTATAAATCATGAGTTTTTGTGGGATAAAAGATTATGCAAAAATCTAACAACTTTGAACAGATCAACTGTCCTTAATGTTTCTACCGTAACTCATCTTCAACGGACATTTGATCTAACTTAGAGGCATTTTCAGAGAAAAAGTCCTTGATGAAAGTTGTAGGCCTTCAAGAAAGCTTTCCAACGACTATCAAATCATGTCAATCTGAGGTCTACAGCTCGAGATAGGTTTTTACGAACATCAGATATGTTGTATGTCCGGCACGCGCCGGAGAAGGCCGAATATTGCAGAAAAATCTCTGAAACTGGGCCCACAAATCTCTGACAAGGGAATATATACTGTGTAGCCGGCACGCGCCGGTTGGTGTCCGGCACGCGCCGGCCTTGTGATATGGCCTATAAATAGACCTCAATTGCAACCATTTTGAAGGGTACCAATGCATATATCTCTCTTCTATATATCTCTATAGTTTCGTTTTGTTGTTTTTAGTTAAATAAAAGCTGTAAACGGCACTCTGCCGGAATAATGCTGTAGTATAAAGTCTCGTTATAATGCTTAGAGGATGTATCAAGGCTCATTGATGTCAAGGAGTTGCTATTTCCGGATGATACAACTCTGAATGCTTCAATTGTAACCTGGTAACTTTTCTAATGTATTTATGTTTATGTATTAATTATAGTATCTATATTTTAGTTATTATGTTGTTAGGCTAAACTTAGTATCTAGCCAAGATATGAAATTGGATTAGTATTATCTTTTTAGGGAAATGGATGATGACTATACTAAAATTGGATAAAATCGGTTATAATGAATCTCTTTCTATATTCGTATTGAATTAGCTACTTGATATGAAAGAATTCATAATCTAATTATGAATTGACGCCTCGTAGTTAGGTTATGAACTCGTTAATAGAAAGACCGGAGGGTAAAATTGGCCGAGTGAAAACGTGACAACGGAATCCGATTTCCTAAACCGGGGGTAGATTTGTTTCGGGAGAAACAAACTCTTATTGACATATGTACTCAAGAGATTATTACGTTTAATTCGTTTGTTTAATTGACATACCTTAAAATTGGCCGAATGACAAAACGGGAGTGACCCATGCTTGAGGATGACCTTGGACAAATGATTGGACATATGACAATTTCAGATGCTCGTGTGAGGATGAATTGTTTAGTTTAGGAGTGCACCGTTCCGTATAATTGATTTAACTTAAAATAAAGATCGAGCACATCTAATTTTCACTAGAAAGATATAATCATTCAATAACATATTCTTGGCTAGTCTCTAATTATAATATCTATCTCCCTCCCCTAGATATTGTTTTGGTACCTATATATATTTATATCTATATATATATCTATTGATATATATATATATTTATATACTTATATATATCTGTTTTAGTTTTATGCTTTGTTAGTTTAGAGTTTGGTTGGATGATAAAATTGCGACTTAGATTGAGACAATAATAGTTTCTCGGTGTTTAATCACACGGTGAATTACCAAGTTTTCCCTGAGGATCGACACCTGACTCACCATACTATCACTACAATTTGACCCGGTACACTGCCGGTAAGGATCGTAACACCTAGAAAAGGTCCGTCAGCTTTCTGGCGCCGTTTCCAAGGTTAGGTTTAGGTCTGTCAGTCTGCAAGGAACTCAAGCCGCTTGGAAAGAGGATAATGAGCTTTTTCATAAGCCCGTGGAAAGCAGAGACGTTAAGAGAAACATCACATGATGGTCTTGGAAACATCTTATACAAAAAGGAAAAGAAGGTTGAACTAGGAAACCTTTAACACCATGGGAAATGATATCTATCTCGAGAACATTAGGCAAGTGACCTTAACTGTTAACTGTCTCGATCAACAAAATGGGTGTTGGCGAATTAAGAGGGTTCTCGATTCGCATGAATGTTGTAGAGTAATCCCTCCTCAATAGAAGAACAAAGCAAAAATGCAAGGTCGAGCACCTGAAGGGCTAAACTATTGAGATTCCAAAAGAAAATGTGAAAACCCCAACATGAAGAGGTTATGGGGCCAAAACGAGCATACCAAAAGGTCTTAGGAAGGGGTGAAACTTGTCATGAAGTGTCCAAGTTTGCATCAAATCAAGGCTATTTCAAGATTGAAACGAGATAGAATTTCCCTTAAGGTTAAGTAAGGGAAGAATCAAAAGGTTTGAAAAGGGGTACGCAACGAACAAGTTTTGAAGTGAAGGAGATAAGACACTTATGAAATGTCGGATAAATTTTGATTTCATAAAATTAGTTCAAACTTTCGAAAGGAGTGTGAAAGATCATTGATGATCCAATTCAAGGGTTCAAAGTTGCACTACTCGAGAGGGATAGTACACTGCCAACGAATAAATTCTCAAGGTTATTCCTTATGAATGAATGAGAAGGTTGAACAAAACAGACATTTCAACCGGTGTAACAAAATTGTTATAGAAACATCAAGACAGAAGAGGGAATGTCAAAAGGTGTGTCTGGTGGTTCATGACTCTAAATAACGTGAAAGAGATTTAAAGCTGAAAGGGTGCAAGGTGCATTAATCTGAATTGAAATTAATAAGACTGTGAAGTCCATATGTTGGTTGGCAAGATAGGTTCGGAAGGCATCTTGGCAAAGACTACCTTCTGCTTGAAAACCGGTTTAGCATGAATTGCCAGAAGGTGAAAAAAAAAACTAATTGAAAGGGAAGGTCATGGTAGGTTTAAAGATCTAACTGGCATGAATGTGAGATGCATACCTTGAATGAATAGGCAGAATTAGATGAAAATTTTACAATATCAACACTACCCTTAGGAGGGAAGCTGAGAATGAATACAAGTAAGCAGAATGTTCTGACATCAGAAGATTCAGTCAAATTTCAATTTGAAATGAAGAATGAGGGTGCAACAATGCAAAATTAGAGAGAACTCGTTTCTTTGATTAGAAAGGTAAGGTATGAACTTGTTCAAAAGTAAAGGCTTATGAAGATATGTTTCTAAGATAATTCATGACAGAAGATGGCGGGAAGTTATTGAACTCAAGTACCTCAAGTGATAAATCAAATGGGAAGTAATTTAGTGGAAAAGGCATGATCGAAGACAGGCATAAAAAGGTTTGAACTTCAAGCGTGGCATTCTGGGAGGTAGCGTCTCGGTGCTTGTTTATAACTGTAAAAGAAAGAACAATGTTAACTTTACAAGCATCCTACTAAAAGACTTAACCTAAGAGAAGTTCAAACTTTGGGGGGTAAACTTCTAGAACATAACAACCAGAACATATTACTCTCTTAGCCCTAACCTTAAGTCAAAGAGGTGGGGATTCCCTTTTAGGTTGTTGTGTATGATATTTATTCCGGATCTCACATTAACAATTTGTACAGACCAAACGAACAAGAATCTGGGGGCGTTACAACTCCCTACTAGGGAGCTGTCTACGTGGCAGCATCTGGACCACACAATTTCCACACACGGGGCACTGTGTATTCCACCTCAGGAAACTGTGTGGTCCAGATCCTGCCACGTAGGCAGTTCCCTACTAGGGAGTCCCTACAGTAGAACGACCCCTATGATAGATACTCCCTTGTAGGGAAAGCCTGTGTGGCATCATTTGGACCATACAATTTCATTCTGTAATTTTATTATGTGGTCCATATAATGTCACATAGAAAACTCCCTACGAGGGAGTCCCTACCTTAGAATATCATCGTCTCAATTACTCCTGTCGAATTCAATATTTGCAACATTCATTTTTCAAAAAATATTTGCAACATTCATTATATCACCTTACACCTTCCACTTCTCACGTATGATGCACCGACACTTTAATCTGAACGTCGTGCGTCGTGTCCGACACATTTACGACACGACACGCGATCGACATGTTCCGACACGAATCTGACACGTATTAAAATAATATTATTTAAAATTTTAATATTCGACACGCTGTCGACACGGCACCGACACTTCCCGATACTCCTAAACCCAAATTTTCAATTTTTGTTTTTTTCTTTATATAAGTTTTTTTCAATGAAAATGTTAAAATACATTTATATTTCTATAATAGTTTAATAAACAGTAAGCCGTATTGAGTTTATATGTTTCTTGTTGATAAACAATGATTTTTACAATTTGAAGTATTTTAAAGGTCAATCACAATTTCTTTTGGAATCGAATAATGATCAAATATCTATTTTAGATATTCATAGAGTTTACTTATTACCTATCTTATTTTCTCTAGTTTTTAAATTTTTATGAATTTTTTTGTTGATAAATTGAATCTTATTTAGCCGTATCGCCGTGTCGTGTCGTGTTGTGTCGTGCGGCATATCCGTGTAACCCGACTTGTATTTCTCGTGTCACACCGAAATTAACATAGTGCTTTTACATTTTTTCCCAAACGTGTAATCGTTTTCCGGAACTCGAGTGAAGGACTTAAAAATATTTCTCAGGGTCACACCGAAATTAACTAGTAGTGCTTTTACATTTTTTAACTACAAAATTGCATCGTTTTCCGGAACTCGATGGAAACACACTAACACACCTATCTCCACTTGGATCTACCAGTGCATGCAACCTAGCCCCCCACCCCGCTAGGGTTTAGGGATTTGTGCCTATAAATAAGTTATCTCCATCCGTTTTATAACAAGTGGTATCGAGCGAAGGTTCGAGAGAAAACGATCTGTACGATCAACTTCATCCGCACCAAGACCTTGAGCAAGGTGCTAGGATCCGTGATAAAGTTGTAATCTTTAGCAAGAAAGATGTCGGCGGTAAACGTAAAAATCGATAAATTTACGGGAAGGAACAGTTTTGGTCCGTGGCAAATCAAGATGCGTGCACCTTGTTGAAACGAGCGAGGTTTGTGGAATCCTTTATCCGACAAACCAAATACAAGTGCAAAGCAGATTATGCCGATCGGGAAGAGAAAGCACATTCAACCATCATGTTGTGCTTATCGATGATGTTATCACCGAGGTTCCGAGGAAGACACCGCGACCAAGTTGTGGAAGAAGCTTGAAAGCTCGTATATGACCAAGTCACCGACCAACAAGTTGTTGTTGAAACGAGAGGTTGTTCGGTTTGAAGATGCATGAAGGAAGTCCACCGAGGGAACATCTGGACCGGTGAACACAATATTGCTTGATTTAAGGAATATTGATGTTAAAATTGAAGATGAAGATGCGGCCCTAATCCCTGTTGGTGTCATTACCGGCATCATATGAAAACTTTGTGCGTCTTTCATAGTTGGAAAGGATACGAGTAGCTTTGGAGGATGTGAGGTCCGCCTTACATGCCGGGGAGCTTAGACACAAGGCAGTACGGTACAGACGGTCGCCGCTTGGGCTAGTAGCCGCGAGCAATAGTGGAAAAGGATATGGACGAGAAGAAGAAAAAGAAGTCGGTGTCCAAAGGTCCTAAGTCTACCGATGTACGTAATTCTCGTAAGGAGCGGGGACATTGGAAGTCCAATTGTCCAAGGAAGAAGAAACAAGGGAAGGCAATTCGGCACAAGCGGCCTTGGCTACCGAGCAATCGATGAGGATCCGGTTCTAGTTGCGGGGATTCTACACACCATAATGATGTGTGGATACTTGATTCTGGAGCATCCTACAATATTTGTCCAAACAGGAGTGGTTTTCTACTTATGAGTAGATAGATGGTGGTCAAATTTATATGGCCAACGACAAGGTCTACGCAAAGTTGTGGGAATTGGCTCGGTAAAGTTAAGGACGAGAGGATGGTAAATTTTGTACACCGAAAGATGTAAGACATGTTCCACGAGATGACCAATAATTTGGTATCTCTTAGTCTACTTGGATGACAAGGGGTTCAATTTCAAGGGTGAAGGTGGACGGTGAATGTCTTCAAAGATTCGATTGTAGTCCTCAAAGGCATCAAGAGGGAACCTTGTATATATTACAAGGATCTACCGTATCCGCACCGCTCTTCGTTGCATCCTCAGCGGTTCACCGGATCTCAAGCGGACTCGGTTTGTGGCACATGAGACTTGGTCACGTGGGTGAAAGGGGTATGCGGTGTTCTTTCTTCGTAGGTTTTCTTGGGGGATATAAGGTCAAGAATCTGGACTTTTGTGAACATTGTGTGTTTGGGAAGTTGCATAGAAGTAAATTCTCGGCGGGGTTGCACAATACAAAGGCAACACTTGATTATATCCATTCGACCGGGGTCCATCAAGAGTTGAGTCATTGGGTGGTCACAGATATTTTGTGTCATTCATAGATGACTATTCAAGGATGACTTGGGTGGTGATGATGAAGAACAAAAGTGATGCATTCGGTAACTTCAAGCGAGTGGAAGGCCCTAGTGGAGAATCGGTTAGGCAAGAAAATCAAGAAGCTTCGTACGGATAATGGTCCGGAATTCTCTTTGGACGGATTTTGATTCATTTTGTGCAAACCGAGGGTATTGCCGGGCATCATACGTAAGGAATACACCTCGGCGAATGGTGTAGCCGAAAGGATGAATCAAACTCTCTGGAGAGGGCAAGATGTATGCTTTCTCAAGCCGGTTTATCAAGGAGATTTTGGGCGGAAAGTCGTTAAGACGCCTTGCTACTTAATCAACGGGAGTCCTCACACAGGATCAATCTCAAGACACCATTTGAGATGTGGTCGAGCAAGCCCGCCGACTACTCGGTTCTAAGGGTTTTTGGGAGTACGACTTACTATCATGTTAGTGAAGGGAAGTTAGAACCAAGAGCCAAGAAGGGAGTGTTTGTGGGGTATGGTGATGGAGTGAAAGGATATAGAATTTGGTCATCGGCGAGTCCGAGTAATCCTCGGCGGGGACGTTGTGTTTGATGAAAATTCTATGTTAAACTCATCGGTGGGGAGGTCTACCGAGTCCGAAACCGATCTTCGAATCCGATAGTGTTGAGAAACAAGGTGGAGCTTCGGGTGGAGTCTCATCGATATGCAACAATCGGTGGATCCAAATCAACACTATACCGATCCGGATAATGAACCGAGAATCCGATCCAAGCCACCGCCGAGACCTCGCGGGCGTCATACAAACATTGATCGGCGAGTCTAGGCGCCGGCGGGCCTAGAAGATCTAATGTTGGGATACCTCCAAGGAGATATGGGTATGATGATTTGGCTGGATATGCACTCCAAGTTCTTTGAAGAAGTAGAGGTTGCCGAACCTACTACTTACAGGGAAGCATTGACATGTATAGAAGCATCTCAGTGGCATGCAGCCATGGGAGATGAAATGGAGTCATTACTGAAGAATCAGACTTGGGAATTAGTCAAACAGCCTATTGACAAGGGAGTTGTGACTTGTAAATGGATTTTCAAGAAGAAGGAAGGAATAACTAAGGCAGAAGGGGTCAGGTATAAGGCACGTTTGGTTGCAAGAGGATTCAGTCAAAAGGAAGGGGTTGACTTTGATGAAATATTTTCACCAGTGGTCAGACACACTTCAATCAGGGTGTTACTAGCAATGGTGGCACAGCAAGATCTGGAACTTGAGCAATTAGATGTGAAAAGCGCTTTTCTACATGGTGAGGTGGATAAGGAGATATACATGACACGGCTCGAGGGTTTTCAAGTTCCCGGCAAAGAAAACTATGTTTGCAAGTTGAAGAAATCATTGTATGGTTTGAAGCAAGCTCCAAGGCAAGTGGTATAAAAGGTTTGTGAGTTTCATGCTTCAGCGGGGTTACAACGAAGTCCATATGATCGTTGTGTTTACTTCATCTATTTGAAAGATGGATCATATATCTATCTTGTCCCGTATGTGGATGACATGCGTCGATAGCCGCAAGGAAGTCTGATGTTCAAAATCTGAAGAACCTTCTTAGTGCTGAATTTGAAATGAAGGATTTGGGTGCAGCCAAGAAAATCTTGGGGATGAAGATCTGGAGAGATAGGAGTCAGAAGAAGTTATTCTTGTCTCAGCAGGGTTATGTGCAGAAGATATTGGCCAAGTTTGGGATGTCTGCTGCAAAACCAATAGATACTCCTATGGCATCAAATGTTCATTTGTCTGTTTATGCTTCACAGTCAGCTGAAGAGAAGGAGTATATGTCAAAAGTTCCCTATGCTAGTGCAGTTGGCAGTCTGATGTATGCCATGGTTTGCACTAGGCCCGATCGGCTCGGGCGATCGGTGTTGTCGCAGGTTTATGGCTCAACCCGGAAAGGAACACCGGAAAGTCGTTAAAAGGATATTCGGTACCCGAGAGGTACGGTGATGTTGGTCTCATTTATGGAGGTGATGCGGTCCGGTCAAGGTTACCGTGATGCGATTATGCGGGTGATGTTGACAAAGTAGAAAATCAATGATTTGGTTATGTATTTACATTGGGAAATGCGGTGGTCGGTCACCGGAAAGCTACTCTTCGGGCTACGTAGCCTTATCAACTACCGAAGCGAGAATACATGGCTCTTCTTGAAACGGCTAAGGAGGGTATCCGGTTGAAGGGGCTAGTCGGTGATTTGGGGTTGCATCGGGATCGCCGATATATATTGTGACGATCTTAGTGCAATATGTTTAGCCAAGGATCGTGTTCATCATGAGAGAACCAAGCATATTGATGTCGTGTATCATTTCTTGAGGAATGAGAAGAGGGTTGTGGTGAAGAAGATTGGCACAAAGGAGAATCCCGTCGATATGTTCACTAAACCGGTTCAACAGAGTAAGTTTCGGCTTTGCCTGGACTTACCGAATATTCAAAGCTTATAATCTGCTTCGGAAACTTTGCGAGGCGGATCGGTGGAGTGGATCTTTGTGGAGATAGTCCGGTACAAGTACATCCGGCATTGACGAATGCATCCGGTACAAGTACATCCGGTTATGCAATCTGTTTGACTCTAGTGAGAGTTGAAGTCAAGGTGGAGATTTGTCAAGAAAGTGACTTAAACTCTACATATCCGGTGGAACCAATCGAAGACTCAATTTGGGTGATGGTCACCGAGAAGTGTATTCAATTCCGTACATCGGTAGGGTGGAGTCTGCGAGCTTCACGGGGTAGCTTCGGCGGGGTAACTATCGACGGGGTGATAGTACGCGAGTACTTGAATACGACGGGGTCCCACATACGTTAATTACGTTATGTGACGGCTATACGGTGTCATTAAAAGGAGGACACGTGTAAGGGTATTTATGGCGGATCGGACAAAGATTCTGGCGGCTAGGGTTTAGGGATTTGTGCCTATAAATACGGTTGTTGTCTCATTATCCGAGTGTGTTGAAATCGTAAAATTCGGTGCATAATCAAATATCTCTTTTTCGCCGTGGTTTTTTTACCTCTCCCACCGAGAGGTTTTAATTTCATAATACAATCGTTGTATTAATGTTGTACCAAGTGACATACATTACAACCATTTATTTATAACATCTCACACACGATATAAATGTACTATGTGAAAAAGAGTGAAAATGAGAGGCTATAATGTATGTCACGGTACAACCTTCCTACAACCGTTACAAGGAAGGTTGTAAAAAAAAGTTCTCTTCCGATGCCGAAGATCTCTCACATCTGGTAAACTTTTCCGCTCATCTTTTTGCACAAGACGATCTAAACCTTATTAGTAGTGTGGCTTTGGGGTACAACCCCTCCCGTTAATGTATTTTTGGTTGTTCTAGCGGACAAAGAATAAAAAATTAAATTGGGAAGTCTTTCCTTATCAACACTTCTATGTCGTCGCTTCCATACTATACTATGCAGACGGAAAAAAATCCCTAAAGGGATCCTTGATGATATTGATAAATTGTGGCGCAATTTTTCTGAGATGAGTTGAATGGTAATAAGCATTGCCATTATATTTCCTGAGACAATGTTTGCAAACCGAAAGAGAATGGAGGTCTGGGTATTGAGCGGCCCACAGAGATGAACTTTGCCTTTAATGGAAAATTGGTGTGACAACTTTTCACTTAAGACACATCCCCCTGGATTCCACTCTTGATTGGGAAATATGGCAACCCCTTTGACAATCAGAAACCGGGGGGTCTCGTTCTCTTGGCGTGGTATATGTCAAGCGGCTAAAATCCTACAGGATAGCTTTCAGGTGAAAGATGATGCTGTTTTTTGGGCCCCTTCGGCAGATGACAAATATACGGTCCACAGCTCCTATAATTATCTGACCGAGGACCAGACTTCCCCAAAATGCAATAGATTGGAGTCTTGCATACCCTCTGAGATACAACTTCCTTCTTTGGCATCTATGTCATAATTCTTTATTGGTGAACAGTATCCTAGCACATCGACATATATCTAGTACGACACTTTTCCAGCTTTGCGGTGAGAAAAAAGAGACCTCCCTCCACGCCCTACGTGACTGCAGATCCCCAAAGTATTTGGCCACAAGCTCTCCAACTTAGCCAAAAAGACACCTTTTTCTCTACCGATAATACCAAATAGTGGATTTTATACAATCTGAAGGAACTGTCGAGGAACCGCCAGATGAGCAAGCAATGGTCTTATCTCTTGCGATAGATTGTTTATGGGATTTGGTTTCGGCGTAACAAAGTAACACACCATCCGCTCTGCGTACGCCCGCCTGCTCATGTCATTTTATCAAAAGCGGTCAAACGCTCCAAGGACTCTCATGCTAGCTTGGGATATTGAAATAATGTAGGCCTGTATTTCTCTTATATGTTTTATTCTCTGTACCACTTGGAGGAACTCTGCCTCGAGTTATAAATAAATGATCTTTTTCAGAAAGTAAAAAAAAAAAATCAAATACTATTAATTCAACACCAAATTAGTCTTGAAATTTTCCAAGCTATATGGAGAGCCGCAAATATTTTACATTGATCTCTTAAAGAGTCCTTGCTAAAAACAAAATAATGAAAGACACTTGTGAGATAACATGAGAGATAAAGTCTACAAGAATTGAAGTTTTACAATACAAAAAGAAACTGCAGTTGTTTTACAAATACTACAATAGGACTTAAGATACAAGCTAGCCTTTCACTTATTAGCCCAAACTGCATCATCATACATATATACTGAAAACAAGAATTATCACTACACATTACAAATTAGAGTAGAGGTTAAAAGTAGTGTTTGAAAAAGCAGACCAAAGAGGGATATTCAAAGTCCTATGCTTTAGGAGAGTGCATAGTATTACCGCGCTTTGAAGTTGGCCGGTAATGTTTAACTAAAGGGACAAGTGATTGCACAACATCCGCCATTAATGGCCTGTAATCTGCTTCTGGTTGTACACACATTGCAGCAATTGCAGATATTTGAATCACTTCTTTCATCGAGTATTGACCTTCCAACACCGGATCCATGATTTCCATTACCTTCTCTCTATCCGTGAGCCGTGGCAATGCCTAAAAGCAAACAACAACGAAAGATCGTTTTTTGTATGGTAAAGTTTCAAGGGGTACCGTACGTGACAAAAAAGGAGTGTATGTAGTACGACTGTACGTACCCAGGATACAAGAACACCTTCCCCAGGAGGCCTTTTCATGTCAACAGGAACTCTTCCTGTTAGCAATTCAAGGAGTACAATCCCGTAACTGTAAACATCTGACTTTGTCGTAAGATGTCCGGTTAATGCATATCTACACGAATGAACAATCAGAAGCTTCAAAAACCACAAAATGAGATGGAGAGTAAAAATACACAAGTTTAAGGCAGTGAAATTTCTCACTCAGGGGCAACGTATCCTTGAGTGCCCAACACTCGTGTAGAGACATGCCCACCGGCTTTGTCAGAACCGATTTTAGCTAATCCAAAGTCGGAAACTTTAGCATGAAAGTTTTTGTCCAAAAGGATATTGCTGCTTTTGAAATCTCTATGAATTATTGGAGGCGAAATGCTTTCGTGCAGATATTCTAATCCTTTCGCTGCCTCTAGTGCTATCCTTAAGCGCGTGTTCCAGTCCAAGTTTGAAGCACATTTATTAGAGCCTAGGCAAGAAAACAATGGAAAAAGTGAAAACTTTTAGACATGGATTGTTCAGAAGTTAAACATATTGATACACAAAGATACCCGAATTTCTCCAAAATCACCACCTTTATTCGAATAAAAACAGTCCCTTTTGGCAGATTATATCAGAGATTAAGAATGAGGGAATGAGGCTAAGAGAGATCACACTTCACAGGTACAAGAACGAAACGTATATATTACCATCCGATTGTAATTTACACAAAAAATGCTGAAAAGTAGAGAAATCCAAGGAGAAAAGTTAGGTGCTCACCAGTGGAGTACAAATGCTCTTGCAGGCCACCATTTGCCATGAACTCGTAGACAAGCAATTTTCGATTGCTTTCTGAGCAGAAACCGATCAAGTTCAACAAATATGGAGAACGTAGCCGACTTAATACTTCAACCTAATACACAGAATCACCAATATTTAGTCAGTTGACACGAAACTAAACCATCAAAAACCATTTCTTGCTCTATTTTGCTGCATCTTAAGCCTCATGTACAAGTCCTTCAATGATTTCACAATGTCAAAATCATCAAAAAGACAATAACTCACATATAATAACTTCTAATCTAGAAATCAGGTTATAAACATCCCTATTTGACAAGCTCAAGCAATGATTTACCTCTACTTTAAATTCCTCTTCTCCTTGCTTTCCAGCTGTATCCATCAACTTAATTGCTACCTTCCTTCCATTTTGAAGTACTCCTCGGTACACAGATCCGAACGCACCGAGCCCTATTACATTAGATTTCCCAAAACCACCAGTGGCAGCATGCATTTGCTTATATGTAAATAGCTGAACCCCTTTCTCAATAGCAACTTGTACATTTGCAGAATTGGTTCCTTTATCATCATCATCATCAACACCTTGCATAATAAGAAGAACAAGAAATGACCTTTTTATACAACCAACTAGCCAAAAGAAAAACGCAGTCGAATTTCATGAACCAGAGACTGAAACAGGGCAAAAAAATTTGTGAATTAACATTTACCACCACAAATAGCATAGAAATCCCCAAATAATCACTTATTTCACAACCCATTTGAATTGGGGGAAAATTGAAAAAAGTAGAACCCATTTTAACTATGTGGGGAAGCAACACTAACATTCAAAAGCACTTCAATTTAAAAAAGATACAGAACTTAAAAAAATGAGGGCAAAAGGTAATAATGCAGACAAGAGGGAATAACATACTTTTATGAATTTTAAAGCGGCTAGCAACTTTATGGCGTAGATAGCAATAGTAGCTGAAGACCACAAGCAAAGATGCAATTGCAAGAGAAGCAAAAACTAGTACAGTGATCA